>CM034155.1:360338027-361804438 GCA_019776745.2 Taxus chinensis
TCATTGATATTCCATTTGGTCTTGTTTCTATTTACACAATTGTTTCTTCTCATAAAATGTCTTTTAATGCGTCCATCCTCCAGAATCCGATCTGCTTTGGTCTGCACACTTTCTTTTGCTTGCATGCTAGAAATTTTACAGGTCAACATGACGTTGAAATCTGAGTATACTAGTTTGTTGTGCAAGTAGGCTCTTCGATTCCAAAAACTAATCTTCCACGCAACGAGACTTCTTAGAATCAATCTATAACCTTCCACACATGCAAAAGAGAGAAAACCGGGCTCTGATACCAATGATGGCTTAGGAAATAATGACTGAATGTTTATTCAATGCATTTGTACAACAAAATAGGTGAGCCATATATAGGTTGCGAAGAAGAGAGGAACAAGAACAGTTAAATAATTGTTCACAACTAACAATGTATTAAGCACTTAACTAATGCGCTAACATTTGGTTTATCCAGGATAAATCTTGTTATCTAATTGTCTTATAATTTCTGATTTTTTGTAGTGTATGGATGTTTTATTTCATAAACAAGATGGTATAATGAACTTAGTTATATTGTTCATTCATTATCACTTACACATGACACGTTTATTGTTTTAGGAGGTAATTTACATATCATATTGGTAAATTGATTCATAATTTGCCTCTTCAAACAATAAATATATCTTGTTTAAGTGATAACAAATAAAAAATCTAACTATGTTTGTTATAACAACATGTTTATCAAAGAAAACATCCATACACTACTGAAAATTAGAAATTACAAGATATGGTGACAGCAAGATTTATCATGGAAAACCCCATTGTGGGAAAAACACCAACATATTACACACTATTAATAGATAGGTTTTTAATAGTAATTTCATTTGATTATAAAATATAAGAAAGTTTTGAATAACAAGTTAGTTGATATGTTATTTAGGCCGCCTCTGATTTCAGCAATGGGTATGTTAATTCTTATTGAGAATTTTTATTAAGAAACATATCAGGAAGGTTATGAGTAGCATATATATTTTGGAGAGATTTTTCAGTAGAAACCTCCATTAGAAGGACTTGCACCTAGAGGATAATACTACTTCCAGGATTGTTTTCTCTAAAAGATTTTTCTGATAAAAATAATCATAAAATACATATCCTTCTCATAACCTTCTTGATATTCTTCACACAAAAAACCTACAAGGCTCAAGGAGAGTTTACGTGCCCATAGTTGAAAGTAAGAAAGGCCTATATAACATATCAACTAACTTTATAGTGACACCCTTCTTATATTTTATAATCAAATGACATTGATGTAAAAAACCCATCCATTTACAGTATGATATCATGTAAAATGTGTAGAAATAAATATTCAATTTGTTTTTCATGACAACCTAGCCAATAATTTAAAAACCCTCTCCATGTGGATGTAAACTATTCCTCCAGCCAAATCAGTTAAAGTGTTACCCTCATAATTGTAAGGATGAATGTGTTAATTTTATTTGCAAGTTTGATTCATGTAATCAGAGGTGATTTATGGATTCATTCAAGACCATTAAGAATGTATTGATCCTAAAGGATCAAAAAAGCCTATTTTTAGGTTTTTTCACAGTGGTGGAAACCCCTCAAAAGATTATTTTTGAAGCACAATCCACCTAATATTTTCGAAGAGTATATACAAAATGAAATCATGTGATTTAAAATTACTCATGGAATATTTAGAGGTTTATGTATAGACTATGTAAAAGTGATTTTCGCAGGTGTAAGGAGTGAAGGATCAAAATATGAACCTGAACTTCTCAAAAGGATTCTGAGAGATGTGTAGGGATTTGTTAGAAACAAAATATGCATTATAAATATGAAGGAATTAAGTACAAGGTGCGATCATCACATTTTTACCAAGACATAATTTTACTCAAGGAATCTGAAATTGTTCAAGCATACCATGTTGTATTGAAGATAAACAAGCCATTTTTTTGAGTTACTGTTGACGTTTTTTGCGCTTGTGTGAAAAAGGGAAATTTCAAACTTCATTTCATATGGAATGAATTGATGTAATGAACCTAACTAGGGGAAATACGGATAAGTGAGATGTCACTTTACTTATTTCAGAATTCCTATCTCCTGCTTAGCTAGTATTTCCAATTCATCTCTTTCACGATCATGCACTAGATCCCTTAGGAAATAGTGTAGAATCTTTACACCAATGAGAAAGAAATATTAAGAAGAAGACGAGATGCTCAAAGCTTGCAAAGAAAAACCCCACTTCATATGGTTTTTGGTTATGATTTATACTTCATTAATGCAATGTAATATGCAACTATGTATGATGTTACAGAATGCAACACCTCACATGCGCTATCATTCACATTCATCTTCAGCAAAGCAATACAGAATCCCAGAAGGGCTATTGAATACCCTTAATGTAGGTGGGAATCACAACTATTGTGGGATATTTTATCCCCAAATAGAAAAAAAAAATTGTTTACATACAGATAGGTACATTATTGAGTTATAAGTAAATAGTTTTTATTTTTGCTTTATTTTTAAGTGATGTAAACTATGTGTTGATTTGTTTAGTTCAATATACATTGTTAATGTATTTGTTGTTAGTGAATGTTAGTGGACAGTTATGTAACTGTTCCTCGGATCTTCCCTCTCGCTGCGTCCTATATAAAGGCGTGCTCCCTGTATTCAGATACATAACAATATATACAATATAGTTGGAGGTATTTCATTGGTAACAGAGCAGGTTTTTTTTGTTATGCGTGGAGGAGAGCAGCGTTTATCAGTGCATGAAGAAGCAACCAGCGAAACAGCCTGTGTTCTATTGCTGCGTGGAAAGAAAATAGTTCGTGGCGTGGAGATTCAGAACCTATGTGTGGGATTTGCTGGTGCGTCCTCTGCATGTGTGGAAGGAGGAGTTTGCGTGCTGTGCGTGGAGAGGAGACTCAGATTCCCTGTCCGTTTTGTGACTGGCGTTGGAGGGAGCAAGTTTGGGTGATTTCCTATCCGTTTTGACTGTGCTGTGCGTGGAAGTGTCCATTTTGGCTGTGTTGTGTGAGAATTAGCTTTGACTTACGTGGATTAGCGTGGAGGAGCAGCAAGAATGTGATATTTTTTGCAAACCAGTGAACCTGTGCGTGGAGTTCTTTGCTGGTGCGCAGCAGAAGCATGGAAGGAAACATTGTTGGCTCAAGCCAATGCCATTTCTAGCCATTTCCATCATTTGCAAAGTGGAAGACAAGAAGAAGAGAAAAACTGTGCGTGGTAGGAGCCCTTAGTGACTGTTTTGTTCTTCTTTGCTCCATTAAGACTGTGCAAGTAAAGAAAGCCTATGAATTTCGAAACAGTGTGTGCGCGTATGTCGCAAATTTCTGATGCACAAAGCACCGCGAGTAATGCACCAAATATTTGGGCATTGAATGACAACGAAGACACCACTGGGCTGTTCTTTGCCTTGGTCAACGAGCTACACAACACTGGAAACATTCTCTTTGACGAGATTGTGCGCCGAGGACTATTGGAATATTTTTGGTTAGACATTCGATGTCAAGCATGGCGGATTCATGCAGAACTTGAATGTGGCTATGATGCAGATGAGGAACGCAAAATAGAACACCCATAGGAGCGTCGACGTCTCACTGCATGAGCCTATAGATCCCATCTTTGGGACAGATTCCTTCAGTAAGCATTGTAGCCATTTTTGAAAATAAATAAATAAATAAAGTACATTTTTGAGTTTTTGAAAATGTCTGCTCCAAAAATATTGTTATCCGATGCCCAACTCTTGAAAGGGAAAAATTTCACCGCATGGAAAACCAAAATGCAGACGATTTTTCAATTCGAAGATCTTTGGGGGATTGTCTCTGGCAAAGATGCCTCTCCCATAGACGATGATTTGTTGGAAAATATGAAAAGGCTGATGCGAAAGCGCTAATGCTCATCACCCTGAGTCTTTCTGATGAGGTGCAACCATACATTCGGGAAGCAACCGCTTCTTCTCAGGCATGGAGTGCATTGTGTACCATCTACGAAGCTAAGAATCTGGTGACAAAGTTGCAACTTCAGACAAAGCTTCATACGATGAGTATGCATGATGGTGAATCAGTAGAAGTCTTCTTGCGACGTGTAGCTAAGTTACGTGCAGAACTCTCTACACTCGGTGAACCAGTGGATGACAAGTTGCTAGTCTCGCTCACCCTACGAGCTCTTCCTTCCCACTTTCAGACACTGATCACCATGTTGACAATCACCCAAAGGAGGTGAGTTTTGCAACCTTGGTGAATTATCTCCAGCAGGAAGAAGCCATGCAAAATGTACAAGAAGCCTTCGAAGACAAGGCTCTCATCACGAGTCAAAAACATAAGCCTCGGAAAGGGCAATCTACCCCCCAGAATCAAAAGCAGCATGCTCAGCAGCCATCTTCACAGCGGCCACCACAACGGCCACCCCAGAAGCAACATAATCAAAAGGCAGATTGGTGGTGCCACATTTGCTCCATGGATATGCACATGACTGCGAACTGTTATTACAACGGTCGCAAGTATGGAAATTCTGGCGAAGAGAGCACTTTTGGCCGAGGATATTCCAAGAAATATCGATGGCATGCTCATAATCAGAGGCAGAAGGGCCACATTGCTGCTCAGCAGGATGCCATCTCCGATGAAGAGGTACCAGATATGACTCATTCTGACATTGTTCTAGTCTCACAGACTTCGCAACTGTCAGAAGATGTCTGGTTGATTGATTCAAGCGCCAACAAACACATTACTGACAACAAGAAGTTGTTCCACACTCTGAGTGACCGGCCCACTAGAGATCGGATCACCATTGCAGATAATCAAGAGTATTTTGTGGTAGGGATTGGTGATGTAATCATTCCTCTTGGAACACGAAGATGTACACTCACAAAGGTGCTATATGTTTCAGGTTTGAATTCAAATCTTTTGTCTGTAAGTCAACTTCTTAACCATCGAATGCAGGTTGAATTCTTTGTTGAGAAAGGGATCAAGTCAGTCATTGCTCAAGCATTTTTGAAGGGCCATCTATTTTCACTGGATGCGGTCACTTCATCTAGCGTTGCTCTCTCTGCATCAACGGCGGAGTCCACTGCACTTTGGCACTTTCGATATGGTCATCTTTCTGCCGGGGCTCTGCATCAGCTCAGTGTGAAGGAAATGGTAAGAGGGCTTCCTCCACTCTCCCATTCCTTACCTGTTTGCTCAGGATGTCTTGCGAGCAAACAACATAGAGGTCCATTCAAACAGAGCTCTTGTCATTCTACAGAGCATCTTCAGGTCGTTCACACCGATCTGTGCGGACCCCTGCCAGCTAGCTTCCAAGGTTTTGCGTACTTTCAGCTCATCATTGATGATTACTCACAGAAAATGTGGGTATATTTCCTTCGGAAGAAGAGTGAGGCACTTGCAAATTTCTAAACCTTCTACCAGCAAGCCACCAGGCAGTCTGGGAAGCCTCTTCTTCTCCTCCGCTCAGATCGAGGGGGGGAATTTGTGTCAAAGAAGTTCTTAGCATACCTGAAGCAGCATGGCATTCAGCAACATTTGACTACACCCTACACGCCCCAACAGAACGGGATTTCCGAGCGCCACAATAGGACTGTCATGGAGATGGCTCGTTGTATGCTCTCGACCGCCAAGTTTGAGGATCAGTTTTGGGCAGAAGCATTCCAGACAGTAGTGTATCTACTCAACCGGGCACCCACGAAGATCTTGTAGAACAAGACACCGGAAGAGGTATGGACTGGTCATAAACCTTCTATTCATCATTTGAGAGTTTTTGGTTTTACTGCATATATGCATGTTCCAGATAAGAGAAGGAAGAAGATCGATCCAAAGACACTGCCATGTCTTTTCTTGGGGTATAGTGCTACCTCAAAGGCATATCGTCTCATGGATCATGAGATGAAGAAGATCTACGAGAGTCGAGATGTGGTATGTGATGAGTCGTCCTTTGACTCCCTGCCACACAATGGAGATCCAGTACCGACCTCGTCACATAGATTGCTCACACATCCAGATGATGAGCAAGATGATTCTTCTCAGAGAGAAGAAGAGTTGAGTGGAGACTTGTTCGTTGATCTTGGCACACTGGAAAACACATCTTCACATCAGCAGCACCAACATCTAAAATGGGTCCAGAGTACTATCAGGGATGCACACCTAAACTCACTTCCTGGTACTTCTACGGGAGTTAGAACACGAAGTCAAACTAGACATGAGGTAAATTTTGCACTCATGAGTTCAGTTGCTGAGAGCACCGAACCTGACACTGTTCGTGAGGCATTAGACCAACCACAGTGGAAATAAGCTATGGATGCTGAATATGATTCCCTGATTCAGAATCAGACGTGGGAACTTGTTGATCTGCCTCCAGGTAAGAAATCCATTGGCTGCAAATGGATTTTCAAAACAAAATATAAGGAAGATGGTTCAATCGACAAACACAAAGCATGACTTGTTGCAAAGGGTTATGCTCAGCAAGAAGGAATTGACTATGAAGAGACCTTTGCACCCACTGCGAAGATCAAAACCATCAGAGTTGTATGTGCACTGGCAGTACAAAATGGATGGAAACTTCAACAGATGGATGTCAAGAGTGATTTTCTAAACGGTGATCTACAAGAAGAAGTGTACATGGCCCAACCTGAAGGGTTTGTAGACGAGCATCAACCACATAAGGTATGTCATCTGATAAAGTCTCTTTATGGACTCAAACAAGCACCTAGGGCATGGTATATAAAAATTGATGATCACCTATTGCAGCATGGATTCACTCGTAGCCCCTGAGATACAAATTTGTATATCAAGAAGGTAGGAACAAAGATTTTCATTCTGGTTTTGTACGTAGATGATCTTGTGATCACAGGAAGTTCTGACAATCTTGTAGATGATGTAAAGAATGATCTGAAGAAATCCTTCGACATGAAAGATTTGGGGCTACTTTACTATTGTCTTGGCTTAGAGATATGGTAGAAGAAGAATCATATCTTCGTCTCCCAGATGAAATATGCCAAGACACTCCTTGAAAAGTATGGGATGTCAGATTGTAAACCAATGTCCACACCTATGGAAAAAGGTTTGCAACTATCTAGATTCCAGGATTCACCACAGGTAGATGGCACTTACTACAGGCAGCTTGTGGGGAGTCTCATTTACTTGACTTATACCAGACCAGATCTTTGCTTTGCTGTGAGCTATCTCACCAGATTTATGTAGGATCCGAAGAAATTTCATTGGATAGCAACAAAGCATGTGTTGAGATATGTCCGAGGTACAATTGAATTTGGTCTGGAGTATCAGAAGAACACTCAGTTCTTCTTATAGGGATATACAGACTCGGACTATGCAGGATCCGTTGATGACAGGAAATCCACTTTAGGATATGTTTTTCATCTCGGATCTGGACCTATCTCGTGGATCAGTAAGAAGCAAACTGTTGTTGCTCTCTCATCCACTGAGGCTAAATACCACGCTGCACGAGGAGCTGTGTGCGAAGTAATTTGGTTACGTCGCATTCTTGCAGAAATAGGGATTCCTGAAGAGAAACCTCCCATCATTCATTGCGACAATCAAGGTGTGTTGAAGCTTGTGAAGAATCCTGTTTTCCATGAACGAAAAAAGCATATTGAGGTCGAATGTCACTACATTCGTGAATAGGTCTTGAACCACCAAATTCAGCTCCAGTACTGCCCTACTAATTTTCAGGTTGCAGATATTCTCACCAAGCCTCTCGGCAAGGTGAAGTTTGATTTGTTTAGGGGGTACATTTGTAAGAGCAATGTATTAAGGGGGGGAATGTTAGCACATTAATACATTGTTAATGTATTTGTTGTTAGTGAATGTTAGTGGATAGTTATGTAACTGTTCCTCGCCTGTTCCCTCTCGTTGCGGCCTATATAAAGGCGTGCTCCCTGTATTCAGATACATAGCAATATATACAATATAGTTAGGAATAAAAGGCACCAGAAACAAGAGGTAACGCGTATGCATTAATTGTTATTGATTCTTCTCCAGATGTATGGATCCTTGACTCTGGAGCTTCACATCACATGACAACTAAAAAAGATGTTCTCTCATCTCTGGAACCATATAATGTTCCTCTTATTCTCATGGGAGATGTCTCTCTAGTAGAGGCTACTAGAAAAGGGAGGGTAGAGCTTGGAAATGGAATTTTTGAGAATGTCTTACACATTCCAAATATTTTTGTTAATCTTCTCTTTATTTATCAACTGAATCATATTGACACCGGAAGGAGAGTTGAATTCACCCCAGATGCGACGAGCATATTTGACATGCCAGAAAACTCGAACATTGTTACTGGAAAGGAAAATGATGAAAGGAAAATGACGAGCATATTTTAGACTTTGTTGCTAAATCAGATTCCACTTTATTGTTAATGCATGTAAATGATGAAAGTAAAATTTGACATGAAATATTTGGTGATTTAAATTGTTAATGCATGTAAATGATGAAAGTAAAATTTGACATGAACATATTTGGTGATTTAAACTTTAGATATATGCAACAACTTCAAAAATAGGGGGATGGTAAAAGGCTTGCCTACCATAGAATTTTCAAATGGAATATGTGAAGGCTATGCTATTAGAAGGCATCAACAAGAAAAAATTCCAAAGAAGCACGCATGAAGAGCCTCTTCTCCTTTAGAGCTTGTTCATAGGTATCTTCTGGGACCATGTCTTGTACCTTCCATGAGCCAAGCCAAATATGTGCTTACATTCATTGATGATTGCACACGATATACATTGGTGTATTTTCTCAAATTATAGTCTAAAGTGTCTGCGCATCTCAAGATCTTCAAAGCTCATGTAGAGAAGCACTTTGGGAAAATGATCAAGATACTCCACACAGATAATAGGGGGGAGTATGTCAATAATTATGTCTGACATATTTGTGATGAAGCAAGAATATAGTTACAAAACTCAGTTCCTTATAGTCCACAACTGAATGGGGTAGCTAAAAGGTAGAACAAGGTAGAACCGATCTTTGAAAGAGATGGAAATTTGGATGTTGTATGCAAGGTACATTCCCTCCAAATTGTGGGCTGAAGCTATCAACTATGCTTCATACATAAAAAATATATCTCCTCACAATTATTTCATAGGAAAAAAACCTTTAAAATCATGGAGTGGCATGCAACCAGACGTCACACATTTTAACATTTTTGGATCATGTCCATGGGTCCATAATCCTGACTACAAGAGGAAGAATTTGGAGCTTCAAAGTAGAGAATGCATCTTCATTAGATATCCAAATGGAATAAAGGGATACAAACTGCTAAATCTTTCAAAAAAAAACACTCTTCAATGATTGAAGTGTCTACTTTAAAGAAAGTTCCCGACATGCATCTCAAGATAAACATGCCACCACCTCGGTGTTTCCTCAGGATCTTACAAATTTTAAAGAAGATACATGTAATCAATCAGATCATATTCCAAATATTCCCAAATCTGATTTAGAGGAATATGAGCATGCATATGTTGATCCACAACAAAATTATGATTGGGCTTTTGGTGATGATTTAATATCCCCTGTGAGAAATAAAAGAACAAGGAGCTTAAGCGAGATATATGAAACCCCTCATGTAAGTTCATATACTAAACCCATTATGTCATTGCATTCCTATGTGGCTCTAGAATCAGATCCTTAAACTTATACAGAAGTTGCATGGAATACTCTTTGAGAAGCTACAATGGAGGAGGAATACCAATCGCTCAAGGAAAACCAAACTTGGCACCTAGTTTCGCTTCCTTCCAATCACAAGATTTTCAGATGCAAGTGGGTCTATAGAAGAAAAAAATAGTACATGGACATCTGAGTAGATATAAACCAAGGTTAGTAGCCAAATGATTTCAGTAAGTTCATGGCATTCATTATGATGAGACTTTGGCTTAAGTAGCAAAAATGGAATCCATTCAGATGGCTCTTTCCATTGCAGTAATAAGAAGGTTAGAGGTTCACCATATAGATGTGAAGAATTCATTTATTCATGGTGATATCAAGGAATAAATCTACATGGAGCAACTGCAATGGTATGTACAAAATTATCTTTAATGCAAACTCAAGAAGTAACTCTCTGGCATCAAGTAGGCACATATAGCTTGGTATGCCAAAATGGACTCTTATCTCCTATCCTAAAATTTCATGCAATGAAAATAATATGAAAATTTTTATATGATGAGAATAAACAACTGACTCTCTATTGATCATAGTGCTCTATGTATATGATCTACTAATAAGAGGAATCTTAACCACAACCATTGCTGAAATTAAATCTACTTTACATGATAGATTTTTCATGAAAGACATGGGTCTACTACAATTTTACCTTGGAATTGAAATAATCCAGAATGAATCATGAATCAATGTTTCTCAATACAAGTATTATTGAAGAGATATTCTAGTTTGGTTTCACATGACTGACTATAAGCCAATAGCCATACCTTTCTTATCGGGAGTGAAGCTTGAGGATGGAAAAATTACACCACTAGTTGATTGCACACAATTTTCATCAGCTTGTGGGGAGTCTTCTTAATATCTCTCTCACTCTCATCCAGATCTCTCATATGTAGTGGAGGTTGTTTCCAGATACATGCAAGAGCCACATAAGCTAAATTAGAAGTCTGACAAGCGTATAATTTGATATGACCTGGGAACCTTTTGTTATGAGATTCACTATTCAGCAGGTTGTTATTGATCATATATTGTTCATCCATGTTTAGATTTGTGAGCTAGATAACAAATAAATCAAACAACCTTGAATGATGGAGGGTTTAAGGCACCTCAGATGTGATATGGTGTATACAGAAAACTAAAGGTGACTGATCTCCACTGCAAACTGGATAGACTTGCAAAACAAAGGCAACTAAGAAGAAAACATATTAGATAGTATAGGTGGGGGATGCTTGACAAATTCAGTTACATGGAGTGTTACCTTCCTTATGTGGATTTCAGACCTCATTACATAAAAGAAAATGATATAAATGAAAAATAGATGTAACATGAAGAAATGTATAAATAACAGAACTTGAAAATGTTGATGTATAAATAAGCTACTAATCTGATAAAAATAAATGTAAATAAAACCAACATGCACAAATAAATGACAATTTGGGGCTGGATGGGAGGAACCTGTCAAATGAGCCTACAAACTTTCTTGTTGTAGATGGAAGGATGCCAAGAAATTGGCTTATAAAGAAAACCACAAGGGCATGAGGATAATATTATGGTGATACAAATGGTATCATAAGGGCATTGCAGTGATGCAATGAAAATTGGAGAGGTATTATGTAAGAGGTTTTCTATGACTTCTTCCTTAATTTATTTGAAAGAGGGGGGCAAGGTCTATATTTATATCTTGGACATGAGTTTAGAGTAGGGGTTATTAAGTATCCTAAGTTTGACAAAATAACCCTCATTAAGTGAGTGGGGGACATGATTTGAGTGATTAGGTGTAATAATGGATTTGATGTGGATGTGTGGGGTTTTTGATTTGAATGGTTTTGGAGTATTTAATTATTAGGTGGGGTGATATGAATTAATTTGGAATATTTTGATTAAGCACATAACGAGGTTTAGATTTTTTAAAGGTGATCAATTAACCAATTAAAATTGATTATTTGAATATGTATTATTCATGGGAAATGGGATTTATTCAAATTCATGGGGAAAAGGGATTCAAATGGGAAGCCTAGTAAAGGAGAGAAAATTTGGGGTGAAGGGGAAGAATGATACCAAAAACAGGTGTCTACATTTTCCCCTTTGTGATGAGTGGTTTGCATTGGGCAAGCCATGAGATAAAAAATAATTCTATGCCTAGTGAGACAAGGAATTATATTTGTAGGGAATTTACAACATATTTGCAACAAATAAACAAAACTTTTGTAAGGTTGATTTCATACCAGTTTTGTAACTTGTTCCATCCCTAAGGTGATTACAAGGTCGACAATAAGAGGACTTCCTCATAATTTTGATTCATTTCCTTTAAATTCAGCAAGAAGAAGAAGAGTTGGCAATACCTTACCCTATAATAGGTTTGTTTTTTATAGCCTTCCTCCCCTTGCTTCACCACATATCAATCTTGTTGTTTAGATCCTAGTGATTCCAATGACTCATTAACAACCAATACAACTACCTAGAAATTTTGTACCCTTTAATAATGGCAGCCCGTTAATATTTTACTGGTAAAAATCATGTTACCCCTGTTGAGCATATTAAAGACATTGCAACCATTTTTTGAATTGATAATATCACTCATGAGGATGTAGCGTTAAGACTCTCAGTTGCATCATTTAAACGAAAATATTTGCAATGATATAGAACTTTACTAGTAGTGACCATAGCAACTTGGGATGAATTTAGAGATCAATTACATAAACATTTTCTATATAATTATGATCATTTATATCTCATAGAACAATTGTCCAGAATTAAGAGAGCTCATCATGAATTTATGACTAGTTTCAATATCATATTTGTAAGAACATGGGAAATAATTCCATCCAGTTCTAAGCCTTGGGCTGATCATATATTTCTATATCATCTTAGATCCTTAAACAATTATATTACAACCATGATATAGTCCATGGGAGAAACTACACTCCCAAAAACTTATGATATTCTTATTAGATCTTAATATAGCCTTATTCAACCTAGAAAATTATTCCCAACGCCCTTTATGCCCATTATAACAAATTTGGCACCTATTTCGCAACCTATTACCATAATAGAGCCTGCTATTACAACAACTCAAGATTATATATATATAATACCTTATAAAGAATTGGGAATAAGATATAATCAATTCAAAATAAAATGGATAAGCTTAACAGGTCTTATCAAGCACCTTATCAATGGAATATGCAGCCATACCAACAAAATAAAATTTTTATACAACCCTATCAGAAACAAATTTTTGGTCCTAAATATGCTAGTCTGTCTAGTGCTCTTGTACCAATTAATATGGCCTCAGAAGAGTGTTGTTCACTTTTTAATCAGCCTCATCTAGCTCTTAGTTGTCAAAATGCCTTCTTGAATTTAATCTTTGTTTCCCAACCACACTCTAAAACCTTATTAATGCCTCAAATGGAGGGTGGGAAGAAAGATTCTCAGAGTCAAAAACCACTTAAAAAAATTTGGTCAGCTTTGGAGAGGAAGATTTTATTGTTGTTACAACTAGGTCTCAAAAAAGAGCTCATGATGAAGAAAAATAATAGAAAGGACCTGTTTTACCTACAGTTATTGATAAAATTAAAAATAGTCCTATTTACGTTCCTAAAATAACAAGCAACTTAGAACCTAAAGAGAAGAAAAAACAACCTCAAGTTTATCCATTACGGTTATTCATACCTCATATTTCTAAAGCTGTAGAACCAAAATTAATTTTTGCTAAAGCTTACTCTAAAATTGTTGCTACTTATTTTAATGTTGTTGAGGTTACGAAAAAGCATAATATCAGTATATATTTATGTGATGCTTTGAGTATTTAGGACATCAAGTGTTACTTTCTCATGAGCTTTCTCAGTTCCAGATTTCTTGAAAACAAACAGAGAAAGAACAAAAGAGAGGTGATTTTGTTCTTTGTATAGTTTATTAAGACCATCAGAAAGATGTTTAGTGGATGGTACAAAAAGTAATGAATGCATATGATATAATAAAATCACCACCTTTTTATCTTTCTCTTATCGTTGGTGATCATTTAGTTCATAATTATATGGTTTATAGTGGTGTACATAACATAGTTATGCCTAAAGAAATTACAGAAAAATGGGCCTACAATATGAACAAATAAAAAAGAGTGTATTGCAGCTTAATAGGACAACAACCAACATAATTTCTATTATCAAAAATTTGGAGGTAATGTTATATACTTGTCCCAATGTTTTAATTTTACAAGATGTAACTATTTTAGATCTACATCCCTATTTTATTATTTTCTTGTCAATATATTTTATAGCAAAAATAGGTGGTTATCTTTCGATGGATTGTTAATTTTCGTTCTTCTCTAAGAGGTATGGAACTAAGGTTACTATAAATTCAAAACCTCTAGCTAGATTCCATATTGAACCTCATGTTGCAAAGGCTATGGAAAATTATATAGCTATACATAAGACTGATTTTGATGTTATAACACATATTTATGGATTAGATGGTGTTTCTAATTTTTTATGGATGAAAAAATGCATGAATAATATCCTTATGATCCTTACAAGGAGGTTGAAAAAGGATTATTTGGTGTTTACTATCTTCATGAAGAAAATAGACCTATTCCTTTGTTTTACAAAAAAGAAAATACTAATGAAAGTATTTGGCAGCTTCATTTTTATGGAGAAAATAAAAAGAAAGGACAAGGTACAGGTTTGATGCTGACTTCCCCTTCAAAAGAGAGGTAGTTTTCAGCTCTAAGTATGTAATTTTTCATGTACTTGTAATGTAACTGAATACAAAGTATTGATTCATTAGCTGCAAAGGGCCAGAAAGAAAGGAATCAGAATGTTACAATTTTATGGTGATTTTGAATTAGTTCTAAATCAAGTTAAGAACTATAATGTTTGTAAGAATTCATTTCTTAAATCTTAGAAGCATAGAGTTTTAGACTTGATAGACGATTTTGATGTTATTAATGTTCAACTCCTAAGAGCTTAAAATAAACAAGCAAATAGACTTGTAGTAGTTTGAGCTAGCTTTGGAGTGATAAAATAGGTTGAAAAAAATTAAATACACCCATATATAAAAATGATCATCAAACCTTTAGTGCCTAATAATGAAGAGAATTGGTGAGTTTTCGAAGATGATAAACATATCTGCATAATTCTATAGCAAGAAAATGAATTTTATGCAGTTTATTAAGAGAAATTATGGCACCAATATGGTGACCAAATTGTTGAGTTAAATTCTAACAAATTGCCTCAAGGGATTCTCACTTTAGAAGATATTTTCAGTTCCAATGATCATCTCATAAAGGCCAAAGGAAAGATCTCAATACATGTTGATAACTAAACAGATATTCCAGTTGATGATGGAAAAAATTTATTCATTGGAAATTTATGTTCCTTAGCTGAAAAATAGCCTTTTATCAATTTATGAAAAGAATTCAAAGATGATTTTTATTAAAAATACCAATATCTTAAAGGTTTTGATTCTAGTTTTGCGCATTATACTATATAATTACAACCAAATTACAAATTTGTTAAGTAAATACAAAGGCCTATTAGCCCCAATATTGAGCCATTAATGAGAAAAGAAATGTCAAAGTTAATTGAATCAGAAATTATTTTTCCCATCAAGCACTCAAGTTGGGTTGATAGCCTTGTGCATGTTTGGAAAAATAATGACAAGATACAGTTGTGTGTGGATTTCAAAGAACTTAAAAAATATTCATTACAACATCACTATTCGCTACCCAATATGGATCATATTTTAAGAACAATTTCAGGTCCAAATAGGTTGTCCTTCATAGATGGTTACAGTGGATACAATTAGATTCTTGTAAGTAATGAAGATATATACAAGACAACCTTCACCACGAAGTCGGGCACTTATGCTTACAAGAGGATAACTTTTGGACTTTCTAATAATGGTGCAATGTTTCAGTGTGTAATGGATATGGCTTGTCATAGCCTCTTTAATAAATGCATATTGATTTATTTAGATGATGTTTTTGTATTTTAAAATAATTCTGATGAACATCTTATGCATTTAATGTGGAATTTTCATATTTACATGTAGTTTGGAATCTCTTTGAATCCCAGAAATCTCATTTTTTAGTGCATGAAGGTAAATTACTTGGGCATATTGTTTCTAGGAAAGGATTATTTGTTGATCCTTTTACAACTGATACAATTTTAAAATTGTCCCTACCTCATAATAAGAAGAAATTAAAACATTTTCTTTGAAAAATCAACTTTGTTATAATATTTGTTCGAGATTTTGCAGCCTTGGTCAAATCATTGAGTTCTATGCTGAAGAAAGACAAGACTTTATCTAGGACCAGCAAAGGAAGAAAAGGATTTGAAGCCATTAAATTGGCTATTTCATGAGTTAGTACTTTTTAAAATCCCAATTTTGATAAATATTTCACGATGTATGGACTTGCAGGAGCTGAAACCATTTCGTCCATATTAACTCAAGTTAATGATGAGAACATAGAACAAGCCATTGCTTTCTTTGGGCAGAGCTTACATGACTACGAGACAAGCTACACCTTTCTTGAAAAAAAGTTCTTGTAATAGTTAGAGAGTTAAAGAAATTCAAGTACATGATTTCAAATAATAAAATACATGTCCTCATTTCTCACCCAAGTGTTAAAGCATTCATATTGAGAAAGAAACTAAATGAGAAGCAAGAGGGTTGGGTTAGAAAAGCTATGGAGTACGATGTTGACATTTGTATTACTAAAACAATCTGAGGAAAAGGATGATGAAAACATTTGATTTCTAATATAGAAAAACAACAGGTTGTAGATTAATTAAAGCAAGTTATAGTTTCATACCAACAACAAGAAATTTTAGTACAACCCTAAAATTAGAAACTATAACTCAATCTGGAGGTTCCAGTATCAAGTTGGATGACTAATTTGATCAATTACTTATAGCATGAAACCTATTCAAAAGGTATGGACAAGAACAAATGAAGGTATTTCAGATTACAGGCCATACCCTATGCTTTTATTGATTATGTGTTGTTCAAGAAAGATATCAATGGAGTTTTACTTCTTTTTTTGATTTCAATAAAGTTCAATAATTACACTCTAAATTTTGTGAAGGACCTGAAGGAGGTCACTTCTCAGCACGTGCTGCAGCTATTAAAAATATGAAATCCAGTTATAGTTGGCTTAGCATATTCAAGAACTATTTTAAATGGATAAAGAAGTAAAAAAGTGTGCATTCTTTGTTTGAAATTAACAATTAGAGTCACTACCCTTGCAACCTATTTCAGTGGATCAATCACTCATGCAATAGGGTCTTAATTTCATTGGCATGATAAATAGTCATTCATCTCAGAGAAACAAGTGGATCTTGACTACCACTGATTAATTTACTCACTAGAATTAAGTATTTTCTTTGAAAGAAGTCAATGAAAATTCAATTTTATCATTCTATGAAGGTATAATTTACAGATTTGGTGTTCCAACCATTATCATTTCATATAATAATTTAGTTTTTCTTGGCGCAAAGGTAAAAAATTGAGCTTTCAAGTATGGTATTTATCTGAGTACCTCATCTAATTATTACCCGCAAGGTAATGGATTAGTTGAAGGTACTAATAACAATATACTCAAGATTATCAGAAGAACACTTAAGGATAACCAAAGAGATGATAGAGTGACTCCTAAAATATCAATTACAAATTCACCGTACAATCTTGTTTATGGACGTGAGGTAAGAATGCCTTTTTAAATTGAGCTGGCCACATTAGATTTATTACATCAGATTGAATTACTTGTGAGTGAACCAATCCAAGTTCATTATGCAAGACTTATGGAACTGCAAGAGGTAAGAGATCAATCTTACGTGAATATGGAGAAAAACTAGAAATAGATTAGGAGTAATTTAGAAAACAAATCCAAGTTAAGAATTTTTAATGAAGGAGACATTGTGTTGAAATGGGATGCTGACAGAGAAAATCTAGGAAACCATATAAAGTTTGATACAATCTGGAGTGGTCTTTACATGATTTCAGCCTGTAAAGAGAAAAATCCATTTCATATTTCAAGGATTACTGGAGAGGAAATTCTGATTCCCGTGAATGGTATGTTTCTCAAGAAATTCTATTAAAGATATTATAAGTGTTGATTAGAGTAGGATTTCCCTTTCAATGAAGTGCACTTTATTCACACTTCAGCTTTCATTTTTAATAAGTGCATTTAGTCACATGAATTGGTTTACCATATCTTTTCCCAGCTTTAATTTCATTTTTAAAAAGGTCAGTTTTTAAGCTAAAGGACAAATTTTGGTAATTTTCTTAAACTCCATGCCAAATGGAAAAGAGCAAGTCATTGGTCTTAGAAGCTAGCAGGAATCTTTACCCATAGAATTGCCAAAAATGTTGACAATTTTTACACTTGTGAAAAAATGGGAAACTTAAAACTTCGTTTCAAATGGAAGGAATTGATGTAATGAACCTAAATATGGGAGATAAGGATAAGTGAAATGTCACTTGACTAATTTCAGAATGCCTATCTCTTGCTTAGCTAGTCTTTCCAACTCATCTTTTTCATGATCATGCACTAGATCCCTCAGGACACATTGTTGAATCTTGACAAAAACGGGAAAGACACATTAAGACAAAGATGGGAAACCCAAAGCTTGCAGAGGAACATCACACTTCAAGAATTTTTTCATTTATGATTTATAGTTGATTAATGTAATGCAATATGTAGCTATGTCTGTTGTAGAATGCAACACCTCACATGTGTTATCATTTACATTCATCTTCACTAAAGTAGTAAAGAAGCCCCGACGGACTATTACATAGCCTCGATGAAGGTGGGAATCATAGAAGATGTGGGATATTTCATCCTGAAAAAGAAAATTGAGTTTTTGTTTACATACAAAAAGATATATTATTGAGTTATAGGTACATCGTTTTATTGTTTCTTTATGTTTATGTGCTATTAATTATGTATTTATTTTTTTATTTCATTATACAATCATTATTTATAATTAAGATGAATGCAGAAAGAAATAACAAAATCAGTTACAGAAATTAATGTCATTTACTCATAAAGAGATTATTGTTTTCCCACACAAGTTGTGGGATGTAACATATGTTTACTTGAAGTAAAATATGGATGTACATAAAGCTAAAAGAAAACTAATATAGAAAAAACCCATCATTTCCTTTTGGGCCTTCTCTTAGTCTTAATCATTTCAAGTTGCAGCTTCTTCATCTTCATTTTCCACATTATGAATCATTGTACCTAAGAAAATAAGGGGAAAATGTTGTCATAATTGAGCTTTGGGTTTAATCTATATGTTTGTGCTATTAGTTTCATGAAAATGAATCAATTAAAGTCAAAAGAGAAAAGATACATCAAAAGATTTAGATGCAAAATAAAGAAAGTAATATCTTGCATAAGCACATGTACGATTCTCAGAGTCATGACAGATAGAAAAAGAAGAAGAAAAATCACTATGTAATTCAAGAGAGGTTGAAATCCTATTTATTTTCTAACCATTTTCTTAAGTGTGCAGGTACATGTAGCAGTTGAAGAAAGAAAAATCTTTGGCATGTTTCAAATTACATGAAATAGAATTCATGACTACAGAAGAAAATTCATTCATGCCCTTTCCCAATGATCAAACTACAAGAGTACAAGTGTTCAAATCTACTACCACTCAGTCAAGCAAGTTAAAGGGCTTGGATGCTTCATCAAGTAATAGAGGATAGAATATGCAGCTGAAGAAAGCATCTCGAGTACAAATTGCCTTAAAAGGACCAAGTTATCTACCCAAGATACAAGTACTTCTTTCTTTTATAACAATAATAGCCAAGTTTAAAGCACATAAACACATTCAATAAGTATAAGTTAAAATATTTAAAGGCGTTGATAATACATTTTCAACATAAAACAAGTTACTTATTTAAAAGGAATATTACATTGCAAGATAGAACAAGAATCTACAAGTATAGAACAGGTTTTAGTTCATGATTTTGTAATCACACTTCAACTTCACACAATTTTCTTCAAGAATAGTTATATTTTTCAAACTAAAGAAATTATTTGGAAGCATATGGTTTGAGATCTTCTCAACTCAAAACTTATTATATAGTTCAGGGAAGAAGAATTTCTTTACATATCACTTGAAGCGGTCATTGAAAAGAAATTCACTGAATACTGAAGAAAGAAAATTTCAGTTTACAAATCTCATCAATATTTAATACATCACATCTCATAATGACCAAGAAACTGAAGCAACTTCCTGAAATTAAGATTCACATGTTTGACAACGTAAAGAGAAGATACTAATTCTAGTTTCAAGTTTGACTTCTTTAAAACCAATCAAGTAAAAGTGTCAGATATTTCTATGTTGAATCTCTAACCAAAGAAGTAAATTACATTCTGAATTTATCATAGAGAAACACATCTTAGCTATACCAGTTTGCACAGAGCTAGAGATTAAAGATAAATTCATAAGAGAGGTTTGCAAATACAGAGCTTCAAGAGATCTGAAAACCTAATCTCATAAAATATTGTAGGAGTGAGTGCACGAGTTACCAATGAATGTAGAATCATCAGTAAATGCACAAAAACATGACTTATCGTTTCATCACATTTTAAGTCACAAGAAGAACTACAAAGTGAGAATATTTTCGAATAGTCGTACGCATGAATGGAAGAAATTATATTTGTTTGATAAATTACAGTTTCGAAGACTTAAGCTCAAAATTTTGAGTACCCAATAGCAAATATTCAGAGCCATAGAAATCAATAGAAAATTCTCCCCAAGGAAAAATAATGAAGACCCATATGATTTTAGAGTTCGAAGAATGCACAGTAGTCATGAAATAATGCAAACCGAGTTTGGGAATGAATAAAATGAGTAAATGATATAGTAAAAGAACGGATACCCATTAATCGAGTTTAGATTCAATATAACAGATCCATATATTAAAGAATAGAGTAAAATGACAAGTTCAAAGATAGAATGTAAGGACACAGTAGTTGAATTCTCTTTTGTGAAAGACAAAATGAAGAAACAAGTAAAACCCAGATTGTGGTTATCTTTTTAAAAACTCCTAGAATTCGTCATTTGCCACATCCATTTCAAGCTTTCACAGAGATAATTAGAAAGAATTAAAACTTACCAATTTGAAGTCAAGTTCTTCAAACACTCAAAAGATTATTGAATGTAGAGCGAATAGTGAATGCTCAGAATGAATTTTGAACTCAAAATTTCCAGAAAACATAAGGGAAACAAGTATTTGGAAGTATCAGTGCATAATGAATCTAAAGTGGCAAGATGGAAATAGTCACAACGCTCAAAGAATGAAGGCTTATATTAAAATAAAAACCAAACCGTAAAAATACTTCAGTCAATCTCAGGTTAGATCTTAAATAATATGATGAATGGTTGCCCTCTCTTTAAAAACACCTCGCAGTCAAACTCAAAACGACGGAAAGCTAATAGAGACTGCAAAAATACACGCAAAGAAACTCAGATAGGTTTTTATTGCAGACCAGAGAGATTCAAATGGTCAAAACTGACGGCCATATCTTTGAAAAAATCACAAGTGAATCTCCTAGTAACGGCAAGTTCACAGAAAATGACAATATCTATGCTCAGAACATCAGAAATGAACTAGAATCGAGATTAAGATCACAATAAGGGTGTCAGGAGGAAATTTTTCCAAGCCTTCACCCTCCAAAATGACACTGCAAAATGAAATGATCATTTAGGGTTCGAGTTGTTTTACTCTCTCAAACTCAACCACTCTTTCGCTAGTGAGTTTAGATCAAAAATTTAAGTTAAGAGGTATAGAGATCAATGGTGCATGATGCAAACTGCCAAATTAACCCTAAGTTAGTCCAACTCAACCAGAGTTCATGTAGTATATACGTGGCATCTCTAAGGAAAACCCTAACTCTACTTGAGTTAGGTTTGAAATCGTCGACACAATGATGGGGTTGAGCATCATCGAGAAAGGGGACCTTCCCAAATTAATAAATATTTTCATTGACTATAATATGAGAAATGATATAAAATCATAGAAGACCGAATAATATTTGCGAAACCATACTCGAGACAAGTTACATGCCACATTATTATTGAAGGGGGATGACAACACCGCATAGTGCCTTAGGCAAATGGTGGGAACAATCAAAATCCCCCCAATTATTATTCAAATCGTAGTATATACCAACGAAGGGGGCCAAAATGATACGTGCAATGAAAATAAAACTAGCAATCGCACGTGAGGTGTGTGATGAAAACATCAAATCAGAAAAGTAGAACCAAAAAAGGAATTTAACATAGTTGTTCAAATACATATATGGATCGAAAGGGAGTAATGAGAGCAACAACAAAAGAGATATACAAGCAGAACTGATTGAAAATAGGCTTGGAAGCAATGCTAGAAGTTGACAGAGAATGGAGGTAAGACTAGGGTGGGTAGAGTTGAGATAGAGAAGAGGGGAGGGAGCGTAGGCGAAACTCCTCTTGTTTCCTGGATTGAAGAAAAGGAGCACAGGACATGCTAGAGTAGCGTGAGAAAGAGATTGCAGGAGAAATATGAAGGGAAGAAAGAGATGGAACTCTTGAGATAGCAGTGAATGTTAGGCCTTGTCTTTCTGTTTTGCCAATGTCAAAAATTGCACGATGTAGTGTGAGCCCTTAAGATTTGTGGATTGAAAATGCCCTAGCCATTTTGAGAGGTAGTTGTCTGCGCCTTCCTCTAGAAATGGGAGGAATAGGAACATGGAAGGGGTTGTTCGAATCCCAGGGAGGTCCTTTGTAGCGATCAAATTTGACGATGACAAAAAGAGGAAGAGCTGGAGGCCCAGAGGACTCGCTATAGACTATGTCAATGATAGAACCAGTAGCACCGTTGACAAGACCTGTGTCAACCCACAAGTTTGCGGTAAGCATGACTTTCTGGTTGATGTAGAGAAGAACCTTGGGCTTCAATTGATTGTCTTCGGCTTCGCCAGATGTAGAACGTCTTGTATTTTTGGCAATTGATCTGGCAATAGGAGAGTTAAGGGATTTCAACATAAGAAGGTTGTGCGAGTCTACAAGGTGATTTTGAGCAAAAAGATGAGGGGCATCTTTAAATGCAATGGCTTCTTGTTCTGAAAGGCAAGAATCAGTTCTTGACATAAGAGTTTCCCAATCCTGGAGGAGAGGCATAGAGTTATGAATATTAAGTAGCAAGTTGCGGAACGATGCCTGTGCTGGATCTGAGCCTTGTTGATGGAAGATAGAATGAAGGGAGACAGATATGTTGAATTCTCACCAAAGGGTAGCTCCATAGGAGTTGTTGGCATAAAGAGGAATGTCCATAACCGGAGGAAGTTGACCGAGGTCTCCAACAAGGATCATAGATCTGCCGCCAAATGTAGAATTTTTGAAGTGCGGGAAAGCCTCCCTAAGTCGGAAGTCAACTCTGGAAAGCAACTTAGGTCCGATGAAACTCATTTCATCAATTAAAATTTATTCAGTGTGCCTAAGGGAGTCTTGAAGAGATGACAAATCTTGGCCCTCCAAGGGTTTGAGTTCTTTAATGGGAATTCGGAGGCTTGTGTGTATTGTTGAAGCTGAAATGTTGAAAGCAGCAACTCCAGTTGGGGTGAGCAGAAGGAGTGGTGAAATACCCTGGCTGGATGAAGAGGCAAATGAAGACTTTAAAATGTTAATGAGGAATGATTTTCCAGTACTTGCAGTTCCTTGTATAATAAGCATCAATGGAGGAAGGGTGGATTTATGTGTGAAGTGTTGAATAACTATGTCGAAAGCTTGTTGTTGCTTTGGAGATAAAGTTGAAGCAGGAGGGTCGAATCTGTCCAGGATGCAATTTGAAACATGTGTTTCCTTATTGTCTTCGATGAAAGTGGCGCCAATAGACTATAGAGGAATAGGTACACGATGTGCACTCCAATTGTGAAGGGTGTCAAATTCATGATGGCCCAACATTTGCAAGTTGTCAAGGGAAGATGTGTTCCTGGGGCGGGTCTGAGCTAAAGCTTCCCAATAAGATAGTTGTTCAACAGGAATGGTGGGAGCAATCTCGGACTCATTGTCACTGTCGGAGCTATGGGGCGGATCCGATGCAGTTCATGAAATATGCCAAGGCCGATAATTGTATCTGAACAAGCTCCATTTAGAAATGGTTTCTTGAGGTGTTAAACCAATATCAGTAGAAATGTTGTAGAAAGGCTTGTATAGAAGGAGTTATCACCAACAGAAAAGCTCAAAAGAGGGGGAATCCTTTGAAGGAATGCATTGAAATTTGTGGAATACTCGAACAATAGCAGGATGGGTATGATTCTTTCTCTTATGGCCCTTGCGGTATTTGTTGTAACTCTAGTCGCGTGCAACTTCAATGAGAAGAATGCTTTCCATGTTTGAAGGTCGGACCATGTATGCATCTAAACGGAGGGATGTTTCTGAATCTTCACAATATGCTTCAACCAATCTTTTTAGGATTTTTCTACCTACATTAAGCGTTACAAAAGTGCGACTGCACATTACAAGTGGTAATTTTAGGAGCATGTGGCATGTTTCTTGTGCACTAATATCATGTTCAACCTCACTCTCAGTTAACATTTTTTTATGGCTATATCTGTAGGTAGATCAGGATCGAAGGCTCTCGACAACCGTGAAAGCATCTGGTGGTAGGTTTCTGACCTTTTTTCTGCCTTGGAAGCATACTTAGCAATGTACTTGAGGACAGTATGGCGAGAGAGTACAGGTTGACAATCGATTTTGGCTCTCCATATGGATAACATTACTGGATTGTGTGTGTTCAATCTATCATCATTCCTTGAAGGGAGGTATGTAACCGAAGCACGCTCATCAAGAAACAATGAAGAAGTGGTTCTATTCTCCCAAGGTGCGTTGTATCGACATTGGAGCCGGTTATTTTTGTTTGGAGGACTAAGTATGTCATTGAACATGATTTACAAGCTCCTCCAAATCTTGTAAGCGGGAAATGGCAAGCACTTGAGATGAATCTAGAAGACATGGGTCATCCTGGATATTTTTGTGAACAAAATCTGAGTGGTCGGAAGGAGGCCGCATATTCCATGCAGATATGTACATATCAAAGTATCATCTTGCTTTGTTTACAGATTCATTATTTGACCATTCGATGGCGTCAACATCTGGAGCATCTTCAAGCCATAGAAAACCATGAACATGTGTTGAACCTCTATGTTGCCATTCATACCTGCGGTAAAGGAAGGTTAAGTGTTTTTGTATTTAAGTGAATGAAAAGTAGAGAGCATTGAATAAATTCACCTGTACCAGTAGTCTTTGGCACAGAGATGTTTCTGTAGCACTTCTTCACGAAATATGGTAAATCTTTGAAGCAAGTAAGCCACCACATGCTGAGGGTGATCAACAATGTTTGCAGTCCTCCAGTGTTGCGCGGAACAAGACACACAAGGAGAAACACCAGGCATGGTGTTATGAAGGTCTGGCCATTTAGTGTTTGCTGCACTTAGAGTGAAGAAGAGCGTTGGCGCCCCCAATTGCTCAATCATGTTTGAGACCTCCCCTCTACTTTTCGACAAAAACGTGTGTGTTCCTTGTAGGCTAGTTTCGAATCTCATTAAAATTTGTGGAAGGAAATCATCAGGGAAATCATGAAGGCATTGCCAAAGTTGGCCTAAAGTAGGGGGGACACCATGTTCAAGGTTTAACCTCATGAATAATGCAGCTGTAGATTGGATCCTATGTCTCATAATAAGGTTGAACAAGTAGTACCGAAACCTAGGGTGTGAGCCAAAATGATCATCATGGTAGTGCATGAGGTGGAGGGCATATCCATGCATTTGAACATCTTTAATGCGTGGTTGTTTAAACAATGTTGCACCAATCAGAAACAAACTCGGAAAAGCCTTTGAGAAAAGGCCCTCTGTGGTGTATTCATTAATAGGATAACTGCCGACTTCAGGCCAAGAAAAGGTGCTAGGCATAGCATGGCCATTTGAAAGCAAGTATTGTTCGATCAACTCCGCTTTTGTGCCAGTGTTTGGGTAGGAAGGAAAAAATTAAGATGTTTCCACAGGATACTCGTTGGCGGTAGAAGGAGGGATGTCATCATCCTGCAGCTCAAAGAAGTGAGAGTCTGGCATGTCAACAAGAATAGAGTTAAGGGAGGAGGATATGTTTGTTTGTTCCAGCGGGAGAGATGAAAGAGCCTCATTGTCAATAAGAACATCCTTATAGATAATTTTATATTGACGCACTCGCTAAACACAGGAACTACTTACGTAGAAGTCGTATTTTGTTTGTTGCATTCCAGTCTTTTGAACCAAGAGGAGATCCAAATCTCCTAGTCGACTGGGAAGGTATTTGGCAAAGGAAGAAATTTTTTGTGGGAAGCTTATTGTGTGACCTGAATATTTATATTTTCCCCCATGCACTTGTGTGACTTTCAAAACAGGATTAATACAAGCAATCAACATTTCTTCTACCTGGGTTAAATATTTGAGAACGGCGGGTTGAGGGCCGGGATCCATATTGTTCTAGGAGGAGAAGCGATGTCCATTTCTTTTGGCCTTGCATCTAATGCATTTATATTCCCCCTCACAGAAGGTAGTATTTATGCCAGGGTAGTTTTCAAGGCAAATGGAGCAGGTGTGGATGTTCGATAAAAGATCAAGTCTTCGACGGAACCTGTGTTGGGCGTCCACCCAGGACGGGGCAGCATGGAAAGCTATGGGGAACGTGGTGTGATGGGTGGATTCTTGGCTACGACATTCTTGATGAGTTTGGGATGAAGGGGATGAAAGTTAGGAATAAAGCGAAAGAGGTTGTTCGGCAAGATATGGTGAAGCAATTGAACCTGCTACCGGCTGGAGGCCCGGTTGACATGTGAAGGGTGAATAATTGGAAGGAACAATGGTTTGGGACAAAGTAGATGGAGGATAGTTTTGTGATGGTGTGGGATCGATGAAAGGGGGAATAGCAATAGTTCGAGTACGGGCAGAACCTATCAACCTTTGTTGGAGTTGTCGATAGCATTCTCATTGGGAAGCATTGATTTAATTTTTGCGCAACGCATAAATATATATTCTTCGTTGTCATTGGTATGGGGTAGGCATTGTGGAGAAAATGACCTGTGAAAGTTGCAAAAAAAAGGTGGCATAAGAGAATATTGAAAGAGTAATAACTAATGTATGTAGATAAGGTGAAATAAATGAAAAAATGATTTGTAAATGCTTATTTTGTTCTAAATGTTTTCTATTTTGGTACCTAAAGGCAATAAAACAAAAGGAAAATGATTTGTTGTTGCATACGTTTTTAAGGAACAAGGTGGAAAGGAAAAAAAACTTCTTGTGAATCATTAACAAACTTTCAATAACTAAATAAAGTGAGCCCTAATGTTTGCGTAATATATATATATAGCAACAGCTTTGGAATCGTCCAATCTAAGGGAATCAAGTATGACACATTTCAGCTGTGTAGTCCCACGGAAAGTTTATTTTTTCATAGAGAGAGTGACTTTTGATGGCAGAACATAGAAGATTTGTCGTTATTCATATTGATAGAATGAGATCAAATAAATATTATTCAATGTATTCCAATGTGTCACAAGCACCACAATAAATACAATGCTGAAACCGTTTGTGAAGGAGAATAGTCCCGCAGGAAGGAGAATAGTTACAACACCTAACTGCCACGTATGCATAACTACTAATACTAAACAATGTATTAGATATTGCTAACATTCCCCCCCTTAATACATTGTTCCTACAAACATACATTTCCTGATAATAGGTCCCCCCCTTAAAGAGAACACCACAAAGAGGGTCTTCACACGAGCATGTGCCTACATGGTCTCACATGGTTTTTCTAAGGTTGACCAGAAACCTAGAGGGACAGGAACACTTTCCGACTGTTCACCTTGGTGGTTTTACAGGATTACCATGAACCAAGAGGATTTTACCTCGGTGGTTTTACAGGCATACCACGAACCCAAGAGGATGATACCTCGGAGGTTTTACAGGATTACCACGAACCCAGGGTGAGTACCATGCGCTGCTTTTAGTGCTTTTCTGTTCCCCACAACGCTCTTCAATTAGAAGGTCCCAAATAGGAAACTTTGTATCATTTTTACTTTATTGAATAACAAAACAACAGGAACATGACACAAAACTGAAACTGAAATAAACAAGCCAAATATTGAGGAATAGGTCCTCAATACCTACTTCTGCCACAATCTCTGTTGGCGGCCTCATCGCTTGTAGCTTGCAAGAGGTCGCTGGATTTCCTCCATCCTCCATTATCCTCCGTCCTCCTGTAATGTATTTCTACTTACTTCACATCAGAATTTTCAAAACCTTCAACATCTGGCGGGTCTTTATAAATTTTCATTACACCCATTATATTTTTCTTGTCTACACGAACATCAATAATGAAAGCAAGGATATCGTTGTCCTCAATTTTCTTTATTGTAGACTCGGTTGCGAGGAGATAGTTCAACACAGTGTAATGATCAAGTTTCTTTCTACAAAGTGTACTGAGTGGAGAATATCTAGGATTACAAGGCGTCTTCTTCTTGAGAGTATTTGCAGAAAATATATATTTAACATATTTTACCAATACAACAACATCACAAGTTACAACCATAACACTGTTGACGGATGACGTAATGAATGGGCATAAACTCTCCAACTTTTCCCTAATTCCATTGTGCGTTGGTTGTGTGGTTGATCTGTCACATTGTTGGACGAAGAAATCATGTAGGTGTAATATGGAGACAGCCATACTAACTTCTTTGGGAACCGCTAAATCCATTTTTTTATTTGATAATGGCAAGACAGTTTCTTCTAACGCTGCACGCTACACATTCTTCCTCTTGATCTGCACACTTCTCCTAACCTGCATGCTAAACATTCTTCCTCCTGATCAGTTCTCTGCAGAAAACGGTTAGAGACAGTTACAAGATGGTTGAAATCAAAATTTCAACTGTTTGAGTCTTCCACGGCTGCACACTCTGAAATCTCTTTCTTGTTTGTTCTCCAACCCGTTTCTCCTTTTCCTTCACGCGGCTAATAAAGAAAGAATATTGGGAAATTTCCACATAGAAGATAGAGGATCACGTGTTGGCTGATAATCTCCATGCTGGTCTCTTTCACGCAGCCTTTTCTACTGAAATTTCATATAGCAGATAATTCACGTGGGCTCATAGAACCTTTTCTTTATCTCAACGAATCTCTCCACATTACTAAGTAGCAGGAACAAAGGGATCTCGCAGCAGCAGCAATTCAGAATTACACGCTCAGGATCTCCACAGCAAAGTCACAGGCATATGTTCTAGACCACGCAAAGAGAGAGTAAACAAAACTGTGTTGTATTCCCAAGCTTCCAGGTTCAAAGACATAAAGAATCACTCTGATACCAATGATGGTAGAACATAGAAGATTTGTCGTTATTCATATTGATAGCATGAGATCAAATAAAGAGTATTCAATGTATTCCAATGTGTCACAAGCACCACAATAAATACAATGCTAAAACGGTTCTTGAAGGAGAATAGTCCCGCAGGAAGGAGAACAGTTACAGCACCTAACTGCCACGTATGCATAACTACTAATACCAAACAATGTATTAGATATTGCTAACAAATTTGTAGTCATGGCCTATTATGTGGTTTGCAATTTCCATTGTAGCCTCATCATCTATGCACAAAATTTGGAGGTCTACAGGTATGACTCCCCTGATTGCTTCAGCAGCTGTGTCAAATGTTGTAACTGATTGTAGCTCTCCTGAGGAATCTTGCAAGTTTATGTGGAGAGCGTACCTATAGTCACAATGATGCACATGAGACTTACAGCTTGCACAAAACCATGAACCATTTTCTATTTGCTTCACCTTCTTGTGGCATTGTTTGTCACCGTTTGTAAGGGGGCAAGCCATGTAGTAGAAATTATCCATTGTGATGTCTGTAACTACAGTTGTAAACGTAGCCCATTCATTACTGTCTGTGTTGCCCATTTTTAAGCATTTCCACAATTGTTGCCACTGGTTTTAAGCTCTTAGGAGGACCTAGAAATTTATTTGTTACAGAGGGAGTTTGAACAGTGTAATTTTCTGAGGCAACCCAGTCTTGAAGCATTATAGTTTCAAGAATATGAGGATTGACAAAACATTTTGTGCTAGACACAGTGTCAATGGAAGTGTCGTTGAAACTTGATACACGTGCTGCTTTTAAATCCAATATTGGGAGTTGTGGAATAGAAAGGAGTTCCTCAAGTTCTTGAGAAAGATCCTATAAATGTTGGCCCCATAAAGTCACAGTAACACTAAATCCTGACATGTCCTTTAACCGCAAGCTTCTTCATTTAGTTTCACTGGAGTTCCGCTTGCGGATAGTGTAGCAAGGAAAGATCACCAAAACAATGCCAAGAACGTCAACGAAGGAACCAACATTATTTAAAGGTATATCCTTGATTTCTATGAAGTGAAAGTTATGCAAAGGAATTGTGGCATTATTGACAAGCAGTGGAGAGATAGTGGAAGAAGCTTGTAGGAATATCTCAAACTCATTGTTAAGGTGGTTGTAACCCGGTTTTGCATTCCCTATCCTTCCGTTTGTGATGGTGTATAACTTTCCAGCCTCAATTTGACCAAAAAACATTGCTGCAATTTCATTGAAGCATGTAATGTGTATTTCCCCGCCTACACCATCCATAAAGTCAAAGCCAAAATATGAGCCGCTTCCATTTGCATTTACATATTCCTTAAGCATAGTTTTCCCAAGGGCATGACCTTCAACAGACCATGTACCCATGGTTGGATTTAGTGCACTTATTTTTAGAGGCAACCTTGAACTGTCAGTAACACCAATTTTCTTTTGGGGAGGTGTTTGTGGGACCAAAGTTTTGTCGTCTCCATGATTTGTATCAGGGTTTAATTGCTTTCTGCGAATGACATGGGTAGGAAGAGGAGTGGGAGCACCATTTTTTGGATGTGTTTCTATCATAATTTCCATTTCCCAGATAAGAACAGTACTGCAAAGGATTAAAAGTGAAGGTAAAGAAAAAATTAGTGAATATAAAAGAAATGAAAGTTGAGCATGCATGAATAAAGCACAAAGGATACACACAATTCTTGTTTTATCATTCTGCAAATGGTTTTACGTAAACGGACAATGTTGTCGTCTTTTAAAAGACCATGTGAAACCTGGCTTGTAAATTTGGACGGAGAGTTCCATGCGATGTTGGAGCTTAGTGTTCAACACAGATCAGACGGAAGAAATTTTGAGAAGTTGGACAATTGGCTCAGAATCCACACAACCCTCAATCAAAACAGAGATTCCACCATGTGTCAAAGATGTGGCCATGAAAAAGACTGATTTTAACACAAAGTGTGCTTCTGCACAATGAGCTAAAATGCATTACCATTTTTATAATTTTTTTGGAAAGCTAGAGTCAAAGATTCATTAACGTTTACGTGTATGCAGGGTTCATTTTAAGAGACCTCTTGGAAATCAGAGGTGGAAAATACCTGGTGAATATACCCGGAACCGGTTTCGTATAAAGGCAAATTTTTTGGGGGTTGTATGAAAAAAAATCGCCTGATTGTCAAGTGCTGTGACAGAAGGCTGCAGCCACCCGACGGGAGATTTGTTGTCGCGGATTAAAAAAATGCATTGACGCGCGTCAATGCATTTTTTTGATACGCGACAGAAAATCTCCTGTCACATGTCTGCAGCCTCTGACCTCTTCTTTCTCATCGAAAAAATCTCCGTGTCGCGCGCTAACAAACTCTTTGTCATGCGTCTTCTATGCTTCAATATCTATTGTACCTCCTTGTCACGTGTCAACTATATGTCATTGTCACACATCAACAAATAACCCTCATTGACACGCATCAACAGACCTCTTTGACATGCGTCAACAAGGTTGTTGATGCGTTTCAATGAGGTATGTTGACGTGCGTCAATGCATTTTTTTGACACGCGACAACAAATATCCTATCGCCCGTCTACAGCCTACGACCTTTGCTTTCTCATTGAAAAAATCTCCATGTCATGCGTCAACAAACTCTTTGTCGTGCGTCTATTATGCGTCAATATCTGTTGTACCTCCTTGTCACGCGTCAACAAATAACCCTCATTGACGCGCGTGAACAAACCTCTTTGATGCGCATCAACGAGGTTGTTGACGCACGTCAATTAGGTTTGTGCATCAAAAAAATCTCTGTGTCACTCGTCAACAAAATTTTTTTCAGACATCTACTATGCGTCAATATCTGCATTACCTCCTTGTTATGTGTCAACTATCCGTCAGTGTCGTGCGTCAACAAATAACCCCATTGTCGCGCATCTGCAAACCCTCCTTGTCGCACGTCTACAATACGAGATATATCATATTGTTGACAAATGTGAAGTAGAAGTGTTCTACCTGGAGAATAATCTAGGATTATATAGGGGATATTTTTCAAGGGTAGGTGAAGCCGCCCCCTAAAAAAAAATAAAGTGTAATTTTTAGGCAAACAGGTCACTGACCCGCGCCAAAAAATTTGCCATTTCAAAATTTTCAAAAATGGAATATTCACCATATTATGAATATTTGCCACTAAAATTATCCTTGCGTGTACGAAAGTTAAAGAAAATGTGCATTGCTAGGTTGCATGCAATGAGATTAGGAAATGTGTATGAGATGAAAAGGTATATACAGATCAATATTTCTAAAAATGATATAATGCCATTTTTTAAAAATAAATTTTTGAATTTTGTGGCACATATTGTATTGTTTCAGCATCTATCTATTATTTTATCCAAAATGGCATATCCATCCTAGTCCTTCAAAACCTATGACGATGGAAATCACTTCCTGACTATAATTCAAAGAACAACAATTAGCAGAAAATCACCATACCAAAAAAGTTTTGAATCTGAATTAGGATGATATTTAAAACACTAATAGCAAATGTAATTTTGCCAAGTAATTTCAAGACCACAAAGAAGCAATTTCATAAACACGTTATTTAAGATGTTCGTATGTTAAATAGGAAGTCTCTTCTTGTGATTGCTATTTAGAAAAACAGCAATACAACATCATTATAGTAATGAGTATTCATTTAAATCATCTAGAAACACTGATAAAGCCCAAAAAAAATAGTCCGCTCAATAGGAATAAAAGCAACAGCCCCCCTCCAGTGGACCATTCTTAGTGTTGTCTTAGAAGAAAAAATGAAATCTATATTTCCAATCTGCTGCATCATGGTTTTACAGTCTTAGCAAGTAATAATAGCGTATCCCAAAGGAAAATTAACACAAATTCCACTCCCACCACTAAATCAATTTGATGAACTATTATTTAAAAGTAAATACTTAAAATAATTTTTTAAAAATATCATTTAAGTAGTTATTATTGATGGAATGACTTAAAAAAAATTAAACAATTTTTAAAGAAATAATTTAAAAATTAATATGAATAAAAATAATAATATTAACTATCCGTAAGTCTAGCCCATTAATTTGGTATTAAAAATTAAAAATTCATAATGATTGAAACAAAACTCTCATTTTCAAGGAAAACTAGTATTGAAGTAATTTTCTACATACTATGCATAAAATTGAGAAGTATGTACAGTTTACGAAAAGGGGATGCTGTTATAGATATATCACCCATCAAACCTTAGGAAATGGAGAAGCCTGCAGTATAAATAATTTAAAATAAAATAAAATATAACTTTAAAAACACATATTTTAAAAACAAATTGCTGGGAAATTTTCCACTCAGACTATATAGGTGGATTAGACTAGTAGACAACTACTTTTAACAATTTCAAACATTTAGTTCAATTTCTACCTGGACCATACAAATAAATTAGACTACTATGTGGTTATATATTCGATTGAGGTTGGCTGCACTTCGGTGGAGTCATTTAAGTAACAGTAAACTCTGTTATTGCTTCACATATAAGCAACAACTATCATAGATTTAAGAAATCCCGGACTAGAGACATTGAGGTTTGGCTAAAATACTGGAATACTGAAGATGACAATCTAGTTAATAATGTTAATGGTATCAAATTCTACATCCATGTAAAGTGCAAAGAAGAAATCTGGAGCTGCAATAAAATTCTTAATAATAGGAAGTTGAAATACTACAAAGATTTTATTTGAAACAAAATGAGCATTGCTAGAATAACGACTAACGCTCATGACCTCAATAGTGAAAGGTCATTGGACTAATTAAAAAAGCACGTTGGGGCAAGAGGATTTGTGAAATTTGTGATGCTAATGAAGATAAAGATGAATACCATTTCCTTTTAACATGCCATATCCTTAATGATGTGATTATTTGAGATGGCTGTGAATACTTCAGTTAAGAGTTGTGTTAGGGATGTCTTTGCCAACTAGTTTGTGTTAGTTGTAACAATGTTGTTGATCACCTAATTCATTTTCAATGCTACTTTAAAACTGCTCTTTCTTTGCTGCTGATGTTTTCCTGGGCTTACCCATACATGTTTAAGGTGTTTGAATGCTAAGTTGGATTATAATCTTGTAAAGGCAATTCAAATGATATAAGAGGTTAATAGGTATAGGCGAATGACAAGTGGTGGATGCATTTGATAGTTATGAAGTGAAAGCTGACTGCCTTGTCTTTTGATTTCAAGACTATAGTCCACTTGAACTGCTACTTTCTGGGCTCTTTGTGGAAATTTGTCAATCTATAGCCATATTTGGCGATATAGGGCACATTCGTTATTTTGGCTGACAATGGACTTTGAGTAGAGTTTTTAAGAAGATTGACAAAAAAATTTACTGTGATTGAAAGCTCAGTTTCAGTTTTGAGAAATCTGAATTAGATGGAAATTGCAGCTCCATAACATAGATGGCAGAACAATTGTCAAAGCAAAGAGATTGCTTTCGAACAGAAAATGGAAGCCGATAAGAGCTGCACATGAAGTTTATAATATACGGCCACCAGACCGACAACAGGAGGATAGAAAATCCAGTTAAATGCAAAACAAAACAAACCATGAAATCTGTTCATGAAAAGGTATATAACATTTATAAGTTAGACGCAGCAAAAAAATGTACAAGATAGCAAGTTTCAAACTCGAGGAACTAAGAGCTATCAAAAAAACAACATCCTGGTATGTCAACCGAGCGAACGAAAGAAGAAACAGTACATGTTTGTGACGTATAGCATCCGAAACTACTCTTATGTACATAAGTTTAACGAAACATCCCCTTTACGGTCTTTCATTTTTTCTTGGCATCTTGATTTTTCCCCTTGGTGACATTAGCAATCTTTTTCGTACTATTTTTTTTCTCCCTCCTGCATGTGTTGTGTTTGCAGTGATCCCCATCTTTTTTAGCTTGTGGCCAGGTTTGTATTTCATAGCATCTTCGGGGTGATCATACACCAGCCCAAACCCCCTCGAGTTGGAGCTTGCTGTATGGAATTTGGAAAGATAGAGAGAACTGGAAGGATGCAAACGGAGGCGTTCTCTAACCAATTCAATGATCAAAGGTTTTGTAGGCTTTGGTTTCTTGCAATGGAGCACATTGATGACAAAATTTGTTCGGTTGAAAGCATCTTCTCGCTTGAAATGTGGAGTGGTGATTGTCACATCGTGCAGAGGAACAACAATTATATTCCGAGTCTTCATTGCTGCAAGGTCACAAGTAACAAAAACACTAAAAACGTAAGAAACAAAAATGTACATGCTACAACAACTGCGATAATGTCTACACTAGAAATGGAAGTAAACACAATGTATATTTTTTTCTAAAGCACAAACAAGGAATAAAAGTCAAATATTCAGGGGTTGTCTGATTTGGCAGGCATCTTTAAAAGCCTTCCCAATAGGCAGTCTAACGCCCAACTAAGGTCATTTTGATGAGGCCTCGCAGGTGCAAAAACCCCTCAGCACACACCGATTCCTGCCATTGGCAAAGGCACACACCCCTTTATGCCGTGGTTGAAGACCATAACCCGAACATAGATTTTTCCATGCAGCAATAATAGGAACAAATTATGTTAAGGTAGTCAAAATTACCCAGATAATGAAGAATCTATGAAAATGTAAAAGGGAAACAATGCTAAAAATAACACATATTCAACAAACAAATTTATAACACACAAATCCGATTTTATGGGCAGTTCAATTCTGTCTTAAGAAAATTGTTGTGGTTCCTCTTCATGAAACCATGGGTAAACTGTCGAATTTATGTCATATTTTAGGAGCTTATTATTAATCAAGCCAAACAATAAGTTTCCCTAATAGAAGTTAGCATATTCAAAGTAGCCGGTTATGGTTCAGCTAAATTTCAATAAAATGTTGTCGTTACTGATTCTTCCTCCATATATATGTTAAGTTAAACGTTATCATAAAATCTCAGTTGTAAATACTGGTAAAAAGCCATAGAAATGGCTCCACAAATAAATAGCATAGGAAAAACTATAAACTACAAACACTCGTTAAAAAACCAAGAAGTAATTTCAAAAATGTTAACAATAAAATCAGAAAAAGACTAAAAGTAAAACAAAACCATACACTACAGGTAGCACCATTATAAATCTCAGAAATGGCTCTAAATAAGGTTACGGATATAAAGTTGAATGCAATATTGTTCACTATAACTTCATTAACAATATAAAGCGGCAGAGGGAAGGTTACGAGAGTTGCTTAGAGAGGTTTATTTATCTTTATTCCGATCTTATGTCCATTGACAATTTCAAGAGTTTTTAAATCATAATAGCTGCTCTCACAAGTTTGTGCGTTATCATAAAATATCAGTTCTAAATACTGGTAAAAAACCACAGAAATGGCTCCACAAATAAAAAGCATAGAAAAAACTCTAAACTACAAACACTCGTTAAAAAACCTAGAAGTAATTTCAAAAATGTTAACAATAAAATCAGAAAAAGACTAAAAGTAAAACAAAACCATACACTACGGATATAAAGTTGAATGTAATATTGTTCACTATAACTTCATTAACAATATAAAGTAGGAACGGGAAGCTTATGAGAGTTGCTTAGAGAGGTTTTTTTATCTTGGTAAAAAACCACAGAAATGGCTCCACAAATAAAAAGCATAGGAAAAACTATAAACTACAATCACCTATTAAAAAACCCAGAAGTAATTTCAAAAATGTTAACAATAAAATCATAAAAAGACTTAATGTAAAACAAAACCATACACTACAGGTAGCACCATTATAAATCTTAGAAATGACTCTAAAAAAGGTTACGGATATAAAGTTGAATGTAATATTGTTCACTATAACTTCATTAAACAATATAAAGTAGGAACGGGAAGCTTACGAGAGTTGCTTAGAGAGGTTTTTTTATCTTTATTCCGATCTTATGTCCATTGACAATTTCAAGAGTTTTTTTAATCGTAATAGCTACTCTCACAAGTTTGTGCGTTATCATAAAATATCAACTCTAAATACTGGTAAAAAACCATAGAAATGGCTCCACAAATAAAAAGCATAGGAAAAACTCTAAACTACAAACACTCGTTAAAAAACCTAGAAGTAATTTCAAAAATGTTAACAATAAAATCAGAAAAAGACTAAAAGTAAAACAAAACCATACACTACAGGTAGCACCATTATAAATCTCAGAAATGGCTCTAAAAAAGGTTACCGATAGATGGTGGTGTAAATGGGAATATTGTTCAATATAGACTTCGTGAAAAATATAAGGTGAAAAATGGAAGGATACGTAGACTATGCTTAAATAGGTTTTCGCATCTAGTGTTCCAATGTTAAAGGTCCATTGACATTCCAATTTCAAGAGTTTTTTTAATCCTAATAGCTGCTCTCACAAGTTTGTGTAATCTCTGTGCATAAATAAGAACTTTGAAATGGGTATGGACATCCATCACAGCATGAGTGGAAAGACCCGTGCGATTTCAAAAAGATTTAGTTGCAAGTGCACTATTAAACATCTCAAGCCACATGTTGAAGGATATGCACACAGCATGTGGACTATCTGACAAAAATCCTTAAATGTAATGTGATCGTCAAAGATAGCAAGATTTTTAGCTGCATCATGAGGATGTAATGAAGGACACGATGGATCTACATTGGACAAAATTAGTGGCCATTTGTGAGTAATTATTTGCGATCTTATGTCCATGGTGACCCCGATCAGCTATAGGTAGTGGTAGTTTGTGGAGAGATACAAGGAATATGCTTTAAAACCCTCACAGATGATAAGTGAAGTATATAATATGAAATCTCAGGGTTCTTGATACTGGTAAAGGTGGTTTTTGGAGATAGGTTTGGGCAAGAAGAACAAAGGGTAGGAAGCTTTTAGAGAAAAAAACTAGAGGGAATTTGAAGAGGCACTCATTAACCAAAACCCAGGGAGTATGTTGTGATGAATTATTTTTCCTTTGTAACCTAATTATTAGGAAATTTAAGACTAAGATTATTACATATGTAAAGTCATTATATGAGATATGAGAGCATTAATATATGTTTCAGAAATGTCTTTTCCTAAGTTTAACGGGTTTTACCTAGAATGCAATATTGTTCAGGATAACTGGTTTTTATTTATATAAAGTTTCGGCAGAATGAAGCTTGGGGAGAGTTTCTTAGAGAGGTTGTTTCTATCTTGTATTCCGATCTTATGTCCATTGATCATAGTTGTCAGGATTTTTAATAATCGAAAGTATCTGTATACTCACTTAAAAAAAATTAATTGGAAGGGTGTGAGCTTTTGCATTTTTTTTACCAAAAACCTGAAGCCTCACATCACTTATGAAGCCTGTAAACTTCTCCATAGGGGCTGAGTAGGTATTTGGGGATGCCTCAAAGAAATGTGATCTTAAAGATTCGATCCTGACTAAATGGTAGTATCAAAACATATCAAAACACATCTAGGAGTCCTGATTTCTCAAGACTATGGCTACATAAGCTAATGTCAGCAAAGACTTCAAGACTGATGATGTTAATCTATCTTACATGTTCTAGCAAACATGGGTATGAATTTGGATATCAGTCAAAAGATAAGGCCATTGAGTGAATAGATAATGAGCAATTTGGTATTAGTTAACAAAATGTATATACCCGTAGCTGATTCGGATTTGAAATGTCCTTGAAGGGTATGTTAGTACTGGATGTCCTAGGAAATCAGAAAATACTTATATGACAGCTATCCCCTTGGCATTGGGCATTGGGCACAGTGAATGAAGCAGTCCTTATTTACATATAAATATATATGGAATCCAATAGGTTATTGTCTCCTGCATGTAAATTGTTGAAGGATTTGCAAATACAAGTGGACTGTTCCTGACAAAAATCCTTAAACAAATGTCATCTCAGAGATAACAAGATATATGGTGTTTGAGTGTTTGTTCCCCACCTATTAAGCAAAAGGATTCTACATAGGACATTGTATTTGGAAATACCTTTCAGAAACCTCTAGGTATGGTCAATACAAGTAACAGGTGAGTATGCTAACACATTTTCATTGATGCCTATGTTGAGTTCAAAAATAATTGGATGAATTGAGATTTATCTACTCTAGGGGGAGAAGAGGATAATTTTTTGTAGACATCTACAAGAAATAGCATGCAGGTCACCTTAGATTGTAAGTATCCTACTACAAGTGTGTTGTGAAAAGCAATGTCACCTTGAGTATGGACTGTTGGACAAAATGTGCCTCAGAGGGAAAATGTGATCTACACGTATGAGATGGCAAGACTTAACGGTGTTGAGAATTCTACCAAATGCATAGGTTTTCTAGGTCCATGGAAGAACAGGCTGAGAATATGCTAATTTCAGCAAACAAGTGATTGTGATTATGTACCTATGTCAGACATTTTAGCAAACATGGGTAACTTGTGTATCTGTCATGGGATGACGGCGTATTGATGTTATCATAGTGGATTATGATGGAGGTTTTTTATTCACTTGGACCCTAGTGCATAACTCATTGGATTGCACAAGGTATATAAGGGCATGCCTTTTCTTAATCCAGGGGTTTCAGAAAAGCACTTAAATACAGTTAAACACTTTGCACTGATTTTTTTCTCTCACTGAATTAAACGTTAGAACATATGCAATGTATGATCATATGCTTGATCTATATGGCCTAATGGATAGATCGATTTATGGTCTTCTTCTGGTCCCACAAAATAGGATTTTTCCTGGGAAGAATGTCGCCTCACTCCACAATGACCAATCAACATTGTGTAGCCAATAGTTGCTACCCATTTGTAAGTGTCTCAACCTATTTCAAACCCCCTTCAACATTAACGCTGCCTTAACCTTAAATTATTAAACTAGCGCAGAGATAAGATTGATTAGTACCAGTGATTTAGCAGGAGTATTTCTTTCTGTAAATTCTATGTCATTCTATAGATCTTATGGATGAGTATGCAAAACACATTTGGTCTTATCACTGCAATGAAGGTTCTTAAAATTCCACATACTTAAGGTACATGATAGATTGTATTTTGGTGCAAAGTCAGGACTTCAAAAGTGTTTAGATAAATGTGAGTATGGTGGATGCGGTTTTTCATTGAAGCCTAAAGATTAAGTTTTTCTAGAATTGCATGAGTTAAACTAAAAGTAGACCCTTAAAGCTCCCTCGGAAATATTATCCAGGTTGTACCTTACATAGCAGGAACGAATGGTTGCTATCTGTTTTTGGGCTTTACCGCAGGACTATTCAAAAAGGTGATTTCTACCACAGAATCCCAAAAGAGGTCCTTATTTGATCTTTTTAAAATAAAAAATATTTTGGATCTCGGGGCTCAATTTTTATTATTTATCTTTGACACAATCTATGATTTTTTTCCCAGACCCGACCAGTCGACTAAAGTTAGAGAAGGGTAAAGAATGGCAATTTTTCCCAATTTATAATGGCAAACAAGGTGATAAAGGCCCCGATTATTTTTCCAATGACATTTGGTGATTTAATGTGTGAAATATGAAGATGCATCTTTGAGATGGATTTTTTGTTTCTGAGGGTTTTATTTTTTATAGTAAAGGGAAATAAAGAAAATGTAAGATATTCCTTAATGATTCCAAGAAATTATATTTTCACATGTCACACATTTTAAAAAATAGAAAGATGACTCAGCGAAAAATTTTATAGTAGAAAAATTGAGGTTCTATTTAAGGGGCCCCAACACTCCACTATATGACTATACAAAAAAAATATAATAAAAACAAGATACATTTAGATACATATAATATAGTGGCATGTATATAAAACTTCCATTACTTTATTCACATGTTTGGTACCCTACAAGAACTGGTCTTTATGTCGAATAAAGTCCTCATGGGCCATGACACTCAAGACAAATTGTATTTCTCCCCACCAGGCTCCTCAACATTCCTTTCTCGCACAACTCAATAATACTCACTCTTGGCCCATTCAGAATGTCAACCAACTCATTCCTATTCTTAGGTTGAGTTCACCTATTCACACAAACTGATCCCTCCACTCTCATATTTTTTGGTGCATCCGCCTCTGGTCAAATTGATCCTCTAGAACTGGGTTCACATCACAAATTTTGGTGTTAGGGAGGGGCGTGCCTTATTCTTAGATTGAAATGCATGTAGTCCGAGCACAACTTTAATTTCCTCTATAGTGGAATCCAATGGCATAATCCACTCCTTTATTCTACTCATGCGAGAATATTAAGGTGGACCTTCATTATTTAGTTCTTGTGTTTAGGCCAAAAGAGGGAGATATTTTTCCTATTAGGGGAGGGGGAATTATAGGCATTAATCATATGCCAATGGTCATCATGAACACATGTGAAATAGTGAGACTAGTGATTCCTCAACAGCTCTAGACTTAAATGGAACTGTGGGCATGTTGGAAACTATGACACTGAGAGGGGATTATCAGGTTTTTCACAATTTTACCTTCTTGAATATGATATGATAAAAACCATAAAAACATACAAGAAAAATGTAAGAGAGTACACAATGACAAAAATTTTAATGTGGGAAACCCAAAATGGGAAAAAAAACCCACTAAAACTAAGAACTATGATTAGGACCAATTTGTAATGTTTTTTATTACATTAGTTTCAAGGTTGAGCTTCAACTCAACTAAGAGCTTCCACTCCTCAATTTTAACCAAGCTACTACCTAGTCTAGAGGATTCAACCCCCTATAATTCAATAACCTTATACTAATATTTAGTGAACTTCAACTAGTGAACTTCAACTCACAGGGAATATTCAACTCACAAAATTATTGATTCAGATTCCACTGTGCTAGGTAATAAGGGATAAAATATGTGGAATAACCCCTCATAGAATTGCAACAATAGAAACTAATATGCAAAAAATATTACAGATCTAAAATAAAAGTGTAAAATAAAAATAAAACAACACAAAGAGATAGTATTTAACATGGTTCACCCAATTTGGGCTACGTCCACCAAGAATCACTTGCTCAGATTTTATTACAAGCCACCACTCTCTCAATACAATACCTAGATATGTATGGATCTATGTTCAATAAACTTTATAGAATTCACACCTAAATTTCAAAACCCATCTGCAATGATACGTAATCATACTATATGCATAAAACCATATAAGTAGACAACTTCTTAAGTAGTTTTTAAAAAACCATGGGTATTAAAACTATGGGCCAAAACCATCCCATAAACCTATGGGGTCAAAAATTTCTGCCCATATGAGGAAAAGCACATTTCCTGATATATATGACACGTTTTAAGTCCAAAAACAAAAATTCAGGGGCTGCACCTCTGAACCCCTACTACCAGGGGCTACCGCCCCTAGACCTCTACTCAAGGCCCGACCCAACCTTGAACCCCGACGAGAAAACTGTGGAAAGTGTACAATACTCTTAGTGTACATTCTTCAACACTTTCTCACATGAAAACATGATCCATAACCTAATAATATCCTAGTGGGAGACTAGATTTCCTATGAGCAAGCTTCTTAACCCTTCACTAGTTTCCTTGAAGACCAACCAATGCTGAACATAGCTTCATTTTTTCCCTTGTGACCACCTTGGTCATCATGTCTGTGGGATTCTGACTGGTATGAATCTTCTCTAGCTTTAACTTCTCTTCCTCTAAAGTTTTCCTGATGAAATGGTACCTTAACTATATATGCTTTGTCTTAGAGTGGAAAAGAAAAGTTCTTAGATAGGTGTATAACACTTTGAATATCACTATACAACTTTCCTTCCTCTTGATTATGCCCCAAATCCTCAATAAATTTTTGTAAACAAATCATTTCTTTGCTTGTTTCTATGGTAGCAACATACTCAGCCTCTGTGGTTGACAAAGCCACCAACTTTCATAGTCATGAAATTCAGCTTACTCTTGTCCCACCTACACTGTAAACATAGCTTGTTTGTGCTCCTCCTACTGTCTACATATACAGCCATATCCAAAGATACATAACCACAAAAAGTGGTGTTTGATCCACTATAGTGTGCTCCCCATGATCCCTCTCAAATATCGAAGGATCCACTTTACTACTTTCTAGTGATCTCTACTTGGATCAATCATAAATCTACTCACTGCTCCCACTGCATGGGAAATATCAGGCCTGTTGCACACCATGGCATACATAAAGCTTCCAACCACTAATGAGTAAGGTACCTTGGACATTTGGTTTCTATCCTACTCTGTCTTGGGACACTATTCCCTTTGATAACTTAAAATGGCCTGCCAAAGCAATCCCTACCAGTTTAGCATCCTACATATTAAACCTCTCCAAGACATTCTTAATGTACTCTTCCTGAGATAAAGTTAGCTTATATTTCTTCCTATCTCGAGATATCCTCATACCAAGGATTTTTTTGGCTGCCTCCAAATCCTTCATAAAAAAGGATTCACTTATCTGCTTCTTGAGTACTTTTATTTCCTGCATGTTTTAACCTACAACCAACATGTCATCCACATAGAGACAAAGGATAATATAACTCCCATCCTCAAGTTTCTTTGTATACATGAAATGGTCATAATGACATCTAATATAACCTTGTCCATCATGGAGCTATCAAATTTCTTATACCATTGATGTGGAGCTTGTTTCAAGCCATACAAGCTTTGCACACCATCTCCTCTTTACATTTGACCTGATAGCCCTATGGTTGCTGCACACATAGTTCCTCCTCCAAATCACCATGGAGAAATGTAGTCTTTACATCAAGCTGTTCTAAGTGCAAGTCTTCTGTGGCAAGTATTCCGAGAATAGTTCTAATAGAAGTCATTTTTACTACAAGAGAAAAAATCTCATCAAAATCTATACCTTTTTTCTGTGCAAACCCCTTGACCACCAATTGAGCCTTGTATATTTTCTTGCCTCTTTCTTCCATCTTTGACTCTGAACATCCACTTGTTCTATAATTCTCTTTTTCCTTTGGGTAGCTTCACCAAATCCCATGTCTGGTTCTCCATAAGAGTCTGATGTTCCTCATCCATGGCTTGCTCCCACTTCTTCCTGGCATCTACCTGCATTCCTTCATCAAATCTCTCTGGCTCTCTAATATCAGTGAGTAATAAATAATAAAGAGAAGGGAGAAAAACATTGAGGTTATCTTCTTACCCTAGAAGACCTCCTCAATATAGGCATTTGGGGGTTCCTATTGAGGAGGTTCCTGAACTGATTCATGTGTCAATTTTTCATCCAGAAGATCCTCTACCAATGCATATTCTTTCTTTGATTCTTCCTTGTTTTCCTACAATTTCTGCTTATACATGAATTTCTCATTAAAGACTACATCCCTAGATCGAATGATTTTCTTGTCCTTAATACTCCAACATTTATATCCAAAGTCATCACCACCATAACCAATGAAAGTACATTTTTCTGATTTAGCCTCTAGCTTGGTCCTATCATCCTTATCTATATGAACAAGCACCTCACATCCAAAGACTCTAAGAAATGAATAATAAAATTTCTTACCATACCAAGCCCTCCTCATGTATGCCTCCATCCAAGGCAACTTGAGAGTACTTTTTTTATCAAGTACACAATTATGCTCACCACTTTTTCCCAAAAAGAAAGAGGAAGTCCTACATGTAACTGTATGCTCCTAACATGTTCCATTATTATTGTGTTCATCCTTTTTAACACTCCATTTTGTTTCGTAGTTCTTGGAACCATATTTTTCCCACATATTCCATTCTAAGAACAATAATCATCAAATTCATTGCTACAATACTCCCCTCTATTATCTGACCTGAGAACATTTTAGATTAATACATGTTTCATTCTCAACCAAGGCTTTCCATTTAACAAAAGTGTCAAATACATCAGATTTATTTCTAATACAATAAACCCAAACTTTCCTTGTTGCATCATCAATAAAAGTAACATAATAACTTGAACCCCTAAGAGATGATACCTGAACTGGCCCCTACACATCAGAATGCACTAGCTCTAACTTACTCTATTTCTTTATAGGTCCAGAACTTGAGAAACCTTACTCACTTTTGTTTCCCATATATGCAGTCCTCACAGAACTCCAAACATGTTTCTATATATCTGGGAAAATCCTTCTTTATGATCTCGATGACCTTATGGCTCATATGACTTAGCCTATAGTGCCACAATGTTGTATCTACTTTTGAAGCCACAAGATTACAAACATTAGTGTTATAAGTGGTTAAATACAAGGTTCCAACCTTATTACCTCTCTTCCACCACAAGAGCACCCTTGGTAACCTTCTAAGAGTCTGTTGTAAATCTCATAGTATAACCATCAATTCCCAACTTCCTTGTCGATATCAAAATTTTGTCTTAATGTATGCACATGTCTAACATCCTTCAATAGCCAAGTATTCCCATTCTCCAACTGAACCTGAACAAAACCTTTTCCAACTATGTTGTAAGGCTCATCATCACCAATAGAAGCCTGCCCAAAATCTCCTTGAACATAATCAACAAAATAATGCCTATGTGGAGTAGCATGGAAATAAGCCCCCAAATCTAAAACCCAATATTTCATAATATTGTGCAAAGAAAGAATCAAAGCATCCTAACATACATTACCCGTTACCACATTTTCCTCTTTGTTTTCTTCTTGTTATTTCTTCTTGTTCCGAAGTTCCCAACAGTCTTTCTTTTCCATGCTCAGACTTTCCATAATGGCAACATACTATCTTACTTTTGTATTTTTACTTTTCCTGATCCTTTGATTTTACATGGCTTCCTCTATTCTTCTATCACTCTCTAGTTTCCAATGTCAAAGCATTCCTTGAAGTAGAAGATTCCCTAGAGCTTTTTCTTTCCATTTCCTCACTTAGAATCACCCCTATAACATCATCAAACTTCAACTTTGAATTAGCTGGAAACCAAGTTGCTTACCTCCATTACCAAGCTATTCCAAACTCTTAGGTAAAGAGTGAAAAACTAATAAAGCCCTAACTTATTCATCAAATTCTCTTGTAACTGAAGCTAGCATATTTACAATAGTATTAAAATCATTTAAATGATCTGCTACTAAACCATTCTAGGACATCTTCATTTTAAACAAATTTTTCATTAAATTTTTTTTATTAGAGGTAGAGGGTTTTTTCATACAAATTCCCTAATGCATCCATTAGTTCTTTTGTAGTCTTTTCCATTCAAACATTAAATAATACCAAAGATGCAAGACACATCCGAATTTTCCCAATTGCCTTCCTATCCAAAAAATCCCATTCCACATCTGTCATGCTCTTGGGTTTTTCCACCTTCTCAGACAGTGGAATATAAAGATCCTTCTGATAAAGGTAATCTTCCATCTGCATCTTCCAAAGACTAAAATTCTTCCCGTTGAATTTATTAACCCTAGATCTTCCATCATCTGTTATAGATCCCACTCAAGATAAAACTTTCCCTATGATTCAACACTTCAGCAAACCAAACCAGGATCTGATACCAATTGTTAGGAAATAAGGGATAAAATATGTGGAATAATCCCTCATAGAATCACAACAGTAGAAACTTATATGTAAAAAATATTACAGGTCTTAAATAAAAGTGCAAAATAAAATAACACAACAAAAAGAGAGTATTTAACGTGGTTCACCCAATTTGGGTTACGTCCACCAAGAATCACTTGCTTAGATTTATTACAAGCCACCGCTCTCTCAATATAATACATAGATCTATTTGGAGCTATGCTCAAAAAACTCTACAGAATTCACACCCAAATTCAAAACACATCTGCAATACATTTGCTTGCATATCTATCATATGCATAAGACCATATAAATAGACAACTGCTTAAGCAGTTTTACAAAACCGTGGGTATCAAAACCATGGGCAAAACCTGTCCCATAAACCTATGGTTCAAAAACTCACCCATTTGAGAAGAGCACGTTTCCTGATATGTCGGGTGCATTTTTCGAGGCCAAAAAAAATTTACGCCTAAAAAAATTTAATAAACACATGAACCCCGGCGAGGATACATGAAAAGTGTACAATACTCTTAGTGTACAGTCTTCAACACTTTCACACATGAAAACAGGCTCCACAACCTAACATTAGGAGTCCATATAATATGAAATTTCATCTAAAAATAACATTTTGAACTCCTGGAATTGTTTCTTCAATCCCTCTTTAATGCAAGGTGTTCTAATAGTTAGCTAGATTTAGAAGTGAAACTTGTTAGCTTCTGGATCCATGGAACACTATTTTTTCCCTCTTACACCTTTTTGAAGGGGAAAGAGGGGACAATTTTTTTTTCCGAAACTCATCCCTCCTCTCTTATCCCCCATGCAAAACTCCTCAGGCCAACATAGTACTTAACCAACTAATCACATCTCCCCAATCCTGCACTAGATCATGCCCAGTGGTACAATATTTGTCAAAGCATATTATTTTGTGACTCTCATCCCTTTCCCAAGGTAATATAAGGTAAACAAAAAATTTCCCATATTGAGCCTTTTCTAAGGTTCTTTATATGACCATGTTTCTGGCCCCAGGATCCCAGACATGATTTTTCAAACTCCCTTTCCTTAAACCTCACGATGACACTTGTTTTGATCTAGATAAAATAATATGGCATGTCCCTCTTGTCCCTTTTTACAATGGGAAATAAGGGAAATAAAAATGTGGCCATGAACATCCAATCAAACCAAGCTTTTAACCACATCATGCTTCTATTAACCATTGATGAAGTTGCAGTAAAAAAAAAGTAGAGAAAACCAAGTAAAATCATTTTCAACCTAAATAATTTTATCTTTTCAACCATCCTCCATTTATGCACTTGAAAAATATACAAATGACATGTGAACACAACATTTTTGCTTCCAAACACATTCCAGACCAGCCATGACTATTAAAATAAAGTGTTTCCCATAACTCCCCGCCCTTAAAATTGATAACACCAAGGTTTTAACTAATTAATATTCTCCAAGGTTCCTTTTTTATAATCAAATATTTAATCCTAGATTAATGGATGCCATAACACTGCATAAAACCTGAAATGCGTCATCTGAAAATTGGAGCACGAGATCCCAATGCAGAGACAAATCCAACAATGTTGTTTTTATTGTAAAATGACACTAATTTGACCAATTACTATAAATAACATATTATATATAAATCACATGAAATTTCAAGCTCTCATCACTCAGACCATTCAAAAACATTGAGGAACAACAAGCTATAAAAAATAAGCAATTTTTCCAAAATAACTATTTTTAAAAATGTAACTTGATAAAGTACAAAGTTTATAAATATGGTAAATAATCATCAATGTAGGTAATATAAGTGTTTTAAGATATTTAGAAGATAAATTTTTTAACAAAAAGCCAAAAATTCTAGAAATAGTAGCTCTTGGTCCCACTTGCCAAAAATAGAAAATTTCAGTTTTTGGCATAAAAAATTGTTATCAGATTTGTTTCTACTCATCTCAATTCGTTTTTCCACGCTCACATTTTTTTATGTGGTTTTCTATCTCAAAAATTAAATAAATCCTCCATAAGGATTCTAAAACATCTTTATGGTCATAATTGTGTCAAGGAGCAGGAAAGGGCATAATGAGGTGCAACAGGTGAAAGTTGGAAACATTGTAAGGATAAGAAAATAAATTCAAGAGGATCAAGAGATTAAATTAAATTAAATTCATCAAGATGATGGTCGTCATAAGAATGATGAGAATTATTCACTGAGAGTAAGGAATTGCATCATCTTAGGGTATGCATAGCTCGTAAAGTATTTCTAAACACTTGATCCATCTTTAATAAGGGGATCACTTCTTACAAGTTAGTAGAGGTAAAGTTTGTGTGTAGTATGAGAAACATGGAATCAGTTCCCATGCATTTCTGTAGGTCCATCCAAGATTATTCCAACTATTAATAAAAGGTCACATATTTCCATGATAAACATGTACACAAGAGGTGTATGAGTTGATCTAATTTACTGAGTTCTCCATAGCATAAAGAGGAAAATGGTATAAAATTTATTCAATGAGTTATCAGATCAGGTCTATTATATTTCATTCACTTGGTAGTGCTAATGATAACTCACTTAAAACCTTTTTATGTGGTCATTTACATCTCCTCAAATCATTTGAACTGGTCGACACATCTCAATAATTCAATTTACAAACCATCCGTTTCACCCATATGATGAAGGTATATTTTGGTAAGTAAATGAAAAAAATAAAGAGGTTTGGGCACAATGTAGTTTTCTATCATGATCATTGGAATCATTTGTAAAATCCTAAGGAGCAAGATAGAGACCATAACTCTCACTATGAGATGAAGAATGGATTACCATGAGTGATTCCCGTAATCATCTCAGGCTCACATTGAGAGTTCTCACAATAGTTTTCCTAACCACTCATTCTTCAGTATAAAGTGTCCATTCTTATTGTAGAAGGAATATATTCTCATCCCCATGCCTCAGATAAGCAATAGATTAGTCAATACCTTCACTTTCTATCTTTCCCCACTCTCTCTATATTCTAACTTTCAATTGATAATGTAATTTTTTCTATTTTTTCCTATATACGTAAGTGACAATAAAATATTTGTATAGTGAAAAGATAGTCTCTCAAATTATAAGAGAGATACTTAATTTTTCTCTTCTAAGAGAAATTTAAAAGTCTTTAGTTATGGTACATGAAGAGTCGTGTGGGGGGTAGGTGAAGATTTTATTGTCTATGCTATAAATTGGAATGTTTTTTTATTAATGGTACAAATGGGATAAGGGGACCCTACCCCGTAAAAACATTTATCAATTGAGAAATAGATATAGCATTGAGGCTCAAGACGATCTGCATCTTCCAATGGCCATAAGGATCAACAATAGTATAACAAAATAAACAACGAAACTAAAACCAAAAATGAAAAACAACACAAGCTCATCCCTTAAATATAAGCTTACTAATATTTGGGTCAATATTTTCTTGAGTTTAGACTGGAATGGTGATTTCTAAATTCACCTTATCCTCTTGAGATGTAAGAGGGGTTATAAGAGTATCCTCCACATCTAAATACCTGTAGGAAACCTTACCACTTGTAGAAGGGGAAGTAATTACCACCACAGTTGTGGAACTAACATCAGCTTCATTCTCAGATTGAACCTCTGAATCACGATAAAAATAACTATTAAAAAATAATTGAATAGGATCTGAATTTTTCCAACATGTTGATCTAATTTTAACTTCTTTTTTACCCTTTTGAAAATCAGAAGCTAAGTGACCAAGGGAGAAAGAATATCAAAATCTAAAAGGGAAACCTTCAAAATCAAGATTTTTAGTCTAGATTTGATCTTCCACAATGAGATCAATAGAGGCTATAAAATCAACAATAGTATTCATATCTACTAGAATGTGACCATATCTGGTAAAATCAGATTAAGTTCTCTTAGGGTCAATATAAAAACATTTAACCAAAGCATCTCTAATAGAAACTAAGAATTGACCACTCCAAAATTGGAAAGGAAAATATGGACACTGTATCCATATGAGACTTACATGAAAAGTATCAGTAGCCATATCAAACAATGGAAACCAAGATTTCATGAGCAAAAAATGTGACTGAAAGTTCCAGAATTTTCCAAAAAACATCTCTTTATCAACTAATTTATCAAAGATGAGAATTGGGATGAATTCACCAATCTGATAGATTTCATGTTTTTTTGAGAAATTAAAAATTAGTTTTTCTATAAAAATTGTAGATTGTTGTAATTTTTGGAGAATTGTATCACAACTACACAAGAAATAAGAGTTGTATTTCTTCCATTTCCATTACTTATGCTTTCCTCTATTCTCTCTATATGGTGGAACTTTGGAAGCATAGTGGTCAAGAAGGAACTTTGTGTCCTTAATTGATGAATCCATGGAACTATGTCTCTAGTTTGTTAGTATCTTAGATTGTTCTTTATTCTAATTGAATGTGGTACTACTGTAGTTATTGTGTGTGAATTATACTAATGCCTCCCCACAGAAATAACCATCTCAATCCTAATTTCCCAAACTCTCCTTTACCCCTCATCGATGAAAATTCCTCACTTGTACTCCATATAATCTCTTTGCCACACGATTAGTTAATTTTTCTAAAAATATCCTTGGCCTTATAACCACCCCAAAAAATTATGATATTTTACATTCAACAACGGGAGCCTTACCATACCTAAGAAGGATGGGCTTAGTCTCGTTACTATTGGTGAAAACACATAATTTGTAAAATGGTAAATTATTTTACCAACATTTTTTATGACTGTACTGGGGATAGTTGTGTCCTTGTGCACCCATAAGGATCTCTGAATATACACACACATTTTTTTTTTTTGAAACCATAAAAACCAAAAAATTAAAACACACAAAAAATAAAAATCATCCAAATGTTCGAAAGCCTTGTGGTAATAATTTTGGAAAAAATATATATTTTTAAATTTTCTTTCCTTTTTAACTACTTAAAAAAATGGCAAAAATAAGTTACACAAAAGCCAATATTTGAAGAATAATTGTTATTTTATTTCAAACTTCCCATTTTACATGTAAGAAGACAAGTTCCTGAAAATCCTCTTGAAGGTAACACTAAAAATCTAGTTGCAGAGCTACTACTTCTCATTTCTTTAGAAGAAGAAAGAGAGGAAAAACTAAATGAATGAAGTGTTATACAAAATTCGACCCCAAGGTAAATTTTATAACATGCATCAAATTCTTCACTCCTGAGCAAGTAGATTGATTCAAGGCCAAAAAGCATGTCTTTGGGGTCCCTTTGGTTCCTCTCTAACTTCCCCATCCAAGAAAAAAATCCAAGAAGTTAGAAAAATTTGAAAAAATCCAAAAAATGAAGTCGCGGGCATGTTTTAATGCATTGCGGGTCTGGAGGCTGCGGGTCATACCAGTGCAGATCATACCAATATTTTTCATACCAGCCCAGGAGCTAAAATACAAAGGAATCAGATAAATCAGACATTTTTGTCCCAAACTGCACAAGTTCAATAGGGACGCGCAGGACGCATAAAGCCGAAGCAGCTACAGAAAGTAAATATCAGCAAAGTCAAAACTTTTTGTCCTAGGTAGTGATTGAGACAGTTGGGATGTCGGGATGCGCGGGACACGCAAAGGTGAAATTTCCGCACAAGGAGCCAAGATAAAAGGGATGCGGCCGCTACGGAAGTCAACAGCCCCCATGGCCTGGTCAACGGTGGATGCGCAAGTATAATGAATCTTGAATTGGTTGATGTGGAAGAATGTGTTTGTAACAACTGGGACACGCAGACCCGAGTTTTCTGAAATAGCTGCAGCAAAGAGAAAAAGTCAAAGTTTGACCTCCTGAACTTCAAACGGCCATAACTTTCGACTCCGAGCTCCGATTTTAATAAAATTGGGCTTTCTGGAATGAGGACGACATCCTTTGCATCCCAAAATCTATATTTATTAACTTCAATGAGGGTAGATATATTTAAATAAAATAAACATATTCGGCTCTAGTTAGTTAATGCTCATTCCCGTCAAATGACAAAAAACGCATGGCAGACCCAAAATAGCTTCCCGCACTCAAAAGGTCATAACTTTGGCATTTCTCAATGAAATCACACAAAATTAGTACTATTGGAATTTTGTTTCCGATCCCAACGCACAGAAATCAAGAAATTTTGGATTTGAAGAGAAATCGATCGAGAATTTTCATAAAACATGGCCAGATTCATGACAGTGAATTATTTAGTAGTTCGGAGTGCAATTAAGAGGCATGGTCATCATTATTTATCTATTGTAGCACCTGGGACAGTATGGGGATCCTTTTGCAAGTAACATATAATCATTTCACTCCATGTAATTCATCTTACAAGTGGCTGAAGGACAGATTTAGGGATTTCCATTTTCCCCTTCTCTCTCTCTTCTCTTTTTTCTATAAATTGGAGTGTTGGGCTCATTGTAAACAGGGATTTTTTGTTGTAGCAAGGCTCTGTCAAAATTTCTTTGTAAATCCAATGTGCTACATGCCCTTGTAGTGGACTCCTTCCATGGTGATCCATGCCCTTCTCGTGTGATAGATTTAACTATGTATATCATGAAGCAATAAAATGCAAGTTTGTGGATGTATCTTCCCCAGTTGTGTTTCGTTGCATTCTTCTTGCTCTTTCAACCTTGATTACAAGTGTATTGTGTCTATTTTTATTCTCTTCCAAGGAATCATTATTATTGTGCATGTATGAAATATAGTTTGTTAATGCATTTTGATAGATTGTGGAGAACTGTTATCGCCCCTTCTAGTGTGCACTTTGCTTCTGTATCTCACACATTATAAGACTACTCTCACACCCCTCCTCTTCTAGTGTATCACCATTGTAGTGTAGGCTTTTATTTTTCATGCATTCTCTCTCCTTGGTCCCTTGGAAATTTAGACTAGGATAGTTAGTTTTTCCTGCATTAGAGTAGATTGTGGCAGGTAGTTTAGGAGAAAGAACCATCTTTCTTTGGAGGTCTATCTCAAGTGGCAAGTCCCACAACTTGGAGGTAGTACCCATGTTATCCAATCACACCATGAACTGAAGTATATGCACTTTTGTAAACATAAGTGTGTTGTGATTTGGTGATAACAAGAAGAGAAGAGGAAGAAACGTTAGAATAAGAACATGGGCCATGGGGAAAACGTACTTGTTTATTTGCTATAGCTACACCACTTAATAGAATTACAAAATAACTACGCAAGAACATCGTAAAATTATTTGTAGATGGCAAGAAATGTCATGATTATCATATCAAAACCTTCATTATAGCCTGTGGCGTCCTTGGAGTGAAACACGAAGATGTTGTTTTGTGGTTATTTTTTGAAACATTAAAAGATGACTATGTGGACTAGTTTTACAAGTTTTCGTCATGCTCAATTATTTATTGGGGTAATATGAAAATTAATTTTGAAGTAAGATTTAAGACTACAGAAGATTATAATACCCTCCTTTCTCCTCGAACTCGAATGAACAATGAACAATATGCTTTGTTGGGAAATTCAAGAGGTTAGTCAGCAAGATTCCCACCATTTCCCATCTTACTGTAGATAATCTAAAAAGGGTATTCGTGAATGCCTAGTTTCCTTAAAAAAAAATCATTCTAAGGATATTTAAACCAAGATATTTGGACAATGCTCAAGATATTTCCAATGAATTATAAGATGACCTCATCTTGTTAGGAAAGATCAAGAACCATTTAATGAAGGATAAGGCCAAAAGTTACAAAGATGAGAGAGTTGATCCACCTTACAAAATTTTGATAGTGAATTAACAATTTTTAAGAAAGAATTTTTTCGATGAGCATTTAAACCAAAGCGGAACAACAATCAGATTGCAATAGCACCCCAAAGGATTTCCTTGGAAGCTCCACCAATCAATGTAATATATATGGAACCAAGGATTATTCATATGATATTTTTAAGTACAAATGATCCCTAAATATCCCTATACCATTGCAGTGTGAAAGAGAATCCTGAGATATTTCCATAGATATAATGAACTAAAAAAATAAATCTCGTATGTGTAAGATATGGTCCATTGAAATTTTCAGGTGACTCACAAAAATGAGTGGACTACGCGCATGTATGCTGACTTGGATGCATGCATATCCACCAAGTGGATGAATCATATTGTTACATGTGGCACAATAGATATGAAGTAAAAATTTGTGTTTCTCATGTCAGTATTTAACACTTGGTTGCAAACAGGTGGGAAGCACTATTTTTATGTCAGATTCCCTCAAGGAAGGTATGCACACTCTTTTTATGGAGGGATACCTTGGCCTTCGATATTCATATTACCATTTTTGAGAATTTGCGTATATATGCCTCATTTTTCTATTATATCCGCCATGTGGCATTTCTTATTATAGAGTATTTAATTGTAAACCATTGTTAGAACAAAGTTAACTCTAAGCTTGACAAGATGGTTGTTAAATGGTAATACATTTTATATAGAGCGTAATGCATTATGGAAAACTCGTAAATATCCTTTCCGGGTGAGCTCTTACTCTACTAGCCACGAGTCAACCACCTAGCATACATTTTGGGTATTCCACAATAATCTTGCAAGCCACATTGTCATGTGGCTTAACAAACTTTGGTCCCAACATTCATATTTGCAAGGGTGGATAAGTATATCAACAAGGAAATCTACGTGGCATCGAGAAACATGACCTAACTAACATGGCCATTCAAACTGAGCATCCACACCACATACATGACAGATTAAAACACATGTCATAAGAATCAGGCATCCAATATAGTGATGTCACAAGCTACATATAAACAAAAAGTATATGATGTGGCCATAAGCATGGGTCAATACATGGGTTTTCCTATTTTTAAATCTCCCCACAATAAAACATGTGGTAAATGTGGGATCATCTCCCCTCATAGATAAAATCTAGTGACATAAGATGTATTGTGGATCGAACCCATAACAAAGGCTAAAAAAAATAGTCATCTCGTCAATGATCCACAAGGGCTTGACATGGTATAAAATAGCTTTGTGCTATTAAAAAACCTTTGACAAGTATGTGTAGAAGAGAGTTTGAGGTAGTTTTTAGAAATATTGATTTTTGATGCACCCAAAGCTATTTTCAGAATTTGGTGTAAACCAAAGAATAATCCTATCTTATGCTATGATTCCAGTGATGTCATAATTTATCCACAGACTACTACAATTTTTAGTGTGTAGAGGTTTTTCTATCTCATTTTGATAGAGAATGTACTATGGAGATAGTGCAAGGCCATAAATTAACATAGTTTTCAAATCTGTATCAGCTCATTTTGCAAGTGCAAATGATTTATTATTCACTTAGGAAGGTAAAAAATGTACTTAGAGTGATTTTTAATAGATCGATTCACGTTTTAATTGAATCTGGAGACATAGCCCATCTAGGTAAACTGTATTATCAACTTGTGGTGATTTTATTTCAATTTTAGTGTTACTAATTATCAGTTCTCAATTAAGTATAGAGGAATGAAAATATGATTAAACCAAGAAACTAACTGAAATTTAGCTAAAGTTTAATTTCTTGACAAATTATCCACAATATATAAAAACATACAGAAGTCAATTTTTGATTATAAATCAGATTGATATGCATCAATAATCACCTTCTGATCAAATTTTAGTGGTTTTGTAATATTTCTAATTGAATCATGAATTTTTGAGTTAAAATAGAAAATTAATCATTAAGAGAATTTAGATGAACAACTGGTTTAAAAAAGTAAAATTGAACAAACTACAAGCTTGAAAAAGAAGCTTAAATCTAAATATGATCTCTTAGTTATATTGTAATTTAGAGAACTGAAAAAAGAGGTACCATCAACTACTAATGCATCCACTAGGACATAAGAATGCATTATAAGTATTGCATCACTTAATTCCTCTTCCCATATAAAATTTGATACAGGTAATGTTTTAGGTTATTATTTAAAGCATAGAACCAACATAGGATCTAAACTATTAATGAAAATGATATTTAATAAAATTTTCCTTCGTAAGGATAATCAAGGAGTATGTAACCCAATACAAGTTTAGGAACGACCTCATTTTGCAAGATTGTGGTATGCTAATGAAGAGAAAACAAAAGTTGGAGAAGGATCCAAAACTGTTGAAATAAGACAATCTTCTGATAGCAAAGTTGATTCCCCATTAGCATCAGTTGAATCCTCATCAGAAGATGGATCTAGTAAGAGATCACCAATAAGATGTATTGAGATTACTCCACCTCTTTTTTACCATAAAAAACAAGGAAATAATAAGAATATTGATCCACTATCTACATTTCAAAAAAATTGGCAATGATATGCAAAAGATGTGGTATAGCTATGCATGCACGTTTTTTGGGATGTCTAATTATTTTGTAGCCAATTGTAGGAAACATAAATCTTTGTTGGAAAATATTGTGAGAGATCAATCTCCTAAACATAGATCGAAGAACAAAATTTTAGGTAAGTTTCCTAAAAATGTGGACAAGAGATTTTGTGATCAATGTAAAAAAGAAAGGTCATGAAACTTAAAAGTGGAAACTTGTCAACAAGGAAAATAATGTTAAACCAACCAACTTAATAATGACCACCGTAGTGATTTAGGTAAACACTAACGAAAATAAAACATCTAAAAAGGAAAATGAAATTAAATTGGTAGGTACAAAATTCCACAGTTATATGTTTGCATAGTGGTAATAATTGATTAACATGGAATTTATTCAAAGCAATTTTGGGATTCCTCTTGAGTTGTAAAAAAGGAAATATTTCCCATGTATTATTAACTTTTATGTTGAGGAAGTAACATAAAGAGGAAATTCAGGTGACAAGTCTATCATATTGGGAAAAGTTTCTCTTGAATACGGGCTTTGGAAAACATCATTTTTTATTTTCACTGTAACATGTACAGTTGTTTCTATGAAGCATGGATAGTTGATTAGATGTCTATTTTTGGTAAATTGTATTCAGTGAATGTTGTTTTTTCATCTATGCAAATGTATCATGTAGGAATTTTTTGTGTGATAATTATACAAACATTTTGTAACCATGCATGATTTTTACAAATTTTACAAGTCTATTATTTTTAGGCTTGAATATTTCTAATTGTGAAACATGGTTACGAATAGGTTGAATAATTTTTCCACTAATAAACTGTGATATAGGTTACATTTTCCATAGTTGACAGTGGAGCAGGATCTATGTACGACATATGAGTATGGAATTTTTGTTGTCATATCAGTTGCACTATTTTCCATAGGTAATATTACTTCTTGATTCCTTCTGAGATATATTTTGAAATTGTTTTAAATCTTACCATGCTATAAATCTGGTTTCATTTGTTTTTAATATGCATAGGACATATTAGTAGTCAATTGGGTGAGTTTAATTTTAGTGACCAAAAGGGTATTATTGAAGAGGAGTGATCCAAATTATATTTCTAAGTAAATATGATCCCTAAAGCTCCCTAAACCATTTCAGTGCAAAAGAGCATCATAAGAGTTTTTCATCAATATAAAGAACTCAAAAAATGGAGCTCGTATGTGCAAGATATTGTCTGCTGAAATTTTCAAGCAACTGGTAAAATTGAGAGGACTATGTGAAATTTTTCTAACTTAGATGCATGTATATCCACCGAGTGGATGAATCCTATTGCAACATGTGGCACAATCGATATAAAGTAAAAATTTGGGTTTGAGATGTTGGTCATTGACACTCAATTGTGAATAAGTGGTCCTCGTTATTTTCTTTCTAGGGGGCCTTAGCCAGGGTCAGAACACTTTTTTTGTTGAGGGGTGCCTTAGAATCCTATCTTCATATTAATATTATTGACTAATTGTATATATATACCACATTTTTATATTATAACCTACATGATATATTATGTATTCCACGATATTTAATTGTAAAATATTGTTATGAACAAGTTATCTCTCAACTTGGCGAGTTGGTAATTCAATTGTAATACATTGTATACAGAGTGTAGTGCATTGTGCGAAACTCACCAATATCCTTCCCCGGTTGGCTCTTACTCTACTGGCCAAGATTCAACCACTTAGGCCACATTTTAGGCTTTCAAAAACCACCCTGCCAACCATAGTGTCGCGTAGCTTAACAAAATTTGGTTCCATCATTCATACTAGATAGGGTAGATAAAAACATCAACAACGCCATCTACATGGCATCCGAAATCACAACCTAACCCATATGTAAATAAAACTGAGAATCTGCGCCATATCTTTGGCATGTTAAAACACACAAAAAAACCATTCGACATCCAATATAGCCAAGCCAAAACCTAGGTGCTAAAAAAAATATAGATGTGGACATAGCCATGGGTCAATAGTCTAGTGTGCCTATAATAAAAACACCCCACAACAATACCCATGGTAAATGTGGGATCATTTCCCCAAATAGAAAAACATCTATGACATAGGAGGAGGTGTTGGTCGAACCCATGACCAAGCCTAAAAAAAAAACCAGCTAGCTAATGATCCATAATGGCTCAATATGGTGTAATATTAGCTCGGTGCTATTGATAAAATACTTTTGACATGTCTATGTAATAGACAGTTTGAGGCAGTTTTTAGAAATCTTTATTTTTTGAAGAACCTACATCCATTTTGGGACTTTAGTGTAAGCTAGATAATTGTTACAAATTCCGAGATGATTAAAGTGATTTCATAATTTTTCCAAGGAGTACTATAATATTCCTGGTGAAAGGGTTTTTTTAATCTCATTTTCATGGAGAATGCACTGTGGAGATACTTCATAGGCACAAATTTATTTGGGAACGCATTTATGAGAAATTTAATAATTTTCAAATTTCTATCATTTCATTTTGCAGGTGAAATTGATCTATTATTCACTTAGGAAGGTAAAATTTATACTTCAAGTGATTTTTAATAGATCAGTTCACATTTTAAGTTAATCTAGAGACGTAGCCCATCTAGGTGAACTCTGTTATCAAGATGTGGTGATTTTAATTCAGTTTTATGGTTGTTTAATATCAGTTCTCAATTAAGTATAAAGGAGTGAACAAATTATTAAACTAAATAATTAACTTGAATTTGGTTTAAGATGAATTTTTGACCAATTATCCACAATAAACAAAAATGAATGCACAATTCAATTTTGGATTCTAAATTAAATTGATATGTATCCATAATAGGCTTGTGATTATATTTTAACGGTTTTGTAATATTTCCATTTGAATCACAAAAGTTTGAGATAAAAGGGGAAATTAATTGTTAAGATAATTTGGATGAACAGTAGGTTTAAAAACACTAAATTTTAACCTTTCAAACTCTTGATCAATTTTAAAATCCCAATTTTATGTATCCGAATTTTTTTTGATATGATACCGAGGGGGTGAAAACTACTTTCGGATAAAATTGGAATATTTTTTTGATTCATAAATTAAAGAGGAAGGAAAATAAGAATGTGCGGGGATTGGGTACATTAAATCATCACCGGATGAATAATTTGAATAACCTCTAAAAATCTACTCCTATGAAGTATTCACTAGATCACAAAAGTAGAAAGAAGGTTATTCTTCTTTTAATCAAGTTAATCAATTTAATCTGCTAATGGTGAATATACACAAAAAAATTAGAGCAAGGATGATCCTCATAGTACACTTTTGCATGGTAAGATAATAAGAAGAATGATAACACTTCAGCCAATAATATTTCTTCCTGTTTAGGTGAGTCTCATGCACATCCTCTTGAAAAATCAGTTTATGTTGATCCTAATAATACCCGTATCATCAAAACCATAATCCTTGATGTGCCTACCACTTCCTCTTCCTTTGACACCATTGACCATTACAAGAAAACAAAAGTACAAATTTATGAGTATGAGTATTCGGAAACACATCCTAAGTAATTTGATAGGCTTGTTAGAGTTATCAAAAAAGGTAGTTAAAGATCATGTTCCAAAAAAGTCACCACTAAAGAACAACCTCATGTATCATATTCCTCTCCTTCACTAAATTATCTTTCTTCCACTTACTCCACCTCTAGATTGGTAAACCCTTTCTATATAGCCTTATTCTTTAATGAGTACAAACTAAATAATTTCATCATCGACTCTGATGCTTCCAGAATAATGTTTCCTGCAAAAATTGTTAAATCTCTCAGTATCACTACTACACGAGGCCCTATTTTGAGACAAAAGTTAGAGACAAAAATCTAATTTCGTCTCTAAACTTTTCCAACAAAATTAATATTCTCTAATTTTTTCCCCTTTTTAATTTAAAAAATAAATTGACTTTTACCATACCAAGTTTGGGGTAAATTAGAAGAAGCGAACCCTATACGGGGAGCAAAGAATGTCACTCACACACGGCCATATCAACCCTTCAAACCGATCACCGAGTGCCAAATCCGCAGCAGAATTTACAGAGCTAGAGAGGTATGTAAGGAGGACCAGTATTTGTGGCACAAATTGTTTCAGTGGCTCGTTTTCTTAGAAAAGCTAGACAGGAATGCAAGGAGGATTGGGATTTGTGGCACGGACTAGGGTCTGTTATTTTCGAATCAATTTCTTATTCCAAGCCTGTTATTTCAGAGGAAAAGTGAAACAATCACCCCGCTACATATACAATAGCTAGCCTCCGCGAGGACTTCCATTCATAAATACAAGTGCGACCACAATCTACAATACAGGGGCACCACCACTAACAACTCTATTCCCCGCATGCCCTCTCTTCCCGCATTCATCGATAACCATGTTTCACTCAATTTTTTAACCTCCCTGAAAAGTCTCCAGTCGTCCGTTCCGCAGGTCGTAGACGAGGAAATGCTGATAACAGAGGGATTTAGACTTTTGAGATGCCCCAATAACTCCTGCATGGGGATCAACAGTGGAAGGGTGGTTGGAGGCTTCCTCGCGCCAGATGTAACTATTTTGCAAGCTTATCATTACGGCCTCAATGGGTTTTTTACTAGAGATTTCCCAGACAACTCTCTGTTTACATTTAAATACTCTCAACAAAATCCACCACTGAGTATTTGGGAGCCTGTTTTGGGGATAAAATTCAAGGTTTTCAAATTTAATAGTAGTGTACAGTCGGTAATAAACATCCTATACATCTTCAGATTGTGGGTCATGGTTTTGGTAACTATAATCCGCAAACAAATCGTTCCAACTTCAACCTGGTAGATCCTCAGATGTTGAACACTGCGGGAGTTCAACATTGGTTAATCATTTTGTGGGGAATTTTCTAAACAAGTGATTATTGATGTGTTGCAGTGGTTATATGGCTCCAGAGTATACAATCGGTTAAAGCAAACATCTACAATTTTGGAGTGCTATTGCTTGAGATTTTGAGTGGAAGAAAAAAACATCTATATTAATCCTTCACAGGGATTTGCAAGCCTGTTAGAATGGGTTAGAAAGAGGAAAACGTATTCTTCAATGTCTGCTTAAGGGTCAGAAAGATCGATTTTACGCCGTAACCTGATTATTACAACTTAGATTTAAGGAAATCCGCAAGAGGATCTATACGTTGATCAGGTCTGCACTTTGATCTGTGATTGAAATGGCTCTCTCTCTTGTGATCAAACTCTGTTTTATCTTGTTTATGGTCTCTGCAGTTTTGGGTATCAAACAGACTTTGGTACAAGAATATGTTCTGGGTTTAATATTTCCTTTCTTTGTTGAGAATCTGATCTGGGTTTGTTATTTTCAAGGTGGGTAGTTGTAAAAGTAGCAAAAAACTACAAGTCTTCCTTTTGTTAATTTGATTATTATTTTGGTTTTGAAATGCCATGTAGGATGCCTTATGTAAACCTCATTTGGCCTTTCCCTCCTCCAGCAATGACAAGTCTTATGGAAGCTGCAAATTCCAGGTTAGTAGATTGATAATCTTGCTTGTTATTGTTTACAAGTAATTAAATTTTAATGCTTACATGCAAATCTTGTAATCTGACGGATTTTGTTATATGTCATTCTATTTTGTAAGAAATTAACTCTGCAATTTTATCCCCTGGCATGGGAACCCGGTCCTCTACAAAACTTGGTCTCAAGCATAAAATGAAAGTATTGATGTCATTAAAACATAAAAGTGCAAACTCTTGGGTATTTGTTGCCCCCTGAAACAGGCCCAAAGAGACCTAAACTGCAACCATTGCCTAACTAATTTCAAACCACCATGACAACTTCTTTGTTAGATAAATGATTTCGTCTATTCCATATTTACAAGTTGCATAGACAACTAACATTATGTATAAAAGAAAATTTCATTGTTTTTTATTATTTACATATGATTTGAATAGTTTTCCTAATGTTCACAGCTATTTTTTTCAATAGAGTTGCAAGGGCATTTCCCGGACAACTGGTGCAAGATCTGAGCAGAAGAAGACATTAACATTATGTCAGATGTTTTCATACAATTTTTAAAATCTTAAAGTATTTAACCCAAACATGTGTACATATTTGCAAACTTGGTAATATTTTTACAACTCTTAGCTGTCATCATACCTCACTATTTTCATGAAAATATGTACCGTATCGTTGCTCATCTTTGTATATTGCATATATACTCCATAATTGGCTATTGAATCTGCCCAGATTTTTTGATCTTAAAATTTTCTCTTTTCAGATCTCTTTGTTGCGTGATACCTTTCCCTACATTTCTTTCATTAACATTCTATTAGCATTATGTGACATGTTGCAGCAACAAATATCAGAATAAGTTAAAACTCGTCTCTTTAAACAAAGGTTCATTGCATGTTCACGACTTTAATAAATTTCGGAAGTGGATGGAATGGACAGACCTTGAAGCTTCTTATAAGCTTCCTCAATCTCAGTTCAAAATGTATACAATTGTAGGAGATGAAATGCATACAGGAATATCAAGAGGACAGAGGAAACATGTTACAATAGGTATTTAAATCAAATATGCATGAAATCTTGACTAGAATATTTTTCAGTGTTTAAGGATCCAAGATTTTGTAATTATGACTTTTCTGCGTCTAGGTGAGATGATTGTTGGGCCACTGACAACTCTTTGCATGGATGAAATTTCCACCTTCCCTTGACAGTTCGACAACCTATCAAGTTTGTTAAATTTCCCCCAACAATTTTGTTATCTTGTGGATGCAACTATTCTCATGTCATTACTTCAACCTGCACTGGAATTGGGATGAATTATTTGACAACATAATACTTCATTTCAGAATGAGAAGTTGTCTACCAGGGACCAAGACAACATGTGCTTGAATTTTTTGAGAAATTATGTGGATTCCAATGCCCTTAGAGAAAGAGTATTGCAGATTTCCTACAGATTTGGAACCTCTGTATAATAAATTTTAACGTGTTTCTACCAAGACTAGATTTTTTTGGAGAGTATCGAATTGTCAGCTGCAAAATTTTAATCTCACCCAATTTGGCTTACATTTTTTGAGATCCACAGGTACCCTAATATTTGAGAAAATACTTAAAATAAGCCCATCGAGTTTTCCATGTCCGAGACCAAGCTACTTTCTTTTATGAAAAACACTCTTAACCTTTTACTTGTAAATGCCAACCCTTACCCGAATGACTAAATTGGGTTCTTTGGTAACAATGGAAATGCACTAAACAGACGTATACCTTGGGTTTTCTTTAGAGGTAAGTTCAATGGACAAAGAACAATTTTGGGCTGACGGAAAATATTACATATCACTATAATCTCTATGATTGAATTTTTAAATATGTACAAGAGGTTTCACTTAGGCAGAGGGCTGTAGGGTGGAAGTGCTTGCCACCGTATGACAAGCATACCATCCACAAAGCATCTTTGGTATTGAGTAAATATTCAGTCCCTGAGATGGAGATCTTCAAGGGCTTGCTTGATGCTAAAGAATGGTTTCTTCTCAAATGCAATTCTTCCATTTACATATTCAATACTGTATAAGTCTTTATGCACAATGACAGGCTATTCCTGATAATGAATCATCCTTGTTTATAGCTCATGGAATTTGTTTTGATCATGTAGAATTATAATTGTAGCATTTATAATAGTCAACAGTATTATTGAGAACACAAATGCGCCAATGGAATCAGGAGGATGCAAACTTGTATCTTGGAGCCCACTTTTTCGCCCTCCCTTACAATCAAGTTTAATGACATCACTGAACTGCAGTTTACACTTAGCAGGCTACCTGTATTTTTTATACAGACAATACCTTCTTTCTATATCCTGCATGGGGATTTTTTCTATTCCCTCCTTGTTTCTGAGTATACTGATATTATTTGTGGAGACATTTGTTTGGGTTGTCATGATTTATTATGGAATAGGTTTTGCTCTTGTAGCTGAAAGGTAGGCCTGGAAATTACATTAACATTGAGAGGTTGCGGAATTTTTCTTTAAACCAAATCTTATTCCTCCTCGAATTACATCAACATGATTGTGAACGATAAAATCACGGAGCTTCCTAACATGTTCCAAAACTCGCTATTGAAAATCATACAATAGCTCATGATTTTTACACATGGTAACATAGGAGCTCATGACTTTTCCGTAAGAAATTTGATCATACACAAGGTTTGAATTAGTAAAAACATTCACAATAAATGAAATCGTAATTGAAGCCTACTAGCAAGCCTTCGATTAGTGCCAGATGATCGCCCCATACTTTTCCTCTACATAATAACCCATTGTTTTCTATAACTGAGACACTACTTACTCTCTGTGGGGGTCTGCGTATTATGACATCCATGGAAGAGGCATTCCATCCCCCATTTCGATATTGGACATCTCCTTGAAATATAAACTGAAGAAATCATCTTCCTTACTTTGCATTTTTATGTTCTATAAAGAACTTAATCATAAGAACAATGCTCTAACTGACTGAGCTATGGGACTGCCTTTCTTAATTTGTATACCACAAAAAAAATATTATTCATGGTGTTCTTTTCTCTCGATTTTTTTCACAGTATTTTGTATTTCATATACATCCACGGCTGGGGCACCTATACAGTAGTTTGATATTTAATTTTGAGTAGTGAACTTCTCTCATGACAAGTCCTGCACAAATCAAGACTCGGTTGAAGAATTGGTGCATCTTTCTGAATTGTACTGAAGTGGATCATCCTGACCAGTCCAATCATCTTTTGATTTTCATAAAATTCGGTTTCAGTCAAACTTTTCACTTCTTTCCAGTGAAGGAAGGAAAGACAAGAATCTCAACAACCGTAGCCTGTGTAGATCATACATAGCACAGAACTGATAAGTGGAATAACAATTCAGATTTTCCCAAAATAAGAATACCAAATACCTACCTAACCAAACTTCTAAAGATGCATTGCAAAATCACTAATGTAGAGCAATATAAAAGACTCATAATTATGAGCATGTAAATGTACTTACGTAAGGATCTTGGATGACAATTAGAACTATAATGTGACAAGTCTTAGACATAAGAAAATGATTCTAAAGTTCTTAATATTTCTTTGTTCCTATTGCAGTCATACAAATAACAAAACATATGTAGAATTAATATTGGAAAATAAACAATCAATTTTTTTAAATTGAGAAGGAGAATTGTAAATTTAAAAACCAAAGCTTCATTCTTTTGTGAGAGAATTGTATTTATAAGAACAATTTTTACAAGACAGTCGTGGAAAATAATAGTTTTACATTTAATGTTATGTTCTAAAATACTACTTGAAAACTAGGACTTGAAAACTAGGACTGCACCAAACCAACCTAATTTTTTTCTGGAATTATCGTTGATATTAGCAATGGGTTAGTACTTATTATATATTGAAATAATCATCTGTATGTCAGAGGCAATAACTGAAGTAGTAATTTTTAATGGTTTATCACAACCTTGAAATCAAATTTCAAGTACAACAAGTAACTGATATGCATTGGGATTGATTCATTGCACAGTTAATGATGCCTCTGATCTGTTATTTGGTTTTATAGATATTTCTATATCTGTCTAATTCACACTTTCTAATACAGGCACTGTCAGTTAGAGATAAAGTGGGGCTGGCCCTTGACAAAGTTGGGAATGAGGTTCTAGATCCTGCGGAAAAGGTAGTACTGACAAAAGATTCAATAACAATTATGGGTGATGGGAGCACTCAGGAGGCTGTCAAGAGAAGGGTTGCCAAAATTAGGAGCTTGATTGATTTGTAATTTTTTGTCTTTTAGAATTTATTAAGATTATTTTCTATGTATCCCTTCAGGCCTAAACTAGACTGATGCAAATTCAGTTTTTTTTCTTTTCTCTATATGTTTTTCTCTGATCTTTTCTTTGATGTAATATAATCTTAATAATGATGGAATCAAAGTAGGCTTACATTAGCTTTACTTGGAATTATAAGAATTATTAGCTTTGGATTTTTTATTTATTTGAGTCCAATTTCATTTCTTCTTTTATTATGAATTCTTTGATATCCAATTCCTTTGACAAAAGTATTGTTGAATAAAATGAATTACATCAACTTAGAATATGACTTCGAATTTTATTATGTACGATTCCTTTAATTTGATTTTTTGATTTCCGTGTTTCAGGGTGCTACATTGTTGTAATGAGGTAGATTGTTGACAGACTTTGGAGTGGCCTGACATCATTCACAGTAAGCATATCGACTTGCCTACATGTTTTTTAATTGATTCAGCTGAATGCATTTTACCAACTTTATGATGAATTGCATGAAGTTCTCTATCTTTGGCTGCTTCATGTCACAGGTATTACTCTAATCACCTTGTGAGAAAGATATTTGTGTGAAAATTCATCAAAAGTTCATATGGATTTGTAGCTAATTCTAGTGATTTTCAGCATTTAACAGGTTCTTTGTGTAGAAATTTTAATTTTCAACAAATACATTTGTGAATAGCCTGCAATGTATACGGGGTGTTAGTTTAATGTATTACATCAATATGTAATCATTTCAAACAAAAAAACAAGCAGTAATAGTATATTGTATAATGAGCACAACTTTAGCTCCTGCCAACTTGAGATTTTATTATTATGAAATCCTCTCAATTCTAGATTTTTTAATTTTTTAAGATGCCCCAATTCTATTGTTTTTTTAAGATGCCCCAATTCTATCGCATCATTTGTATGATGCGAATGATGATGCTTGAGAATTTGCAAACCAGAGAAATTCTGCAACCAACGAGGACTCGTGATCAACATCACAGACAAGAAAAAATGCCAAACTAGTTACATATTTAAAGGAAAGAAAAAAAAATCGCAGTTGAAAAACAATTATCTATAATTATTTGCAACCAAAAATAAAAAACGAATAAAGGGGTAAACATTCCTCGGGCGGACTCCAAATTGCATTCTACTTCAACCATTACTCCATGAATTTCAAATGTTTGAGCTTTAACATATCTATCGCCAGATTTGGCACACAATCCGCTTGAAGAAACCTCAGATTATCAAATTCTTTGCTGCATTGTCCATCCACAATTGTCCAATTTCCCATAGCAAATACTCTTAAAGAGTTGCTCATTGCGTCTAATATTTCTGCAGATACATAGAATGGCTGCTTATTGGTTTCTTAACCAGACTCCTCTTTGCTTGGCAGAGAACCTGCTAGAAATTTCAAACACAAAAACCATGAATACATTAAGATCATCTACCAACCTCAGAAATCCTTTCTCTTTTTTCAACTCTTTTGTATTTAAAAGATTCATACCTCTTCACTCTCCAAGGCCTTAGAAAAATCAGCTGCATTTCTAAATTTATCGCCCTTTGATTTATTACACGCTGCTGTCAATATAAGATCGTGTATACTTATCCTACATACTTTTTCTTTCTGACCACTCATAGAGTTCTTGAACCTCTCTATTGTTTTGAGCAGAGCTCCCTCATGTAGACATTCCAGTTCTTCCTCTCCCACAATGCATGCAACCTCATCCCACTCCCAGTCAGAGAAGAAGGAACAAATGTCAAGGAAAGCCTCTTGAGCACTGGGTTGAAGCTCATGGTAAGCAAACAGAATCCTGGACTCGTCAAAACGGTCTTCTTTGTAATAGCTGAAAGCCTCTCCCTCTCTTATCCAACCAAATACATTTTCATAAGCTTCAATTTTGTTATGTCTTTTATGAAGATAGGCTCCTACCACTTCCAAAAAAGAGGACAGCAATTGCATTTTTGTGCTACCTCTCTGGCCTGAGGCCTTTCATCTACGATTGAATTTATTTCCCTTTCTCTATCTATTTTCCTACACAACAATTCAATTGTTGACTCAACAGGGAGCGGTTCAATGGGATATAATTCACAGGGTTTAACTCCGCAGCATTCAAACACTACTGAGGCATTTGTTTTTCTAGCTGTTGCAAGATATCCATTTTACGATATTATTTGCATTGTTCTTGAGTTCAATTCCCAAAAAAGCAACACGTTAAGTTTCCAATCTCTGACGCCAATCAACGCCAATCAATCTTTTTCTGTACTTGTTCTACCTGGACAATTTCTGCATCCAAAACATTTATAAGAATACGTGAAGAGATGAAACCTGGAGCATCTGTAGGATTCTATAGTACAAGGTGACTTTGAGATCCAACACTAGTAACTTTTATCACTAGGTGTTCCAAATCCAGCATGGTACTATTTGGATTTCGATCCAAATCGATGCTTTTCATGTAGCTCATTGTATCACCCAAAACATAAATGTCTAATGTGATTGCAAGATCTGCAGTTTTTTTCTGTGGAACATCAACACTAACATAACCTGAAGATTGTTATTTCCTAAAGACAATGAAGAAAAATCCATCTAAAGAAATGCATGCTTTCGAAAGTGGCTGCAGCGAAGAAAGAGAAAAGTTCTTTGGCCTCATCATTGGGTTTTTGTGGAGCTCCACCACTCTCACACTTTTTGTGTTGTCAACTAATACCTACATGTAAATTAGCTGTATTATGAACATCTTCTAAGTTTATGATTCAGCTCAATATTTTTATTAATTCAAAAGAAACCATTACATATTGTCGTCAGCTATGCTTATGAATCTAAATGTCTTCCATATCGCTGTGGAGTCCAAAAACAAATAGCACACAAACATCCAGGTAGCTGTACTAATCAGCATACCTCTACATGGCGTTCCAAACAGCGCAGCATCAGAGTTCCTACACAACAAAAAACACTGCTGCCGGTTGCTGCTTCTGGTTGTGGTGGTAAACTGCTAGAAGACACTAATAGCATCATACCAGTTGTCCAAGAAAACCATTACCACATTCACAGTACAAGGATTCCAAGCAAGTGAAATCAACCACATAACAGAAAGAGAGATTAACTCTGCATTGACCCAGCACAAGTCTCATCACCAGTATCATTACGAACAATAGTCTGACAGGTCGAGGTGGCTGCATTTGAGTTCCACCCGTTAAACCAGAGATTGTCATACACCAGGTAAGGTGTCATGATTGGATTCTCACATAGGTGTTTTCGGAAATAAAAATGGGTTTTCTGTTATGCTGTAAATGCTACTCTTGATCCTTAACCAACTTCCAAAGGTTCAGGACATCTGCCTCCAACTGATTGACAGAATGTCCAGTACCATCCTCAACTCTCATTCCATCTTACTACCATGTTTCATGGCACCATATCTATCTCTCGCGACTATTATGGTCCTTCTGGTTCCACCCACACCAAACCAATGAGCTTGATAGCAGAGAAACCAGAGGCTTCAATGCCAATTTAAAGCTTACTCCAGGTGACTTGACCAAAGCCAACATCTGACGCCATGTGTTCAGGAAAAGCCCAATAAGATTCCTCTCCTCTTACTCACCCACAGTAATCTGAAGCTCAGAATGAAATCTGACATAGGAGGAGATGTATGAAGGCAGGGAAAAGAGCATATGAATTCTACAAGAAAGATGATTTTTTTTCTTCTTACTCCAGCCTGAAAGTAATAATTTCACCTGTCCCATCCACCTCTCCGTACAAGATTTCAGGCATGCAAGAATAAACTTCAATAATCAATATCTTAAATTGCATTGGACACAAAATTCTGACATGAGTGTAAGGAATGGCTTCTAGAGTCTTCTTTCCCATTATTAATCAAGTATCAAGGGCTGCACAGACCCTATTTTCAACACCGACTTACTCTTCTGACCTAAAACATGGTAGTTTATACAAAAATGGGCAAAGAACATTGATAGATTATGAATCTCCTTAATGGTCTACAACTGGCAATTATCTACACGGTTGAAAGGGCCTTTATCCAACGAGGTCTCTAGCACATGGGATTTGGTTTCTAGAGTAAGGGTTTTTGATACCCCGCCCCTTGGTTATTCCACATACCATGACATATTCCAAACGCCTCCTCAACATTAAAGTCCCTAAGACAAAGGTGTATCAAAACAATTGACATCCTTGGGGATCTTGACTTACTCTGCCTGGCCTTGTAGGCTTGGGTTCCCTTTGGAGGCACAATTGGTATTCATTTAAAACCGTCCAGCCTTAGGGTTCTCCCAACTGACCATCCTTACCTTTTAACCCACTCCTTCACTAGGGAGAAACTTGAGAATATAATTTTTTAAGATTTGGTAAATTTCCCTTGTGGTTGATCTTTGGCTTTAGAATTAATGACCGAGGCTCTTTTGTTAAATTCACCCAGAACCTGCACCCAGCTCATTGGGATACGACACACCTAGTGAACTAGATGTGGTATTTGACCTCAATTTCAACACTTTATCATGTCTCATGGGGATTTGAACCTGAGGTTTTGCTTTGAAAGACGCAATACTTTTACCACTGGAGCTCATACTGTTCGATTTGAAATTTGAGAATATTAAGGTTCATATTGCTTTTTATAGGTTCAAAACTTATGCAACAATTTACAACCAAAAGCATGAGATCATTGCAGTGTCTATGTCAGTTCTTTTTCAGTCACAAATTTCCATCCTAATTGTATTCTCGTCTAAGATATTTTAGTCTATTTGTATTCATCATTGTTACTTCAGATGTATTCTTTATCTGTCCCTATTGTCCATCCTGGTGAAAGTCATCATGAATATGTATTAAAAAATGTATCATGTCTTATTCGTGTAGTACATCACTTGTTCTTGCTCTTGTGGGCATGAGTTAGTTTCTTTTCTTTCATATTGTTATACTATCTTCTTTATAATTCAATTTGTTTTTGTTGGAAATAAGTTTCATTAAAATAAGTAGTACAAATTTTACCCAGCAGTAAGTGAACTCTTTCCCATTCAGCCTTCTAATAGAACCTAGAAGCAATTTTAAAGCCAAAATGATGCTATAACATAGTTTATCGACTATATATGAACATAGAATGTGGTTGTCACAACATGTTTGAAAATTTGAATTAAAATATTGACTTTGCTTCGACACCACCTTTTCACATTGATGAGATTGTGTTATACAGCCACTTTGCAAATGGAAAATATCAAGAAGGGGAATCCTGGAAAAATGCATAATTGCAAAATTACTACCACTGGAAGTAGAAACTTGGTTTTTGCCAAAAATGGAGCCAAGATCCAAGAAAAATTTGCAGGAGTGTCACAACTAATGCTCTTACAGTCTGGTTTCCTTTGTTTTTCACTTCTGAATTCCATTTGTTGTAGCTCCGTAGCTTCAGAGAATTTCTATTTTCTTGCATAGAATATCAAAAGACTTTTCTGTGTTGTTTTTGGCCTCTGGATCATCTGGATTTTGTCTGCTTTAGTTCAGTTTCAACAGAGGCAACAATAGTACCAGTCATCATGCATGTATTATATGGTTTCCTTATGAGTTTATCTCAAATTTTCAGACGATTTGGCTGATTATTTTTCACTTTATGATGATTTTACTTACTGAAATATGTTTTTCTTTTGAGTTGTCTCAGAAGTGCAGGTCAGTAATTTGGTCATAACTTTCTCTATACATACCCAATCGACCTCATAACAGACTCGTTGGATTTTTATTTCCAAGGTTCTCTTACTGTCCAAATTTTATCTCTGTATGATACTTCCATAAAAAGTTATGCACGCTGTCCTAAAACTGGGTTTGCACAATTTCCACAGTTCAGACCGAGTTTTGCTTATAAAATGAAAAATTTGAAATTTCTCAATTACTTCAAAACATTTTTAGATATCCATTATAGAGATTTAAATTCCTAGGAAGTTTCATGCAATGCCTCTTCACCAATCACTGCCAGCTCTCTTGAGTTCTTCTCCTTTTACGCCTAAATACTGTATTTTTCATACTCCTCCTAGAACTGTCATGCCCAGTTCACTCACATGAATCCCTAAGGCCCTGATTCCCTTTCTAAATGCTTGAGGGGAGTACAAATATGATTAGTTCCAGATTTGGTGATTAAGTTCATCATATTTCATAAGATATAAACATTTCTCTACAAACCTTGACCAAGGGTTTCCATAGAGCCCGAGAGGGATGATTTCATTCCAATTTCTTGAATTTGATGTCTAATGTCTCGAGATAAGCTCAATAACCTATGTATTTTTTATATATATATATATCTTTTAAAACAATCATATATGCATGAAAAGCTTCTTCTATTTCTTATACATAGTGAAAATGCTGCACAGTACATTCAACTAGGAGAAGGATAATGACAGATTGAACATTTGCATTTGAATATGCATTCAATTATTGTAAAATACCTTCATACATGTTCGAAGAGTTGGGAAACATCAATTATCTAACCACACCCCCATCTTGAATTTCATCATGAATTGATCTTCCATATAAGGATTAATAAGGAGATGTCCAAATAGGGAGATTTCACACTCTACTCTACAAACCCTAACTGTGCACTTACTTGGCCCGTGAGCCTCAAAATGCTTATAAAATGTATGATCCATGTTTCCAAAGCTTCTTAGTTGACATGCAGGGTTGTCTTAACCTTCTCTAGGATCATGAGCTACCAGTAAGGTTTAGCAATACAAATAATTTTGATTTCCGTTAAGGAGGGGTCTATATATGCTCATAAAAACAGGGTAATTCAAACCCTTACTCTCAATTCAAATAACAAAGAAATCTTTCCTTGTATAGGTATCAACCATGGCTTAGATACACTTCATCTAATCCTTTCTATAGATGTCATTCGTGCTTATACTCGTCATAAAAGCAAATCAAAGTTTGATCCCACAACCCAAGGCACAATCACAATACAGATTTCAACTAGCTTATCCATTGGCAATAGAATATCACAAAGGATGGTACTTCTAATTCATGAAATGATCCTTCATTCACTCCTATCATGTGGAATTATCCTACAATATTGAGATATCACTCAAATAGTCCATTGTCATATGGTTCCAAGCAAAAATTTGAACATTCACAATCAGGAATGTGTTTCCTTACTTTTACTAGCCCTGAGTTTTGATGGCTAACACTCTTATACTTCTTGATCCTATAGCACAAACCAAGATTCTCATTGGAAACCTCCTAGAAATTTATTTGCCACACAATAATGGTCTTTCTTTTACTTATTTACCTTCAACTCTCTCAAATATCTCTAAACAGGGTATTTTCACAGTTTATGAGGGTTTCTTCAAATTTGCACTATAGTATTTCTACCACAAGCAATTAAAAGATTTCATTTTCTCTGAGTACACCAGTTACCATCATACTCCTTCCAATGACTAGTTTTAAGAGTTCTTTGTGCAACTTAAGCAAGAATTTCATTCATAGATCCTCTATGACAGGATACAGTCCGCCAAAGGAAATCCCCTGAGATTGTCAACTTTATTAACTTTAAGACGTTCTAAGAACTCCAAGAATGTTATTACATATCAATTAAACCTTTATACCAAGCTTAACTCTTGACAAGAGTTGCTACTTCACAAAATCCTTAGTTCAGTTATCCAAAGAATGGCATGCACAGAAAACACAGTTTTGTATACAAGAACACACCCCACTTATCAACTTTGGGCTATTGTATCCAAAGAACTGATCTGCTATTTTGGGCTATTGTATCCAAATAGCATAGATGTCCCACTTTTCATTGGAAATAGTTTCGTCCCTTCAAGGAACAAGTATTTAACCGCACCATTCAGTCAATGTCAACTGTGTTGGTACAATATTCAATAGTTTGTATTAAAGTAAACATTTAGTTAAAACTAATGACACAGTTCTTATGATTTTTATAGTAGTCAATTGATCAATCAAATATATTAGTCAAAGATGAAAATATAATTCCATCCTTCAGTCCAATCGCTGCCAGAAAAGTTAGCGTTGCTATACTGATCAACACTGCAATTTCAGGTCAAAATAGTCAAATTGCTGTAGAGCTAGTGTTGATGTCATAACTTGTCAATGCTGTAAACATGTCAACTTGCTGGTCAGAGTAGATTTTAATTCAATGTTTGTGTTGGGAATATGGGATTTAAACTGAATAGGTCATTCATTTTCTTATAAATTTATGTAAGTCAAGCGCTATAATGTCATGTAGGTTTTTCGCCGAGTCTGTCCTAGGCTAATTTAGTAATTGGAAACTTAAGCAGCTAGGTCTGTCAACTTAAGCAGGTAAAACATGCATCTTAATTAGGTTGGATAGGAGTGAGAAAATCAGGGTTTGGATCCACTTTGACTTTGACCTGATGGTGTCATTGACATAAAATGTTGTTAAATGGATACAACGATGTTGTAAAAAATGTTTAAATGATCTCATCGTGATATCTTCTTATGTCTCCTCGGTTGAATGCCCTCTTTGATTTTTGGCTTGAGATTGTTTCTCATCGCTTGTAAGATGTAACTGATGACTTTGTAGTTAAGAAAAAGTCTATTCTGGGTTGCATTAGCACAAATTAGTGCATAATTTTTAGAGGTCATGACTAGTGGTTGGATATGTTTCCCCAAGGCTGAGAGCCAACTTGCAATGCACAAGGGGTGAAAGCTGAAATCAGAAATTGTTTGTTGTTTCAAATAAAAAGATCTATTATACTAGATCATGTTATGACAGCAACTGTGATTACACTAGAATTGTCTTGGAGGAACAAGTACTATTATTAAGCAAGTAAATGTTGATGAAATCATCTTTGTGGGCTTTAGAACAAGGTTTCATTGACTTTATAAGCCAACTTCTGTGGTCAACTATCATGGTGCTATGCAAATAACTAGTTTAGTGTATTCAAAGGATTGATAATTGGTAGTATGGTGTTATGCTTCAAGCTACCTGTTGACTTAATGCTAAAAGAAATGTCATGCTCATCTGCTGGCAAAATTTGATTGTATTCACTACTCTTTGAATTCCCAATTCTAAATTTGTTTATTTCACCATTTGCTATTTATCTATGTCAATCACGAGCAGTTGATTTCAAATCTGGTGTGTCAAAAACAAACTACATGTTATTATTCTTTTTGAGGCATTAATGTTGTCTTGTGGCCTTTAATTTTATGCAAATTTGTACTTTCATTTGCTAAGAATAGATACTGATGTTTCCTTTGGAAGAACTTTTGATGTAAGTTTAACTGCTTTGGCGTTTTATGCTAGAGTATATGCAAGTTGATGGTAGTACTCTTGGAATTGGTCACTCCTGTATGACTTGAATTGTATGAGCATCTATTTTAATGCCCATGGGATGAACTTAGTGTGCCAAAAAATGGATCACCCTTTTTACAATTTGTACAACTGTTATCTTTAATTTATATCAGAATATAATATGCTCTTTTATATTAAACATGATTTTTGTAGGGGGAAAGGAAACCTTCTTCCAAAAAGATTATACGAATATTTGTTGCAAGAATTCCACCATCTGTTACTGAGGATATGTTTCAAAAGTCAGTTTTGTTCCTTAACTATGAACTAGTTTTCTCAAATTATTTTGCGGTGTTGCAACACTTATGAATTCACTTGCTTCCTACTAATTATCTCATGTGTCTTTATTTAAATTTGTATAGTTCTGTAGTAGGTATTTGAATAATACTGGATGAAGAACATGAAGATGACAACTGTCGCCGGAGAGGCAGTTCTCAATAAAAGTATAAGAAAAATTACGTCGAAGTAACACTAGGGAAGGCTAACGGATCGCTTGGAAGTTGGTGTGGAGGTGGTGTGAATATATGTAAGTGTCAAGGGTTACAGGCATATAGGCACCTTTTGTATTTTATCATTGTATTTCAAGGGTTAACAACCATTTATAACACCCTTTTGTATTATTATTTATTTGATATTAAACACATTTTTGACTCCCTATTTGTTTGGCACAAGATTTCAAATCAATTTGTTCTTAAGTATAATTTTGGTTCCCTGGAGTATGACAAGAGGTTTTTCATTTATGGTGTAATGTGTAGGGGTCTAAATAAAGTTTTTAACCTCCTTATTTGTTGAAAAATACCTTCACATGGGATTTTATTGTATTATACCATGTTCTTGTAACCTAACTATAACAATGCATTAATGTGGTAAGCTACATTAGGGATTAGTTAATAGCTAGAGATGTAGTTATGGATAGATAATTCAAAATTAGAAGAGGAAGGAGAAACGTGAGATGGATGGTGAGAAGATCTCTATGAAAAATAAGTTAAAATATGTAAGAAGACTTTTTTCTCTTTAAGAAGAGACCTAATATATACAAGGAAAATGTCAATAAAACCCAAGTCTAAATAGGAATCAAGAAAATCAGGAAAAATATGATTTTATCTCTGAGGGAATATTAATAATCCAATCTTATTAGAAAGTGTAAATTTTTATTTGTTTTTGATAAGATTGTAGTAATGAATTACAGATCACAAATCTAGATATAGACCAATTGGAATGCAAAACGACTATGTTGAGAAGGTATAGTGTCATTTTATTCATTTTTTCACGTGTCTTCATGAAGAAACCTTTCTTAGGATTCGATGTCAGGGTAGAAAAGATTTTACATTAGAATATTTGGGTTTTGTTTTGGGTGGAATTTTTAAATCTTGCATTATAATCCCTCTTGGACTCACAGAGATACACTGGTTAGGGTTTAGGTCAGATAATGTTTTAAGGGTTTATGGAATGATTCATCGATCAAGTTTTGTAATAAATAATATAAATACATATTAGTCACTGTCTTTAAGGGTTTTAATGTCTCATTTACCTCCATTGTTTATATTTTCTTATCAGTCTTCAACTTTTGTTGAGATGTCTCGCAAAACCTAACACAAACCTATTATTGCATGTTGAAGGAATTCCATAAGGTTCCAAAGTAGATAAATTGGAGGAAATAATATAAATAGGTTTTAAATTAATGTAATTATGGATTTTAATATTATTGTAATTCCAAACTCTCAAAATTGCTTAGAGTGGCTTCTTAAGATGACTATGTTTGGGAGAGACCTAAAGTGTCAATAGGAAAATGTAGATAGAAAGGGTTAGAAAAGAATATGTGGGTAAATACTTGAAAGAAGACATAAAAGGTAATTATAATCAAGGAATAGTGATTATTTAATGTTTTTCATTCTCTTCTTTGTTGAAAATCCCTATCAGTTTACTATGAATTAGGACCATCATAATTTATGGTATGTCCCAAAAGTTGTGTTTGTAATTCGTGATGATAAGATAAAGTTGTGAAGTTGTTAACGTATATTTTGAGGGACCTCCTTCTATATATTCTACAATCCACATTTATTAGAAAAATATGAAATTCATGATATTAGTAATAGTACAGTCTAGAAATAAGAATTCTCATGGAGAACCTTGTGATAAACCCAAATGTGAAGTTTAAAGACCTTAACAGTTTATTTAAGGCCTAAAAATTATAAGAAAGCATCTATTAATGGACATCTAGAGTAAGTTTCTATAGGTTTGAAGTTTGATTATGCTTCCATAATTCTTTTTTTTCATACAGTTTGGATCCTAAAAGGACTTCCTTGCCTTAAGACCTAATTAGAGTAGACTTACTGGTGGAAAAAATATTCTTAGAGATTGAGTTGGTCTGTGACATATTACAATCTCCTAAACAAAGATAATGGGTACTAAAAAGTACCTTTATTTTTTCTATAAACCTCCTACATATAAAGTTATGCTCATAAAACTACCAAACTAGGGCTATAAGAATAAGGGCTAATTGAAGTAGAGAAGGTGAAATAAAGAAGGTATAAGTGGCTGATTAAAGATGGTAATGAGAATGGGGAGCCTAGTGGGTATCTAAAAATGGTCTAACTTTTTCTAAAATGTGTCTGGATTGCTCCCAACCACTTTTGATGAATGTTATTCCTCTTAAGAAGATTACAAGCTAGTTTTGTAGAAAGTTAAAAAGTTTGAAGTTTTTGATTGTTTACAACATATTGGTTGATGATATTACATATGTTATATGTTGTGAACAAGGTTTATTGTCATTGGAAGCCCAAAAAAGCTAAAAAATAATTTTTTTTCATGTTTTGAGCCTATTTAGGCAAAGGTTTCTAGATCCTCTTTCAGAGCTATAAGGCAATTTGGGTGATTGATCTTCTTTATCTTGTTGTTTTTTCTGATTTTTCATTTTATCTACATCATTTTGTATCATAGATTGGTTATTTATATTTTCAATAAATAATAATTCATGAAGATAGAAAACAAGAAGAGAGATATGGATAACAAGATCTATATAGTTTTGAGAAATGGTTTGAAAAGGTTCGAGGTTTTAGAGAAATGTTTTCTACAGATGAGAAGAATTGAGATGATTGGATGGATGTTGAAAATAAATGTGTAGTGTCTATTTGAGTCACTTGTTGATAAGAGAAGAAGAAAAAGGAGAAGAGGAAAAGAGTATGAGGGAGTACATGGGAAGAAGAGGAAAGTGTGAAGTAAAATGGCATTGTTAGAGATATTTTAGTATCTTATTTTTTTGACTAATATTGTTTTTCATTTCTTGTGTATAGGTATGAAAATTTTGGTGAAGAAAATCAAGGATGTGGCATTGAAATTTGTGAGAAAGAGATAAAAAATAACATCCTTAGAGGAAAATGAAAGTGATGAGGAAAGAGAACAGGTTGTTGAGGTCTTGGATCAAAATGTCAAGGAAGAAATGGATGAAGATAAAGTGTTTTATGATGCTTTGGAGGGAATTTCAACAGATAAAGACATGAAAATGAGAACACACAAGAATATTATAAGAGATGAAGGAAATAACGAGAATGAGATCAAATAGTGGGACATTGAGAAGGTAAATGAAACTTTGAGTTTTAAATTGTAATAATTTAAATAAGAATGATTTTACTGACATACATATAAAGGAAAATAAGAGCCATGTGAAGCTCTCAAAACTACTCATGGGTCATGGGTATATAATTTCATAATGGTTTAGAAAACCAAAATGTGAAGTGACGATGACTGAAATTGAAAAGAGAAGCGGAAAAGAACAAAGAAAGAAGGAAAAATCAAAATTTTTGAGGAATAAAGAAAGGCACAAGATGAAAAAGAAAGTGTGGAAAATTAATGATATAAGTCTGGTACAAAACATAGAGGATGACATGTTGAAATGAAAATAAATATTAGAAGGGTATAAAGGAAAAATTGTCCCAAAATATGACGAATAAAATATAGATTTGGGTGGTATTGCCTTGACAAAGGAAATGGAAATGATAGAAAAGTTTTTCAAATCTTCTTTGAAGTGTAGTACAATAGGTGAAATGTCTAATCAAGTGGATGAGGACAGTGAGAAGCTTGAGGAAGAGAATAAGGATCTGAATACATTCAAGTAAAGCATGAAGCATCAGATAGTCAAAAGGAAAATATATCTCAAGATTATAGAGATGAGATTGAAGGGAAAGATAAGAGGGATCTCAAAGCTCAAATTTTTCAACCTAATATTTCTTTGAGAGGTGTTTATGAAGGTACATCAAATAATATGGTGATAAAGAAACAAGAGAAAATAAGTGAATCAAGAAATAAATAGACAATATTATGAATTATTTAGATTATGATGAATCAAAATGGAAAAATTCAAAGCAAAGATCATAATTATAAATCCATAGATAGTTTGATATCAGTTTATCAACATCTATAGAAGAGGTACAAAGATGAAGAAATGATAATGAATACAATTCACTATCCAAGAACATTGTTTCTACAATGAAAAAAACTCAGTCACATGACAAGTAAGAAAGTGAAAAGTATAAATATTACTATGAAAACATTTAATTCATAGCATGATTTCAAGAATAATATTAATTTGGTCACCTAGAACTGGAGGATCAGGAAGAAGGAAAAAATTCATTCTACAAAATTTTATTGGGAAAACTTTCTTGTCCCTTGGGAGTGTGATGTAGGAGGATGACCTAGGATATCTCCATTTGAAAAAAAAAAAAAATCTTCATCATATTGAGAAGGTTCCTATATGGTTTTAGGAGGGGTGAAGAGAATTTAAGTGATCTAGGAATTAAAATATTCAGATATTTCTATATCACTCTAAAAGAGCATTGTGAATTTTCAAATGTGGTTTATAAAAACTAATTTGTTTCTAGAAGTATGAAAAGGGTTTTTTAGTTTGTGGTGTGATGTACAGGGGTAAAAATATAGTTGTGAGCCTCCTTCTTGGTTGAAATATCCATTCTAATTAGTTTCTCTCGTATTACCATGTTATTGAAACCTAACTATAACAATGAATTGACGTAGGAGCATAGGTTATGAGTTGATTAATAGCTAGAGAGGTAGTTATGGATGGAGGATTCAAACATATAAGAGGAAGGATAATCATGAGAAGGATGGAGAAAAGAGTTATATGAACAATAATAAAAAATATGTAAAAATAATTTATTCTCCTGGAGATGGGACTCAATCTATGTAAGGAAATAATCAATGCAATCCTAGTTTGAATATGAATCAAGCAAATCAGGATACATATCATTGTATCTATGATGGAATATGAATAATACCATGATATTGTATATTATATAGGTTTTCTTATATTCCATGTAATTTTTTAGAAATTAATTAATGATCACAAATCATGATATAGACATGTTGAAGTCCAAAATCACTATGTTGACAAGGTAAAGTGTCCATTTATTCCCTTTTTTGTCTTCATGAAGAAACCTTTCTCAGGATTCTATGTCATTTTTGAAAATAAATTACATTAGAAGACTAGGGTTTGGTTTTGGGTGGAATTTATAAATATTGTAGTATAATCCCTCCTAGGCTCACACAGATATCCCGGTTTAGGTTTAAATCTAATGATGTTTGAAGGGTTTATAGAGTGATTCACAAATCAATATTTGTAAGGAATAATATAAATACATATTAGTCTATGTATCCAAGGGTTTAAATATCTCACTTACCTCCCTTGTTTATATTTTATTATCATTATTCTACTTTTGGTGAGATGGTTCACAAGACATAACACTAACCTAGTAACGTATGTTGAAGGACTTGCATAAGGTTTTAAAGCATATATATATGAGAAAATCATATAAACGGGTTCTACATTTATATTATAATGGCTATAAATTTTGTTTTACTTCCAAACTATTGAAATTGTTGGCAGTGGCTTCCTAAGATGACTATGTTAGGGAGAGACCTAAAGTGCCAAAAAGAAAAGTTATATATAAAGGCTTTGAAAATATTTTTCAAGTGAAAATATTTTTCTAGTTAAAACTTGAAAGAATACATAAAAGAGAAGTGTAATCAACGAATAGTGAGTATTTAAGGTTTTTCATGTTCTTCTTTCCACAAAAACCATACCAATATTCTATGAATTAGGAGTGTCATATCCTAACGTTTGTTGAAAAGGTTTTATTTATAAGTCTTGATGATCAATAAAAAGTTTTGAAGTTTCTAATGTATATTCTGAGGATCCTCATTATACATATTTTCAAAGTCTCCTTTCTTTGTAAAATAAAAAACTCCCGATATCAGCAACAATACAGTCTAGAAACAAGAATTCTCATGGATAACCTTGTGATATACACAAATATGAAGTTTAAGGAGCTTTGCAGTTTATTTAAGGCCTCCAAATTTTAAAAAGTATATGAGGGGAATGTACAGTAATAATTTATGGGTTTCAAGTATTAATCTTCTTTAGTAATTTTGATTTTACAAATAATTTGGATCCTACAAGGAATCCCTTTCCTTAAGGCCTAATTTTAGTAGAATCACTGGAGGAAAAGGGGATTAGAGATTGAGTAGGTAAATGAAATTTTACAAGAACCTAAACAAGGATAATTGGTACCCAAAATCTCCTATATTTTTACTATAAACTACCTACATCTAAAGTTATGCTTTGAAAACTATCAACCCAGGGCTACAAGAACAAAAGGGTTATTGGAATAGAGAAGGTGAGAGAAAGAAGATCTAACATTGTAGTTAGGTGATAACATTTGGTAATGCGAGTGGGGAGCCTAATAGGTATATAAAAGGATTATCAATTTTTCTTGATTATGTCTGGTTTTCTCCAAACCAATTTTGGTGAATGTCAATCCTGTTAAGAAGCTTACAAGCTAGTTTTGGAGAAAGTGACTAAATTTGATGTTTTTGATTGTTTACATCATATTGGTTGATGATATTACATATGTTAGACATTGTGAACAAGTTACATTGTCATTGGAATCCTACTAAAGTTAAAAATCATCTTTTCACATTTTTTTATCCTATTTATGATAAGTTGTCAAAATCCTCTTGCAGAGCTTTTGGGTAATTTGGGTGATTGAAAATATAGAATGAAATCAAGCATCAATGAAAATATGGAAATAAGGTTCCAAAGATAAAAAGGCAATTAGATGAATAATTGGCTCAATAGTTGTAACAACCACCATGATAAATTTCTAGAGAAATTGTGGAAATGATCATATCTCAGCGATCCTATCAATGGATTTGTGGAAGGAAGACATTCACTGATATGAATATATGGGTAAGAACTTAATTTGAATTGGTACTTCAATGAAAGAGGGATATCTATCACATGTACATAGATGATTTAGATTATTTATTTTTGTTGTGTGGTATTTTTTAGTTTGTATGGTGTGTTTCCCTTTCATTCATGTGTTTGTTCTCGTTGTTTTTGTTTGTGCAACCTTTCTGTTTTTCGGTGTAGTAAGGAATTTAGTATATATTAGCCAAATGGATAAGGAAAACATTACCGTAGTTTCTTGAGATATTGGAGTTCCTGATTGTCCTATCCCCATTATATTTTTTCCAAAATGAGTCCCCAAGCTAGATCCATATGTTGTCATGCAAAATGTGTACCATGAAAAGTTCAAAAAAATTGTCATGACAACCTAACCCACATTTGAAAAACCCTCTCCAGGTCAATGTAAACTTGTTATCTATCAAAATTAGTTATAATGTTACCCTCATTATGGATAGGAGGAATGCACTAATGTTATTTTCCAATATGTTTCATATGAAGATAGGTGATTCATGGATTCATGATTCATAACCATTTAGAAGGAATTTCTCTTGAAGGCTCAAAGAGGCCTATTTTACAGTGTTTTTCATACTATTGGACACCCCTCGGAAGTTGAATTGTGAGGAAAAACCCACCTGAGAGTTTTGTATATGAGATAAATGATGCACTGATTGATTTAAGAATATTTATGGAATATTTCGAGGTTTAGGAATAGACTATGTAAAAGCAGGTTTCACATGTGTAAGGAGTGAAGGGTAAAATATGATCTTGAACTTCTCTAGAGGTTTTTGGGAGATATGTAGGGATTTGAAAGGGAAAAAATAGGAACTTAAAATTTAATCAAATTATCTACTTTATTGGATCATCAAATGTCTCCAAATTCCTAATTGTTTGAGTTTCTCAATAAAACTTAATCTTTACAGGCACACCTTGTTGTCCCAGAGATAAATAAGCCATTTTTTAGAGTTGGGATCTAAAACTTATTCCATTGATCATTAAATGGTATTTTTATTCAATCTCATATATAATTTCATATAAAAATAACATATTTAGCTCTAAGAATCATGTCTTTAATCGCTCTTCAGTGTAAGGTGTGATTTTCATACTTAGATTTAGAAGTGAAAATTCTCATATTTTGGCTCCATGATGCACTTTGGTGTCTCTATTTTTTCTTTCCCAAGGGGTTAGATGGGACATAAAAATTCACCCAAGCTCATCCATCCTAACTAGTCCCCCATGCGACCCTCCTTAGCTTGGCAGAGTGCTTAACTGGCTAAGCCCATTTCCCCAAACCTACACCAAATCATGTCAAGTGGCACAATAATTCTCAAAGTAAATTTATGTGTCCCTTTTCCAATGATACATAGGGTACATAAAATTTTTACCTCTCTCATCCCATTTAGAGGTTCCTCATAGGACCAGGTTTTCATTCGCTGGGAGTCAAAAAAAAAATTGAATCAACCCTCTCCTTACACCTAATGTTGACACTTGTCGAGACATATCTCAAAGATAATTTTATTATCCCTCTTTTCCCTTTTCCTAGGGGATATAGGTGAAATAAAATTCACCAATGATCATCCCATGAAACTAATATTTTAACCCCACCATGCTTCCATTAATGCATGATGAAGATGAGTTTGACAAGAAGGCGAGAAAACAAAGTAAACTCATTTTCAACCTAACTGCTTTACATTTTCCACACATCCTCCATTTATTCACCTTAAAAAGATTCAAATTACATCTTAACAAAAAATCTATACTTACAAACATATTCCAAACAAGCCATGACTTTAAAAGTGGAGCTTTTCTGATAACTCCTCACCTTGAAAAATGATTCCACCAAGGTTTTAATCGATTTCTCTTCTCCCATGAACATTTGTGATCAATGAAGATTTAAAAATTCATTAATAGTTTCCATCATGAAATAGTAAACCTGAAATCCTCCATCCCATAATTTTCCTTTTATTTGCAAGAGTTATAGCAAACAGAACACAACAAAAATTGGAGCAATTTATCCCAGTGAAGATTTGAATTTAACAATGGAAATTTTATTGTAAATTGATACGAATTTTACCATATACTAAAACTTGATATTATTTATAGACTCACATCGTAAAAATATTAATTCCCTTGAATTTATAATCTTCTATCACTCAAAAAATCTAAAAAAATTGTGGAAAAAGAAGAAAGGAAAACAAGGTAATTTTCCCAGAATAGATGGTTCCGAAAAAACAACTTGTAAAAAAACGAAAATCTATGAAAATAGTAAAAAATCATCAATGGAGGTAATATAAGTGTGCTAGGATCTGCAAAAGAAAAAAATTGATAAAAAATTAAATAAATAACCAAAATAGCAGTTGCTAGTCCCACCAGCCAAAAAATAGAATGTATCAGTTTTTAGTGCAAAAAGTTGTTGAAAGCTATATTTTAACTTATCTCTCTTCTTATTTCCATAATAAAAGTTTTGTAAGGTAGTGTTATCTCTCAAACATAGAAATTAATCATCTGAATGTATCCTGAAGTGTCATTATGATCATATTGTGTCAAGGAGTGAGAAAAGGCATGTCAAGATCCAATTGATGAGAGTCAAGAAAATTGTAGGGATAGGGAACGAAGTTGAGGAGACTAAAGATTTTAATTCCAATTCAATTAATCAAGAAAATGGTCTTTATAATAATTCTAAGAATGATTCTCTATAAGTAACTAGGTCATCTTAGGAAATGTGGTATGTTCATTTCCATCTCCTCGTACTATTCCAACCAGTGGAAATTTCTCAAGAATTCCATTTAGGGTCCATCCCTTTCACTCGTATGATGAATGTCTATTTTAGTAAGTAAAGGTAAAAAATCAATAGGTTTTGGTACCATGGATTTTTCTCTCATGATCATTGGGGTAATTTTCAAAATCCAAAGGAGAAAGAGAGTGACCCTCAATCTTATTTTGAGACCAAGAAGGAATCGTCATCAGTTTTGGCCATAGTCACGTCAGGCTCACATTGGGAGGTTTCAAAACAATGTTCCTAAACACCCATTAAAAAATCTGAAGTGTTTTTTCATCTTACAAAGATTGTGATCACCATGCCTCAAATCAAAAATTTCTTCATCAGCAATAGATTAGTCAATCCCTTCCCTTTCTCTCTTCTCTCTCCCCTTATTCTAACTATAAATTTACAATGTAATTTTTCATATTTTGTCTGATTTCCTTAAGTTACAATAAAATATAGTTGTATATTGTAAAATTAATCTCTTAAATTATAATAGAGGTTATTAATTTTTCATGCTAAGGGAAATTAAAAAGTCATAACTGATGGGAAATGAAGATTCATATGGGAGGTAGATCACAAATAATGCACTTGGGTACATTTCTAGCTCCTAAAAACATATTATTTAAAAACATACTAGTATTTACATGATTCCTAAGCAAGATAAGTAGTTGTTGATGATTATCCTTAGACTCTTTTTGTTGTCTCTTATTTTCTATTTTGTCTTACACACCCTACATCCTAGTTATAACTTTACTTGTTTATCTTTCATAGTTTTAGAAACTAATACCTTTTTTCCTTCGTATACACCCTTGACCCTTTCTTACCTTGCTCGCTCTTTTTTCTTCTCTTTTATCTTTTTGGAATATTTTTCACTTATTGGTTGGCCTTCAAGTTTTTTATTACAAAATTCAAACAAGGGAATCATATAAATGCATAGTTATGTTTTCAAAATGAGGGAACACGCACTAAGCATTACTATCATCACATAGGATTTCATTCCAAAGGAACTAAAGCACTCCAAATGCATCCATATATCATCCATTCAATGGACAAGGGTTACATACATTTTCGTACACAACATAGGAATATAAATACATAGTTATGTTTTCAAAATGAGGGAACAAATACTAAGCATTACTATAATCACCTAAAATTCCATTCTAAAAGTAGTAGAGCACTTGAAAGGTATCCATCTAGCATCCATTCAATTGAAAAGGGATCCATAATTTTCCATACAATGTATAGGAAGGGGAATTCTATTTTTTTACATCCACACATACTATCACATTGCATTTTGCAGACACTAAATCAAACACTTTGGATATACTTCTATTCCTAATCACATAACACTAATATTATGATTCATAAGCAAGAAAAGTATTAATTAACCATGGTTTTTTGCCATCTTTTCTTGTTTTCTATTTTGTCTCTTCGTCTTACACTCCTTTCCCAGTTTGTATCTTCATACTTTGGTATTTCTCATTCTAAACACCAACATCAAGTCAAGATAACAGCGCCAAGTGCCCCCAACTCCTTTGGGTGCCGTTGACTTATTTGTACGTTTTTCACATCTTCTGGGTCCTTTCTATCCATTTGGGAATCTTTATTTTTACTCGTTGACCTTTTACTTATTAATTACGAAATTCAAACAAAGGAATCATATAAATACAAAGCTATGTGACTATAATAAAGGATCAATCACTAGGAATTATCTATCATCATGTATGGTTGCATCCAAGAGAATTCTAAGAAAATTAAAGCAACCATCTAGCTCCACAAAAGGGACAAGGGACTTCCATTTCAGCATACACACATATGAGGGGAAGTTCATTCTTTCATACACACATCTACATAATATATTACTCAGTATATAGTGTGATACACATAAGAGCCTCCTATGGAAATATTTTTACACACACACACATAAATAACTACATGTGGTCTACAATGTAGTATAACGCTTAGTCATAAGTTAAATTTTTTGACAACTGAGGATAGTTCAACCTCCCATTTTGTATATTTGTTTACAGGTGCTTCTTTCTGATTGTAGGTTTCAAGTGAATAACAATGTAGTCTAGAAAATAATGGAAATAAAAGGAGACAAACAATGAAAATCTCTTGACCATGCAAAATGAATTTCTGTAGATTCTATGTAGTCACACGTGCCCAAAATAGGTCTATGGAACCCTAGGCATCCCTTACCCTATATAGGCACCCCGGTCCTGGAATTCCTGACACTCCTGTAGTTTACTAGGTTTTGTTGTGAAACTGACTTTCCACATACCATACATTTTATAGATTGGCATACATTTGACATCAGCACAAACAAGATAAGTATTTTATTCCCCTCATTTTAAACTAGGGTTTCAAATGTAAATTTATTATTTTCTTCGATCAAAATTTTACTTAATTGTTGGTATGATTGCATTGTTACATATTTCTAATTAAGAATTTGATTATTCAATATTTTCTTAATCATTTTGTGAATAAGACATGAATCAAACACGTAACCTTTTGTCGACTATGTAGATGATCACACTCTACTAGAATTTGTTTTCCTCGCAGTCTCCATGATCTTAATGATCATCTTGCTATGAATCCTTAGGATTTTCACTTCTCATGAGGATTCCACCAATCTTACAGAGCTTAATGTTTCATCTACCATCCCCACTTCCATTACTACTCAACTACCTAGTTCCACTCTTCAGCCCACTTCTATTGTTCCTATTTTTGTACCTACTCCCACCAATCACTTCATTCCACCTCTTGTTTCTCATACGTGGAAAGTATCTTTCACTGGCACTCGATATTTTTTTCTTATTATTAGGACCTTCAAGTCCAAATATGTCAATTTCAATAGGATACTTTTCATGCATCTCCATTTCTTTACTCCATGTTACTACTTCATATTCCTTTTGTACCCTCCATTTTAATCATAATTTCCTATCACGCAAATATTTTTCATGCAATTGTGCAGTCCAATTGCATGCATCAATATGTTTGTATCTTGTTTCTCAAGTGCACACCATCACATAATTTCATTAGGTAATGTTTCTTGGCTTCCCCATCATATTTTTTTTATCTACCATGTTTAGAATGAAGTATACTATATCCCCCTCACATTCAAACAATCCCTTGCATAGTTCCATTGTGTAACTACACCCAGGAACCATGTGACTCCCTTATGCTTTACGACACTTTCACTTACCTATCCACTGTGCAACCTCGTTTTTATACCTAGCATTGATCCTTTCCACATTGTGAAAATGTTTAATCCTCACACAATCTTAACCTTCCATTATGCAATCACTTGACCTTATTCCCTTCCAGGAACAATTCCATAGAGCCTTATAATCATGCAAGGTAGTGTGCATGTATTTACACCAAAGTAAATATTGGGAGGAGGTTAGGAGTACTAATGTATTCCCTTATGCAGGTATACTCCATTGTGAAAACATTACATGAAAATATTATGATGAAAGGCTACATGCGTACATCGTGCGTGTAGTAAGTGTTTCTCCTATTTAAACATAATACTAAGTGATCCTTATATTGTTTTTTGCACATAGAGTTATCCAAGGATGGATGAGTACATAGTTAAATGTGCATGAATTAAAAAAGAATTATACAAAGGGAGATTGTGCACAAAATTTAATGGATACTCCTTCCCCAAGAAGAATTTTTCATTACAAAAATGTAATTATGCACTCCATGAAATCATTTAATTTTACATCCATTGTATAGATCCAAGTGTGCACACCATTGTGTGACACAACTAGAGATGCACTAAACAATAAACTCTAATTACATAAGAGGAAAAATCAGATCACCCAAAAATCACAACACCATAACCAATCTATCTATCAGAAGATGAGAGGATTTAGTTTGGTGCATTTAAATTCCATGTCAGAGAAAGACAACTAACTTTAATGAAGGATTTGACTTATATGATCATGAATGTCATCCTGCATTGGAATCTATAAGTCTAAGCAAATCATATCTAGGCTTGTTATTCATCCTTAACAGCATTTAAGGAAGATATTCTTCCTTGTAGAGGATAGAGGATATTTTGACATGTCTTGCACTTCTCAACAGATAAATTTACATTCAATCTAATTGACCCATGCATCTACCATGTAATTATCATTGTCAAATTTGGGCTATGACAGATCCTACTGTCATTAATGCTTGTATCATTTTTCATCATTTGGGTTTTCTTATAAATACCCAGACCGAACACTTTATGAAGGCCTTGAATTTGAATAGAAAATATTCTAATAATTTTTTATAAGTTCTCTTTATCTCTCTTTGTTTTCCTAAGTTATCATTTTTACATTCTTTGTTTCAATTTGAATGAATGTAAGAGGATCCACTTTGATTATTGATTGCAATACCTTAATTTTAGTGAATAAAAATTTAGAATGTTCATATTATGTGTCCAAAAGTGTTGTGTTCCAATATTTATGGTTTAGTATTTCCCTTATGTTGGTACCCAAATTTTTTCTCCTTTTCAATATGAGCAATATCGGAAAAATGGCATGAAGCTTGAAGGTAGATAGATCTTGATATATGTCATTTTGTAGCCGGGGATGTGATCTAACTGACACTTAGATTTATGGAGAGATGGATAGCACTTTGAAAGGATTTTGATCTAATCCTCACTATTTTAGGTTGTGCCTTTCAACCAAGGTAAAAGAACCTATATTGCAGCCTCTTTTTTGTGAAGGAGGTGGAGATATCCTTATACTATGCATATTGTATGGAGATGGCCTTGGGAAAACATGATAAATTTTCCATTATTCAAACTCAACAGAGTTGTCACTACTAAATGATGGAAATACTTTCAAGGACAAGGCTGAGGCTGTTGGAGAAATTGTATGATCTTGATTTTCTTTCTGCATTTTTGTAGATGGGTTAGCTTCTTTTGTTGACACACAATGTAATGCAGGGGTAGTATAAGTAGGATTAGTTATTCAGATGATTTTTTTTTTGGTGGGGTATTGATAAGACAAACTTGGATATATCAAATCTTTGACAACCTCTACAATACTTGAAAAAATATTAGATAAAATGCTTCAAATAATCAAGATGTTATTTCAACCAGAAGATGCATAAATGGAAGCCCAAGTTGCACTCTTCACACAATCTTTGAAAACTCACCACAAAAGCTTGAAGTAAAGAACTCAATTAAACACAAAAATCCTTGATCAAACCAAGCCTAAGGTACCCCCAAAGGCTTATAAGCAATCCAAATCAACAAATGAATGTGGAGTGATTTTAAACTGCTTATTTTCAATGCCAGATGAAATCTCTTCTGTCAAAAAAACCTACCAAGTGCCACTAAAACTATCAATAAGGAAGAGATTCTATGTGATCTCTAAAGAATTTTAATGCAAGATTGCAACAAGAACAATGAAAACTATTTGTAGGTATCTAAAATGATAACAGACATCATATTGCCCAGAGACACAGATTTAACTCAAAATCTTGTTAGATTCATCAACACGAGAGAGTTTCATGAAAAATCTCATAGCTGTGTGATGGCTATAGACTTTTAACCAACTCACATAAATGAAGATCTAACATAGAAGAAATTAAACCTGGTTCTCCGGTGGGTTTCTCAGAAAAAATAATGAGCTTTCTCTTAGAGTTTTCTCATGATTTTCAACTTCCCCACCCTTTTTTATTTCTCAAAAATGCATTATATATCTCTTGCCACATTGGAGCCTTCTTTCCTCAAGGAAAGCATATGCCCAAGGGATCAAGTTTGTTACAACCATTCCTCATGATTCACTGAAAATGACATTTAACAAATTTTTAACGAGAGTTGTCAGGTGTTTAAAAAGACTGAATCATTAAAAATATTTGGATCATTATCCTTTGTGGAGGCACATTTTTCATCCTCAAGGCATGTCGGCCCCTCATCCTCTCATCATTTCATCTTATCCTTTTCCAATTTGGTTCTGCAACTTTATAATTTGACATTTCACGTTTTGCATGGACATGAGTAAAATTTATCTCAAAAACACCTCAAATCTACAAATTGAGTCATGAAACTGATTGAATTGATCTTTGCAGGCACAAAGGACATGAATTCATCAAAAATTCGATTAAAAATGATGCAAAACTTGCATCTCCAAGCTTCCTAGAGAAAAATGGCGGCCAAAAATGAAATTATACAGTTTCCCTTGATCTGCTCTTTCTCCTTCAACCTGGGCCCTCCACGTGTCAAAATATGATTGGGAATCAATTCGGGCTCACCTTTTGAATTTTCCAAACTTTTTGGAAAAATGAAATTTTTTGACTTTTTTCTCCACCCCTCCACCCTTGAATTTTGGTGATGACACGTGGCACATGGTGGGTCCCATTGGGATCGAGCTTCAATTCTTTGCATTTTGAATTTTTTTGGAAAATTTGAAAATTTTCACTTTTTACCCCACGGGCCCATGCCTCCAATTTCTCCCTTGCCACATGTCACTTGATGATTCACTCGTGGGCCAGCGTTTCAAATTTTCATTCCAAGTCTTTTTGCAAAAGGGAAAATTTTCCCTTTTTCCTCCTTCGCCCCACCGACCTGCTCTGCCTTCACCACGTGTCTATCATGGATTATAGTAGAGGTGCATCCAATTTTTTAACTTTAGAAAATAGAGCTAAAAAATCATTAAGTTTTCCATTGGCCCACCTCTCCATTTTTACTTATTTGGACACATGTCCCCTGCTGATTTGTTACAGAACTTTGGCCCAATCTTTAAATTTGATCCATTTGAGGTTAAAAATTCAAAGTTATCAAGAAATTTGTCCCCTTATTCTGAATTTTCATGGACACGTGTCCACCTGTGATTAGCCACAGGGCCACGCTAAAAAATTTCACTTTAGCAATTTCTGCTTCCAAAGGCAAAAAATTTCAAAAATCGTCGCCATCCACATCTCCTCTGACGTTGATTTCTGCCACGTTTCCTCCTCTGATTGAAGTAGGGCTGAAACTAATTTTGAAACTTTTAGAAAATTAGATCTAAAAAACTCTAAGTCCCCCAATGTCCCGCTCCTCCCTTTTTGATCTTTACGACACGCGTCCATTCCCAATTGGCTGCGAGGTTCCAGGTAAAATTTTTACTTTTTAAAATTTTGTAAAATAAAGTCTAAAAAATCTAAGGGAATCTGATCACCTGCCATCCCTCAGCCAATTATAACCTGCCACATTGCCAATGCATGTTTGAGGAAGAAATTGACGAGAAAATCACGCCCGTCTGACCGTCAAAATACAGAAAATGCCAGGGATGCCCTAGAAATTGATTTTTTCACCAAGGAATTTTTTTGAATTGGAACCAACCAAAACATGATTTTCGAGCATTTCTCGACCTTGGGATTGAATTTTTGAAGGCACATATGTATAAAATGATCAATTTTGACTTTTCACGATTGGGCAAAAGGGAAAACACAACATAGCCCGTAGATTTGGAAAAATTAGGGCACAAACATGGCATGCATGGGTGTTTCTTCACAAATGAGGCATGGAAAATGATTTTCAAATGGACTAAGGCATGGGAACAGAGGCAACAACTTCATTTCACCCATTAAAACTATAGAAAATGATTCAGGAAATGCAGAGTGAAAGGAAAATTAGGGCAAAATCATTGCAAGATCAAAATGGACACCAACATCAGCTCCAGCTTGGGGATGGGAACTCCTAGTGAGTTTCAAAAGAATAATAAGTAGACCAAGTTCCCAAATAATCCATTGGGCAAAGGATTAACGAGCCAAAATCACCAAAAACCAGCTGAGAACCCGACAAAAAAGGCTGCCACACACCAAGGCAAACCTCAAACTGACAAAACACCAAAAATTGAGCGAAAAACCAAACACTATACATTGTACAAGCTGTGCATACCTCAAATTTGGGGATAAATCGAAGAAATTATTGAGATTCCTACCATTAACAGGAAGTTCAAGCATTTCCCCATCTAAATCTTTGAGAAAAAAGGTATTCTCACCAATTCTGATATCAATGGAGTAAGGGCCCATCCATAATGCATCAAATTTTCCATGTTTTCCCTTGTCTTCATGCTTGCTATCCCATAACAAAACCAGATCTCCAACATTGAAGGCTCTAGGAGTGACCTTCTAGTCAAACAATCTTTTCAACTTCTCTCTAAATATGACATGCCTATGGTGGGATGCTCTTCTCTCTTCATCTAGCTCCACAATCTTATTGATCCTTGATTCATATGGACTAACCTCTTGATCTTCAATTGTTGAAAAAAATGAAATGAAGATAATTGTAGATGTAATGACAGGAGAGCTTGAGTTCCATACACTAACTCAACTGGGCTCTTACCAGTAGCTCTCTTGGAAGTGATTCTATCAGCCCAAACTAAAAATTTCAGTTGTTCACCCCATTTTCTTTTGTTCAACTCCAAGGTTCTCCTAATGATATTCAATAAGTTATTATTGCTGGAATCAGCTTGTCCATTCCCTTAGGGGTTATAGTTTGAAGAATAAGTCAGATTGGTTCCATACTCCTTGCACATTGCCATCAAAGGCTTAGCTCTGAAACACATGGCGTTATCAGCCACAATCTTGACTGGCACACCAAATCTTCTTATGATATTATTCAACAAGAAGTCCATAACAACTTGGTGTGTTTCTTTCTGGGTGGGGATTGCCTCTACCCACTTGGTGAAGTAATCTGTGGCTACAAGGATCCAATTATGTCCAACACTAGAAGGGTCTGAAATTTCACCAATGAAGTCCATCCTCCACTATTTGAAAGGATCTTCAATTGTTACAGGCCGCAAAGGAAGGGAGCCTGAAGCTTTTATTCTTCCATAGAAATGCTGATAGCTCTCACATTTTCTAATTAGCATGGTTGCATATTTTTAAAGAGTAGGCCACCAATAACCAGCTCTCAAAACTTTGTGTGTTGTAACCCTTCTAGAAAGGTGTCCTCAACAAACTCCCCCATGGAAATCAACAACTAATTTGGGAGCTTCATCTTTAGTTATACATTTTAAAAGGACACCTTCAGGGTTCTTCCAAGCCAGCACAAAGTTAGTGATAATGTATTTCTGAGTAGCTAGTTTGAGGGATTTTTTCTGATTTTTATTTAAATGATTGGGACAACATAGGTGTCTGAGGTAAAACATTATATCCTTATACCACTCAGAACTCACCAATTTTCCAAGAACACCTGTCATTTCTTCTTCTACTTCATTCACCTCCATAGTCTATAAGTTGCTTTCAGCCATGAGCTTAGCAAGACCCAAACCTCTTACTAGCTTTGTGATTTGGATGTCCATATCATACTCATGAAGTTTGTTCACCCATCTACATATTTTACCTGAGATCTCCATCTCTGATAAGATGTCTTTTAGCATGGTGTGGGGATCATAAGCAACAACTTTTGAACTTAAGATATAGGGCTTGAAAACCTTTGTTGCTTTCACCAAGACAAATGCTTGTTTTTCCATGATTGTATATTTCAACTTAGCAGCTTGTACAACCTTGCTAAAGAAGGAGATAGGCCTCATAGCCCCATCTTCATCCTTTTGGAGAAAAATTGATGCAATAGTATTTTTAGAAGCAAAGGAGAAGATTTGGAAAGGCTTCTTGTAATTCAGAGCTGCCAAGACAAGTGCATGTTTAAGTGCCTTTTTGATTCCTTCAAAATCTTCAACAACAGCCTCTTCCCATTTGTTAACTTGATATTTCATTAACATGCATGTGATGGGAAGAGTCAACTCAGAAAAATTAGACACAAACGTTCTAATGAAATTGATCTGCCTCAAGAAAGATTGGATGCCCTTCTTCATTCTTGGAATTGGCACCTTGCTAATTGCTTCTATTCTCTCAGGGTCAATAATGACACTGGGCTTTGAAAAAATATGACCAAGTAGCTTGGCCTTTTGTATCCCAAAATGACACTTCTTTGGATTTAGAGAGATTCTAAATTCTCTACATCTAATTAACATTCTTTCCAAGTGCTACAAGTGGTCTTTTCTGCTCCTTGAAAACACAGTCACATCATAATGATAAACTGCAATGAAGTCATTTATATAAACAACAAAAGCAACATCCATTACTCTTTGAAAGGTAGCTCCAACATTCATGAGACCAAAAGGCATTCTCACATTAACATATGTTCCCCAAGGAGTGGTAAATGTAGTTTTAAATCTTTCTAACTCCTTGACAACAACTTGATTACAGCCAGAGAAACCATCCAAGGTGGACAACAATTCAGACCTAGTAACTAACTGCAGCATGTTCTCCATATTTGGAAAAGGATAATTTTCTTTCAATGAGGCTCTATTCAGATTTCTGGAGTCTACACAAATTTTGATATCTCCATTCTTCTTTCTGATTGGCACAAGGTTTACAACCCAAGATGAATACCTTGTGGGTTGAATGATCCCTCCCACTTTCAGTTTCTTAAATTCATCTTTCATTTTCATGGAGAGGAGTGGATTAATCAGCCTTTGCTTTTGTCTGAATGGTTTGGCATTTGTTTCAAGAGGAATCTCATGCTGAAACAAGTCTTCCCTATATGCTTTCAACTCTGAATATGACCATGCAAGATAGTCTTGATATTTTTTCAACAATTGGAGGTAGGATTGTTTTTCTTCCTTTTTTAAACTACTGGCCAACCAAAATTTCCTTGGTCTATCCTTTGTTCCCAATTAATTCTCTTCCAAATCCCTTGAGGTGGATATGTTTCTATTTATGATGCAATCAGCATTGTTAAAATTAGACTCAAGAGCAACAAGACCTCTGGGAATGGTGTTAGTTTTCAATTGGATAATATCTTTTCCAAACAAAGTCTCTCTTCCTTCAGTGCAATACACCATTGGTTCCCAATCAATATGTTGATTTACAAACTCGCCTTGATTTTGCAAGAACCTTTGCACTTGAGCATCATCATCAAACACACTTGCCAATGCTTGATGTTATCAGGGACAGCTGGCATAGTTAACACCTCAACATTATACTCACAATAAGGTGAAACGGTGGAATCTCCAAATATTGACCCCAACACTGCCAACTTGTCAGCAACAACATTCAAACTTCTATCATGATGCACAATATTGAAGTAATCAAACATCTCAATTAGATCCCAAACTGCATTCTAATACTATTTCATCCGCTAATTTTTTGTAGCATACAGTTTTCTTATTTTTTTGACAACCACCTCTGAATCTCCCTTTGCAATGATGTCCTTAACACCATACTTCCATGCAATTCTCAGACCCAACAACAAGGCTTCATACTCAACAATGTCGTTAGTACATTCAAAATTAAGCTTGAAGGAAAAAATAAATTCTTCCAAGCTAGGAGAAATCAGAATTACACCAACACCATTCCCAAATTTGGAGAAAGCTCCATCAAATAGCAAGGTCCAAGGAGAACATACCTGTTTAAGGAACTTTTATTGATCCATCTTGTGTTCTTTTCCATCAACAAACCCAATGAAATTATCATCATTAACATCAGCAAATATTACTTCATAAGAAGCATTGTTTGGATCCTCAATCAAATGCAACATTTTCTTTTCTCCATAGAGCTTGACAAGGATTCCCTCAATGGGAATGGTAGAAAAATACATCCATTTAGATAATCCCTCCAACACTTACAGCCCACTTTCTTGACAATAACATACCCCATTTGGCAGGGCAATCAACAATCACAACATCCAATTTTAAATTCCTCCTGGGATAAGATGCAAGCTGCACTACCAAACCCTTCACACAACCAACTACCGGCACTTATCTTGAGTCCATGGTAGTACACTTCCCATAGGCTGTTATCACTTTGATATCCAGCTCATTCATGACTTCTAGAGGTAGGACATTACATGATGCACCAGAATTAAACATACAATTGTAAAGTAGCCTATCCTTTATGATCAAAGTTATGAAGAATGGATCAACATTCAATTGGGAATCAACCAAGGATGTCCCTAAGTATACCTCAGGTGTCTCTCAAAGATCTTCTACTACTGGTGTTGTTTCAAGGTCAGTAATGATTAGAGGAGGAGTTTCAACAAAATTTACATTTCTGCTTGGAGTAATCTTCTCCACCTTTAATCCCAAGTACTCAAATGCTCTCTTCTTATGCCCAAGAATCCTAAGAAACTCTATGATTGGAAAAATCACTTTGATTTGGATCGATACTTGGGCTATGCCATAGGGAACACTCTTTGTCAAAATAGCATTGGAAGGGAGACAAGAAGATTCATCAGATGGCAAGGGATTCTTGGCAGCTTGGGCATGAGGAGGACTGTAATTTTTGCTTGGGACAACAAATATTTTGGCAAGTGTTTCTCTCCTAGGAGCTTATTTTGGAATGCTTGTGAGAAAGGGTGTTTTAGGTTTGGCTTGAGGACCAATCCCCCTAAAAACTTTGCTTCTAGTGTTATAATCTTTCTCTTGAGCTACAACAACATTCATCAACAATTGTCTATCTTCCTCCGAAGGGATACGACTATCATACTTCTTAATCATCAAATCTCTTAAGTATTCAAAGTCATTTTTAGGAATTTCAAAATCTTGCACTACATAAACTTCAAGAGTATGAGGGGGAAGAAATACTTGTACCCCTTTGATGCAATCCCAAAAGGTAGCAGTAGTCCTAGCACTTATTACTTCAGTAGATGTTGCTCCTCCTTGTCAGCTTGAAGAAAAACCCACCATGTAAATATCATCATCAGTACCATCCTCATTATTATCTTCACCTTCTTGCAGGTCTATTTCACTTAGAGGATGGGGTAGAAAACACCTATCACACCAATCAATATCAACAACTTCTTCAACAGCAGCAACCCTATAAGTTAAGGGATCAGGTAACACTCTTCCTTCACGTGCTTGAGGATGTCTATTTGCAGACCCCATGGGTCCTTTCCCTCTATCATCTACCCTTTGATCACCTCTAGGATGATTGGAAAATCTATCATGGTTTTGTGCTCTTGGCTGACCTTGTGAAGCATGCCCAATTTCTTTCTCAGCTCTTGCCAACTTATATGATATCTCTTTGACATCCCCTGCCAAAGTTTTAACATCCTCCTCCAAATCAAAACCCTCACTAGCTTGAGGTTTTTAACTGTTTATCAACTTTAATCCATATATCTTTAGAGGTTTTCCAATTTCTCTGATATTGTTTTCAATTTGAAGTGCCATGGTGAAATCTTGCCTTAGATTTGTAGGGTTCTTGTCTCTTAAGTAGTAGGCTTCCCTCTTATCAAATGCATAAGCATACTTGATTAAACAAGATTCATCACAAGGCCTCAAAACAATAGGCATCCTTCTCAAAGTTTTGTTAAACCTTGTGTTGAATTCATGGACTTATTCATTGGGATTCTTCTTGATATTCTCAAATTCAAACAAAATAAATCTAGGATTAGTCTTGTCACCATATTGCAATCTAAATGCATTCTTCATCTCAGTCCAAGACTCAATTGAATTATCAGGAAGAGCCTTGTACCAATCCGTAGAAACGTATTCTAATGTATTAATGAACAATTTGACATACACATCCTCAAACTCTATCTCAAAATCTTCCATCATGTTAACAAAAAGTTTGAGATGGTAATCACCAGTTATAGCATTGTTACCTTGGAACTTTGGCAACCTATTTCTGACATCTTGTGGGACAGCATTTGGGTAACCATCCATTCCTCTAAAATCTATGGGACCAAAGGTGTTAACAACAAATGGAGTTCTAGGCTAAGCTATATTGTTTGGTGGAGGTGATCTTGGTGGTGACACAAGCTGATGAGGATTGCAAGGTCTTTGGGGCTCAAGAATGTGATTCGCAAGACTAGTATTCTCTAAATGCTGATTTTCTTAGAAAATTTTACTAGGATTGAAATACACAGGTGTAGATTGAAGAAGGAACTTACTAGGTACAGCAAAAGGACCTTCACTAGTTGAAGTAAACAAGTTTATGAGAGGAATGCTTGAATTATAATCACTAGAAGAAGAGTGATAATCCTCTACCAAAGGCTGATCTCTCTCACCAATGGATATATCTTTTCCTGATGTCTAACCTTTAACAACTTTCCAAACTCTTCTCCCTTCCAACTCTAAGTTTCTTGAATCTGAGAACAATTTCTTAGAAGAGTCTCTAAGGAAGAGAGATCCTCTTCCTTCCAGTTTTACAGAGATCAGCAACACAAAAATAAATGACAGAAAGCCAAGGCTATGGTATTTATCAAGATTAGAACAAAATGGAGTCACCACTAAGGACTTTCACCCTAGTTGTGAAAATGCACTAAAATACTCTGTCAAATACCTATCAGCACTAAAAATCTTGCCAAACTTTATAGATCAGACTTTCCTTTCTTGAATCTATCAACCACAAATGCAAATGAAGTGCAACAACAGCTAGAAACTGATAAAATTATAGGAAGAACTTATGCCTTCACTTAATACTTACAAATATGATTATAAAATGATGTTTCAATAATGTATTTACATACAGAAATTGCAAGGGACTTTACCATGGTTTGATATGCATTCAAATATCTCAAATATGTTTACACATCGATTAGATTTAACTAAGAAGATATCAAAATCAGAACTCTACTCTTCATTCCAACCTTATAAATCTGATCAGAAGATGATAATCAGATTTTTAACTACACATAAATCACACAAGAAATATTACCAAGGATATGACATACTAAAATACTTAATAATGTCCCCGGTAGCAGCATCATTTTGGTTTCCATTTTGATCTTGCAATGCTTTTTCCCTAATTTTCCTTTCACTCTGCATTTCTTGAAATGTTTCTATAGTTTTAATGGGTGAAATGAAGCTACAGCCTCTACTCACATGCCTTAGTCCATTTGATAATCATTTTCCATGCCTCATTTGTGAAGAAACACCTATGCATGCCTTGTTTGTTGCCCAATTTTTCTAAATATGTGGGCTATGCCGTGTTTTCCCTTTTCCTGATTGTGAAAAATCAAAATTGGTCGTTTTATACATACGTGCCTTCAAAAATTCAATCCCAAGGTTGAGAAATACTCGAAAATCATGTTTTGTCTAGTTCTAATTGAAAAAAATTCCTTCCTAGGTGAAAAAATAAATTTCTAGGGCATCCCTGGCATTTTCTGTATTTTTACGGTCAAACAGGCATCATTTGCCCGTCAATTTCTTCCTCAAACATGCATTTGCAACGTGGTAGGTTCTAATTCGCCAAGGGATGGTGGGTGGTCAAATTCCCTTAGATTTTTTAGACTTTATTTTATAAAATTTTAAAAATTCAAAATTTGGATCCATGCATCCAATCAGGAATGGACACGTGTCCCAATGATAAAAAAGGGAGGAGCGGGAGGATGGGGGACTTAGAGTTTTTTAGCTCTATTTTTCTAAAAGTTTCAAAATTAGTTTCAGCCCCGCTCTAATCAGAGGAGGACACATGGTAGAAATCAAGGTTAGAGGAGATGCGGATGGCGGTAGTTTTTGAAATTTTTTTCCTTTAAAGGTAGAAATTGCTAAGGTGAAATTTTTTAGCACGGCCCTGTGGCCAATCATAGGTGGACACGTTTCCATGAAAATTCAGAATAGGGGGTTGAATTTCTTGGTAACTTTGAAGTTTTAACCTCAAATGGATCAAAGTAAAATATTGGTTTGAAGTTCTGCAACAAATCAGGAGGGGACATGTGTCCAAAAAAGTAAAAATAGAGAGGCAGGCCGATGGAAAACTTAATGATTTTTTAGCTTTGTTTTCTAAAGTTAAAAAATTGGATGCATCTCGGCTCCAACCCATGAAAAACACGTGGTGAAGGGAGAGCGGGTTGGCGGGGCGAGGGAGGTAAAAGGGAAATTTTCCCTTTTGCAAAAAGAATTGGAATGGAAATTTGAAAAGCTGGTCCGTGAGAAAATCATCGAGTGACACGTGGCAAGGGAGAAATCAGAGGCACGGGCCTGCGGGGTAAAAAGTGAAAAATTTCCAATTTTCCAAAAAAGGTCAAAATGCACAGAATTGAGGCACGATCCCAATGAGACCCACCATGTGCCACGTGTCATCACCAAAATTCAAGGGCATAGGGGTGGAGAAAAATGTCAAAATTTCCCATGTTTCCAAAAAGAGTGGAAAAGTAAAAAGGTGAGCACGACTTGATTCCCAATCATATTTTGACACGTGGAGGGCCCAGATTGAAGGAGAAAGAGCAAATCAAGGGCAACTATACATTTTCATTTTTGGCTGCCATTTTTCTCTAGGAAGCTTGGAGATGTGAATTTTGCATCATTTTAAATCAAATTTTTGATGAATTCATGTCCTTTGTGCCTACAAAGATTGATGCAAGTTGTTTTAGGTATTAATTTGTAGATTTGAGGTGTTTTTGAAACAATTTTTTTCCCTAATCTGTCAAAACACATGAAATGTAGAATTTGAAAGCTGCAGAGGTAGTTTTAAAAGGTGAAAAGGTGAAATGATGAGAGGAAAGGCATCTACATGCCTTGATGATGAAAAATATGCCTCTAGGAAGGATAATGATTTGAATATTTGTAATCATTTAGTCTTTTTAAAACACCTGGCAACTCTCGTTGCAAATTTGTTAAAATGTCATTTTCATTGAATCATGAGAAATTGTTGTAACAAACTTGATCCCTTGGCATATGCTTTGCTTGGAAAATAAGGCTCCAATGTGGCAAGAGGTATAGAAAGTATTTTGGAGAAATGCAAATGGTCGAGAAGTTGAAAATCATGAGCAAATTCTAAGAGAAAGCTCATTTTCTAATAAACCCACCAAAGAACCAGGTTAATTTCTTCTGTGTTGGATCTTCATGTATGTGAGTTAGTTACAAGTGTATAGCCATGACACAGCTACGAGATTGTTCATGAAACTCTTCGCTGTTGATGAATCTAACAAGCTGTTGATTTAATCTATGTTCTTCTGGGCAATATGATGTCTGTTATCATTTTATATACCTACTAATAGTTTTCATTGTTCTTGTTGCAATCTTACATTGAAAGTCTTTAGAAATCACACAGGATATCATCCTTATTGATAGTTTAGTGGCACTTGCAGTTTAGTGGCACTTGCAGTTTTGTCTGTCAGAAGAGCTTTCAGCTGGCATTGAAAATAAGCAGTTTAAAATCACTCCACCTTCATTTTTTGATTGGTATTTCTTGTAAGCCTTTGGGGGTACGTTAGGTGTGGTTTGAACAAGGTTTTTTGTGTTTATATGAGTTATTTACTTCAAGATTTTGTGGTGAGTTCTCAAATATTGTATGAAGAATGCAACCTGGACTTCCATTTATGCATCTTCTGGTTGAAAGAACATCCTGATTATTTGAAGCATTTTATTTGATAGTTGTTCAAGTATTGTAGAGGTTGTCAAATATCTGGCATAGTCAAGTTTGTCTTGTAAATATCCCACCAAAAATCATTCTAAACAAACATATCCTACCAATACTATCCCTGCATCTGCATTGTGTGTCAACAAAAGAATACAATCCATTTACAAAAATTCACAAAGCAAATCAGGATCATACAATGTCTTCATTAACCCTTTCCTTGCATTAAAAATATCTCCATAATCTGGGAGTGACAACTTGTGAAATTCAGATTTGGAGTGTTGATCATATTTTCCCAAGGCCTTTTCATACTATTTGTAGATATGGAGGGATGTTTTCATCAAATTCACCATCTGGGGGTTACAATATAGGTCCTCTTACCTTGGTTGAAAGGAACAACCTAAAACAGTGAGGATTAGATCAAAATCCTTTCAAGGTGCTACCCACTCCTTCAGAGCCCAATTACCAACAAGTCAGATAAATTGCTTCCCCAGCTACAAAATGACATATAAATCATTTATCTGCCTCTGAGTGTCTTGCAAAATCCATGATGTTGATCAAGTTGTGAAGGAGATTAAATCTGGGTACCAACACCAAAATGACGCCGTTTCCAAGGACATTATTCAGTATTTCAGTATGTCAAATCCTTGGTAATATTTCTTGTGTGATTTATGTGCAATTACAAATCCAAGTATCATTTTTGATAAGATTTATAAGGTTGGAATGAAGTGTACAGTTATGAGTTTGACATCTTATTAGTTTAATCTGATCCATGTGCAAACATATTTGAGATAGTTGAATGCATATCAAACCCTGGTAAAGTCCCTTGCAAATTCTGCATGAAAATACGTTGTTGAAGCATCATTTTATAAACAGATTTGTAAGCATTAAGTGAAGAAATAAGTTCTTCCTGCAATTTTTGTATAACAAGCTCTGAATCTCCCTTTGCAATGATGTCCTTGACACCATACCTCCATGTGATTCTCAGACCCAACAAAAAGGCTTCATACTCAACAATGTTGTTAGTACATTCAAAATTACGCATGAAGGAAAAAAAAATTCTTCTAAATCCATAGTTACAGGCTTCTAATTAGGCTTCCATGTGCATCTACAGTTTAGTTAGATGGTTTTAAATGTTTTACCATCAACTATAAAAAAATAAACTAAAAATATTATTTGATAATGTAGATTATTTTCACAAATGTTTAGACCTTGTTCAGACGTTTAGAGTCTTTAAATATTGATTTCTTATTAAACCCTAGGAGGGTTTCTCACAAGCCTGAGAGGGATCCTAATCACTCATCAAGTTGTTTCTAGGTGCTTTCAAATCTAGAAATCACTTCTTACAAGCCTTTGTTGTTGGTACAATAGGCTTGTCACACAAGAAAAATAAATTGATATTATAATCTGCTTGATTACAAATAATACTAAGGCTAATAAATAGCCATGAAAATAGAAACCTGACCTCCTACAAACCAGGAAGTCATACAACAAAACAACCCGTTAATATCATTACGGGTATAACAAAGATAAATTGTTGAAACAATATAACAAACTTATATTATTAATAATGATTTATAATATAACTCATATTAATAATATTACAATATATAATAATGAGAGCACTATGATATTTCTAACATTTGTCACCATGTTAGAGCTTACAACATATAAAATGAAGCTAATTGCATCTACTAATTACTAACTTAACTCAAAACCTTCATACATTTCCTAAAAAAATAGGGTATTGCTAACAGTTAAGGGTTTTCAAAAAAAGTAATAATTGAACCTTCCTCCTATAACATATATGATAATTTTATGAATTCCTTGTATACTTATATCAATCATATATCCTCCTCTTTTTACTAAGGTAACTCTTCAAGGTGTTAATATTGTATGGACCAAACTGAAGCACAATTTGCTACAATTTGTTTTTCATTTCCAATTAATTCACTTCAAAAAAAACAAATATTACACTTCTAATCCATTAAAAAATGAACATGAGTTCTTAAAAAAATTTATTTCCTTCCTTAGTTTGAGTTTATTAGAATTAAATTTCGACAAAATGATCATACACAAATCTAAAGGCTCTCAAAAAATATTTACAAACAAGATTTTTTTCTCAAAATTTTTTGGAGCTCCCTTTCTATTCGTTGACCATTTGAATGATGATAAAAAAAATTTTACAAGATGGGGTTTATACCTCCTAAGGTTTTTTCTTAACTAAATTTGATCCCTTAAGGCCACTTAAGAGACACATATTTTACCTTTATTACATCATTACAATCCTAACTTAGAATATAACTCAAGGATTCTATGAACTAAGTCATAATTATAACTTATAGCTCTTAATAAGACTTGTCACAAATTATACAGATATTTCGAATGCTCCAATAATACCACCTTTAGACTGAATGGAAGAAAAATTTCCCTTCAAAATTCTAGTTTATGCTTTTGGAGGGAAAATGCACAATTCATATTTGTGGACTAGATCAATACTAAGAACACTAGATGACTCTAGATGACCCCTAAACCTACATACACACTGTAAAAAAAAAAATTATGTTGCAATAAAAGAGTAGCTAGGATAAATTCCCATGCATCATCGATCCCTTTTGTTCTATAGCCCCCTTCATGAACTTTAACCCTTATAATCTCTAGTTATCTCCACATGTGCTTTTAATATTTCACTCTCTAGTTCCCTTCTATGTACATTCTAGCCCTTTCAATCTCTGTTCCCCTCCAAATGCTCTTACATTAATCCACCACTATCACCTATTTTCTATACACATCATTTTATCTCTTCCTATTTTCATGATAAATTTCTAGCACACAAAATTGAATTTTTTTTCCAGGACAACTAAACCCCCACTTGATACTTTCCTCTCTCGGTCACTGTGAATCCTTCCTCTAGCCAACTTGTCCTCAGTTTCACCATCAATTTTTAATAGAGGAATTTTCCAAAAAATATTTTCAAGTTTGTTGAATGTGCATGGATATACTCCTAATATTATTGATGAATTCACTGAGATTCAAGGAAGAACCATTGCCCCCCAAAAGCCTAGAAAAGGCCATTTTCCAATTTTGTAATTGGTAAATACCCCCTAAATCTTATAGGGATGATTAAAATCATATGGGAGTGGTTTTGGAGAATAACTAAGTCATCCAAGGTAGTTTAGGGAAATTTTTTGGAAGAAATTTAAAGTCAAGAACAACTTATGCAATATTAGGTAATATTGGGCACATTGAATGAGGCTCTAATGGTAAAAGACAACTTGTATGAATAATTATGGGATCTCTAAAAGGATTTGGGATGAAAAAAATAACCTACAGAAATATCCTGGAACCCTCTGCATGATGGAAACATAAATTTTGTTCCAAGACTCAAGAATATTTTGTGAGAGTCTAAGACACTACAACTGCCCCTTCTAGTCAAGATTGAAATAGGCCCTAAAAGTGACATAAAGGCATATATTTATGTTTATAAAGGCTGGAATGGTTAAAAAAAGTGTTTTGGAGTCATAATAATATAATTAATTAACCCAAAAACATTCTTACATTCTACTAGGGTGGAAAACACACTCCCCAACTCATCATATGAACTCATTGGGTGACATCAACACTTTAGAACTCCATTATCATACTTTCTCACCATTGGTATACACTTGTATTGAAATAAGGTTCACATGGTACAACGGGGACACAAATTGTGACCCCTCATCAATTTACAATTTTTTCACTTAAGAACTCAACTTTTGGTGTTAGGGTGAGAAAATGAGTTTTTTGGATTTCCTGGCCTGATGTTTCATGTTCCTAGACCCTCAGGCTGCATTTTTTTACCATGTATTTATCCTTGGCTCATCCAAAGATTCAAAGGGGAAAATTCAAACACAAAATTATGATCTCCTTCATGGAAAACTTCTCATGTCTCACCCCCTCATCAATTTTACACCTAGGATGCACAAATTTACAATCTTCCTTGTACCCCTCTCATGAACTCAAGCCTAGGTCGTAGTTTTTCAATCATGTTGTCTTAATTATTCCAAAGGTTATTAAGGGACAAAGTGGACACAACATTTTCACCCCCTTCCTTTCATATAGCTCTTGGTCATGTGAAATCTCCTTTTTATCTCCCACTGACTAAAGTCTAAGCTCTTAGTGCTCATTCTGAGCACATGCATCTCACCCAAAAGGAGCCAAAAGATTCCACTTATCACTAGCTATGGATATTTGCACTGTTTTCCCTTGTGTACTCTTTTTGCCCTCTTATAATAGTTCAACTCAACTTCAACCACATCCCAACTCTAATTAAGTTGTTACGTCAAAATATGATTTAAGATTTGTAAAAGAGTGATGACTAACTCCCTCACCACACATAATTATTAATTTTAAAACTTTAAACTAATGTTTCATTCTCTCCAAAACCTCCATTTTTTTTCATTTATTCTTATAGTTTTTTTCATCCATTTGTACCCCAAAATCATAGAATTCTCATATCTCCAAGACAGTGTGTTGGTACCCCAAATTTTTTCTCCTTTTCAGTTTGAGAAACATCAGAGATATGACATGAAGCTTGAAATCAGATAGATCATGATGTGTGTCATTTTGTAGCTGGGGATGTGATCTAACTGACACTCAAATTTGTGGAGAGATGGATATCAGCTTGAAAGGATTTGATATGACCCTCACTATTTTAGGTTGTGCCTTTTAACCAAGGTAAGAGAACCTATATTGTAACCCCCAAGTGGTGAAGGAGATGAAGATATCCCTCAATTTATGAAAGTAGTATGAAAATGCCTTGGGAAAATATGATCAACACTCCAAATATGAATTTCACAAGTTATCACTTCCAGATTATGGAGATATTTTCAATGCAATGCAAGGGTTACTGAAGACATTGTATAATCCTGATTTGCCTTGTGCATTTTTGTAGATGGGTTAGATCCTTTTGTTGACACACAATGCAATATAGGGGTAGTATGGGTAGGATTAGTCTGTTTGAATGAATTTTTTGGTGGGGTGTTGACAAGATGAACTAGGATATATCAGATATTTGACAAACTCTATAATACTTGAACAACTATCAGATAAAATGCTTCAAATAATTAGGATATTATTTCAACCAGAAGAGGCATAAATGGAAGCCTAGGCTACACTCTTCACACAATATTTGAGAACTCACCACAAAATCTTGAAGTAAAGAACTCAATTAAACACAAAAATCCTTGATCATACCATGCCTAAGGTACCCCCAAAGGCTTACAAGCAATCTTTGCAGTCAAGGAAGGTAAAGTGATTTTAAATTTGTTTATCTCTTTATGCCAGATGAAGGCTCTTTTGAACATGAGATTGCAAATGCCACTATACTATCAACAAGAAATGGAGATTCTGTGTGATTCCTAAATACTTTCAATGAAATATTGCAACAAGAACAATGAAAAATATTTGTAGGCATTTAAAAAATGATAACATACATCATATTGCCCAGAAAAACATAGATTAACTCAAAAGATTATTAGATTCTTCAGCAGGGGAAAGTTTCCTGAACAGTCTCAGAGCTGTGTGATGGCTATACACTTGTAACCAACTCACATACATGAAGATCCAACATAGAAGAAATTATTCTGGTCCTTTAGTGGGTTTCTCAGAAAATGAGCTTTCTCTTAGAATTTGCTTATGATTTCCAACTTGCCAACCTCCTTTGCATTTCTCAAAAATGCATTATATATCTCTTGCCACATTGGAGCCTTCTTTTCCAAGAAAATAATATGCCAAGGGATCAATTCTATTACAACAATTCTTCATGATTCACTCAAAATGACATTTAACAAATTTGCAACTAGAGTTGCCATGTGTTTCTAAAATGGCAAATCATTGCAAATATTCAAATCATTATCCATCCTAGAGGAACGTTTTTCATCTTTAAGGTATGAAGATTCCTTTCCAATCATCATTTAAGCTTTTCACCCTTTAAAACTACCTCTGCCACTTTAAATTTGGCATTTCACGTTTTTCTAGGGCTGAGTAAAAATTATTTACAAAAACACCTCAAATCTATAAATTGAGTCATGTAACGGATTCCAATGTTCCTCAAAGGCCAAAACGACATGGAATAGCCAAAAATTTGATGAAATTTGATGCACAATTCACAATTCCAAGTGTCCTGGAGCAAAAATGGTGACCAAAAATGGAAGTGCATAGTTTCCCTTGATTTTCTCTTTAGCCTTCAATCTGGGCCCTCCACGTGTCAAAGTAGGATTGGAAATCAATTATGGCTTACTTTTTGTCTTTTTGACATTTTGAAAAAATGGAAAAATTTGAATTTTTTCTCTGCCCCTCCGCCTTCAAATTTTGGAGCTGACACATGGCATATGGTGTGTCCCATTGAAATCACGCTTCAATTCTACACATTTTGACCCCTTTTGGAAATTGGGAAAAATTTCACTTGTTTTCCCGCGGGCCTGCACACCCGATTTCTCCCTCGCCACGTGTCACTTTCTCTATCGCTAAAATTCACAGGCCCAATTCTCATTTTTACTCCCTTTTTTGCTAAGGGAAAATTTTCAAAATTTCCTTCTGCCGTGCTGGTGACCCGCTCTACCTTTGCCACATGTATGTTGCTGATTCGTCATGGGGCCATGCTCCAAAATTTTACCCTAGGTATTTTTAACCAAAAGGGAAAAATTTCCCTTTTCCTTCCATGGCTGACACTTCACTCTAACTCCCTATTCTGTTGGACACGTGTCCACCTATGATTGGCCATGGGGCCATGCTCCAAACTTTCAATTTAACTTATTGTGTCTCCAAAGGTAAAAAAATTTGAAAACCTCCGTCATCCGCATTCCCTTTTCCTAAAATTGATGCCACGTGTCCTTCTTTGATTGGAGTGGGGGAAAAATTGATTTTGGAACTTTAGAAAAATAGAGCTAAAAAACTCTCAGACCCCCATCGTCCTGCCCCTCCATTTTTGATCTTTAGGACACGTGACCATTCTCAATTGGCTGCGAGGTTTCAGGCCAAGTTTTGAATTTTTAAAATTTTGCAAAATAAAGTTTAAAAACTCTAATGGAATCTGACCACCCTCCATCCCTCGGCCAATTAGAACGTACCATGTTTCCAATGCATGTTTGAGGAATAAATTGATGGGTAAATGACACCCGTCTGACCGTCAAAATATAGAAAATGTCAGGAATGCCCTAGAAATTGATTTTTTCACCAAGGATTTTTTTTGAATTGGAACAAGACAAAACATGCTATTGAATTTTTGAAGGAACATATATATAAAACGATCAATTTTGATTTTTCATGATCAGGCAAAAAGGAAAGCTCGGCATAGCCGCATGTTTGGAAAAATTAGGGCACAAATAAGGCATGCATGGGTGTTTCTTCACAAATGAGGCATGGAAAATGATTTTCAAATGGACTAAGGCATGGGAATAGAGGAAACAACTTCATTTCACCCATTAACACTGTAGAAAACATTTCAGGAAATGCAGAGTGAAAGGAAAATTAGGGAAAAAGCATTGCAAGATCAAAATGGACACCAACAGAACCTTGTATTGTTTTCAATCCCTCGGTTTGTGAAATAAATTTGAAAATCAGGCGCGAAATGGTGGATTTTTCTTCTTCTCTGCATTTTTCCACAGTCGTGAATGACGGGCATTTTCTTTCCTATCAAATTTTGACCCCATTATCCATGGGTACGTGGACATATCTAATTAGAGGTGGGGTCATCAAGGAGATTTGAGAATATGAGTCTTGTTTCCAAAAGGGCTAAAAGTCATAAAGTGACCCACAGCCCTGATCAGGCTTAAAGGAAAAAGTCAAATGTTGAGCCCACATCAAAAGAGTCAAAGAGGGGAGGTGGATTGTTAGGGGAGATTTGAGAATTTAAGCTTTGTTTCCAAAAGGGCTAAAATTCATAAAGTGACCCATAGCCCCGATCAAGCTTAAAGGACAAATTCAAATGTTGAGCCCACATAAAAAGAGTCAAAGTGGGGAGGCGAGATCGTCGAGGAGATTTGAGAATTTGAGCCTTGTTTTCATTAAAGGGGATTAAATTTAAAAAGTGACTTGCAACCACACCAAACACAAAGGAAAAATTCAAATATTTAGCACGCTGTTGGAAAGTCAAAGTGGGGAAGCGGGTTGATGGAGCAATTTTTGTTTTTGAGCATTTTTGTAAAAAAGGGCAAAAAAGTCATAAAGTGACCCGCAACTCTGATCATGCTATGAGGAAAAAGTCAAATGTTGAGCCCACATCAAAAGGGTCAAAGAGGGGAGGTGGGCCGGTGGAGCAATTTGTATTTTTGAGCCCGCATTAAAAAAAGGTAAACCCGCAACTCTGTCTCCACTCAAGTGAAGCCACATGTCAGGCTTATATCAAAAGCGGAAGGGCGGACCAAAAATGTAAAAAATGCTAAATCTCTATAAAGTAAAAAAATGTAAAAGGCATCCCCCACGCCCGCTCCAGTAAATTTCTCCCATGTGGATGGCTCTGATTTAAAGTTTCAAAGGTGAGATGAACAATTCAAATTCAAAGTTACAAAATGAGTGTAACGACTGCATTATGAAAAGTCTAGTTTTTTCTGCCATTGGCATTTCTTCGCGAATCAAGAATCTGAACGAACACAAATGATTGAAAATATTGTAAACCGTTTCTTGCTAACAAAGAAGAAATCATAACCATTTCTTGTAATATATTCAATGGCTTCTTCACACCATTGTACGGGGTTGGCAATTGATCTTATAAACTCACGAGTGCATTGTACTAGAAAGCAAGGGAGATAGCCATTTTATTCCATTCCCCCCTTTCCCATTTTCCTCCTTTTCTCCACTATTACAAATTCTCTTTAAGCATCAATACAAGAAGATTTTCTATCTTTCTTTGACTGAGGGGATTTCTTGATACTTTGTGTTCATCAAATTCTATTCGGTCTTGTTGCCATTTTGCAGGGTTGTTTCCTCTAAATTTAGTGCATGTGATGAAGTTTCTAACTAGTGCATGAAAGAATCTAATTTTCTACCTGCAACATTAGTTCTCCTACCTCTTTTCTCACTCCCTTCCCCACCTTCATAGAAAATTCCCCCCTTGTAGATAACTGCAAGAATTTTTTGCAAGGTCAGTGGAGTGCCCCTGTTGGATCCCTGGCCGAAAGGCTACTACAGAAATCCATGCTTTCTCATGCATGCATACAAGGAAGATGAACCTCTTAAGTAGAGGGACTTATATTCCTAGATCGTTGGCCAAGGAATCCACAAGCTTTTCCACCCAACAAATTTCCTCACCAACAAATAATAATTGTGATACTTTTTATTATAATTCTATCTTATATCAGTTTTTAAACACCCATTATTGTCGTTATGGTATTTTGTTTATAAATATTGAATTTTACATTAAATTTTGTGCTGTACCATTCAAATTTAATCAATGTGATTGACCACTAACCTAGATCCATGAGATTTCTTAGCGAGCAATTGTGATGCGACACATATATTTTAGTCATGACTTTGCATCATATCACAATTTCCAGGTAGGGATATTTTTGTATTTAGTGAGATCTTTACAACTAATTTGAATGTGATTGATATCCAACATTAACATTATATTTAAATTTATCTAAAAATTACAATTTTCTATTACAAATACAACACTACAATATTATCCAATTTTAATTAATATAAAGCTATTATTTAAAAAAAAAAGAATAAAGTCAGACTACAGTGGAACAATAGTCAATGGTATATGTTGAGCACTACATTCGACCTATAATTGGATGTTATAGTTGAATTATAGTTCAGATTCTATAGTAAAGCTATAGTCATGACCCAAAGTTGGGCCTTAGTCAAGAACTAAATTCATCTTATAGTCTTATTATAATCATGCTCGAAAGTAACGCTAAAATCATTCTAAAGTCATCAATAAATTCAAGTTAAAATCATTAATAAAGTCAAGTTAAAGTGAGGTTATGTAGGGGTAAGTGCACCAAGTTGGGGGACCAAAAGGGGGTCTTAAGTGAACGCATTTTTCTGAAAAATAAAAAAATTCAACTTTTACGAGTTTTTTGAAATAGTTACACTCAAAATTAGAAGATGTTGTATAACCACGAATTGTAGAATTTTTGAGTCTAGTTTTTAAGATACTAAATTTTATTGAAAATGTATAAGTTTAAGTGAGTCAAATAAATCAAATACCAACAGGTGCTCTTGTTTTTGTTAAAAAACATAATAGAGGGACTTTCGTGGCCCCACCATTTTTTGAGCACCATTTAGTATTTTTGAAAACTCTTTGGTAGAAACATAGCTAGGAGCATGTAGTTTGTGTTAGATTTTTTTTAGATTTTTTTAGCAAGTATTTATTTTTTAATGATTTTTCTAGTACATAAATTGTATGTTTTGAAAAATAAAGGAGCTCTGACCGTACCCCCCCTAACTACCTCAAAAAATATCGAAAATTAGTTTTTTTTTAATATGTATAGAATTAGGCGTAGTTTGTGTTTAGTATAAATTTTTTTTCCAATTTTGATGAGCCAAAAAAAAGATACGAGATGAAAGATAGGCATATTTAAACTTCAAAAAATAGCTATAAAAAGGCATAGTTTGAAAATGACTAATATGGAAACCTTGTATTAGTCAGACATTTTGAAAAATTATATTTTTAGAAAGAAGAAAATTTCCTCTATGTCATGGTATAAGTTTTAAAAATGAATAGATCGTTTTATGTTGATTTATCATGGTGGAAATGGAATTTTTTACATTTTTCCTGTAAAAACACGCTATTTGTTGTGTTTATATAGGTTCATGCCTTAGGCTTCGGGATCCAAACTGGATCCAAGCCTTGAGGCATGGATTGGAAAAATCCAAGCCTTGAGGCATGGATTGGAAAAAGTGAAAACACAAAACATGTATATGTTCTTTGTAGTATGAACATTATATGTGTTTCTGGAATGATTTTATTTACAAAAATAAATGTTTAAGTATAAAGTTTTCATTTATTATTATTTATATTTTATTATTTCTTATAATTTAAATTTATTTTAGTAAATATAATATATTAGGGCCACTTTTCACCTTATAGAACTAGTCTCACAACTCCATTAGTCACGGTTTAGGAGATAGTTTTTTATAGTATAATCTACTCAGTATATAGGTAATTTTCAGGATTTCAGCATCCAGCCTAAAGATTTTGGCTTTTAAATTCGACAATTGAAACCCTAAACCCGAGGCCCTAAACCTAAACCCTAAGGCATGTTGGTTGTGGAGCCTGATAATGACGGGGGTTGCAAGGGGGGCTTCCCCCCCCTACGGGGTCCAGGGTGATGGCCCCCACAGTGGGGGGTTCGGGGGTCGCACAACCCAACAAGGGTTTGTGGGGTAGCACCCCTGTAAGCCACATTTTATATGTATTTATGCATTTTGAAATCTCGACTTATGCCATTGTGAAATCTGGACAATTCCTTATTAGGTCATAGATCTAACGGGTGGTTTTCTATATTTTACCAAAATGATAAAAAATCTTAATATATTTAAAGGGTCATTATTTATGATGCTCATCGTATCAAGTGGTAGCACAGTGAGAGAGAGAGTTTTTCTGGAATGAATAAAAGGATTGGTTGTTCTTGGTGGATGTAGCCCATTTTGGGTTAACCACATTAAATCTTTATCTCTGTTTTATTGTATTATTTTATGTTTTACATTTTCTACGTTATTCATTACATGCTTATTTATTTGTATAACTGGTATAATCCTAACAACTGGTATCAGAGCATGTTTGAGATTTATTTGTTGGTAGTATACTTATAGAGGGTTTTCTGTTTGAGTGGAAGAAGTAAAAATGGCAGAGGAGAATAAGTTTAGAGTTGAGAAGTTTGACGGTCGTAATTACCAACTATGCAAAATGTAGTTGGAAGATTACATGTATCAAAAGGATCTATACCTACCATTGGGAGGTGAAGAAGAAAAACCCTCAATCATGTCTGATGAGAAGTGGAACGTTTTGAGAGGTGAGGAAGAAAAACCCTCAATCATGTCTGATGAGAAATGGAAGGTTCTGGATAGGAAGGCTCTCAATGTGAATTGATTGAGTCTGGAATCGTCAGTATCTTCAAATATCTCACAAGTGAAGTGTACGGTAGAGTTGATGAAAACCCTAGCTAATTTATATGAAACACCTAGTGCATCCAATAAAGTTTATTTGATGAAAATATTGCTTAATCTACAAATGCAAGAAGGTTGATCTGTATCTAACCATCTTAATGATTTCCACACTATTTTAAATCAGTTAGATTTAGTTAATATCCCATTTAATGAGGAGGTTAGAGCATTATTATTCCTATGTTCTTCTTTTGGAAATGCATTGAATATGGAGAGTAGAGGGAGAAGCAAGGAGAAATCAAAGAGTAAGGCTCATGGGAGATCTAAATCGAATATGGGAAAATCCAAATCTAGGAGTAGAGGCATTACTTGTTGGAACTATGGAAAGAGAGGACATGCTAAAAAACTATTGTTGGTTGGTTCAAAGGAAACAAAGAAAACCAGCCATAAGGTATTAAAGAGGAAAATCCGACAGTGTAATATTGTTCATGATGCTCTTATACTTTCTCTTAATAATAGAGTAGAATATTGGGTAATAGATTCAGGTGCCTATTTCCATGCAACCCCTGATAAGGGCTATTTTAAAGAGTATGTCTAGGGATTTTTGGACAGGTTTATTTGGGCAATGATGAACTGTGTAACATTGTCAGGAAGGGCAATGTACACCTGAAATTACATAATGGAAATACATGGATATTGAGAGATGTGAGGCATGTACCTAGCCTCAGAAGAAATCTCATCTTTGTAAGACAGTTGGTTGGTGAACGTTGCATAGTCACATTCACTTCAGATGCTTGGAAGGTTTCTAAGGGTGCCCTGGTAGTGGCATGGGGTAAGAAAGTAGGCACTCTTTATTTTTCTACTTGTATATCTAATTCTTCTACCATATTGTCTACTTCAGATGAGGATGTCAGCATGTGGCACAGTAGATCAGGACATATAAGTGAGAAGGGCATGGAAATTCCTACAGGAAAAAGGGTAATCTTTCAAGTTTGAAGCAGTTGGGATTAGAGTTTTGTGAGCATTGAATTTTTAGGAAACATAAAAGAGTTAAATTTCTTAAGGGAGGGATTACCAAAAAAGAGAAAAAAGTTGGAGCTAGTTCATAAAGACGTGTGAGACTAGCCCATGTTGCATCTCATCATGGTTATCTGTACTATGTCACATTCATAGATGATGCCACAAAGAAGGTATGTGTATATTACATTAAGTGTAAGTATGATGTATTTGATACATTTAAGAAATGGAAAGCACTTGTTGAGAATCAATGTGGTTTGAAATTGAAATGTTTGAGATCTAATAATGGGCAGTGGAGTATTGAAGTAAGAAATTTGATTATTATTGTTCCTTGAACAAGATTTGTAGAGAGAAAACAGTTCCCAGGACTCTGCAGCGAAATGGTGTTAGTGAGAGGATGAATATAACAATAATGGATTGTGCATGGTCAGTGAGATTGCATGCAGGGCTGCCTCTTTAGTTTTGGGTAGAGGCCGTAGATACTAATGTGTACTTAATCAACCATGGGCCTTTGAGTTGCACTAGATGGAGGAATTCTCGAAGAATCCTAGACCGGGAAAGAGGTAGACCTTTCATTTTTAAGAGTATTTGGTTCAGAGCTAATTGTGCATGTTAATAAAGAAAACATGAAGAAATTGGATTCAAAATCCAAATATTGTACATTCATAGGCTATGGCTCCAATGGTGATTATGGATTTCAGTTTTTGGATTTATATTAATCTAAGATAATTAAGAGTTGTGATGTTTGTTTGGTGTGAAAATAGAATGTACAAGGATCAAGTACAGGATGACTAAAAAGCCCAAGGAAAAATTAGTTGAGGATATAACTCCTAAAAATGAACTCTCGGGTGGAAAATAACCACCTACAGGTACTGAGGATGATAGTTTTATAGGCCGAGCATGACAGCCGAGTGTCAGCATCAGCACCTCTATCAAAAATTCAAGAAAATGAGTAGCAAGCAAATAATGATTCCATGACACCCCCATCTTTGGTAAGAAGGTCACAAATGTATTAGTAGACCTCCAGAAATATTTTTCCCCTGCTTTGTATTATTTGTTACTAACAGATAGTGGTGAGCCAAAGAGTTTTGATGAGGTAATATAGGTGGAGTCCACTAAGGAGTGGGAGCATGGAATGAATGAGGAGATGGACTCCCTGGAGAAGAGCCAAACATGGGAATTAGTCAAATTACCGGCTGGAAAGAGAGTACTACAAAACAATGGGTCTACCATGAGAAAGAAGAAGAAGGTGGATGGAAAAGGTACAAAGAAAGGCTTGTAGTAAAGGGGTATGGAAAAAAGAAAGGTATTGATTTTGATGAAATTTTCTCCCCTGTTGGTAAAGATGTCTTCCATTTGTATTGTATTAAGTTTAATTGTTGTTGAATATTTACACTTAGAGTAACTGGATGTCAAGATAGCATTTCTCCATGGTGACTTGGAGGAAGAGATTTTATATGTAGCAACCACTTGGGTATGAGGTGAATGGTAAGGAGAAATTGGTTTGTAGGTTGAAGACGAGCCTATATGGGCTCAAGTAAGCTCCCTGGAAATAGTATCTAAAGTTTGATAGTTTTATGCATTGAGCATGGTTTTACTAGATGTCAATCAAATCATTGTGTGTACTTTAAATGGTTTGGATAGTGTGAGCTATATTATTCTTCTCTTATATTTAGATGATATGCTTATAGCAGGGTCTAGTATGTAGGAAATTGAAAAGCTTAAGAAAAATCTTGCACAAACATTTACAATGAAGGATTTGGGTACAGTAAAGAAAATCCTCGGATGTAAATCAAGAGGGACAGCAAAAATAATAAATTGGTGTTATCTCAGGAGGACCATGTAGTAAAGGTGTTAGAAAGGTTTCAGATGTAGAATGCAAAACCGGTTAGTACACCATTGGCTGGACACTTTAGATTACGTAAAAGAGAAATGCCCAACAACACAAGAGGAAAAAGATTATATGGCACGGGTTCCTTATTTTTCAGCAGTTGGGAGCCTCATGTATACCATGGTTTGTACCAGGCCAGACATTTCCCAAGCAGTGGGAGTTGTTAGTAGGTATATGGAAAATCCGGGTAAAGCACACTGGAAGGCAGTCCAGTGGATTCTCAGGTACTTGAGAGGGACTAGTAGTAGGCACTTGTGCTTCAGAGGGTCAGATTATAATTTACAAGGATTTGTGGATTCAGATGTGGAAGGATATGTGGATAGTATGAGGAGCACTGCTAGATATGTTTTTACAGTTGGTGGTGCAGTGGTGAGTTGGATCTCAAAGTTGCAGAAGGTAGTTGCCCTACCTACTACAGAGGCATAATATGTTGCAGCAACTGAGGAAAATAAGGAAATGTTATGGATGAATAGGTTCATGTAGGAGTTGGGTAAGGAATAGGGGGATTGTAAGTTACATAGTGATAGTCAAAGTTCAATTCACCTGGAAAATAACTTGGCCTTCCATTCTAGAACCAAACACATTCAGCTAAGATATCACTTCATACGACAAGTGTTGGAGGATGGGCAACATGAGTTAGTGAAGATTCATATAGATGATAATCTTGCTGATATGTTTACTAAGCCAATGAAAAAGGAGAAGTTGGATTTGCATTCAACTTTTGTGGGTTTTCAAGATTGATCTTGAAGTGGAAGAAACAAGCAAAGAAGAAAAGTCCAAGAAAGAGATGTAGTAGTGGAGTTACAGAAATCAGTATCCAAGTGGAAGATTGTTGGTTGTGGAGCCTAATAGCAATGGGGGTTGAAAGGGGGGATTTTCCCCCCTTGCGGGGTCTAGGGGGAAGGCCCCTCCTGCAGAAGGTCTAGGGGCCACGCGCCCCAATGGGGGTTTGGGGGCAGCACCCCTGTAAGCCACATTTTATATGTATTTATGCATTGTGAAATATGGACTGTTCCTTATAAGGTCACAGACCTAACGGGTGGTTTTCTATGTTTCCCTGAAATGATAAAAACCCTAATATCTTAAAATGGTCGTGATGTATGAGGCTCATTGTATCAATGGCTGTACTGTGAGAGGGATTTTTGCTATACTGAATAAAAGGATTGGCTATTTCTGGTAGATGTAGCCCATTTTTGGTGAGCCTCGTTAAATCGGTGTCTGTGTTATATTGCATTCTTTTCTATTTTATGTTTCCTACATTATTCATTGCATGCTTTTTTATCTGTATAACTAGTATTATCCTAAAACTCTCAAAAATAGAATACCTACAAACACACCGTGCCCAGTTTTATGGGTTCACTAATACAATTCGTGGTGGTAACCCTGTATCCTCAAATCCTAATTTTAAAGGCTTATAGCCCACACCATCCACACCACATTTCCAAAACATGCTAGCCCTCAGTGCCTCCAGAATAAATAGGGTTGGACCCTTGTACCTATCACTCCTCATTATAGTCTTCCAGCTAAATAGTTTTATCATAGATTCTGGAGCCTCAGATAATCTGATGCCAACCAAAGTTATAAATTCTCTAAGCCTCACCTTGACCCGGGTTAATGGCACATGTTACTCAATGGATTCTAAACAAGTTCCATTGGTAGGAAGAATCAAAGATGCACAAGTAGCACTAGCTTATTTTCCAGACAAGAAGGTGTTCCTAACCATATTGGTAGCAGACATCCGAGAATCCTTTGGTATGGTATTTAGTAGAATTTTCTGCAGAGACCTGGGTGGAGAGATAAAAATGGATTGGTCATCTAAAAATATCCCAGTAAAAGGTGAGATGAAGAAGATGCTACCAGTAAGAAAGATGAAGTTCACAGTATGAAATTCTGATGATCTGAAAGAAAAGATTCTCTTTCAAGATTGTGGGCTAGGAAACTACTTCCTCACATAAAAAAAGAGGATAACTTGCCACTTCTCATGGAGGAAGATGAAGATCAAATTTGGAGAATGGAATTTGATGGTATTCATTCCAGTGTAGGCTCGAGAGCTAGTGTAGTATTGTACTCTTCTACAAAAGAGTTGTACCCATTTTGCTACAAGCTACAATTTGATAATACAAATAACACTGCAGAGTATGAATCACTACTCTTAGGCATGAGTGCAAATGAGGACATTGGAATCAAGAAACTAATATTCCTAGGTGATGTAGAGGTTGTAATAAAGAAGTTACGCCAACAATATCAGGTGAATAATCCAAGACTCTGGCGGCGTTACAAAACAGAGTGTGGGACTGCATTGAATGTTTTGATGCATTTTCCATTGAAGCTATTCAAAGGGAAAATTTGAAAAGGATGACTCTCTTGAAGTGTCAGCTTCCCTAGTGACACCTCATCCTTCTTTTGGTAAAGAAAAAGTGACTATTTAAATGGTATTCAGGCCTAGTGTACCAGACAATGCAAATCATTGGCAAATCTTCAATGATGATAACCAAATTCTAGCCATTTAGAGAAAAGGGATAATTTCTATAATCTCTTCTTCGAAGGAGGTGAAAATACACACTGAGAAGCAATCCCCAAAGATGAGATAGAAGGAATTGAAGGGATTGATGATGAGGGAGTAATCAAATTGAAAGGGAACAAAACTCCCAAAGGCCTAGTCTCTTTAGAAGACCTATTTGACAAACATGTAAGATTCATTCAAGAGAAAGAAAAGCAATCTTCTCGATGCTTAGCTGATTTTGATAAAGAAAACATTGGTACCCCAGAGGAGACAAGGAAGGTTAATATTAGAAAATTTTGCTCTCCTAAAGAAAAAAGAAGGTTTGTTGCATTACTCAATAAATAATCAGATGTCTTGGCATACTCTTATGATGAACTCAAATCCTTCTAGCCAAAGGAAATGCATCACTCACTTCCTTTGAAGTAGGGTGTTAAGCCCTTCAGGCAGAAACAAAGGCCGTATAATCCAAATATTGCTAATACCACCAAGGAGGAGGTAATGAATATGCTTAATGCAAGGATCATTTTTCCCATCCACCATTCAACATGGGTGGCTAACATTGTGTCAATGTAGAAAAAGAATGGTGAAATAAGGATATGTGTAGATTTTTACAACCTGAACAAGGCATCACTAAAGGACAATTATCCTATTCCTATCATGGATCATATCCTAAAAGCAGTAACTAGATCTTAAATTCTTTCATTACTTGATGGAATCTTAGGATATAATCAAATCAAAGTGGCAGAGGAGGACCACACCAAAACAGCCTTTACAACACCTTGTGGCACTTTTGTCTACAGCAAAATAACTTTTGGCCTAATCAATACAAGAGCTACATTCCAAAGGGAGATGGATTTGGCCTTCAAAGATCTGAACAATTGCATTGACAAATACCTTGATGATCTCACTATATTTTCAAAGAAGAGGGGAGATCATATCTATCACTTGGAATAGGGACTTGCAAAGTGTAGGAAACATGGCATATCACTAAATCCAAAAAAGTGCATTTTTGGAGTAACAGAAGGAAAGTTATTGGGGCACATTGTGAACAAACATGGAGCACTCATTGATCTTGAGAGGATTATATCCTTACAAATAATTATCCCTACCCACAAGCAAGAAAGAGTTCATTCATTCTTCAGAAAGGTGAACTTTCTTTGTCATTTTGTGCCTGAGTTTTCTAACCTGACAAAGCAAATCACTTCCATGATGAAACCACTATCAAACTTAAAATAGAACAATTAAGGGAAGGAGGTATTCAAATAAATCAAGAAATCCATTGCCAAGGCTCCGACTCTTATATCTCCATATTTTAACAAATAATTCATCATGTATTGTTATGCATCAGAGCATACACTCTCTTCCGTTCTCATTCAGAAAAATGATGAAAGCGTGGAAGCACCTATTGGTTTCATGAGTTTTCCTTTGAATAAGCATGAACTAAAATACAACCAATTGGAGAAGCATGCCTTTGCAGTGGTCAAGGCTGTAAAAAAATTCAGGTTTTACATCCTCAATTCCCATACGGTGGTGATGGTCCCTAACAATGCAATCAAGTCCATCTTGACACAGCAAGATCCTAGAGCTTAAAGAGGAAATTGGATTGCAAAGACTCAAGAATATGACTTAGAGATTTGACCCTCCAATTTGGTAAGGGGACATGGCTTGTGCACGTTGATTATTGAAGATGAAACACTCAAAGTTATACATGGCAAAGAAAACTATAGTTGATCAACTTTTTCAGAAAACAACCCACAAATTCTCTTTGTCACCACTACTCATGAGTGGTATGATGATATCACCTATTACCTGACTTATGGAGAATGCCCCCCGCATCATATCTTGATTACAAGAAATGGAGAACACTCAAGCTGAAGGTAGCTAGATTTGTAATCTGGAATCATGCGCTTTACAAAAGAGGCATGGATGGTTGTTTCCTTAGGTGCGTAGATAAAGAGAAACAAGAAAAGATTCTTAAAGCATACCATGACCAAGCATGTGGTGGAAATTTTTCAGCAATGGTCACTAGACACAAGATACTCTGAGGAAGGTATTATTGGCCCACCATTTTTGTAGACACTAGAGATTGGGTTTCTTAATACAAAGCATGCCAATAGTTCATTGGAAGACCACAACTCACCGCATTACCACTCAGGCATGTGTTTATTGAAGAACCATTTAAATAGTGGGGGTTGGACTTCATTGGTGTTTTGTACCCTCACTCGAGTGTGGGGAACACCTATGTACTCACAGCAACAAACTACTTCACCAAATGGGTGGAAGCCATTCCGGCCAAACAAGCCAACACTGAAAAAATATGCAAATTCATCAAGGAGAATATCATAGTCTGTTTCAGAGTGCCACAGATTATTGTAGTAGATAATGCTACCGATTTCTCTTCAAGGGAGAAGACCGAGTTTTTCTATAGCTACGGAATCTCCCTATCTCACTCTTTTGAATACTATCCACAAGGAAATGGACAGGTTAAATCAAGCGACAAGAACATTGTGACCATTGTCCACAAGCTTGTAAATGAGAATAAAAGGAATTAGCACAAAAGGTTGTATGATGCATTGTGGGTGGATAGGATCACTCCCAAGAAGGCAATAGGTATGTCACCATTCCAATTGTTGTGTGGAGTCGAAGCAGAAATTATTCTCATGATCAAGATGTCAGCTCTCAAGTTGTTACAAGAAATAGAAGATGGTCAGTGCACGGATTCCATTGAGAAGAGGATCCTCTTTCTTGAGAAGTTGGAAGAAAATAGACTCCAAGTGGTGGATCGCATTAAGGATTGCCAATTGAAAGTAAAGAATATTTTTCATAAGAAGGCCAAGGCAAGAGAATTCAAAGTTGGAGACTTCATCCTGCTATTGGATAAGAAACGATAACTAAAAGGCAGCCATGGAAAGTTTGATTCATTATGCCTTGGTCCATTCCAGATTTGTGAAGCTTGCGGAAAGAACTCTTTTCTTCTCTAATATTTGGATGTAATGCCGCTGGAATTTCCTCGAAGTGGGAAATACTTGAAAATGTATCATCATTGAAAACAAGTTGTTCCCCCACCTTGTATAATAGGTATGTTTCCCTTTCCTTTGTTTGGTTTTGTTTCTCCTTCTGTTGTGTGTTGTGTGTTTCCTTCCCATTTTGTGCTTGTTTTTTTCCCTCTTCTGATGTTTCTTTCTCGAAGTTATTCATGACTTTGAAAGGCCCAAAGGATAAGGCACTGGTCAATGAATTAAATGGTCTAGAGATTGAGATTCTGGATTCCCATGTCATGTCCCCAGCTAGAGCCAGTTGTTATCACCCTAAAAAACCCTCCTCATTTTTAATTCAAGTTTGAAAATTTTGAGCTCACACCCTCCAGAGGTGTTCAAGTAAAGTTGGAAGTCTAAAAAGATCGAGAAATTAATGCCTTGAATTTGTTTAAAATCTCCATTCTACGTGGTTTGATAAATTTCCCATTTTCTCATATGGACACATGAAAATTCTATTTTTGTCCTCATTTGAATGAAATTTTCAATCTTTCTATGGCCATGGATTGTCAAACCTTGTATTGTTTTCAATCCCTTGGTTTGCGAAATAAATTTTAAAATCAGGCGTGAAATGGTGGAGTTTTCTTCTTCTCTGCATTTTTCCACAGTCGTGAATGACGGGTGTTTTCTTCCCCATCAAATTTTTGCCCCATTATCCATGGGTATGTGGACATATCTAATTAGAGGTGGGCCGATGAAGAAATTTTTGTTTTTGAGCCTTTATGTAAAAAAGGCTAAAAGTAAAAAAGTAACCCACAACCCCGATCATGATATGAGGGAAAAAGACAAATGTTGAGCCCACATCAAAAGAGTCAAAGTCAAGAGGCAGATTGTCGAGGAGATTTGAGAATTTGAGCCTTTTTAATTAAAGGGGCTTAAAGTTAAATAGTGACCCACAACCCCACCAAACACAAAGGAAAAAGGTAAATCTTAAGACCTCTATTGGAAAGAGTCAAAGTGTGGCGGCGGATCATCGAGGAGATTTGAGAATTTGAGCGTTTTTCATCAAAGGGGCTTAAAGTTAAAAAGTGACCCACAACCCTGCCAAACACAAAGGAAAAATTCAAATCTTGAGCCCTTCATTGGAAATAGTCAAAGAGGGGAGGCGTATCATCAAGGAGATTTGAGAATTTGAGTCTTTTTCATTAATGGTGCTTAAAGTTAAAAAGTTACCCGCGGTCCAACCAAACACAAGGGAAAAATTAAAATATTAAGCCAACATCAAAGCTCAAATCAGTTGAGTGGGCCAGTGGAGCAATTTTTGTTTTTGATCCCACATTAAAAGGGGTAAAATTATAAAAGTGGCCCACGACTATGTCTCCACTCAAGTGAGGCCACATGTCAAGAACATATCAAAAGAGGGTGAACGGGCCAAAATGTTCCAAAATACCAAATCTCTATAATATCAAAAAATGCCAAAGGAATCCTCAACACCCGCTCCAGTAAATTTCTCCCATGTGGACGACTCTGGTTTAAATTTTGAAAGGCAAGATGAAAAATTCAAAGTTACAAAACGAGTCTAACGAACACATTATGAAAAGTCTAGTTTTTCTGCCATTGGCGTTTCTTCACGAATCACAAATCTGAATGGACACAAATGATTGAAAAGATTGTAAACCATTTCTTGCTAACAAAGAACAAGTGGTGATTTTTTCTTGCAAGATATTTAATGGCTTCTTCAAGCCATTATAAAGGGTTGGCAATTGATCTTGTAAAACTCAAAAGTGTATTTTACTTAGAGACAACAAAGGAGATAGCCATTTTTTTCTAATTTCCTCCATCCTAAAATTTCTTCAATTCCCTCATTATGTACAACTTCTATTTAAGCATCAATGAAAGAAGAAGGATTTTTTAGCCACTTTTATGATGATATTTCAGAAAATTTGATTTTGCAATCTTATCTCGTCTTGTTGTAATTTGTAGAGTTGTTTCTTCTCATGAATGCATGTGTTGACATTTCAAACTAATGCATGAAGGAATCTAATTTTCAACCTACAACATTATTTATCCTACCTCTTTTCTCACTCCCTTTCCCACCTTCATAGAAAATTCCCCCCTTGTAGATAAGTGCAAGAATTTCCTCAAGCTTAGTGGAGTGCCCCTATTGGATCCCCGACCGAAAGGCCACAAAAAAAATCCACGCTTTCTCTTGCATGCATACAGGGCAGTTGCACCGGTTAAGTAGAGGGACTTAGATTCCCAAAGCATTGGAAAGGAATTCACAAATTTTTCCACCCAACAAATTTCCTCGCCAACACGATGTTTGTGCCTTACCTTTTGGCACCATCATTCAAAGGGCGATACATGCTTTGAGGTATTCCTGGCTCCATGCAACTTGGGATATCATCTCCATGCAACATTTTTGTCTAAAGTTCATGTAGAATAGGAAACTCATAACTATCAAAAGTGTTTTTCCATCCACACCATGGTTGTAACTTCCTCTTGAGGCTTCCATTGCACTTTCTATAGAATCAATGTCTCGATGACCTTTCACATCAAAATCACAATATTATACTTGCTAACCTCTTCACTCATGACCAACATGGTTTCATCAATCTTCTAGTTCATCACATCAATCTAGGTCCATCACTTGGATAGATCCTTTAAATAGGTATGGGTCACCACCTCATATTACTTTACATAAATTTTCATCATCTTCATGTTCTCCTTCATATAGGTGTCATTCACCCCCACATTCTCCTTCATATAGGTATCCACCACCTAATAACTCTCATGCACATTCACTAACTCATCATCTATCTCATACACCACCAATATTAGAGAAAGGTCATACACTTTTATCTATATAACCACAGGGTGGAGGACCCTTGTATTTCACATTTATCAGATAACATTATTTTCAGTTCACACTTGGGGGGGAACCATTCTTATTCTTCCCAGCATTCTAGCATTATTGGGTGTTTTTTATATTCTACATTCCACATATAGTATTTCATATGCCTCATACACATATTTATACATTAGTATAGTCATTACACTATGATGAACCATCTTTCTTCAGTTTAAACTTGACTGTTGAGGGCATAATATATAAGAATTAATTAAAATTTAACTAATTATTTGTAGTATAGGGATAGTTAATAAAATCTATGAATAACTGTAAATAAAGTAAATAAATGCATAAAGGAAAATTATTAACCCTAATATGCATGAGAGAAGAGAAAAGAACTCAAATAAATAACAGATGCTCATAGGACTGTGTCAGAGAGGTGAGTGGAGAATATGGATGTAGGAATGAATGTCAAAAATTCCTGAAAATGATGGATCTAGAGGATCTAGTTGGACTGGAGCGTTTAGAGAGGGATTGCGGTGTATTCGGGTGGTATGGTCTGTAATCTAGGTTCCCTAGTCTATGAAAAATATCTAAAACTAGTCTTCTCAGAGCTGGAAGATGATCTAGAACCCTCATTGTATGTCGCATGAATATTGTTTTCGTACAATAGATGTCACCAATACTCCAAGATGAAAGAAAGACCTGACAAACCTAAAAAAAGGATAATACATATGAAGGGGTCAGACTCACCTTAATTCCCATAATCATAGAATTACTAAATGAGCATTGCACTACATCTCAGACCCAATGTAATTCTTTTTGAAAGTATGTGTGAAGATTCCCTAGGTTATTCTTCTGTCATCCGTACTTTGTGAAGTAGTGAGAAATAACTATGTCTAGAAAACTTAAGATAATGTGTGTATGGAATAGAATAGAAACCCTCTCCCTATGAAGTGTGATGCAGATGTCCTAGCATTGTGCTTTAATGATGGAGCTATGTGGATAAAATATTTCTCAAATGCAATAGATGGATGTTATTCTAGATGAGTGAAAGAAGTAAATGATGTTAGGCCCCTCATTATGGTCTGATAGCTTTATAATTATAGGGTTATCTTGATCTAATTTTGTAAATAACCCCAAAAATGCCGACCACAAAAAATATAAGAAGGAGAAATGGCTAGAAAGATCCCAAAAGTTGGCAAAAAAAGTGCAAAAGGGATCGGGGAACCCACAAGCATGCAAGTACGAGCTTGGGCGCCTGAGTAAAGGATAAAAGAACTGGAAATGAACGAAATAGTCTGGGCATTTGGTTTAAAGGGGAAGTAATGAAGAAATAAAATAAAACAAGATGGCCAAAAGACCCATGCTAATTATTACTTTATTCACTTAAGAGCCTTCTAAATAGTAGTATGATACCAAGATAAATAATGTCTAAAGTGCATGAATTTGAGACTACATTTTTCCCACACATTATGTTGGTGAATAGAAATCTCGGTAACATCAATTAGATAGAGATGTGTACCTCATGTCCATGAAGAGTGTAGTAGAAACATGCCAAAGGACTAGACAAAAGCGTGGAATGAAAAAAAAGATAAAGGAACATGGAAGCTGAAGATGAAAATTACGAAAAGGAAATGGTATTAGAGTGAACCTAAGGTGGAACAAGTGTGTAGATCCTATGGTGTGTAATGTACCTTCATGGCTAGTAAAGCATGTGTTGTCACGAAGGGTTATTTTTGACATTGTTGTTTTTGCCACCAATTTGATGGTTTTTTTCTCATATGGATGGACCTACAAGGAATAACGATCAAGTAGTGAAATATGTATGTATGTATGTATGTGTAAAAAAGGAATGTAAAATATGCATGTATATGAAATCATGGTAAATGGAACATGTTTACTTGATCCATATCGAGAGAAAGAGTATAGAAGGATATCCTATACTACAATTTTTTTGGGTGATCTCAGTTCACCCTGGATGAAGAACTATAGGGAGGAAATTATGTATGCCCTCCAAGATCTAATTGCTTCCCTAATTGTGTGTGAAGATATCTCTTTATCATCCTTGTTTTTTGGGAGATTTAATGCCACTAGGCAAAGTAGTTTAGGGATACACACCCAATTTAACCTTCAAGCTTGTAACTATTTTCCATAATGTTATGGACACCATTTACCCAAGAAAGTTGTTGTTTATGGGGTTCGTATATTTTTCTAAACCGACTCGCTATCTATAACTAAACAGAATTGGTGTAGGATATTTGTGTTAGTATGTAAAAAACCCCAATTGATGACCCCCTCTTATGGGGTGCATGCAATGTCACTGATAAGAGAATGCAGCCCCAAAACAATGTTGACTGCATGAAGTTTGTAATTCTTCCTTATAGGGGGAAGGTAATGCACTTGGTATAAACCAAGGTGGGCACAAAAAAGGTTAGCTAGCCAAATAAAACAGTTAGTACAAAAATACATACATGTAGAAAATGATTGTAAAGTATGAAGACAATGTAAAAACTACTAAGCATTGTAGTGTAAATAGGAAAGAAGACAAGTAAGCCACACAAAGCGGGTTGTAAACATCATACATCACTCACGATGTCACAATACATGTAAGAACATCATGGCCGTAAACATTAAACAAGTGTGAACACCAAACATAGGGCAAAGTATGCATACAAGAAGAAAACAATGGTAGAAAATATGACAAAAAAACAAATAAGAAGTAGTCATAGAAACATGTAATCCTATAAAATAAGTGTTGTCCATGGGACACCTATGAGCATATTAGAGAAATAACCAATATGTCAAATAGTGAATGACCAAGTATTGTAAAGTGGTAAGTACAAAATGAAGTAATAGCACCTGGAAGAAACAAATTTGGATGCCCTTAGAACCTAGTGTAGGAAGGGTGGAAGGTGAGAATCCATGTTTTGTGTAAAGGATCTGTATCTGTGATCTCAAATAAAAAAATACGTGAACGTGCATGTGTAGATGATATAAATAATGACATATAAGAAATAAATCTAGTATCTGTAGTAAAGTGATTATTTAAAACACTAATAAACAAGGTTACATTCCCCCAAGACGATGCAATATGTTGTGGATGGATGGAATGGAATGCAAGATGGAATAATAGGATCCATGTGCCCCTTGAGTGAATGGAAATGTATGCAATGAAGATCATTTTATTTTTCCCCTCAGCAGTAAATAATGAACCATAAGTAATAGTGCATCATATGGAAATGGTCGAGTAGTGTGTGTTGTGTCTAATGCATTGTGATGAATGTGTAATTGTAGTGATAAGATGAGACCTAGCGAGGATGAGTTCGTTAACCATATATCAGAATCATATATCACAACCAGATGAAAATATATGTGATGTTTTAGCATAAGTGTATATCACTATCAAATGAATGGATCAGTGATTATATAGCCCTCATATTATATCACTACAAGATGAAAGGAAGGAGTGGTGATGTAACCTAGGGTGTTTACCACTACAAAATGATATAGTAGGTGATGATTTATCCTAAAGTGTATTTCACTAATATGGAAATTTCACATGATGAAAGGTTGAATAGTAAGTTTGTGAGGAGTGTAAGGTCCTATTGATTTGTAAACCTTGAACAATCGAGTATGGAGCAAGGAACTAAAGTATGTCATAGGATTGTGAGGATAGCATGTAAAAGATGATATAGTATAGGTCATTACCATGTGATGAGTAGAATGTGTAAATATGGTATGTGAATAATGAAAATGAAAGATTTAAGTTGAATAGAACGCGCGAATTTGTGATATGTATAACGTGAATTCCATAGGTGTAGAATGTGTAAAATTGCATGTATATGGATGGACTACTAATGTAGTATGTAAGAATGATATTTTTTTAGGCTCATATAGGATGAAGAGTACTTTAGTATGTAGAATATGTTTGAAATTGCATGATGTAAAATGAATTGTATGTAAGTTATGTAGATAGAAGAATAATGTAGTATGTAAGATAAGTAGTATAGGATGTAAGGCACATAGCAAATGGTGTAGATAGAATTGTATGATGTATGATGTATGATGTGTGATGTATGATGTATGATGTATAAATATCAAAATGTTATAGAATAAATTTATAATGGATGGTGTATGATGCATAATATGAGATGGAATGCAATGTGTAATTATTATAGTACATTATTTGGGGTTTAGTGTAGTAGTAATCCCTCAATAGTCAAGTATGAACCTAAGAAAAAAAGTGCATCATCGGGTAATGACGATGCTAGCGTATGAATGATTATGCATATTCCATGAGGTTGATGTATAAAAATGTAAAGATGATGAATACTAAGATGAGTGGGGGGCATTAGATGTGATGCCCCCCCAAGTGTATAATGATACATACGCTTACTTGATAAATTATGAAGCATGATAAACTTTGTTAATATGGTTTCAATGATGAGAAATTGTATGTTATACTTAATGAGAAATAGATTACAGTATATGTGTGTATGTATAGATAAGTATGGTAATGTAAAATGAAACAAGGTTCTTTATTGCAAAGGACCCCTTGACAGTCATATAAGAACCATAAGAATATGAGTATGTCATTAGGATGCTAGAGTGATAAAAGTCTCCTAACAAAGACCAAGATTGTGTGTGGTGGGACCCTGTCGGAAAAAAATTATAGTAGAATTATGTGGTGGAGATGAAAGTGAAAATATATCATAAAATTAGGAGAAGGATTGGTTGTTTGGATAAAATTAATTTTACTTGCAACTTAAATTTGAGAGGAGGCCAAGTTGAATTGAGCCTCAAGGGAGACTATTTAGGTTGACTTGGTAATGCACAAGATGACTTAGGAGGAGGGGTTTGTGAACTAATTTCGATAGGTTGTTGAATTTGTTGACTTGGCGATACCATAGGTGATTGCTTAGGTGGATCATGACTAACCAAAGAAGGAGTAGCCTTGGGAGCCTAGGTGGGTGTATCCTTTGTAATAGGATGTTGTGCATTAAATGAAATAATACCTTGATTGTTAAGACTTTATATTATGTAATGTAAAGTATGGATATCATTGTCATTATGCTCATTGATGCGATGATAATAGCACTATGTATGACCATGATATTTCACTAACTGATAGGGAGAATAGTAATGAGTAGGTGGTATGGTAATCAACTGATGAATAAGGAGCTGAATAATAATGTCATGTGGCATAATATTATGCTCAAATATGACAGGCTCAGGTAATTACTTGTCATGAGGTTTAGCTAGAGGATGATGAAAAAGCATATTTCTCCCTTTTAGGTATTGAGTATAATTTTGGCTTGTTCTTTTAAATTTTGTCTTGTTGTAGCAGTTAGGGTGTTTAGAGTTCTTAGTAGGTCCTAATATATATTTTCCAACTTCAAATATGGTGGAAAATTCTTCAAAATTCAAAATATTGTTTTCCCTCCAAAGGCAATGTTTGAATTTTGAGAACAAAATTATTGTCAAATTTAGTTGTAAGGTTTTTTGTTCATTAAATTGTGTTCTTATGTTGGGTTTGTTGGTATCCAAATTTGTTCTCCTTATCAAACCAAGAATCAACATGAATTCAACAGGGAGCTTAGAGGAAGCTAGATCATAGATATATGTCATTTTGTAGCTGAGGAGGAATCTAACTATCCCTTGTTACTTGGATTTGTGGAGAGATGGATAGCACAATAAAAGGATATGATCGTATCCTAACTATTTTAGTTGTGCCTTTCAACCAAGGTAAGAGAACTTATTTTGTAACCTCTATTATTTGAAAGGAAACAAAGGTACCTTTCTTTTGCATAGATTTTATAGAGAAGGCCTTGGGGAAAATATGATCAACACATCAATTTTGACTCTCACGAGTTGTCACTTCCAGATTGTGGAGATATGATCACAATAAGGAAAAGGTTACTAAAGACATTTGGGACCCTGGTTGTTTCTGCATATTTTGGTGATAAGGATTATGCATTGGTATACACACATGGCAAACATGGGTAGTATGGGTAGGATTAGTTGTTTTTGAATGAATTTTTGCTGGAAAGTGGAGCATAATGAGCTTGATTTCCCAAATCCTTCAGGAATCTTACAAAATGAAAGGTTAAACCAACAGAATCTTATGGAATAGTTAGAGTGTTTCTTCAAACAGAATATGTGCTTCAATGGAGGCCCAGATCAGCACTTTTTCACACAACCTAAGGTATTCTAACACGAAGGCTTGAGTTAGAGAACGCAAAAAAGCACCAAGATCTGAGTCAAATCATGCCTAAGGTACACCTAAAGGCTTACAGAAAATATCTGTCAGAGAAATGAAAGAAAATTGATTTTAAATTGTTTTTTCCAGTCCCAGATGAAAGCTCTTATGAAGAATTAAATTGAAGATGCCACTAAACTTTCAGAAGGATTGAGGCCTGTGTGATTGAATCAAATTTCAATACAATATTGCAACATAAACAAGGAAAATTACTTGCACACATTTAGAAATAAAACAGACACATTTTGCTCAAGACACCACAAGAATAACTCGAATTTGATTAAATCTATCAACAGGGGAAAGTTTCTAGAACAATCTCAGATCTTGTCAATGGTTGTACACTTATAACCACCTTGACATGATAAAGACTAATACAAAAATAGATAACCAGGTTTCTCAGTCGAATTCTCAAAAGACAGGATTTGTCAGATATTCCTCTTGGGAATTTTCTTCGACCTTTAACACTTCCAACCATTTGCATGAAAAATTTATGCCATTTATAACATTTACAACAGATTTTTCCCCCAAAGATCCAGACATTGAGTGCACCAGTGTCGTCCATGATCACAATCGTGATTTTCGCGATCCGATCTGTAAAAAGTCACCAGATACTCGAGGGGGCAGATCTCTTCGAATACCTCCTACATTCAACTCCTTTCTCTGGTAGATTAATCTTTCTTCAATTCGCCAACCACTTCCGCCCCAAATATGTCAAATCTTGCTCCTTGCGTGCTCGAGAGAAGAAAAATAGAAAATCACATCGAGCCCGATAGGCAAACCATTTTAATGGAAAAAGACACCTTCAGATCTTTCCCACCAAACTTTAGATATCAAAATTAACTTGCCTCTCTATTTGGCGTGTAGAAAATAACAAGAAATCATGAAGATTCGCACGTTTAGGCGTTTTACAGAAAAAATGGGGGTGGGGGGGAATCAAATTTTGACAATCAACTGCTGTTGATCTATACTTTGAATTTGGGCCGTCCACGTGGAAGATTCAAAAATGGGCTCGGGGGCTTATTTTTGACTTTTTTGACCTATTGAAAAAATGGAAAAAAATTCATTTTTCCCTGCACCTCCACTTCTGAAAAAAGGGCCAAACATGTGTCCTAAGGTGGGTCCCAAAGGAAATGCGGTAAAATTTTATTGTTTTACCCTCTTTTTAGAAAAAGGAACTTTTTCCTAATTTCCCCCATAGCTCCACCCTCCCGCTTCTAGTTTCTAATGTGGGTCCCAGCGGAACCACACTTACTTTTATGCCTTTAACTCTTTTAGCTCAAAAGGAAAAATTTCCAATTTTCCTCCGCGGGTCCGCACCTCCACCTTTGACTTTAGAAATCTTTGACCTTTCCTTTATCGGGCTTGCAAACCATTTTGATTATTTTAGTCATTTGCATGCAAGAGGAAAAATTTCCAAGTTTCCCCCGATGGTCTGCCTTCCCATCCTTTTGACCATAAACAAATTTTGACGTTTTCTTTTGTCGGGCTTGGGGAGCCATTTTTGATATTTTAATCCTTTTGAGGAAAAGAGGAAAAAAGTTTAAGTTGCCTCCGAGGGTCCACTTCCCTGCCCCTTTTGAATTTTCAAATTGCCACGTGTCACAATGGCGCACCTTGAGATGGTCCCTAAAATTTGAAACCTTGAATGAGCATGGGCTCACCACGTGTCCTACGTCGACAACATTTGTTTGAAGGCTTAAAGGTCAATGGAGGGCGCCATGTGTCAAGATCCGAGGCAATCTCCTTTGGTCGTTGAAAAGTCCAAGAAAAAAGTAAAATGAGCAGAGTCCTCCATGTGTCCTCTTGGCGCTACTCCCAGGCAAACCCCAAAAGTAGATCTTCAAATGAGCATCGTTCCTCCACGTGTCCCGGACTTCCCAAAAACATTTTTGAAAAAGACTAAGTATGAGAAGACCCAGCGGAAGCCTCCACGTGTCTCTATCCTGCCAAATCTCCATATGTCCTCCCGACATAATTCCAGAGCCAAACCAAAAAGTAAATCTTCAAACGAGTGTCGTTCACCCACGTGGACAGATTTTTGAGTTGAGGCTTTTCATAGAATTTTTGAAGTATTTAGCCGAGCGGTGTCCAACCAAAAGGTCCCACTTTCCCTGTAGATGAAAGGATGCAAATTTGACCGAGAGAAACACCCGTCAAACCGTAAAATATAGAAAAATGACCATTTGAGCCTGAAAACGAAATTTTCTTCAAGGACAGAGAGTTTAGAAGTGTTACAAGACTCAAATACGTTCCTGAGGAACACATCAATTCATCTTTCTTCAAGTATCTAGGGCAGAAATGTCAAGGACAACAAATCCTGACTATGAAAAATAGAGAGAACAAGAAAACACGAGTTTTTGAAGGAACATGGAATGGGAGACTCAAAATACAGCCCTTTTCAGAGGAACAAAGAAACGAGGAGACAAGTATGGACCCATACAATGACATTTGACCCAGGAGCTAACTAAAAATGGCAACAAAGACTGACCAACCACAATATGGGGAAGAAGAAAGCTACAGAGGCCGTAAATTAATAAATTTTCAAAGGCACACATGGGGCGAGACTATTTCGAGCACCAACAAGGTTAATATCAAGTTGGGTCCAAGAGTATACAGAGGCATGTAATCTACATAACACATGTTTTGGCATCATGGTAAAATGGTGTAAATGCACTTAAATAAGAATTAGGAAATTAGTAGAAGGAAAGAAAGATTAAGTTGAAAATGTCACAACGTGAGATATAAGCCCAATGTAACTAATTCTTCTTAGAAAAAAATTCAAATACAAGCCTGGAACAGGAGTCTCCAAGGGGATTTTTTAAGGAATCATCTTTCTGTGAATGCTTTTATGGTGTAATTATGGGTTATTACTACTGTAGAGATTTTTACGGTGTTACATGTACTATTCAGAATAAATAATTTCTTTTTCCTTCACTATAGAGAATTATGTGTCTTAAATTCATCTTCTTGTAAACTGGTATGGAAGGAAGATAATGATTGAAGTTATGGAAGGAGCAATATTTGACTGGTAGAGGAATTTAGTAGGATTATATATTGTGTTGCTTCCCATATAAGGTGAAACAAATTAAAAACCAAAGGTTACATGATGATAGCAGTGTATGATTCCTTTAGAATTCAATGCTACAGGTGAAATCGCGTGTTTACAGTCCGAAGTATTATTTCGCTAATCTGGAACAGAGCATTTGCACAACATTTCTATAATCCGAGTTGACTAGAATCACTGGAGATTATTCATGGAAGATTGAATGCTTGGAGAGATGTCATAGAATTACAACTATCTTCCAGGGTCGTTACATTCAAGGGAGATTCAAATAGAAAGATTTTTATCTAATTTTTCACCTTTTGGGTTCACCACAGACAATTAAACCAGAAACTAGGGCTCAGGAAGAAAATGCCGATATCTCGAAATTGAACCAACTAAAAATTCTTAAAATTTTCAAGAATTAAGGTAAATGAATTACGCCCCTGTTGCAAAATAAATCCGTTTGAATGGTGGAAGATTGATGGATAAAAATGTGAATGAGTTCCAGGAAGCCGTGAGAATTCGGCTCTGAATATATTTTTCATTTTTCTTGCTAATTGTGTAGTAAATTTACGACTGAGGAAATCAAAGACTCTTTCCAACGGTTGAAGAGAGTGAATAGAAGTAAGGATACTCTTTCAATATTGAATGTACAATTCTAACTATAAAACAATAAGAAAAGACACGGCATAATTTGGTATTAGAGGATTGCAAAGCATATTAAACGAGAGAGTGAATTTTTTACATGAAATCACAAGAAATTGATCGAAGTATTTATTGATGGTTATTATCAAATCCCAAGGAATTTAAAATTCACATACGGTATCAGAGCATAAAAAAAAGATTTGATTAGAGAAAAAAAAAATATTACAGTGCTAAGGAGGACGAGAAGTGTTTCATAAGAAGAATACACCGTGTCTCTAAGAAGGAATCTAGAAAGAGTATCAACAGAGAGACACAAGGAAGCCACCCTACAAAAGGGTGAGATTATCCTTCAAGAGATAAGGAACATGAGGATTAGCTATTATGCTAGGTTTACATCAATTGAAGCAAATCAAAGGAGAAAAGTAAAAACTGGAGATGTGAGTGATAGAGAAGAAGAAGTGGAATAAAGACCACATAGAGGAGAAGAAGAAAGAGATCTAGATGAATTGAGAATGGAAAGACTATTAAAAGTAGTCAAGAGTGAAGGAACCAATCCCAGGATGGAATTGTTAGTGTATGCAGGAAGTTTGAATGGAGAAGAGCTATTGGATTGGATAGTAGAGTTGGATAATTAGTTTGATTTTAAAGGTATACCTGAGGAGCAGCAGGTGAAATTTGCAAGAACAAAATTAATGGGGCATGGTTAAATTTAGTGTGAATATGTCTAGGAAGAGAGTTTAAAAAAAGGCAAACCCAAGATCAAATATGTGGATACAATTGTGGTCAAATTGAAGGTAAAATTCTTTCCTAGTGACTACATGACCAACTTGTATAGGAAATTGTAGAATTTGAGACAGAAAGAATTTTGAGTAAAGGAGTAAATTGAAGAGTTTTACAAGTTGAGCTTAAGGTCAGGCCATATAGAAGATGACACAAATAAACTAGCAAGGTATCTAAATGGGTTAAGGTTCCAGATACAAGATGAATTGAGCTTGGCGAGTCTTAGGAATTTAGAGGAGTGTTATAAGTTTTCACTCAATGTGGAAGAGAAGTTGCAGAGGAGATATAACAAGAGAGGTAGAGGTAGAGGTAGAGGCAAAAAATTGAGACGAGGACGATATCAAGGAGGAAAAGGAAAGCGACAAAGAACTCAAGGCGAGTCAAATTATTTTCAAGAACAAACAACCAATTTTAGAAGTGGATTTAGAGGAAGAAGGCCATATTTCAAATGTGGTTATAGCATAAGAGGAAGAGGAATTGGTTTCTTTACAGGAAGGTGTTATTAGTGTAACAAATTTGCAGGTCATATGTGTTGGGAATGTTCAAAAGACAGATCCACAAGTAACACAAGGACTGAAAACAAATATCATATTGCATGAGTAGAAGAGCATAGCACTCATTCTCCATGACCTAGTGAAGGTCCACAAGAAGGTGAATCATTTCTAATGAGAGGAGTGTTGATTAAACCTCAAAAAGAGAAGGAGCAACCTCAAAGAAAGTATCTTTTTAGGACAATATGCAAAGGCCAAGGTAAGTGTTGTAAGTTGGTTATTGATTTTGGTAGTACTGATAACCTGGTTTTAGTATAGATGGTTTAATAATTTGGCTTTAAAAAGATACCTCATTCTACACCATACAAGGTTTATTGATTGAATAAGGGACAACAGGTATTGGTAAATGAACAAAGGTGGGTTAAATTTCAGGTTGGAAGGTATAAGGATAAAGTCTTATTTTATGTGATAATTATGGATGTGTGCCATGTTATTCTCGGTAGGCCTTGAAAGTATGATAGAAAAACTACTCATGATGGAAGGAATAATATGTAAATTATGGAAAAGGATGGAGTGAGCTATACATTGCTGCCCCTAAAAGAAAAATGTAATGAATAAGCCAACACTTCAGGTGTGACGATGCTAGGAGAAAAGGAGTTCGTAAAAACAATACACGAAGAAGGATTGGGATTTCCTTTAGTACTCAAACCAAGAAGAGTGATAACAAAAACAAAGATGCATGAATTTCCTATAGAGATTCAAGATATGCTAAAGGAGTATGCAGATATAGTGGTAGATGAAGTTCCAAATGCTTTGCCTCCAGTTAGAAATATCATCCAGCATATTGATTTTGTTCCAGGAGCTAATTTTCCTAATAAGGTTGCTTATAAAATGATACCAAAGGAGAATGAATAGATCAAGAAATAGGTACATGTTTTTTTGGATAAAGGGCTAGTTAGAGAGAGATTGAGTCCATGTGTAGTGCATATGGTATTAGTGCCTAAGAAAAAGGGAGATTGAAGGGTGTGTACAAATTTTAGAGCCATTAATAAAATCACAATTAGGTACAATATTCCACTTCCAAGGATGGTATATTTGATGGATTGTTTGTGTGTCGCTAGTTAATTTTAAATAATTGATTTAAAAAGTGGGTACTATCAATTCAGAATAAGAGAAGGAGATGAATGGAAAACATCGTTCAAAACAAATGAGGGGTTGTATGAATGGATGGTTATGCCATTTGGGCTTTAAAATGGACCTACCCAATACCTTTATGAGATTGATGAATGAATTTCTCAAACCATACATTGGTAAATTTTTACTCTTTTACCTTGACAAAATTTTAATTTTAAGTCAAAGTAAAGAGGAACATATGCATCATCTGCATTTGGTATTGAGAAGGCTACAGGAAGAGAAATTGTTGATTAATTTGAAGAAGTTTGAATTCCTAAAAACTTAACTATTGTACCTAGGATTTGTGATCAGTAAGGGCATATTGAAGATGGATCAAAAAGGGGTAAAATCTATTTTACAATGGCCTAAACCTAGGAAAACAGGAGAGGTAAGAAGCTTCCATGGTTTATCCATTTTTTATAGGAATTTTAGAAGAAATTTTAGTGAAATATGTGCTCCTATTATGGATACCTTTAGAGGTTTTAAAAATCAGTTTGTGTGGACTCTAGAAATCTGATATTAAGTTTCAATTTTTGAAAAAGAAAGTGATAGAGAATCCTATACTATCTTTACAAGATTTTAACTAGGTTTCCCAGGTTGAATGTGATGCTAGTGGAGTAGCTATAGGTGCTATACTAAGTCAAGATAATAAACGTGTAGCATATTTCAGTGAGAAACTTAATTATGCTAAAAAGAAATATTGTTCTTATGACTTAGAATTCTATGCTATGGTACAAGAACTAAAAAATGGAGGCATTATTTTTTTCCAAAAGAATTTGTAATTTATATCGATAATCATTTATTGCAATTTATTACAAATTAGCGTAAATTGAATCAAAGACATGTGAAATGGTTTGAATATCTACAAAATTTTACATTTACTATCAAGCATAAGAAGGGAAAAACTAATAAAGTTGTTGATGCTTTAAGCAGAAGGGTGTTGTTGGTGAATGAGATACAATTGGAACGTTTTGGAATATATTCCTTGAAGGAGTTGTATAAAGAGGATGTTGATTTCAAATAAGCATGTGCAGCATGCAAGCAGCCCACATGAATAATTAGGGAGTTTAGGTTGGATTACCTTATCAGATATGGTCTCATTTTCAAAGGAGTGTAGTTGTGTGTCTCTAAAAGCTCAATGAGGGAGTATTTAATCAAAGAAAATCTTAATGGCAGCATGGCTAGATATTTTGTCAAAGACAAGACATTGGAGCAGCTAACAAGACACTACTTTCGGCCTGGAATGCAAGCATATGTAAGAAAATTTGCAGAGAGGTGTGCTCCATATCAGAAAACAAAGGGGAAGAACACAAATCCAAGTTTATATCATCCTTTACCAATGCCACATAGGCCATGGGATTCAATTAGCATTGATTTTGTGTTAGGCTTGCCAAAAAATCAAAAGCGGTATGATTCAATTTTTTTTTGGTGGTAGACCAATTTCCTAAAATGGATCACTTCATACCCTATAAAACTACAACTGATGCTACTCATGCTGCTGACTTCTCTTTCAAAGAAGTAGTTAAACTTCATGGTTTCCCAGTGAGTATAAGGTCAGATAGAGATACAAAATTTCTTGATCATTTTTTGAGAACCTTGTTGAGGGAACTAGGAACTAACTTGAGTTTTATCTCAGCATATCACCCTCAGACGGACGACAAAACTGAAGTGGTGAATAGAATCATAGGAAGCAAGTTAATTTCCTTATCTAAGGATCATCCAAAGAAATGGGATTTGGTACTGCCACAAGAAGAGTTTGCGTACAATGATTTAGTGAAAATAAGCATTGGAAATAGCCCATTCCAAGTAGTCTATGGTATGGAACTAAGAGGAATATTTAAGTTGAGGGATATCAGCTCCATTGAGAAAAGAAGTGCAGAAGGAGAAGAGATTTCTACAACTAAGCAGGAGGTCCATGAACAGGTAAGAAAGTATCTGTAGAACAATGTGGAAATAAACAAGAAGAAAGATGATTTGAGAAGGAGAGAAGTGAGTTTTGAAATCGGATATTTGGTCATGGCTCATCTGAGGAAGAAGAGGTTTGCAAAAGGTGAGTATTACGGACTGAAAATTAATAAAATAGGTCCTTGTAAGGTGATAAGGAAGTTTGCAAGCAATGCCTATGAACTAGAGCCACCTAGTGGGGTAGGAATATCACCTATCTTCAATGTTGCTGACTTGTACTTCAAGGAAGGTGAGAAAAGTGATGTTACAGCTGGAGATTCATCTACAATAATATAAGAGTGGAAAAAGCAATTGCCACGGGTCAAACATGAATATTTTGAGTACATCCTTGATAAGAAAGAGCTTAAAAGGACCAGAGGTAAAAAATTATTTTATGTATTTGGTCAAGTACAAGGGAAAACCACTTTAGGATACAACTTGGATGTCTGAAAATGACATAAAAAAGTATGGAAAAAGTTTGGAAGAACTCATGGGCAACATGCCTCGAGTCTTTTCTTCTCCCCTGGGGAGAATGATGCAGGAGCATCTTGTTCTCTTTAAGGTATTGAGTACAATTTTAGGTTATTGTAGTGGTTAGGGTGTTTAGATTTCTTAGTAAGTCCCAGTACATCTTTTCCAAATTCAAAATGGTGCAATTTTTTTCAAAATTCAAAATATTGTTTTCCCTCTAAAAGAAATGTTAGAATTTTGAGAACAAAATTGCTGTCAAATTTAGTTGTAAGGTGTTTTGTTAATTAAATAGTGTTCTTATGTTGGGTTAATATTAAGTGGGGTCCAAGAGTATACTCAGCCATATAATCTATGTAACACATGATTTGGCATCATGGTAAAATAGTCTAAATGGACTTAATTAGAATTAGGAAATTAGGTGAAGGAAGGAAAGATTCGGTTGAAACTGTCACAGGGTGAGATATAAGCCAAATGTAACTAATTATTCTTAGAAAACAAAATTCGAATACAAGCCTGGAAGAGGAGTATCCAATGGGAGTTTTTGAAGAATCATCTTTCTGTGACTGATTTTATGGTGTAATTGTGCGTGATTAGTATTGTAGAGAATTTTACGGTGTTGCATGCATCTATTCGTACTAAATTATTTCTATTTCCTTCAGTATTATGAATGCTGTGTCTTAAATTCAGCTTCATGTAAATTGGTATGGAAGGAAGATAATGACTGAGGTTATGGATGGAGCAATCTTTGCCTGGTAGAGGAACTTAGTAGGATTCTGTATCGTGTTACTTCCCATATCCGGTGAAAGGAATTACAAATTCAAGCGTACGTGATGCTAACAGTGTATGATTCCTTTACAAGTCAATTATACAGGTGAAATCTCGTGTTTAGAGGCCAAAGTATAATTTTGCTAATCTGGAACAGAGTATTTGCACAAGATGTCTGTAATCCGACTTAGATACAATCGCTGGAGATTGTTCATGAAAGATTGAATGCTTGCAGAGTTTTCATAGAATTAGAACTATGTTCCAGTGTCGTTACATCTGAGGGAGGTTCAAATAGACCGAGTTTTATCTAATTTTTCACCTTTTGGGTTCACCACAGTCGATTAAACCAGAAACTAGGGTTTCAGTTAGAAAAAGCCGATATATCGAAATTGAACCAACTAAAAATTCTAAATATTTGCAGGAATGATGGTAAGGGAATTACGCCCCTGTTGCAAAAGAAATCAGTTCGAATGGTGGAGAATTAATGGAGAAAAACGTGATTGAGTTCCAGGAAGCTGTGAGAATTCGGCTGTGACTGTATTTTTCATTTTTCTTACTAATTTTGCAGTAAATTCACGACTGAGGAAATCAAAGACTCTTTCCAAGGTTTGAAGGGACTTAATGGAAGTAAGAATACTCTTTGAATATTTAATGTACAGTTCTAACTATACAACAACAAGAAAAGACAGGGCAGAGTTTAGTACTAGAGGATTGCCAAGGATATAAAAGGAGAGAGAGAATTTTCGACATGAAATCACAATAGATTGATTGAAGTATTTATTGATGGTTACTACCAAATCCCGAGGAAGTTAAAATTCATACTGAAACAGTGTCAAACCAGTGAATAACAGTGACAGGGCTTTAAATTCAAAGGTCTATAAGTCAGATTAAGAAAAGCATTGATCTTGGAGTCCTGTGGAAATAAGAGCTACACCATTTATTGTATCAGAGCATAAAAACTTGACTTGATCAGAGAAAGAAGAAATATTATAGTGCTAAGAAGAAGGACGGGAAGTGTTTGAGAAGAAGAATACGCCATGCCTCCAAGAAGGAATCCAGAAAGAGCAGCAATAGAGAGAGCAGCACCAGAGAGAGAAACGACAGCCACCTTACAAATGGGTGAGATTATCCTTCAAGAGATAAGGAACATGAGGATTAGCTATGATGCTAGGTTGGTAGAAGTTGAAGCAAATCAAAGGAAAGGAGTAGAAACTGGAACTGTGAGTAATAGAGAAGAAGAAGTGCAACAAAGACAACAGAGAGGAGAAGGAAAAAGAGATCCAGATGAATTGAGAATGGAGAGGCTATTAAAATCAGTGAAGAGTGAAGGAACCAAACTCAAGATGGAATTTCCAGTATATGCAAGAAGTTTGAAAGGAAAAGAGCTATTGGATTAGGTATCAAAGTTGGATAAGTATTTTGATTTTGAAGGTATAGCTGAGGAGCGGTAGGTGAAATTTGCAAGAACAAAATTGAAGGGGCATGCTTCAATTTGGTTGGACTATGTCAGAGAAGAGAGGAATAAAAAAGGAAAACGGAAGATCAAAGCTTGGAATAGAATGGTGGCGAAATTCAAGGGAAAATTATTGCCTAGTGACTACATGATCAACTTGTATACAAAATTGTAGAATTTGAGACAGAAATAAATGAGAGTGAAGTAGTACACTGAAGAGTTTTACAAGTTGAGCATAAGGTCGGGCCATATAGAGGATGACATAGATAAACTAGCAAGGTATCGAAATGGATTAAGGTTCTAGATACAAGATGAATTGAGCTTGGCAAGTCCTAGGACTTTATAGGAGTGTTATCAATTTGCACTTAAGGCGGACGAGAAGCTTACAATTGTATATAAAGTAATTAAATGCAGTAAAGAAGGATGTAAATGAGATAAAAGTATTCTCATGGGACTCTATCGTAGAGGTGATTGGAAAATATTTATGTACGAACAACTTTGAAGAAGTCTTGAAAATGATGGATCTAAAGGATCTAGCTGGACTTGAGTGTCTGAAAAGGGACTAGGATGCTTGTGGGCGCTCTAATCTGCAATCTAGCCACCCCGGTCTATGGAAAATCTATGAAACTAGCCTTCACAGAACTAAAAGTTGACCTGGAACCTTCGCTTTGTGTCCCATCAACTTCATTGTCCTATGCTAGATGTCACCAATACTCCAAGATGAAAGAAAAACCTCCAAGACCCCCCAAAAAAGCATCAAACCCTTAAAAAAGAATACTTCCCATGATGGTGTCGAAATGACCTCAACTACAACAATGATGGACTTATTAACTGAGCATTGAACTACATCTTAGACCCGATGTAGTTGTATGTGCAAGTGTGTGTGAAAATCCCCTAGGATGCTCTTCTGCAACTCACACTTTTTGAAGTAGAGAGTAATAACTATGTTGAGAAATGTAAAAGAATGTGTGTATGGAATAGAATAGAATCCCTCCACCTATGAATAGTGATGCAGATGTCCTAGCCTTGTTCCTTGATGATGGAGCTATGTGGATGTAAGTGATCTTTGATGTAATAGATGGATGCAACTCTAAATGAGTAATAGTAGTAAATGATTCTAGGCCCCTCATTATGGTCTCATTAATTTATATTTATAGGGTTCTCTTGATCTAATTTTATAATTAACCTCTGAAAGACCAACCACAAAAAATATTAGAAGGAGAACTGCATAGAAAGATTTCAAAAGATGACAAGAAAGTGTAAAAGTGACCAGGGTACCCATGGGCACTCCAGTACTAGCCTCGGTGCGCAAGTCGAGACTAAAATAATGGGAAATGACTAAAACAGACTAGGCATGTGGATGAAAAGGGGTGGTAATGATGAAATAAAATAAAACAAGATGGCCGAAATATGGGGGTTAATTAGTACTTTCTTCACTCAGTAACCCTCTAAATAGTAGTATGAGACTGAGATAAATAATCTCTAAAGTGCATGATTTTGTGAATACATACACATGAACCTCACATACTACACTTTCCACACATCACTAATTCATCGTATCTCTTTCTCGCATCTTCTATTCCACATCATACACATTCTATGCATTCATGATATATATTTCTTGAATCTACTTTCACTTGTTGAGCTCATTACCCTATGACACAACCCAGTTCCATGGTTCATACTCGATAGTTGAGGGTCTTAATCTAAAATTCACCTCATCTCATGCATACACATCCATTCGGGGGGCACGATGCTCCTATGAAACTAAACTGCATTCCATTCCATCTCATACAAAACATTTTGCATATCTTAGTCACACTTAGTATTGCTTGCATTCACTTGATACATGTACACATTATTGCAAATGCTAGAAAAATAGTTTTAATATTACTATCTCTTTCTATTTGCACATTCATGTTCACTTGTTTTATAGTTGTGATCATATACTTTACACAGATTGATACATGTAGCATGGATGATTAGTGCAATACCTCATACAAGTCCCATAACGGTTTGGGGGGCATCTAATTTGATACACTACAAGCGTTATTGTTTCATTTTTCATATCACATTACTATATTGGATTATACAGACTTTGAAATAATTGTATCTTTATAACATGCTAATGGGCACTTCATGTGTAGCATTTGCTTTGTAGGTCTATTTTCTTCAATGGTTTTCTGATTCTCTGCTTTCTATTATTTGTGTTGCTTTAGCATTATTTATGGGATTTTCCATATGTCTCTCTTGTTCATTTATTGTGTTCTTTTGTCCTTTTTGGCCTTTACTGTCTTTTGAGATCGTGTGTGATGTCCTATGTTTTCAACACACTTTCGTGGTCTACTTTGTTTGAATAATTGTGTGTTTAAATTTTTCTTCTTGGATATTAACTTCGTGTTTGCTAGCTTACATATTTTTCTTATGTGTGCATGTTTATCTTGATTTAAATAAAACTTGTTTCCCATCCAATTTTATTATGTTTTCTTTGGTTTATACCAATCACACTCCTTCCCACTACAAGGCATTAGTTACCATTCAGTGGTCGTTCCTCCTTTGAGTCACATACTCTTTGTAGTGTCAGATAAACCCCAAATGAGGGGGAGAATTCATTTGGTGAATAAATCACCCCATACATTAGTCCACAGTCACATTTTACATAACATTGAATCTCAGCAGTGGCCAAAAACTAACTTGGGTTCTTAACACAACACAAACGCCAGCGCTCAGAACTAGACAATAAAACATGGGTGCCCGTAATCCTTCCTAGAGGGTTGTGACTAGGGGTAGTTACATGACTTTTCTCTGTTCAGTTTATTTTTTGATAGTTTACGTAGCGGATTTTACAAAACACACATTCCTTCACGACTCAGACAACATGCATTACACTTTATTTTCTACTTTCACTTTGGATCGAATAAGATTGGCTTTAAATACATCATTTGTAGTGGTTTTTATAATTTTTGAATCGGTCAAAGATCGAAGAATAACACTAGACCTTTTTCCCTACACTTCTTCCTCCCTTGGTGTGAGATAACCCAAAAAGCTTGCATTCAGCACAACTAGTGTGAGATCACCCGAAACACGCGCTCTTGTACAACATCTTCAAGATCCTTTCTATCTCTTTTCACTCATCACAAATCAGGTTCACATGCTCCTTTTTCATTTTACATACTTTTTCAACACTTTTTATACGTTTTGATCATACATACACTTATTTCACCACTTTTTTATTCTTCTCTTTTGCAGGTCTATCCTTATGGAAGTGGTAGTCACATAAATCACATCATCAATCACACATAATCAAGTATCAATCGACACAAAAAATAGGTACAATTCGACATCTACACATATGCTCTCACCCAAGGGTCATCCTCATCATTTTACACTTCCTCTTTATCTTCCATGCTTCTCTTTTCATCACACCAAACTTTTTCTTGACACTCTCGGAATGTTTTTTACCACCAATCTACATGGTTATCAGGTACACATCTTTATCTACTTTATGTTATTGGGAATTCATAGAACAACATAAAGTTGGGGAAAATGTAGACACTAAATCACACACTTTAGGTATATTTCTAATCCTGATCATATACCACTATTTATATTACTCCTAAGTGAGAAAAGTATTAATTGACCACTATCTTTGTCCATATTTTCTTGTTTTCTATTTTCTCTCTTTTTATTACACTCCTTATTTCCAAGTCTTTCTTTTCATATCTCGGAATTTATCATTCTAGACTCTAGCACTCGATGGCCCCATCACCTCTAGGCACCCCCGATATCTTTGTACTTTTTTCACATATTTTTGTTCCTTTCCAATAATTTTGGCATCTTTCTCTTGTACTAGTCAGCCTTTTATTGGTTAACTATGAAATTCAAATGAAGGAATCATATAAATACAAAGATATGTGACCATAATAAAGGACAAAGCACTAACAATTCACTATCATCACCTATGGTCTTATCAAAGAGAATTATAAGAGAACTCAAGTATCCATCTAGCTCCACACAAGGGACAAGGGTCTTCCATTTTTGAAAACACGGATAGGAGGAGAATTTCATCCTTTCATGCACATATATATCTACATATTTTACATCTATCACTTACTCACCATAAAGTGTGACACACAAAAGAGATACCTATGGAAACATTTCAACACACACACACAGAACTACAAGGGTTAAATAATGTAGTTTAGTACTTAGTCATAAGTTCAATTTGTCTACTGCTGAGGAAATTATGACTGCTTATTTTCCATCTTTATTTTTTATGATTTGACGTGGTTTGGGTCTTTTAGAGGTGCTTCTTTCTTATTATAGGTTTCAATCAAACAACCGTTAAGTCCAAGGATGTTTAGGTGATCAAAGGAGATAAATAGTGAACATATTTTGACCCTAAAACATTAAGTTCCATAGCTTCGGAGAAGTCACATGCACCCAAAATAGGTCTCTGACACCCTTGACCTTGCACAAGTGCCCTAGTCCTAGCATTCTCAACACTCCTACATTTTTCTAGGTTCTTTTGCAACACTCTAAGTCTCTATTCCATTAGTTATTCATCTTGACATACCTTCGGCATCACTTCAAATCATATATGTATTTTATTTCCTTCATTTGCAACTAGTGTTTCAAATTGAAATTGCTTATTTTCTTGGATGAAATATGCACTTAATTATTTAGATCAATATGATGTTACATATTTAGATTTAGAATTTTGTATATTCATAAATTTCTTAATTACACTTTAGCTACAATTTTGTATCAAGTCCAACTTGCACAAGGGCATCCTAGGGCACCATTCTTACACACACATACAAGAACTACATGGAGTATGGAGATGCAGTGTAGAGGATGGTCATAAGTTCACTCCTTGGGTGACTGCCGAGGTTTGTCTGAATCCCCTTTCTACATTATTAATTTCATATTTGTTGTTATTTGTTCACTTATGTAGGTGAACTTCTCTTTTTACAGGTTATAGGTATCATCTATGACCATAGTGTGAACATCAAGCTATCAAAAGAGAGAAACTACGAAACCCTTGTGATACAAACGAAAATCATATGTTGAGCTCCTTCATAGTCACCAGTTCCCAAATGCCTCTTTCATGAACTGGGATCCCCTTTCCGGTATTATTCCCAAGATCCCGATTTTATAGTGAGTAACGACCCTTTCTACAGTGTTTTCAGCAAATGCACCTCCCCATATCACTTCTCATTCATTTATAAATTGGTAAATCTTATCTATCTCTCCCTCTTGTTTAGGGTTTTACAGTTTACATATTAGTTTACTTGTTTCATATTGTATTTTAGCATTTTTCTATCATTAAGAACAATAACTGCTTTATAATAAGATTTAATTAATTAAAATTAAATAATATCATTTGGTGAATGCAACTCGCGATCAAACATTTGGATCCTTATTTTTCAGCTTCTATCCCAACATCTTTCATGGTTTCTCATGTTTCCTTTCATCAATTTCTTTAAATTCATCCACCTTGTAACTATGTTCTTTAAGGTATCTCCCTTATAATATGCCACCTACGGAGGTAAGTTCCATCTTTGGTCATCTTTCTAGTGACCCGATTTATCATGATACCACAAATAATAAATCCATTTGCAAATCAATTCAAGCTTTACATCGGTTATTTGAAGAGATATTTCAAGTTATAAAAACCATGATTACAAATCTTAAATCTGAAATCCAACATCTCAGGGATGCTTCTTAAGACCATGCTGGTTGTTTTTCTATATCTCATCCTAATCCAATGTCCTCTACATGTTATCATGTTAGTGAACTCCAATTATTACTGCTACCCACATGTCTCAAGTATGATCTCAACTCTAAGAAACATGATGTTACTCCTCATCTCCTCACTCACAAGTTGACCTACTTGTAAAATACTCATTGTTATCATCCTTATAATCTTTCCAAATACCAAAGTCTAAAATTTTGTAATTATCATAAAATTAATTGACTTAATGAAAATTATTGTTATGCTTTAAAATGACGAATTAATCACCTTGAGAAGCAGGTTTTTATTTCATTTATTGCACAACATTCTACTTCATGCTCATCTTTAATTGCTAAATTCCAATGGGATCTTAAATCTGACCATTCGATGTCTCATGAACATAAATCCCTATTCACTAATGTTTCTTCTACGGTCAGTTAAGAGAAGCCTATCCAACCTATAACAAATAACCAACCTCCTCAATAAATCTGTCCTCCATCTCCACCTCTTTTCAAGTAACCACAACTCAAGATATGTTCTCCATCCTCTCCTCCTATACGGTCCTCTTCAATAATACCAATTCCAAATTAGCAACCTCCAATCAAGAGAAACAACCAAATTGTACATAATGTCTTTATGTTTCTTCCTCTCTACACAAAATCAAACCCTAGTTTAATTATTTCTCCTTCTTACAATTTTAATGTCTCCCTCTATTATCATAAAAAAACTACCACTCTCCCACACTAGCATGGTATATCTAGTGTTATCACATAGATCTCCATCATTGGCACACATGGGGGCATTGCACTTCTCCCATTTTCTAGCTCTATAAATTATCTTTATCATCTACTACAACACTTTGAACTTTATTCTTCATAAATTTTACACACTCTCATGTTGTTTGATACATGCATTTGTATCATCAATACCCTAGGACACACTCTAGTTCCATGATTCATACATGAATGTTGATGGTCTTAATCTAAAATGAACATCACATCTTTTACACTTCATGTTATGTGCTTCATGATACATATTTCTAGCATTTATTCATACACATCACCTATAATTAAACCTCATCTCATATGCATTCACTAGAGGGAATGCTGCTCCTAACATGTTCATATTTTACATTCCATACCATCTTGGTTACATATATTGTTTTTAGCTTATTAAATTTACATGTTCCACTTTGTTTTCCATGCTAGATGGATTCTTAGTATATAATTATAATTCTATATATACGCAGGTGTGTTCACTTGGTATTATGTAGTGAATTCAGATATCTGATAGATTTTTACACGCTAGAATGATTCTTGACACTTTACCTATTACCATCCCCACCAGGGTTCCTTGGGGAATTTACTTCCACTACTATAAAATACTACATAGGTTTTGTCATTAAATCTCATTACTATTACTATGCCATTTGTAGATTTATATACACTCATGACATGTTATTTATCTTTCTAACATGCTAACAAGTTCTTCATAGGTTTCATTTTCCTTGCAGGACTATATACCATGGTTATTTGATACACTTTTGTTGACATTTTTTGTTATTGTATACTATTATTTTCAAGTTATGCCCTATGTTTTGTATGATCTTTCTATGTTTTATTATTCTTTGGTATTGATTGTCTTACGACATTATGCGCAATATCCCATGTTTGAAACCCACTTTTCACGGTCCATATTGTCTTACTACTTTGTTGCTACATTGTATTATCTTACATTATAGCTTTTATTAGTCATACATACTTCTAGCCTACTTTTTTACATGTTCCTTATTTTCTACCATGCACATACCCTACCACCTATAGATTAACATTTCAACTCAGAATCACATCCTCTTCTCTGGGATGCATCCTCTTATCATCATCGCATGCACCCCAAATGAAGGGGGAATACATTAGGTGACTAAATCACCCCTATAATAGCTACTACCTACAGTTCAGTTCAACACAGTATAGAATCAACAAAGACAAATAGTCATATAATGACCCAGAATATGACTTGGGTCCAGTAAAGAATACAAACACCATATCCTAGAATTGACACCAACATAAAGGCACTCTTGACCTCTCATATGTGCTAATTTATAGGTGGCATAGACATTCGTCTTATCAGACCAGTACAATTTATAAAAGTATTTACACAACTTCTAGAATTATAGGAACATAGCTTTAGTTACAGAATTAAGTATATCTCATTCAATCGTTACAATCGTAATAATTAGGAACTAATTTGAAACAATCAAAACAAAAGGAACAATAGGAAAAAATTGGGACACACCATTTACAATGGTGCTTATTGGGTAGATTATTAGAAGTAGAGTAAAACTATACCTCTCTCCCCAATACTTGCTCTTTGGCATGAGATTACCCAAAAAAATCACACTCAACATGAGATTGCGAACAAAACATGCACTTGTCATGAGATCCCCCAAAAACATTTCTCTTGGCATGACATCGCCAAAATACCTCATCTTTAGCATTTAGATCAATAACTTCAAGAAACATGACAACTTTATTTTATTTTATCATTTCATATATGATGTGTATAATTTCTTATTTGCAAATTTTTAAATACTTATACACATGTTTTCTTATCTATCATATACATAACTTTGACTACATTCTATCTCTTCTTGTGTATGTCCATCGTTACAAGAAGTAGACAAAAAATAGGAAATATAAGCACAACAATAGGTACAAGTAACACACACACACACACACACTTCACCCTCAAGATCCACTCCCATCCCTAGTATCAATGTTTCACTTGTCAACTAGACATGCTATTCGTCGCACTCTATACACAGATCATAAGGAACACATCACTTATCTACTTTATTTTATTAATTATTCACTCAACATGTAGTGGGGACAAATATAAAGACAAAACTATGGACTTAGGTAATGTTGATGCAAAATCATGGCACCCCTAAATGTATGCAACTTGATGGGTTGAGACTCTCAGTGTGATTGCATAACATGGAGCTTCTCACAAAGTGTGGGACTTTGTAAATCAGGGAAGCTCTCGAGATGAAGGTTGGATCCTATTCCTCTGTTCAGGTGCACACGTTTAGATTGTTGAGGGTCTATTCTAAAACCTATTCTAACTTTCCAAGGAGATAGGGTTAGGGAGATGCTAGAAATTAAACCTAATCTAACAAAGGTGATGCACCAAAGGAATGTTGAACATTTGTGTTGCCCTTAAACACAAACCATTAGAATTCTGATACAATATCCATGCATCGATGACCAAAATTGCAATGAGAGATCAAAAAGATGCATATAAACATAAGAGGGGGTTGAAATAATCCATAGATTTATTCTATTGCTCCAAGAATTTGATACAATCCATTACATTGGCCAAGGGGAAAGATTACATTACAATTGGAATGGGAGGTTCGAAGCTCCATGAATTTTCCTACAGGGTAGAGAAGAAGGGAGGGCACAAAGCAAGAATGTCCAACCTTTATAAATTGCCCCTTCTGTACAATATATAGGAAGAATGAGAGACAAAGGACGGAAAATTTGAACCCTATTCCAACCACCCCTGAAGGAGCATTGAATTCCCATGCACCAATGATGAGTCTGACTGCAATACCCATGCCCCAATTATTTTTCCTTGCTGGGCAAGAAAAGGGGCCCATTATTCATCATGGTGGCATGTGTGAGACTTGACAAATTCAAAAAAGGTGGATCAGATCATTAATAGTGGTAGGTGAGTAGCTAGCGTCGAGATCTCTCTAAAACCTCAACTCTCACTCGATTATGATATTTTGGTCAAAAGGTATGGCTTCCTAAAGGTGCTTTGGGTTTGGAGTCTATTCACACTGATCCACATGGCATCCCTGCGAATCTTGAGATTTCACTCCCTCCTTCCACTCTAGAATTTTCATCATTCAGGCACATGGCACCTTCCATGGACCTGCTCTGTTTCATTTGTTTCTACCTAAGCCCCTCCTATTTGCGGGGACATTGTGCCTAAACCGAGACACGTGGAGAGCTGGTGCATGTTTAGGACCTTCCCCTGAATTTTGATTTTGAAGCAGTGATGAGTTGATGCATGGATCCTCTCACCGGCCTTAGAATTTTTAATGGCTGAAACTATCCCCTTTTGACTCTGACCACGTGATGAGCTAGCACTTGTTTGGGGACCGCTTTTGGATTTTCCCCTTGAAGGAGCGCTAAAGAGACACATGGGGATTTCCGATGGCCTTTCCTTATGCTTAGCCGATTCAGGTCTCAAATGAATACTGCTTGCCTCATTCCTTTGGGTTAGTAAGGGGGCCCACTATATATAATGCAAAAAAACCCTTTACGGGTGGGACCCATGTAGCTAACTCCAAAAATTGTGATGGTGGGACACTTGGCATCATCCGTGGGCCACCCCTCAATTTCCTCGTGTTTGGTTTAGTCCCTTTTTTTTTGGCGGGGTAATATGTTTGACTCGAGACACGTGGGGGGCTCACGTTTGACTGGGTCCTTCCTTTTGGGTCACACCTTTGAATTTTTTCCGTTTGTACATGTGGCTCCTCTCTCCGGCCTTATATTTTTCAATGGCCGGCTCTATCCCTTTTTGACCCTGATTACGTGGTAGGTTGGCACTCGTTTGTAGACCCTATTTGGACCTAACCTTTGGAGATGCGCCATTATGATGCGTGGAGGCTGAAAGAGGTATTCGTGAGAACCGATGTCAAAAATAATACACAACAATGAAGTTGCACTCTGATGGTAACGTCAAGCTCCAACGCAATAAGCAAGATTAAAATAATAGAAAGAATATGCAAATAAGAAAACATGTCTGCTCATCCTCATAGATCGAAAAAAAATGAAGTAAAAATAGGGGTGTTGTGTAACCCCCGTGCCTAAACAAGGAAATAACCTCAATGACGCCATTGACACATATGATGTGACTGACACATATTATGCCACTAAAGGAGGAGTTACAATTCTTAATAAGGAATCTAACTCCTATGACACACTGACGCAAATGACAATGACAGATTCTACGATAGAATCTGACACTTTTCATTTGACTTCCTAAGACCTATAACTCTCACAAGCTGAGCTGAATCAGTAGGTGATGTGGATGATGACTAGGCATGTCACACACACCATCATAGATTGAAAAAAAATGAAGTAAAAATAGGGGTTTTGTGTAACCCCCGTGCCTAAACAAGGAAATAACCTCAATGACGCCATTGACACATATGATGTGACTGACACATATTATGCCACTAAAGGAGGAGTTACAATTCTAAATAAGGAATCTAACTCCTATGACACACTGACGCAAATGACAATGACAGATTCTACGATAGAATCTGACACTTTTCATTTGACTTCCTAAGACCTATAACTCTCACAAGCTGAGATGAATCAGTAGGTGATGTGGATGATGACTAGGCATGTCACACACACCATCACCCCCCTTCATTGAATCCAAGGAAGAGGTCATGGTAAGCTAGAATAGAAAAGAAGACTCCCCTAGATAACTAATAAAGATGTGTCAATGGGGCTCAACAACTAATGGCCTGATAAGGTGCCCATATACAAACAACATCTTTCTGTAAAGAAGAAGAGGAGAAGGAGGACTATATATCTAGAAGAAGATGGCTGGATGCAGTAGATCTCACCCCAAGAAGAGACTGCAAGTGAAGAAATTTCAACTTAGTAAAGGGCTTGGTGAATATATCTAAAACCTAATTAGTTGTCTGAACATACTGTACATCGATGATGTTTTCATGTATCAGCTCCTGTATGAAGTGCATGTGAATCTCAATGTGCTTCTTCTGCTGATGCTGAACTAGATTTCTAAAAATCAAGATAGTGCTCATGTTGTCACAGTAGATAATGGTAAGCTGCTGAAACTAGATGCCAAACTCTATCAATACACCTTGTAACCAAACAACTTATGTGGCAGCGTTAACTGCTCCTCTATACTTTGCTTCTGTCGATCATATGGAATGGTGTTGTGCTTCTTGCTAGACCAACTGACATGACCTGAACCAAGAGTGAAACTATAGCCTGAGGTAGAATTCTGATGATCTAGATCACCGACCCAATATGAGTCTGTAAAACCAACCAAGTCAATCTCAGTCTCTCCTAAGTAATGACTACCATCTGTGTGATTGTCATGAACATGCTGAAGGATCCAGTTTTCTTCTTTTAAATGCAGCTCATGATATTCCTGCATAAATCTAGACATGATCCCAATAGCATACGATAGATCTGGCTGAGTGTGAGTATGGTAGATCAAGCTCCTCACCAATTGTCGATAAAGAGTACCTTTTGTTGGTGCTCAAAATTGTCTAGCCCCATTTGTGCCCTTGAAAATTTATTTATTTACGGCCTCTGTCATTTTGTCCTTCCCCATGTTGTGCTTGTCTGGTATTTGTTGCCATTTTTATTCTTCCTTGGGGTCTAAGATCATCATGGGTCCATATTTGTATCCTCGTTTCATTGTTCCTCTGGAAAGGTCTTTATATTGAGTCCCCCATGCTTTCTCCTTTCAAAAACCTACGTTTTCCTATTCCCTTTATTGCCACATTCAAAATTTGTCATTCTTGTCATTTTTTCCTTAAATGCTTAAATAATAATGAGTTGATATGTCCCTGAAGAACGTATTTGAGCCTTGTAACATTCTAAACTTTCTATCCTTGGAGAAAATTTCATTTCAAGGCTCAAATGGTCATTTTTCTGTATTTTATGATTTGACAGGCATTTTCCCCCGTCAAATTTGAATCCTCGCATCTACAAGGGACGTGGCACCTTTTTTTTGGACTCATCTTGGCTAAATACTTTGAAAATTCTATGTAAAGCCTTAGCTCAAAAATTTGACCACGTGGAGGAACGACGCTCATTTGAAGATCTACTTTTGGGTTTTTCCTTAGAGTAGCGCCGGGAGGACACGTGGAGGCTTCCACTACTTGGCCCAAACTTAGACAAATGTTTTATGCTTTTGGAACCGTTTGGCGGAATAGGACACGTGTTGAGCTTGTGCTCATTCAGGGTCTCCATTTTGGGCACCATCTTAAAGAAGCGCCAGGATGACATGTGGAGGCCTCTACTTGCTTTGCATTTTACTTAGACTTTTCAATGGCCAAAAGGACACTGCCTTGGAGCATGACACTTGGTGCCTTCCACTGAGTTTCAAGCCTTCAAACAAATCTTACTAGAACAAAACACGTGGTGAGCCCTCACTCGTTCAAGGTATCAAAATTTTGGGACCTCCTCAAGGTGCTCCATGGTGACACATGGCAGTTTAAAAAGTCAAAGAGGTGGGGAGGCATACCATCAAGGGAACTTGGAAATTTATCCTCTTGCATGCAAATGATTAAAATCTCAAAATGGCATGTGAGCCTGATAAGGGAAATAGGTAATGTTTGGCCCCGGTCAACGACGGAGGCATGGGCCTTCGGAGGAAAAGTGAAAATTTTTCCCCTTGAGGAAAAGGGAGTTAAAGGCATAAAAACAAGTGGGGTTCCATTGGGACCCACATTAGAAACTTGAAGTGGAAGGGCAAAGTTTCAGGGGAAACTTGGAAAATTTTCTTTTTTCCAAAAAGAGATTCAAATGGCAGAATTTGCCGACGGTTCCTTTGGGACCCACTTTAGGACACATGTCGAACCCACTTTTAAGAAGTGGAGGTGCAAAGAAAAATGTTAATTTTTTTACATTTTTTCGAAAGGGTCAGAAAAGGTCAAAAGAAGCCCCCGAGCCCGTTTTTGAATCTTCCACGTGGGCGGCCAACATTCAAATCAAAAATCAATGGATGGTGAGTGTCAAAATATGATTTTCCCCCCATTTTTCTATAAAACTCTTGGAAGTGCAAGTCTTCATGATTTCTTGTTATTTTCTACACCCCAAACAAAGAGGTGAGTTAATTGTGATATCTAGTGTTTGGTGGGAGAGATCTGGGGATGTATTTCGCCATTAAAATGGTCTGACTTTTGGGATCAATCTGATTTTCCATTTTTTTTCTCCCGAGAACGCAAGGAGCCAAATTTGACAGATTTAGGGCAGAAGTGGTTGGAAAATTTGAAGGAAGAGTGATCTACCAGAGCAAGAAGTGAATACGGGAGATATTCGATGAGAACTACCCCCTTGAGCACCTAGAGGCTTTTACAGATCTGATTTTGTGAATCATGAAAGAATCATGGTGAGCACTGGTGCATTTAAATTTTTTGCCTTTTAGGAGGAAGGGGCTCTACTATAAAGGTTATAAATGACACAATTTTTTCAGGAAAATGGTTGGAAGTTGGAGGTTAGAGTGCTAGAGGTCGAAAATAGTTCCCAAGAGGAAAATTTGACTAAGCCTGTCTTTTTGAGAATCCATCTGAGAAACTAGGTTATCCCTTTTTGTATTAAGTTTTAATGTGTCAAGGTGGTTACAAGTGTACAACCATTGATGAGCTCTAAGATTAATCTGTGAAAATTTCTCCTACTAATAGGCTTAATCAAATTCGAGTTATTTTTGTGTTGTCTAGAGAAAAATTTGTTTGTTTTATTTCTTAATGTCTTCAAGTAGTTTTTCTTGTTTCTATTGCAATATTGTATTAAAATCTAACTCAATCACACAGGCCTCAATCCTTGTGACAATTTAGTGGCATCATCAATTCCACTTCTCAGAAGAGATTTCATTTGGGATTGGATTGAATGATTTAAAATTATTTTTCTCTCATCTATTGACAGAGATTGTCTGTAAGCCTTTGGGTGTACCTTAGGTGTGATTTGACTCAAATATTGATTCTTTGTTGGGTTTTCTAACTTGAGAATTTGTGATAGAATCTGAAAGATTATGTGAAAGAGTGCTAATCTGGGCCTCCATTGAAGCACATATTCTAGTTGAAGAAACATTTTAGCTATTTTGTGGCATTCTGTTGGTCTGAATTTCCATTTTGTAAGGTTCCTCAAGGATCTGGTGAATCTAGTTTCACCCTACCCAACCTCCCACCAAATATTAATTTAACAACAACCAATGCTACACATAATACCCCTATTTGTTATGTGTGTACACAAATGCATAATCTCTGTTACCAAAACATGCAAATGCAATTAGGGTCTCAAATGTCTTTAGTAACCTTAGCCTTGTGTTGAAAGTATCTCCATAGTCTATAAATGACAACTCGTAAGAGTCAGATTTTGTGTGTTGATGATATTTTCCCCAAGGTCTTATTTACAAAATTTATGCAAAAGAAAGGAATCTATATCTCCTTTCAAATAATATAGGTTAAAAAATAGGTTCTCTTACCTTGGTTGAAAGGTAAAACCTAAAATAGTCATGATCATATCACACCCTTTTAAATGTGCTACCCACTTCCTTCAGAGCCTGAGTGCCAACAAGTCAGATAGATAGCTTCCCTGGCTACAAAATGACATACATGATTGTCCATCTACCTCCAAGTCTCCTATTTAATCCATGATGTTACTCGGTCTTTGAAGGAGGTTAAATTTGGGTACCAACATAACTGGCACCATTACCGAGGAACTAGTAATTACAGTTCATATTCAAGCCCTGGTAAAATACTTCTTGTATGCTCCAAGTGATCTGTGTAATTATTTCAGTGTCCACATCTAGTGCATTAGCTTACATTTAATCAATCTCGGTAAAGGAGGGTCATATTCTTCATTTCCAGTTTCTAGTGCTGACAGACATTTAATTGATCATACTTTAGTGCATTTGTAAAACTAAGGTGGAAATCCTTAGTGGCGACTCCTTGATTGATTTGATTTTGATAAGGACCGGTGTCTTAAACCTCTATCAAGTAAGATTTGTTAGTAATATTTGCAAATATGGAAGGAAGAATATATTTCTTTGCTAGGGATCTTGCTAGGACATTGTTTCCAGAGCTAGGAAAGGTGAAATCAGAAGGAAGAAAAGCTTGGAGAGCTGTTGGAGATCAACAGATAAGAAGGGGGGTCTCCATTGATGAAAGTGATCGGCCTATGATTGAAGAATGCCATTCAAGTGACTCTGAATTAGGTAACCTCTTTGTGGAATTGAATTCTCCAGCTTGAGAAGGGCCTTCCTTTTATTTTGAAAGATTTTCTTCACATTCTACACATGTCTTTTCTGAAGTTGATAGGGATTTCTAAGAAGTGGGACCTTTAGAGGGTGTCCATTTTGAAAACTATACTCTTGTGTTCCAAGGACCCTCTGCCCCTCATCAATTTGTCACCCCTCCAGGATCACCTCCTCAAAGGAACATAGCTTTACCCCCACCCAGACCCCCTTTTGTTGTAAACACTTTTGGACCTATAAATTTTGTGGGAATGGTTGGTTATCAAAATGCAGTACCTCGAGATGTAAGGAATAGAATTCAAAAGTTCTAGGGAAACAATACTATAACTAGTGATCAGGATCTAAATCTTTTTCTCAATATGATGGAAGACTTAGAGATTGAACATGAAGATGTGTACATCAAATTATTCGTCCACACTTTAGAAGATTATGCAAGGGATTGGTATAAAGAATTGCTAGATAACTCTGTTGATTCCTAGGCTGAGATGAACAATGCATTTTGATTACAATATGGTGATAGGACTAATCCCATGTTTCTTCTATCAGAATTTGAGAATATGAAGAAGAATCCTAACGAGTTAGTACATGATTTCAACACAAGGTTCAATAAGACTTTGAGGTGATTGCCTGTTAGGATAAGGCCATGTGATGAGTCATGTTTGATCAAATATATTGATGCATTTGATAAAAAGGCTGCATATTACTTGAGAGACAAAAATCCCACAAATTTGAGGTAGGCCTTCACCACGGCTCTGCAAATAGAGAATAATATCAAGGCAATTGGAAAACCTCCAAAGAGGGATGGTGTGAAGCTGATTCACCCAGAAAAACATCAGAAAAGTAAGGGTGCTGATTTGGAAGAATTTATGAAGACTTTGGCAGGGGTTGTCAAGGAGATCACTACAAACTAGCCCAGGCTGAGAAAGGAATTGGGAAAATTTCACATGGACAACACAAGCAACAAGGAAAAGGCAGAGGCAAGGGACATGTTGGATTTGGAAATAAGCAGGCCCAAGGCAGAGAAAATAGAATGGTGCCTGATCCCTTGGCTGCCAGAGTTGTTGTTGTGGAAGAAACATAAGTCATTGATTGATGTGACAAATGTTTCACGCCCCATGATCCTTTTGAAGAAGATCAGCAGCAAGAAGAAGAAGATGATGATGAAATTGATGATGATGCCTGCATGATGGAGACCCTACAAGTTCATCAAGGGAGGTAACTTCAACTTAGGTAATAAATGCCAGAACTGCTGTTTTTTTTGGGGTTTGCATCCACCGGGTACCTATTCTTCCTCCCTCACATACTTCAGAAGTAGACACTTTACAAGCTTTTGAATTTCTCACAAATGATTTTGAAAACTTAAGGGCGTTAATGATTGAAAAGTATGATGGAGGATTTCCGTCAGAAGAATATAGGTAGCTATTAATGAATGTTGTAGTTTCCCAAGAAAAGGAGAACAATACCAGAAATAAAGCTTCCAAGGGGCCACAAGCCAAGTAAAAATTTCCAGTGCTTACCAAAGAAACCCCAAAGAAAAATGCATCTCACAGAGAGATTGTTTCCCCAAGCAAAACCTGTGTTCCTCCCCATGCCCAAAATGTAAATAATCCCATTCCATCTAATGAATGTCCCAATCTTCCTCTTAGTGCTGCTTTACCCAAATTTTCCCCATATGACATAGCCGAAGTTTTGAGAAAAATCAAAGTTCATGTCCCAATTGTTGAGCTGCTTAGGATCCCTGAGCACAAGAAAAGGGCTTTTGAATATTTAGGATTCAAAGGAGAAGAAATCATACAAGCCAGAGATGTAAACAAGATGGAGATGCCCCTTACTGTTGAAGAGTTGTAAAAGCCACAAGTGATAGAAGAACTGGGAGAACTCCCAGAGGTTTATTTAGGAACTTCTCTGGTTAAATCTCAGCTGAATATGGATCCATTTTTCACTACCCTGGTTATCAAAGATAAATTGTTGCATAAGTGTATATTTGATTTCAGAGATTCTTGTAATGTCATGCCTCTTGAGGTCATGAATGAATTAGGTATCAAAGTTATAGCAGCATATGGGAAGTGCACTACTATGGACTCTAGAGAGGTGCATGTGGTGGGGTGTGTTAAAGATCTGGTTGTGCAACCTGCATCTTATCTTGGAATGAACTTAAGGCTTGATGTAGTCATTGTTGACTACCCTGCCAAGTGGGGGATGTTTTTTTCAAGAAAGTTGGCAGCAAGTGTTAGTGGTAGTGTGCAAATGGACGTGTCTTATGCCACTATTCCCATTGAAGTAAACTTTGTGAAATTATATGGAGAGAAGAAGATGTTGTACTTGATTGAAGACCCAAGAAATGCATCATATGAAGTTTTGCAAGCAGATGTTGATCTTAACAAATTTTTGAGTTTTGTGGATTTCATGGAATATGAAAGTGTTGAAAACAAATCCCCTGAGTATGTTGTATTTTCTAGGAATTTGGTCTATGATTCAGACTTGAAAAATGTTGAAGAATGTGACTCAGGCACAATGCAAGAGCTTTAGAGAAAATGGATTGTTTACAAATAGAATAGAGAAGAAAAAGAGGTATGTTTCCAGTTGAGGAAAACATATCAGAACCTGTTGGCATGGTCATATCCAGGATGGCTGGCACTTGAAATTTTTCATTGATTGTTCTCTCTGAATCAAGGTAAACATCTCTGTACAGTGTATAGTTTGTTTTTTAGTCCCTCTTTTTTGTGTTTTTGATTGTTTTGGTCCTCGATGACCTATTTTTGCTCATTCTAGTCCTCGGTGACCTGTTTTTGCTAGTTTCTCTATTTGTTTTTGAAGATGGATTTGTTGCTCTACCCTGAACATATGAATCCGATTACCAATGGATATTTTGGCACTTGGTCTAATTTTGTCCTTGTGGCACTCACAGGGAGTTCCCATCCCCGAGTCGGATCCTATGTTGGTGCTCAAAATTGTCTCGCCCCATTTATGCCCTTGAAAATTTATTGATTTACGACTTCTATCATTTTATCCTTCCCCATGTTGTGCTTGGCCAGTATTTGTTGCCATTTTTAGGTTTCACCGGGGTCAAAGATCATGTATGGGTCCATATTTGAATCCCTGTTTCTTTGTTCCTCTGGAAAGGTCTATCTTTTGAGTCCCTCATGTTGTGTCCTCTCAAAAACTCATGCCTCTATTGACACAATCAGAATTTATCGTTCTTGTCATTTTTACCTTAAATACTTGAAGAAGAAGGAGTTGATATGTCCTTGAGGAATGTATATGAGCCTTGTAACATTCTAAACTTTCTGTCCTTGGAGAAAATTTCATTTCTAGGCTCAAATGGTAATTTTTTTGTATTTTACGGTTGGATGAGCATTTTCCCCCGGTAAAATTTACATCCTTGCATCTACAGGGGACATGGAACCTTTTGGTTGGATGTGAATAAGCTAAATACTTCAAAAATTCTATGAAAATCCTCAGCTAAAAAATCTATCCATGTGGAGGAACAACGCTTGAATTTGAAGATCTACTTTTGGGTTTTTCCTTGGAGTAGGGCTGGGAGGACACGTGGACGCTTTTCCTGCTTGGCCCAAACTTAGAAAAATTTTAATGCAGTTGGAGCAATTTGACATAACAGGACACGTGGCGAGCTTGCACTCATTCAGGGTCTCCATTTTGGGCACATTCTTAAAGAAGCACCAGGATGACACGTGGAGGCCTCCGCTTGCTTTACATTTTACTTAGACTTTTCAATGGCCAAAAGGATACTACCTCAGAGCATGACACTTGGCACCTTCCATTGAGTTTCAAGCCTTCAAACAAATCTCTCTAGAACAAGACATGTGGCGAGCCCTCGCTCGTTCAAGGTATTAGAATTTTGGGACTGCCTCAAGGTGCATTATGGTGACACATGGTAGTTTTAAAATTCAAAGAGGCAAGGAAGTGGACCATCAGGGGAAACTTAGAAATTTTTCATCTTGCATGAAAATTATTAAAATCTCAAAATTACCCACGAGCTCGATGGGCTAAATAGTCTATGTTTTTCCCTAGTCAACGGCGGAGGCACGAGCCTTCAGAGGAAAAGAGAAAAAATTTCCCTTTGAGGGAAAGGGAGTTAAAGGCATAAAAAGAAGTGGGGTTCCACTAGGACCCACATTAGAAATTTGAAGCGGAAGGGTGGAGTTTCGGGGGAAACTTGGAAAATTTTCCTTTTTCCAAAAAGAGGTTCAGATGGTAGAATTTGCCCGCAGTTCCTTTGAGACCCACTTTTTAGAAACAGAGGTGCGAAGAAAAATGTAAAAATTTTACACTTTTTCAAAAGGGTCAGAAAAGGTCCAAAGAATCCCCCGAGCCCGTTTTTGAATCTTCCACATGGGCGGCCCACATTCAAATCAAAAATCAACAACTGCTAAGTGTCAAAATCTGATTTTCCCCCCATTTTTCTATAATACTTCTAGAAGTGAGATTCTTCATGATTTTTTGTTATTTTCTACATGTCAAATAGAGAGGTGAGTTAATTTTGATATCTAGAGTTTGGTGGGAGAGATCTGGAGACTTCTTTCTCCATTAAAATGGTCTAACTTTCGGGCTTGATCTGATTTTCTGTTTTTCTTCTCTCGAGCAAGCAAGGAGCCAAATTTGATAGATTTGGGGTAGAAGTGGTTGGAAAATTTGAAGGAAGAGATATCTACTAGATAAATAAGTGAATTCAGGAGATATACGATGAGATCTACCCCCTAGAGCACCTAGAGACTTTTACAGATCTTATTCTGTGAATCACGAAAGAATCACGGCGAGCACTGGTGCATTTAAATTTTTTGTCTTTTAGGAGGAAGGGGATCTACTATAAAGGTTATAAATGGCAGAAATTTTTCGTGCAAATGGTTGGAAGTTTGAGGTCAGAGTGCTAGAGGTCAAAAAAAGTTCCCAAGAGGAAAATTTTACTAAGCCTGTCTTTTTGAGAATCCATCTGAGAAACTAGGTTATCTCTTTTTGTATTAATTTTTATTATGTCAAGGTGGTTACAAGTGTACAGCCACTGATGAGCTCTGAGATTGTTCTATGAAACTTTCCCCTACTAATAGAATTAATCAAATTCGAGTTATTTATGTGTTGTCTTGAGTAAAATGTGTTTGTTTTATTTCTGAATGTCTATAAGTAGTTTTTCTTGTTTATGTTGCAATATTGTATTAAAATTTGACTCAATCACACAACCCTCAATCCTTGTGACAGTTTAGTGACATCTGCAATTCCATTTCTCATAAGAGATTTCATTTGGTATTGGAATGAACAAATTGAAATCATTTTTCTCTCATCTCTTCACAGAGATTGTCTGTAATCCTTTGGGTGTACCTTAGGCATGATTTGACTCAAATCTTGACACTTTGTCTGGTTTACTAACTCAATCCTTCATGATAGAATCTCAGAGATTGTCTGAAAGAGTGCTAATTTGGGCCTCCATTAAAGCACATATTCTAGTTAAATAAACATTTCAGATGTTCTATGGCATTATGTTTGTTTGACTTTCCATCTTTTAAGGTTCCTCAAGGATCTGGTGAATGTAGTTTCAACCTTCCCAACCTCCCACCAAAAATTCATTTAACAACAACCAATCCTACCCATAATACCCTTGTTTGTCATGTGTGTACACAAATGCATAATCTTTGTTACCGAAACATGCAGATGCAATCAGGGTCTCAAATGTCTTTAGTAACCTTAACCTTGTGTTGAAAGTATCTCCATATTCTTGAAGTGACAACTCGTAAAATTCAAATTTGGTGTGTTGATGATATTTTCCCCAAGGTCTTCTTTACAAAATTTATGCAAAAGAAAGGAATCCGTATCTCCTTTCAAATAACATAGGATAAAAAATAATTTCTTTTAAATGTCCTAGGAAAATAGTTAGGATCAGATCACAACCTTTTAAATGTGCTACCCACTCCCTTCAGAGCTTGAGTGCCAACAAGTCAGATAGATTGCTTCCCCAGCTACAAAACAACATACATGATTATCTATCTTCCTCTGAGTTTCCTGTTTAATCCATGATGTTGCTCAGTATTTGAAGGAGGTTAAATTTGGGTACAAACACTGTCAACCAAGGGGGAACAACAATCAAAAACCAAAGTGACCCTAGAAAGAAAAGGAGTAGGTGAGGACATGGAATCAGACATGTGAAACCAAGCAAGCAAATCAAGAGAGTACTTAGGCTGTGAGATCATAATTTCTAAGTCAGATTGTGAAATATGAATCCCAAGAAAGTAATGAAGCAATCCTAATTCAGACATGGAGAAATTTTTTGCCAAGGAGATCTTCATAGAATCAATGATAGAGGAAGATCTTTTCGTGATCAACAAGTCATCAACATAGAGAACAAGAATAAGCATGGACTCATCCTGCCGCAGAAAATACACATTTGGGTCATAGTGACACAGAGTGAACCCTGATGTAATTAAAAAGGGGTCCATCTTGGCATACCAATCCCAAGGGGATTCTTTAAGGCCTTAGAGATACTTATTTAACTTGCAAACGAGGGATGGATTGTGGACATAACCTAGAGGTTGTTCCATATAGATCTCTTCCTCTAGGTCCCCATGAAGGAAGGCACTCTTAACATCCATCAGGTGGAATTCCCATCTATTAGTGGAAGCAATGGAAAGGGTTAGTTGAATAGAAGTCATCTTTGCAACCAGAGAAAAGGTTTTTGAATAATCAACCGCAGCTACCTGGGAGAAACCCTTAGCTATAAGTCATGCTTTATACTTCTCAACTTCTCTATTGGCTCCCTACTTTGTTCAATATATCCACCTTCATTGAATGATTTTTCTTCTTTTCAAAATATGGGTAAGATCCAAAGTGTCATTCTTTATGAGTGAGGAATACTCCTCATCCATAGAAAAATCCCACTCACGAATCCCAGAAGCTTCCTAGAAAGACAGTGGATTAGAATCAGAGGCAAAGAAGTAGTGGGGTCAAAAAAACTCGAGCAAGTACATCTCTTATCTAAAGGATCTCCATTTAAATCTCTAGCACTCTGTAATGTTTTCCTGGCCCAAAGAGATCCCGAAGGTTCAAGCTCATAGTCGGAATTTTCTTCACTCAAGTGAGAATGGACATAGTCCTCATCATCACTACTGTCAGAATTAGAAGACTCGTAAGTTTCAGGATCATGAGGAGGAGGGAGAGGATGAACTCACTCAATAACATCATCATCTGATGAGTCAAAATCTGAATCAATGGGTAAAAGAACCTCACTGGAAGTCAAAGTCAAGCATGACTCACCAAACTTCACACTCCTCTCAATATAGAGCTCATGGGTTGTAGGGTTCAACAATCAATATTCATTCACGCCATCAGGATACCCAACAAAGATATAAAGTTTGGATTGTGGATCCAATGCCTTTCGTTTCTTCTTGGGAATCTAATCCATAGCTTTGGATCGGAAGACTCAAAACTTCTCAACATCAGGCTTGTTTCCAAACCATACTTCAAAGGGTGTCATCCCTCTTACTTCCTTGTGTGGAACACGATTCTGAATGTAACAAGCACAATTCACTACTTCAGCCCAATACTATGGAGGAAGGGACTTTGAGTGAACCATACAAGTAGCCATCTCCTTTAGAGTTTGGTTCTTTCTTTCTGCAACTCCATTTTGGGAAGGGATGTAAGAAATTGTACGTTGCAAATCAATCCCCTCAAAAGTGTAGAAATCCTAAAACCTATTGCTCACATACTCACCTCCATTGTCGGTTCGAAGAACCTTGATAGATTGTTCCGCTTGTTTCTCAACAAGAGCCTTAAAGTTTTAAAAATGCTCAAAGACTTAAAACTTAAGCTTAAGAAAATATACCCAAGTATAGCATGAAAATTCATCAATGAAGGTTAGTATATATAGAGCTCTAGTGAAAAAAGTAGATGGAAACGGGCCAGAAACATAACTATAAACAAGATCCAAAAGATGAGTAACTCTCCAGGATTTTCCCTTATCAATTATTTTTTTCAGGGTGCAGCCCTCACAAAGACCTTTAGAAAACTTAATTCATGGTAACCCGTTGACCATTTGGTTTTGGCTCAATTGTTCAAGGTAAAGATAATTTAGATGCCAAAAAAACTCATTTCATAGTTGGCTAACCTCATTTTCATGAGTGAACAAGGCATTGGGCATCGAATTAGAAGAGAAGTGGGAAAAGGTATACAACCGTGAATGGTGATCCACCTTTCCCTCAGCCATAGTGCAGTCAGAGTTAAGATCACAAATGATCACAAAGTTAGGAAAATATTCCACTCACATTCCTTCACCAAGGTGGGTGATTTGTTAAACCGATAGGAGATTGGTAGACAGATTGGGAACACTCAACACTTGGTTAAATGTTCCACCTTCTATCTCTACCGATCGACTACTGAAAAATAACACATGAGTGTCATCACCCAACGTGATTTGAGACATGCCACATGGTTCAATGCTAGAGAATTCAACATCTAAAGAAGCCATGTGGTGCAAGGCACTGGAATTGATAATCCAAGTTGATGATGGAGCTGATCTAGCTACAAGAGCCTTACCTTTCTTCTTTTCTTTTTTAGACTCCTTTGTTTTAGAAGACTCACCCTTCTGAGTATTTTGTTTGACAGATTCAGGAACACTTATTTTATTCTTCTCAAGTAACTACGTCAATTGATCAATTTGTTTCCAAAAACAATGATGCTAGTCATGGCGAGGATACTTACAATAGGAGCATTTACACTTTTCCTTCTTCTCTTTAGGCTCAGAAGTCAAAGTGTTAGTGTTGGGATTAGCTGGGGGTTGTATGGTCTTGTTTTATTTATTAGGTTGGTCCTTTGTTTCTTTCTTCTTTTCATTTTTCTTTCCCTTATTCTCCACAAGGGCATGTGACTTGGATTTTAGAGTCCCCATTTGAATGATTTTTTCCTATTTTCGAATGAGTTGGGATAAAAAACTATCAAATGAGGAAATTTTCCAGGTACTGCCCAAGGAGACTTTCGTGGCATGGAAAGTTGAAACAAAGGCAGAGTATTCAGGACCTAACTTAGAAATAATTGACAAGATTAATTGAGAGTCTTTCTTCTCCACTTTACATTCCTTTAGAAGCATTTTAGTGTGGAAAAAAATTTAGAAGAAGGATTACAGGTTTTCAAAGTCACTTTGATTTAACCATAATAGTTCGTTATCCAACTCATGTGATCTCATGTCATCTTTCTTTCAATACATCTTGTCAAGCATTGTCCATGCTCCATCGAATTTCGAGGAAGTTTCAATGTGGAAGAGTAAGTCAGAAGAGACAGACATACAGAGAATACCTAAGGCTTCATCACAATGGTTAAACGATTTAGATCTTTCGAGTTCATCATCAGGTTTGGTCTCTAACCCCATGGTGACATGGTATAACCCTTTACTTCACAAAACCAATATAATTTTAGATTTCCATTTGAATAAATTAAAAGGTGTGAGCACCAGTACTTTAGAGATGTCCATAATGAAGAGATAGAACCAACGAAGGAAGAAGGAAGGAGAGAGAAAGGAAACAACCACCCCAGAATAATATCACACCCCTCAAGTTAGGCACTTTATATTTTAGTGTGTTGATTACAATCAGATATGACTATGTGCCAAGAACCAATCTGTCACTCACCTTGCAATCAATGTAATAACGCATAAGAGTGGAGACAACAATCAAGGTTCATTGGGTGCAACAGTTTGACACCGTAAGAAAGAACAAGAATGAGTGAAAAAAAGAAGGGGAAGAGAAATCATTTTGATAAATAGTGTATCACATCGCATGAAAGAATACCTTTGCTATAATACTATGACAGACATACTCATAAGTCCAGAAGAAATAAAAGGGATAGAACAAAGCTCAAGATGATTCGAAATGAGATCAAACAAGCAATACAAAGACACCCCCACAGAATGTGGAACTTTATAAAATAGTTCATTTACAAAAATTATAATCACATCATCTAGAGTGTGAAAAAACATGCAACTTTTGCTAAATAAGTGCTCAAAACCGAGCAATGAGTCAAAAGTTATAACAAAAAACAATTCCCGTAACTGATGCAAAAATGCTAATAAGCCTGCAAACAGATTAAAAAGGTGCCCTAAACACATGCAAAGGGTGTCATATGTATGCTCTTTTGAAATGGCACAAAATTTTAGATAGGATTTGTTTTTATTGTGAGGGGGAATTAGCCTCCTACCAACCCCGGACCTCACCCTCCGTCTTCGACACTCGAAGGAAGGGTAATAATACAACCAAAATATACCCAAATAAGGTTTACAAAGCCAATGAAATAAATGTTTTTAACCTAAAAAATTTAAGGGAGATTGATTCACCAATAATTAATCCTAAAAAAGGAAGGATATCACTTGAGCTAAGGTAGTGTTGACCGAGACAAGAAAATCCCACGTGGTCAAGTGTAATCCGCTACATGTAAATGAAACCTGAGTTGTTTTAACAAATGCAATCCCGATTTCACAGGATTGAAATCAATTTGAAGAGTGAATCCACGTGTGTAAACTGCTAATTTGTTAATAACCTTATAGCTGAGACACCAAGCCATGTGCCGATGAAAACTTAGGCCACTGTGCAGAGGAACAAACATAATCAGAAAACCAGCAGTGTAACCGTTGCGACGCAGGTCGGAGCGAGGTCAAAGTCGTGGGGAGAGCCGAGTATGTCATAAACAACACATCAACATCAGGCTTTGGGTAGTTACACTAGCCAAACTTTGAAGTGGAAAAATCCAATGCTAGGGCCAAACCAGATGTGAACATAGCAGTCAAAAAGAGAGGACCGAGCATGGACAGGAGGTTATGGTAGGAACTTGAACGAGAGACCCTTTAATGTAAAAAAAAATTCTCCAAGACAAAGATCAGGGTAGAACGATCGCAAGTCAAAATTTTCACCAGAGGAAGAAACCGAGCTTCCAAGGAAATAAGAAACAGTGTAGGGTAGGTGGGTACGTGGGACTCAAGCTACAAAACCAATGTAGAGGTTGATGAGCTAGCAAACAATCCCGCATATGTTTGAACAACAACAATGCCATGAGTTAGTAAAGGTAGGCCATGAGCACTCAACACGAGCCAAAGCAAGGACAACACCACTACTATACCAACCACAAATAGCACTACGGGAAAAACCAGGATGTCCGTGTGATAGATGGTTTTAGGAGTAACTGCCGAGCATAAACAGTGCACAAAGGAAGAGATCTAAACAAGTGTTTTTCCACCAAGATTTTTACCAAAAAATAATGAAATATGGCGGTAAAAAATGCAAGCCTGCACATATGCACAAACCCCCAAAAAATACACAAACTCCAAGAGCAAACTGTTAATCAGATTACCACAATTCCAATGTAATAATCAAAAAAACTTACATGAGGAAATAAGAAGAAACCAGAAGTAATAAGAAACTGATAAACAAAGACTGCATGTTTTACCGAAAGTATCTCTGATACCATGAAAGAGGGATTCATGAGAACCGATGTCAAAAATAATGAAACACAACGAAGTTGCACTCTGATGGTAACGTTAAGATCCAACGCAATAAAAAAGATTCGAACAATGGAAAGAATATACAAATAAGAAAACATGTCTACTCATCCTCATAGATCGAAAAAAAGGAAGGACAAAAAGAGGTGTTGTGTAACCCCCATGCCTAAACAAGGAAAGAACCTCAATGAGTCCACTGACGCATATGAAGTGACTAATGCATATGACGCCACTAAAGGAGGAGTTACAATTCCAAATAAGGAATGTAACTCCTATGACAAACTGACGTAAATGACAATGAGAGATTCTATGACAGAATATGACACTTTTCATTTGACTTTCTAAGACCTATGACTCTCGCAAGGCGAGATGACTCACCAAGTGATGTGGATTATGACTAGGAATGTCACACACACCGATAGAGGCTTCCGTTGTTTCTTCTTTATTTAGCTAATTCAACCATCGGATTTGCCCCCATTTAGACTACTGGCCACGTGGTGAGCTTGCACACACTTGGGGACCGCTTTTGGATTCTCCCCTTTAAGAAGTGCCGAAGAGGCACATGGTACCCTATGTGGTTCCTTTTCTCTACTCATTTCTTGGCTCAGTCTTGGGATTGAATGTGAGTCCACATGACTGGGCCAAGCCCTCCATTTCTCCTGTGCAAGGTTGCACTCAACCAATTTTTCCTAGGGATAAAATTACGATAACAGTTTGGTGACTCAAGGGATCACTTGCCTGCTAGGTGAAAGGATCAATTGCCTTAAAGCATCCACTAGGAATTGATTCATATATGGTAGCTTGATATTGATCATGTTCTTGAAACTTGAATCCAACGCTTGCACTTGGTGACCCTGAATCTACCCCGTTGTTCGCACTCTCAATTTTCATAAGAAAATCTTGAAGATGAGATTTCTAAAAATTAGAAAAATTTCGTGACCTGGGGTTTTCACCTATTCTAGAAATGGAATCCCTCGAAACTTGATTTTAGTTTCTCTTTATTTGTTTTATTTTTAAATTAGAAATTGTTACAGGAAACTATAGGTCTCCCCTCTGTAAATATTTATGGGCCTGATGATTCACCTTGAGGCACGTCGAATTGTACAATGATATAACCTTGGAGAAACAAAAAAAATTCTAGAGCACTTAGGGAAATGGAACCTAATCTAATAATAATAACAATGTGTAAGAGAACTTGGAGGAATTTGAAATCCTATACTTATATGTACAAGGGTGAGATTTCTCCTTCTAGTAGCAATGTTTGAGATATATCCCATTGATTGGAATCTGCAATTCTTCACCATCCAACTTGGCTAGCCAGAAGGAATTGCTACTTTTGCATTCGGTGATCATTTATGGACCACTGCAAATGACATCAAACTTGGAATGCCTTCCTTGTTTTTCTTTATCTGCATCCCACTTCAATACTAAGTCCCCTTTTTGGAATGTCCTGGTTTTAGCTTTTTTGTCAAAGCTCTTCTTGATCAACACTTGATCCTTATCCATGGTTTGCATTGCATTCTCTCTTGCCTCTTCTAATTCCATCAGCTATGTATACCTGATCTCTGTAGGCTCAGACTTAGCTGGTTCAAGTTTTTTCATGAGTTTTAATGCTGGAAACTCAAGTGATATAGGTAGAAATGCTTCCTTCTCGTATACAATCTTGAATGAAGGGATGTTTGTAGACCTCTTGGGGGGTGACCCTATCTTCCCAAAGAGTTTATTTGAGTTTTGTGTGCCAAGTTCTCTAATTCTCATCAAGATTCCTTCTTATGATTCTCAACATGTTCTTGTTTTTGGAATCTTCTTGGCCATTACCTTTAGGGTAATAGTTTTAAGAGGTGCTGAGATATATACCATTTTTGACAGCCCATTTAGTGATATTTGCACCAAGGAATTCCAATGCATTGTGTGATATGATAGAAGTAGGGGAACCAACCCTCATGACTATCCCTTTATAGAAATACAAAAAATTTGATTCATTTTCCTCCTTAAGTGCTACTGCTTCATTCCACTTGGTGAAATAGTTAGTCACTATGAGTATCCACTTGTGACCTTGACTTGAATTTGGATTAATTGCTCCAATGAAGTCCAATCCCATTGCATGAATGGCTGATTTACTGAAATGGGATGAAGAGGCATGGTTGCTAAATTTTCCTTCCCTGCGAAGAATGCACACTTCTTGATCCATGAGTAGCAACCACTAAACACCGTAGGCCAATAATAACCATCTTTCATAATCCTGAGAGTTGTTACTTGTGGAGAAAAATGGACTCTAGCTTCTCATTCATGGAACTCATGTAATACCTTCTCAACTTGGACTGTCCCAATGCACCTTAATAGGACATCATTGATGTCCCTCTTGAACAAAACACTATAAACAAGCACATACAGGATGGCTTGTAATCTAAAGTACTTTATTTTTTCTCTACTCATTTCTGGAGGGCATGAACTTGTTTCAAGGTAATGCACCATGACTCGAGTCCAACATGGAATGGGTGCATCATTAGCTGGATGCTCTAGCTCATTCTATGTTAATAGGAAAACTTCTTCTTCATTTGTTGACTCATCTTGTTTTTAGGAAGCAATATGCTAACACAATCCTTTGCCATGAACCAACTTGGTTACTTTGATTTCAATATCAAACTCCATTACACAGGTGATCTAACCTAATATTTTCTCATTCAAATCCTTGACACCAGCATGAGACACTAGCAATTGAATCTTATTGTTTGAGACCAATTGTCTGAACGTCTTCAAAATCCTAATGAAAGAAAGGACATGCTTTCAAATAAAAGAATACCTTACTTCGTAATCTTCCAGACTATGATTGAAGAATGCTATGGGCTGTTATTAACCTTCTCTATTAGGCTGAACTAAGATATCTGAGATTGTGTCTAACCCTCCAAAATCATGCAACATGAAATCCTTTGAAAAATATAGGTTAATAAGAGTTGGGGCATGTGATATTGCAAGCTCGATAGCCTCAAAACTCATTTTTCCTTCTACTGTCCATTTGAATGCAAGACTCTTCTTCAACATCATTGTTAAAGGCTTCACAAGAGTGGAAAAATTAGGCACAAATATGTAGACAAAGTTTTTCCTTCAAAAGAAGCTTTGGAGATATTTCTTGTGATGTGGAAATGGAAGTTTTCTAATGGCTTCACTCTTTCAGGGTTGATTGTTAACCCTTCTCTTGAGATAATGTGGCACAACAACTTGCCCTCATGTGTACAAAATACACACTTCTCTAGATTCAATGACACTCTGAATATTATACATCTTTGAAATACTTTCCTGAGGTGAAAGAGAGGGTATGCTACATTCTTTGATAATACAATGATATCATCTAGATATACCAACACTATCTTGTTGATCAATCCTTTGAACGCCATACCCATAGCTCACTAAAACGATGCTCCAACGTTAGACAGTCCAAATGGCATCTTCTTATAATCATATGTGCCCCATTTCATGGTGAAGGTTGTCTTGTACTGATCTTCCTCCTTCACCATTATCTGATTATAGCCTGAGTATCCGTCTAGTAATGAAAACCTTTTAGAGCTAGCTACAACCTACAAGATTTTTTCCATTGATGGAAGTGGATAATGATTATTGAGTGATGCTCTGTTTAGATCATGGAAGTCCACACACAATTTGATTTCTCCATTTCTTTTCATCATTGGCACAAAGTTTGCAACCCAACTTGAATGTTTGATAGGGAAGATGATGCTAGCTTCAATCATCTTGTTCAACTCTTTCCTCGTGAGAGGTTCAATGTGAGGATTCACTGCCCTTTTCTTCTGTCTGATAGGTTTAGATCCCAGCTTCAACTTGACAGTGTGATGTGCCAACTTTGGGTTAAAACCTCTTAAATCCTTGTAAGTCCAAGAAAAGACATCTCAGAGTTATTGAAAAAGTTGGATGAATTCAGATTTTTCTTGTTGGGTACTTACTTTGCCAATTTGCAATGTCTTTCCTTCATCTATTGAAATGGGCTCTGAATCTTCACCCTTTACATGAATATTTTCCTTCTCCTTTCAGAATTGATCGTTTCAGTTGAATATTGACTCCAAAGTTAAAATAAATTTTGGTAATTTTTCGGTTCTCAGCTGCACCACCTAGTCACCATACTGTCATTCCAACTTGTCTTGGTTTCTGGCAGAGAACTCAGCTTCTTCTTGTAAAAACCTGAAAATTCATTGATCATTCTCGAAGACTTACCAACTTGTGTTGTTTTCTAGAATAGCCCATCTCACAACCAGTTTGATATGGGGTTGAGGTTTCTCATTCTTGATACTTTCTATGATATCAAATTCTGCCCTAATTGTTACCAATCTGTCAGTTGCTTCATTATTATTCCTTGGGATGTAATTGATGTTTAAAGCCTCAAAATCTTAAATAATATCCCATACCTGATTCTTGTAGTTTTTTAATAGGAAGTTCTTGGCAGCATTTTTTCCTCTTACTTGATTCACAACTAGCTCACTATCACCAAGCATTTGTAAGTTTTTAATGCCTCTCTTTCTTGTCTAATGAAATCCATGAATCAAGGCCTCATACTCAGCTGTGTTTTTTGAGAAAGAAAACTCAAAACAAAAAGCTGAGTAATATTTTGGACCCTGAGGTGAAATGATCATGGCTCCTCCTCCTGTTGCTTTTCTACTCCTTGAGCCATCGAAGAATAACTACCATACTTTGTTATCATCTTTATGGTATTTCTTGGTTATGCTAGGGATAGGATGATTCTCTTCATACAAACTATAAACTTGTATCTCAGATTATTTCATCTCTTTGTAAGGGTAAAAATCATGGATCTTGTTTTCCCATTCATCAAGAGTCAATTCTGGGATGCATCCAACCTTAGTATCTACTTTATAAGTTATTGGGAGATCTTCCTGATCAAAAGATGAACAATTTGCATTGATCAGGTTGGATACATGAGGCTCTATGTGGAAGTTTGCAATGGGCTCAGATCTGATCGTAGGATTATCTCCATACCTTGTTCTAAAAATCATGTGTGACCAATCAGCAGACAAACAACCTCCAATTTTGGCGGTGAAGTCTCTTGACAAACACAATGTAAAGAGAGGTGGAAAGTTTATGACTGATACATCTTGGAATACAGTCACATTGGGGCATGCATGCAATGTGAGGCTTAGATCCTTGATTACTCAAACTATTGTTACTGTTGTCCCATTTAATTACACGACACATTTAGAGATGAATTCATATTAAAGACCTAGTTGATCAGCTATTTGTTTTGGCATGACTTAGCTGCTTGCTCCCAAATCAATCATGCAATTATGTACCAATTTTTCCCCAATGATAAATAAAATATAGAATGGTGGGGGCTTCAACATATTACCTTTGTGGCTTCCTTGATTTCCTTCTTGCTGAGCTGTATTGGTAAGCACCTTTTCTTGCTAATTTGGTGGTTGACTTGAGGCTGACCAATTGGCCATAGTAGATTGTAACATGTCTCTCTATCCTGGGATAGAAAATGACTCCCACATTGAGATGTGTACATTCATTTTCTTCATCTACTAAATGATGTTGAATGGGGATGAGCCATATTTTTACTGCCCCTAGCCTTGCACATTCTTCTCTTGCACATGGGTCAGTACAACCGGTGCTTGAGCTGGTCGAGAAGGTGGTTTGGGATGACTCTACACATTGGGAGTTACACTATGGTTACTCATACCTTATTGAGTGATAGAGGGCTATAGACCCTTTAAATTGGATGAATTTCCCTCTCTAATATTCCTCTTCTTGGACCATGTGTTTGTTGCTAGACTATGAGGAGGTGCTTGATTCATACCATAGAAATATTCAGCCTACCAATTGACAAGTGTTATCTCATTTGAAGGTGCCTCCTGTTGAGTTGCCTCCTACTGCTGATTCCCTTCATAGCATATGTCTTGTTCCACACTAGTTGTTGTCACCATAAGAGATTGATTCAAAGAACCATTGAAACACATTGATTGGTTATGGGTCTGATTTCTTGGGAAACACCAATCATATTCTTGAGCAATGTTATTTTCCACTGGTACGAAGGATTTGGATGTGGATGCTACATTAGGGTTGTAAGGCTGGAACGACATTTTAGCAGGAGGATTTACTTGGTTTTGATTTGTAGTTTGCATGGGTGTCCTATTAGGATGCTATGGAGGTCTATTGGACTAAGTTTGAGGTAGATATAATCTTAAATTTTGAGCTTGTTGCCTCTTAAGGGTCACCAACTCATTACCAAAGTTTTACAATTGCTTCATGACTTCTTGGAGCTCATTTGAGGAGCTAGAATACGAGGTGGAAGATTAATTTGAACATTGATTCCTTGGAAGATTAATGAGAGCTAATGTGGGTGCCTGGTTAGTGCTTAGAGCTCCTAGTTCTTGATATAGAGGCCTAGTGACCTAGGTGCAAGTTTACCAGCATGAATTAAGCAATTTTCAGCTCTAATAGCAATGTTATAGGATACAAGTAAATTTTTTCCTCGTATGGATTGAATCATCATGGAACTATCAGAATTTAAATCATTAAGGAAGTATATAAAACCACCTTCAGCTATTGGTCTCATGGCCACCAGAATCCTATACCACATATGTTGGAATCTGAAGTTGAAATCAGTTAACTGCTCATTATTAGTGCTCTTGATTGTTGTCAGTTATTTTAACAAGAATAGTGTTAGTAAAGAATCACAAAACCCCTAAATGTCTACAATAAGATGTGTTGAGACTCTCAGTGTGATTACACAACATGGACATCTCTCAAAGTGTGGGACCTTGCAAGTTGAGAGAGCTCTCCAGATTAAGGCGGGTTCCTATTCCTCTATTCAGGTGCACACAAATAAATTACAGAGGATATATTCTAAATCCTACTCAATCTTACCAAGGAGACATGGTTGAGAAGATTAAAAAAATAAACCTAAGCTAATGAGGTGATGCAGAAAAGGAATGTTAGACACTGGTTTTGTAATTTAACACAGACCACAAAAATGCAATACAAACACCATCCATAGGTAACCAAACTATAATGAGAGATCAGAAAGACAATAATGAAATGCATGAGAGGGTTGAGAATCATCGACACACATATATTATTTATCCAAAGTCGATGTAGTACATTATAGTGGTGAAGAGGAAAAACTTAGCATTACAACTTGAATAGGGAAGTTAGGACTCCACGAACTCATCTGTAGACCAGAGGGAAGGGAGGGTGTAAAACAAAAATGTCCAACCATTTTCAATGGGCCCAAATCCTTTTATAGATGCTGTAAAGAGATAAGAAGGAGAGAGGTGGGAAAAATAATTTGAAGCTCATCTACTACGCATCAATGCCCCTACAAATCCACCCACAATTTGTCGTGTCCGTCGCTTTGTGTCTGTTTGGCGTATTGAAAAAAGAAGAACAACGGATACAATCCAATTTAATCTGGTTATTAGAGAAATTGGATCACGTATTAATGGCATGAAGATGTTTTCCTACTTTTCACCCACCCAACCTTGCCAACATTAAATTTTCACGTTTCCATGGTGTAGACAAGGTCGAGACCTTTCCAATGGTGCCAAATTGGTTGAGCTTTGGGCACTAGGTCGAAAGATATGTCCATTTGAATGTTTCAAGTTGGGTCTATACAAAAATGGTGAAAACCTGTTAGAAGAACTGGTCCACGGGTCCGAAACTCACTTTATGCCTTTTGGCACCAAAATATGAAAATGTAAAAATTTCCCTACAACCCTACAGTTCACTTTTGGCAAAAAATCATCTTGGGGTGCGTCGACCCGCATTTTCCATTTAGACGAAAAGTCTCTCCCAGGCCTGCCGACCCACATGCAATTGAGTCTTGACACGTGGCTCCTTGGGCATCAGCGGAGGTGTGGCTCATTTTTTCACTTTACTCCTTCTTGGGGAAAAAAGTTCAAATTGCCTCCGACGACCCACCGGCCCACTTTGACTTTTCAACATGGCCATGTGCCCCTGTGTGGGCCTAGGCATTTTTCTTCATTTGGATTTAAGATCCCCCATGGGCTTGCAGGACTGAAACTAACTTTGCACCCTATTTTCAAAAACTAAAAAATTTCCAAAAATCCTAGCAGAATCACCGCCCCGAAATTCACTTTAGTGAAAAAATAATCTTTGGGCCCGCCGGCCCACATTTTCCATTTGGGCAAAAAGTCTCTCCCAGAACCGTCAGCCTGTAACATGCAAAATATGAGGAGTTAGAAGGAATTATTTTTATTTTTGGAAAGGGGAATAAATTTCCCACCTGATGAAGATGCTTCTAGGAAACTTTTATTCTTAGAATGTCTAAAAAATTGGATTGAAGTACTAAAAGAGGAAAAATGGGTGCAGTTAACCAGAAATAAGCATGAGGTTATTTTGGATAACAATTTGGCGACTCAAAGGGGACATCTTCCTGATAGATGAAGAGATTAGTTTCCTTTTGAATCATGCATTGGGCATGGAATCATAATTGATAGCCTGATCTGATCTAAACTTTGGAAATCTGATCCTTGAGCCGCTTGGAAATTTTTGGAACTAGAGCTGACCTTGAATCTTTTTGAAATGGGCCCTTCGTGACTCGATTTTAGTTACTCTACATTTTTTCTATTTTAAAATTAGCAACTATCGTGCCGACCATGGGTCTCCTTGATGAAAATGTTGAAGGGCTTGGTGTGTTCACTTGTAGGCACATCAAATTATATAATGACACAAACATGGGGCAACAAAAAACCTGTGCTACAAAACGTAGGGAATTAAAACCTACACTACAAAAAAACAATGTGCATACGCACTTTACGAAATTAAAAACCTACACTAATATTTTACAAGGACGAGGAATTTTTCCTTTTAGTAGCAATGTTTAAGGTAGATTCCATTGAATGGGATCTACAATTCTTCACCATCAAAATTAGCCTGCCGGAAGGCATTGCTACTTGTACATCTTGTGACCATGTAGGGGCCACTCCAAATGGCATCAAACTTGGAATGCTTTCTTGGTTTTTCCTAATCTGCATCCCACTTTAGAACTAAGTCCCTTTCTTGAAAGGTCTTTGTTCTTACTTTCTTATCAAAGGTCTTCTTGATCAATGCTTGATTCTTCTCCATGACCTGCATTGCATGCTCTCTTTCCTCTCCTACTTCCATCATCTCTACATACCTGATTGCCATAGGTTCAAACTTGGCCAGGTCCAACTATTTCATGAGTTCCAAAGCGAGCAAATCCAATGATATGGGAAATACTACCTCTTTTCCACATATGAGCTTATATGGGGAGCTTCCTTTCGACCTTTTGCATGTGATCCTATCAGCCCATAGAGCTGATTTGAGCTTTGTATTCCAAGTTCTCTTATTTTCATCAAGATTCCTTCTAATAATGCTTAGCAGGTTCTTATTTATGGACTTTGCTTGGCCATTACCTTAAGGGTAATATTTTGATGAAGTGCAGAGGTACACACCATTCTTTACTTCCCATCAAGTGATCCTTTTACCAAGGATTGTCAATGCATTATCTGATATAATGGTGGTAGGGACTCCAGCCTGGTGGCTATTCCTTCATAGAAATCCAAGATGTTGGATTCATTTGCTTCTTTTAGTGCAACAGATTCAGTCCACTTGGTGAAATAGTTTATTGTAGTATGTATCCACTTGTGGCCTTAGCTTTAATTATGATTAATCGCCCCAATGAAATATAGTCCCCATTGCATGAATGGCTAATCCACTGAAATGGGATGAAGGGGAAGGGCTGCTAGCTTCTCCTTTCCTATGAAGAATGCAAACTTTTTACAATTCTTGACCCATGAGTAGAAGTCCTTCAACAATGTTGGCTAGTAATTATCATCTTTCATGATCTTGAGAGATGTTACTCGAGGGGAAAAGTGACCTCCCACTTCTCCATCATGGAACTCATGTAACACTCTCTCAATTTGGCTTGTCTCAACGCACCACAATAGAACACTATTGATATCCTTTTTAAACAAGACACCACCAACAAGCACATATGTAATGGCTTGTAGTCTGAAGTATCTTCTCTTTACTTTGTTCCATTTTGGGCGGCACAAACCTGTTTGGAGGTAATGCGCCAAGGCTTGGGTCCAACATGTAGTAGGTGCATCATTAGCTAGTTGATCTTGATCATTTTGTAGAAATATGACAGCCTCTTTTCCACCCACTGACTCTGCCTATTGCTGGGAGGCAAGCTATTCACACAAACCCTTGCCTCAAACCAGTTTGGTCACCTTGATCTCAATGTCATATTCCATTACCCGAGTGATTCATTTAAGTATTTGTTTAGGATAAAATTCTTGACACTAGCATGGGACACTAGCATTTGAATCTTACTGTTTGAGACCAAGTTTCTGAACTTATTCAAGCTCCTAATAACAACAAGGACATTTTTTTCAATGAAAGAGTATTTTACCTTGTATTCCTCCAAGCTTTGACTGAAGAAGGCTATTGGTTGTTCTGAACCTTCTTCGTTGGGCTGGACCAAGATGGCTGAGATGGTGTCTGACCCTCCAAAAACATATAGCATAAAGTCTTTTGAGAATTCTTGGAATAAGAGTTAGATCCTATGATATTGTGATTTTGATGGCCTCAAAACTCTCTTTTCCTTATGCTGTCAATTTAAATGCAAGACTCTTCTTTCACATCATTCTTAAAGGTTTCACAAGAGTAACAAAGTCAGTTACAAACTTGAAAACAATGTTTATCCTCCTTAAGAAGCTTTGGAGATATTTTTGTGTTGTGGCAATGGAAGTGTCCAGATGGCTTCCACCCTTTCAGGATCAATTGTCAATCCTTCTCTCCAAACAATATGGCCCAATAATTTCCCCTCATGAGCCAAGAACACACACTTCTTTGGTTTTATTGATACTTTGAACGTTCTACACCTTTGAAACACCTACCTGAGGTGGAAGAGATGGTCTGCACCATTCTTTGAGAAGACAGTGATATCATCTAGATACACCAAGACAATATTATTGATGAGGATTTTGAATGCCATGTCCATAGCTCACTGAAATGTTGCTCTAGCATTTGATAATCCAAATGGCATCTTCTTATAACCATATGTGCCCCATTTGGTGGTGAAGGTTGTCTTGAATTTATCTTCCCCTTTCACCATTATCTGGTTATAGCCTGAGTATCCATCTAGGAATGGAAAACTCTCAGAGATAGCTACAACCTGCAATATCTATTGCATTGATGGAAGTGGATGGTGATCTTTGAGTGATGATCTGTTTATATCATGAAAGTCTACACATTACCTGATTTCCCCACTTCTTTTCCTCACAGGCACCAAGTTTGCAACCCAACTTGAATTCTTGATAGGGAGGATGATGTTGGTCTCAATTATCTTGTTCAATTATTTTCTCATGAGAGGCTCGATGTGAGGATTTACTAGCCTTTTCTTCTGTCTGAAAGGCTTACATCCTTGATCTAGCTTGATAGTGTGTTGTGCCAGTTTTGGGTTGAAACCTCTTGAATATTTGTAAGTCCAAGAAAAGACATCTAGAAATTCTTGACAAAGTTCAATAAACTCATATTTTTCTTGTTGAGTGCTTACCTTGCCAATCTGTAATGTTTTTCCTTCCTTGATGAAAATGAGATCTGAATCTTCACCTTTTACCTAAATATTCACCTTATCCTTTGAGAATTGGTCATTTGAGTTGTAAATTGATTCCAAAGTGACAAGACCCTCTAGTATTTTGTTTGTCCTACACTTCACCACTTGATTTCCAGACTGCTGCTCCAACCTATCTTGGTTCCTAGAGGAGAACTCAACTTCTTCTTGTAGAAAGTTGACAATTTGTTTATAATTTTTGAAAAAATTCTAGCTTGTGTTGTTGTCTGGGACAGCTGGCCTCACAACTAGCTTGATATAGGGCTAGGATTTAACACTCTTGATAATCTCCACAACATCAAAGGATTCCCCAATCGCTGCCAGTCTGTCTACTGCTTCATTCTTCTTACTTGGGATGGAATTGATGATGAATGCTTAAAAATCCTTGATGAGGTCCCATACCTATTTTGTTAGTGCTCAATTTGGTCTCACCCCATTTGTCCTTAAAGTTCTTTAGTTTATGGGATTTTTCGTCCTCTCTATCTCCCCATATTGATACATAAATACTCTATACTCCATTTGGTTTCCATGAATAATCCCTTCCTTAGTCGAGGATCACTTAAAAGTCTAGAATTTGTTTTTTATTCCTCTATCCATGTGAAAGAGTCTGTACCTTGGGCGAAAACCCTGGGTTTTTCTCTTCCTTCCATTTTCCACAGCATGTTTTGTTTTTCCTTCAATTTTAGTCCCAAATATATGTGGAAACATCATTAGATTCGACTTGGAGGATCAGATTTGGGCCTTGTATCATTTCCAAACTCTCTGACCATGAAGAAAGATTCATTTCCAGGCTCAAATGGTGATTTTCCTCCTTTTTACGATTTGACGGGTGTGTTTTTCCCCTTAAAATTAACATCTCAACATCTATGGAAACATGGCCCTTTTTTATTATATGTGGCTTGGTGGGGCGCTTTGAAAACTATAAGGATTGCTTGAACTCAAAACTAGTCCACATGGACAGTCGGTGCTCATCTAAACATTCGCCTTTTTGTTTGACCTTGGAGTTATGCTGGGGAGACATGTGGAGGTTTCCACCTCCTTACCTAGACTTAGACACTTTTTTCATACATCTGGTATAGTTTTTGCAGACCGTGGACACATGGAGGTCCGACACTGATTTGAGGATCTGCCTATGGGTCCCACCTTAGCAATTGTGCCAAGGAGACACGTCGAGGTTTCCACTGCTTTACCAAGACTTATACATTTTTTTCATGTGTCTGGTATAGTTTTGGCAGACTCTGGACACGTGGAGGGCCGACACTCATTTTAAGAACCACCAAGGAGAGATGTGGAGGGACCGCGCCTGTTTGGTGACCTGCCCCTAAAATTTTATTTTAAAGAAGCACCACAAGGACACTATGAGGCTTTCGCTCACACTGACATTGCTTGGACTTTTCAATGGCCAAGGAAAACTATCTCAGACCCTAGAGACATGGCACCTTCCATTGATCTTTCAATGTTTACAACAACTCTTCGTGACTGAGACATGTGTTGAACCCATGCTCATTTGGGGTCTTTATTTTTGGGCACCATATCAAAAGAGTGCCATGAAGACACGTGGAGGATTCCATTTGCTCCTTTTATATTGAGACTTTTCAAAGGCCAAAAGTCATTTTTCTTGGGTCCAAGGCGCATGAAAGGCCAGCGATTATTTGGAAACATTCCTCTATATTTCTCCTTTGCATTTGTGCCAAGAAAACATGTGGACGGCTCTAATATAAAGTAAAGAAGGGATAGAATAAACGATTGTTATGCATTTCGTCTGTTTTTCTGCCATTTTTGCTCCAAGACTCCTGGAGATACAAATACGCACTGTTTTTCATTATTTTTTGATGAAATTCCTTGTCATTTTTGTCTACAAAGTGCAATTGAAAGGATTCAGAGATTAATTTGTGAGTCCAAGGATTGTTAAGGTTGATATTTTGAATTTTGAATTGCTCGAGAACTTGTAAACATGGGAATTACCAGAGAAGATGGATGCGTGGCAGAATTACAGAGGAAAGAGAGGGAAAAGGATGAAATGATGAAGGTTGTAAGCGCAAAAAGGTTAAAAAGGTGTTGCCTTGAGAACAAAAAATATTATTTGTTAGATCCAGTTATGCAAAGCCTCTGAAAAATGATTAAAAAGGGGATTTATCACATGACATAATCAAAATTATTGGAAGGACTACCAAGAAGTTGTGACATGGCATCCTAGTCATTAGTTGAGGGCCCAAGAAATGTGATCAATTCATAATTGGTCCACTTGGAAGCTTTCGGATCTGAATTTGTTTAATATCATTGTCTGAAACAAATTGGTAACAAAAAAGATCCCTCAAATATTGTTCTATTTTGGGGGAATATTTGAGTGAGTGAAATGTATAAACGCAATGAGAATAATCTTGCAAAAGTTCGGGGGTTGAATTCTTAAGAGAAAATTTGAGAAAATATGTCTTCGTGAGAGACCAATCCGAGATAACCTATTAATTTCTTTTGTGTTATATTTCATATCATGTCAAGTTGGTTGCAGATGTATAGCCATTGAAGAGCACTAATATTTCTCTTGAATTTTTCCCCTGTTGAGTAATCTAAGCAATTTTGAAATTAATTTGTGTCAATCTTGGAGCATTTAGTGTCTGCTTTGTTTCAGAATGTCTGCAAGTAGTTTTACTTATTCCTATTGCAATCTTACATTGAAATCTTTGTGAAATCACACAAGATCATGTCCCTGTGACAATTTAGTGGCATTTACAATTTCATTTTAAGAGGATCCTTGATCCTGTGATGAGCTAAAAAAATTTAAAATCACTCCACTGTCATTTGTTGATAAATATTGTCTGTAAGTCTTTGGGTGTACCTTAAACATGATTGATCAGAGATTTTGGTGTCTAATTGAGTCTTCTAACTCGATCCTTCATGCTATATTCTCAAATACTATGTGAAAATGTGTTGATATGGGCCTCCATTGAAGCATGTCTTATTGTTGAAGGAACGTCTTAACTATTTTGAAGCTTTCTGTTGTTGAGTTGTCCATTGTTGTGAAGTTTCTCAAAGATTTTGTATAATAAACTTTATCCTACTTAATCTCCCACCAAAATCATTCAAAAACCATGAATCCATCTTGAACCACCCCTGTTTGCCCTGCATTTAAACAAAGGAACAAAATCTATTTATTAAAATATGCAGAGCAATGAGGATTCCATAATGTCTTCAATAACATTGGCCTTGTTTTGAAAGCATCTCCATCTTTTAGAAGTGACAACTCTTGAGAGTTAAATTATGGAGTATTGATCATACTTTCCCAAGGTTTTCTTCATAAAATTTATGCAAAAGAAGGATATCTCCATCTCCTTCATCAAACATAGGTTACACTATGGGTCTTCTCACCCTGCTTAAAAGGCACGGCCTAAAGTAGTGAGGATAGTTCAAATCCTCTCGAAGGTTTTATCCATCTCTCCACAATCTGAGTGACAAAGGGCTAGTTAGATCTCATCCTTTGCTACAAAAATACATACATCATGAGCTATTTGTATCTAAGCTACACGTCGAATTTGTGATGTTGTTCAGCCTTAAAAGGAGAACAAATTTGGATACCCACACTCCTGGTGGCATTGCCGGGGAATGATTTGTTGATTTGATTGTCATTTTATATCCATTTGGACCATCAACAACACTCGTGGTGCCACTTCTGGGGAATGATTTGTTGATTTCATTGCAAGTTCATATCCATTTGGCTCATCAACAACACTCGTGGTGGCGATTCGAGGGAATCTTTGATGTATTTTACAAATGTAGTACATATAGACCCTGGTAATGTTTATTACATGATGTAAGTGCAAATACATTGTTGAAACTTCATTATCTATTCAGATCTATAAGAATTGTTCAAAGTTGTAAGTTTTGAGTGCAAAATTTCCAACTTATACATTTATTGCACTAAAGCCTGTATCATCATTGATAAATTTTGGTAAAAGAAGAGCAGATATTATAAGATTTACATTAATCTGGTATTGATAGACATTTGATAGGTCTTTCATAGTGCATTTTCACATACTAAGGTGAAAATCCTTAATGGAGACTCTGTGTTTTTTAAATTCTTAATAAATACCATTGTCTCAACATATATCAACTAAGATTTGTCATTAATCTTTGCAAAGTTGGAAGGAAGATGATATGTCTTAAGCAGGGACCCTAGTAGAAGGTTGTTTCAAGAGATGGGAAAGTATAATTTAGAAGGAAGAAGAATTTGGAAGGTTGTTAGAGATTAAACATCAAGAAAAGAGATCTCCATTGGTGAAACTGATTAGCCTGTGATTGAAGATTGCAATACTTCCTCAAGTCCTTATGAATAGGGTAGTCTCTTTGTTGAATTGAATTCTCCATATAGAGAGGGTCCTTCTTTTGTATTTGAAACATTTGTTTCTCAATCTACCCCAGTATTTACCAAATCTAATAGAGTTTTCCAAGAAATAGATCCTTTAGAGGGAATTCATTCTGAAAATTGCATCCCTGTACCACACAAACCCCTCACTCCCCATCAGTTTTTTTCTCTTGTAAGATCACCTCCTCAAAATAATATGGCTTAGCCTCCACTCAGAACTCCATTTGTTGTTAATAATTTTTGTCCCATCAATTTTAAAGGTATGGCTAGCTATCCAAATGTTTTGCCAAAAGATGTAAGAAATAGATTACCTAAAATCTAAGGAAATAAGGCAATCACTGGTTATCACCACTTGAAGCTCTTTGTCAATATGATGGAGGACTTTAAAATAGAATTTGAGGATGTATACATTAAATTGTTTATCCATACTCTAGAAGAATATGCAAGGGACTGGTATAAATATTTGCTAGATAATTCCATTGATTCTTGGATAGAGATTAAGAATGCTTTTAGAATGTAGTATGGTGATAAAACAGACCCTAGGTTTATTTTATCATAATTTGAAAATATAAAAAATAATCCTAATGAATCAGTGCATGACTTCAATACAAGATTTAACAAAACATTGATTATACTACCTATTAATTTGAGGACATGTGATGAATCATGTCTGATAAAGTATTCAGATACATTTGATAAGAAATTTTCTTACTATTTGAGCAATAAAAACCCTGTATCTTTAAGGCAGGCCTTTACCATGGCTCTATAAATTGAGAACAATATTAAAGCAGTTGGAAAACCTCCTAAGAGGGAGGGTGTTAAATTGATCAACCTATAAAAGCCTCAATCAAGTAAGTCTGTGGATCTTGAGGAAGTTGTAAAGACTTTGGCTAGAATTTTCAAAGAAATATCTTACAAGCTAGACATGGCAGAGAAAGGAATTTGACAAGGTTCTCAAGGTTAGCATAGGCAACAAGGACAAGACATATTTGCAAATCATCCAAGAAATTATTAGAGATCTGATGAAATAGGTAAAGGACCCATAGGAGATAGACAACCTCAAGATATGGAAAATAGAGTGGTTCCTGATCCTCTAAATGCCAGAGTTACTGTTTTTGAAGAGACAAATCAAATTGATTGGTGTGACAAATGTTTCTTACCCCACCCACCATGTGAAGTAGATCAGAAAGTTAAAGAAGCTGATGATGGTGATAACACTGATGATGATACATGCATGGTGGATTGATCTACAAGCTCACAACAAGGAGAAACTTCAACTAAAGTAATAAGTGCAAGAACTACTAAAATGTTTTTGGACTGCATTCACCGGGTACCTCTTCTTCTCCCTCTCATACTTTAGAAATAGATATGGTACAAGATTTTGAACTTCCTAATAATTATTTTGAGTACCTAAGAGCTCTAATGATTGAGAAGTATGATGGAGGAATCCCATCAGAAGAGGATAGAAAATTGTTAATGAATGTTTTTATTTCCCAAGAAAAAGAGTATAACACAAAAAGTAAAGCTGTCAAAGGGGTAGGGCCTCAAGTAAAACAAAAGACCCTAGTTCTCACCAATGTCCCAAAATAAGCTCTAAAGAAAGATGCATCTAGAAAAGGCCTTGTTCTCTAAATTAGAACTCGTGTTCCCACCCATGCCCAAAATGTGAAAAATCTTGTGCCACCTGATGACTTGTCAATTTTTATCCAAATGCTACTTTGCCCAAATACATTCCTTTTGAAATTTCCGAAGTCTTGAGTCAGATCAATATTTTTGTCCCAATTGTTGAACTACTTATGATTCTTGAGCACAAGAAGAGGGCCTTTGAGTATTTAGGATTGGAAGAAGATAGGAGTTCCCAAGGTAGAAATATAAATAATGTATACACTCCTCCTCCAACCTTTGTAGACCTAGAAAAACCACCTGTATTAGAGGAGATAGTTGAACCACCTAATTTTTACTTAGGAACATATTTTGTTGAGTCTCAATTAAATGTTGATCCATTTTTTACAACACTGATTATTAAGGACAAACTTCTGCACAATTGTACGTTTGATTCCAGAGCATCATGCAATATTATGCCTCTATATGTCATGAATGAATTATACATTAAAATGATAGCATCTTATGTTAAGTGTACTGCAATGGATTCTAAAGAGGTTTTTGTTGTAGGATGGGTAAAAGTTTTGGTGGTACAACTTACAGCTTATCTGGGTAAGAACTTGAAACTTGATATTGTTATTGTTGATTTCCCTGCCAAATGGTGCACATTGTTATCAAGAAAGTGGGTTGAAAGTGTTGGTGCAAGTGTTCAGATGGATATGTATTTTTCCACCATTTTAATTGAAGGTAACATTGTAAATTTGTATGGAGAGAAGAAGATGTTGCACCTCATTGAAGATCCCAATATTGCCTCTTATGAAGTATTGTATGTTGATGTGGATGCTGATAACTTTGTTGGGTTTGCTGATGAAAAATAGCATAAGATTGATTAATGTAAATGTATTGAACAAGTAGGTTTACCTTGGACCTTGTTATTTGATGGAGCTTGTTCCAAGTTTGGAAATGGTGCTGGCATTGTTCTGATTTCTCCAAGCCAGGAAGAGTTTGTTTTTTCTTTCAAACTCAACTTTGAATGCACTAACAACATTACTGAATATGAAGCACTATTATTAGGCTTGTTTATTTCATGGAAATATGGTATAAAGGATATCATTGTCAAAGGGGATTCAAACCTAATTGTCAAGAAAAATAGAAAATTGTATGCTACTAAAAATCAGAGAATGAAACAATACAAACAAGCCGTCTGGGATTTGATTGAAATGTTTGACTCTTTTAATATTGTGTACCATGATAGAAAGATTAATGTTGTTACAAATAAGTTAGCAGTGCTAGGATCCAGATTTGGGAATTGTTCGGTGTCTCCATTTTGTGATTATGTTGTTGAAATACTAATAAGGCCATCTGTCCCTAATAACGTTAAAAATTGGCAAGTGTTCCATGATGATGCTCAGGTGAAATGTATTTTGCAGAACCAAGGTGAGTTTGCTGGAAAAAATATAGATTGGGAACCAATGGTGTGTGTTGCTGAAGGAAAGGAAACTTTATTTGGAAAAGACATCATCCAACTAAAGACAAACATAATTCCTAGAGGTTTGGTGGCTCTTGAATCAACATTTGATAATGTTGATTGCATTACAAATAGAATTATGTTGGTTTCAATAGATGTGGAAGAGAATGACATGGGTACAAAGGAAAAACCACGTAAAATATGGTTAGGAAAAAATCTTAGCAAGGAAGAGAAGCATTCCTATGTTTAAATTGCTGAAGAAATATCAAGACTGCCTAGCTTGGTCTTACTCTGAGTTGAAGGCATACATGGAAGATTTGTTCGAACATAAAATTCCTCTTAAACCTAATGCCAAGCCTTTCAGGCAAAAAATAGAGGCCCATCAATCTACTCCTTTCTTTAAATATGCAAGAAGAACTGAAGAAGTTGAGGGATGGAGGTATCATTTAGCTCACAAGGTAGTCATCTTAGGTTGTAAACCTAGTTCCTGTCAGAAAAAATAATGGTGATATAAGGTTGTGTGTAGATTTCAAGAACTTGAATAAAGCATCATTGAAATATAATTACCCTCTTCCAAACATGGAGAATATACTACAATTGGTAACAGGTTCGGAATTATTATCCACTTTGGATGGTTTCTCTGGCTATAATCAAGTTGTTGTGAAGAAGACAGAAAGAATAAAGACTACCTTTACCACTCCTTGGGGAACTCTTATCTATGTCAGGATGCCTTTTGGCTTAATGAATTCTAGAGAAACTTTCCAAAGAGCAATAGATGTAACCTTAATGATTTCATTGACGTTTATCAAGATGATGTAACTATGTTTTCTAGAAAAAGAAATGATCACTTACAACACTTGGAGAGAATGGTGTTAAAGTGTAGAGAGTATGGTATATCATTGAATCCCAAGAAGTACAATTTTGGAGTGTAAAAGGAAGAACTACTTGGTCACATTATATCAAAAGAAGGGGTCATGATTGATCCAGTGAGAGTGGAAGCCATCAACAAGGTTCCAATTCAAAAAACTAAGAAGAGAGTTCAATCCTTATTTGGACAAATAAACTTTATCAGAAGATTTGTGTCTAACTTTGTTGAGCTGACCATCCCCATTACTAGCATGCTGAAGAAGGAACAAGTTATCAAATAGGAATAACCTTCCATTCAAGCTTTCAATGGGATCAAAGAAGCATTAAAGCATGCCCCTATTTTGGCAGGTCTGAATTACAAGAAGCCTTTTAAAATTTTTTCTTTTTCTTCAGAAAAAACCATTACATCTGTCTTATTGTAGAAGAATGATGAAGGGGATGAGAGACCAATTACCTTTTTCCGTAAGGCATTGCAAGGAGATGATTTTAAGTACACCATCATGGAGAAGCAAGAATTTTCCTTATTGAAAGAAACAATGGTTTTCAAACCTTACATTTTGAGCTCGAAAGTTGTTGCTTATGTTCCCCACACCATGGTGAAGGATATCTTATCAGAGATGGAGGTCTCAAGAAAAATATGGAGATGGGTGAACAAGTTGCAGGAATATGACATGGATATCCAAACCATGAAATTCATAAGAGGTTTGGGCATAGCTAAGCTTACGGATTCGAGAAACTTGAAGACTATTGAGGTGAATGAAAATGAAGGATAAAAGATGGATGTGCTTAAAATGTTGGTAAGCTTTGAATGGTACAAAGATATAATATTTTATCTCAGACATCTATGCTGCCCTAAACATTTGAGTAACAATCAGAAAAGTGCTCTTAAGTTAGCCTCTCAAAAATATTTCATTACTTATTTTGGCTTAGCTTGGAAGAACCCGGAGGGAGTTCTCTTAAGATGCATTTCTGAGGATGAAGCCCCAAAGGTAATTACTAATCTCCATGGAGGATTTTGTGGGTGAAATTTTTCTGGAAGAGGTATAACACAAAAAATCTTGAGGGCTGGTTATTGGTGGCCAAATCTCTTCAAAGATACAACTCTATTGGTTAGGAAATGTTAAAGTTTCCAGCATTTTTCTAGAATAATGAAAGCTTCAGGATCCCTTCCTTTGTAGCCTGTGTCAGTTGAAGCCCCCTTTACACAATGAGGAATGGATTTCATTGGAGAAATTTCTTATCCTTCCAGTGTTGGTCATAAATGGATTCTTGTAGCCACTGATTATTTCGTTGAGTGGGTGGAACCAATCCCCACCAAGAAAGCAACACACCCAATCATCATGGAATTCATGTTGAATCAAATCATATGCAGATTTGGAGTGCCAGTTAAGATTGTTGGTGATAATGCCATGAGTTTCAGAGCCAAACCATTGGTGGTAATGTGCAAAGAGTATGGAATCAATTTGACATAAGATTATAATTACAATCCCTAAGGAAATGGACAAGCTAAGTCCAACAATAAAAACTTGTTGAAGATCATTAGAAGAACCTTAGAGTTTAACAAAAAGAAGTGGGGTGAGAAACTAAATTTTTTTGTTTGGGCTGACAGAATCACTGTCAAAAGAGCTGTTGGTAAGAGCCTATTTGAGTTGGTTTATGCAACTCGATATTTTCTACCCCTTCATTTGCCATTGTCTTCATTTCGGTTTTTTCAACAAATTGAAGATCAGGAAGTTAGTCCATATGATGCTTGAATCAATCAGATTATTGAATTAGATGAAGAAATAAGGGCCTCCCATCAGAGGCATGTGAGGTTTTGAGAAAATTTGAAGAATTTATTTGACAAGAAGGTTACTATAGAAGCTTTTAGCATTGGGGATCTTGTGCTATTATGGGATAGCAGGCATGAAGATAAGGGAAAGCATGATAAATTTGATACATTTTGGATGGACCTTTATTCAATTGAAATTTGAATTGGTTAAAATACCTTATTCCTAAAAGACTTAGATGGGGAACTGCTTGAATTTCCTGTTAATGCCAGGCATTTAAAACATTTCCTTGATTGATTTATCATAATCAAGGTATAATTCATTTTATAGCGTATACTTCTTTGTTTTCATTCTAATTTTGTGTTTTTGTTCGTTTTGGTCCTTGGTGACCTGGTTTCGCTGGTTTCTTGGTTTGTTATTTGGAGGATGCTTATGATTTGTCTGTTCTACAATTTTATTCTTTGACTCCATTGCCGAATGATTTTTTTTGGCACTTGGTCTGCTATTTATTCTTCTGGCACTCACAAGGAGTTCCCATCCCTGAGTCGGAGCCGATGTTGGTACTCAATTTGGTCTCCCCCATTTGTCCTTAAAGTTCTTTAGTTTACGGGCTCTACCATCCTCTCTATCTCCCTGTATTGATGCATAAAAACTTTTTCCTCCATTTGGTTGCCATGATCAGTCCCTCCCTTGGTCGAGGATCACTTAAAAGTATAGAATTTTTTTATCATTCCTCTGTCCGTGTGAAAGAGTCTGTAACTTGGGTGAAAACTCGGGTTTTTTCCCTTCCATCCATTTTCCACAGTCATGTTTTGTTTTCCCTTCCATTTTCATGCCAAATATCTTTGGAAACATGATTAGATGTGACTTGGAGGATCACATTTGGGCCTTGTATCATTTCTAAATCTATGACCATGAAGAAAGATTCATTTCCAGGCTAAAATGTTGATTTTCCTACCTTTTACGGTTTGACAGGTGTGTTTTTCCATGTTAAATTTATATCTCATCATCTATGGAAATGTGGCCCTTTCTTTTTGGATGCGGCTCAGATGGGCGCTTTGAAAAATCTAAGGCTCACTTTAACTCAAAACTAGTCCACGTGGAGGGTCGGTGCTCATTTTAAAATCCACCTTTTTGTTTGACCTTGGAGTTGCATTGGGGAGACACGTGGAGGTTTCTAATACCTTGCCCATACTTAGACACTTTTTTCATGTGGCCTGTACAATTTTGGTGGACCGTGGACATGTGAAGGGCCGATGCACATTTAAGGATCCACCTCTAGGTCCCACCTTAGCAGTTGTGCCAAGGAGACACATGGAGATTTTCTGGTACCTTTCCCGGACTTAGACATTATTTTCATGTGGTCGGTACAGTTTTGGTGGACCATGGATACATGGAGGGCCGGTGCTCATTTGAGGATCCGCCTCTGGGTCCCACCTTAACAGTTGTGCCAAGGAAATGCGTGGAGGTTTCCGCTACCTTTCCCGGACTTAGACATTTTTTTCATGCGGCCACTATAGTTTTGGCAGACCGTGGACACGTGGAGGGTCAATGCTCATTTGAGGATCCACCCATGGGTCCCACCTTAGAAGTTGTGTGAAGGATACATGTGGAGGGACTATGCTTGTTTAGGGACCTGTGCCTAACATTTTAGTTTTAAGAAATTCCAGGAGGACACTTGGAGGCTTCTTCTCACTCTGCCCTTGCTTGGAATTTTCAATGGACAAGGAAAACTGTCTCAGACCCAAGACACATCGTACCTTCCATTTATTTTTCAAAATTTTCAACAACTCTTCCTGATTGAGACACATGGTGATCCCACACTCGTTGAGGGTCTCTGCTTTTGGCCACCATATCAAAACATGAAGACACGTGGAGTCTTCCACTGTCTCCTTTTATATTGAGACTTTTCAAAGGCCAAAATGCATTTTTCTTGTGCCCAGGGCACATGGAAGGCCCACGCTTGTTTGGAAACTTGCCTCTGTATTTTTCCTTTGTAGTTGCGCTAAGAAAACATGTGTATGGTTATAATATAAAGTAGAGAAGGGGAAGAAGCAACGGTTGTTGTGCATTGCATCTTTTTTTCAACCATTTTTGCTCCAAGACTCCTAGAGATGTGAATATGCACTGTTTTTCATTATTTTTTTATGAAATTCCTTGTCATTTTTGTCTACAAAGTGCAATTGAATGGATTTAGAGCTTAATTTATGAGTCCAAGGATTGTTAAGGTTGATATTTTGAAGTTATAATTTCTCGGGCACTTACAAAATTGGGAATTACCAGAGAAGATAATAGCAGGGTAGAATTATAGAGGAAAGAGAGGGAAATGGATTTTAATGAAGGTTGTATGTGCAAATGGTGAAAAAGGTGTTGCCACAAGAATGAAAAATATTACCTGTCAGATCCAGCTGTGCAGAGCCTCTTATAATTTATTAAAAATGGGATTTATGGCATGAAATAATCATAATGATTGGAAGAACTACAAAAAAGTTGTGACATGGCATCCTAGTCATTATTCGAGGGCCCAAGAAATGTGATCAATTCATAATTGGTCCACTTTGTAGCTTTCAGATCTGAATTTGTTTAATGCCGTTGTCTGAAACAAATTGGTGACAAACAAATGTCCCTCGAATGTTCTATACTTTTGGGGGAATATTTGAGTGATTGAAATGTATAAATGTAATGAGAATACTCTTACAAAAGGTCGGGGGCTGAATTCTTAAGAGAAAATTTGAGAAAAGCCATATTCGTGAGAGACAAATCTGAGATAACCTATTAATTTCTTCTGTGTTAGATTTTATATCATGTCAAGTTGGTTACAGATGTATATCCATTGATGAGCACTGAGATTTCTCTTGAATTTTTCCCCTGTTGAGTAACCTAAGCAATTTTGAAATTAATTTGTGTCAATCTTGGAGCAGTTAATGTCTGCTTTGTTTCAGAACGTCTACAAGTAGTTTTACTTCTTCCTATTGCAATCTTACATTGAAATATTTGTGAAATCACATAGGATCTCATTCTTGTGACAATTTAGTGGAATTTACAATTTCATTTAAGGAGGAGCCTTCATCATGTGATGAGATAAACGAATTTAAAACCACTCCACTATCATTTTTTGATAAAGATTGTCTGTAAGTCTTTGGGTGTACCTTAGGCATGATTGATCAAATATTTTGTTGTTTAATTGAGTCTTCTAACTCGAGCCTTCGTGCTAGATTCTCAAATACTATGTGAAAACGTGTTGATCTGGGCCTCCATTGAAGCACACCTTCTAGTTGAAGGAACATCTTAACTATTTTGAAGATTTCTATTGTTGAGTTGTCCATTGTTGTGAAGTTTCTCAAAGATCTGGCACAATCAACATTATCCTACTTAATCTCCCATGAAAATCATTCAAATACCATGAATCCATCCTGAATGACCCCTGTTTTCCCCGTGTCTCGAAAAAGGTACAAAATCTATTTACTAAAATATGTAGAGCAATCAGGATTCTATAATGTCTTCAATAACCTTAGCCTTGTTTTGAAAGTATCTCCTTCTTTTAGAAGTGACAACTCTTGAGAGTTAGATTATGGAGTATTGATCATACTTTCCCAAGGTTTTCTTCAAAATATTTGTGCAAAAGAAGGATACCTCCATTTACTTCATCAAACAGGGTTACACTATGGGTCCTCTCGCCCTGGTCGAAAGGCACGGCTGAAAGCAGTGAGGATAGGTCAAATCCTCTTCAAGTTGTTATCCATATCTCCACAATCTGAGTGACAAAGGGCCAGTTAGATATCATCCTTGGCTATAAAATGACATACATCATGATTTATCTATCTCTAAGATCCATGTATTTGTGATGTTTCTCAGCTTGAAAGGAGAACGAATTTGCATACCAACACGGTTCTTATAACTCTTTAACACATCATTCTTGGCAGGATTTTGTCTTCCGACTTGATTTTCAACTAGCTCACTATCGCCAAACAATTGGAATTTTCTTATACCACTTTTCCTTGCCCAATGTAGTCCATGGACTAGAGCCTCATACTCTATTGTATTATTTGAACAAGAAGATTACAAATAGAAAGTTGAGTTGTATTTCATACCTTGAGGTGAAATAAGCATAGCTCGTCCTCTAGATCCTTATCTACTCCTTGAGCCATAAAACAAAAACAACCATAGTTAATTATAATCTTTGTGTTCTAGCTTAATTATGTCACGAATAGGGTGATTATCCTCATGCAAATAGTAGAATCCTAGCTCAGATTCCTCCATGTCCTTATAAGGGTCAAAAGCATGCCTCTAGTTTGCCAACTCATCAAGAGTCAAGTCTGGAATACAACCAACCTTGGTATCTTCTTCACAAGTGCTTGGGAGGTCCTCCTGATCAAAGGATGAACAATTGGCATTGATCAGGATGGGTACATAAGACTCAATATGGTAGTTCGTAAAGGGCTCGGATGTAATTATGGCCTTAGCTCCGTACATTGTTCTAAAGAGCATGCGTGACCAATTAGAAAATAGATAGCCCCCAATCTCACCAGTGAAGTCTCTTGACAAACACAATGTAAAATGTGGTGGAAACTCCATGACTGATACGTTCTGCAACATAGTTATTGTTGTCCCATCCAATTGCACTACCCCCTAGAGATGACTTTGTATTAAAGACCTAGTTGATCGGCTATTTGTTTTGGCATTACAGAGATACTTGCTCCTGAATCAATCATAAAATTATGTACTAAATCATCCCCAATAATCAATGAAACATAGAACGAAGGGGGCTTCAGATTCTTACCTTGTTGTCCTCCATGATTTCCCCTAGTTTGAGATGCATTGGTAAACACTTTCTCTTGTTGGTTAGGGGCTGATTTGAGCTTGACCAATTGGCCATAGTAGTCTGCAATAGATCTCTCTGTCCTAGAATAGCCAATGAATCTCACATTGAAATATTCACATTTGTCTTCTTTAATTGTTCGATGATGTTAAATTACCTATCCTTTTGTTTCCCCTTTCATGGTACATTTTTCTCTTGCACATGGGTCATTACAACTAGTGCTTGACTAGGTTTAGAAGGCGGCTTGGAATGACTCTGCATTTTGGGAGTTACATTTTGAGTGCCAATACCTTGTGGAGTAATGGAGGGTTGAGGATTACCTAAGTTTGGTGATTTTCCCTCTTCAATATTCCTTTTCTTGGACTTTGTATTGGAAGCTGCTACACTTTGAGAAGGTGTTTGATTCATCCCACATAAGTCTTCAGGCTGCCAATTGATAAGCATAGTCTCACTTCGAGATCCTTCTTGCTAAATTCCTTGCTACTAATTTTCTTCTTGGCTAGAATCTTGTGACACACCAATGGTCTATACCATCAAGGCTTGGTTTAGTGCACCATTAAAACACATTGATTGGTTATGTGGCTGATTACATAGGTGTAGACACCTATAATTATGCCCAAGCAATTTAAATACTTAAATTGTGCTAATTATCCCCTTTCTCGCAAATCAATGACATATCATCAAAAGCACTTATTTTCCCTTGTATCATCATTAATTAATTACACTAAGCTAATTAATTAAGTTTCATATCCAACAAATACCCTAATTAACGACCTTATGTTAATAAATCACCCCTTCTACCTAGACTAATTAATTATTATTAATTAATTAGCTTTCCCTTCCATTTAACTAATAAATCAATATTTAATTGATTTAATCCCCTTTTAATAGTCTGAATCGCACTAATCTTCTTCCAAATGGCTTCTATAAGCTTACACCTACCTATTAATTAATCACCTTTGATTAATTAAAATACCCCCAACTCCCATGACTTGCTAAACATGTATTAAACCCTTCTAAAGTAAGGTTACATTTAATAAAGAAACCTTATCCATTCCTAATCATGTTTTACCTTTATCCCACATTCATGAGAATGTGTTGAATCCTTTATCCTTTGGGCTATATAAAGATCCCTCCACCTACCTTTTTATTTACACCTAAACTCCTTAGAGAGCAAATGCAAAGCATATAGTAAAGAGACTAAGAGTTTGCACCTTTCCCTTTTGAGAGTTCATCATCTTGAAGAGTTAAGCCTCTTTCTTAAGTGCTTAGGTCATATGGGAGGTGTCAAAGGGGTCTTGTAGCCCAACTTTGATAGGCCCTCATTCCTAGGTTACTTGGCATACTAAGGACAACTATTTTGATAGCCATGGAGCTTACTTAGGTCCATTCATTTATTTTTTGTTAGAGAATAGAGGAGTTTAGATATTTAGCATTGTTAGTTTCAAATTTTGTATTGATGAATGCTAGCATCTAACCCTTGTTTAATTCTTATCATGATGGTGTTTATAATGTTGTTTAATTCTTGTTAATTAAGACTATTTAGGAGTTAGTATTTGTTTACATTAGCATTAGTTTAAAAACAATACTTGCACACATTTGGAACGCCCGATGGGACATACTCAATTTTCCTTTGCACTTAATTTCAAGTTTTTGTAGTTAAGTTTCATTTTTGGTTACTAACCCTCTTTTACACATGTTGATCTAACTTGTTTTTTTAACTTGTTTTGTTGAGTTTGCATGTGTTGGGTCTTACTTGTAGGTATGAAGGAGGTGAAGTGCTGTCAAAATTGGAATTGATGGGAAAATTTCAAGATTTTTCCATGTTTTCATTTTTAGAGCTTACTTTTTTAAAATTCTACATGCTAGTTTTGTCAATTTCTTGAAAATTTTAAATTCTTGAGCATGTAGGTTAGTGTTTGATAGTGCTGAGTCTTCTATTTACATATTAATGTGATGAGTTTCTGTCAAAATTTAATCTTGGTGAGAAAATTTCAAGATTTCATCATGTTTTCATTTTTAGAGCTTACTTTTTCATCATTCTACATGCTAGTTTTGTCAATTTCTTGAAAATCTTAAATTCTTGAGCATGTATGTTAATGTTTGATAGCGTTGAGTATTCTATTCATATATTAATGTGATGGGTTGTTGTCAAAATTGAATCTTGGTTAGAAAATTTTTCCCATTTTGTAGATTAAGGGACGTTTTTTGGACATTTTTTGAGTCCATGTCAAGTGCATACCCGTGAGCATAAGAGCATATGCGTAACCCATCTTCCGAAGGCCATTACTTTTGCTCCCGAACTCGAAATGACTCCATTTTTTTATGTTGGAAAGGTATTAAAGTTAACTATGCAATGAAAACATAAATTCAGGATTTATACTTACATAAATTACAGGTGTTTCTGTTAGTTTAAAACTGGTCATTTTCTAACATGTCTAATGTTTTGATGAATGTTGTATTTCCATGCTTACTTGATTTAGACCAAAACATGCGTATGCTCTTCTCTTGCACATTTTGGTGATCTTAAGAACCAAAAACAACTTTGATCTATATCTTTTTAACATTGGGATTAAACTTAGAAATTTGATTATTCATTTTGCTTAAGGGAATGAACCTTTTACAAAGCATTTTTCAATGGTCCTTTGACTTGAAGTTTTCCATTTCTACATAGTTGGGATAAAGTTTGTGTATGCTCTTCTCTTTCACCTTAGGGTGATCTTGAGAATCAAAAGTAACTTTAGTCTTCATTTTATAACATTTGGTAAAATGGAAGCTTCATCTTTCACTTTTGGTTTAAGGGAATGAACCTTTTACAAAGCATTTTTCAATAGCCCTTTGATTTGAAGTTTTCCATTTCTATATAGTTGGGATAAAGTTTGTGTATGCTCTTCTCTTGCACCTTAGGGTGATCTTGAGAATCAAAATCAACTTTAGTCTTTATTTTATAACATTTGGTAAAATGGAAACTTCATCTTTCACTTTTGGTTTAAGGGAATGAACCTTTTACAAAGTATTTTTCAATAGTCCTTTGATTTGAAGTTTTCCATTTCTATATAGTTGGGATAAAGTTTTTGTATTCTCTTCTCTTGCACCTTAGGGTTATCTTGAGAATCAAAAATAACTTTATTCTTCATTTTATAACATTTGGTAAATTGGAAGCTTCATCTTTCACTTTTGGTTTAAGGGGAACGAACAATTATCAAGATTTTTGTATGGTTCATTGATTTAAAATATTTTTTTTACTTTTTAGTTGGATTATTTGTTGTGTATGATCTTGAGAATAAAAATCAACTCTTAATCCTCTTTTAATAATGTGACTTTCTTGGAGAACTACTAACGCTTAAGTGCAAGACCTAAAAAATGCTTGTCAAAGAAAGGACGAATCAAAATGAAATAAAAAAACTACTAATACAGTTGTTATACAGGTTGCCAAAAGGTGTTCAAGCAAACCACACCTAATTAAACAAGATAAAAAGAATAACATATTCAAAACACTGTATTGCAGGTTTCGGAAAAGGGTACGTCCCTCTCTACTCAACTGGAACATAACCCCTTTGGCATAACGCCTTAAGCTACAACAATAGGGGTGGTTCTAGGAACCCCAAAGTAGTCCACGTAAAAGGGAACCTTGTGGACGAAACGGGAAGTTCTCCACACTACCTACTTGACAAGTGATTCCTTTGTGAGATAGCATTATAGGTTTTCCGTTGTGGCGACCCCAGTGATAGTACATGTAGACGCACTAGTTGCCTACTGTTCTTGAAGGGGGTAAAGTAAAGCCAAGATACTCCCAAACTAGTCAGTGCGACTTTTTGGGTAAATCAAGCTCGCTCGTGCCAACTTTGTAACACCTAGGGCAAGAGAACCACCTAGGAGAATATACTTTGGCCAGGAGCCCACTTTGACCATTTTAAAACAGTGTTGAGTTGTGAACCTTATTTTTGAGAAACGTGTGACGTATTACTTTCGCCTAGTTTTTACTTGCCTTAGGGCGAGGTGAAACTCTGCCGAAGTGAGGCTAGCATTTTTTGTCATTTTTCTTGATTTATTTCCTTCATATTCTTTTGACACTTTGTTGATCAAAAGAGGTGTGATTACCTTTGTGTTTCCATTCGACTGTTTCTCTCACTTTTATGTCTATTTACGCCCATCCATGTTTGCGGCTGGGTTAGTTAAATGTCTAAAGTGAGTGGACACGTTTTCACGTCATTTGGTAGCCATTGTGATTTTGATACCCACGTCAAGATTGTCATTGTAGTTAGGCATGGTTCATCACCGTATACTTCCATAGAGGAGTTAGCTTGTTTGTCTCGTATCATTACAATTTCGATATTTACGTCTTGTTTCTTGTAAACGCGACATAAATACCTATATTGTATGGTTACGCTGCACACATTCTTAACTATTCCTAGCTATACTTTGATATTTTTTTGTTCGGTTTTATTATTACCTCAATTTCAAAATGTGATAGGCACTACCATTTGTGCGTGTTATATCGATAACACCTCGATATCAATACTTCACTTTCTTGCAAAGTGGGTAAACATATCTTGGTGATATTGTTGTGTCATTCACAAATTATAATTGGCACTTTTTGAGATATAGGTCTTAATCAGACTTGAACTTGCTCGTCATATATCTTGATTGGGAGATTGCATATAACTTCATGTATTTACTTACGTCTTGTTCATTCCTTTGAACTTGGCATAAGTGGATACATATTGTTAATCATCTGGCGTCGCAAATTACTTTGAAACGTAGTCTAGGAAGTACTTCATTTGATTAAGTGTTGGTACCAAATGATTGTTTCATTGGTGAATTTATCATTCTATCACATTGGTATTCTCACACTATTAATTTACTCTTAACACGTACATCTTGTGTTTCACTTAGGGGTATTCATTGAATTTTAAACAAATCTATAACTTACCTTAGGGAAACTTATCACAAAAACATGGCTCCCAAGATGCGTCTAGGTTTAAAGAAACAAACATATGAGGAACAACAGGCGCAAGCTTGGGAAACCTCTAATAGACAAGGGTCAAACCCATTTATCGGACACGATCTAGGACCACTATTTTCTGTAGAAAAGGAAACAGAAGAAATGGTCGACCATAGTGGAAACGAATTAGAGTCACCACGCGTGGACTTTGATTTTGACCCTGCTCTACTAGATGAGTTTCTCCTTAGAAACAAAGATAGAGTTTTGGCACAGGTCATGGAATTAGGGGCCAAATTTCCCACCGAGAATGAACCAATATTACCTATAAATTACACTACTAAAGAAGAACGCCTCCTTATCAATATGGAAGATATTTTAACAGGCGGGCATGCTTCCACTTCTTACGCAGAAAATGATAAAGTAATAGGGCATAGAATACCCCTCATCAAAGTGCCATGAAGAAACAAGATAGAACATGAGACAGGGGAATAATCTCCACAATACGAAGAGGAATAACCTTTAGAATAAGAAGACACAAACCAAGTCACAATCTAACAACAACTCAGTAACGTAAGCCGACAACTAGCTTTGCTTACTTTCTAGGTACAGAAAGACACAAACAAGAACGTTCAAAAGTCAAGGCCTAAGTTTAGGATCCACGAACTCCATCAAGAAAACCAAGGATAAGAAGACATGGGGTATCATCATGTACACGTCCCCGCTTTTCCCACTAGAGAACAATTGCTCACACAAGAAGTGCAATCTATGAAAGCAACGCTTGTGAGCATAAAAGAAAGCAATATAGGGAGTATTAGGAAATACCAATATGAAGAACTATGCCCCTATCCTTTTGACAAGACAATGACCCCTCAACCATTTCCAAAGAAATTTGATATGCCAAATTTCGAAAAATGCAAAGGAAAGGGAGACCCAAGGGATCATGTTAAATATTTCTACATGACATGTTAAGAGGTGTCTTATAGTGATAATTACCTCATCAGACGTTTTCCTAAGAGTCTCAGAGGTCAAGCATTGGAATGGTTTACGTGCTTACCACGAGGATCAATTTTCACCTGGCCAGAATTGGGGGAAAGATTTGTGCATCATTTCTCGTATAACATAGAGAGTGTCATCACCATGGCAGACTTGTGCGGCACAAAATGCCCAAATGAGACCTTCGCCAGCTTCCTCCAACGATGGAGAGGGATAGCTAGTTGCTTCCCTTGCAATTTCCCTTAGAAGCAGATGGTCAGTATTTTCGTCCCTAATCTCAACCCAAATATAGCTTTCCACCTCCAAATGCATTGTGTCCGCACCTTTGAGGAGGTTATCGAGAAAGGGATTCAAATAGAAAAGGCTCTCATTGCGAAAGGCACACTCAAAACCCAATCTAAATACAACCAAAGTGTCAAACCCGGTGAAAAGCCAAAGATATTTAATAAAAACAAAAACGTGGTGGGAGACAGAATCACTGATTCCAAACGTGTTCAAATAGTCCAAACTATTCAACCTTTTAAACTAACCAAGGGCTCAATTCAACCACCACCAAAGTGACGAACATTCACCTCCCTCAATGAACCGTTGTCTTTCATACTAAAACATTTGGATGCGGCCCACATGATGACCTATCCTAAAATGCAACCATTTGATGACAAAGCTCCTAAACCTTCATGGTATAAGGAGCATGAATACTGTGAAATGCATCGCGTTAAAGGGCATAAGACAGAAAAATGTCTGTGGCTTCGCCACTATATTCAGGACCTCGTTGATAATGGGGAGATAGAGGTGGATAACCCTGGAAAAACACAAACACCTAACGAGAAAATGGGGATTTATAAGGAACCATTCCCTAAGCATGATAAGTTGGAAAAGACAAAGCCGGATCGGGGAGACTCATCCCAAACCTATAAAGCTATGAATTAATTGTATAGCGAAAGAGATAACAATCATTACGATTCACTTATCAGATGTATTCACTCCCCCGCTGACTTTGTCAATACCATCTAGATCAAGGGAAAGGACTGCACTACGGTAACAAGGAATGCCTACCTCATGATTCCAGAACCCTCTCTGTTGACCCCATAAACTAGTAAATATAACCTTTTAGAACAACTTGAGAGGACACCTGCTAAGATCTCGATCTTAGATATTCTCAAGATATCCAATGTGCATAAGGACATTTTGTATCAAACTCTTCAGGGGTCGGGAGTGCCTTTAGAAGTCGATCTTGTGTACCTTCAAGCCGCGGTGGCAAATATTGTACCCAGTGAGCATCTCACTTTTAACCATAGGGAGGTCCCTACCGAGAATCCTAAATATAATCTTCCCTTATACATTGAGGTAGTTGTCACCTGCAGGAAAATCAAACGGGTGCTTGTGGATAACGGATCTGGATTGAATATCTACACGCTTAAATTAGTCAAAAAATTGGGACATATGGAGGAAAATCTTGAGTCCCATATCATCACTATCACCGCATACGACAATGCGGAAAGAGAGTCAGCAGGCACCATTACGCTGCCATGGAGGTGGGCCCCACTTGCCATCAGACGAAGTTTCACGTCCTATACTTGGAACTTCTATATAATATGCTTCTAGGCCGACCATGAATTCATGCCATGCAGGTCGTGCCATCAACATTTATTCAATGCATCAAACTGAAGCATGAGGGACATACGGTTACAATACCAGGAGATTCAGAGCCCTTTTCTCATTATAGAGCTCTTAATAGCTTTTCACGAAAGGGTACATACGCATGTCCCTCCACAGATATAGTTGTCCCTCTTCGTTCTGAGGCCATGGAATATCGAGTAGATTCAAATTCTCTTAGTTTTTGTGCTCATGGGGCATCTACTTCAACATCTCCATTTAATTCATGGGAGATGAAAATCCTGGAATATGGTTATGGGGAGTATAATTTACAATAAGCACTCTTAGTTTTTGACCTCTCCTTGTCGCCCAAGACTAGAGGTCGACCCAACTACCGCTTCAGGAGACCTAGAGAGGAACACAATATTGGGTCGTTCCTACCCGGAGGCTTGTTAGCTGAGGAAAAAATTGCTTGATCCACCTACTACTTAGATCCCTGAGGACACTTAGCCATCTTGTTATCAAACCCCAGAATATGAAAAATTGAGCAAAACGATGTACTCCATGGGCTACAAAGGCCTAGGATGTGGTAAGAATGAACAAGGACAAATGGAACCAGTCCATCTCCCCCATTTCAAAACTGAAAGATATGGCATCGGGATTCGCCCTTATGGGGCACACCCTAACTATCAAGATGCAACTTGTTCAGAGCATGAGGATGGCTCCGATTATCTAGATAGCGATACAGATTCCTGTTGTAGCCAATATGAGGATCTGACCTCCACGAACCTTTCATGAATAATGTTGTCCTAACCATCACCCGCACTAAACCAACCCTTGACCTTGTATACCCCTCCCTTGTTGAATGGGACCAACAACGTCACGTGCCACTAGATTTATTTGAGAACGACGAGGCTATTGCAGAGTTCATGGGCATAAGGGATACAATTCCCATTGGAGATCACAAGAAGGGTTTCTTTATCGACTTAGACACCTGCGCCTACTTCAGCGAGGAGGCTGAACTTCGTGGTCAACAAAATTTAAAGAAAAGTGAGGGCAAGAGTTCTAAAGAAAAGCCTCAGAAAAAATCTAAGTCCAAGTCACACAATGAAAACCTCTTTGAGGCACTGGCTGACAAACAAATAAGAAAATCAAAGGACAAACAAAGTGACCACGCCAAGGATGAAAATCTCGTAGAGACATCCTTAGATGAAGATCTAAACCTACCTCCCGATCCTACGCGTATGGAGGATTTATCAAAATTGTTAGTTGAAGAAACCATTGATGTCAATATTGGTACCAAAGAAGATCCCAAGATAGTAAAATTGGGAGCATCACTCTCGGCCAGAGAACAAAATACGTTCACTATGCTACTGCGAGAGTTTATTGATGTGTTCGCATGGTCTTACAAAGACATTCCCATCTTAGATCCAAATTTGGTCGTGCACAACCTGGTTATGCACACAGACGCTAAGCCTATCAAACAAAAGCTCCAAAAGATGCACCCAAGAGTGGCCTTATTAGTTAAAGAAGAGTTGGAAAGGTTGCTTGCAACAAGATTCATCATGCCAATTGATTATTCTGAATGGATATCAAACATTGTTCCTTTCCAGAAGAAACCTATCGGTATCCAAATCTACACAGATTTTAGGGACATCAATAAAGCTTGCCCTAAAGATGACTTTCTATTGCCCAACATTGACATGATTGTTGACTCAACCGTAGGGTACGAAATGCTATCGCTTATGGATGGCTTTTCAGGTTATAATCAAATTAAGATCACTGAGGAAGACCAACACAAAACAACTTTCACAACTCCTTGGGGCACCTTTTGTTATTAGGTGATGCCATTTGGCCTTAAGAATGTGGGAGAAACTTATCAGCGGGACATGACAGTAATATTTCACGATATGATTCATGACATCATGGAAGACTACATAGACGACATCCTAGGAAAGTCCAAAACAAGAGAGGATCATCCTATCATTTTGCAGCGTATCTTTGAATGCTTGCGTGAATACAAAGTCAGGTTGAATCCAAAGAAGTGTGTCTCTGGTGTGCTATTTGGGAAACTATTAGGATTCATCGTGTCAAGACGAGGTATTGAGGTAGACCCTACTAAAGTGTCTACTTCACAGAAATGCCTCCACTTGAGAATATCAAGCAACTACGTAGCTTGCAGGGGAAAATTCAAGCCATTTTCCGCTTTATCTCCTAGCTTGCAGATAAATGTCACTCTTTCACTCATTTTCTTAAGAAGGATGTCGCTTTCATCTGGGGACTCGAGCAATAGAAATCCTTTGCTTTGCTTAAATAGTACCTAGCTAATCCACCTGTCCTCATGCCTTCCACTCCGGGAGAACCACTTTTGCTCTATATTTCCACTACGCAATATGTTATTGGTGCACTGCTTGCCCAATATGACCTTAGCCATAAAGAGAAAGCAGTGTACTATCTGAGTCACACCCTCATCGCCTATGAACATAATTATCCTCAGATTGAAAAGGATTGCTTGGCCGTTTTTTTTACCTTTCAGAAACTTTGCCATTACCTGCTAAATACTAAGACCAAGCTCATATCCAAGGTCGACCCACTAAATTATTTGTTGGCCAAACCCTCCCTCACAGGTAGAATGGCTAATTGGATCATTCTACTCAGTGAGTTTGATATAGAATTTGTCCATCAAAAATAAGTTAAAGGACAAGTACTTGTCGACCAGCTAGCGGAAGCACCTTTGCAAAGCACAGAACCTTTGAGTCTAGATCTACCAGATGCATATTTGCTCTACATTGAAGAATTTGTCGTATGGCAGATACATTTTGATGGATCTTTTATGTTTCATGGTTCAGGTGCAGGAGTGGTCCGTATTACTCCTTCAGGTGATCTTATACCGCAGGCTTTCTGCCTGGCCTTCCCTTGCATGAACAACATTGCGGAATATGAAGCACTCATTGCAGGGATGAAGCTATCCATCAAGTGGAATATTCAACATGTTAAGGTTTTAGGTGATTTGCAGCTAATCATCAAACAGGTTAATGATGAGTATAAAGTTAAGGATGACAAGCTCATACCTTACAAGAAGTTTGTGGAAACTCTGAAGGAGTATTTTGTGCGCATTACCTTTGAGCAGATCCCAAGAGTGCAGCAAAAATCGGCAGATGCTATGGCAACGGTGGGATCTATGCTTCGTATTCCGCCAGGGAACAATGATATGCCATTTTTCTTAGAAAATCTACACCAGCCCGCATATGACATGCTAGAATATTTCCTGGCTTGTGAGGTTGTTGGTCCCTATTACCCATGGTACAAACCCATTTTCACCTATCTTAAGGACAGTACTTTCCCTCCCAATATCTCCCATTCTGAAAAGTAAAGCCTGTTTCACCAGATAGCCCGTTACACCCTTTTAGGAGGTACACTTTATTGGCGTGGCTATGATGGGAATCTGTTACGTTGTTTGGATGTGACGGAGTCAATCCAAGCAATTAAAGAAGTACATGAAGGAGTATGAGGAGCACATACAAACGGAATGGTCTTGGCTAAAAAACTGTTAAGAGTAGGTTACTATTGGCCCCCTATGGAAATTGCTTGTTGTAATTATGTTAGAAAATGTGTGCTTTGCCAAAAGTATGGAAATTTCATCCATGCTCCATCGCAACCATTGCAACCAATCACTACCCCGTGGCCATTCTCCAAGTGGGGAATTGATCTAATAGGGAAGCTTACTCCTACCTCATCTGATGGTCATACACATATCATCACAGCTACAGAATAATTTACAAAATGGGTGGAGGCTGTCCCTTTAACCTATGTCACAGGAGCACAGATTTCTAAATTCATCATGAATCACATTATTTGCCAATATGGTATCCCTACAGCCATTGTCACAGATAATGGGAAGTCATTTAAGAACAAAACTGTGAAAGGTCTTTGCCAACGGTTCCAAATCAGATTGAAATGGTCCACACCATATTACCCTCAGGGTAATGGACAAGCTGAGGTAACAAACAAGACTTTGGTAAGGATAATGGAGAAGATGGTTAGCAAAACCAGTCAAAACTCGTACCTACAAATCCACCCAGCCCTCTGGGCCTACCGAACATCAATTCACACTCCTACGGGTGTGACACCATATTCCCTAGTGTTTGGGATAGAATCTATCATCCCTTTAGATATCGAACTCCCATCCCTGCGAATTTCTCTTCAATACTATTTGGATAAGGATGAAGATTATTGAGTGGCAATATTGGCTAAGTTAGAGCTCCTGGATGAGAGGCGCATTCACGCTCTTAATCACCTAAAGGTATATCAACACAGAATCTCCCGCAACTACAACAAGATAATCATCCCTCGCCAGTTTGAGGTGGGTGATTTAGTTATGAAGGAGAACCAGTTCAACACCAGACCAGAGCGAGAAAAGAAAGGGAAGTTTGAACCACACTCGTTAGGACCCTATGTCATAGTTTCCAAGTACGGCACCGGGGCATACAAACTGGCTCACCCCAAAGGTGATGAGCTCCTAGAGCCAATGAACGCCATGCATCTTAAGAAGTTCTATGCTTGAACATGGCACAAAAATTAAAAAATAAATAAATAAATAAAAAATCAGAAAAAGAAAAAGAGAAAAAAGGACGTCCACTAGTGAAAATCATGCAATTGTGGCACTTTGGACAAGTTCTTGGGTGAAAACTGGTTTCCGGCACCTCGGGAGGATTCGTTGTTCACAAGAATTCTGTATTAGAAGGGTAGTTGGCTTTTTCCTAGACCTGGTTATAGCTTTGAGTTTCCTTTTGCACACCATCTTGTCAAGCCTTGATCCGGATTTTCCTTCTTCTATTCATCTATAAGGGACGTGGTCTTTCATTATTTCCCATCTTATGCTGGGGGCAACTCAACGACTTCACCTTCTTGTTCATAAGCGCGTGGCTTCTGCCCTTATATATTCCCCACCTAATGCTGGGGGCATCCATGATTTCTTGGTTACCTGCACATAGCTTTGGAAAACTGTTAAAACCACAAAAACAATAGAACATTGTTTCAAGAAAACACAAAAACAATAGAACATTGTTTCGAGAAAACACAAAAATAATGGAAAATTGTTTCGAGAAAACACAACAATAATAGAGAATTGTTTCGATAAAACACAACAACAATAGACAATTGTTTCACAAAAACCTAAACAATAGAAAATCGGTGCATGAAAACATATCTTACAAAAACATTTACTTGCATTGCCTTGTTTCCTTGCTTTGTTTGTTTCTTGTATAGTGTTTTGTGGGCTTACTTTTGAGTTTTTTGTTTCTTGGGTGTACTTTTTCATAGTTTATCTTTTCTTTCTTAGAATAGATTCATTCTTGCTTGTGCATATTGTAGTGGGTTTTGACATGCTAGTGTGTTAATTCATTATTTCTTTCTTAACGCATTTGGTTGTGTTTTGTTACTTGTTAATAAGGCATGGTGATTCATGGTGTATTGCATTAATTCCTGGTGTTCTTTGTAGCATTTGACTGTGTTTCTTGCATGTGCTCTGTTTTTTATCATTCACATCACATTACCATCACTATCATCACATATAGCATCATCTATACATCATATATAAACAAAAATGCTAAGTTTTACATCATGCATGTATGCTAAGCTAATCATCACATATCATATCATCAATGGGGATAAGAGGGGTTGTGCATTATCAAAAATATATCCCCCCCCCGCACCAATATCATCATATCATCCCGTCCACATACATTAAAATAACACTTGAAAACAACATTTGATATTGTCTACAGATTTATCATCTACAATCTACAGCATGCCTCCAACGATCACATGTGATCACCATCTCTCCTGAGTGTCAGAGCCTCATGGTAAGTTTTCTAAACTGAGCAGTTAAAATGAATTTATTGCGATATTTTTACCCCCCTGGTGGGGTATATTAACCTGTTTTTCACCGATCGGATGGCCGGGACACCCGTTTAGCTCACCGTTTACTCCTCTGTTCATTGTGGAATAATTATTTTTAATTAAATAATTATTTTTCACCGTATTGGGGCATTTTTTGTCCAATACCCCTTCCTTCTACCCTGGACAATTTTATTGCTCCCTGGAAATTTTTATTCTTCTTCACACCCTCGTAAATAATTATTTTTTCTTAATTTTTCCACTAAACAAGGACATTATTTGTCGTTTGTTTCTCTTTTCTTCCACCTAGGGAACTTTCTGTTGCCCCTAGGCCCTTATTTTTCTTCTTCTCCTTTCTTCTATTTTTTATCATGGTTCAGAAAGCCAAAAAAATACAAAGATTTACTATATCAAAAAAAAAATCCAAAAACAAGGCAATTTTTTTTTTAAATTCCTAAAAATTAAAATACCCTACAAAATGGTAACTTGCTTCTTACGGCTGAAACTTGTTTCTTGCGCATGGTATTTTCTCCATATCCTATTGTTTTGTCTCACATCTTCCCCGATTAATGCAACTCGTGGATCACTGGATTCACAACCATTCACAAAAGCTAGCTGCTTGCTTCGTTTCTACTCTGGGCCACTTTTGGTTTCCTGGTGTTGTTTCATTGCGCACAAACATTTTTCATGGACCCCGTGTCCATTTTCATTTCCCCTTGCATGTATCCTTGCTTGGGGCATCATTTTTAACCCTTTTCATTAATCACGAACTTGTGGATCTCTTCAACACTGATAACAAAACATTTGTACAACTGTCTTGACCGTTGTTGGGTTGGATATGTGTGTTCGTACTTGTTTTCCCTATTATATGAGCTTGTTTCCTTCTCGTATTGCATTGCATTATTGTATGTTGTGTGGAGTTGGTACTTTCAGAAATGGATAATTTTTCGTAGTATGGCTTTTCATGTCATTCTACCTTTGTCGTATGCTTATATTTTTCATAAGGACCGATGATGTAGTTCCTATGGCAATATGATGACATCAAATTTGTTCCAAACAAATAAGCGGCTAGAGGTTAATCTCTTCTCTCCCCTAATCCATATTTCTTCTACACCACTTCCCTTTCACCCCTAATTCTCCCTCTCCTCAGGGCATCCTGCCTCGTCCCCATTCTTCTGCGTATTTCTCATCTTTTTCGATCGTTGATCGGATTCCTTCATCACCCCATCGACACTCGAGGGGGCATCTCTCCCTCCTACTAATTTTTCTTCTATCCCTTCAAAATATCTTTTGGCTACTATCTTTGAAGTGGCATCACTTACGCCACTTCAAAGAGGGGAAAATGTAGACACCTATAATTACGCCCAAGAAATTTAAATACTTAAATTGCACTAATTATCCCCTTTCTCACAAATCAACGACATATCGTCAAAAGAACTCATTTTCCCACATATCATCATTAATTAATTACACTAAGCTAATTAATTAAGTTTCCTATCCAACAAATACCCTAATTAATGACCTTCCGTTAATAAATCACCCCTTCTACCTAGACTAATTAATTATTATTAATTAATTATCTTTCCCTTCCATTTAACCAATAAATCAATATTTAATTGATTTAATCCCCTTTTAATAGCCTGAATCACACTAAGATTCTTCTAAATGGCTTATATAAGCTTACACCTACCTATTAATTAATCACCTTTGATTAATTAAAATACCCCCAACTCCCATGACTTGATAAACATATATTAAACCCTTTTAAAGTAAGGTTACCTTTAATAAAGCAACCTTATCCATTCCTAATCATGTTTTACCTTTATCCCACATTCATGAGAATGTGTTGAATCCTTTATCCTTTGGGCTATATAAAGAGCCCTCCACCTACCTTATTACTTACACCTAAACTCCATAGAGAGCAAATGTGAAGCATATAGTAAAGAGACTAAGAGCTTGCACCTTGCCCTTTTGAGAGTTCATCATCTTGAAGAGTTAAGCCTCTTTCTTAAGTGCTTAGGTCATATGGGAGGTGTCAAAGGGGTCTTGTAGCCCAAATTTGATAGGCCCTCATTCCTAGGTTACTTGGCATACTAAGGACAACTATTTTGATAGCCATGGAGCTTACTTAGGTCCATTCATTTATTTTTTGTTAGAGAATAGAGGAGTTTAGATATTTAACATTGTTAGTTTCAAAGTTTGTATTGATGAATACTAGCATCTAACCCTTGTTTAATTCTTATCATGATGGTGTTTATAATGTTGTATAATTCTTGTTAATTAAGACTATTTAGGAGTTAGTCTTTGTTTACATTAGCATTAGTTTAAAAACAACACTTGCACACAATAGGAAATACCAATCATATTCTTGGGCCATGTTGTTTTGTGTTGGAACCAAGGCCCTCGATGTTGAAGTTGTGTTTGGATCATATGACTGGAAAGGCCTAGCATTTTGAGGTTGTCCTTGGTTTCAGTTCTGATTTGCATTCTGAGCTAGTGGCCTATTTTGCTGATATGGGGGTCTAGCTTGATACTGAGCTTGAGGCTGATATAGCCTAGAACTCTGAACGTTTTGCCTCTTGATAGTTACTAACTCATTCCCTAGGTTATGCAGCTATTTCATAACTTCTTGAAGCTCTTTTGAGGTGCTAAAGGATGACGTAGAGGCTTCAACTGAACTCTGATTCATAGGAGTAGGTTTGAGAGCCAATGTGGGTGTCTGACTAGTGCTTAAGGCTGATAGTTTTTGGTATAAAGGCATGGGTGACCTAGGAGCAAGTTTTCCATCATGAATTAAACAATTTTCATCTCTTATGGAAATGTCATAGGCTACAGGTAAGGTGGTGCCTTCCATTGATTGAACCATTAAAGTAATATCATAATTTAGAGCTCTAAGAAAGTATAAGAAAGCACCTTCATCTTTGGGCCTTACAACCAATGGAATCCTATCCCATGTCCTTTGAAATATGAGATTGAAATTTGTCAACTACTCGTTAGGGGCCCTCTTGATTGTTGTCAGTTTCTCCAAAAAGGATACATTATCTCCCTTTTTTCTAAATTGATTATGAAGAGCTCTACAAAGATGGTCCCAAGTTTGAATAGAGCCAGCTGTTAAACTCTTGAACCATTATGAAGATTTACCCTTGAGTGAAGAGGCTAGTAACTTGACTGTAATGTCCATCTCAATGATCCCATGAATTGCAGAGACATTTGCAATGTCCTAAATGTGGTCACTAGGAGAAGTATGGTTCTCTCTAGTGAAATATGGGATGCTCTTTAATGCTGCAACTCGAACTGAATTTTTTGCATTAAGGGTGAGTGGGTTGCTATAAGTGAAATTGACATAAGAATTTGGTTGTACCATCCTAATTGGCCTAAGAACCCTTGTTGATTTAATGAACACCCTACTAGGAGGATACTATGACAAGGTTCTGTTTGGTGGAGATGGAGACCTCTGGGCTCTTCTCCCTCTTCCCCTTCTATCTGGGGACAAGTGTAGATAGACAAATAGTCCCTCCTCTCTAGTTTTTTACCTTCTTTGTATTCTTCTCATGAACTTGACAAGCATGGACTGTTGATACCAGTAGATTTTGATTCTTTTGAAGTCGCTAGATGTGCAATTTCAAAGCTTCTTAAAATATAAAATTACAGCAAGTGCACATCAATCTTGTTGCAATAAAGATGGAGACTTCTTGTTCCCACTGGGCATGCCAAAACTGTTAGTACAGAAACACAGCACCCCTGAATGTCTATAACCAGATGGTTTGAGACTCTCAGTGTGATTACACAACATGGAGTATCTCTTAAAGTGTGGGACCTTGCGATTTGAGAGAGATCTCCATATTAAGTCCGGTTCTTATTCCTTTGTTAAGGTACACACAAACAAATTCTAGAGGATCTATTCTAAAATCTACTCTATCTTACCAAGGAGACATGGTTGAGAAGATAAAAAAATAAACCTAATCTAACAAGGTGATGCACCAAAGGAATGTTAGAGACTCATTTTGAAATTTAACAAAGACCATAGAAATGTAATACAAATACCACGAATAGGTAACCAAACTATAATGAGAGATCAGAAAGGAAACAATGAAACACGCGAGAGGGTCAAGAATCATCTGCAGACATATATTATTGCTCCAAATTTGATACAATAAATTATAGTGTCCAAGAGGAAAAATTTAGCATTACAACTTAAATGGGGAAGTTAGGACTCCATGAACTTATTTGCAGACCAAAGGAGAATCGAGGGTGCAAAATAGAAATGTCCAACCCTTTTCAATGAGCCTAGATCCTTCTTTTAAAGATGCTTCCCAGAGAGAAGAAGGAGAGAGGTGGGAAAACTAATTTGAAGCTTAGCTACTAGTCATGAATGCCCCTGCAAATTGACCCATAATCTAGAGAGTCTTTCACTTTGTGTCTGCTCGGCGTATCAAAGAAAGAAGAACGTCAGATCAAATCCAATTTGATTTGGTTTTTGGAGCAATCGGATCGCGTATTAATGGCATGAAGATGTTTTCCCATGTTTTACCCACCCAAACTCACCAACATTAATGTTTCAGGACTCCATGGTGTAGATGAGGTCGAGACCTTTCCAATAGTGCCAAATTTGTTGAGTTTCGGGCACTGGGTCAAAAGATATGTCCATTTGAATGTTTCGAGTTGAGTCCGTACAAAATTGCAAAAACTAGTTTGCAGAATAATTCCGCGGGCCCAAAACTCACTTTTTGCCTTCTGGTACCAAAATACAATAATGCAAAAAAATTCCTGCTACACCGCAATTCACGTTTGGCAAAAAATCATCTTCGGGCCCACCAGCCCACATTTTCCATTTGGGTGAAAAATCTCTGCTAGGCCTGCTGGCCCACTTGCAATTGAGGCTTGAAACGTGGCTTCTTGGGCATCAGAAAAGGTGCAGCTCTTTTTTTCACTTTATGCCTTCTTGGGGAAAAAATTTCAAACTACCTATAACGACTGACCGACCCGCTTTGACTTTTCAACATGGCCACATGGCCCTTTGCGGGCCTTAGGCATTTTTCTTCATTTGGATTTAAGATCCCCCGTGGGATTTCGGGCCCAAAATTCACTATGCGCCCTATTTTTAAAAGTAGAAAAAGTTCCAAAACTCCCCGCAGACATGCCGGCCCGAAATTCTCTTGGGAAAAAAATCATCTTCAAGCCCGCTAGCTTGCATTTTCCATTTGGGTGAAAAGTCTCTCCCAGGTCTGGTGGCCCGTAACTTGAAAAATATGAGGAGTTAGAAGGACTTCTTTATATTTTTGGAAAGGAGAAGAAATTTCCGACCTGATGAAGATGCTTTCAGGGAACCTTAAGTGCTTAGAATATCTTAAAAATTGGATTGATTCACTAAAAGAGGAAAAATGGGTAAGGTTAACTAGAAATAAGCATGAGCTTATTTTTCATAATAGATAGATTATCTCCCTTCTCTCCAAATTGATTGTGAAGAGCCATGCACAAATGGTCCCAATTCTTAATGGATCCCGTGGTTAGACTCCTAAACCACTTTAAATCTTTACCTTTACAATATTAAGCCAACAACTTTACCGCAACATCCATTTCAATGATCTCATAAATTATACAAACATTGGCAATATCCTAGATGTGGTCAATTAGGTTCGTCTGGTTCTCTCTAGTAAAATATGGAATGCTCTTCAGTGTAGCAGCTAGAACTAGATTTTGTGCATTGAGAGCCAATGGGCTTCTGCCAGTGAATTTGACGTAGGGGTCTGGTTGTACCATCTTGATTATTCGGAGGACCCTAGTTGATTGAATGAAGGGTATACTAGGTGGAGACATAAAAAATGTCTTGCTTGGTGGAGATGGAGACCTTTTTGATCTTCTTCCCCTTATTTCTCTATTTGGGGATAACTGTAGATAGACAAATAGTCCCTCCTCTCTAGTTCTTGACCTTGTTTGTATTCTTCTCATGAAATTAACAAGCTTGGACTGCTAAAACCATTTGATTCTACCTCTTTTAGAGTCTCCAGATGTGCAATTTTAGAGATTCTTAAAAGTTGAGAGCTCACAACAAGTTCACATCAATCTTGACGCAATAGAAATGAAGACTTCCTGTGCCACCGGGCATGCCAAAACTATTTATGAAAAATCACAACACCCGTGAATGTCTACAAATGGATGGGTTGAGACTCTCCGTGTGATTACATAACATGGATCTTCTCCCAAAGTGTGGGACTTTGAAAATTGGGGAAGCTCTCTGGATGAAGGCCGAATCCTATTCCTCTATTCAAGTGCACACATTCAGATTACAGATGGTCTATTCTAAAACCTATTCTAATATGCCAAGGATATAGGGTTAGGGAGATTCAATAAATTAAACCTAATCTAATAGAGGTGTTGTACGAAAGAAATGTTGAACATTTGCATTTCCCTTAAACACAAACCATTAAAAGTGTGATACAATATCCATGTACAGATGACCAAAATTGTAATGAGAGATAAGAAAGATGAAATAAACATAAGAGGGAGTTGAAATCATCCGCAAACTTATTTGATTGCTCCAATAATTTGATACACTCCATTACATTGACCGAGGGGCAAGATTGCATTACAATCAGAATGAGAGGTTTGAAGCTAAACGAATTCACCTGCAAGGCAGAGAAGAAGGGTGGGTGCAAAGCAAGAATTTTCAACCTTTATAAGTTTCCCCTCTTGTACAATATATAGGAAGAATGAGAGAGAAAGGAGGGAAAATTCGAACCCTGCTCCAACCACCCCTGAAGGAGAATTGAATTCCCCTACCACAATGACGAGTCTCGCTATAATACCCATGCCGCCATCATTTTCCTTGTTGGGAAAGAAAGGAGACCCATTCCTCATCATGGTGGTAGGTGGGAGACTTGACAACTTCAAAAATGGAGGATCGGATCATTAATGGTGGAAAGCGAGTAGCAGGCACTGAGATCTCTCCAAAACGTCCCCTCCCACTTTATTTGGAGCTTCTGATCAAAATATATGGCCGCATGAAGGTGCATTAGGTTTTGAGTCTATTCAAATAGATCCACATGGAAACCCCGTGAATCTTGAGATTTTGTTCCCTCCTTTCACTCTAGAAGTTACGTTTTTAAGGCACATGGCACCATATGCAGTCCTGCTTTATTTCATTTATTTCTGCATAATCCCCTCCTGTTGGCGAGGACATTGTGCCTTCCCCGAGACATGTGGAGAGATGGCGCATGTTTGGGACCTGCCCTTGAATTTTTATTTTGAAGGAGTGCTTAGCTGATGCGTGACTCCTCTCACTGGCCTTGGAATTTTCAACGGTCAGCTCTGTCCCCTTTTGACTCTGACAAAGTGACAAGTTGGCACTCATTTGGGGACCACTTTTGTATTTTCTCATTGAAGGAGCACCGAAGAGACGCGTGGGGATTTCCGTTGGCCTTGCCTTATGCTTAGCCAATTTAGGTCTCGAATGAATACTTCCTGCCTTGTTCCTTTGGGTGAGTAAGGGGGCCCACCATATATAATGCAAAAAAACCCTTTATGGGTGGAACCATTGTAGCCAACTCTTAAAATTATGATGGTGGGACACTTGGCATCATCCGCGGGACACCCCTCCATTTATTTGTGTTTGGTTTAGTCCCTTTTGTTTGGAGGGGTAATATGTTTGACTCGAGACTCATGGGGTTCTCACACTTATTTGGTTTCTAGCTTTTGGGTCATGCCTTTGAAGTTATGACATTGGGACGCATGCCTCCTCTCGTCGGACTTGGATTTTTAAATGGTCAACTCTGTCCCTTTTTTACCCTAACCACTTGGTGGGCTGGCGCTCATTTGGTGACCCTGATTGGACCTAACCTTTAGAGATGAACCATTCGTATGCGTGGAGTCTTACATTGTTTCTCATTTCCTTAGCCGATTCAATGACCGAATTTTCCCCCATTTGGACTTCTTGCCATGTGGTTAGCCCGTGCACACTTGGGGACCGCTTTTAGATTTACCCCTATAAGGAGCTCCGAAGAGGGACGTGGCACCATCCATGGATCCTTTTCTCTACTCATTTATGGGCTTGGTCTTGGGATAGAATGTGAGTCCACATGACTTGGCCCACCCCTCCATTTCTCCTGTACAAGGTCACACTTGACAAATTTTTCCCGGGGGTAAAAGTTAGATAACAGGTACATTTCTATGTCCTAATACCATACTAGTATTTATATGATTCATAAGTAAGAAAACTCATGGTTAAAAACCATCTTTGGCCTCTTTTATTTTTGTCTTATTTTCTATTTGGTCTTACACACCCTACAACTCTTTTGCTTATTTTACATTTTTTGGGCATATTTGTAACTTATGGGTCAGCCTTCTAGTTGTCAATTATGAAATTCAAACAAGGAAATCATGTAAATTCATATTTATGTTTTCAAAATAAGGGACCAAGAATTAAGCATGAATATCATCACCTAAGTTTGCATTCCAAAGGCACTAAAGGACTCCTAAGACATCATGATTAACTAGAAATGCATATATATGATAGTTAATCTTATCTAGAATGACATGTAGATACAATAGATAGATATAGTAGATAAATATGGAAATGAAACAAAAAAATATGAAAATGGAATAGTTAAACCCTAGAGTATTAAAAGAGTTAGAATGAACTCATTTTATTAGAGGAATTCACTAGAGTATGTCACAAAACTGAATGGAGAAACATGAAGTAGGAATGACTATGCAGAGATCCCGAAAAGGATGGATCTGAGGTATTAAATTGGACTCAAGTGCCTAGAGAGGAATTGGGGCACCTGTGATCATTCTAGTCTTCAAAATGGGCACCTTGGTCTATGTAAAAGGTCAAAAAATGAGTTTCACAGGTTCGGAAGGTAGTCTTAAAACCCTCGTTGTTTGTGGGATTAAATTCACTACACTGTGTCAGGTGTCATTGATAATCCAAAATTTATAGAAGACCTGCAAAAGACTAAAAAAGATTACAAAAACCCTAGATAAATAAGAATGCAAATGAATTGGTTTGACTGACCTCAGCTACTATAATAGTGGGCTTTATAACTGAGCATTGCACTATATTTCAAACCCAAATATAGTTTTGGTGTGTATGTGTGCATCATTTTCCCTAGGTGCTTTATAGTTGTCGCACTTTGTGAAGTAGTGAGAAATAAATAGATTTAGAATGTAGTAGAACATTGTATGGAATAGAATAAAACTAATCCCCCTATGCTTATGTGATGCACTTGAACCAACCTTATCCTTTATGATGGAGCTAATGGATGCAGATGATCTCCAAATAGATGCAACTCTAGGTGGATGATAGTATTTACTATTTCTTGGTCCTTTATTATGGTATCATAACTTTATATTTATAGGGTTCTCTTGATCTAATTTTGTAATTGACCCCGAAATAGAGAACAACAAAAAAGATAACAAGATGTAATTGCTTAAAAGTTCCCAAAAGGTGGTGGGAGTGTTAAAAATGGATAGGGGTGCCCCTGGTGGGACAAGGACTCCCATGGGTGCCCCGGTAGTATCCCTGATGCCCCATTCAAGGATAAAATAACGTGAAATAAAAGAAGTAGACTGGGCATGCGGGTGTAAGAGTTAAGGAATGAAAAATGAAAATAAAGTAAGATGGCCAAAATGTGTAGTTTAGTTAGTACTTTATTCACTCAAGTACCTTCTAAATAGTAGTATGAGAATGGGATAAAATAATGTCTAAAGTTCATAAATTTGTGACTACATTTACCCTCAGTTTATGTTGGTGAGCAGAAATTTTGGTAACATAAATTATATAGAGATTCATACCTGATGTGTATGAATATTGTAGTAGAAAATGCATAGAAGGTCTAGAAAAAGAGTGGAATGATAAAAAGATGATTAAATATTAAAAAGCGTAAAAAAAAATTTATGAGAGTGATTCTAGGGTTAAAATGCTTCTGTAGATACTAATGTGTGTGATGTATTTGCATAGTTAGTATAGTGTGTACTACCACGAAGTGTTTTTATCCGATGCCACTAGTAGAAGAAGTATAGGGAGAAATTACGTTGTATCCTCCAACCTTTAACTACTTCCCAGAATATTAAGGAATACCTTTTCCTATAAAATATGTTAAGTAGGGGTTTGTAGACTGGTCTGAACCCACTAGTTGTATGTAACCTAGAATTCCAAGGGCATAAATTGTACTAAAATGAACCAGTGTAAATGTGTTAGGTAGTATATAACATGCCAAATGATGCCCTCCCTCTTTGGGTGTGCATGCGACATCGATGATAGGATAATGCAACCCCTAAATAGGACCAACCACATGTACTCTGAAAATCTTCCCTAATGAGGGAAGGGAATGTATTTGGTAGAAACTAATGCGTGCACAATCAACAATGCTAGATAAAGACAAGTTTTAATACAAACAAGCATGCATGTATAAGACAATGTGTAATCTTTGCAAATAGTATGTAAACTAAAATGGAAACGAATGTAAACATGCAATAAGATAAGTATGCCACACAAAGCGATATATAAACATGGGACATCACTCATGATTTCTCAAGACATGAAAATTACATCAAGGCCACATAGAAACAAACAAATATGCACACCAAACATAGGGTAAATATTAGACAAGAGAAAATATTAAACAAGAAATATAACAAACAAGTATGGAAGGAAATATCCATGTACAAAATATGTTGCACATGAAGAACCTATTAGCATGATAGAAATATAAATAATATTGTTATCACCAGATCACAACAGCCTATGGTTTGCACAAGTGTGTGTGCATGAGATTGTAGTGTGATTGGATAACATGGGTACTATCTCCAAGTTGTGGGACTTACTACTTGAGATAGACCTCTAGATCAAGTTGGTTCTTGCTCCTAAACTACCTGCAACAATCTACTCTGATGAAGGAAAAACTATCTAATCCTAATGTAATTTTCCAAGGGACCAAGGAGAGAGAGTGCATGAAAACAAAGCCTTCACTAAAGTGGTGATACACCATAAAAAGAGAGTGTGAGGATAGTCTTTCAATGTGTGAAAAACAGAAGCAAAATACATACTAGAAGGGGTGATAACAATTATCCACAATCTAGCAATTACATTCACAAAAGTATTTCATGCACACACAATGATGATTAATCCTTGCAATAATATAAGATAGACCCAATATATATGCAATGAGATTGAAAGGGCAAGAGGAATGAAAACGAAAAAATATCCATGAACTTGTATCTATTGCTTTCATGATATGCACAATCTAATCTATTACAAAATAAGGGCCTCGATCACCATGTAAGGAGTCCACTACAAGGGGCTTGTAGTACATTGGCTTCAAATTACAATTTTGACAGAGTTTTTCTACTCAAAACTATCTCTCTTTACAATGAACCCAACACTCCAATTTATAGAAATTTGAGTGGGGAGAGAGAGAGAGAGAGAGAGAGAGAGAGAGAGAGAGAGAGAGAGAGAGGGAGAGAGAGAGAGAGAGAGAGTGAAAATCTAGAAATATATCCTTAAACCACTTGTAAAAGTGTCATAAATGGAGTGAAATGATGTTCTGTTTCTTGCAAAAGGATTCCCATATTGTCCCATAAGTTGCAGCAGTGAGAAATGTCAACCCATGCTCCATTAAATGCATCCTAACTACCAAATAAAAAACTATTCTGAAACTAGGCACATTTTTATACAAAATCATGATCAGTTCCTCATCAAATTATGAATTTATTGATTTCTGTGCATTGGGATTGGAAACACAATTCCAACGGTACCAATTTAGTGCATTTTTGTTGAGAAATGAAAAAGTTATGGCCTTCTGAGTGCGGACACCTATTTTGGGTATGTCAGGCATTTATGTCATTTGACGGGACTGAGCATTTACTTTAATGGAGCTGAATATTTGTATTATATATATATACCCTTATTAGAATTAAGAAATCCATTTTCTGTAGCATAGAGGATGCCGTGCTTGTTCTAGAAAGTCAAATTTTGTGAAAATTAGAGCTCGGGGGTCAAAAGTTATGGCCGTTTGAAGTTTGGGGTCTGATTTGCACTATTTTCCCTTGCATGCGGCTATATCGGGTATTTTGGGTCCTTGTGTCCCAGATGTCTTGGAAAAAAATATCTACTCTACCCGTAAATTTCCTTCCTGTTGGCATTTTTGGCAAAATCGGGTCCTCGACGAACTTATGTCCCGCATGTACCATCGTTGACCGAGTTGTCAGGGCCATTGATTGCTGCTTCACCCACATCCCTTTGTGATCAGATATTTCAGCATTTTGGGTCCCGCATGTCCCGTGCGTACCTATGTAGCCAGGGCTAAAAATACCTAATTTTTCCGATTCCTTTGCAAATTGGTGATTTTGGTGATGTAGGTCCGGCATGTCCCGATGTTTTGCGGACTGTGTGGGACAAAAATACCTAATTTTTCTGATTTGAACTACCTACGGCCATTTCAAATTTTTCAGGTCCTACATGTCATGTGCGTACCTGTACGGTATGGGCCAAAAATCCCTGATTTTTACGTAATACACTAGCTGAAGCCAATTTTTTGGATTTTTTCAAAATTTCCTAACTCCTTGAATTTTTTCCTCGGACGGGGGGGGTTAGAGAAAGAGCCAAAGGGACCTCCAAAACCTGAATTTTTGGACCTCAAACCAATTCTTCTTGCTCAAACCTGAAGAAATTATGTAGGTTATCCAAATTTACCTTGAGGGGTTAATTTGGGATAGCAGTTATATATGTACGAATAGGGAACTTTGTGTCCTCTAGTTGATGTTATGCTTTGAAATTGGTGTATGTTGAATATATGTCCTGTATCAAGATGTGTATGATTTCGATCTTGTTAATCTTACATAGATAAGTAAGATATTATTCTACGATCTATATGTCTGAAAGTGTTTCCTTCCTCATTATCTGAAATATAAAATCTTCTGCTTCAATTTCTTCTGCATTGAAAATATTATGAAATGGAGACATCTAAAGCATCAAAATCCTCATCAAAATATCCATATTTTGTACAATTGTAAATAGGTATATTTTCTTGTTTATTTATGTGTTCAATACTTGGGAACCTCTCCCATAAAGAGAGGTATATTTTCTTGTTTATTTATGTGTTCAATACTTGGGAACCTCTCCCATAAAGAGGAGGGTCTTCCGTCCCCTAAATGTTGCTTGTTTTCAAAGTCAAATCTAATAACCAACACCATTATATGTGTGTGTGTGTGTGTGTGTGTGTGTGTGTGTGTGTGTGTGTGTGTGTGTGTGTGTGTGTGTGTGTGTGTGTGTGTGTGTGTGTGTGTGTGTGTGTGTGTGTGTGTGTGTGCGCGCGTGTGTGCGTGTGGGGGGGGTGGGGGCATAAATACTTGTCTAAATTGGTTTCTTTTATGTTTTAAGTAATTTTTTTAAAATAGTACATTTGAATGAAGTAACTATAATTAAACAACACACATTCATAGTAAATAAAAATATAAGATCCATTTAGATTATTACATGAAATTATCCAATTTATCATTACCATTACTAAGGTTAACTGAAACATACAACAAAATTAACATACATCCATGTCACATATTAGGCAGAATCTAACAACATCATAACCTAATAGAGTCCATAATCCTATAAGTGCAAGAAAACAACCGAAACATTCAACAAAATTAACATACATCCATCACATAATAGGCATAATCTAACAACATCATAACCTACTAGAGTCCATAATCCTATAAGTGCAAGAAAACTAGAATGATAAATCATAATACTATATTGGCATTACGTGCTTCAAATGCCATCTGTATCACAAAGTAATCCATAATAAAATCTTATAATATCAAAGTAGTATTGAATCAATGTCTATAGTTTAATAAATAGAATGAGTCAGTAATAAAATGATGCATGAAATAGGTGGGCACTACTGTACACGTGAACTACTCTCCATCCTTCTTATATGCAAACACTATTCAAACTACATATGGGATCAAACTCTTTCTGATCAACCTTTTATATTAAAAATATTGAGCTTGTCTTTGTATCTCTACACTCTCTTGAAATATCATCCTATATGCATCCTTATTTGAAAACCTTTAACCTAGGATTAGGTCCATGCAGTGATTTATGTATCTCATGGGTGGTAATAACTATAGTAGATTACTTGCAATTATCTACTTAAATTATTACAACACATATTTCACCTTGCGTAAAAGTGATTCACGATTCTACATCATTATACTCTCTCTCTCTCTCTCTCTCTTTGTGTGAATTATGTAACAACACATGATTTCACCTTGAATCATTTTTGATTCACTATTCTACATCACTCATACTCACTCTCTCTGAAACTCATCAAAATCTCTCGAACATCTCTCTCTACATCTCTCTCTCATCTCTCTCCATAGGATTAGAATTTGTAATAGAATCCATAGCTTCACTACCTTGAATCATATTTACATGACCACTCATATTGCACCTTCACTAACTCATATTTTGTCATGACCTCATCATAAACACATGGAAAACATCCGATGGGAGTTATATGGCACGTGATCTCATCTTCATGTCATCCCTATCCATGAGGATTAGCTAGTGTAATCATATCCATACTTCACTAGGAGTTGGTATCCTATTTACATGACCATCATACTTTGTACCTTCAAATTGGGATACAGTGTCGATGACCTCATAATAAACCCCATGGAAATTTTCCACCATCAGTTTTTATGGCACGTGATCTCATCTTCATTGCTCTCCCTATCTTGAACTTAGCTAGAAATCTTACCTCAGTCACTTGCGAGCTGGTTATAAACACATTCTTCCAACCATGTTTGGACATTTTTTCTCTTACTGACTACACGATCCTCTTCAACCCCAAAATTTTCTGCCATCACTTTTTTATGCCAAGTTCTTCTTATTGCTATCCATTATTAACTTGTAAACCTTACCTCCCAACTTGCATGTGGTTATAAACACATTCTTCCTCTATGTTTGGACATTTTTTCTCTTACTGACTTAAATATGCATTTTATCATCAATGATTCTACCATCTCAAGGAATTATATATATTTTTTTTCATGCATCACTTTATTTTTCTTGTATAATTTTTTCACTCGCATTAATTCAGTTACCCCACCATTATTTTATGCATATGGACATTTTAAATTTCTATTCCCCTTATCTCCACACCTGTAACATATGGCGTAAAATCCATGAATACCTATACTACCAAAGGATACTCCATAGGAAGATCTACCTATTCCTCCTTGCATGCCATCATTGCATCATAAAGTGTTAGCATATATTTCTTGCATGAAAATTCTTTTGCCACCACCTTGTCCATGTGACACTGCATGAAATTTCCCTCACCTCATGTTGAATTTTCCTTTGAATTCAATGCCTACTAATAGTCCATTACTACAAAAATTGTGCTTGGGTCATCTCAACCTCATCTTGAATCAAGATATCCAATTGAATTCAATGCCTACTAATAGTCCATTACTACAAAAATTGTGCTTGGGTCATCTCAACCTCATCTTGAATCAAGATATCCAGCCCAATCATGTAACATAAATATCTCTTTGTTATAGACTCACCTATTGTAATGGTAATTTTTGAATTTCCTCAGTATATTCATTCACATTGACTTATCTTTGTCATAGATTACATGAATTTTTGAACAAATTGAGCTAGTAGTTTGTAGGAAATAATTTTACCTACAAATTTTCAACTAGTCTTTCCCAAGTGTTGATATTATGTTTTCCTCTATGAACTTGCTCTATTTGTACATGTTCCCACCAAAGAGATGTATGACCATTCAATTTGTTGCAAGTGAACTTGAATATTTTGGGATATTTCGTATCTTCATACTAGAAATATTTCAAATAATTTGTTATCTAATCAATGAGTTCTTATGGATCTAGAATTCCATGATAACTTGGGATATCCAATCTAGGATTACTTCATATTCTTCCAATAGTACGTACGAGTCTCTTTTTTGACCCACTTAATTGTAGTTGTTCTTTATATTTTTTGGCTTTCTCCTTTGGTTTCATAGGTTCCACTTCATCACCATCACCATCTTAGAACTACCATGATGCCTCTACATTGTAGGGTCTCCATAGCCTCCAAATTAGCTTACATATTTGTCATTAGCTTGTCCTAGTTATCTATTCTCTTGCCTAGTTCTACTCAACCTATCATCTTATTCCTTCCCTTATTTATTATTAGTGCTTACTAAAAATAAAGAGATATACAATCTTTGCAACATCCACACCTACCTAAAAATTACCTTGTTTGAAGATGTCTAAAAAACATTTCTACCCACATTTAGAAATGTGAAATATTACTAATGTTTGTTGTGTAATGGGAAAGTTCATGAAGATGGTGTAAGTGACTGCTTGAAGTGCTAATGTAGGTGGTATATGTGGAGGTGGAGGTGATAGATCAATATGCATTGAATCGATAGGCCTTTGATAAGGAATCATGACAATATTAATAGCAGGAGGAACAAAATAAACTATATATATTATACAAATGACACCATCAAGTGGTAGTATGTGATTTATTTTGTCAAGAGATTAAGTCTCATCTATAATATTTTTTTTGTGGAATAGGAATACTAGTATTAGGATCCTGCTCACAAAACTAGAATGTGTCGTGATCACAAAAAATGGTGTAATAAATGCTTTTATGTAATAGTTTTACACAATTATATATGGTAGAGGTGATAGCTTGTATGGCATGAAGCCATGGTCTACAAAGTAGATAGTTGTAGGAGATTCACAAAATCATGAATGAAAACAACAAAAGGGAAAATCTTGGGACCAACATTGATAAGCAATGCAATGTGACCGAGACATGGATGGAAAGAACCAACATAAGTACGTATTGAAATACTAGATGGACTAACATCATGATTGGAGAGACCTAAAACTTTAAGGAATGAAATGGGACACAAGTTAAGTTTAGATCCATTATTAATCGAAGTGCACTTAACAGCTACATTTTGAATACGAAATATGATATGCAGAGGCAACTCATTATCAAAAGTGTGAAGATAGGAGGGAAGGTTATACATGAATACTATGTCTGAAGAGAATGCATCATAAAATGCTTAATAAACTGAGTCTGGATGCATGTCAGCATATATGTGAATGGTATCAAGAAAATATTGGCCTTTCTGGAGTAAATAAGGATTTGTAAGAAAATAATCAATAATTGAGATACTCATGATGACCAAACCCTAGGATTATAAGCAATAAATGAAGAACCAAGAAGAATTAATGATATAGTAAGGTTCACCGAAATGATTAAATACAAATGGGTATGTATGATATTTAATATAATCTATAAAGACATATAGATATAATAGATAGATGTAGTAGATAAATATGGAAATGAGACAACCAACTATGAAAATGGAAATGCTAAACCCTAGAGTATTAAGAGAGCTATAATTAACACACTTGCTTAGAGGAACTTGTTGTACTGTGTCACAAAAATGAATGGAGGAAATGAAAGAAAGAATGACCACGTAGAGGCCCTGAAAAGAATGGATACGAGTTATGTAGCTCGATTAGAGAACCTGGGGAGGGAATGGGCCACCTTCAAGCACTCTAGTCTATATAATTGGTGCTCTAGTCTATGCAAAAGGTCTTGAACTGAGTTTCACATTTTTGGTAGGTGGTCCCAGACCCTCACTATTTTTCGCATTAGATTCATTATACTGTGTCATGTATCATTGATAATCCAAGATGTATAGAATATGTGAAAAATACCAAAAAGGAGTATGAAAATGATAAAGGAATAATAATGCAATTGAATGGGTTGAACTGACCTCAACTTCCATAACATTGGGCTTACTAACTAAGTGGTGCACTACATTTCAGACCCAAATGTAGTTCTGGAGTTTGTATGCATCATGTTCCGTATGTGCTCTCATGCTAGTCACACCTTGTGAAGTAGTAAGTAACACCTAGATGTATAACGTAGTAGAATGGTGCATGGAAAATAATAAAATCCCCCCTATGCTTTTGTAATGTAGATGAACCATAATTTCCCTTTGTGATGGATCTAATGGATGCAAATGATCTCCAAATGGATGTAACTCTAGGTGGATGATAGTAATGACTAGTTCTTGGTCCCTTATTATGGTCCCATACCTTTATATTTATATGGTTCTCTTGATCTAATTTTGTAATTAATCCCAAAATGGCCAACCACCAAAAAGAGAAGAAGGTAAAATGACTAGAACATTTCCCAAAAGGTGGCAGGAAAGTTAAAAAATATCAGAGCACACCTGGTGCAACCAGGGTTCCCATGGGTGCCTCAGTACTAGTTTGAGCTCCCAAGTCAAGGCTAAAATAACGAGAAATGATAGAATATTTTTCATATATAAGTTGAAAATCTATGGAAATGAGGTTATAAAACCTCAAATCTTAACTAAATCATCCATGGAACATAAGATAAGAGATAAACAAGGGAAACTAACATGCAAACATTATAAATTTAATAAAAACATCAAAAACTAAGATATATATTACTCTCTACTCTTTGAAATCTATAAAACATGAACCTATTAAGATCCTAGAAATCATATTTGTGTTTTTTTTCCTCCAAAAAATAGTGAAGAGATCTCTCCAAGTTGGCCACATTGCCAAGATTTAGATCTTCCCTTACTAACTATATTTGAGTGGATGGATGCAAGATGAAGGATCTCTTAAAAATGGAGTATGACCAAGATTCAAATGTTTTATATCTTAAAGCTATCACAAAATTTTTCTAATGCCTTTCCAAAGTTCTTGAGATATTTTGTTATGTAAACAAGGTGTTAGGTTGAAAGGGTAGACTTAGCCATCTATTTATAGATTTCCACTTGGGAGAGTTTGGAATTTGGGTGCATATCTGACTAAAGGTAAGAAAAAAACAAATTTTAGATTAGATTAGAATAAACATTCTTAAAGTTTAGTTAATCTAGGTTTAGGATACTTAAACATGATGACCGAGTGATTAAAGACTCATTTAGAGTTGGGAGGAGTCTGATTAACCATTTGTGATTGATAGATAGTCTAGTAAGCCTGCAGAAGTTGTTTACAGAGAAATAGGGAGGTTCTAAATGGACGAAAGGAGGAATTTCTAGCTAATAAGAGAGATATTAGCCCAATTAGATGATTATAAGAAGAATATTACCAAAAGTGTGTCGTGAATGGGAATCTGAGAACGGAGCGAAGAATGGGGAATTAACGAAGTGTCGTTAATCAGTTGAATTAGAGGAAATGTGAAGTGTAAGCATTGTTAGTGTAGAATCACGACACCCCTGAATGTCTGCAACTAGATGGGTTGAGACTATCAGTGTGATTACACAACATGGAGTATCTCTCAAAGTGTGGGACCTTGCGAGTTAAGAGAGCTCTCTAGATTAAGGTCGGTTCCTATTCCTCTATTCAGATGCACACGAATAAATTATAGAAGATCTATTCTAAAACCTACTCTATCTTACCAAGGAGACATGGTTGAGAAGATACAAAAAATAAACCTAAGCTAACGAGGTGATGCACCAAAGGAATGTTAGACACCCATTTTGTAATTGAACACAGACCACATAAATACAATACAAACACCATGCACATGTAACCAAACTATAATGAGAGATTAGTAAGGAAATAATGAAACACATGAGAGTGTCGAGATTAATGCTCCAAAGTCGATACAATAAATTATAGTGGCCAAGAGGCAAAAACTTAGCATTACAACTTGAATGGGGAAGTTAGGACTCCACAAACTCATCTAAAGACCAAAGGAGAAGGGAGGGTGCAAAACAGAAATGTCCAACCCTTTTCAATGAGCCCAGCTCCTTATTTTATAGATGTTGCACAAAGAGAAGAAGGAGAGAGGTGGGAAAAATAATTTTAAGCTTAGTTACCAGTCATAATTGCCCCTGTATATTCACCCACAATATGTCGAGTCCGCCTCTATGTGTCTACTCAGCATATCAAAGAAAGAATAATTATGGATCAAATCCACTTTGATCTGGTTGTTGGAGAAATCAGATCGCGTATTAATGGAACAAAGATGTTTTCCCATTTTTCACCCACCCAACCTCTCCAACATTAAATTTTCAGGTTTCCATGGTGTATACGAGGTCAATACCTTTCCAATGGTGCCAAATTTGTTGAGTTTCAGGCACTTGGTCGAAATATATGTCCATTTGAATGTTTTGAGCTGGGTCCGTACAAAAATGGAAAAAACCAATTAGCAAAACAAGTCCACGGGCCTAAAACAAACTTTTTTCCTTTTGGCACCAAAATAACAAAATTCAAAAATTTCCTCACAGCCCCACAATTCACTTTTGGCAAAAAATCATCTTCAGGCCCTCCGGCCCGCATTTTTCATTTGCGCGAAAAGTCTCTCCTAGGTCCACTGGCCCGTAACATACAAAATATGAGGAGTTAGAAGGACTTATCTATATGTTTGGAAAGGGGAAGAAATTTCCCACCTGATGAAGCTACTTCAAGGAAAAATGGATGCAGTTAACCAGATATAAGCATGAGATTAGTTTGGACAACAATTTGGTGACTTAAAGGGGACATCTACCTGCTAGATGGATAGATCAGCTACCTTTTGAAGCATCTATTAGGCACGGAGTCATAATTGATAGCTTGATCTAATCTGAACTTTGGTAATCCAATCCCTGAGCTGTTTGAAAATTGTTGGAACCAAAGCTAACCCTGAATATTTTGGAAATGGGCCCTTCAAGACTCGATTTTAGTTGCTCTGCATTTGTTCTATTATAAAATTAGCAACTTTCATGGCAACCATGGGTCTCCCTGATGGAAATGTTGAAGGGTTTTGTGCATTCACCTGGAGGAAAATCAAATTGTATAATGACACAAACCTGGAGCAACAGAAAACCTGTGCCACAACACTTAGGGAAATAAAAACTACAGTACAACAAAACAATGTGCATACGCACTTTACGAAATTAAAATCCTAGGCTAATATTTTATGAGGGCGATGCATTTTTCCTTTTATTAGTAGTGTTTAAGGTATATCCCATTGACTGGGATCTGCAATTCTTTTCCATATAACTTAGCCAACCGGAAGGCATTGCTACTTGTACATCTTTTGACCATGTAGAGGCCACTCCAAAGGGCATCAAACTTCGAATGCTTTCCTGGTTTTACACGATCTACATCCCACTTGAGAACTAAGTCCCTTCTTGAAAGGTCCTTGTTCTTGCTTTCTTATCAAAGGTCTTCTTGATTAATGCTTGATTCTTCTCCATGACCTGCATTACATGGTCTCTTTCTTCTCTGACTTCCATTAGCGCTGCATACCTGATTGTCATAGGTTCAAACTCGGCCAGTTCCAACTATTTCATGAGCTCCAAAGAGGGAAAATCCAATGATATGGGCAATACTTCCACTTTTCCATATACAATTTTGTATGTGGAGATAGTTGTGGACCTTTTGGATGTGATCTTATCAGCCCATAGAGCTGATTTGAGATTTGTAATCCAAGTTCTCTGATTTTCTTCAAGATTCGTTATGATAATCCTTCATAGGTTGTTATTTATGGACTCTATTTGACAATTACCTTGAGGGTAATAGTTTGATGAAGTGCTAAGGTACACACCATTCTTGACTTCCCAGTCAGTGATCCTTGTACCGAGGAATGCCAATGCATTATCTGATATAATGGCGGTAGGGACTCAAAACCTGGTGGCTATTCCTTCATAGAAATCCATGATGTTGGATTCTTTTTCTTCTTTTAGTGCCACTGCTTCAGTCCACTTCATGAAATAGTCTATTATAGTAAGTATCCACTTTTGACCTTGGCTTAAACATGGGTTAATCTCCCCAATGAATTCTATTCCCAATTACATGAATGGTTGATCTACTGAAATGGGACGAAGGGGCAGGGCTGCTAGCTTCTCCTTTCCTATGAAGAATGCATACTTTTTACACTTCTTGACCCATGAGTAGTAGTCCTTAAACACTCTAGGACAATAATAACTAGCTTTCATGATCTTGAGAGTTGTTACTCGAGGGGAAAAGTGATCTCCACCTTCTCCATCATGGAACTCATGCAACACTCTCTCAATTTGGCCTGTCTCAATACACCTCAATAGAACACTATTGATATCCTTTTTAAACAAGACACCACCAACAAGCACATATGGAATGGATTGTAGTCTAAAGTATCTTATCTTTGTATTGTTCCATTCTTGGGGGCACAAACCTGTTTGGAGGTAATGCACCAAGGATTGGGTCCAACATGTCGTAGGTGCATCATTAGCTAGTTTCTCTTCATCATTTTGTATAAATGGGACAACCTCTTTTCCACACACTCACTCAGCCCATTTCTTGGAGGTGAGTTGTTCACACAAACCCTTGCCTCAAACTAGTTTTTCACCTTGATCTCAATGTCATATTCCATTACCCGAGTGATTCAAGAGAAAATCCTTGACACCAACATGGGACACTATCATTTGAATCTTATTGTTTGATACCAAGTGTCTTAACTTCTTCAAGCTCTTAATAACAACAAGGACATGTTTTTCAATGAAAGAGTATTTTACCTCATATTCATCCAAGCTATGACTGAAGAAGGCTATTGGTTGTTCTAAACCTTCCTCGTTGGGCTTGACCGATGGTTGAGATGGTGTATATCCCTCTAAAAGCATATAACATAAAGTCTTTTGAGAATTCTATGTTAGTAAGAGTTGGAGCCTGTGATATTGCAAGCTTGATGGCATCAAAACTCTATTTTCCTTTTGTTGTCCATTTAAATGCAAGACTCTTCTTTAACATCATTGTTAAAGGTTTCACAAGCGTGGTAAAGTCAAGTACAAATCTGCGAACAAATTTTATTCTCCCCAAGAAGCTTTGGAGATATTTTTTGTGTTGTTGCAATGGAAATGTCCGGATGGATTCCACCCTTTCAGGATCAATTGTCAATCCTTCTCTTAAGATAATGCGGCCCACTAATTTCCACTCATGAGCTAGGAACACACACTTCTTTGGGTTCAATAATACTCTGAACCTTCTACACCTCTAAAACACCTTCCTAAGGTGGAAGAGATGGTCTGCAACATTCTTTGAGAAGATTCTTACATCATCTAGATACACCAAGACAATATTTTTGATTAGGCCTTTGAATTCCATGTCCATATGATGCTGAAATGTTGCTCCGGTATTTGATAATCCAAATGGAATCTAGTTATAAGCATATGTGCCCCATTTAGTGGTGAAGGTTGTTTTGAACTGATCTTCCTCTGTCACCATTATCTTGTTATTGCTTGAGTATCCATCTAGTAATGAAAACCTCTCAGAGCCAGCTATAACTTGCAAGATTTGTTCTATTAATGCAAGTGGATAATGATCTTTGAGTGATACTCTATTTAGATCACAGAAGTCTACACACAACCTAATTTCCCCACTTATTTTCCTCACAGGAACCAAGTTTCCAACCAAATTTGAATGCTTGATAGATAAGATGATGTTGGCCTCAATTATCTTGTTCAATTCTTTTCTCATGAGAGGATTGATGTGAGGATTTACTGGCCTTTTATTATGTCTGAAAGGCTTAGATCCTGGATCTAGCTTGATAGTGTGTTGTGCTAGCTTTGGGTTGAAACCTGTTAAATATTTGTAAGTCCAGGAAAAGAGATCTAGGAATTATTGAGAAAGTTGAATAAACTCAGATTTTTCTTATTGAGTGCCTACCTTGCCAATCTGTAATGTTTTTCATTCTTCTTCAAAAATGGGCTCTGAATTTTCACCTTTTACTGAATATTTGCCTTCTCCTCAGAATTGGTCATTTCGGTTGAAGATTGATTCCAAAGTGATAAGACCCTTTGGTAATTTTTTGGTCCTTAGCTACACCACTTGATCACCATACTCCTACTCTAACTTGTCTTGGTTCCTGGAGGAGAACTCAACTTATTCTTGTAGAAAGTTGATAATTTGTTGATCATTTTTAAAAAAATTCCAGCTTGTGTTGTTGTCTGGGACAGCTGGCCTCACAACCAACTTGATATGGGGATGGCACTTATCTCCCTTGATACTCTCCACAATGTTGAAGGCTTCCCCAATCGCTATCATTCTGTCTACTACTTCATTCTTCTTCCTTTTGATGGAATTGATGCTAAATGCTTCAAAATTCTTGATGAGGTCCCATACCCGGTTCTTGTAGCTCTTTAGCAGGTCATCCTTGGCAGCATTTTTTCTTCAGACTTGATTTACAGCTAGCTCATTGTGGCTAAACACTTTCAAGTTTCTGATACCCCTTTTCCTTGCCCAATGCAGTCCATGGACCAAAGCCTCATACTCTGATGTATTTTTTGAACAAGCAAATTGGAAATGGAAAGATGAAGAGTATTTCATACCTTGAGTCAAAACAAGCATAGCCCCTCTTCAGGATTCTTATCTACTCTTCAAACCGTTAAAGAACAACTACCATACTTCATTATTGTCTTTGTGATATGGCTTAATGATGTTAGGAAGAGGGTGATTCTCCTCATGCAAACAATAGAATCTTATTTTAGATTCCTCCATCTCCTTATAAGGGTAGAAATCATGCCTCTTGTTCGCCCACTCGTCGAGAGTCAATTTTGGAATACAACCAACCTTGGTATCTGCTTCACAAGTGCTTGGGAGGTCCTCCCGATCAAAGGACGAACAATTGGCATTGATCAGGTTTGGTACATAAGACTCAATATGGTAATCTGTAATGGGCTCATATCTAATTATGGCCTTATCTCCGTACCTTATTCTAAAGATCATGTGTGACCAATCAGAAAACTTATAGCCTCCAATCTTAGCAGTGAATTCTCTTGACAAACACAATGCAAAATGTGGTGGAAATTCTACGACAAATACATTCGGCAACACAGTCACATTGGGGTAGGCGTACATTGTGAGGCTCAAATATTTGATGAATCTAATAGTTTTCACTGTTGTCCCATCTAATTGCACTACCCCCTAGAGATGACTTCGTATTGAAGACCTAGATGATCAGCTATTTGCTTTGGCATTAAAAATTCACTTGCTCCTGAATCAATCCTGCAATTATGTACCAAATTGTCCCTAATGATCAATGAAACATAGAATGGAGGGGGCTTCATATTCTTACCTTGTTGTCCTCCATGATTCCCCCCAGTCTGAGATGCATTGGTAAACACTTTCTCTTGCTGGTTAGGGGGCTGATTTGAGCTTGACCAATTGGCCATAGTAGTCTGCAACAGATCTCTCTATCCTAGAATAACCAATGACTCCCACATTGAAATATTCACATTTTTCTTCTTCATTTGTTCGATGATGTTAAATGAGGTATCCTTTTTCTGCCCCTTTCTTGGTACATTTTTCTCTTGCACATGGTTGGTTACAACCAGTTCCTGAGTGGGTTTGGAAGGTGGATTGGAATGAATCTGCATATTAGGAGTTGCATTCTGAGTGCCAATACCTTGTGGAGTAATGAAGGGTTGATGATTACCTGAGTTTGGTGATTTTCCCTCTCCAATATTCCTTTCCTTGGACTATTGGTAGCTACACTTTGAGAAGGTGTTTGATTCATCCCACAGAAGTCTTCATTTTTCTAATTGACAAGCATAGTCTCATTTGGATATTCTTCTTGCTAAACTCCTTGCTATTGATTTTCTTCTTGGTTGGACTCTTGTGACACAACAATGGTCTGTACTATCAATGTCTCGTTTAGTGCACCATTAAAATAGATTGATTGGTTATGTGGATGAATGCATGGGAAACACCAATCATATTCTTGGGTCATGTTGTTTTGTGCTGGAAAAAAGGCCCTTGATGTTGAAGTGTTTGGATCATATGACCGGAAAGGCCTAGCAGTTTGAGTTTTTCCTTGCTTTTGGTTCTAATTTGCAGCCTGAGATGGTGGCCTATTTTACTGATATGGGGGTCTAGCCTGATACTGAGCTTAAGACTGATATGGCCTAGAATTCTTAGCTTGTTGCTTCTTGATAGTTTCTAACTCATTACCTCAGTTCTGTAGTTGTTTCATAACTTCTTGAAGCTCTTTTGAGGTGATATATGATAAGGTAGAGGCTTCAACTGAACTCTAATTCCTAAGAGTAGGTATATGAGTCAATGTGGGTGTTTGACTAGTGCTTGAGGATGATAGTTATGGGTGTAGAGGCATGGGTGTCATAGGAGCAAGTTTTCTAACTTGAATTAAATAATTTTCAGCTCTTATGGAAATATCATAGGATGCAGGTAAGGTGGTACCTCCCATTGATTGAACCATTAAAGCAATATCAGAATTTGGAGCTCTAATAAAGTATAAGAAAGCACCTTCATCTGTGGGCCTTACACCCAATGGAATATTGTCCCATGTCCTTTGAAATATGAGGTTGAAATATCTCAAATACTCATTAGGGGCCATCTTGATTGTTGTCATTTTCTCCAACAAGGATAGATTATCTCACTTTTCTCCTAATTTATTATGAAGAGCTCCGCACAGATGGTCCAAAGTTTGAATAGAGCCTACTGTTAGACTCCTGAACCATTGTGAAGTTTTACCCTTGAGTGAAGAGGCTAGTAACTTGACTACAATGTCCATCTAAGTGATCTCATGAATTTCACAGACATTTGCAATGTCCTGAATGTGGTCACTAAGAGAAGTTTGGTTCTCTCCAGTGAAATATGGGATGTTCTTTAATGATGCAACTGGGACTATATTTTGTGCATTAAGGGCAAGTGGTCTATTTCCAGTGAAATTGACATAAGGATTTGGTTGTGCCATCCTGATTCACATGAGAACCCTTGTTGATTGAATGAATGGCCTACCAGACGAAGGTGTTGACAAGGTTCAGTTTGGTGGAGATGGGGACATCTGGGCTCTTCTCCCTCTTCCCCTTCTATCTGGGGACAAGTGTAGATAGAAAAATAGTCCCTCCTCTTTGGTTGTTGACCTTATTTTTATTCTTCTCATGAACTTGAAAAGCTTGGACTATTGAAACCAATAGATTCTAATTCTTTTGGAGTCCCTAGATTTGTAATTTCAAAGCTTCTTAAAAGCTAAAATTACAACAAGTGCACATCAATAGCAATAAATATAGAGACTTCTTCGTCCCACAAGGCATACCAAAACTGTTAGTGCAGAATCATAGAACCCATGAATATCTGCAACCAGATGGCTCGAGATTCTCAGTGTGATTGCACAACATGGAGCATCCCTCAAAGTGTCGAACCTTTCAAGTTGAGAGAACTCTTTGGATTACGGCCAGTTCCTATTCCTCTATTCAAGTGCACACAAAAAAATTACAGAGGATCTATTCTAAAATCTACTCTATCTTACCAAGGAGACAGGGTTGAGAAGATACAAAAAATAAACCTAAGCTAACGAGGTGATGCACCAAAGGAATGTTAGACACTCATTTTTCAATTTAACACAGACAACAGAAATGTAATACAAACACCATGCATAGGTAACCAAAATATAATGAGAGATTAGAAATGCAACAATGAAACACATGAGAGGGTCTAGAATCATCCAAAGACATATATTATTGCTCTAAAGTTCATAAATTACATTATAGAGGCAAAACATAGCATTACAACTTGAATGGGAAAGTTAGGACTCCACGAACTCATCTGCAGACCAGAGGAGAAGGGAGGGTGCAAATCAGAAATGTCCAACCCTTTTCAATGAGCCCAACTCTCTCTTTTATATATGTTGTATAGAGAGAAGAAGGAGAGAAGTGGGAAAACTAATTTGAAGCTCAGCTAATGGCCATCAATTCCCCTACAAATCCACCCACAATCTATCAAGTCCATCGCTCTGTGTCTACTCAGTGTATCAAAGAAAGAATAATGGCGGATAAAATCAAATTTGATCTAGTTGTTGGATTAATCAAATCACGTATTAATGACATGAATATTTTTTCCAATTTTTCACCCACCCAAGCTCACCAACATTAAAGTTTCAGGTTTCCATGGTGTAGACGAGGTCAATACCTTTCCAATGGTGCTAAATTTGTTGAGTTTCGGGCACTGGATCGAAATATATGTCCATTTTAATGTCTCAAGTCATGTCCATACAAAAATGGTGAAAAAAAGTTAGTAGAATGGGTCCACGGGGCCGAAACTCACTTTATGCCTTTTGACACCAAGATACTAAAATCCAAAAATTGCCCCGCAACCCCGCAATTCACTTTTGGCAAAAAATCATCTTTGGGTCCACCTGCCCGCATTTTCCATTTGGGTGAAAATTCTCTCCTAGGATCATCGGCCCACATGCAATTGATGCTTGACATGTGGATTCTTGGGCATCAGTGGAGGTGCGGTTATTTTTTTCACCTTACGCCTTCTTGTGGAAAAGTTTCAAACTGCCTCCGACGACCCACCGGCCCACTTTGACTTTTTAACATGGCCATGTGCCCCTTTTCGGACCTTAGGCGTTTTTCTTCATTTGGCTTTAAGATCCCCCATGGGATTGTGGGCCCAAAATTCACTTTGTGCCCTATTTTCAAAAAGCACAAAAGTTCCAAAACTCCCTGCAGACCCACTGGCACACATTTTCCATTTAGGCAAAAAGTCTCTCCCAGGTCTGCCAGCCCGTAACTTACAAAATATGAGGATTTAGAAGGACTTACTTATATTTTGGAAAAGGGCAACAATTCCCTCCTAATAAAGATGCTTTGAGGAAACCTTAAGTGCTTAGAATATTTGAAAAATTGTATTGAAGCACTAAAAGAGGAAAAATGGGTGCAGTTAACCAGAAATAAGCATGAGCTTATTTTGGGTAACAAATATATTTTAGGTGTCTACATGTTCTACTTTTTGGGGTGGTTTAAGTGACATCACTTTGAAGAAATTAGACAAGCATAAAAAAGTAGAAAATTTTTAAGGGATAGAAGATAAATGAGTAGAATGAAGGATTTCTCCTCGATTATCAATGAGGTGATGGAAGAACTTGATTGGCGATCAAAACGATGACAGAAAGAGAAATTAAGAAAGAATAGTGTGAAGAAGAAGAAAAGAAAGGGTTTATACAATAGAAGGAGTCTGAGGAAGGGGGAATGATCTAAGATCCATCCAGTTACTTTTAAACAACTTTATTCTCATCATATTGCTAGTGATTTTCATCATTGGTCCTTATTAAAAAAGAATGAAAAAATGTGTAGTATAACATGAAAATACATATACAAATAAATTTCCATTACTAAAAGCGCTCCATGCAACATACCAAATACAATGTAATACAAGAAATTAAAAGATTCCTAACTCCATGCAACATGCATAATGCAATGCAATACGAGAAATTAAAAGATGTCTAACTCTATGCAACAGATATAATGCAATGCAATATGAGAAATTAAACAAGATAATGTAACAAAGAAACAATAACAATTTTTTTTTTATTACGCTTAAGTTCTAACCTATTCGAGTTAATGGCAAGTGTTAATGACCGTGCCCCAAGAAAGGATACATGTGAGGGGAATAACAAAGAACACTTAAGTCCAATGAAAAATCAATGTGCACTACGAAAAAGTAAAAGGAAACTCTTTTTGCCCCACATCATAGATGAAGTAATAAAATTAGATTTTTTGATGGAGATAGATCAAGATGATCCATGAGTCATACACATGAACAAGTGAGAACCAAAGAGCGATGTTTTGTAGGATGATTTTCAATTTTTTGAAGTTTTCTGAAACATATTTTATTGTTTTGATTTTTCTAACATAATTAATTTTTTTTGTGATTTTGAAAGTTTTCTGAAGCTATTTATAGGAAGAAAAAGAATCGTGGGCATCCCTTGTGATAAATGGCATGTACATGGGCATAATGCCACGTGCATGCACAAGAAAGTGAAGATTCAAAAATTCCCTACCATTAGGTGGGAGTATTGAAAGAAAACCTCTTCACACAGAGAGGTTGGATCAAGGACAATAAGGATAGGTTCAATCATGACAATGAACGTAAATCAATGATGTGTTTAGGAAGGAACAATGATCCCCCCATCATTAGTTGGCTAAGAAACACATGATAGAAAGGAAGTAGAAGATTTTTTTGTGAAAGGGACAAAGGTGTCCGCAAATATAGTAAAAAAGGAAATACCATACACATGGATGCTTAGAATGAAGTATAAGAACAATGAATGCTATGAATGTAACTTATAATCCTTGTGATGAAGAAGATATTAGCCAAAGACAGAAATCGTGAGACAAGACACACACTAAATCAAGAGTTATAATAAGGTCCAAAAATGACACTTGGTAACATACTAATCTTATTTATTCATAGAGATCCATTGTTTGTACGTGGAATCCATTTACCTCTTAGAGGGAAGATTTAATAGGAAAAAAATGGGGATGAAGTAGCCAATGTATAGGAATGATTTATTTTGATAGGTGATAGATGATTTGTGAATGGAGGGTGGAAGGATAGTCATACATTTCTCCATTGCTATCCAAACGTCAATAGCCTTGAAAGAGATGTATTTTGGAAGTCAAACATCCATATCCCCGAAATATATTATTAGAAATACCCCAGGAGAGAGTTATATATCAATTTTATTTTGCTTTTAGATTTTAGGCCTTTGAGTTTTGGTTGATTTTGATTCTTTTACTTTCTGAAAACTTATTTCAGCTCTCTTGATTGACAAGGGGTTAAGAACCACAGATGGATTGATGGAAGGAGGTGGAAGTGATTATGATGACAACATTATATAGTGTCAAAAAATATGTCCAAAAGTTCTTCACAACAAGTTTATTAGATGTTTATTGTGATAGGATATCTAACCATTAAGTCGTTCTTTAATTTACCAAGGTGATAAAATACCAAGGTCAAATAGATACCATAGAGATAAATGTCATAAAATGCTTGTAAAAATTCTAACTACAATATCTCTGAAGGGATGAAAATTGTAGGAAGACTTTTAGAAGAATAATAATGAAAGGAAGAAAGAAATATCCATGTGTACTTAATACCTGATTGCAATATTTGATAGTTGTACCATTAATTATTTTTTGTTTTCTCATTTTTTTGTATTTTTGAATTATTGTTTATTTTTAGGTTTTTTGATAGTTTTTGCAAAGGTGGGACCAAAAAGTTCACTCTACGTGGTAAGATCCAACAACAATGTTTGTAATTTCCTTGATAATGGAGAGTATGTGTCTTTGTTTATCAAGTGTAATATTTTCCCCAATTTTGATGATTGTGGTGAGCTCATATTAAACAAATCACTGTGATTTGTTATATAACATGTATTTGTTTTCCGAGAGCTTGATTTCCCTATCCATAGTTTTTTTGCACTTTGTGCCATACATGATGGTTACGTTGATGTGCGTTCTTTAATTGTGCTTGATGTTTAACTTCAAGATCATTGGAAGTGTTGGGAAATTTGGAGCTCTTAGAAGTTTTTACCTGAGCTTGATTAAGAAACTATTTAGGTTTCTTATAAGTTAATGTGTGACTTGTCTTATATCGAGAAGGATAAGAAAATGAACGTGGATGTTTAGAACTGATGTGATAAATGACCGTGGGATTTCCACAACCATTGATAGAAGAAATATGTGATAGATGAAAAGGATATGGTCCAAGAATTGAAGAGGATGGGCTATGAGGAGGTGAGCCACTGATATAATATGACTAAGGGATAATATAATATGGCCCTAAGATGGAAACAATTGGGTTAAATGGACATGTCCCAGGAATATAAGATGATTGGATACCCGAAGGTCTCACATAAATAGAAGAGGATGAAGGGCTACTACCTAACGTGGCCCAAGAATAATATGTAATGATCCCCCAAGGTGACCCATAAATAGAAAATAATGGAGGGATACTAGGACATGTCTCCAAAATAAAAAAAAATATGGTGAGGAACTAATAGGGTGTAGGCCAAGTATAGACGACGAGGTACTACTCAAAGGTGTCCTGTAGATAAAATATGATGAAGGGCTACTAGGATGTGGCCAAAAAATCAAAGGTAATGGGTTATTAGGATGTGACACACAAGTAAAAAAATGAGGGCTACTAGGACGTGGCCCCAAAATAGATAAAACATAATGGGATACTTAGTGGTGACCCAATGCGAGATTTTTATTGATGAATGATGACACATAAGGAATTATTTGGTAATGAGAAGATAGGACATGGATTAATGCTAGAACTTGGCATATCATCATGCTTAGAGGTAGGTGAAGATGGAACGCCAGAAGAGGAATCAAGTTTCATGACCTTAGGATCTTCCTCTATGTTCCGATAAAATGGATCACTTTCTTCTCCCCAATACATGAGCGTATCAAGTTCTAGAAATAATCCTAGTTTGTAATCGTCTAGAGGGATATTTTCGTGTACTCTAATGGTTCCTTAATTATGAGATAAATCAATCAGTAGAGGTTTTTTTTCTTTGATCATAAGAGGTTGAATAAAGGATATGGGTCCAACAAGCATGGAAGTTTTCAAAGATAGCTGATGATGTAGACAATGGGAAGGTTTGACCTTATCACTCCCATGAATATTTTGGATAGTGCTTCGAAAATATATCCTAGTACATGGATTATTTCTAATGGTTCGACATGGTCACAGACATTGATCTTTATAATATTGATAAAGATACGATAAGGTATGATAAAAATGACTTAGAGGCCAAAGAGGAATTGGATCCTAATTAGTAGAAGAAGATGACTCGAGAGACATAGTAGACTTAAAGGAAGGAATCTCATGAATGGATGATTTGGATCCGTACCTAGGTTTTTTTATATAAGAATATGTATTGTAGGTTGGAAAGTAGGATCACATAGCCATCCATTAAGTTATGACGTAGGAGTCAAATTGGATAATTTATCAGAGGGAATCTGAGTCGTGTAACTATTTGACAGATAAATGGATCCTCGAGGTGACTAATGGAGGAGGTCCTACAAAGAAATGGAGGATGCTGACTTAAGAACTGGATTAGAAGTTTAATCGACGGAACATGGAGTTGCATGAGTATTCAAATGAGAAAGAATTCATTGAGTTGATTGGGAATGAAGGTCCTTCAAATAAAGGCATGACCATTATTTAGGATTTGATCTAGGGGTATCTGAATCATAATTGGGATCCAAATCTTCAGAAGAAAAGTGGGAATCTGAATGGTAGTAAGGATGTATAGGCTACAAATATACACTGCAAATGGGTTTTGGAGCTTGAACACCTTCTAAAAGGACATGAATCATCATTGGGGACTTTTGTAACCATTTTCTGACAATGTAGCACATGTAATTTTGGGTACATACATATTTTCCCCTCAGAGAAGCATTTTAGAAATGAAAAGGCGTAAAATGTAGAGTCCGAGTATGGTGTTCTTGAAATGGGGAGTTAGAAGCTATACCTGACATACTCGTGTGTCAAAATATCACCGTCCAAACTCCCACTACGTATAAAATGAAAAAATAACTCAAGTGCTGATAGATAAGGTATTGGAAAATAAACATTAAATTAAAGTGACAAAATTACTTACCATTTGTGTGGGGATATAGAAATTGCACCATCACTCCAGCCTTGCGTACATATGCACTCAAAACGAAGTCAAAACAACATATATATATATATATATATATATCAAAACAAACTCCTTTTTCAATTCATTTGTGCGTACTGACTTGGTGATATTTGAGGTCTGAGCCCACATTGACCTTTTTTATTTTGAGTATGGTTGAATTAGAATGGATTTGGGAATTGTATTTTGTGTTAGGATTGGCCCTTTGCTGTATGACTATTTTTGAGAAGAACTCATAAGAAATTTGTAACTAGAGAGGTAATAAGGGGCCTTAAATAGGTGGATAGGTAGAGTGCCTTTATTTCACAGTCTCCATTTTGTGGGGCATATATGATTTTTTGGTATTTCATGCTCATTGTGAGCACTTTGACCACACTTAGTATGCGATAGCATTGTATAAAACTATGACACACCATGATATGTACATATATATTGTTTTGGCTCAGACATTCCTTGCATAGAGTTGACTTCCATTCATGATTTTATTCACATGTGTACTCTTAGATGTTTAGAATTTATGATTTTCATATGCTTTTAAAAATGCATGTAGTAGACATGAATGCTAATAGAATGATTTTTTTTTTGCTTTGTAATGCTGATATATGATAATGCAAACACATTGTGATGTTGAACTTTAGTTTCTCTAAGAAAATTTCGGTACTTCGTATTGTTTTAGAAAATCATGGCGAAAGAGTGATATGATAAGAAGATGTACTTGCCCCACTCCTAACCCCACACAACCAGTAGGATGTGAGGGCTCAACACCAAGATCCAAAAAGGGCACAAGTTATGAAAATTTGTTGAATGGTAATGATGAGAGAAAGAAAAGGATTTGGGAAAACCAAATTGAGACACTGCAACTTCAATCTACTCAAGTTTTCTTCATAGTTTATAATGTGAATTACTTTCTAGTTTATCTAGACTTAGATCCATAGATGGCCACTTGGTTGAAAAAATATGGTTTTTAAGGTTTTATGCTCTTTTGGATTTTTAAACATATAACTCACTTTGTTTTTGACTTATGATTTCACAATATTTGACTAGATTGTTTCTAACTTTCAAGTTCATTAAAGAGACCCCCTAAACCTTGCCCCATGCTACCAATAGGAAGTATGGGCTCATCACCATGGACAAGGTATAGGTGAGTAAGGGAATTTCCCTCCTTTCCCAACCTTACATCACAAGTAAGATATGCAGGCTCAACACCGAAGGTTGGTAAGCCAAAGAAATGTGTAAAATAAAAAAATTCTGTGGATTTGTATTTGACTTACTCATCTAGGGAAAATGTTTAGTATGTTATTATTTCAAAAGATATTTTTATGGGAAATATGTGACACCATGAAGCTTCTAAAATATACTATCGGCAAAGAGACCTAGTGTAGGAAGAGACTATAAGCAGAGCCAAAAATGCAGGCTTTGGTATGATCATGGTCAAAACTTTGTCTTATCCTACTTGAACTGATGAATTGATTCAGAAAAAAATGATGACACTATGAAGGTTTGAAGACATATGATTTGAATATTTTGCTAATGTTTTTCAGAAGTTTTTAAGAAATGCTATAAGAATAATTTCCTTGATCAATTTTTTTTACAAATTGAACTGGCGGATGATAATGCAATGTAGATGTAGTAATGTACATATGGAAATACAAGTGAAAATACATGTCATAATAGCTAAGGTGAATAAAGTTAATGAATATTAAATTCTTTTCCCCTAAGACTACACAGTGGAGAACCATCATCCTCAAAATTTATGTTCTTTTGACAAGGGCCTAACATTTTGAGTTTATACTCAAAACCGTTTCCCATAAGTGTATATCTCAAATCATTTAAATAATTAGTCTAAAAGAGGCGTTCATGCAACTCTTTGTCACATTCTTCAGACATGGTGTGTGGGTGAGCATGACTATGCTCCTCAACCTTGTTTTCCTATGTGGATCATTTTGTTTATTTATGACACTTGCTGAATGATGGGGCCTTGCCCCATGGATATGGAAAGCCTAGTTTCAAATGTACATGGGTTGAAACAAGGGTTTAGAATCGAAAACTCTCAGAGATGGTTTTGATGGGCATTATTGTAATCTCAAATTTCCCTTCTTTATTTTTTAGTTATATCATGTTCATACCTATACCTACGTTCCTGGAGGGAAGAGATGCTAAATCGAGAAGACAACCCATTCCCTATGGTTGAAATGGGTGGAAGATTGGATTTTCACTCTCTAATAATTTAATAATTCCCGCTGTGGTTTTAGTGGACATTGTTTCCATAGATATTGGTTTAACCTTATCTATTTTTTCCACCCCAAATGTTTTTGGGTAAATGACTTCAACCTTTGGAATTTTCAGGGTGATCAAGACTAAGTCCTTTGTTGAAGGTGGTTTTTTCAATTGATTTGCAATAAATTCATACTCCGTATGGACCCCTTTCTTCTTCTTGAGGTTTTCTAACTATATATCGAAGGGCTTATGATCCCATTGAGCGATGAATACCTTCCTAAAATGGAGGAATCTAATCTCCTAGAACATGGTAGAAGGGATAGCCTTCATTCAATGAATCTAAGGTCTCTCGAGGATCATGTTATAACTTATTTCCCTATCGATAATGTAAAAATCCATCAAAATGGTTTTTGGACCAAGTGTGACTGGAAGAACTATGATTCCAATCGAGGTCATTTTAAAATTGTCATACCCGCGTAACATGTTTCTTGTAGAGGAGAAATTTGTTTCTCCATATCCCAAATTCTGCAAGAAAGATAATGGAACCACATTTACAATAGCCCATTCATCAATCATGGTTCTCTTAATGCAATTTTTGTAAACCCAAACTTGTAAAAATAAGGCAGGATCACCTCTTCGGGCAATTTTAGTTTAAGATGGAATCTTGTCTTTATTGAAAACAAACTCACTATCCCTATCACTCCATCCTAGAGGATGTATATTGATGTCAATATGATTTATTTGAGATCTAGGAGGTTGCGTAACATGGATTAGATGACCAATAACTAGTGCATTGAGCAATGTAGAGTGATGCACAGGTGAATTATTCAGCAAATCTAGAAAAAAAAATATGAGAAAAGGTCTTGTTTAAGTCCAATGTCAAATCGTAGGATCCTACTAGTTTAGATATTGTAGGAACATCATCCTATGGGAAGGAAAGAGTAGGTAAGGGTTGTGAAACATACTTCATCATCGGAGTTATTGAATTAATTTCATGTTCAACCTCTAGCTCAACTAATCTTAATATTTTTGTATTATCATTTGAACCAAGGTTAGGAGCAACCCGATAATTGTCAGAAGTTGAGAATTCATGATTGTTTTTCCCTATAGCGATTCCCTTATTTATATTTTGAGGATTCACTTGGGAACCGATAGGATGTTTAGGGTTTGAATTTTGAGGCATGATAGTTCTGGTATGGCTAGGAAATGAGTTTGTTTCAAGATTTTCTAGGAACATGTCTATAAAGATTTGCCTTTGGTTTTCAAGAAGTCTTTGCAAAAACTTGTTGCAATCACAGAAATTGTTATCATCATGACCTCGAACCTTATGGAAAACACAATATAGTTTAGGGTTGTAATCTCTCGGCCTTTGATAAGCATCTTGTTGTTTTTTATTATAATCTTAGTTGTAGTTTTGAAATTGATTGTTATAACTATGATATGTTGCCCCTTGACAACAATTTTGATATTAGTTTGGGCCTTGGGTTTGATTTTTCTTTTGTGGGAGATGATTTACATTAAATGTGTTGAAAGATGACATATTGTTAGGGAATCTTAGATTTTCTGAGTTGTTATTGTTATTGTTTTCGTTATTTAGAAAACCAATGTTCTTGACTTGATCACCATTCGTGGTAGCACCATGATTACAATTCACACCCTTAGGTCCTTGGTTGTTGGCACCATTATTTTGATTTGGGGATACCAGTTTCCCATTAGAACCATAGGTCTTATGCCCACTATCCATAGTGGCTTGATCATTCCGAAGTGCACCTTCCAATACTTATTCCTCGCTAGTCTCTTGATTGAGAGAGTGAAGGAAAATATCAAAAAGTTCCATCAGGTCCACGTTGGGCTCATTTGTAGAGGAGTAGAGAACTTGGCACCATATCTAGATGAAATGGGAGGTAGATTCATTTTGCTCCTATCTAATATGCAGGAACTCCCTTATCCCTGTATGCAACAACTTGTTCATATCAAATTCTTTGATGAACCCAAAAACAAGTGGTTTAAATGAAAGTATAGAAGCTTTCAAAATACAGTAATACCAATCCAGTGTGATTCCTTCGAGAGTATTTGGAAAGATCTTAGCCACTACAGAATCCCAAGGAATAAACTCTCCGATAGTAGTAGCATAGGCCTTGATATGAGCATTTGGGTCTCCTTCTCCCTTAAATTTTGGAAGATCCGGTAATGGGTGTGGAAGCATGACACCATGTATGGTGAAGTCAAGAGGATCCTTTAAGTGCTTACCGTACGTACCCATTGCATAAGATTCCACCATTGAAGATCCTTGATGAGGAGGTAGAGTAGGAGTAGTTAGATAAGATGCCCTATAAGCGTTGATGGGAATGTATGAGGTCCCTTGATATGACATGGAGGGAGTGGGAATGGTATATGGGTCCATCTAGGGAGTTTTTTAAGACATATGCATGTAAGGTGGGATAGTACCAAGATATGGACCAGTGGGCGTAAAACTAGGTAACAACGCATTTCCCATTACGGCCACATTTGAGAACGCACTTCTAGAAATCTCTTGCATAGGATAAGGTTAAGAAGGATGAGTACCCATACCTAGTGTGTCTAACCCTGTGAGAAGATCACATGTATTATAATGATATGAATAACATTGTTGTACATATATTATGTTGGTTTCTCACTAGAAGGGATGTATCCTTTTTTGTCAACTAGATGCCCCATGTCCTTCCCCACTGCATGTGTTGGTTTTGGAATCTGGGCACTTTCTAGTTATCTAATCCTCCCTAGTAAAGTACAAATGAGATCATTGGGAGAGGATTGAGTCCCTTTTTGGGGTGTGTGTGGCATAGGGTTTGATTGAGCAAGTGCATGATACCCTATCGTGAATTGTTCAGTGTTATAATTCTTTCCTTCCTCAGAAGTAAGAACCTTAGGATAGGTGTTAGAAATTTCAAAGGCTAAAGCCTTCGTTGTATCTTAATAATCATCTATTTGATGAAGAGGACTAGTTATTCGTGTAAACAGATAATCCTGTATTGATTACATGTCAACATCATGTCTTGACAAGACCCTCTAGTCAGAACCTGTTCCATTTGTGATAAGAACATGGTTTGCATTGGGTTGATAGTACTACATGTATAACGGTTTATTAACCTCCTCCATCCATGCATAGATAATGGGGTTTGAAGTGTAACTAGGGGAGGTTTGGATGTTGCTTGTGTAATTGTCACCCCACCTTGAAATAGAAGGGGGTTGTTGTGGTTGAACATTGGTGTAATATCTATCAAAGCCAAAAGGCCCACTAAACTCTCTTCCACACATATTTTAGAAAGTATAAAATACCTACCAAAATAGGGGAAGAAATGGAGAGGTGAAGTAATAGCAATAAAGGAAACAAGAAAAAATTTATCCTTCACGTCAATTTCACCAATTTGTACGGATGAAAATTGACATACAACCTTCAACCGCACTCGACCCCCCGAGGTCATACTGGAGCAGCAGATGTTGAATGTTTTTTGCTAACTATAGGAGGATCAGTGACTAGTATCTGGTAGTGTGATCTCTTAGTAATTGAGCTGGAAAAGGGGAGATTTAGAGGCTACGAATGGGTAGCGTAAATTACCTATAGTTTGTTTACCTAACTTGGATCAAATTTTTAATCTAGTTTGAAGTGTCCAAATTAACTAAGATGAAACTAACAATCTATGCTACTCTTGAAAGGGAAATTAATCTATACAAATCACAAAAACTTAAATATTACAATCACAAACAACAATGTATTTCTATTCTAAATAATCAAATCTATTTCTACACTAAAACTAAACAAGCGAGATAACCTGGTGTGGTTATTCACCTGTGCTGAGTGTATTGAATCTAAACTTAACTTAAAACAACAGTTTTTCCAAATGATCTTTGATATGTAGACAACATCCTATAGATATTCTCTCCTTCATATCCACAGGGATATGAAGAAAAGGATTTGTCACCGGGGGCTATTATTAATGATTTAAACCCTCTTGGAAACTAACTAATTACTTGCAAATGAAAGGAAATTGTTTTTTAGTCTATTTGATCTAATATAACAATGTTAAATTGTAAGAGTGAAGGAAATAAAACAAAAAATTCAGCCTAGAATTCATAGAATAGAGGTAAATTCAGTTGTGTAGTAAATTATCCCCTCAATTTATCATTTCTTTCTCTGAGTGTTCATATGATTCCAAGGGATCGGGAATGCAAAAACAGTGGCAGGAGGATGACACTTGAGCAATGGAAGCTTAAAGGTAGTCCAGATGCAATGCAAGTAGAAGAGAGATAACAAAAGAGATCATATCTTGGCTATGTAATTGCTAGCAAGATCGTAGCAGCAATACATTGCAAGATACACAAAATTATTAGGTCCTTTTGCTTGAATACAATCATGGAATATATAGGAATGGAGGATGGGAGGTACCTTCATACACTAGGCAAGAAGGAGAAGTTCCAACTAATTAAATCTATTTAAAAATAGAAGGAGAACAAAGAAATCAAAGCTAATTTTAGACAATTTGGCTAACGAACGCACCCTAAAAGTTGAGTTAAGTGAAGCGTCACGTGCCAAAAACACGTATGAAGAGTTTTTGAAAAAGTGTTCAAGACCGCAACCCTGCATAGGGAGGCGGTCCTAGGACTATCGTCCAAGCCTAGGAGGCAGTCCTAGGACCGTCGTCCAAGTCTGGGAAGTGGTCCTAGGACCGCTGCCCTTCCTGGGAGGTAATCCTAACAGTAAAGGCCAAAACATGCATAGAATGAAGAGGGAAGCTGGAAGAAAGTGTGTAAAAGCTAAGTAAGGATGTCTAGGCTAAAAATATACATTGCAAATGGGTTTTGGAGATTGAACACCATCGGAAAGGACATGAATCATCATTGGGGACTTTTGTAACCGTTTTCCAATAATGTAGCACATGCAATTTTGGGTGTGTACACTACCCTTTTCTGAAACTTGCAATATAGTGTGATGAAAGTGGTGTGTTTTTTTATCTTTCTTAGCTTAATGTGGTTTTAAGTAGCACACATTTTGGAAACCTACAATCAAACATGTATTATTTAGTTCATGTTTTGAACCTTCCTTCTTCGACAATGAGATTTGGTTCTACATGCAAGGAGTTAATAAGTTTCAAAAAAGATCACAATATGAAAGAGATTTTATGTGTTGTTTCTTATTCCCAAGGTCACCTAAAAGGTGTGAGGGAAGATCATACAAAACATGAAAACTAAACTATAATAAGAAATGGAAAACACCTTAAGTGATTTTGTGAAAACAAAACTTGCTTTATCCATCTTTGAGAAGTTAATTCGTTTTGAAGCTTAAATTAAGTGTTTTGAAAGCAAGAAGAACGTTTTAGAAACATTTTTGGCTCCGAAGATCATGTATAAGATGTGAGAGAAGAGAATACGTGCCTTGAAGATCTTTTCCAATGATAAATGAAAAAAACTTAATTAAGTTGATTCAAAAATAAGCTTAAAATAACCTTCAAACAACTTATTAATCCCACAAATACCTTTCAAATTGTAAAAAAAACCAAGAAAACATTTTTGTGAAATTTTAGACATGTTAGAAAATGACTAGTTATCTAATAATGTAAACCATAAATTTTCTATAAGTCAAAATCATAATTTTATGTTTGAATTGCTTATTTTGCTTCAATACCTTTCCAACGTGAAACAAAAAGAGTCATTTCGAGTTCAGGAGAAAATTTTATGGCCTCCTGAAGATACGTAATGAATACAGTTGAACGCATGCATGCCCAGAATGACATGTGTGCCCCTGTATCAACGGATACATGCCCCTGTGTAAAACAAATAGTAACAGTGATAGATATGCACTTAGAATGACGTTTAAGCACCTGTTTCGATGGATACGCGCCTAGAATGATAGATACGTTCTAGTTTTTATGGATACATACCTAGAATGGTAGATATGTGCCCATTTTGATGGAAATGCTCTGATCCAATACACCTACATGTACCCCTGCAAATACCTAAAAATTCACAAAAATGAAAAACTTGAATAAGTAAACAAGTTAGTTATTGATCATTGAAACCTATTTCTAGCTTGAACCCATTAAATGCTTAATAAAAAGTGAGATTTAGCTTGTTTAAAACATGGATTCCATAAAAAGACAGGCCTTTTAACCCTAGAAAGTGTAAAAATGATTAAAATGGACATTAAAAAGCTTAAAAGACCTCCATTAATGAAGGATGGAGTAAGAGTCCCACTGGACATGCCAAATGTGTTCATATATAAGTTAAAAAGCTATGGAAATGAGGTTAGAAAAACTCAAAGCTTAACTAACTCATTTATGGACCATAAGATAAGAGATAAACAAGGGAAACTAGCATGCAAGCCTTATAAATATGAAAAAAACATCAAAAAATAACATGTATATTACACTCTACTCTTTGAAATCAATAAAAAATGAACCTATTAAGATCCTAACAATCATATTTGTGTGTTGTTTTCTCCCAAAAATAGTGAACAGATCTCTCCAAGTTGGCTACATGTCCAAGCTTTAGATATTCCCTTACGAACTATATTTTGAGTGGATGGATGCAAGATAGAGGAGCTCTTAACAATGGAGTATGGCCAAGATTCAAATTTTGTATAGCTTAAAGCTATCACAAATAATTTCTAATGCCTTTCCAAACTGCTTGAGATATTTTGTTATCTAAACAAGGTGTTAGGTTGAAATCCTAGGCTTAGCCTTCTATTTATAGTTTTCCACTTGGGAGAGTTTGGAATTTGGGTGAATGTGGGACTAAAGGTAAGCCAAAAACCACCTTTAGATTAGATTAGAATAAACATGTTTTAGGCTTAGTTAATCTAGGTTTAGGCTAGTTAAGTGTGATTAGTGAGTGATTAGAGACTCATTGAGAGTTGGGAGGAGTCTTATTAAACATTTTTTATTGATAGATAGTATAGGAAGCCTGCAAAAGTGGTTCAGGGAGAAATAGGAAGGTTTTGAATGGTCGAAAGGAGGAATGTCTAGAGCTAATAAGAGATATATTAGCCCAATTAGATGATTATAGGAGGAATACAACCAAAAGAGTTTCATGAATGGGTATCCGAGAATGGAGCAAAGAATGGGGAATTAACGAAGTGTCACTTATCCATTGAATTGGAGGAAATGCTAAGTCGAAGAATATTTTAGTTGTCTATAGAAGCTAACTAGGCATGTGGGTGCAAAAGGTCAGGAATGAAAAAAGAAAGTAAAGTATGATGCAAAAAAGACGAGAGTTAATTAGTACTTTCTTCACCCAGAAACCTTCTAAATAGTAGTATGAGACGGGGACTAAATAGTGTCTAAATTTCATGTTTTTGTGACTAGACATCCATGTAACATACATTCAATTGACAAAATCTACATACTTTTTCATACATAGCTGAAGAGTACTAAAAGTTTCAAACAAAGCTAAGACTAACACCACATAGTCTAAGTGAGCAAATATTTATTGAATCTAACAATAGTTACATAAAAGATAAAAGCATAACAAAATTCTTGATAGAACTAACATGACAATAATTTAAAACCTAACTAAAGCATGCTTACTAGTATGTTCAATTGCTAGCTAACATAGACCTAAATAGATCTAGGAGCAATCAAATTGGGGTTTTATTTATACTCTAAGGAAGGTGAGATGGTTTCTCAAAAATTGACTACAAGATCATATCGGATACCCATCTACTAACCCCATTGAAGACTTTAGGTAAGGATTGATCGTGGCTATAAATCATATTTCGTATATGATATACAAATCAAAGCATGGTGTAGATTTTTAAAGTATGTGGTTAGTCTTTTTTATAGATTTTCCTTTAAGTAAAACTAGCATCTTGGTGCATGTGGGACTAAAAGCACAAATTAGATTAATAATTTCTAATCATGATTAAGGTTTGTTAATTACAATTAGTGAATTAACAGGTTATTAGGATGTGAGGATCCTTAATCAACCACTTAGTGTCAATTAGGAGTCTAAGATAAGACTTTGAAGCTTGCTAAGATGTTCGAGAGGGAAGTGGTGTGATTTCGAGTGGTTGGAAGAGGGGTTTTGAGCAAATAATAAGGTATTTTCATGAAAACTAGGGTAAAATAGGCTTAATTAGCTAATAATCACTAATTTTCTATTTGCGAGAGGATTTTGACTTACAATTCACCATAAAGTGGTATCCTAAATGTGAAAGGGGTTAGGTAATCAAAAAATTGTTGTTAATTAACCAAGATGATAAGAAATGTTAGTTAATTAGCAAAAATCAATAATTATAATGGAAATGGTAAGAATGAGAGTGATTTATGTGTTTTAGGTAATAAGATTGCAAAAGCGGAGTTTACGTGTCTACATTTGCCCCTGTTTGAGGTGAAGTAAGTGACTTCATTTCAAATATAATAAACATAAATATACAAGTAAATTTTTGAAGAAAAATTATTAGAATGAAGGATCTCCCCTTGAGTTTCAATGGGTGATAGAATAAGTCGATCGACAATCGAAAATATGAGTGAAACAGATATAACAAGTAAGGATAGGTATAAACATGGTTGTTTATTAACCTAGGTGATTCGGAAGTAAAATTAGTAGTGATAGGAAATGATAATGGAGAATAGGAATAGATATTTGCATCCAATATTCAATAAGCAACTTTAATTTCATCATGTTTCCCCTATGATCTACATCATCGGCCTATATTAAAATAAACAAAAGTGTAATATAACATGAAAAGCTTAATTACTAAATGTTGTTCATTTTGAAAAATATGTAACTCCATGCAACATAAATAATGTAACGCAATATGAGAAAGTAAACCATCTAACATAAAATAGAAACCATTACAATCACATATAATCAAACAAACAACGTTCAAGACAGTTGCACTAATGTTTTTGTTATCAATCCTAGGTTCCCGAATGTTCGTGTTCTAACGACAAGGGTTAAAAATGGTCCCCCAAGAAAGAATACATGTGAGGGGAATAACAGAGGACATAAGTAGTCCCATGGAAAGCATTCATGCACTATGAAATAGTCTCTAGCAACTCATTATTACATGGGAAAACTGACATAGTAAGTAAGCCATATTTTTTAATGGAGGTAGATCACGATGATCTGTAAGTCATTTGAGATAAAAACAAATAAGAACCTAAGAAAGATGTTTTTTTAGGAAAAATATATATGTTTGAGAATAATTCATTTCATATAATATTTAGTTACGTGAATGCCATTTACCAATTTTTGAAAAAAATTATATTTTTGCATTTTTTTGGTTTTTTAACGATTTTACTATATTTTTTTGTTGTTTACAAAAAATTGGAGTTTTTTGAATTTTTTTATAGAAGAAATTATAATTGAAGAAATGATGAAGTCATGAGACATCACTAGAAGTCACCGTAAGACAAAAATATACCCTAGGCAGTAGAAAAGATTGCAAGAAAGAAAAAACATGCCCCGGAATCATAGAAATGGGTGCGAAATAATTATTTATTAAAAATAATCATCACGGAGAGTGCTGGAAGAATTTACAATTACCATGAGTGATCTAGGGTGCCTCGGGGGTGATAAACACCTTTTGCGGCCAATTTCATTTACCACATTCACTTACCTTTTTAGTGTTGATTGAGGTCATACCTACAGGAGGAAATGACAAGGGTGTAGAACAAGATATAGTGTGTGGATCCCATGAGATATTACATGAGACTCCCTAGAGATAGACCATAGGTACAAAAAGCTGAAATTTTCAACTTCATTTTCTTATAGCATTTAATTTTGGTTAGAACACATTTATTAGGGTTAGATAGGGTAGAAAAATCCACGTTAATGCACCAGCGTGGCTCTTGGGGTGAACCTATGCTCATAGGGTGCACTAGTACTAAAGCATGCGTAGGAATGTATCCGTTAATGCATTAAAAGGTGCTATTATGAAAAATTTACAAAGGGTCGTCGGAGCGTATGCACCTATGCAAGGAGCCACACACCTATGAATAATTTTCCAAGTGGCATGGGTGTGTATGTTCCTATGCAAGCAGACATGCACCTATGTAAATGTTAGGTTTGGGGGAAATTTTGAGTGTGCCTATGTGCAGATGGGGGTGCTGAAGTGCAGAGGGGTGCACTTCTGTACTTAGGTATCTCATGCCATAGGGGGTACGATAGAGCTATGAAGTCACTTTTAGAATGATTTTAGAAGAAACGATGGTTTTTAAGAAAACTTAGATGGTAGGGATAGATGAATAAGATGATAAAATACAAGAATAAAAAAGGTAGAATAGAAAAACTAGATTTATAATAGAAGAATAAAATCATAATAAATGACCCGATTGAGCTTGAAGATGGATTTAGAGGTATTAGAGATGTGAGAGATATATGGGCAACTCCAAGCCTACGAGGTGACATTTAGATGACATGACCAAATTTTCTTAGAGATCACACTGGAGGTGACTGGTTTATCTCATGTGGCTCACATGCCATAACTTACTTTAGATTAATGTCTACTCATAGCTTTAGATGAGAGATGGTGGAGTGAGAGTTAGAATTTTCATCTTCCTATCAGTGAGATGAGCATCACCTTAGAGGATGTGTGGTGGATCTTATGAGTTCCTATCCAATGTCTCTTGATCTCATATGATGGTCAACTGACTATATTGAGTGATGCATATCCAAGATTATTGCAGTGGTAGACATACCCCGCTAGGGTATGAAGGTCTTCATTAGGAGGTGTAAGGCTAATCAATGGCTTGGATGAGTCCTCATGTTTCTATTAGCTCTGGTAAGTGGTATTTTATTTCCTCACAAGACTATGCTCGATTTACTGCTCGGGTTAGTGTATACTGGCTCATTTATACGCAGATTTAAATTTGACAACTTACCATGGACAGAGGTCTATAGTTCCTGCCACATTGTTACAAACATGGGTCTGGGACCATATTGACATAAGATGACCTACACGAGCATTGAGAGCTCAAGTTAATGGATATCCTTCTGTTATGGGCAGGGTTCTATATAGAGATGATATTTATGGTCATATGGGGATATAGACTATTACAGGAAAGCATTTGATGAGGTACATCCTCATATGATCGCATAGTGGTCATACAGGTTATACCATTAGCCTCATGATGCAGCTAAGTTGACCACCACTGCAAATGATCATTTCATTCTTAGGATCAGGAGTCATATTATGGAACTTGGTACAAGGTGGATAAGGTCTAGTGGAAGTTTGGTCTTATCCAGGGGATTGTTGGTGATGAGATGCAGTATGCACGCAAATATAGAGGGACCTTTCATATGGGGCCCCCGATCAGGCTATGCCGAGCTCATACTAGTTATTTTCCAAGTGGTTCCATAGTATTGAGTATAGCACACGCAGATAGCGGATCCAGGGACAACCTCAGATTATGCAGGGTGGTATGCTATAGTGCTGCCATAAAGATTGACCATAATATAGGAGGTACTGGATGTAGAAGCACATGGGGGAAAAGGTCCAACTCCCAAAGCATAGTTATAGCAATAGGAAAGTACACACATAGGACCGTAGATAGGGGTACCAACATAGAAATTTTTAGTTCAGAAACATGTTTTAGTGTAGTAAAAGGTAGTGGTGCATCCATAGGTATTAGCACCACAAATGCCCCTTCAGGTGCCATTATAAGAACCTTTACAGGAACCTCCATCACCCCCCCACGTGACTCCACCACATTGAATTACAAGAGGTGGATGAGATTGAAAAGGTGGAGATGACATTGAGGAGGAAGTACATGTTAGTGGGCAGGTGGTTACCTTGGATAATAAACTATAATAGGTAGTCACCATACATCTTTAGGCTACAGCTGAGAGGGACCATGTCATTTCAAAGATAGGTTAGGTTATCTTCGAGAGGGATTATCTCATGATAAGGCAAGATCATAATAGGACAGGGAGAGGTTAGACTATGACAAAGTGAGATTAGGTGATCATAGAGAGACTACAGTTGTAAAAGAGTGGGACTAGGCTGTAGCTGATAGAGCCTAGTTATGGATAGATCGATTCAGTGTGAGGTTAGAGAATGATACACTTCAAAAGGTAGGAACTAGTTCATGGGTACAATTATTAATTGGCTAGAGTTCATCCCTAGTAGTTGAGACTACATAATATAGGATGTAGTATCATGTAGTCATCCCTACTGAGAAGAGAGATCTTAAGTATACTTAGATATATTGTAGCATGTCACAATCTAGCGAACAAATGTCATCATGATTATTGAAATTTGGATAGAGTCCTTCAGAACAAAAGGCTTCAAAGCAACATGGGTCAACACGGCATGGTGTAGTGCCTTCTTTACATCTAGTACCTCAGATTCCCCACTTAGTGGCCAACCCAAACCAGGAAGTCCTGGAGAGGGTGAGAGTCATTGTTGACTCTACTATTGATGTACTAGATGTATATTATTTGTGTATTGCCTCAATATGAAGGCATAATTTTGTATATATGTATATGTATTATTTTTTGTCAAGTGTCTCAATGAAGGCACTATTATCATCGAGTCATAAAACCCTCCTATTTTCACAAGTGTGAATACTTGAGCTCATGGTGTGACTGGATAACATGGGTACTATTTCCAAATGTGGGACTTGCTACTTGATATAAATGTCCAGAGAAAGTCAGTTCTTTCTCCTAAACTACCTGCCATAATCTACTCCTATTGTAGGAAAAACTTTCTAATCCTAATCTAAATTTCCAAGGTACCATGGAGAGAGAGTGCACGAAAAAAAATCCTACACTAAAGTGGTGACACACCAGAATAAGGAGGGTATGAGAATAGCTTCCAAATGTTTGATAAATAGAAGAAAAGTACATACTAGAGAGGGTGATAACATTTATCCAAATTCTAACAACTGCATTCACAATAATATTTCATACACATATAATGATAATGAATCCCTGAAAGAGCATAAAATAGACACAATATATTTGCAATGAGGTTAAAGAGGAAAAAAGACTTCAAACAAAAACAACTAGGGAAAACACATCCACAAAATTTCATCTATTACTTCATAATATGCATAGTTTACTCTATTACAAAATAAAGTCCTGGATCACCATGTAAGGATTCCACTATAAGTGCTTGTAGCACATTCGCTTAATAAACAAAAATTGAAGAGTTTTGCTACTCAAACTATAACCCTTTACAATGAGCCCAACACTCAAATTTGTAGAATTTTCATAGGAGAGAAATAGAGGGAGGATTTAATTCCCGCAATCCACTTTCTCACCAATTGCAAGTCATTACAAATGAGTGTGGTAGGTGATTTTGGACCTGTAAAATCAATCTCAAAGGACCCCATAACTTACAGCAGTAAAAGAGTGATTTCTCGTGCTTATTAAATGCTCTTCCAACCATTTTTCAACCAACAAATAGAATTTGGATCATTTTCCTTAAAATCATCATCAAAATTTCATCAATTTCTACATTTCTTGATTACTGTGCATTGTACTCCAAGTCACGATTCCAAAAAGACCAATTTTTCAAAAATTCGTTGAGAATTACAAAACTCAAGGTCTTCTTAGTGTGAGCAATTATTTTGAGTTTTCCAGAAATTTCTTGCATTTCATGGGATTGATCATTTAATTTTATAGAGTTGGACATGTTTCTTTATTTTCACACACCTACACTCATTAAAAAGAAGAAATCCATTATGATTATCTTATAGTCCTATTGAAACCTACTTCTAATAACCTTTCTAGCTCTACCTTAAATTATAAGGCAACATGAGAATGCTCTTCTAGAGATTTTGTTTTATGGGATTGGCATCAAAGTGTACAACAAGACTATGCACCAATAATGTAGGATCAAGTCCTGACATGTCTTCATAATACCAAGTGAAGTTATCTTCATCTTCTCTCAAAATTCCTGTAAATGTTTTATGCTCTTGAGTTGAGAGTGAAGATCCCAACATAACCATTCTAGCTAGCTCCTTCAATCCAATGTTAACATTTATTGTCTCCTCCACTATTAACTTGTATTTTTCATCCATGTGTGTAGGATCGGGAGGAAGTTTGATATCCTCTTCTACCAAAGGTGGTTTAGGGAGATCCGTATCTTTAGGTGGGTACACTATCTTGTCCATAGGTTATTTTGTTTGTTTTTTCATAAGCTCCTCAAAGAGGTTTTTTGTTATAGGACTTCGACTTTATATTTTTGCCAGTATTTTCTCTACAAATTTTTCCCTTTCTCACTTTTTTACTTAACTGACCAAACAATTCTACTTCCTCTCCAAAGTACGCGCATTTGTTGAGCTGAATGGAGACCACTAAAAGTTCTAAACAAAGTTAAGACTAACACCACATATTATAATTGAGAAAATTGATATTGAATCTAACAATAGTTACATAAAAGATAAAATCTTAACGGAATGCTTGAAACAACTAACATAAAAATAATTCAAAACCTAACTAAAGAATTCCTACTAGTATGTTCAATTTCTAGCTAACATAGACCTAAATAGATCTAGGAGCAATCAAATTGGGGTTTTTTCGTTACTCCAAGGAGGATGATATGGTCTCACTAATAATGACTACAAGATCATATTGGATACGCATCTGCTAACCCAATTAAATACTTGAGGGAAGGATTGAGCTCGGCTATAAATCATATTTCTTATATGATATGCAAATCAAATCATGGTGTAAATTTTAAAGGAATGTGGTTAGTCCTTTTATAGTTTTTCCTTTGAGGAAAACTAGCGTATTGGTGTATGTGAGACTAAAAGCACAAAATATATTAAGAATTATTAATCATGATTAAGGTTTGCTAATCACAATTAGTGAATTATCAAGTGATTAGGATGTGAAGATCCTTAATCAACCACTTAGGGTCAATTAGGAGGCTAGGATAAGCTTTTGAAGCTTGTTGAGATGTTGTGGAGTGAAATGGGATGATTTTGATTTGTTAGAAGAGGCGTTTGAGCCAATAATAGAGTATATTGATGAAAACAAGGGGTAAAATATGCTTAATTAGCTAAAAATCACTAATTATATTTTTAGAAGAGGATTCTGACTTACGATTCTTTGTAAAGTAGCATCCTAAATGCGAAATGGGTTAGGTAATTAATAAAGTGTTGTTAATTGACCAAAATTGTAAGAAACATTAGTTAATTAGCAAAATTAGCTAATTTATAATAGAAATGGTAAGAATCAAATTGATTTATGTGTTTTTTAAAATAACATTTCAAAAGTGTAGTTTAGGTGTCTATAAAAGCATAAGAAGGGGAATTTTATTTTATTCCATCCACACAAACTATTACTTTACTAAATTATAGCTAAAGCCTTTAATCAAGTGCAACATCAACAAGGGCATCATAGGGCACCATTCTTACACACACACAAGAACTATATGGAGTCTAAGATATAATATAACAATTGGTTGTAAGTTCATTCTCGAGTTAATCGTTGGGACCATTCTAAATCCTTAATATGAATTTTACTTTCTATGTTTGATGCAGTTTGTGTGCTTGTTCAAGTTAAATTCTCTTTTACAGGTGACAAGTATCATCAACAATCATAGTGTGAACATCATGATATCAACAGATAGCAATTTTGAAACCCTTGAGATAGAAGAAAAGTAGATCTTGAGCTCCTACATAGTAACCAATTCCCATATTGAGTCACCAATGCGTAGGCACTTCTATCTTGCAATAGGCACCCATGTCTGACATTATTCTTAGGTTCTAGAATTTACAGTGAGTACTAGCAACCATGTATTCACTTTTTCCAGTACTCATACTTGCCTAGATCACTTCCTATTAATTTGAAAATAAGATAAATTCCTCTATCTCTCTTTCTTGTTTATGGTTTCATACTTTACATGCTATTTTGATTATGTAGTGTCATATTTTAGATTTTGTACATTATTAGAAACAATATTTACTCTATAACGAGATTTAATTAATTCAAATTAAGATAAATAACATTGACATCTCCTCACATCATTCCAAATGGTGTCCACTTCTCAAGAATTCCATTTAGGGGCCATCCCTTTCACCTGTATGATGAATTTATATTTCAATAAGGAAAGGAAAAACATCAAGAGGATTGAGCATAACAGAGTTTTCTCTCATTATCATTGGAGTCATTTGTAAAATAAATCATTGTGACCCCTCAATCTCATTGTGAGACCAAAAGGGAGTCATCATGAGTGATGCCTATATTCAAATTAGGATCACATTAGCAGGTCTCACAACATTGTTCCTAAACACCCTTAAGGAAATATAAAGTGTTTGTGCATCTTATAGAAGGGGGAGATTTTTATCACCATGTCTCAGATCATCAAGTTATTCATCAACAATAGATTAATGAATCCCTTCCCTTTTTATCTTTTCTCTCTCCATATTCTAACTTTCAATTTAGAATGTACTTTTTCATAATTTATCCTATTTACTTAAGTGACAATAAAAAAATTGTATAATGTAACGTACTCTCTTGATTTATAAAAGAGGTACTTTATTTGTCTCTTTTAAGGGAAATTTAAAAGTCACAAGTTATGGGACATGAAGAGTCATCCGGGGGGTAGATGAAGAGTTTCTTTTCTATTATATAATTTGGAATGGATTCTCCATTCCATTAGAGTCAAAAAAAAAAATTGAAACCTTGAAATTCAGGCTTTCTTTTGAAATCGATGATTGTTGCAAGTTTTTGAGCTTTGTATCAGCACTACACAAGAAATAAGAGTTGAATTTATTCTATTTCCTTTGGTTATGCTTTCCTATATTATATTTATTCTATAACTTTGTAGGAAAAGTTATCAAGAAGGAATTTTTTTTCCTTGATTGATGAATCTAAGGAATTGTGTCTTTCTGGTATGTTAGTCTTTCTAATTGCTTACATTTTTGTTTTATTCTAGTTAAATGTGTACCATCTCTGGTTATTGAGTGTGAAATTTTTTACTTCCAAATCACAAAAATAACCCCTCTCTTTCCTAATTTCCTTAACTCTCATTTATCCATCATCATTGTATATTCCTCCCTTCTACTTCATACAAGAACTTTTACAAAGACTTAGTGAAGAGTTTCTATATTATCTTTGTCCTATTGTTCACCCCATAAAATTTTGATAGGTTACATTTAATAATGAGAGCCTCCCCATTCCCAAGAAGTAGGGGTATGACCCTATGAATATTGGTCAAAACACATAATCTGCAACACTAAAAATTATATTCCAACATAGTTTCTTGCCTGCTAAAGTTTTTTCTAAGCCTAGATATATGGAAGAGTTCAGTGATCCATGTGAATGATAGTTTGTTTACCCATCAGGTAATTTTTTTTATTTCTTGACCGCTTTCACAAGAGAATAAAAATCCTTATCATATGTACAATAATTATGAACTTCTCCATGTAACAATTCGTAGTGATAACATACGGGCCTACCTCCCTAATGTAGGAGAGACCCCATACCATAGTAACTAAAATTAGTTTCCAATTTGAAGGGCACCTATAATTTAGGTAATGCCAAATAAGGAGCATGACTAATCTTATATTTTGATAAATCAAAAGAAATATTTTATTTCTTACCCTAATTAAAATCCTTAAACCATATTATCACTGGGTGTAGCGACACTACTGTGGATGAGAAATTTTTAATGAATTTCCTCAAATACTGAACTACAATAATGAATATCCAAGTCTCGATAAAATTTGATGGTATAGGAAAATTATAAATATCCTCTATCATTATTGGATCAATCTTATACTCTCCGTATCAAACAACATGTCCAAAAAATATAAGCGACTTATGAGAAAAATCACACCTCATTCAACACTATCCTATTCTCCTTAAGAAATTGCCAAACTTGAAGCAAATGATCAATATGCTCCACAAAACTTCTGCTAAAAATAATAATTTCATCCAAGTAAAAAATAACAAAGGAATAAATAAACGACATCATTACCTTATTCATCAACCATATGGAGGTAGTTAGTGTATTTCATAGCCTGAATTGTAATACCAACCATTCATATAACCCCTACCTAGTCTTAAACGTTGTTTTTCGGATCTCTTCTTCCTTTATCCAAATTTTGTGATACCCATATTTTAAATTAATCTTGGTAAAAATGTTAGCATGTTGTAACTCATCCAAAAAATCATCAATGCAAGGAAGATGGTACCTATTCTTTATGATTATTTTATTAAAATATTTGTAATAAACAAATATTCATGAAGAATATTTCTTGGGTAATAAAACAATAGAAAAAACACATGGAGAAGTGCTAGAGAATATTAAACCTTGTTTAATAATAAAATGCAACTATTGATTCATCTTATTGGCATCTTTCAAAGACTACCTATATAATCCCAAATTTTAAAGTCTACTAGAGGGTAACAATTATATCTCATGCTCAATTGGCCTTATCGGAGGCAGCCCAACAGGATCTTAGAAAATTTTTCTGAACTACTGAACCCACTCTTTGATTTATGCATTCTCTTTATTAGAAAACATTCTACAACTTATTTTAGATGCAAAAATGTCATCTTTTGGGACATCCATCAAAAGAGTAATTGTAAATTTACCACTCATATTAGTAATATTTTGAGCTTTGGGGGTGTTGGTATCCAAATTGATTTTCCCTTGGAAACCGAGTAGCATCACTGATTTAGCAATAGACTTAAAGACAAAAAAATCATATTATGAGTCATTTTGTTTCCGGGGAGGGGATTTGTCTGACTCTTTGTCACTCAGGCATAAGAGAGATGGAAAGCACCTTCATTAAGGATTTGATCTATCCTCACTACTTTAGGCAGTGCCTTTTGACTAGGGTGAGAGGACCCATTTTTTAACCTCTGTCGGCGAAGGAGAATGAAGGTATCCTTCTTTGCAAAAATTTTAAAGGAGACCTTGAGAAAATATTATCAAAGCACCACAATTTAACTCTCACAAATTGTCACTTCTAAAGAATGGTGATATTTTATAAATAGCGATAAGGCTACTAGATACATTATGGAATCATGTTTGCTTCTGCATATTTTGGCAGTAGAATTTTTACATTTTTGGACATACAGGGAAAACAAGGGTAGTTCAGGTAGGATTCATTGTTTTGAATAATTTTTTTGGGAGATTAAGCAAGATAAAATTGATTATGCCAGATCTTTGAGAACCTTCAAAACATTTGGGAAACTAAATGACATAATGCTTCATAATAGCTAAAATATTCCTTCAACCAAAAGGTGTGCATCAATGGAGGCCTAGATTTACACGGTTTAACACAATCTCCAAGAATTTAACATAAAGGCTCGAGATAAAGACTCAATTAAACATTAATAGGCCGCTGGTTCCTCATGCCTGAGATACACTCAAAGGATTTTAGACAATATTTATCAAAAATGACAGTAAAGTGATTTTAAATTGTTTATCTCATTACAGGATGAAGGCTATTCTTGTAATGAAATTGCAAATTCCACTAAAATATCACATGGACGAGATCCTATGTGATTCAGAGGGAATTTAGCACAAGATTACAATAAAAACAAGAAAAACTACTTGCAAACATTTTGAAATAAAGCAGACACAAATTCACCCAAGATTAGCACAGATTAATTCAAAGTTATTCATCAGCAGGGGAAAGTTTCTTTAAACAGTCTCAGAGCTTTTCAATGGGTGTACACTTACAACCAACTTGACGTGATTGAAAATCTAAAACACAATATATTTAAAAGTTTCTTAGATGGTCTCTCAAGAAGATGGGCTTTCTCAAATTTTCTCTAAAAATTTCAACCCACCAACCCTTTGTAAGAGTATTATTAAAGCATTTATACATTTCACTTGCTCACTCATCCCAAATTTTCCCCCCAAAAAATACAAATATTCGAGGAACCTTTTCTTGTTACCAATTTGTCTCAAAAAGTGACGTTTAACAAATTTACACCCGTAACTGCCAGGTGGACAAATCATGAACTGATCACATTTCTCAAACCCTTGACTAATGACTAGGTGCCATGCCACAAATTTTTGGCAGTCCTCCTAATCATTCTTTTTAATATTTCATGTGAGAAATCCCCGTTTTAATCATTTTCCGGTGGCTCTATATAGTTGGATCAGATAGGCAATCCTTTTCACCCTTGAGGAAACACCTTTTTCATCCTTTGTGCCTACAACCTTCATCATTTCATCCTTTTCCCATTATTTCTTCTATAAATCTCCTCTACATCCAACTTCTCTGGTAATTCATGTTTTTCCAAGTTCCCGAGCAATTCTAGTCTTCAAAATATAAACCTTTACATTCCTTGAACTCATAAATTAAGCTCTTAATCCATTCAATTGCACTTTGCAGACAAAAACTACAAGGAATTTCATCAAAAACAATGAAAAGAAATGCGTATTACATCTCTAGGAGTCTTGGAGAAGAAATAGCAGAAAAATCGAATGTAATGCACAACAATCATTGATTCTACCCCTTCTCAACTTTAGATTAGAGTCATTCATGTGTTTCCTTGGTGCAACTGCAAAGGTGAGGCATAGAGGCAAGTTTCCAAAAAATAACAAGCCTTCCACATGCCCTGGGCCCAAGAAAAATGCCTTTTGGCCTTTGAAAAGTCTCATTATAAAAGGATCCAGCGGAAGCCTCTACGTGTCTTACTGGAACACTTTTGATACGGTGTCTTACTGGCTCACCACATGTCTCGGTCCGATAGAGTTGTTGAAAATGTTTAAGGACCAGTAGTAGGCACCATGTGTCTAGGGTCTGAGAAATTTTTCCGTGGCCTTTTTTAAATTTCAAGCAAGGGAAGAGTGAGCGGAAACTTCCATGTGTCTTCATGACACTCTTTCAAAAATAAAATTCAGGGGCAGGTCCCCAAACAGGCACGGGCCCTCCACATTTCCTAGGCCTTTAGAAAGTTTCTTGAAAATTTTAAGTATAGAAAGGAGCTGGCGGAAGCTTCCATGTGTCTCCCTGGCACAACTTTGAGATGGTGCCCAAAAGAGGAGACCCTAAACAAGCGCGGGCTTACCACGTGTCTCCTTGGTTCAAATACTAAGGTAGGAACCAAAGGTGAATCCTCAAATGAGTGCCTACCCTCCATGTTTCCATGGTCTAACGAAGCTGCACCAACCGTATGAAAAAAAAATTAAATTTGGGCAGGGCTAGCGGAAACCTCCACATGTCTCCATGGCGCAAATCCAAAGGTCAAACGAAGAGCTGAATTTTCATATGAGTTCCGGCCCTCCACGTGGACAAGAATTGAGTTGAAGCGAGCCTTAGAGTTTGAAAGTTCCCCACCAAGCTACATCCGATTAGAGAGGACCACGTTTCCACATATGCTGAGATATAAATTAATGGGGAAAACACAATGTGACTGTAGAAAAATGGAAGGAAGGGAAAAAAACCAAATTTACGTCCAAGTTACAAATTATTTCACATGGACAAAGGAATGGAAAAAAAAAATTGGACTTAATGTGATCCTCGATCAAAGGAAAGGACTGATCATGCTAACCAAATGAAGGATACAACTTTCACGCATCAATACGGGGAGATAGAAAATACGACACAGTCCAAAAACTAAATAATTTCAAGGACAAATGGGGTGAGATCAAATTGAGTAATAATATTGGCTCTGACTCGGGGATGGTCACTCCCTGTGAGTGCTATAAGAACAAATAGAATACCAAGTGCCAAAAATATACCATTGGGAAATAGATTCAAAGAACAAGCTTGCAAAGAAGAACAATAATAACCAACTCCCCCAAGGATGAACCGAGAAACCGATAAAACAGCCGTCAAGGACTAGGATGAAACAAAACTGAAAAACATGAAAGCATAAAGAAACCAAAATAATATACACTTTACAATGGTGTATGTCTTGATTATGAGAAATCAATCAAGGAAATGTTTCAAATGCCTATCATTAACAGGAAACTTAAGCAATTCCTCATCTAGGTCTTTTAAGAAGAATGTATGTTCACCAATTTGAATGTCAATTGAATAAGGTCCCATCTAAAATGCATCAAAATTTCCATGATTTCCATTATCCTTATGCCTGATATACCACAATAGTACAAGAGCTCCCACATTGAAAGCTCTTGGATTCACTTTCTTATCAAACAAATTCTTCAATTTCTCTCTAAATTTTACATGCCTTTGATGGGATGCCCTTATTTCTTCATCTAACTCAACAATCTGATTGATGTGAGCATCGTAGGGGCTAACCTCTTGATATTCCAATTGTTGAAGAAATTGAAATGAAGATAATTGAATATGCAGGGGAAGTAGGGCTTGAGTTCCATACACCAACTCAAATGGGATTTTTCCAGTAGCTTGTTTAACAGTGATTTAATCATCCCAAACAGCAAACTTCAATTTCTCACCCCACTTCCTTTTGTTCAACTTCAAAGTTATTCTAATTATCTTCAACATATTTTTATTACTGGAATCTAATTTTCCATTTCCTTAGGGATTATAATTGGAAGCATATGTCAAATTGATCCCATATTCGTGACATATAGCCACAAAAGGTTTAGCTCGAAAGCTCATGGAATTATCAATAACTATTTTGGCAAGTACCCCAAATCTGTAAATGATATAATTCAGTATAAAATCCATGACCATTTGGTGAGTTGCCTTCTTGGTGGGGATTGCTTCCACCCACTTGGTGAAATAATATGTGGCCACTAGTATCCACTTATGGCTTGTACTTGAAGGATAACAAATTTTCCCAATGAAATCCATTCCCCATTGTCTAAATGGGGATTCAATTGATACATGATGAAGAGGAAGGGAACTTGAAGCTTTCAGTCTTATAGAAAAGTGTTGGCAACTTTCACATTTTCTTACTAATAGAGTTATATCTTTGAAAAGAGTTGGCCACCAATAACTAGACCTTAAGATCTTATGAGTTGTGACTCTTTCAGAAAAATGCCTCCCATAAACTCCTCCATGGAGATCAAAAATTATTTACGGGCCTCATCTTCAGTAATGCATCTTAAGAGAACTCCCTCAGGGTTCTTCCAAGCTAACCCAAAATAAATAATGACATATTTTTGGGAAGCTAACTTAAGTTCTCTTTTCTCATTCTTTTTAAATGTTCAGAGCACTGTAGATTTTGAGATAAAAATGATGTCCTTATACCATTCAGAATTTATCAGTTTTTGAAGGACATTCAACCTTTCTTCTTCAACTTCATTTACCTCAATTGTCTACAGATTGCTCTCTGCCATAATTTTTTCCAAGCCCAAACCTCTGACCAATTTTTTTGTTTGGATTTTCATATCATACTCTTGCAATTTATTTACCCATAGGCATCTATTGCTTGAAAACTCCATTTCTGATAGGATATCTTTCACCATGGTGTGGGGAACACAAGAAATGACCTTGGAACTCAGAATATATGCTCTGAAGACCTTTGTTGCTTTTACCAAAGAAAATTCTTGCTTTTCCCTGATAGTATACTTTAGCTTATCTCCTTGTAATTCCTTACTGAAAAAGGAAATTGATATTTTAGCTCCCTCAGCATCCTTTTGCAACAACACAAATGAAATAGTACTTTCTCAAGAAAAATAAAAAATTTGGAAAGCCTTCTTATAATCTAGAGCTGCTAAAACAGGGGCATTCTTTAATGTTTCTTTGATCCCAGTAAAATCTTGAATAGCTACTTCTTCCCATTTGATACTTTGATCTTTCTTCAACATGCTAGTGATTGGGATAGTTAGTTCAGTAAAGTTGGAGATAAATCTCCTAATAAAATTAATTTTCCCAAAAAAGGGTTGAATTACCTTCTTGGTTCTTTGAACAGGGAATTTTTTTATGTCTTCTACCCTTTAAGGATCAATCATGACCCCTTCCTTTGACACAATGTCTCCAAGCAGGTTTGATTTCTAAACTCCAAAATGGTACTTCTTAGGATTTAATGAAATACCATACTCCCTACATCTTAACAACATTTTTTCTAAGTGTTGCAGGTGGTCACTCCTATTTTTGGAGAAAATAATCACATCATCTTGATGTACAACAAGGAAATAATTAATATAGCCATAGAAAGCTACATCCATTTCTCTTTGGAAAGTGGCTCCAACATTCATTAGACCAAAAGGCATTCTAACATATACATATGTTCCCGAAGGAGTGGTAAAGGAAATCTTGATTCTCTATGATTCCTTCACAACTACCTGGTTATATCCAAAAAAATCATCTAAGGTAGATAACAATTCTGAACTAGTAACCAATTGTAAGATATTGTCCATATTTGGCAGAGGGTAATTATCCTTCATTGATGCTCTATTCAGGTTTCTAAAGTCCACACACAACCTTATATCTCCTTTCTTTTTTTTAACAGGTACCAAGTTTACAACCCATGATGAGTACCTTGTGGGCTGTATGATTCCTTCATCCCTCAACTTTTTCAATTCTTCTTGCATCTTTAGGGAAAGGAGTGGATTGATCGGCCTCTGTTTCTGCCTAAACAGCTTGGCATAAGCTTCTAAGGAAATTTTGTGTTGCAAACGATCCTCTATGTATGCTTTCAGTTCTGAATAAGACCATACTGAGCAGTCCTAGTATTTATTCAACAATTGTACATACAACTACTTTTCTTCCTTGCTCAAAGTTCTACCTAACTAGATCTTACATGGTTTATCCTTTTTTCCCAGGTCGTGCTCTTTAACATCCCTCGAGGCTGACATGTGTTTGTTGACAATGTAATCAACATTATCAAAAATTGATTCAAGTGATACCAAACCTCTGGTAATAGTGTTAGTCTTCAAATGAATGATGTCTTTTCCAAATAAAGTATCCTTTTTATCAACCGCACAAACCATTGGCTCCCAATCTATACATTGATGGGTAAATTCTCCTTGGTTCTACAAAAACCTTTACACCTAGGTGTCGTCTTCTAACTCTTGCCAGTGTTAAGGTATACCTCTATTGTGAGTATAATACCTGAATATTATACTCACAATCTCAATATTATACTCACAATAGAGGTATACCACACAATTTTCAAATCTGGACCCCAATACGGCCAGTTTATCTGCTAGAGTATTGAACTTCCTATCATTATGTATTATGTTGAAGGAGTAAAACATTTCAATGAAATCCTAGAATGTATGCTTATATTGCTTCATTCTCTAATTTTTTGTTGCATACAATTTTCTAACTTGCTTGACAATTAGCTCTAAATCTCCTTTAACAATGATGTCTCTAACACCATATTTTCAAGAAATTCTTAAACCCAATAACAATACTTCATATTCTGCAATATTGTTAGTGCACTCAAAGTTGAGTTTAAAAGATTAAAAAAAACTCTTCATGGCCTAGAGATATCATAACAATACCAATACCACTTCAAAATTTAGAGCAAGCCCCATCAAAAAACAAAGTCCAAGGAGAACCTACTTGATTAAGAGATTTTCATTGATCAATTTTGTTCTCTTTACCATCAACAAATTCAACAAATTTATCTGCATCAGTGTCAGTGTATTACACTTCATAGGAAGCATTATTGGTATCCTTAATGAGATGTAGCATCTTATTTTCACCATACAAATTTACAAGGCTTCCCTCAATAGGTATAGTGGAAAAAGACATATCCATTTGCACACTCCCACCCACACTAGCACCCCATTTTCTTGATAACAACATTCCCCATTTGGTAGGGTAGTCAACAATAACAACATCTAGTTTTAAGTTCTTTCCTGGGTAGGCTGCGAGTTGCACTATCAAACCCTTGACACATCCAACCACTAACACCTCTTTGGAGTCCATGGCAGTGCACTTCCCATACGTTGATGTTACTTTGATATCTAATTCATTCATGACCTCAAGAGGCATAACATTACATGATGTTCTCGAATCAAACATACAGTTCTGTAACAGCATGTCCCCAATAATCAGAGTAGTGTAAAATGGATCTACATTCAGTTGGGACTCGACCAAAGATGTTCCCAAATATAATTCAGGTAGCTCACCTAGTTCTTCCAATAATTGGGTTTTTTCCAACTCTACAACGGTAGGAGGAGTCTCAACATTGTTTACATTTCTGCCTTGGGTAATCTTTTCTTCTTTCAATCCCAAATACTTGAAGGCTCTTTTCTTATGCTCAGGAATCCTAATCAGCTCAAGAATTGGAACATAAATCTTGATCTAACTCAAGACTTGGGTAATTTCATTAGGAACATATTTAGGCAAGGAAATATTTGGAGGAAGACTAACAAACTCATTTGATGGCATATGATTTTTCAGTGTCTGAACACGGGCAAGGATACTAGTTCTGTTTGGGGAAACAAGGCCTTTGTCAGATGTATCTTTCCTAGGAATTTCCTTTGGGATATTTGTGAGAACTAGAGATTTTGGTTTGGCCTGAGACCCTGCCCCTTTGATAACTTTATTCCTAGGGTTATATTCTTTTTCTTGGGCAACCACAACATTCATTAACAACTACCTATCCTCCTCATAAGGGATTCCTCCATCATGCTTTTTAATCATTAATGCCCTTAAGTATTCAAAATCATTATTAGGAAATTCAAATTCTTGTACCATATCTATTTTAAAAGAACAAGAGGGGTGAAGGGGTAGTACCCAGTGAATGCAATCCTAGAATTTTGTAGCAATTCTGGTACTGATTAATTCAGTTGAGTTTTTTTCCCTATTGTGAACTTGTAGAGCAATCCATCATGCATGCATCATTATCTGTCTCATCATCATCTTCCTCAACTTCTTTTTCTTCATCACATGGGGCATGTGGCAAGAAACATCTATCACACCACTCAATTTACAGATTGCACAAGTCCTTTGCCTCTGCAATCAGATATCTGATCACCCGTAGGATTGTTTGCAAATATTTCTTGACCTTGTGCTTTATGATGAACTTGGGAAATTTATCCAATCCCCTTCTATACTCTGGCCAATTTATAGGATGTTTCCTTAATAGCTTTAGCCAAATTTTTTACAACCTCCTCAAGATCCACAAATTTACTTGACTAAGGCTTCTCTGGATTTATTAGCTTGATGCCTTCTCTCTTAGGAGGTTTACCAATTGCCTTGATGTTATTTTCAATCTAAAAAGACATGGTGAAGGCCCACCTCAATGTTTTTGGGTTCTTATCCTTCAAATAATAGGAAACCTTCTTATCAAAAGCATCAGAGTACTTTATCAAATAGGAAATGTCACTTGGCCTCAGGATCAAAGGTAGCCTATTCAGGGTCTTATTGAACCCTGTATTGAAGTCATGAAAAGACTCATTAGGATTCTTTTTTATATTTTCAAATTCTGATAAAAGAAACATAGGGTATGCTTTATCTCCATACTAAAATCTAAAACCATTCTTCATTTTTATCCATGAATCAATGGATTTTTCTGGAAAATATTCATACCATTCATGTGCATCCTCCTCTAGAGTATGAATAAACAATTTTATGTACACATCCTCAAATTCAATCTCAAAGTATTCCATCATATTGACAAAAAGATTTAAGTGATGATCCCCAGTAATGGCATTATTTCCTTGAAATTTAGGTAGTCTATTTCTAACATCTTGGGGCATAGCATTTAGATATCTAGCCATACATCTAAAATCTATAGGACCAAAAGTGTTCACAACAAACAGAGGTCTAGGTGGGGGCTGGGCCATATTTTTTTGGGGAGGTGATCTTACAGGAGAAACAAAATGATGAGTGAGGGTTCTGTGGGGCACATGAATACAATTCTCAGAGTGAATGTTCTCTAAAGACTCTTTTTCTTGGATGATCTTGTTAGCTTTGGAGAACACAAGGACAAAATGAGATGCACATTTTTCAAATATAAAAGAAGGCCCCTCTCTAGATGGAGAAGTCTTGTTTACAAAAAGACTACCTGATTCAGAAGCACTTGAACAAGCATGGCAATATTTAATGACAGGATGATCACTTTCCACAATTGAAAACTCTTTTCTTGATTCCTGATCTCCAACAACTTTCTAGATTCTTTTTCCTTAAGAATTTGTCTTTCCCAACTCTAGAAACAACCTTCTAGCAAGGTTTTTAATGAAGAAAGATCTTCTTCCTTCCAGCTTTGCAGAGATTAGTGATAAATTTCAATTGACAGAGGTTAAGACACTGGCATTTATCAAATGTTACTTCAAAACAAAGTCACCACTAAGGATTTTCACCTTAGTTGTGAAAATGCACTAAAATTGGTATGTCAAATGTCTGTCAACACTAAATTCACGAAAAGCTTCACAGATATGACTTTCCTTTACCCGTATTTAACATTGTTGATGTAAAATTAGTGCCAAAACCCACATAAACTTGAAATATTAAACACAAGAATTGTAACTTTGCTCAATTTTTACAAATCGGGACACAAGATGACATTTCAACAACGTATTTACACTTTAAAATTTGTAAGAAGCATTTAATAGGGTCTATATGAGTTTTTTATGGTGTTTAAACTTTATACACACCTTCATGTCCTCGGTAATGGTGCCAATTTGGTGTTGGTATCCAAATTGATTCTCCCTTGGAAACTGAGTAGCATCACATATTTAGCAAGACACTGAGAGACAAATAGATCTTATTATGAGTTGTTTTGCAGCCACGGATGGGATTCGTATGACTCTGTTGTCACTCGGGCATCGGAGAAATGGATAACACCTTCATTTAGGATTTGATCTATCCTTGTTGCTTTAGGTTGTTCCTTTCGACTAGGGTGAGAGGACCCATTTTGTAACCTCTTTTGGTGAAGGAGAATGAAGATATCCTTCTTTGCACAAATTTGAAAGGAGACTCTGAGAAAATATGATCAATGCACCATAATTTAACCCTCACGAGTTGTCAATTATGAAGAATGGTGATATTTTCTAAACAGGGCTAACGTTATTAGAGACATTATGGAATCCTGATTGCTTCTACATATTTTCACAGTGGAATTTGTTGGTGCTCAAAATAGTCTCACCCCATTTTACCTTTGAAAATCTATCAATTTATGGCCTCTGTCACTTTTTATTTCCCTGTGTTGTGCCTGGTTAATCTTTGTTGCCATTTTTAATCTGTACCTGGGTCATAGATCACGTATGGGTTCATATTTGTCTTCTCATTTCTTTGTTCCTTTGGAAAATTTCTGTGATTTGGGTCTCCCGTTCTCTGTTCATCTAAAAACTTGGGTTCTCCCATTATTTATGTTCTCCACTGTCGAGATTTTTCATCCTTTTCATTTTTGCCCTGAAAACTTGAAGAAAAATTTATGGTTGTATCTCTAAGGAATGTATTCGAGGCTTGTAAAATTCCTAAATTCTCTGTCCTTGGAGAAATTTACATCTTTGGGCTCAAATGGTCATTTTTCTACATTGTATGATTTAACGGGTGTTTCTCTCGATCAAATTTACATCTTCTCTCACACAGGAAACATGGCCTCTTTTGGTTGGAAGTGGCTTGACTTGTTACTTCAAAAAATATATGAAAAGCCTCAACATAAAATTTTTCCACATGGAGGAACAACACTCATTTGAATATTTACTTTTTGGTTTGGCCTTGGAGTAGTGCTGGGAGGACACATGGTGGTTTCCGTTGCTTCGCCTTAACTTAGATAAATTTTTATGTAGCTAGATATAGTTTGGCAGGACAAAGACACATGGAGGCTTCCTCTAGGTCTTCCCATACTTAGTATTTTTTTAAAATGGTTTTGGGAGGTCTGGGACACGTGGAGGAACCACGCATGTTTGGGGACCGGCCCTTAAGTTTCATTTTAAAGAAGCGGTAGGAGGACACTTGGAAGACTCTTCTCACTTTGCATTTTTTCTTGGACTTTTCAATGACCAAAGGAGATGGCCTTAGGCCCTGACATGTGGCACCTTCCGCTGATCTTTGAACCTTCAAACAATTTTTCCTGGGCCAGGACATGTTGTGAGCCCACGCTCATTCAAGGTCTCAACTTTTGGGGACCATCTCAACATGCACCTTTCTGATGCATGGCAGTTTGACAAGTCAAATGGGGTGGGGGAGTGGACCAATGGGGGTGGTTTAAAATTTTTTCCTCTTATTCTCAAAAGGGTTAAGATATCAAAAAGGGCCCGTAAACCCGACAAAGGATCAGTCAAAGTTTGTTTCAAGTCAAAACGGTGGGGAGGCAGACCATCGGGGGAAACTTAGAATTTTTTCATCTTCTCATCAAAAGGATTAAAACATCAAAGTGGCCTGCAAGCCCAATAGAGGAAAGGTCAAATCTTACTCTAGTCAATGGTGGAGGTGTGGACTCTCGAGGGAAACTTGGAAAATTTTCCTTTTTGGGAAAAAGGAGCTAGATAAATAAAAGGAAGCGTGATTCCATTGGGTCCCACAAGAGGAGCATTTCTCAAGAGCAGAGCTGTGGGGAAAACTTGGAAAATTTTCCCTTTTCTAAAAAGGAGGTAGAGTAGTAGAATTCATCCGCGGTTTCTTTGGGACCCACCTAAGGACACATGTCAGGCACATTTCTAAAGGGCAAAGTTGCGGAGAAAAAAGTGAAAAATTTACATTTTTCCAAAAGTTTTAAAAAGTCAGAGGGAACCCCCAGGCTTGTTTTAAAATTGAATCTTCCACGTGGATGGCCCAAATTCAAAGTGAAGATCAACGACAGCTATGAATCTGAATTTGATTTTCCCCCCATTTTTACTGAAACATTCCTGTAAGTGTGAGTCTTCATGATTTCTTGGTATTTCCTACACGCCAAACAGAGAGGGGAGTTAATGTTGATATTTGAGTTTGGTGGGGGAAATCTGGAGACGTGTTTCGCCATAAAAATAGTTTGAATATCAAGATCAATCATATTTTCTATTTTTCTTCTCCCGAGCATGCAAGGAACCACATTTGACAGATAAGGGGCAGACGTGGTTGGCGAGTTGAAGAAAGATTTATCTACTAGAAGGAGGATTTGAATGTGGGAGATATTCGAAATATTTTACCCCTGAGCACCTGGAAACATTTTACAGATCTAATCCTGGGAATTGCAATCATGATCATGACAAGCACTGGAGGCACTCAATATCTGGATTTTTTGTGGGAAAAGGGGCTCTGTTGTAAATTTTATAAATGGCACAAATTTATTGTGAAAATGGTTGGAGGTTGGGGTGTTAGAGGTTGAATAAAATTCCCAAGAGGAAAATTGGACAAATCCTGTCTTTTGAGAAGTTGTTTGAGAAGCCTGTATATCCCTTTTGTATTGAATTTGATCATGTCAAGGTTGTTGCAAGTGTATAGCCATTGAAAAGCTCTGAGATTGTTCTATAAACTTTCCCTTGCTGATAAATTTAATCAAATTCGAGTTATTATGTATGGATCTTATGTAAAATGTGTTTGTTTTATTTATGAATGTCTGCAAATAGATTTTCTTGTTCATGTTGCAATCTTGTATCAAAATATATCTCAATCAAACAGGTATCAATCCTTGTGACAGTTTAGTGGCATCTGCAATTTCAATTCTCAGAAGATCATTCATCTAGGAGTGAAATAAACGGTTTAAAATCACTTTTCTTTCATTTGTTGATAGAGATTGTCTGTAAGCCTCTGGGTGTACCTTAGGTGTGATTGGGCTTAGATCTCAATACTTTGTTAGGATTTCTAACTCGATCTTTCATGTTAAAATCTCATAGATTGTGTGAAAAAGTGTTAATCTGGGCCTCCATTGAAGCACATATTTTGGTTAAAGGAAAATTTTAGCTACCCTGAACCATTATGTTGTATAGAATTTTCCTTTTGTAAGATTTCTCAGAGATCTGGAAAATCAAGTTCATTCTACCTCACCTCCCACCAAAATTCATTTAAAACAACCAATCCTACCCATACTACCCCCATTTTTTCTGTGTGTGTACAAATGCAGAATTTCCATTACCAAAACATGCAAAAAAAATTAGAATCCCAAATGTATTTAGTAACCTTTGCCTTGTTGTGAAAATATCTCCATAATCTGGAAGTGACAACTCGTGAGAGTCATATTTGGTGTGTTGATCATATTTTCCCAAGATCTTCTCTATGAAATTTGTGCAAAAGAAGGATTTTCCAGCATTCTTCAATAATAGAGGTTACAAAATAGGTTCTCTTACCTTGGTTGAAAGGCACAACCTAAAATAGTTAGGATCAGATCACATCCTTTTTAATGTGCTACCCACTCCTTTCAAAGCCTTAGTGCTAAAGAATAAAATAGATTGCTTCCTCGGCTACAAAACGACATACACAATCATCTATCTACCTCTGAGTGTCTTATAAAATCCTTGATGTTGCTTGGTCTTTGAAGGAGATTAAATTTGGATACCAACATGCTTCTGGCACCGTTACCAGGGAACTATAGTTCATTCTCAGACCCTGGTGTCGTATATACCTTTTCCAGTCTCTACAAGTTTTTATACTAGCATTGACTAATAAATTTGGGTAGAGGAAAGTCAGATCTTTCATTTCTAGTTTCTACTACTGACAAACATTTGACAGATCATATTTTAGTGCATTTTCTCAACTAAGGTGGAAATCTTTAGTGACGAATCCCTGTTGATTTGGTTTTGATAAGGAATAGTGTTTTAAAACTCTGTCAACGTAAGATTTGTTACTAATATTTGTAAAACTGGAAGGAAGAAGATATTTTTTCTCTAAGGATCCTGCTAGGACACTATTTCCAGAGCTAGGAAAAGAAAAGTCAGAGGGGAGAAAATCCAGGAGAATTGTGGGAGATCAGCAGACAAGAAGGGGGATATCCATTGATGAAAGTGATTGGCCTATCATTGAATACTGTCATTCAAGTTATTCTGAATGAGGTAGCCTCTTCATGGAATTGAATTCTCTGGCTGGAGAAGGGCCTTCATTTGATTTTTAAAATATTGCTTCTCATTCTACCCCTATCTTTTCAAAAGTTACTATGGATTTCCAAGAAACAAGTACTTTAGAGGGTATCCATTTTCAAAGCTATACTCATGTGTTTCAAAGACCCCTACCCCTTATCAATTTGTTTCTCCCCCAAGATCACCTCCTTGAATAAATATGGCTCATCCCCCACCTAGACCTCCATTTGTTGTAAATACCTTTGGACCTATAAATTTTGTGGGGATGGCTGGTTATCCAAATGTAGTGCCTCAAGATGTAAGGAAAAGACTGCCAAATTTCCAAGGAAACAACGCTATAACTGGTGATCAACATTTAAAGCTTTTTATCAACATGATGGAAGAATTTGAGATTGAGCATGAAGATGTATATATCAAATTGTTCATCCATACTTTGGAAGAATATGCTAGGGATTGGTATAAGGCTTTGCCAAATAACTCTATTGATTCTTGGACTGAGATGAACAATGCATTTAGGTTAGAATATGGTGATAGGACTAATCCTAGGTTTCTTCTATCAAAATTTGAAAATATCAAGAAGAATCCTAATGAGTCAGTTAATGATTTCAACAGAAGGTTCAATAAGACCTTGAGGAGATTGCCTGTTGGCTTGAGGCCATGTGATGAATCATGTTTGATTAAATATTTAGATGGATTTGATAAAAAGGCCGCATATTACTTAAGGGACAAGAACCCTACCAATTTGAGGCAGGCCTTCGCTATGGCTTTACAAATTGAAAATAATATCAAGGAAATTTGAAAACCTCCTAAGAGGGATGGTGTGAAGCTGGTTAACCCAAAAAAACCTCAAACAATTAAGGATTCTGATTTGGAAGAAGTTTTGAAAACTTTGGCAGGGGTTGTCAAGGAAATTTCCTACAAACTAGCCCGGGCTGAGAAAGGAATTGGGCAAAGATCACAAGGTCATCACAAGCAACAAAGCCAGGACATGTTTAAAAATCACCAAAGATATGATGAAAGAGGCAAGGGACCTATTGGATTTGGAAATAGGTAGCCCCAGGGCAAGGAAAATAGAATGGTGCCTAATCCTTTGGCTGCTAAAGTTGTTGTCGTGGGAGAAATAAAGGTCATTGATTGGTGTGACAAACGTTTCATACCCCATGATCCTTGTGAAGAAGATCAGAAAGAAGAAGAGGAAGTTGATGATGATAATGATGATGATGTCTGCATAATGGGTTGCTCCACAAGCTCACAACAAGGGGCAAATTCAACTGAGGTGATAATTGCCCAGACTGCTGCCACTTTTTGGGACTGTATTTAGAGGGTACCAATTCTTCCTCCTTTTCATACTTTAGAAGTACATACTGTACAAGATTTTGAATTTATGAATAATGACTTTGAATATTTAAGGGTTTTAATGATAAAGAATTATGATGGAGGAATCCCATCTGAGGAGGATAGGCATCTATCAATGAATGTTGTCATGGCTCAAGAAAAGGAGTACAACACAAGAAGTAAGGTTTCCAAAGGGACAGGGCCTCAAGCCAATACAAAAGCTCCCTTACTTTAAAACATTCCTAAATAGGCTCCTAAAAAATATGCATTTGTCAAAAGACCTGTTGTTCTAAAAAAAATCATCCCCCCTCATGCCTAGGCTGTCAAAAATCCTGTAGCATCTAATGAGTATGTCAGCCTTCCGTCCAATGCTGCCTTGCCAAAGTCTATCCCATATGATATTGCCTAAGTTTTGAGCCAAATAAAAATCTATGTTCCAATTTTTGAATTTCTTAGGATCCCTGAGCACAAGAAATGGACATTTGAATACTTGGGATTGAATGGAGAGAAGACAGCCCTAGGAAGAAACGTAAACATTGTGGAGTCTCCTCCAGTCATTGAAGAGTTATAGACACCACAAGTGTTGGAGGAACTAGGTGAACCACCTGAGGTTTATTTGGTGACTTTCTTGGTGGACTCTCAGTTAGATGTGGATCCATTATTCACCACTTTGATCATAAAGGACAGATTGCTCCATGACTATATGTTTGACTCAGGGGCATCATATAATTTCATGCCTTTGGAAGTCATGAATGAGCTGAATATCAAAGTAATAATAGCATATGGTAAGTGCACTACCATGGACTCTAGAGAAGTTCCAGTTTTGGGATGTGTGAAGGGTTTGGTGGTGTAGCTTGTAGCTTACCCAGGTAAAAATTTAAAACTTGATGTTGTCATTGTTGACTATCCATCCAAGTGGGGTATGTTGCTATCTAGAAAATGCGCTGCAATTGTTGGTGGGAGTTCCCAAATGGATATGTCCTATGCCACCATTCCAATTGAGGGTAGCCTTGTTAGGTTATATGGGGAAAAGAAGATGTTGCACCTTATTGAGGATCCCAATAATGCATCCTATGAAGTATTGTACACAAATGTTGATGCTTATAACTGGGTAAGTGCACCAAGTTGGGGGACAATTAAGTGGACATCAAATCCTGAATTTTACATTAAAAACAACAAAACATAAAATTTAGTCTTCCGCGGACTTGAACCATGCCGAAACGTAAAACATATGTCATAAAAATGGTACCATTGCATAGGGGAGACTATTAGCTTTGTAGAAATACTAATTTTAAAGTGAATAGAATATGATAAATATCATTTTATAATTTTTTACTAATAGTAGGTCTTTAAGACACTTTTTCCCATGAATGTTCATGTCTACGTTTAATACTACAAATTTTGTTTCACTTATCAGAATGTGATAAAAATTATACCATCCCAACTATGGAAAAATTATATACATGTTCAAAAAAAAATTTATTTGATTTCAATATTTTTTGATGTAGTTATGGCGGGCAAATGGAAAGTGCTCTGTTTTCTTTATGTTTTCATACCACTTTCACGGAAAAAATCATAAAAAATAAAATATTTCTCAAAAAAGTACAAAATAAAATTCATCCCAAGATAGATAGTGACATCTAACTTCTCACCAAAGGAGAAAAATATATAACAATTTTTGGTCATCCAAATTGTGGGCAAACAGACTATAATCTTATAGGCGTTTTTAAAAAAAAATACCAAGTCATTTAATTTTGAGTGTTTAATATAGCTAATCTTGTGCATTGTTTTAAAAAATTAGTATTTTAGAAACTAGATTCTGGATGCTACGATTCATATTGATATAAGTTTTTCTAATTTTGAGTGTATGTATTGCTAATAATCCCTACAAGTTGATATTATGTTGTTATTTGCAATATAACGTCCACGTATGACCCCTTTTTTGTCCCCCAACTTGCTGCACTTACCCAACTTTGTAGGATTTTCTGATGGAAAGGAGCACATTATTGAAAAATACGGGTGTTTGGAACAAGCGGGCTTTCCTTGGACCTTACTTTTTGATGGAGCATTCTCCAAACTTAGAAATGGTGCTGGTGTTGTTCTTCTTTCTCCAAGCCAAGAAAAGTTTGGTTTTTCCTTCAAACTCAACTTTGAGTGCACTAACAACATTGCTAAGTATGTGGAACTATTGTTAGGTTTAATAATTTCTTAGAAATATGGTGTCAAGGACATCATTTTCAAAGGAGACTCAGAATTAATTGTAAAACAAGTCTGAAAACTTTATGCCACAAAGAATCAACGAATGAAACAATACAAGCATGCAGTTTGGGATTTCATTGAGATGTTTGATTCATTCAACATAGTGTATTATGATAGGAAGTTCAATGACTTGGGAGACAAGCTTGTAGTACTGGGGTTTCAAATTGACAATTTTACTATGTTCCCATATTGTGAATATGATGTTGAGGTATTGACAAGACCCTTTGCCCCTGACAACATTCAATACTGGTAGGTTTTGTATGATGATGATCAAATCAGAAGATTTTTACAGAACAAGGGAGAGTTTGCTAATCAATACATTGATTGGGAGCTAATGGTGTGTGCTACAGGGGGAAAGGAAACCTTTTTTGGCAAAGGCATCATCCAACTAAAGACAAATACCATTCCTAAAGGTCTGGTTTCTCTTGAATCAAATTTTGATAATGTTGATTGAATTATTAATAGGCATATGGAAGCCTCAAGGGATGTAAAGGAGCATGATCTTGGTACTAAAGAGAAACTAAGGAAATTTTTGTTAGGCAGTAATCTTAGCAAGGAGAAGAAGCAGTCATACATCCAATTGTTGAAAAAATACCAAGATTGCATGGCTTGGACCTATTCTCAATTAAAAGCATATAGAGAGGATTTGTTTCAACATGAGATTCCCTTGGAGCCCAATGCAAAGCCATTTAGGTAGAAACATAGGCCAATAAATCCACTATTATCTCTCAAGATGCAAGAAGAACTGAAGAAGCTAAGAGATGGAGGGATTATTCAGCCCACAAGGTATTCTTCTTGGGTAGCAAATTTAGTACCAGTTAGAAAGAAGAATGGTGACATCAAGTTATGTGTGGACTTCAGGAATATGAACAGAGCATCAATGAAGGATAATTATCATTTACCAAACATGGAAAACATGTTGCAGTTAGTGAATATTTCTGAATTGCTCTCTACCATGGATGGTTTCTTTGGTTATAACCAAGTTGTGGTGAAGGAATCAGAAAGGATTAAGATAGCCTTTACTTTTCCTTGGGAAACATATGTGTATGTCAGGATGCCCTTTGGTATGATGAATGATGGAGCCACATTTCAAAGAGTAATGGATGTTCTTTTTGTTGGTTAGATCAATGATTTTATTGTTATTTATCAAGACAATGTAACTGTGTTTTCTAGGAAGATAAGTTACCACTTGCTGCACTTGGAGAAGATGCTGATAAGATGTAGAGAATATGGCATCTTACTCAAGCCAAAGAAATGCCATTTTGGAGTGCAGAAGGAAAAGTTGTTTGGTCACATTGTGTCACAAGAAGGGGTGATGATTGATCAAGAAAGGGTAGAGGCCATTAGCAAGGTCCCAATTCCAAGAACCAAGAAAGGAATTCAGTCCTTCTTTGGGAAGATAAACTTCATCAAAATATTCATATCAAATTTTGCTGAGTTGAATGTTCCAATCACTTCCATGCTAAAGAAGGACTAGGTCATTAAATGGGAGGAGGTTGTCATCCAAGCTTTCAATGGGATCAAGTAGGCATTAAAACATCCCCCTGTTTTAGTAGCTCCGGAATTTAAGAAGCCTTTTCAACTATTTTCCTTTGCTTTAGAGAACACTATTTATTCTTTCCTGCTGTAGAAGGATGATGAAGGGGATGAGAGGCCAATTTCCTTTTTTAGTAAGGCCTTACAGGGGGCTGAGCTGAAATACACTATTATGGAGAAGAATTAATTTGCTTTGGTAAAAGAAAAAAATGTTTTTAGGCCTTACATTCTAATTTCTAAAGTGGTTACTTATGTTCCCCACACCATGGTGAAGGATATCTTGTTAGAGATGGAAGTCTCAAGCAAAAGATGCAGGTGGGTGAACGAGTTGCAAGAATATTATATGGATATCCAAACCATGAAGTTGGTGAGAGGTTTGGTCTTGGCTAAGATTATGACTGAGAGAAACTTGCAAACTATTGAGGTAAATGAGGTAGAAGAAGAAGGCATAGGTTTTTTTGAAAAGTTGATGAGTTCGGAGTGGTACAAGGATGTAATGTTTTATCTCACAAACTTATATTTCCCTGAGTATTTAAGTAAGAACCAAAAAAGAGGCCTTAAACTGGCTTCCAAGAAATATGTCATAACTTATTTTGGGTTAGCTTGGAAGAATCCTGAGGGAGTTCTCTTAAGGTGCATCACTGAAGATGAATCCCCTAAGATAATTGCTGATCTCCATGGAGGAGTTTGTGGGGGGCACTTTGATGTAAGATTCATAGCACACAAGATCCTAAGGGCTGGTTATTAGTGGCCAACTCTCTTCAAGGATGCAACCTTGTTGGTTAGAAGATGTGAGAGTTGACAACGTTTCTCTTGAAGACTGAAAGCTTCAGGCTCCCTGCCTTTGTAGCCTGTATCAATTGAAGCTCCATTCAAGTAATGGGGAATGGATGTCATTGGTGAGATTTCAGACCCTTCAATTGCTGGCCATAAGTGAATTCTTGTAGCCACTGTTTACTTTACTAAATGGGTGGAGGCAATCCCCACCAAGAAGGCAACACACCAAATTGTCATGGATTTTGTGTTGAATCACATCATTTGTAGGTTTGGAGTGTCAAGGCTAAACCTATGATGGCAATGTGCAAGTAGTATGGGATCAACCTGACATATGCATCTAATTACAATCCCCAAGGAAATGGACAAGATGAGTCTAGTGATAAAATTTTGTTGAAGATTATCAGAAGAACCTTGGAGCTGAACAAGAGAAAGTGAGGTGAATAGTTGAAGTTTGTTGTTTGGACAAATAGGATCACTATCAAGAGAGTTACTAGAAATATTCCATTTGAGTTGGTATATGGGACTCAGGCCCTACTGCCCCTTCATATACAATTATCCTCATACCAGTTTATTCAGCAACTTGAAGATCAAGAGGTTAGTCCTTATGATGCTCACATTAACCAGATTGTTAAGCTTGATGAAGAGAGGAGGGCATCCCACCAAGAGGTATGTAAGGAACCGCGCTTGTTTAGGGACCGGCTCTTAAGTTTCATTTTTGCTTGGAATTTTCAATGAATAAAGGAGATGGCCTCGAACCCTGACACGTGGCACCTTTGGTTGAGCTTTGAGCCTTCAAACAAATTTTTCCAGGCCAGGATATGTGGTGAGTCCACGCTCATTCAAGGTCTCAACTTTTGGGGACCATCTCAAGATGCGTCATTGTGATGCGTGGCAGTTTGACGAGTCAAAGGGGGTGGGGGAGCGGACTACTGGGGGCAGTTTAGAATTTGTGCCTCTTATTCTCAAAAGCGTTAAGATATCAAAAAGGTCCCGCAAACCTGACAAAGGATCAGTCAAAGTTTGTTTCAAGTCAAAAGGGCGGGGAGGTGAATCATCGGGGGAAACTTAGAATTTTTGTGTCTTATCATAAAAAGGATTAAAACATCAAAGTGGCCTACAAGCCTGTTAAAGGAAAGGTCAAATATTTCTCCAGTCAACGGCAGAGGTGCGGACTCTTAGGGGAAATTTGGAAAATTTTATTTTTTGGGAAAAAGGAGCTAGAAGCATAAAAGGAAGTGTGGTTCCGCTAGGATGCACATTAGGGGCATTTCTCAAGGGTGGAGCTGCGGGGAAAACTTGGAAAATTTTCACTTTTCCAAAAAGAAGGTCAAGTAGAAGAATTCATCCACGGTTCCTTTGGGACCCACCTTAGGACACGTGTCAGGCTCATTTCTCAAGGGTACAGTTGCAGAGAAAAAAGTCAAAATTTTACATTTTTCCAATAGTTGTAAAAAGTCAGAGGGAACCCCTAGGCCTATTTTAAAATTGAATCTTCCATGTACACAACCCAAATTCAAAGTGAAGATCAACGACAGCTATGAGTCTGAATCTAATTTTCCCCCCATTTTTGTTGAAACGCTCCTAGAAGGGTGAGTCTTCATGATTTATTTATGTTTCCTACTTGTCAAACACATATGGGAGTTAATGTTGATATCAGAGTTTGGTGGGGGAAATCTGGAGACGTCTTATTCCATTAAAATAGTCTGAATATTGAGCTTGATCGGATTTTCCATTTTTATTCTCCCTAGCATGAAAGGAACCATATTTGATAGATTAGGGGCAGAAGTTATTGGCAAGTTGAAGAAAGAGTGATATAGCAGAAAGAGGAGTTGAATGCGGGAGATATTCAAAATATTTTCCCCCTGAGCACCTAACAACTTTTTGCAGATCTAATCTTCGAAATCGCGATCGTGATCATGACAAGCACTGGTGACACTCAATGTCTAGATTTTTGGGGGTGAAAGGGGCTCTATTGTAAATTTTATAAATGGCACAAATTTATCGTGGAAATGGTTGGAGGTTGGGGTGTTAGAGGTCGAAGAAAATTCCCAAGAGGAAAATTGGAAAAATCCTGTCTTTTGAGAAGCTGTTTGAGAAGCCTGTATATATCTTTTGTATTTAATTTGATCATGTCAAGGTGGTTGTGAGCGTACAGGCATTGAAAAGCTCTAATATTTTTATAGAATATTTCCCCTGCTGATAAATTTAATCAAATTTGAGTTATTCTGTGTGGATCTTATACAAAATGTGTTTGTTTTATTTCTGAATGTCTGTAAATAGTTTTTCTTGTTCCTGTTGCAATATTATATCAAAATATTTCTCAATCACACAGGTCTAAATCTTTGTCACATTTTAGTGGCATCTGCAATTACATTTCTCAGAAGATCTTTCGTCTGGGAGTGAAATAAATGGTTTAACATCACTTTTCTTTCATCTGTTGATAGAGATTGTTTGTAAGCCTCTGGGTTTACCTTAGGCGTGATTGGGCTTAGATCTCAATACTTCGATGGGATTTCTAACTCGATCTTTCGTGTTAAAACCTCATGGATTGTCTGAAAAAGTGCTAATTTGGGCCTCCATTTAAGCACATATTCTAGTTAAAGGAACATTTTAGCTACCCTAAAGCATTCTGTTGTCTAGACTTTCCATTTTGTAAGAGTTCTTAGAGATCTAGCAAATCAAGTTCATTCTGCCTCACCTCCCACCAAAATTCATTTAAAACAACCAATCCTACCCATACTACCCCTATTTATCCTATGTGTGTACAAATGCATAATTTCCAGAACCAAAACATGTAGAAATAATCAGGATCGCAAATGTCTTTAGTAATTTTTTCCTTCTTGTCAAAATATCTCCATAATCTGGAAGTGACAACTCATGAGAGTAATATTTGGTGTGTTGATCATATTTTCCCAAGATCTTCTCTATGAAATTTGTGCAAAAGAAGGATTTTCCAGCATTCTTCAATAATAGAGGTTACAAAATAGGTTCTCTTACCTTGGTTGAAAGGCACAACCTAAAATAGTTAGGATCAGATAACATCCTTTTTAAGGTGTTACCCACTCGTTTCAAAGCCTTAGTGCTAAAGAGTCAAATAGATTACTTCCCGGGCTACAAAATGACATACACAATCATCTATCTTCCTCTGAGTGTCCTGTCAAATCCATGATGTTGCTCATCTTTGAGGGATATTAAATATGGGTACCAACAGAATTTATACATTTGTGGACATACAAAACAAATAGGGTTAGTTAAGGTAGGATTCATTGTTTTGAATAATTTTAGTGGGAGATTAAGAAGGATAAAATTTATAATGCCAAATCTTTGAGAACCTTCATAAAATTTGGAAAACTAAATGACATAATATGTCAGAATAGCTAAAATATTCCTTCAAGCAGAAGGTGTGCATCAATGGAGGCCTAGATTTGAACGGTTTCACACATTCTCCAAGAATTTAACACAAAGGCTCAAGCTAAAGACTCAATTAAATGTTAAGAGGCCCCTGGTTCCTCACGCTTAAGATACACTCAAAGGCTTACAAACAATATTTATCAACAAATGACAGTCAAGTGATTTTGAATTGTTTATCTCATTACATGATGAAGGTTCTTCTCGTAATGAAATTGCAAATTCCACTAAACTATAACAGGGACAAGATTCTGTGTGATTCGGAGGGACTTTAACACAATATTAAAATAGGAATAAGAAAAACTACTTGCAGATATTCTGAAATAAAGCAAACACAAATTTGCCCAAGATTGACATAGATTAACTCGAAGTTGATTACATTCATCAGCAGCCAAAAGTTTCTTTGAACAGTCTCAGAGCTTGTAAATGGTTATACACTCGTAACCAACTTGACATGATTGAAAATCTAAAACATAATAAATTAACAGGTTTCTTAGATGGTCTCTCAAGAAGATGGGCTTTCTCAAATTTTCCCTAAAATATTCAACCCCCCAACCCTTTACAAGAGTATTCTCATAGCATTTATACATTTCATTGGCTCACTCATCAAAAAATTTCCCCCCAAAAAAGAAGAATATTCGAGGAACCTTTTCTTGTTACCAATTTGTCTCACCAAGTGACGTTTAACAAATTTACACCCGCCGCTGCCAGGTGGACAAATCATGAACTGATCACGTTTCTCAAACCCTCGACTAATGAGTAGGATGCCATGCCACAAATTTTTGACAGTCCTTCTAATCATTATGTTTATTCCGTCCTGTGAGAAATCCCCATTTTAATCATTTTTTGGTCGCTCTATATAGATAGATCTGACAAGAAATCATTTTCACCCTTGAGGAAACATGCTTTTCATTATTTTTTCCTGCAACCTTCATCATTTCATCCTTTTCCCATTGTTTCCTCTACAACTCTGTTCTACATCTAAATTATCTAGTAATTCATGTTTTTGCAAGTGCCCGAGAAATTCCAATCTTCAAAATATTAACCTTTACATTCCTTGAAGTCATAAATTAAGCTCTTAATCCATTCAATTGCACTTTGTATAAAAAATGACAAGGAATTTCATCAAAAAAAAAAGAAAAGAAATGTGTAATTGCATCTCTAGGAGTCTTGGAGAATAAATAGTGAAAAAATCAAATGTAATGCACAGAGACTATTGATTTTTCCCCTTCTCAACTTTAGATTAGAGTCATCCACGTATTTCCTTGGTGAAACTACAAAGTTGAGGTATAGAGGCAAGTTTACAAACAAACGCGGGCATTCCATGTGCCATGGGCCCAAGATTAACACCTTTTGGCCATTGAAAAGTCTCAGTATAAAAGGAGCCAATGGAAGCCTCCACGTGTCTTACTAGCGCACTTTTGATATGGTCCAAAAAAGTGGAGACCCTAAACAAGCACAGGCTTACCATGTGTCTTAGTGCGACAGAGTTGTTGAAAATGTTTAAGGACCAGCGGAAGGTGCCATGTGTCTAGGGTCTGAGGTAGTTTTCCTTTGCCGCTGAAAAGTACAAGCAAGGACAGAGTGAACGGAAACTTCCACGTGTCTTCATGGAGCTCTTTCAAAAATTAAATTTAGGGGTAGGTCCCCAAATAGGCACGGGCCCTGCATGTGTCCTAGGCCTTTAGACAGTTGCTTGAAAAATTTAAGTATAGAAAGGATCTAGTGAAATCCTCCACGTGTCTCTCTAGCACAACTTTGAGATGGTGCCCAAAAACGGAGACCCTAAAAAAGTTTGGTCTTACCACATGTCTCCTTGGCACAAATACTAAGGTAGGACCCAGAGACAGATCCTCAAATGAGTCCCTTCCCTCCACGTGTGCATGGTCTGACGAAGTTGCACCGGCCATATGAAAAAAAATTTAAGTCTGGGAAGGGCCATCACAAACCTCCACGTGTCTCCATGGCGCAACTCCAAAGGTCAAACCAAGATGCAAATTTTCAGATGAGCACAGGCCCTTCACATGGACAATACTTGAGTTGAAGTGGGCCTTAGAGTTTCAAAGTGCCCTACCAAAGTCATATCCAATCAAATAGGACCACGTTTCGATAGATGTTGAGATAAAAATTGACGGGGAAAACACAACGTGATTGTGGAAAAATGAAAAGAAGGGAAAAAACCCAAATTTACACCCAAGTTACAAATTATTTCACATGGACATAGGAATAGAAAACAATTTCTAGACGTAATGTGATCCTCGACCAAAGGAAAGGACTGATCATGGCAACAAAATGAAGGAAAAAGCTTTTACGCATAAATACGGGGAGATAGAAAGGATGAATTGTTCACAAATTAAAGAATTTCCAGGAAAAATAGGGGGAACTTACCAAAGAGATATTTGAGTCTCCTGAGAAGGATGAAAAAATGTATCTATAGTAATCCTTGACCAATCAGTATTGGTTGGTTCTCATCATGGGGATAGTATCCCTGATATACGAGTATGGGCTGCAAAACACTACACTAAAAACATCAAGGGGAACAACATCTATAGTAATTTCATCAATAATTATATAATCAATGCCAGAATTTATTTTAAATTTCTTGGTAACCTTGATATATACACCTTTCTTTACCTAGAACAATTAATATAGGCATGGGTGATTGAAATTTTCCAACTATATCTTTTCTAAAAACTCTTTACTAATCAAATAGGCTCAAGAACATATATCAAAATGAACATCCACCTTAGTTTTCTTAAATTTATTTTTTATATGAAAAATATTACTTAGTTATTTTTCCTTAGCAACATTGTTACTACCTAAACATACCTCTTTTTGGATGGAGGTAAAACACATAGTCTCATCCACCTATTTTTTGTAAAATACTCGATCTCCCTATATGGAAGCCATGGACATCTTCTTACTATTTTATTATTTTTGAAAGGATGTAATTCTGGGTGGAGCTTCCAACATTTTTTAGTAGAATGATTGTTAACATTAAAATTCCCACAATGAAATTATTATCCTTCTTATATAAAGGAAAGTATCATTTTTATCACCTTTCCCTTTTCCTTTCTCTATTTTATTGGTGTCACCTTGTTTTCATGAAGCATGGTCATATATAGATGAAATTGTCTTCTTATCCATCTCTAAAAAGTGGGCTTAAGAACAAGCCTCGTCTACATCCATTGGATTTTCCAAGAAAAATATCCACTTGAGTCCACCAATTTAATTCATCCAAAGGTCCCGGTTTTCTACATATTTTCATATCTAGAAACCTTTTTTAGGAAAATCACCAGTGTAATATTGCATGTTCTGGCATTGTTTCTTCCTGAGATATTACATGTACACAAACCTCTCCTCTACATAACAAATATGATAGAATAGTTTTTTTATTAGATTTTTAAAATCCTTCCACTTAGTAAGAGGAGGAATATTTACAATAATCAATTAATGAACATAACTTCAAAACTAGTTTAAAACATGATTTGTCAATTTTAACCTTGCAAAGGAAATATGTAGACTCTAATTGATTTCACAAAAACTAAAACATACCTCAATTTGAGCTAGATAATATTATATCTTCTCAATATTCACATATCAATTAAGGCTAAACACCTATTTTCATCTCTGATTTTGTAGTTCTCAGCCAGAATTAATGTTTAATTAAAATTAAAAAAATATCTAATGTTTTGTGAAGTGGTTGGTTGAATTGATTGGGAGTTGGTGGTGGAGTTAATGTGTATGGGTGCATATTAATGGAGACATGGAGGGTGAGTTTACCATGTGGAAGGATAACTGGCATAGGCATGGGCATCCCATCAAACACATGGGTGCCTAAAAAGGCCTGCAGACCTGTCAATTCCCCTGCATAAAAATATTTACACTTTATTTAGAATATAGAGGCTTTTATTACGTTAAAAATCAAGTCAATGTTTCAAATATTAGCAGTAACTGGATAATTGCAAGATTTTTCATCTTCATGCAAGGTAAATGGGGACACTAAACGATGGACAAAACTCTATTCTCAAGCTACCTTTCCTTATGAAAGACATGAAACTTCTTTGCAGGCTATGGATAGAGAAATGGTATGGGACAGTCACACTATCTCACCGTATGCTACAAACAAGTCTTCAACCAATTTATTTTAGAGTGATAACCAATTCCCATCCTGTACCCCATTATCAGCTCTGGAACATGGTATGAAATTCAATGAAATATTTAAAAGATAGAGGAATTTTTTTAGATGTTGTATTTGCAAGTGCTCTGGTAAATATGTATGTAAAGTGTGGAAGCATGTGATTCACATGTGAACTGTTTGGGCCTCATGTAATGAAATGATAACAGGATATACATGAAATGGGTCTGTTGAAAAGGCCTAGAAACTTTCAAGCAAATGTGACTGGTAGGTGCAGATCCATATTTCCACAACCTTGTCAGCATACTCCCAGCTTGGGCTAATATAAGAGCCTTGGATTTGGGTGTGTACAACAATTTCAGCAAATAAAGGGGTTTTTTTTTTGTCAGAGGTTGTATTTTCAAGTGTCCTAGTTATTATGGATGAAAAATGTAGAGGCAGCCACAATGCCCATATTTCAGCTCAAACTTTAATTGATACAGATGATGAGGTGCATGTGCAGAAAGATGATAATTGTTTTTTGGGAGAAGATAATGACCAAAGAATGAAATATCATGTTGGCTGCTATGTGTATTTTCTCTCTAAATGGGATAATGTTTATCATTCAGCTGATATTATGGATCGAAGAGGAAGTAAAGATGGAATTGAATATTATATTCATTACTTGCATTAAAACAAGAAACTTGATGAATGGGTTCCCTCTATGAGGATCATGGATTCAGTTTCAGAAGATGGACATGCATTACATCCAACAGTTAGAGAAAATCTTTCTCCACTTGCCACTTAAGGCACAAATATTACCGTTGAGCCAAGTTTAGGAAAATCAAGCTGGATAATTTAGGAAAATTTGATCGCAAGATAATTCGTAATATAAAAAGGTGTTATGTTGAAATGCGCAATGTTAAAAAGGGTATAGAAGATATCACACTCATGAAACAAAAACTTGAAAAAGAGAACAAAGAGAAGACAAAAGTGAAGAATATTCAGGTTGTGGAGCATGGAAAATATGAGGTTGATGTTTGATACTACTCACAATATCCTAAAGAATAAACTAATATATAAAGGCTTTACATATGTGAATTCTTGTTGAAATATGTGGAGAAGAGAATGACATATATGCAGTACATGAGGTAATGTTGCTACAGACACCCGCATGACGCACCTCTTACTTAAGTGAGATGCAAAACCGAATCACGTGATTTTGACTGGCTCCGTTCCTCTAGGCATGGTTCATCTCTCCTTATCTTTCTTAATTCTCTTACTTTATTTTTTCTGTAGCAATGAAATATAATTTTAAAATATTAGGATTATCATAAGATTTAATTGTTTTCTATTAACTTATTGCAAAACAATAAAATGTCGTATCTTAACTCATGCAATCAAAATAACAATTTTGTAGTAAACCATGAACTTCAACCCTCATTTTGAGGTGATTTAGAAAACTTCTTGACCAAACTAGATCACTAGAGTATTTTTTTATTGAAAATTTGAAGTTCACCTCCTAGTAAATATGTTCACCATCTCCTGGTTTAAATAGATAAATTGTGACTTCTAGAGACTCGAAAAGTAACCTTCGTAATTCTGGAAAAGGGGGATAAGTTTCCTTCATGTACCTGGTTATGTGAGGTGTCACTTTAATCTTTGGATTGGCCCCAAATGAACATTTGTGACATTTTTGATGCCCTTAGAGGATCCTTGTTACACTGTTTTGCAGCGGTAAAAAGCTGCTAATTCTAAAACATTGGCTTTCGTTTTGAACCAGCATTTGAAACTTGGATGGTAAAATTATTATCCATCTTCGCAAACCTCTAGTGTTTTTACTAGACAATTGCATAGAACCTTCAGTTTAGGGAAAAACACTTTTCTATATAGTTTGGAAAACCCATTTTGTAGGCCTTGGGTCGCAATTTTACTTGGTTAAACTAGACCAGTTAATACGGGTGGCTTTAGAAATCATGTCTTCATTTGAAAACCGTGTTCTAGTTTCAGTTCCAATGACTCTGATGAATTCTCCATATATGGTGGAATTCATAAAAAAAATTATTGTGGAGCATTCATCCATTAAACATTAGTTTTGGACATGGTTTTCTTAGCCCTCGTGCTAACTTTTGATCATTTACAACTAGGTCAATTACGATCGATGGCCTTAGAAAACTAGCCTCCAATCGTAAACTCTTCACCAGTTCCAAATTATGTCAGTTCCTATGGACTCTTGGTATATATATGGACACACATAATTTTTAATTGTGGTGTGGCTTCTCATTGGAAGATAATGTTTGAAAGTGGTTTCTTCACCTCCGAGCCTTTATTGAACGTTTTTGTAACTAGTAGGAAAAGGAAAAAAAAAAAAAGTTGTAGGACCCCTGTCGGGTTTCCAAAACATCATGGAAACTTGTTGAAACTTGTAATTAATTTCTTTAAACTCTAATGTGTGACTTTTTGTGTCAAATTGAACTTTTGTTGAAATAGTGTTTCTCTCTCTTCCCTATTTCTTTCTCTCTTTGGTTACGAAATGAAGGGAACTAAAATGAAATGAGTACATTTATTTAACCGTTTTCCTTTCTAATACAAATTATTAATTTTTTTATGTAAATGGGAAACTAAATAAGTTAATTATGTTAGATTAGGGTGGATGCCATGCCAACAATTTATCGTTGATTTCATGCTCACACGGTTTTGCAGGATGCAAGAAAGATGGTGAAAAGGCGATTTGTAATTTATTATTTATTATTGTAATTTATATAATTCATTGTAAAATGAATTTATGTATAATGTAATCTCATGTTACAGAAAATTTATATTTGAGATTTGGTAATATGTATGAGATGTTAGTTTTAGGTATATACCTCGAGAAATTTACATTTAATCATAGGTGTAATTTTTAATCATAGTTACATATGGTAAAATTACTGATATGTGTGTGTGTGTGTGTGTGTGTTTTTTTGTGATAAAAAAATTTTAATTTAATATTTTGTAGTGCATTTTTTAGTGTGAAATAGATGATTAAATAATTGCTGTTGTATTACTTACTTTTAAAATGTAATAAAGGATTCTAACCATAATAGTCAACCCTAGTATAAGATTCATGCATAACTTGTCTTCATGTGTGATGAATATTAGTGTAGAAGAAATTTGAAACCGTAAAATGAACTTAAACTTTTGCGCTTGATGTAACCTCCTAGTTTAGGAGAATAAGACCACTAGTTTGTGTTACCATCATGGCCGGTATGTTTAGCATTATCGTCATGAACCCGACAGTTAGGAATGCCCTGGAAAAACAACATCTGGAGTAAGTAGAACTAACACCTCCTTAGTATCCTAGTCATCTACCAAGTCTTACAAAGTTAGATCTTGGAATTTTCTTCATCATCGAATGAATTCCCATGGGACCCCCCAAACGACACAAATGGAGAGAGTGAAATAGTTGTTCTATGACTTAATTTTTGTTAATAAACCCTTTAGTTCCTCTACACTAGATGTCTTACCTTGGTTACTAACAACATAACACCTTGGTCTTTCATGAAGGTTGTTTATCATAAATATGTCTTCTCACCTTAAATTCATGTATAGTTGAGGCGTAGATCCTTACGTGCTATTGGAATTAAACTAAACCTCATTTGTTTAGGAGGTTAACTTGGGGTTTGTGTGTAGTGATGATGCTTCCAATATTATACTTCTTCAAGATGTTAGACAAGTACTTTCCTAACTCTTTATGTTATAAAGTGATGCCAAAAAGCAACCTAAGAAACAAAGTAAATTAAATGAGAAACAAGAGTATATGTGATAATGGTTTAGGAACAAATTTTCACTTGAAGTCCTTATGGTTGATTTAAGCATTGAATTTTTGTTAAGAATGGTTACAATTTGTTCTTTGTAGGACTAGGCATTTGATCCAATATAGAGTCCACTAAAAATAAAATAAAATAAAATTATTTTATGTAAATTCTTAATTGAATCAAACTAAATTTTTGAACTAAAACAACCATAGTATGAGAGAAAGTTTGATTCTAATGGAAGGAAGTTTATAGGAAAGAGAAACTTGAACCTTCACCTCCTTTGAATCGTATTATTTCTCCCTTGACAACTTATGGTTGGTCCCCTTGCATAATGAGGGTAAAATTAAACGTCAACTAAACATATTTTTAGAAACAAAATTTAGCATAAGAATGAGAGATCTAGGAACTTTGTATGTAATTGGAAATATGTAATTTAATTATTGAATTTATGGAGATTTTCATAATTGGATAAAGAGAAAACTTAAATGGTCGAACAAGAAGTTCAATGTGAAATGAATTTAAGAACATGTATGTGGAAAAAAAAGGACAAAATTATGTTCCTAGAATGTTAATCGTAATTAAGATGTAATCATGGTAATGATGTGTTATGGGTTTATCAATCCCTTGAGTCCATTTTATTTTTGTTGGGCCATTGCTAGCAATCGTCCATTGGGTAAGGTGTGGCATCGACATGTATATGGTGTTGTCATGTGTCTATGTGAGTTACTGAATTATATAAGTGCCATATGTGTTGTCGAGTTTTTGTATTTGGAGCCCTTGCGGTGTTTTGTAGTGAGAAATGTAAATCAAAACATATTTTATCTTGGTATTTTAATGTATATTTTTGTGTGTAAAATGTGGGCGTTACATTTGGTATCAGAGAGAGGTTCATGCTCTCAAACCTCTGGGACAGATTCGAGTTGTGATGTTTTTGCATGGTGGTGGTAGAGATGGGAAGATTAATGTGATATAAGTGTGATGTGAACTATGTCATAATTGTGATATTGTGAATGCACATGTTGTATATGTCACTTAATGCGTATTGTTATCATGTTGATGTGCTTCTTATGAGAGTATTCTCTCTTCATTTTTTGGATTGTAAGGAGAGTTCACGTGTGATGTACCGCCTTGTTGTGTGTGAAAGGAATGTTATTTTGGATTGTAGAGTGTTGGAACATTATGGAATTATGTGATATGAACATTTATTAATGTACTGTATGACAAAATTGTTATAAATTGAATTATATTTTACTGTGATGTCGTCATCGTGTTGTGATGAATTGTGTATGTCACCATGTAGTAATTGCAATTGACAATATGTTTTAATGTTAGATATTGTAATCCTCATATGTATAATTTATGTAATATGTGATGGATCATGTTGTGATTTAGGGTCATATGGTGATGGTATGAACCCTACTATACAATGACTGCACTTTGGGTGCAATATGTACTAATGTGATGTATCGTAACTCATGAGAGTAATGATTTTGTTATACTATTTATACATACCAGGTGTAAGATGTTATGGATAACATGTGTGAACCACCATTGTGTCAGTGATGTAGTTATGTGTTATGTTGTGAACCATATGCTAACTGACCCTGAGGGAATTGGTAAAATGTGTATGTTTGGAGTGAGGAAGTTTGTACCATTGACTAGTCACTCGAGCCAAGTAAAAAATAGGAAGTGGAACTTTACATAGGCTAAAAATCCACTTTTGTTCATTTGTTATGTGTGGCACTTGCTCAACGAGTGTCATTCATATTGTGTTTCGTAGACACCTTAGGCTCAGTAGATGGCGACTTGTACTCCTTTATCTCTCCTTATATGATTATCGTATGGATTAAACCTAAGTGTAATTATGACTATGTTAAGCCTTGTCGAAGTGGTGGTGGTATGATTCGGATAGAGATGATGATAGTTGTATTTTTGATATGTTATTTTTTTTAGTAGAGGCTCGATGTCCGAGTGCCTAGAAATCGTTGAGTACCCCTTGGTGGCCGTATAAGGCCACATAGTTATTGTAATGTGCTATTACTATATACGTATTTTATTCGTAAATTGAAAACTTTCCCTTTTTGTGCTAGAACCAACAATTTTCTTGATTGACATGTTCTTATATTTTGGGCATTTATTTGGTTGATGCACTAACATGCAGATTTTTGCACTAACTATGGATATTTGGCCATTTGTTTTAGGTAGATTTAAATTTTAGTTTTGAATTTAAAAAATTTATAACCTAGCCCAAGGCTTGGTATTATTGCCACTTGGCATTTGAAATGGATTGTCATGTTGGTTCTAATGTTGTAATGTGTTGGAATAGGGTCATGGGATTCACCATGGAGTAGTGGAACCTATGGACCCACTTCGTTGTATAGCGGTACGCCCCAAGGAGTTACAGATAACTAGTGGGTTGTTGAACCATGAGTTATTATGTCACTTGGGTTGGGGGTGCTTGGACTCTTTGTGCCTAGGGACACAGGGAAACCGTCCTCTTTGGGGAGTGAAAAGGAAAAATTATTTTGTTTATTAATACTTGAGGGAGGCATAAGAGATTGAGGGAGGGATAAGAGAATTGAGGGAGGCATAAGATATTGAGGGATGCATAAGAGACTTGAGGGAGACATAAGATATTGAGGGAGGCATAAGAGACTTCAGGGGGGCATAAGAAATTTGTGTGGGTGCGATTGATGCTTTGGTAGGTATATGTAGTTATTCTATGATTCTTAGGAGGTATATGGAGTTTTTTTGTGATGCTTTGGGAGATATATGGAGAATATTTCATGATGTCTTATGATGTGTGGAGCTGGTATAGTTATTTAGGTGTACTCTTGTGAGTCTAGTTTAGGTTTTGTGATGTCGTATCCGTCTTGACCCTTTATAACTATAGTTATAGTTGTGAGTTTCATGAAAACCCTGTATGTGCACATGTTGGGAATTTCATGTTGTTGTAGTCTGCTTATGTTATAAGTACTTTTGTATCAGAAACATGTGTAACAAGTATTGTGTTGTGAGGGATATGTATGTTCTTTCCATGGTTTGGTCAAGTTCTTGTGATGTGATACAATTGTTAAAGTATGTAGCAAGATGTCTCGTTGGTCATTTGTGTTGTGTTTGGGCATGATGTGGTATAGTGATGTTAGTTTCTATAGGGCACCCAAAAAATAATTAAACTAAAACCTTAAAATGATGAAATACTAAGAGTTGAGATTAATAAATATTGTTAAGGAAAATGGACTAACCAAGTAATAAAGAAAAAGGGAACTGCCAATCTTCATAGAAAATTAAATTTTAATATATTGTAGAAACTAGCTTGCTTCTTTATGGTCGCATTGTATCGACAAGTTGTTTTGCTAAACGACATATGTCATTATTGACGTTCTTGCCTATGTACCCTTTGAGCTTCGGTGTTGTCTCGCATAGATGACGATGCTATTATAATGGGATAAAAATGTAGTGCCCATCCTGAATTAATATTTAATTAAAATTAAAAATATATATAATGTTTTGTGAAGTGGTTGGGTGAATTGATTGGGATTTGGTGGTGGATGAGTTAATGTGAGTAGGTGCATAATAATGGAGAAGTGGAGGGTGATTTTACCATGTGGAAGGAGAACTAGTATGGGTATGGGCATCCCATCAAACACATGGGTGCCTGAAAAGTCCTGCAAACCTGTCAATACCCCTGCATAAAAATATTTACACTTTATTTGGAATCCAAAGAATTTAATTACGCTAAAACTCAAGTGAACGTTTCAAATGTTAGCAGTAACTGGATAATTACATCATTTTACGTCTTCATATAAGGTAAATGGGGACACTAAATGATGGACAAAGATCTATTCTCAAGCCACCTTTCCGTATGAAAGACATGAAACTTCTTTGCAGTCTATGGATAGAGAAATGGTATGGGACAATCACACTGTCTGATCGTATGCTACAAACAAGTCTTCAGCCAATTTAATTTGGAGTGCTAACCAATTCCCATCTTGCACCCCATTTTCATCTCTAGAACATATTATGAAATTCAATGAAAGATTTAGAAGATAGAGGAATTTTGTTAGATGTTGTATTTGCAAGTGCTTTGGTAAATATGTATGCAAAATGTGGATGCATGCGATTCACATGTGAGCTGTTTAGGCCTCATAGACTGAAATGATAACAGGATATGCACAAAATGGGCATGTTGAAAAGTCTTAGAAACTTTCAAGAAAATGCGATTGGTAGGTGCATATCCATATTTCCACAACCTTGTCAACATACTCCCTGCTTGGGATAAGATAAGAGGCTTGGATTTGGGCGTGTACAATAATTGCAACAAATAAAAGGGGGGTGTTTTGTCAAAGGTTTTATTTTAAATTTCCCTATTTATCATGGATGAAAAATGTAGAGGCAGTCACAATCATCTATATTTTAGCTAAAACTATAACTGATACAAATGATGGGGTGCATGTACAGAAAGATGATATTTTTTTTTGGGAGAAGATAATGAAAAAAGAATGAAATATCATGTTGGTTGTTATGTGTATTGTCTCTCTAAATGGGATAATTTTTATCATTCAACTGATATTATGGATCGAAGAGGAACTAAATATATAATTGAATATTATATTCATTACTTGCATTAAAATAAGAGACTTCATGAATGGGTTTCCTCTACGAGGATCATGGATTCAATTTCAGAAGATGGACATGCATTACATCCAACAGTTGGAGAAAATATTTATCCAATGGCCACTCAAGGCACAAAAATTACTGTTGAGCCAAGTTTAGGAAAATCAAGTTCGATAATTTAGGAAAACTGGATAGCAAGCCAATTCGTAATCTAAAAATGTGTTATGTTAAAATGTGCAATGTGAACCCTAAAATGGTAAAAATGTAAACTTCCCTTGCCCCTACTATGAACCCTAATAGTTTTGCATGAAAGGAGAGACTCTCTTCACAGTCACATGGTGGTGGCGCTAAATCTAAGCATGCTTTTGTTCAACTCGACGGAGGCAGCAAACAAGACTGGTCTACTTCCAGAGGGGTCGTTAGTTGTCGTGAAGGAGTTTCTAATGCACCAAATGGAGGTGACTTCATCCCTGCATATTTCTCTACTACTGGTGTTGGCTCCAACTAGGATTTGCTAAGTGGCCAAACAATATTAGATGGGGATGCGATGGGATCCTTGGCTTTGGATCTATCCTAGAACCCTTTGTCTCCCCTGAAGCCAAGAGGATCTAATGTTGTTGATCAAGGATCTGGTAATGGAGGAGATTCTAGAGAGGGAAATGCCTTGACATTTGGATGACCTGTTGTTGTTGAACTCCTTCAACATGAAATCACAACAGCTCGTGGTTTCTTAGGGGGAAAATTAAGGGGATCTGATGGTGGATCTTTCAAAGAGGAAATAAACAGAAATAAATTTTTCATATCCCCTACTGAAACTCCCCCTAGTATCACTTTTGGCAAGGAGGTTATTGAATCTGAAGATTTCTACCAGAAAAATGCTTTGATTTGTAGATTTGGAGGCTTTTGGCCTACACTACCAGTACTATATGCTTGGATATCTAAACACTGGAGCCCGCTTCTAGATGGAAGGATGTACCTTTACCCCTATGTGAAAGGTACTTTTATTGTGGTTTTCTCTTCAATACATGACAAGTAAATTATAGATTCCAAACTATTGGTTTGTTAATCACGTTACCTCATTATAAAACCATGGTTTCCCTCTTTTAATCCACTCACTGAATCCTTTTCTTGTAAACATGTTTAGATTAGATTGCCCTATCTACCCCTACAATTTTAGTATAGTGAATGTCTGATCTCCATTGGAAATGTCTTGGGACATATTAGTTTCATTGATTCTCAAACCACCGATTATACCCATACTACCTATTCTAGGATCTAAGTTGAATTGGATACCTCTAAAAACCTCCCTGCAAGCATAGATATTAAAGTTCAGAATAGAAATTGGTCACAACCATTAGATTACGAAGGTATACCTTTCAGATGTAGGAAGTGCTTCGGCTTTGGACATACTACTACTAATGGTGGGATAGCTAAGTGCACTGAAAGAAAAAATTGGTTGAAGGATGCCCTACTAGAACATATGGTTATTGATGTCAAGGAGGATCTAGATTCAAAAGATGATTCTGATGCTAGCTCCGAATCAGTTCCAGAAACTCTTGTCTAAAAAATACTAGTTCTTGACCACAAGAAATCAGTTGTTCTGACTGATAGCATGGTAGAAAAATAAAATACCCCTCCTTCCTTCCTAACAGAACAAAAATGGTTATCTGTCAATTAATTCTATTGAAGTGCATCTTGTTCTTGAGGAGGTCTCAGAAGGTTTGAAAATGGTGCAAAAAAGAATAAACTTGTTAGAAAGAATAAAGGTTCTCCACCTATATGATTGTTGTTTTGTTGTTGTGATGCAGTTGATATTTCACTACAGGTTTTTTCCTTCTTCTGGATGTTCATGTTCAATCTTTATTTTGTACTTTCATTTTTTTTTATGGATTTTTGATCCCTCTTGTACAAGGGCATAGTCCCTTTCAAAAAACTATTTTCCCATACTAAAAAAAATGTGCAATGTTTAAAATGGTATAGAAGATATCACACTCATAAAACAAACACTCAAAAAAGAGCACAAAGAGAAGACAAAAGTGAAGAATATTCAAGTTGTGGAGCTTGGAAAATATGAGGTTGATGCTTGATACTACTCATAATATCCTGAAGAGTACACTAATATACACAGGATTTACATATGTGAATTCTTCTTGAAATATGTGAAGAAGAGAATGGCATATATGCAGTACATGAGGAAATGTGGCTACAGACACCTGTCTGACGCATCTCTTGATTAAGTGAGATGCTGAACTGAATCCCACAATTTTGACTGGATTCATTCCTCTAGGCATGGCTCATTTATCCTTTTCTTTCTTAATTCTTGTACTTTATATTTTTTTTTGTAATGAAATATAATTTTAAAATCTTAGGATTATCATAAGATTTAATTGTTTTATATTAACTTGTTGCAAAACAATAAAATGTCGTATCTTAACTCATGCAATAAAAATAACAATTTTGTAGTAACCATGAACTTCAACCCTCATTTCGAGGTGATTTAGAAAAATTCTTGACTAAACTAGATCACTACAGTATTATTTTATTGACAACTTAAAGTTGACTTCCCGGTAAATATGTTGATGATATCCTGGTTTAAATAGATAAATTGTGACTTCCGAAGACTCGCAAAGTAACCTTCATAACTCCAAAAAAGGGGGGATAAGCATCATTCGTGTACCTGGTTATGTGATGTGTCACTTCAATATTTGGATTGAACCCAAATGAACATTTTTTACCTTTTTAATGCCCTTATAGCATCCCTACATTACACTATTTTTTAACGGTATGAAGTTGTCAAATATAAAAAGTTGGCTTTCATTTTGAAGCACCGTTTAAAACCTGCATAGTAAAATTATTATATGTCTTCGCAAACCTCTAGTGTTTTTACTAGAAAATTGCATGGAACCCTCAGTTTAGGGAAAAACACTTTTCTGTATAGTTTGAAAAAGTCATTTTGTAGGCCTCGGGTCACAGTTTGACTTGGTTTAGCTGGACCAATTAGGATGGGTGGATTCAGAAATCATGTCTCCGTTTGAAAACCGTGTTCTAGTTTCAGTTCCAATGAATTTGATGAATTCTACATTTATGGTTTAATTCATAAAAAAATCTATTGTGGCACATTCATCCATAGAACGTTAGTTTTGGACGTTATTTTTTTGAGCCCTCGAGCTAACATATGATCATTTACAACTAGGTCAATTACAACCAATGGCCTCAGAAAACTAGCCACCAATTATAAACCATTTTCCTGTTCTAAATTATGTTAGTTCCTATGCACTCTTGGGATATATATGGACACGTATAATTTTTAATCGTGGTGTGGTTTCTCATTGGAAGATAATGTTTGAAAGTGGTTTCTTCACCTATGAGCCTTTATTGAGTGTTTTTGCAACTAGTAGGAAAAGGTAAATAAAAACAAAGTTGTAGGACCCCTGTCGGGTTTCCAAATGATCGTGGAAACTTTTTGACACTTGTAATTAATTTCTTGAAACTCTACTATGTGACTTTTTGTGTCAAATTGAAATTTTGGTGAAATAGTGTTTCTCTCTCTTCCCTATTTCTTTCTCTCTCCTTGGTTAAGAAATGAAGTGAAATGAAATGAAATGAATACATGTATTTAACCCTTTTTCTTTCTAATGCAAATTATTAATGTTGTTATGTAAATGGGAAACTAAAGACGTTAATTATGTTAGATTAGGGTGGATTCCATGCGAGTGATTTATCACTGATTTGATGCTCACGTGGTTTTGCAGGATGCAAGAAAGATGGTGAAAAGGTGATGTGTAATTCATTATTTATTATTGTAATTTATATAGGTCATTGTAAAATTAATTTATGTATAATGTAGTCTCATGTTACAGAAATGTTATATTTGAGATTTTGTAATACATATGAGATGTTAGTTTTAGGGATACCTTGGCAAATGTGCATTTAATCCTAGGTGTAATTTTGATTCATAGTTACGTATGGTAAAATTACTGATGTGTGTGTGTGTGTGTGTGTGTTAAATTAATTTTAATTTAATATCTTCTAGTGGGTTTTTTAGTGTGAAATAGATTATTAAATAATTGTTGTTGTGTTACTTAATTTGAAAATGTAATAAAGGACACTAACCACAACAGTCAACCCTAGTATAAGATGTGTGCATATCTTGTCTTCATGTGTGATCCCTCTTAGCGTAGAATAAATTTGAAACCGTAAAATGAACTTAAACTTTTTTGGTTCATGTAACCTCCTAGTTTAGGTTAATAAGACCACTATTTTGTGTTACCATCATGGTCAGTATTTTTTGCATTATCGTCATGAACCCAACGGTTAGGAAGGACTTGGAAAAACTTTATCTGGAGTAAGTACAACTAACACCTCCTTAGTATCCTAGTTGTCTACCAAGTCTTACAAAGTTAGATCTACGAATTTTCTTCATCATCGAATGAATTCCCTGTGGGACCCCCGAGACGACAGAAATGGAGAGAGTGAAATAGTTGTTCTATGACTTAATTTTTTGATTATAAACACTTTAGTTCCTCTCAGGTAGACATGTTACCTTGGTTACTGACAACATAACACATTGGTCTTTCATGAAGGCTGTTTATCTTAAATATATCCTCTCACCTTAAATTCGTATACAGTTGAGGCGTAGATCCTTACGTGTTATTGGAATAAAACTAAACCTCAGTTGTTTAGGAGGTTAACTTGGGGTTCGTGTGTAGTTATGATGCTTCCAATCTTATACTTCTTCAAGATGTTAGACAAGTACTTTCATAACTCTTTATGTTGTAAAGTGACGCAAAAAAGAGACCTAAGAAACAATGTAAGTGAAATGAGAAACAAGAGTTTATCTGATAATGGTGCATGAACAAATTTTCACTTGAAGTCCTTATGGATGATTTAAGCATTGAATTTTTGTTAAGAATTGTTACAATTTGTTCTTGGTAGGACTAGGAATTTGAGCCAATATAGACTCCACTAAAAATAAAATAAAATAAAATTATGTCATGTAAATGCTTAATTGAATCAAACTAAATTTTGGAACGAAAACAAAAATAGTATGAGAGAAAGTGTGCTTCTAATGGAAGGAATTTTATAGGAAAGAGAAACTTGAACCTTCACCTCCTTTGAATCATATTATTTCTCCCTCGACAACTTATGGTTGGTCCCTTTGCATAATGAGGGTAAATTTAAACGTCAACTAAACATATTTTGAGAAACAAACTTTAGCATAAGAATGAGAGAACTAGGAACTTTGTATGTAATTGGAAATATGTAATTTAATTATTTAAGTTATGGATATTGTCATAATTGGATAAAGAGAAAACTTAAATGGTCGAACAAGAAGTTGAATGTGAAACGAATTTAAGAACCTGTACGTGGGAAAAAAAAGGACAAAATTATTCTCACAAAATGATGTTCATGGAATGATTATTGTAATTAAGATGTAATCATGGTAATGATTTGTTGTGGTTTTGTCAATCCCTTGAGTCCCTTTTCTTGTTTTTGGGTCATTGCTAGCAATCATCCATTGGGTAAAGTGTGGCATCAACATGTACATGGTTTTGTCATATGTCTATGCGAGTTGATGAATTATGTAAGTGTCATATGCGTTTTCGAGTTTCTATATTTGGAACCCTTACGGTGTTGTGTAGTTAGCAATGTAAGTAAAAAAAAATTATGATGGTATTTTAATGTATTTTTTTGTGTGTAAAATGTGGGCGTTACAAATTTAAATGGATGAGGTGTAGGAATGGCACTAGTTTTTTCTTCTCTATAGTCATGAGTATATTCTTCATGGGATATAAGTGTCTCATTCTAAACACCAGTTTTCTCCGTGAGTAATCCTATGATGGTTTGTAATTTACCTATAGATAATGAAATACTTCCCACATCATTGGAAAGACATTCCACATTTGCCTCTAACTTGTTAAAATGCTTTTCTCCAATCTCATCCACATATTATCTACGACCCATGTTTGAGATTCCACGTTTCCACTTCCTAGTGGAAATCTCTTCTTAAAAGGATTACAAATATCTACACTGATTTATTTTCCCTTTCAGGAAAGGGGCATCTAACTGCAACTATCAACAAAAGTTAACCAAATGAAAACAATTGATCTAATTACTCTGATACCAATTTGTTCCATAGACTACCTCTTAAAATTATAAACAAATATTTATTATTAGATAACGAATGAACAATCTAAATAAATTCATTATTAAAAAATGTTTTTGAAATAAACCATCCATACACCATGGAAAATAGTAAATTACAAGACAGTGAGACAAGAAGATTTATCCTAGAGAATCCCAATGTGGGAAAAACTCTAGCTAGGTAAGTAGTTAATCCCCTTCACTATCCATATCTCTAAATAATACAAGTTCGTTATCATAAAATGACCTAAAAGAAGAATTCTAACTCACTCTTCCTTTATAAAATGCTTATAACTATTAACAAGAAAGAACTCCACTCTTATATGAACAAACAAGAAACATTTTAACTACCTCTTTGGTCACACTTTGAATTCACCAAAAACACTTGTCTAGAAAGTTCAAATACATGCATTCTTTTAGATGTTCTACCCAAGGACATATGGAAAGACAAAATTAACCGTTTTGAATCTTAACCAATTTGAATTTTTTAGTTTCCTGAATTCTAGAATCGTCGGGGATAGGACTTCCTATAAAGATAGAATGATGGTTATGTAATTATTAGTCTCTATTACTAGTGGTTGCACAACTGCCACTCTATGAAGAGTGGAATTTACGCAATTATTTAGGTAGTTGTGTAACTGTCACATATAAAACTCCCCAAACAAAACACCGATGGCCTCAGGATCTCAATCTACGGTGTCTTGATCACCCTCAACAAGACTAGATCATCTCTTGAAGAAATAATATGCTAATAATTTGTACTGCAAGTATGAATTATGGAGAATACATAGAATTGGGTATTTTCATATCCATTTTTGTATCAAATTCACATTCACAACTTTTATTCCCTACTATGTCAGTTGTCCTTCAACATTACAATGATATTCCAAAAAAAAATCTTAGCATTGTGTGAATTCCATGGCCTCCATGTGAACTTTCATAACTCACACCATTTTAACAAGTAAGATATTATGCCCTATGTTTGAATCCTATATTTCCATTTGTCTTGTGTCCCATTTGTTCTCTGAAACTCATCACCGAAATCTCCACAATATTCTACCTAACAATGTCTACACTTAACATGTACCCAAAACTCACACCATTGAAATATATAAAAATTATTGTGTCACCTTTTCATACACCTTCTATCCTAAACTTTCCCTCTACAATATATCTGCAACACTTCTCTTCCTACACTTGCAAATGTGAAAAACCAAAAAATTGAACCATGCCTATACTTTAAAGGAAAGAAAAATTTCTATGATATCGATCGAGGCATGTTTGGTTGGGGTTCTTAATAAATAGATTCATTACAACTTGCATCCCTCATGATATGTAAGAAATATCATATCGACATAAAGAAAATAGGCATCCATAGAAAGATCTAATGAACAACATTTTTATCAAACCAAATCTTTGGAATATCTTATTTAGAGAAATAACACCACCAAACTAATTTTTAATGATTAATAATTTTACAAAAGATATGGAGATAATGAATATTTTATGTATTGTTAGATAACTCTCATGTCATGCCTCAAATCATTGTAGAGATCTCAATTCATAAAGACTCTTAAGCTTGGATCCACACTCTACCCTTATGCAACTCTGAGATTCAAACTTGAAGTACCTTCCTAAGGAACATGGCTCTAATAATATAGTCATTCATGAAACTTATTAAAATTACTAAATGAACATATAATTCAAATGTAAGGATCAAATGACATAATAAATAAAATAAAACACAATCAATCATCCCTTTTTGAAAATAATGCATGATAGAAAACTACTTAATAGACTCAAAATTAGGTAGGGGAACTACGTACCCCATCAAAAATATACAATGGACTTGCACACTCAAAAAAATGCAACAATGTACTCCCAAGTTTTCCATGAATACCTTTCTTAAACATGCGTCACCAATAAAACGCTCAACACAATGCAAACACAGCTGACTCAAATTGTTCATCTTTTTTTCATTGATACATGATTGTATTCAATCTCTTATGATCGTGGATCATATTTCATGCTTCCAAGTTTCGATGTTAAAATATGTTTCATTCTATATTTGATATTATTTGCATAATTTTATGTTCACATGTGAAGAATAATTATGTTTTAATATTTTCCTCTTCATAGTATTACTATGTGGCACATTAATCACATGCATTAGCGAATGCTAATATCCCTATAACCAAACACCTTTGAATATATCTAATTGTGTTTTTCAATTGCATTGTTAGGGTTTAACAAGGCTAGATCACACATGTTTAATCGTACTAGATCGCAATAACTTGAATTTTGAAGTACAAACAATGTGTAAAGTACTATAAAATTGTATATCTTCTAGACACCCTAGGACATTATCATCTATCATTTTCACTATCATCCAAATTTATTGTCTTCTTTTCATGGTACTATCTAGGTGTAGTTTGACATTCTCTTAATTAGAGGGCTTAATGAAACTTTTATGAGCCATATCCAATGCGAAGAATCAATTTGGGGCTTTCCATTTTAAACTATCTAACTTTATCTCTTTATTTTCTATCTATAATAATCAAATTTACCTCAATTTAAAATTTTATATTATTATATTTATTTTTTAAAAATCTTAAATATGTAATCTATATTAAATTAGAGTTCTGAATATTTTATACCATTATATGTAAAATAATAGTAATTTTTTTATAAGTATACAATTTATTCTGTCACTAAAATTTCTTTTTTCATATCAATATATTGTTTTTAAAGCATATTCTCAAACTAATAATAGCTTAGATCAATAACTTTAATAAGCATATTATGGAATATAAAATTGACAAGTAGGAAAAATGTTTATTTATGGAAGTGTCTTTTAGATGACTCAAAAATAATGAAATTAAATTTCTCCTTTTTTAAGTCTTTATATAGAATACAAATATGGGTGTGTTATATTTGATAAAATAGCAAGGAAAATTTATAAGGTATTATATGTTCCATTAAGGTTTGTTATTAAATAATGCATTAAAAGATTAGAAGTTTAAAGTAGTGGATTACAATCCATTATTTAATACACATTGTTTTGTAATTGATTTAATATTAAATGTTATATGGCATGGGTTTCTTCGGCATGCATTGATATAATTTTAATAAATTTAAGAAATAATTATTGAATTCCGTTCAAAACTATTTTCTTGGGTTCTAACCTGACATATATACCACATAGTTCATAGATCAATGGAAAATTTATTAGATGTAGATTTAAATTTAATATTATTACAGTGAATGTCTTAACAAATACATCTCTAAAATATAGATGTATACACACTGTGTATATAAGATAAGTGAGTTATTAGAGTAAATGACTCAATTAAATCCGATTTCATAGATTGCAATTATTATTACATATAAATACAAATGATCTTGTTCAAAAGATAACTATAACACCAAACTCAAAAAATTGTTGAATTTTTGCAAGAATAGAATCTCTTGTATAAGACATGGAGATCCATCAAAATTTGTTTGGAATCAAATAATTTATAGAAAATGAATTTAGCAGGTATAAAACCGCAGTTTGTAACTTTTTACAACAAATTAAACATTGGCATCCATTCCTGCCGTCATACTTTGAAACTTCTTTTGGAATTTGTAGTCATAGATTTTAAAGAAATTAATGTCTATGCACAAAAGAGGATGTAATGTGGTTGTAAATGTATTTATAAATATATATGCAAAATGTAGAAGTATATATAAAGTGCATGAATTATTTGATGGAAGAATATATATATATATATATATATATATATATATATATATATATATATAAATTAAAAATTGACATTTATTTTTAGTTGAATATTTTGAAAATTCTACAATTTTATTAGTTATAAAATTGTGAGAAAGTAATATGTATGTGTACAAAAGAGAAGCAAAGAGTACATGTATTAATTAGTGACCACATTTACTATAGAAATTATCATATTTTCAAATAGATTTTTTTTGTGTTGAAGTGAAATTTAAGTAATATAATGTATAATATGTATGTTATGGGTGTCCTATAGTTCAATTTGAAATTGAAATTGTGAGTATGATGACTTGTTTGATCACCCACCAAAATACAAATCCCTTTAGATATTTAACATGATGAGTTAAAATGGATAGAGCTAGGATCGTTCTGCAGATGCCCGCAAGTCGTTACTACTTAGTCAAAAGAAGGTTTCAAATAAATATACACTTTTCCAACAAATATGACAAAGAGGCTAATATATACATAAAATTGTTGGTTTCTATCAAAAGTTATAATAATAATAATAATAAACCCAACTTTAGCCATCACAACCCTTTCTTATCAAGAACAATAATAAATAAGTCCAACTTTTGATGAAAAAGATCTTATATTATATTAAATGAAACATGATAGAAGATTTTTTTAACAAAAAAGCGGGTGCTATGAGAGAACGCCCCAAAACTACAAACACACTAGGCCACACTTACGAAAACATCAAAAAACACTAGGCAATGCTTGAGAATACATCAAAACAAGAAAACCAAAGTCAAACCGCCGCAACAAAAATATCAGCAGAGGGGGTTTGTGATCATCAGGCCAGCCAGGACCAATAAGGTCCTTACCAGCGTCTGGTATATCTCACACAAACCCAAAAGTATCCTCCTCTTCACTGTCATGCACCGCCCACGCGGGAGAGATTGCAAGAGGAATCTGCGGGAAATTGTCCGATGGTGGCGGAGGCAGAGGTGGCAAGCTGAAACTGTCGTGGGTACGCGGCTCAGGAACTCCTGACGAGCCCCAACCGAACTGACAAGCAAGGAAAGAGCCCCAACCCTGATGACGAGCTGGTCGAGATAAACTCCTTCGCAGTTGACTGCCTGGAGATCATTGAACATGGCTGAAAGAACGCCGCATCGAGCAGTTCCGACAACCTCTACGATGGTGACCGCCATGGGGCGGAGAACTCCGAGAAGGCAAAGGTGTCTCGCAAGCGACATTACAAGGGCCATCACAGCCCTTCATGGATAATGTGAACGTTTGGGCATCTACAATTTGAAAAACAAATAACAAAATTACAACAAATATTTTTTACATAGTGGCAATCCACAAACATTGCCGAGAATGAAGGTCGAAGAATCAGGATAAGAGTCTAGATGTGGACATCATTTTTTTGAATTCAGAAAAATCTAATAGGCCATTGCAGTCTGAGTCGAATCGGCATATCATGTTCTGGCAATACTGGGGGTGTTGGCCTTGTGGGATTAATCCCATGGTGGACAGAACTTCTTGTAGTTCGGTACAAGAGATGTAACCATCTTCATCCCGATCAAAAATTCGGAATGCTTCCATTAAATCCTTTGATGCGTCTTCTTCTTCCTCATCTTCATTGTGGAAGATGGATTGATACAGATGCCAAAATTCTTGAAATTCAAGGGCGCTAAAATTAGTGCTGCAATCTTGGTCTTTACAGACATGACTTGTTACCATACATCTCAGATCTTCCTCAGAGATCGGTATTCCAAGCCTGTTAATGAAGCCACTGATTTCATTCACACTCACTATTCCATCTCCATTTTCATCCACCATCTCATATACTCTTCGAATTTCGTTCAGATCGGCCATTAGAAGTGACCGAGAATATTACTTAGGTGATCTGGTTGCAAGCGTTAATAATATACCCACATAGCATAACAGAGTATTTAAAAGACGCACAGAAGAAGTTTCAGAGGGCGTTGCAAGGAAAATGTGAGGAAAAGGAAGGATCCGCAACTGGCGGGTAAAGACTAGGAAAGGTGAACAACCAAGTGTAACAGCTTGTGGAAAACAAGGGGACAGCTGCTTCGTTCACATCTTCAAATGACCGACTTTTCTTTGAGCCTAAAGAAACTAAATAATACTTATGTCATGCCGGGTGAAGTAAGCGTAGTCCCGTACGCGGAAATCGTATTTGCCCACACCGACACAGTGTACTGATTACCTACGTGTATCGATGAATGACCAGGTAAAGCCACAACAACAACAAAAAATTGGGTTTTGTTGCCGTGATTGGCAAGGGCACGGCAACGAAACGTGCAGCCATAGCCTCTAGTGGTTGTTTTCCATTGCATTGCTCATAGCGACACACTGACCCCAAAAGAGGAAATTAGCACCCTCCAGCTGTTTGTCCTATCAAATATAATTACGAGCTGTGCATTTTATTTTAATAGATATTGACAGTTTTGCTCGCCCCCACGTGGTGTTGTAGGTCAGGGGAAATGAAATATGTGGTTTGCGTATTCCTTTGTAACCATGTTTCCTAGTCATTTTCAAGACTTGGTGCTAAAAGAGTTTTACATCTTTCTATGGCGATAAATGATATATCTTCTATTTATCATCCTTTTAAGTTATTCGGTTTTGAATTGTTTCCAAGTATCTTGGGTGTAAAATTGGGAACCAACAACTTTAATGCATATATCATGGAGAGATAATGATATTGTCGATGTTATATAAAAAAGTAGAGCCTAGTGACCCCTAATAGTGAAGGAATTTATGTGTACTTATCTCAGTCATACCTTGTTAAGAAGGGATCGTTTAGAGAAAATCCATCATCATAATTAAGTGTTGTTGATAGGATTCTTCAATATTTTTACATGCTAAGCCATTAAAAAATTAACATCCGCGAGAAATTATGAACTATCTAAGAATTTTAAAATTGTAAATTGTTGAGAATCCACGAAACAAATGATAAAAGCCATGGTAAAGGAAAATACCGTATGCCACTGAACAAACCCATGGATCATTGAGAATATTCCAATAGTTGAGGAAGACAAATTAAAGTTTTAGAACTACGAGAAACTATTTAGCTAACACAAAAATGGAGATAAAATCTACAAAGTTACTACTAAAAGAGGCGACTATTTGGTATTTATATAATTATATACTTTGTTGAAATAACTGTAATAAGTTTAGAGGGAGATAATTAGGGTTTTTTGTGTATGCAAAAGTATAGGATGATTGTTTATGTGTGTGTATGTGTGTGTGTGACTGAATGTGTGTGAGACAATGAAACAAAGAGTAAGTAGAGAGGGGAAAAAATGATAACTATTTGAGAGATTAGATTATGAGTTGTATTTTAATATGAAGATAATATAATAATATTTTTTTATTCAATGTGTATGTAATGGTGATTCCTTAAGTACATGTTGTTTTATAATATGATATTTAATTCTTTTGGTATCGAAAATCAAGTTAAATACCTTACTAAGGAATGAACTACCGAACCTCATAATTCCATCAAGGCTTAAGGTCTACAAGTGTATTAATATCTATACTACGCGAGTTCACTAAAGTCTGAAGTTGAACAATATTCTCTATAAGAGGGTAATTAATGAGAGTAATAGTTTGGGCCATGGTGGGCATCATTCTTACACGAGAAAGGTCATCGAGTGGTAGGATAGTATTAGACAATGGAATTATAAATAGAAAAGGTGCTGATCCTAAGGTTTATTTCATGAGTCTCATTTTCATCCGAATTTATAAGGATGGGTGTAGGATGACCCAAAACCTCAAGATGAACACTATAGCTGAAAATTGAATCTACATAATACGAACACCTTTGATATTCTCGAAATGGGAGTTATTTCAGGGCTCTAAATTCTAAAGTCCCACATTGTTAGAAGAGATAAAACTTCTAAGGGCTAGTGTTACCGTTACGTTTTAATTATACATATCCCAAGCTGATGTAATTTTGCACATGCACTGAGTCCCTAGTCAATGTAGGAGGATGTTTTAAGATAAGGGAAAGTTAAATATCACCAATTTTATGTAAAAAATGAAAGGCGTAGTTACGATATGGATGTAAATATAACCTATTACGGATATCTGTCTACAATCACAACCCTGGCATGTGATCAAAGTGTATTTTAAGGCGCTGATAGAGTAACCAAGTTTTTTAGCGGGGTTAAGAAAAAAAAACTAAGTGATAGAATATTCACCTATGAGGGATATCTCAACCATGATGTGACAAATCTAGACTAAAATAAAGAGGGAACATTCATTTTCATGAAAGATAATCTCACTGGGGATCATAGAATCAAGAGGAAAGTAAATGCACGAGTATTTATTAGTAGAGAGATTTTTGGAAATAGAGGGATCTTTTTGCTATTATATGATTATATATTTCAAACCATCTACATAGTGTTGTTACCCGAAAGTGGGTGGAAAACGATGTTCATGGGAAAGACTTACGATATGAGACTCGCACAATGTTTGAGTGGAGTACAAGTGAGACACAAGAACAATATTTGACTTGGAAGGTGAGATAGTTTTATAATAGGGTTCCAATATTTACGGATGTATTGTGCATCATTCTGAAGCTAAGGAGATCAATTTTACGTGTGTCTTTAGGAGTAAATATTCGTACTAATATTTAGACTCTAATATTGTTGTGGCATGTTTATGGTATCCAACGTGGTAGATATATCATCATAGGTGTTGATGATGTAAGAAGTATCAAAAACAGAAATGGACGGGAGTGGAATTATAATATTGTATAATGTACAATGAATAAGAGAGATTTGATTTTTCCACATGAAGGAATGGTCATATACGAGTCTACACAAGGGTTAATGATGTAGGAGCATCTAATGCATAGAAAGTTTTTAAGTCGGTTTCAGTTGCTTGGGTATCTTAGCTATGTGGGAGGTGATTTTTCCCTCCATTAGTTTCATGTTCAAGTTTTTAAAGGTGTAATAATTAAAAATACATCCTATTTGTATAAATTTAAAAGCCAAATTTGGTAAAAGTTGAATTAGATAAGTGTGCCATCGTCATCAATAGTGGGATAAGCAAGTCACACTTAATTAGTAGAGTTGGTAATCTAGTTTACAGGTCTTAGTGTGGAGTTGAGATATAGTTGGGTCAATCACTTGATTTGTGGAGTAAATCATGCCAATGTTGAGTTTAATTAATCGACTCACATATATGTGCAACAATATGGAGAGTGTGATGTAATCAGACAGACAAGGGTGTAGTGTTTTTCCTTATGTGTATAGATGGAATACAAAGTTGTTAATCAGAACTGTGCAAGTTTTATTGATTCATCCCAAACCGTAATACTTCGTTTGTGCACGCAGCAAGATTCACAATAATTAATGATAAATTGAGATATTAGAATTCAAATATAACGAGAAGGATCGTATATGGACAAGGATCTTGTGGGAGATAATTTCAACTCTACACCATTTTGGTATTAGAGGGCGGAGATGCTCTCGGAATCGGTGGGCAATAGATAGGATAACGAATGTGGCAAAACATCAAGTGGCCAGCATATGTGAATAGGAAACTGTCATTGAGGTGAAAACCAAATTCTTGACACTAAGGATCTGAAACTCAAAACACTGTGATTTTATTGATGTAAGGGAAAAAATCCATTACAATATTCTTGTTCGTGACTAATATTTCATAAGATTGCTATTGAAAGCAAACTATTACAAACACACTAAGAAATTTTCTAGGACTTCCTTTGCAGACATTGCTATGCTGAGAATCTAATGTAATTCCAAAAATCCGATGTAGTGAATGAGTCTCATCATCTCCTTATATAGGAAAAGAGAGAGGCTTTACATCGAATTACCGGATAACCTAAAGACTAGGAATTGGTAACCTAGGTTACCCTAAATATTCCCACTAACACAACCAAAAAACAGATGAGCACATGCCGCCCATCATAACACCTTTATAAAGTGGGGAGGTCCACTACTTTACATAAAGTGATATCAAATCACTTCTTTATTCAAGTGATGACAAAAAGCCTGTCATCTAGCTTCATGGACTATATTTGACGTTGGGTCCGGCATCGTCATCTGAGGTGCTAGAAGATTCTTCTCTATCTTGTCTTTAATGCGTGTTTCTCTCGTACCAAATTCTAGATAAAGCTCTAGATCCATCAATATCTCTTTGGAGATATCTTTGAGTAGGGAAAAGATATTGGTCAGGAATGTGAAGAAAATATCCGGGTGCTGGAGGAGGTACATTCATGGTGTGATGAATGAAGATTTTGCACCATAGCTATCCGGTTGGATTGGCATGGTGTCCCTACAATAGATTAGTCCTGACGTAATAGCATTGTTTGAAATACCATGGAATTTTACAATTTATCATAATATTTCTAACAGTATCCTGACTAACATTAATTAATGGACTGTCAAAAATTTTAGTAGGCAGGAACTTGGATAGGAAGTATTTAAAATGGTTTGTGATGTACTAACTATCACCAGGGACGCTGGGGTGATTCCATGCATCATTTTCTAAGGGATGACCTTCAGGCAATAGTCGAGAAAATTCGAACCTCCATAATGTGTGTGGTCTTGGAACCAGCTTTCTAAGTCTGTGTCCTTCAACTGGAATGCCATCTACTAGTGGCTCCACATATCAACAATGTTGTCATTGCCATTGGAGTGTACAGAATACCATAGGCTCATGTCGAGAATGGAATTTAGTTGTTGGGATCTCGGGATCCATAAATCTACAGGTGACTTCAGAGGTCTGATAGGGGGATACAGAAATAATACCTCAAGAAAGAAGGATGTGCTGAGCTTCACAAGACATCTGATTATAACATATTTCCAAGGACCTCAAGTAATTTGTACATGTGGATGTATTCCATATTGGTTCTAAAAATTCGTGGAATACCTGAGTGACATTCACCTTTTTAGACGGTGTTAACTCTCTGCTGGCAAAATCAGCGAGAGCATTCTTTTTCCCAGAGATATGTTCAACATAAAACTCGTATCCATCAAAGCATTGAGCCCATCGTCTGAAGACGACCATAAATATGTTTTGTTGGTAGGGTCACCTTTATACAGTCTCTCTTTAAAATGCTGCAAGTCTGTTCTTAATAAGAACTTTTCATGTTGCAGGAAGAACAGGAAAGCTTGGATAGCTTTTTTTGCAGTAAGAATTTATTTATGGCTAGAATGGTAGTTAAGTTTTGGGACCTTTGAAGGATCCAGAAGCATACCTGCAGATTTTTTTCTTTACCATTCTCCATCTCTTTCTTTGAGGATTGCTCCCCAAAATTCTTCAGAAGCATCTATCTCAAGAATCTTTGAATCCATGTTCCTAGAAGAGACAGGGAGGGCAAGTGTCTGGCAAATTTGCTTGATTCTTTAAACAACTCTTGTCATGTCAGAATTCCAAGCTGGAGCATTAGAGCAAAGCCTTTTATTTAATAGACAGTCTATCTGCAGCAACATTTTTATAATAGCCTACAATATAATTCACACAACCCAAAAATCGCCGTAGTTGTGTTTTGTCAGTGATCTCATCTGGGAAATAGACTTATCTTTGAAATAATATGTTCTTGCAGCAGAATGGTTCCATCTTTAAGAGTGATTCCTAGAAACTGAACTGAATCCTTGAATTTTTCCATTTTTGTTGGATTAAGACAGAGTCCATTGGCATACATTGTTTGGTAAAATTGTTCAAGATGCTCTAAATGATCTTTTGTATTCTGAGAGAAAATCAGAATGTCATCAATATAAACAATCAAGAATTTAGATAAGTGACCAAAAATCTGATCCATCTTTTTCTAAAAGATAGATGGTGCAGTCTTGAGACCGAATGGTAGAACTTTCCATTCGTACTGGCTGCCTGGAATGTTGAAAGCAGTCTTGTAAGTATCTTCTGAAATCAAGAAGATCTGCCAGAAAGCCTTACTTTAAGATCAAAATTTACTATATATTTTACTGCCGTTAATGCGAGTCAATAAATCATCTTTTCTCGGGATAGGATGACTGTACAGGTAGTATATATTTATTAAGTGGTTTATTGTTTACCACTAATCTTTTCTTTCCTCTTACTTGCTATACACCTTACTGCTGCTAATTTGAGCCAACAAGTCATCTTTGTTCGGGATAGGATGTTGTACAAGTAGTATGTATTTATTAAGTGGTTTATAATTTACCACTAACTGCTTCTTTCCTCTTACTTGCTCACTTCTCTTATTTACATAAAAGGCAAGACATGACCATGGAGAATTGGACGGTTGTATAAATCCTCCTTTGAGCAGATTATCAATTTATGCCTGACATTCAATTTTTTCAGCAGGGAGGCATACCTATATGTTGAGCCTTGAGCTTTGGAGAAGTGGCAGGTTTGGAAATCTAAATGATAGTAATGTTTCTTTCTGATGGACAAAAGCATGAGGATTATCTGAGGTACAGTCAGTTTTGATTTTATTGATGAGGGCATTAATAACAGAGGTGTTCATGGAGATAGCTTTATGCAACCAGTCAAGATTAGTAGGCTTTTGTGTCACTTAGGTGCAGAGAGCACAATGGACTGGTATGTTTGTAGTCTTGGGATGGATCCCTGAGGAAAATGGATCTCATCTTGGCAAATAGTATGGGGCATACAAGTATTGAGATTATAAGACCCAAGAAACATATCATAATGCAGAAGATCAAATTGATGAACCTTAAAAATAGTCTGCATTTGCCCTAATTGTATAGGAATATGGGCAGAACAATGGGAAAATATTTTCTTAGAATCAAAACTGATTTGTAAAGGCTCAGAGATCCCAACAATCTCTAGGGATAGCATTATTTTTCAACAAACTAATCTCTAGTGCCTGTGTCAATCATAGCGTCTAGAGCATATGGCTTTAGGTTTGGGAATACAAAGTTGGACTCTACAAAAAGGATTGCAGGAGGTTCTAACTGTACTCACCTCTTCCTCGTATTCTACTTCATATTCTGGTCATAGGCTTTCTCCATAATAAACCTTTCAACAGCTTCCTCAGTGATTTCAGGATTGGAAGCTGATTCTTCTTCTAGGAGCAAGAGCCTGGAATTCTTCAGTAGCCTTTTGAATAGCTCGCTCGAGTAGGGATAACCGCTCTTGCCTCCAAAATCTTCGGTCTGGTGTGCCAGGAGCAGGAACCAAATTGGAGATAGGATTCCGTGATACAGGAGCTTGGGGCTTTGAATGTCTTTGCGGCTTCTGTAGCATCCTGTTCTTCTTCTTCTGGAAATAAAAATGGAAAATGTCGGGGTCCAAAGGCATGACCACGATCATAGACTGGAAGAAGAATGATCTCTTGTAGCTGCATTTTTCCACAACCTCGACCGGGGGAAAGAGAAAACTGATATGGATCCTCGTAGAAGACTAAGATGAGCACCGTGTGCATGCGAGAAGCAATTTGAGGATATTCAGCCGTTTCCTGTTGGATCTTAGTATCTAATTGATTCTTTAAATCATAGACCTAAGACTGGAGAGAATAATAGCGATTGCACCATATGTGGGGGACAAGGCAGCAAGATTTTGTTTGAGCTGTTCCAACTTTCTGCTTGAGTACGATGGAGCTGGGAGGAAATTAATGGATGTTCATACAAACTCCTTATCATATTGCAGTGGAAGGATGGCAATGAGTCATAGCCGTCCTCAGAATCAGAATAATCTGTTATCAGAGGATGACTCTGTAAGATGATTTGCAGCAATTAGTGAGCTCAGAAGAACTCAATATCTGATATCATAGCTTTCATGCATCAGATATTAAAATATAATTATCTTCATCAAGAAAATGCTCTTGTACAAAATTGACCTTAGCCTTTGCAGAGGCCTTTTGCCCTTTCTTAGGACAGTTCTCTACTATAATGATTTCCCTTACAGATAAAACATTCTATCTTTTTGGATTTGGGGAAATACTTCTTCCTTCGGAAGAATTTTCTTCTGGGCTTAGTAAGATTGATTTAGACATGCAATCGGTGCATTTGGGTTCTTGCCCTTAGATTTTTTGAAGCTTTTGAAGTGCTTCCTGTATTTCTTATGGTGAGTAAAACCAGGAGTGGGACAACCAAACTGATTGTCTGGACTTGAAGCTTTACAAAAATTGACACCTAAAGCTATTTCTCAACCTTTGATAGCTTCCTTCTTATGGCTTTCTTTTCTAAGACAAAGGTGCATTGGTTAGTTTCAGAAATGATCTGATTAATACGCCCAAAAGTTAATATTGGCATCGGTATAGCCCATGCATAGCCTTCTTATATTCACTGACAAAATATGGACGGAAAATATTCAACATATCTGAGTTTTCATGGTGGAATTGAAAGGTGATACCTGAATTATAGAGTAACTTTTGCATGTAGCACTGGTACTCATGAACCTTAGACATGTCACAGATTTGTGCTCTCAAGAACTCAGTAGTGCTTAACCTTTTTGCATCTTCAACAGTGCATATGAATTTTGAAATTATAGCGGCTGTAAGACTGGCCGTTCCACCACCAACACGTTCAACTCATTTCCTTCACCTTGGCCATTAATGATCTGTGTCCTTCATTGGTTGCGGGAATTGCATCCCAGCATTCCTTCAAAATACCCACAAAGCCATTAGTAATAATATTGGCTATGTCTTCGTCATGCTTTCCGAACTGTAGGAACTTGAGTGTTGGCCCAGCCAATCATACCATGAACCATTTCTCTAATCTCATTAGGCATATTTACATTCAACTTTATAAAAATTAGGCTGAAAATTAAGAGTTCTCATGGTAGTATGTAAAGGATGTACAGAACTATCATGCATACTTTCATCCATGAAGCTCTCAGCAGCTTCTTCAGTAAGCCTTGCCATGCCGATTTTCTTTTCGCCTTCCTTTATATCTGACTTACTGAAAGGCGATTTCATTGCAGCAACTTGAGCCCAAGTAATAGCTTTTGACCAGTCAGGGTTAGTACCTTGAAAGCTCAAAGATATACTACTTTTATCTGACTATGAGCTTTCTAACTTGTTTACAGCAGTAGTGAGAGCAGGAAAATTCTGCTCAAGCTCAGAGACAATAAAACATAAATCACTTAACCTTATTATTGACACTCTAAATACTGTCAATAACCTTTTTCTCAGTTCCTTCAAAAACAGTATGTATAGAATCTTGAATGTGTGACTTTAAGTTGTTATTGACTTGATGAGGAACTTGCTACAAATTAGTAGACAGTTGTTGCATATTAGATATATAAGACTATCCACTTTTTTAGTTAACAGATAATACAACAAAATGAATGTCTCCTCGTACTGATGAAGCTCAATAGATTTTAGTGTGTCTTGCATTCGTTTGAGTTTTTTATTCTGAGAGAGAACTTGATCATGAATGACCTTAGTAGCTTTGTTGTTCCAATTTAACATTATGGTAGACTCAGACTACTCAATCTTAGAATCTAGTTGTCGCTGGTACCAGTATTGTCAGTGTTGCTGCCGATCTTCTATATAGACCTCAAAGTCTTTGGCGGAAGGAAATTCTGGATTGTCGGCCTGAGAAGAGGTTGCCTCTTTTGAATCCATAGAGACTTTGGCTCTTCTGAGCAAAGATGTAGCTTGTAATAGAGTTTGGTGATAAGAGGATGGGGAACAACTATTCATATTTATATGCGGGCCATTATTAGGAATATATTTCTGCTGATACTAAAAACTTGGCAGTGTTCGCACCATAAACAATCAATGTTGGGATCATGTCACAAGAGAGGGGTGGCTACATGGAGCAATTTCTTATTCAGGACTCTTTCCTCGTTTATCAGAAATGAAATGACTGAGTAGAGGAGGACGTAGACAATCTAGGTTTTGCAGAAGTAGATTTTCTAAAAGAAATAGCAGCCTTGCCTTTATCCTCAATGACTTGAGAGGCAGACTAGACAGACGAAGTGGCTGTAGAAACACACTTAGTAGAAATTGTCCATTCACGAGGCACTCTAATCTTATTCTGACTGACAACTTCTGGCTCAATTTTCTGAGCTTGTCAGGCTAGCATGCATAACAACACTACTCCCTTTTGGAAGGGACCATGCTTAGTAGAAGGGTGTGCAATATTAGTTAATCTAGAAATAATTCTATAGAAAATAACAAGAGGGGAAGACCCTGGCTTCATGTTGAGACCCGTAGATTGTAAATGGAGCTTAAGGACCTAGATCTAAGCAAATTATCAGTCTAAATGGACACAGGATAGTTAGGAAAGACATTAAATTGTATGGGTCCATTACTGAGACTTTTTTGTAGAGCAGCTAACAAACAGTATTTAAAGCTCTCATGGTGGGTATCTAATAAACAACATAGAACTGAAGCATTTAGGCCTTGTCTAAACAAAGGGGTTATCCCTATTTGTACACAACCAATATGCACAAACTTATACACAGAATGCTTTTTTAAATATGCTAAATCCTTAGGAGAAATCAGAGGAATATCATACTCAGATTTAGCAGAAGTCTTCACTTGAATACACGACTCCCTAGATCTAATAGTTGTACTAGCAATCAAATGAAATGACTTTGATTTCTGATAAACTTCATTATAAGGAAGTTTAGGGAGTTTCCAACCTGGAAGATGATTCTCCTCTTCTATGATGTGTGTTTCATCATTTACTAGAATCAGATCTGACAAATTCATGAAAGCATTATCGCATTCATCATCTTGTCATCCAGAGGTCGATGCAACCCATTCTTCAGTGTCCATGTCGTCTGGAGTATCTCTGTCCTTCACCGCGGCTTACAAGAGTGTATATGACCACAAACATGCCTCTCTCAGGAAAAAAAAATGTCCGCACTCAACACTGCGTGTCTTACGGGATTCAAAGAAAACAGATAGACGAAACAATAGAAATGAAGAATAAGATGAATTGCGACTAGTAAACAAGAATAACAACCATCTCTGATACCAATTTCTTGACACTAAGGATCTGAAATTCAAAACACTGTGATTTTAAATTAATGAACGTGGGTACAAAGGGTCTTTCGACACGGTAGAAGAAGGAAACGATGTCCAAACTAAGATCTGAGTAGTAAGAAAATGGATACATATCGTGGAGCTTCGTAACCACCTGTGCATTTGTTTAATGTGTGAATTCATATTAAATATTTCTGGTGAATGTGAATACGAGCATTTTTGTAGATCTGGATAGTGAACGAGGTTAATGATTCGGTTTAAATTCGTGTGTTGATACCACAAATGGTGGGTATTAGGATCAAGGAGGTTATTTGGTGTGAAGGAAAATAAGTGAATGCTGTCGGTTTAGTCGACAAACTTCACGAAAGAATAGAGAATGTATGGCAGACTATATCAAGATCAATCAATTTTTGAATAAGGAGGATGGAATTATTTATTTTAAATTCACACTAATACAACAGAATTCAGTGATCAGTGGAGCTCATGTACCGTGTAAATGCCCACTAAAATAACACACAAAGACAACACGAAAAAATATCTTATAACCTTTTTTTTAGATTTTCTTGAAGTTTAAACGACACCGCAGGTGGTCTCAAAGGACTACTCAGTACTCACAAATAAGGGAAATATTTACACAACATTGACCAACATGGGCCAGAAGAAAACATGCGACACCCATCAAGACCAATTCTATTTTCTTTTTGACTAGGCACAACATAACAGTCTAACCACAATACACATTTACAGGTAGGATCTTCCCACGGTATAATATTTAGGATTAAGTATTTTCTATAATCATATTTCAATTCTTAACTTAAGTTCTAGCAGGCTCATGTTATGATTCATACAATCCTTCTCATGATACTATATTTCCTTTTATACTATTGAACATTTAGCTTATGATATAAATCTCTAAATAGGGATCATCTATAATATGTCAATTACTTGTTTAATTTGGTAATTTATTAAAGGGAGGATAAATTACTCACAAGGCTAGTACATGCCCTCTAGGCTACTTGGCATTATCTATAGGATTCACTCCTAAGGGCATGCAATTTAATTTTATATCATATCTTCGTTACAAAACAAAAAAAGGTTAAGTCTAAAGGAGGTGTAGTTCATCCTTTTTTTTAGGTCATGTTTCCCTTGCTCACTACTAGATTCATTTAGTAAGAAAGAAGTATTAAGTACAAAAATAGGCTCTTTATCCACAACAAGAGCATTTATACACATTATGAGAAAGATCAAGTTCAAAATACCATAGGGTCTTCACAACGAGGATCCCTTTTACTCACCACAAGAAGGATTAACCATTAAGAAAGAATGACCTAAAAAACACTCTTCTCCTAGCACACTAAAAGAGGTTACATTCCTATAAACTAATGACCATTCATAAAGTTAATATGGTTCACAAGTATCTGAAATTAATGATCCATAGAACCAAATGATAATGAAATTAGGTATCAAGTTTATTAATGATCGTAACCCTTAAGATGACATTCGAGGTTAGTTGGTGGCATTCATCAATCAACAGGTGATCAGACCAAGACAGTTCTTACATTAAATAAATGAAGTTGGTTTTTTATGGAACACTACCATAGCAGACGACATTTTCCTTAAAGCACACTCAACAATAAAATATAAGGGGGAGCAACATACCTCAAGACAAGGTAAAACTATGTCGATCCTGAAAGTTGAGTTTATGGAAAAATTACTAACCATACCAGCAAGGAGAAAATAAAAACTAGGGCTTTTATAGATTTAAGAAAGGAGAAGCAATTAAGCGTAAGGATTTAAATTCGTTAATGATTACAATTCATATTTTATAACTGATAAATTCGATTTAAATATTTCTTGATCATTTATCCCATTTAGAATGACCTTGTTAACCTTCCAACCTACGATACATTGGTTTACAACTTAATATAATTTTATATCCTAACAAATCTAAAGATAAAACTACTAGTATAGGTTGAGAGTAATAAGGTATATCCTTTTGACACAAGAATATAGCTTCCATTTTCCCACTTATGGACTCTTTACTTCATCAATATGTTTACAACATCATATATATATATATATAGACACACACACACACACACACACACACACACACACACACATGTATGTATATATATGTATGTATATATACATCTATGTATATATAAATATACATATATATATATATGTATATATATATATATATATATATATATATATATATATATATATATATATATATGTATATGTATATGTAGACATATATATATATATATACATATATATGTATATACATATATATCTATATATGTATATATATATACATACATATATATATATATATATTATGTATGTATGTATGTATGTATGTATGTATGTAATCATTATAAGGATTACAAGAACATTCTGCTATACCTAGCATTACATTATTATCAAAATCTAGCAAGATTTACTAACTCGAAGTTAAAAGCCAATTTGCTTACCATTATCCTTTATGAATTAGTCATGGATACATTGTTCCTTATCCAACATGACACACACTCCAAAGTACGTAGAAAGATTTGAATGTACTTTGACTTTGAAAAAGATAGGTAAACAATATTGGTCATATCAAAGCTAAGCTATCTTTCAAAATTGTAGTTACACAATAAGATACTCATAGAAATGTTGTGATCATTTTATATCATTCGCAATAAATTTTTAGAAGGTTTACTTTCAATCAGTTACGACAACACTACTCCAGAAATAAAAAATACTAAGGAATTTCCGTTCTAACTTTCCAAACAAATCATATTCCAGTGTCTTTCAACACATTTAAGCATTCGATAAAAAGAACTGCATGACCTCGTTAACCTTCCAAACTATGATACATTGGTTTACAACTTAATATAATTTTATATCCTAACAAATCTAAAGATAAAACTACTAGTATAGGTTGAGAGTAATAAGGTATATCCTTTTGACACAAGAATATAGCTTCCATTTTCGCACTTATAGACTCTTTACTTCATCAATATGTTTACAACATCATACACACACACACACACACACACACACACACACACACACACACACACACACACACACACACAGATATAAGATATACATACCATAAAATACCATATATATATATATATCTTATTTATATATCTATCTATTTTATAATATATATATATATTATACATGTTTTATATATATGTCTCTCTTGTCTCCTCTCTTCCTCTCTGTCTCCTCTCTGTTCTTTCTTCTACCTCTCTCTCCTCTCTTGTTCCTTTATCTCTCTATCATCTCTGGTCTGCTCTCTGTCTCTCTGTCCCTCTGTATCTGTTACTCCCTCTCCTCTCTCTGTTCTCCTCTCTCCCTCTCTCCTCCCTCATCTCCCTCTCTCCCTCTCTCTCTCTCTGTCTCTCTCCCTCTCCTCTGACCTTTTATTATAGTATATGTATATGTATATATGATGTTACATATATGTATAATCTGTATGTATATTATATATATTATATAGTAATATATATATATAATATATATATTATAATATATATATATTATATTTATGTATGTATACACACAACGCACACATATATATATATTCTGTGTTTTATACATATTATATATCGTAGGTATGTATATATACCTACATACATAACTATATAATATATAACATGTGTGTGTATGTCTATCTATATACATTTGTATATCTAGATATATTACATATATGTATATATAACATATATATGTATATATATTTACAATATAGTATATACTATATATGTATATGCATATCATATATATATATGTATATAGCATATATCTTATATATGTATATATATATATATATATATATTATGTATCTATCTATCTATCTATACAATCATTATAAGGATTACAAGAACATTCTTCTATACCTAGCATTACATTATTATCAAAATCTAGCAAGATTTACTAACTCGAAGTTAAAACCCAATTTGCTTACCATTATCATTTATGAACTAGTCATGGATACATCGTTCCCTATCCAACATGACACACACTCCAAAGTACGTAGAAAGATTTGAATGTACTTTGACTTTGAAAAACATAGGTAAACTATATTGGTCATATCAAAGCTAAGCTATCTTTCAAAATTGTAGTTACACAATAAGATACTCATAGCAATGTTGTGATCATTTTATATCATTCGCAATAATATTTTAGAAGGTTTACTTTCAATCAGTTACGACAACACTACTCCAGAAATAAAAAATACTAAGGCATTTCCGTTCTAACTTTCCAAACAAATCATATTCCAGTGTCTTTCAACACATTTAAGCATTCGATAAAAAAAACTTCATTATTAAAACCAATGACACTCTCTGCAAGTCATTCCATTTTTTGAATCACGAAAGCTATCTGCACATTTATTAGGCCGAGTCAGTTCATGAGAACTGAGCATGATAAGGACTACATATTAAAACAATATGCTACTATTTGACAATAACATGAAAGGAAACGTTCCATTTATTGAAATGGATCCAAGCTCTAAACATTGCAAACTTCTTTGATCATAATAAAATTCCCACCATGTCTATTAAGAAAGAAATCATATGCCTTAGTTATGAACAATGTCTCTGAAACAACAAAATTTTAAAAATCAACCTAGTAGGGACATTGGCCTTATAAGTCAAACACGCGTTATTGAGTGTATTAGGATTTCAATCATGTAATCATATAGATTATATGATTGAAATATTAGACTCAAACCATCCGTCAAATTTTGCTTATCTAACAAGTGATTCCAATGATAAAAATGAAGGCTAACAAAATGTTAGAAATAGTCATTCACTAGCAGCCAAGTTACTTGATATATCCAAAAGATTTTTTTTTACAAGTACGGAACAACGACAAGTCTCAAAACTACCCAAGTCATTCATGCAAGTTAGTATTCTAAACATCCATCAAAACTTCGTAGTACTTTAAAATTTATAATCCTCCTTATTTAATCTATAATTTCGATTTAATTCGATGTAACACCACTTTCTCATCACAAGTTCTTTTAAAGAAACTATTTTTACAATACTCAATGTGACTCTTATATATACATTTATATGTACCACCAAATGCCATTGACAACTTAACAACAATTTCCACCCTAAATTAACAAGATATATATATACCACCAAATATCATTAATAAAGATCAAGATAGCCACACACTAAACCTGATCATACTATTATAGGGTTATGAGTTAATCATCAACAAGCCATCATATTGCAAAGGTTCATGACCAAGTTACCAAAACTTAATTCATAATATAACAACAAAGTAATTATAATTTAATCATAAAGGAAATTAAATCTACTATTCATAGTTGATTATAGAGTTTCAACAACCTAGCCATAAAAACAATGTTTGATCCTTAATCGTTATTTGAGCATCAACAAACAATTAAACTCAACAAGGTTCCCTAATAAAAGTAATGGTCTGAATCTATTACTACAATTACGGCATATCATATTCTAAGGTCAAATTGACCATTTTCAACCAATACAAAGAGATTTTGACTATTCTAAGGTAAATTACATTTACCTTATCCAATTTATAGTCCTTCAACTACCTGCGATGGGTAACCATCTTTTATCATTGAAGACACATCATTCATGCTTCCATAAGCTAATATCATATTAAATCCCATCAATGGAAGGATTTTTAGCCACAATGGTAAGTTAGATACGAGAAATAAATCACATACTAGATCAAGATTATGAGAGTAAATTATATTTACCTTTATACTATCAAATCCCTGCATCCACCTAATCCAATAAGATTAGCATTTAAGAACTCAGGTTTTAACCTTGCCACCAAAGTTAGGAGTCAACGATGGAGTCAGGAAATACTACTCCCTGTTTATAAGGTGAATATGTGCACCTTCCTTGTGATATTATTAGGTTGGTAAATAATTTCCACAAACTCCAGTAAATCCCGTATATAAACCATTAGTTATTTAAAATAATATTCCCAAATACCTTAATATATATGGGTATTCAAATTAATGGATACCCTGAAATCAAGGAGGAAGGGTTCGATTAACCGAACCAAAATTAAGAACATAAAACGTGTACAATATTACAGTAAGCCATATATTTGCTTATATAAAAAGCAACTTACGATTTCCCAAAATTTTGATCAGACATAGAAAAACTATATCCATCCACCATTAACACTCGGAAACATTTTATTGTTATAACAAGGGCTGCGCTGCAGCTAGAGTACCTTCCGTGGCATGAGCAGGAAGTAGCAAGGGTAAATTGCAAGTTATGTTGGCCATTAGGTAAGGTAATCTGTCACAGTAGAGTAGTAGATAAGATATGCAGGCAGCAGAACCATGGGGGACACAAACAGTTTGCAATACTCATTAACTTGTTTCTGACAAATCTACTCAGTTACCATTAAATCAGAATTTCTTGGATTTACTTTGACACATTACTGTATAAAATAGTAGTTAATAATTTAGTGTCATTACAGAGGCTCTAGAATCTCAGGAGGCTCTAGTGTCCTAATGGCAATGTTTGTAAAATAAGTAAAGGTTGTTGTCCACAAAGAAGTTTCAATAGATGAATATAAAATGTAAAAACTTATATGTAATTGTTTCTGCAGAATTTGAGAATGCCACAGTTGAAGCTTACTCAATGGTAATTCAGTTAGATCTAATGTTCAGATAAAGTTATTTGTAATTCAGGAAAACCAAAAATAGCTGATTGCCATTCAAATCTGGACAGAAACATTGGACAAGTATAAACATAATCATGTAGTTTGTTGTCTTGATTTAAAGCAGTAAGAAAATAATATAAATTTGAAGTCTTAAAATATTTTTATGTAGTAAATGTTACTATTGTACTATCTATGAAGACATCTCACAGCAAGTGGGCCTGTCATTTTCCTTGCATAATAATTGAAGCACTGTATTTCAGATTGAGAGGTGTTAAACACTCTTTTCACGTAATAAAAAAATTAAATAAATAAACAGAATGTTACCTGAACTGTGCTAAACTTAAAACGGGTATGGTCCAAAATTTCAGACTTGAAGAGAACCAGGACTGAATAGAGTGAAGGAAAGCAGGTAAAAAACTGACTCAGATTTTATAAACAGGACAATTGAAGGCTGCATTTAATTAAATAATTACTTATGTAATAGAATACTGGAATAATTACAAAATTCCATTTGCATTTGCATAAAACATTTAGAACAGCTACTGTTGCAGATCATGCTTTTAAAAGAACAGGTTGAAACAAGAATGAGAAAGTTATTGCTAAATGTTGGCATTGTAATAGCCTGAATAATTACAAAATAAAGCTTATTGTTGTTTGTATTAAACTATGGTGATAGAAAATGATGAGAAGTAACCGTTTATGCTATTACAAATTGGATGTTCAAAAAAGTTGTGGTGTAGGAAGTGGAACTCTAGTTTTAGACCTGCAAAAGAAATATGGAGTAGTATTATAAATCGTTTTTAATTTGTACTTCAAATGAAAGATTTGAAACATATGTGCGGGTAGGGAAAGTGATTTACCTTAAAATGATGGTGCTGATAGTGTATGGCTTGAAGATGCGTAGCTACTTTCCTGTGACTGAAATTGGGGTGGAATGCCTGCAAGAAATGAAAGTGAGCATTAGTATGAGTAGAGCATATAGTTTTTTGCAATACTGTTGACAATTGAAAAGCAGGTGAAGGACAGATTTCAAAATACATTGCCATGTGTTAGCAGGTAAAAATAATGTTTTTTTAAAAAGATACCGAGCTTTTCATGTACCTTGAAGCATATATTCATATTGAGTTTTGTATTGCTGATTCAATATACATTAGATGGTCAGCCTCCTCTAATGCTTATCATGTTTAGAACTTTGCTGGGCTCTTAGTAGATGAATTACAAATAAGGGGAATTTAGCAAAAGTCATAAATGAATCGGTGTCAACAATACTAATAACCAATGATTTGCATTTTGTATTGATATGTTTACTTTTTACTGAATTAATAGCAAAGGAAAGGGCAGTATTTTCTAACTGAGCTATGGTGTATACTTCCAGCGAACCAGTTAACAAGTGACATATTTTAGTAACAATTCAAAGTTTCTTTATGATAAAGTACGCCTTTTAAGAAGGCCCCTGTTTATCAAGTGGGTTACCATATTTTGGCCCTAGAATTTCTCATTTGCTGACTTTTTCGGCCTCTCCAGTTCATACCTGATGTGGGTGTTGGCAAAATCTCACTTCCATGAATTAAAAGGTGCGGTGAAATCTCTTTGAAGACCTAATAAAGGTTTAAATTGATGTGGGTGTTGTTTGGTACTAAAAACCAATACTAAGAAGACATATATGTGAAAACAGAAAAGGGCATCTCTTAGAAGACAATGTGCTCGGCTGTGCTGTGCTATATTATTCAATGGGGAATATAGATGAGGAGGAGGAGAGTGTCAAGATGGGGAAAGTGATAGAAAACTGTTCAGGGATTACCGAGGATGAAGAAAGGAAGCTGCCCCTTGATTTAGAACTCATGTGCACAATTGTAACATCATCATCACCAGCATCAACCTACACAGCCATAGAGGAGGAGGAAGAGCTTCAGTCCTCCTTTCCTCATGAAGTACTAGAGCATGTGCTTGAATTCGTAACAGCCCACAAGGATAGAAACTCAGTTTCTCTGGTCTGCAAGTCATGAATATTACCCAGGAGAAGCAACTTTATTTAAAATCATGAATGGATTATCAGTGATTTTAATATTGTATATCTATGATATGCATTGTCCCAACATAATCTAGTTTTAAGTCCAACCCATCAGCTGGCTTCTCAAAATGTAGTGGAAGGAGTCTGCAGTCGGGTGAGTACTATGTACGGGATCTCCAGATTGAATCAAAGATAAAAGTTTGACACTAGAGCCTGGACATGGTACGCCTCAAGTAAGTTTTCTAAGCTACAAGTGTAGAAGCTAGAGCATGTCAATGTGGGCCTGCATCACATATGGAAAATGTAAATGGACTATGCACATGCTATGTAATTTATTCAAAACATGTTGTGCTATTTGATCTATTCAAAAAATGCCAGAAGTGCTACCAGTGGGATTCTATTTATCAGGCATGGTAAAGGTTTATATGCCAACATAGCTATATGAATATTTGCAATGCGCTGTCATGTATCTTTGTGCTTGCTATCAATATATCCCCCCTCCCCATTGATGCCTTCATGATATTAAGCTCTTAAATCTATGCTGGCGTGAAAGAATCCAATATTGTGGACTTGCTGGAACAATCAGGGACCAAATTTGAGTTTTTAAGGCTCGGGGTTCAATAGCTAGTCTACACTTATTTAGTGGTTATCTTTGGTTTTTTCCTGTACTATTTTGATTCTAAAAATAAGGCTCACAGCTCAATAGCTAGTCTACGCTTATTAAGATGCACAGTTCAAGGCTTGGCTTAAACAAATTCTAAAACAGGGGGTTTGCTTGCGTTTGCCAGCTGACCTTGGAATTACATCAAATCATACGGAAGGAATCACCGCAGTGATTGAAAGGGTAAAATTCTACACGTCTCACCGCTGCATACCGAGCAAAGGATTTTCCCTACCTAATTTAAAATCGAGTCAGAGACTATAATAATATTCTCTAAAGAGTGGCCAGGGCTGTTACGATTAGGTGGGAGCTGTTTTTCAAATTAATAGAATATTCTGGTGAAGATAACCGAGAGAAACTAAGAAGAATATAACAAATTAATTTTGATCAAAGCGCAGCCGTTTTAGCCAGGTCTCAGGTTCACGTCCCAGTAGCAGCTCCTACAACATTAAATTCAAGCGCACAAAACTGAAATTTGTGTTCCCGTCCTAAGCAGCCCAGATCCAAAAAACCAACGGTAAAAATCTTTGATGACTCAAATGACTTATCAAACCAAATTAAAACTATAAAAATCTCTTGAAAAACAGCTTGCATCCTCGCCAAAATTATAAGTAAATCTCGCCAAATACCCTAAATTTCGAGGTCAATATGCTAACCAGAGAGCTTGGACTGTGCGATGGATCAGACAAATGCAGAGGCAAGAAATGAGATTGCAGGGGCGTTCTCTTGCGGCTTCTGGTCTTGTAATAATCACCGTTCCTTGAGCTCTTCTTAACCTAAAAAATTCAAAACAAGAGCAGGGCAGGGGCCTTGGTGTATTGTGAAAGCTGCGAACAGGAAAAGAAGAAATCGTACCCGTATGTTGAAAACGGCAGGACCAGGCAGCAAATACAACACGCAGCGGGAGGGAAAACCCTTGTGGGTTCGAAAACCGCCTTCTACAACAAGCTGCTGCATGGAGGAATTGTTGTCTCTAGGATCCGACAACAGGGCGAGGTGGACAGAAAACACCTGCAGCAGATGGCAAAGCCTGAAAGGAAACTAGAACTTTAATTAAATCGGTAGTATCTGAGCAGGAGGAAAGAAGCAGGCTGCAGCTCGGGCAATGAGGGCATTAGTGAAGACCAATCAAAATGATTGGAAAATAAAATTTACAAAAAACTATAGCTCAGAAAATTCATTTTAAAACTGGGTTCCCATAGAAACAATCCTCTCAGAAAATTCATTAAAAAATTGGATCCTTAAATCCTTGAGATGCCAATGTTCATAAATGACACCGATTTTGAAGGGGTGAAAACGGAAATTTTTAACAGAAAACCAAATGGAAGCTATATTAACCCTTGGAAAACCAAATTGAACTATATTAACTATTGAAAATTGAAAATTCATTTAAAAAACTCAAAATGGAAATATATTTATCTTTTAGAAATCAGAAAGCTCTGATACATCGCCATATTTTTGAATTTTTACTAATATCAATCTACAATACATTTCTCATGATTCATTTCATCGATTCGTTGTTAAAAAAAAAAAACATTTTCAAATTTAAATGGGGACGCTGCCGTTTTCCAAATGTTGTTGTTCACTTTCGTTTTCACCAGACATCTCTTCCAACGATTTACCTTTTGCCTCGGGCACCAAGAATGTGCAGCAAAACCCTAGGGCGTTTATTACTGCCAGCAGTAAAAGAGCGTTTTTAATGCCTATACCTGTGGGATATCCCTCCTCTGTTTCATCTGCATGCTTGCTTTGCGCCGCGTAGAGGAAACCGAAAGCTCCGATTATGGCTCCCGCCTTGCCAGCTGCCGCCGATATCCCATGACAGGTCGATCTCAATCTTGCGGGAAAGATCTCCGCGGGGACTATGAAAGTTGTGCTGTTGGGCCCGAAATTGGCGAAGAAAAACGTTAATGAATACACGACAACGAACGCCGTGTGGTCGCCTCCGCAGTAGCCACTCACGCACTTGTGCCCGCGCCAATGATTTTAAGGGATTGCAAGCGCGAACATAAAGACCGTCATAAAGAAGAAGCCCATTAGCTGTATTGCGAAGCGCCCCACGCGGTCGATGAGGGCTACGGTGAACCAGTAGCCGGGCACCGTCGCGCAGAGCGCGATGAGCGACTGCGCGCGAGCCACGCGGTACACTTCCCTCGATTGCGTTCATTGTTTTCGCCGCTGGCAGCCATCCTACGGCCGTGTAAATATCTTTCTGAAAAATGGTTGGAGCTGTAGAAGGCAATGTCGAGAGGGAACCAAAAGCTCGTAGTGCCCAACAGATGCAGCCCGTGACGCTTTGCAAACTCTCTCGAGAACAGTCTCGAATTGCTCCGCACGCGGTGGTAAAGTAGTCGTACTCGGCTGCTGTAAAGGGGCTTTTCACTGGAAGTCGACCTGGAGGACTTTGGCCATCTCGGCCTCGGCCTGCTTCATGTCACGGGCCACCAGAGCCGTGTATCGGGCGGTCTCGGGCATTTTGAGGCGCCAGTAGTAGGTCAAAATTGCGGGCACCGCCCCGAACATGAGGATAATTCTCCACACGAAATCTGCCTGGGGAGCGGTGGAAAGCTCCGGGTCTTGAGCGAATGCGGGGCGGTGATACGCTTTGTTGAACGCAGCCGCCACGATGATGGACACGGCGCCTCCCGTCAAAATACCGAATCCCTGCATGGCAAACACAGCCGCGATGAACGCCCCACGAGTCCGTTTGTTGGCGTACTCGGACATAATCGTGGCGGACAGCGGGTAGTCGCCGCCGATGCCGAAGCCGAGCCAGAACCCTAAAGAAACACAGCGTGGTCATCACGGACTTGGCCGTGTTGCCGAAGGACAACCCACTCGCGATGGCGCTCACCACCATAGTCATGAGCGTCATTCCGTAAACTTTCTTCCGCCCAAGTTTGTCGCCGAGCCAGCCGAAGAACAGTTGGCCTGCGAGAGTCCCGCAGAGGGAAACGCTGTTCACTGCAGAGGACACGTTTGGGAGAAGAGTCCCGGGCTTGCCCGATGTCGGGTCATAGTAATACAGTAGCCCCAATAACTTGGTTACAGTCGTTATACAGAAGAGATCGTAGGCGTCTGTGAAGATGACCAATAAAAATTTAGAGTTTACAAAATTTGAACATAAACATTAGTCTTCTTTGGAACAAGCTGCAGGGTGCAAAATCAAAGCAATATGTGTATGGGTATAGTGTCTCAAGTGTCAGTCTTACAGTGCCCATTAATTTCCTGCTCAGTGCCATTAGTTGTGTACAGAGCACTGAGTAAATGGCAGGCAGGGAAAGAACAGTGATTTTTGTGGGATTTGTGTCCTCACTGCATGGATGACGAACTCAACTTCACAGGCTTCTGTGGAAATGAAAGCTTTCAGCAGCATGAGGGAAAAAATTATGGTGCCAAATGTGGCCTCATTTTGAATTCATTTTCCAACTGAAATCTATTTCGAAACCCTCTAAATCAGTTGCATGCAGGGAGCCACTTGTCTTTAGCATGGAGGAACAGCAGAATACCTGTAGCAGAGAGCACATGACAAATGCTAATAGGAAAAGAAAACTTTAGTAAAACCAGGCATATCTGCGGCAGGTACAAACAAGCCCGGCAATGAAGGATTAAGCAAGCACCAATAAAAAGCCACAGATATAAAATATTTGCCAAAGGTAAACTATAGTCTGCATGAAACTGGGTTTCTTACTTTAGAAAAAGCCATCATATGCGAATGAATCAGCCAGTAGCAGCCCACTACCCCACCGCCCTAGAATTAATGTGCAACAGCGAAAACAATAGATACCTGCCGCGGCAGGTACTAATAAGAAATTTCAAGGGAAAAAGAGAGGTTTCAAAGAAACGCTACCAAACCCGTAACATATTTTCAAGGAAAAATTACCCAGAAGGAATTTCTCATAAGAATGCGCATCCACAACAACCCAAAAACAAAAAACCAGATAATAATCAAGGAATAACCAGCAAAGTAAAAAAATGACTGCACACAATCCAAAAAATCCCACTTGAAAAGCCGATTAAAGAAAAAATAACCATTCATTTCAGGAGATTGTTAAAGCTAGCAAATATTAAAATGGGTAGTACTTATCATGCATGTTATAAGCTTTCGAACATGCAAATATGTCTACCAGGCCCTTGTAATCAGAATGTCTGACAACATTTCTCATTTTCTTTGCTTACTTGTACATTCCTCCTTTATTCCAGGCTCGCTTGATGCATCACAAGCTGAGTGAATGCGATACCAGCCATGAAGGATAGTTGTACACCTGCGAATTGCATTTGTAAGAAAGTTTCAAAGCCTTTTCAAATAGACACAATTTGGGTATAACTCTTGCTCTTAATATTCCACACGACTAGGTTATTTTGGCCCTTCACTCCAACAACACAAGATAAAAACTTTCCTCTATTAATGAATTTAAAACTTGGTAAGTGCCCAAAAACCCACCATTCGCCAATAAGAAACCAAAAATCAAGCACTAGGTAACAAAATTTAACCACATGCCAAGCATTAATTTTAATATTAAATAAGGAGCATACATGGAGGCCAGGTCACTGTCAAGGGGGTGAGCTGGTGGTTGAAGCATTAAACCAAACATTGATCTAGAAACCCACCTCCTAAATATTAATGACACCAAAAGGACTCTCCCCTTCTTTTACATAAGTAAATGCTAGGTCTTAGGGGGAATATGAACAAAAAAATTAAATTTATCTTAATATAATATTAGGTAACTTTTTTAAAACACGCCCCAAACACCGTTAATTTTTCTTTTGGATATATTTTTTTGAGATTTTAAACTAAGATGTCTTTAAGTAACCCATTTAATCGATAATTTCTTAACCCTTTAATAAGAATTTTCATAAAAGATGTTATGAAAAACTATCAACAACTAGTAAGCATTTATGGCGACACTAGATGTTATGACGAAAAAGAAAAGATGATAAAATTAATTTGCAAAAATATGGCAATCACCTAATGATAAAATGGAGCACACACAAACATTCAACGTTAGCAACTACGGTTAAGGAGCAAGAACAAAAGTCAACACCAAAAGGGGCATTACATTCTCCTCCCCTTATGAAAACATCATCCTTGACGCTACATAATGCCGAAGATAGAAAAAAAGAAACAAACATAAGATAGAGATGAAATTTCTTCCTATGGTTAAAATTTGTGTTATTAAAACATAACCCCATGGAAGTCTAGAAAATTTAACATATTATTTAACTTTCAATGTTATATGAAGATTGGAAATTTTCCTTTAGTTCATTATTTAATCAATCTCTTTTTCTGTACATTATTCCTAAACTCAAGCGCTTAAGATTTTACTGTTTAAAATTTTTTAGTTTTATTATTCTTGTGGGTACCCAATAGGAACTTCTATCACAATACCACACTAGGGTCATATGCAACACTAATGATTCACAAACATAATGTTACATACTTTCACGACTGTACCACACCACAACAGCTTAACCAAACCATGGAATGGAATATACACAGTCCATGTAACATAGTACTCGTCACACATATATGACTGACACAATAATACTCAGACATAAGTGTACTATAAAAACATGAAATTCCCCAGAGATAAAGGTTCTCACAACTTGGAACAATGACTGCAGATACATAATATCAACAATGGAATCGAAACCGGATCCACAACATCAAAAAACATATCCATATTCACATGAGTATACACACATCATAACAACACTCCCAAAACATCACAAATTTTGTTGTATACCTCCCGAATCATCACAAGACAACTCCATGTACCTCCCAAGCACTACTCATAGACACACAAATCTCTTATGCCTCCCTCAAGTCTCTTATGACTCCCTCAAATCTCTCATGTCTCCATCGAGTCTCTTATGCCTCCATCAAATCTCTTATGTCTCCCTCAAGGAGGTTAGTCACCCTATGCCCCTGGGCACATATAGTCCAGGAACCCCTAACCCAAGTGACATAATAACTCATGGTTAAATAACCTACTAGTTATATGCAACTCCTTGGGGAGTGCACCCATACAAAAAAGAGGGTCCATAGGATTAACTATTCCATCATGTTTCCCTTGACCCTATTCCACACATTAAGACATTAGAACCAGCATAACAATCTATTTCAAATGCTATGTGGCAAAAATACAAGCCTTAGGCTATTTTGTAAAAATTTTAAATTTAAAAGAAAACATATATCTAAGCAAAACAAATGGAAAAATAGCTAGAGTTAGGTAAAAAATATACATGTTATTACAACAACCAACGAAAATGTCCAAAATATAAAAACATATCAATCAAGAAAATTTTTGGTCCTTGTAAAAAGAAGAGAAAAAGTTTAATTTACAAATAAAATAAATATATAGTAATAACACATTACGATGACTATTTTCCCTTATGTGGCAACCAAGGGGGTACTCAATGAGTTGCTGACACTCAGAACATCAAGCCTCATCTCATAAAATAAGAAATTAAATAATACAAATGTCATCATCTCTATCTGAAGCATCTCACCACCACTTCGACAAGGCTAAACATAGTCATAACTACACTTAGGTTGAATCCATACGAAAACCACACAGTAAGAGAGAAAAAGGAGTACAGGTTGTCATGTACTAAGCCTATGGTTGGCTCTAAGTGACTACTCCATACTACACATTTCCTCACTCCACACATACAAATAAATTGATTTCTCTTAGGGCCAGTTAGCATAAAGTTCAAAACATAACATGTAACTACATCACTAACACAATGGATTTTCACACACATTAACCATAGGGTCTTACGCATGGTACCTATATAGGGTATATCATATTCATTACATTCACGGTTTGCAATACATCACATTACCACATACTACACCCAAAGTGTAAGCACTTCACAATAGAGATCATACGTTCACCGTATGCCCCTAAATCAAGACATGAACCATCACATGTTACACGAATTATACTTATGATGACCAAAATTACAACTTAAATTCAATTGCAATACAACATGGTGATATACATGTTTCTTCACAACATGATGATGACATCACTATGCAATTTAGTTCACTATACACCAACCTTCGCATACAACAGACCTACATATCACAAATGCAAAAAAATTCCAACAATCCGTAATCCATAATACATTACTTTCACACACAACAAGATGCTAAATCACACTCGAATTATTCATTGAATCCATGAAAAGGAGAGAGAATACTCTCATCTATAGCACATCAACCTACAAATAGTTACACACTAAGTGACATACACAAGATGTGTGTTCATAATATCACAATTACGACATAGTTCACATCACGCTTACATCACATTACTCTTCCAATCTCCACAAACAACACCATTCAAAACTACTGTAACCCCACTCTGTTCCAGAGGTTTTAGAGCATGAACATATGCTCTGTTACCAAGTGTAACACCCACTAACAACACACACAAAGACAACACAAAAAATATCAGATAATTTTTTTTTTAAAAAAATTGACTTTCTTGAAGTTTAATCGAAACCATAGGTTGTCTCAAAGGACTACACACAACTCATAGTAAGATTTACATAACATTGAAACACATGGGAAAAAAGAAAACATGTGACACCCATCAATACCAAATCTCTTTTCTTTTTAACTAGGCACAACATAACAGTCTAACCATAGTACACACTTACCTGGGTAGGGTCTTCCCATGGTATAATCTTTAGGATTAAGTATCTTCTATAATCACATTTCACTTCTTAACTTAAGTTATATAATACCCATGTTATGATTCATACAATCCTTCTCATGATGCTAGATTTCCTTTTATAACATTGAACATTTAGCTTATGATATAACTCCCTGAATAATAATCATTTATAATATGTCAATTAATTGTTTAATTCATTTGTTTATGAAAGGGGTAATCAATTAATCACAAGGCTAATACATGCCCTCTAGGATACTTGGAATTATCTCTAGGATTCACTCCTTCGAGCATGCATCTTAATCTTATATCATACCTTTATTACGTAACTGAAAAAGGTTAAGTCTAAAGGAGGTGAATTTCAAATATATTTTTTGATTTAGGGTCGCATTTCCCTCACTCACTACTAGATTGATTTAGTAAGAATGAAGTGTTAGGTACGAAAATAGGTTCTTTATCCATAGTAAGAGATTTTATACACATTACGAGAAAAATCAAGTTCAAAATACCATAGGGTCTATGCAACAAGGATCCTTTTTACTCACCACAAGAAGGATTAGCCATTACAAAAGAACGACCAAAAAACACTCTTCTCCTTGCACACTTAAAGATATTACATTCCTATAAACCAATCACTATTCATAAAGTTATTATGGTTCACAAGTATCTCAAAGTAATGATCCATATAACCAAATGATAAATAAATTGGGTATCAGGTTTATTAATGATCCCAACTCTTAACATGACATTCAAGGTTAGTTAACGGCATTCAACAATCAACAAGTGGTCGGTCTAAGATGGTTATTACATTAAACAAGTGAAGTTGGTTTTCAATGGAACACTACCCTAAGAGAGGACATTCTCCTTAAAGTGCACTTAACAATCAAATAAAAGAGGGAGTAACATACACCAGGACAAGGTAAAACTATGTTGATCCTGAATGTTGGCTTTACAGAAAAATTACTAAGCATACCAACAAAGAAAAAACATAAACTTGGGCTCTTATAGATTTAAGCTAGGAGATGCAATTAAGTATAAGTATTGAAATTTGTTAATGATTACAATTCAGAACTTACAACTGATAAATTATAGTTAATATTTCTTGATCCTTTATCCCATTTAGCATGACCTCGTTAACCTTCCAAACTACCATATATTGATTTACAACTGAATATAATTTTATATCCCAACAACTCTAATGATAAAACTACCAATACAGGTTGAGAGTAATAAGGTGTATCCTTTTAACACAAGAAGGTAGCTTCCTTTTTTTCCACTTAAGGACTCTTTACTTCATCAATATTTTTACAACATCATATATATAATAACCATTATAAGGATTACAATAACATTCTACTATACCTAGCATTACATTATTATCAAAATCTCACAAGATTTAATAACTCAATGTTAAAACCTAGTTTTCTTACCATTATCCTTTATGAACTATCATGGATACATCATTCCCTATCTAACACGACACACAATCCAAAGGAGGAAGAAAGATTCTAATTTACTTTGAATTGGAAACAAATAGGTAAAAAATATTGGTCATACCCAAGCTAAGCTATCTTTCAAATTTGTAGTTACATAATAAGATACTCATAATAATGTTGTGATCATTTTATATCATTCACAATAATATTTTCCAAGTTTTAGTTTAAGTCAGTTACCAAAAAAATACTACGGCATTGCCCTTCTAACTTAAAAATATATATATCAGAGAGCCTTTCAAATAATTTAAGAATTCGAGTAAAAGAACTGTTATCCATATTTCACCCCTCAGGAAAAATATTGGGTCAGCCACGACCCTGCACGGAAAGAATCAAAGAAAACATGTTTAAATATTTCAAACTAGTTGCAGAGGGACTCTACAATGGAATGGTGTGGCCTGCAAAAGTTTAAATCACCCTGTGCAAGAAGAAAGAGAAGAAACAACTCTGTTGTGGGAATCTGTGCCTTAAATATATTTGAATGACTCGGGAAGGCTCTACAATAAAAACAGGAAGGGTCGGGGAAGGAGGCCGAGCAGTGTCAGAAGAACCAGAGGCTTGAGATGAAGAAATGTCAAAGATTCAAAGTCTTCGGGCTCAAAACAGTTTAGAAAGAGTCAAAAAATTGACTAAGTATGGAGGAGACAGTGGAGAGAGCCACGTGTCAGCGCGGTGCTTCTCCAAAGTTGAAATCCAAAAGGAGAGGCTTGAACAAGCACAAGGGCTCCACGTGTCCAAGCAGAGTAGCGGGGACGCAGGGGTTTGTTCAGTTTTACATTCTTTGCAGAAAAAGGGAAAAGGATAAATTACGTACCTGCGAACACAATTTTTTCCCTAATCTGGCTGCTACGTGTCCCATATGTAAACGGGGACTCATTTTTCACACTTTTTTCCTGCCCATTTGTATGGACTCGATACAAACTTTGAAGGGGCATATATTTCGACTTAGGGCTCAAAATATTGTGAATCTTACACCATTGGAAGCGTCTCGACGTCCTCTACACCATGAAAAGATAAAAAAATCATTTTTTCAGGACATGGTAGGTGAAAACTAGAGAAAACATCCTTGGTCCTTTAATGTAGGATCTTCTTTCTCTTCAACTACCAAATTTGATTTAATTCAATCCGTTGAGGAACCCGAAATTACATATTGTGGCAGATTTGCATTAGGCATTGATATTCAGTGGTTGAACTTTCGAATCATTATTCGATGCGTATCTCCTGGTGATTGGAGTAGGATTTGATTTTTCCCTCTTCTCTATCTCTTTTTCTTTCTATATATTGTAACACTTCTCATTTTTTAAAAGAGAGACATTCTAGGCATAGAGAAACTCTGTCAAATTTGTTTCTTGACACCATTTTTTAGCAACGAACCTTCTCCTACGCCTGGAAAATGCATTTGTGCCTCTATTCCATATATTTAATGGTCTGTGCACCTTTTATAGAAATTAAAAGACATGTTTTTTTGGTGTTCTTAACCCTTTGCATCGTTTTGTTGTTTCTTCGTGACTCTCCCTTCCGATTTTTTTTTCTATGCATGTATTTCACATTTGCAGGTGTAGAATGTTGTGTTTCATGGAGTTTAATGGTAAATTTGAAGATCTGGGCTGTGTTACTTCTATCTGACCTCCCTCATCTCCATTTTTTTGTTTCTTTCTCCCTCAATAGAATATCTCTCTTCCTTTGCTGGTGTATCACTATTTTAGTGTAGGTTATGTTTTTCCTTGTTTTTTTTCTCTCCATGTCTCCTTGGAAGTTAGATTAGGATTATATTAGCTTGCCTGCACTAGAATAACTCGTGGTAGGTATTTTAGGAAGAGGAACTAGCCTTCTCTAAAGATCTTTCCCTTTTTTCAAGTCCTACACCTTAGGGAAATTTCAATGTTATGAAATCACACCAAATGACCCTACCTCAGAAAAGTAGATCCATAACGCATTTGGGTGTGTTGTGATTTTACACTAACAGTTTTGGCACGCTTGGTGAGACTAGAGGTCTTCAATTTGTTTCATCAAGTTGATATGTTCTTGGTGGGATTCATCCTTTTGAGGCACATGCAAGCACATCTGGCGACTCCATCTAGTCAAAAAACCATTCTCTAAGTTGTAGGAATTTTCCATCCATTTCCACTTATTTTCATCCATTTTATTCTTCCATCTCTTTCATTTTATCCCATTCCATGAGGTTGTGCAATCATGACTTCATTCCCTTCATGGAACTCACACTTGTAGCAACATTAGTACGTTCCACCTCCAATAATTTTCTCAACTCCTCCAAATCATCATTATGAGCAGATTCAAAATCACAATACCTATCCATGGCAATAATGCTAAAACTAGTTTAGCCATGAAGCTTATCAAGAATAGGGATATAAATATAATGAAAATAATCAAATGGAAGATGATGGTCTACTAGAGAATATTAAAAAAATGGAGGCTAGCATGGTGCAGTCCAGAGCCATAACACAAATGAAGGCATTCAAGATCGGTTGCAGGGCACCTTGTCCATGGGAAGGCCCTTTCCCAAGACATTACAGCCCTCATGAGAAGTAGGACTTCATGATTGGAATGTTGCCTCAACTTATACAATGGATTGAGGACATTGAAGCTTTTGAGAAAAGTGTGAGACAACCTTGTCAATGGGTAAGTCAATCACCAGCTCCTTGTCTTCCATTGTCTCTTCCTCAATATTTGTCATTTCAGTAGAGGAAATATTCAAGCCCCTCACTTGTTGCCCCAAGTGTTGATTTAATTTCTCCATCTCCTAGTCTTCCACCATCTCAGTTCTTTTGTCCTTTTCCCTTCCAAACAGTCGTCCCCTCCAAAAAAAAAAAGTTTCACCTCCCTTCCCACCACAAACAATTGCAAATATGGTTGAACCCCAACCTGCCACTCCTCTTGCTTTCCCAAGCCCATTTTAGGAAGAGACTCAAGAATCCATTCAATGAGAACAGTAAGAAGAGGATCCCAACAGAAAATAAATGAAAGCTTAAGAGTTGGGATACCAAATTTGGGTTTACAAAGATCCCCTTGATGGTCAAGCCAATAGAGGAGGTCAATATTGAAGAACCAGTTGTGGCTAAGGCTGAGTTTGTAGTAGAAGAAGAGAAAGAATAAGAGGAGGAACAATTAGTCCCAAGCCCCATTGCAGAGGAGCAGCTGGGAGAGATCAAATCAATTTTGAGGCCACTCAATGAAGAAGGCATCATTGAAGATTTTTTGCTTTCATTTCAAGGGCCTGATTTGATTGATGAACCCATGATGGAGGAGGACCATACAGTTTCAGAGGCTCTAAGCATGGAGCAGGCTATAAGGGAACCTCAAGTTCTTCCTCTCACTTCATCCCCTTCAAGCTCTGATGTTGAAGAAGAGTTTGATCTTTCAAAATTAATTTTTGAGGAAGAGATAAACCTTGGTGAGCAAGTTGCAGATCAAGAGGACACCATGAAGGAGGTAGAGCACTTGTAGAAAGTCAACAAGGAGGTAGACTGTCTAGTAGACTTGAAGGATTACTTTGATGAAGAGGAGCCCATGTATATTACATCATTTTCTCCTCCATCCATCTTCCACACACATGAACCTACTGCCATAGAGGAGAATATTCAAGTGCAAAAGCCTGCACTCCATAATGGCCCTCTGGAACAAAGGTTGGAAGATCTTAATCTTCCATGTTATTCAAAAGAGGAAGAAACCAAAAGATAGGTGGATGTCATCATCTCTCTCACACCATCCACCCAAGAAGGTCCACAAGAAGACTCCATTTTTTGAGCTAAATTTCAAAGAAATGGGCAAAATTCAAGGACCAGACATTTCCCAATCAGGTACTTGGATTCATTAGAGCCAAGGGAGAAGCCGAAACAATTCGTTCCTGCTCCAGGGCATGAGGATGAGCATCAAAATACCAAGGGTCGTCATCAAAACCTCTAAAAATCTAATACAAGTTAGCTTGAGGAGGAATTTTCCATTAATGCTGATACCTTGATAATTTGGGTGGAGGACCGGCTTATTGTAATTTTTCACTCATATAGGCAGCTATATTTAGTGTCAAATCATTTGCATGGCTTCCCCTCTTGAGAAAATGAAGTTAATTCTCTCTTCCAGTTACAGGATTTGTTTAGCATTCTTTCTCTCTACTTATTTTAGGAGTAGGTAGATTTGCTTTCAGCACAAGAAGTGCTTATGCACACTTTGCATGTCTCATTTGAGGCATGTATGATTTGGTCTCTATATATAAGTTAATTTGGCATTACTCCAAAGGTTTATAAATACAGGATCTTCAGTATTTATAGTAGGGAAACTCATAGTTACCCGTGATAATTGCCATCTTCAAATAAAAAAAATACAGAGCAACTAAAGTCATTTCAAAACATTCCATTTTAGGGACAAATGAAATCCCCAAAGTTAAAAAAAAATTCTACTCTCAGAAATTCCATTTTCAATATTTCCTTATGAAAATTGAGAGTGTAGACTCAGGGTCAGACAAAACATAGAAATGACATACAGTAAGGCTTGCAGTGGCTCAGGGATCAGATCTTCAAAAGTTCATATCAGTTTCATATTTATCAGGTAGACTCCATGCCCAATGGATGCTTCAAGGCCATTGGTTTCTTCATCTAGCAGGAAGATGTCCCCTTGAGTCACCAAATTGTTATCCATATTTCACCCCTGGGAAAAATATTGGGCTAGCCACGACCCCAAATGGAAAGAATCAGAGAAAACATGTTTAAATCTTGCAAACTGGTTACAGAGGTACTCTATAATGGAATGGTGGGGCCTGCAAAAGTTTAAATGACCTTGTGTGAGAAGAAAGAGAAGAAACAACTTTCTCGCATGAATCCGTATCTTAAATCTATTTGAAAGACTCAAGTAGGCTCTAAAATAAAAAAAGGAAGGGTCGGGGAAGGAGTTCGAGCAGTGTTGGAAGAACCAGAGGCTCGAGAAGAAGAAACGATGAAGATTCAAAGTCTTCGGGATCAAAATAGTTGAGAAAGAGTCTAAAAATCAACTAAGTATGGAGGAGAGAGCAGAGAGAGCCACATGTTAGCGCAGCACTTCTCCGAAGTTGAAATCCAAAAGGAGAGGCTCGAACAAGCACCAGGGCTCCATGTGTCCAAGCGGAGTAGCAGAGCCGCCAGGGTTTTTTGAGTTTTGCAGTCTTTGTGGAAAAAGGGAAAAGGATAAATCACGGACCCATGAGCCCAATTTTTTCCCCAATCTTGCTACCGTGTGTCCCATATGTAAAGGGGGACCCATTTTTCAAACTCTTTTCCTGCCCATTTGTACGAACTCGATACAAACTTCGAAGGGTCATATCTTTCGACTCAGGGCTAGAAATATTGCAAATCTTACACCATTGGAAGCGTCTCGACGTCATCTACACCATAAAAAGATAAAAAAACATTTTTTTGGGCCTTGGTAAGTGAAAAATGGAGAAAACGTTTTCAATTCTTTAATGCAGGATCTTCTTGCTTTTTAACTACCAAATCTGATTCGATTTGATCCGCTGGGGAACCAGAAGTGAGATATTGTGGGTGGATTCTCAAAAGGTATTGATATTTAGTGGTTAAACTTACAAAGTGGGATTCAATGCGTATCTCATGATGGTTGGAGTAGGATTCAATTTTTCCCTCTTCTCTCTCTCTTATTCTTTCTATATATTGTAACACTTCTCATTTTGGAAAAGAGAGACATTCTAGGCATAGAGAGACTCTATCAAAAAAATTTCTCGATGCCATTTTTGAGCAGCGAACCTTCTCTTATGCCTAGAAAATGTAATGGTCTCTGCACCTTCTAGAGCAATAAAAAAATGTGTTTTTTGGTGTTCTTCAACCCTTTGCATCGTTTTGTTGTTTCTCCATGCTTCTCCCTTCAAGATTTGATTTTCTGTGCATTTATTTCACATTTGCAGGTGCAGGATGTTGTGTTTTGTGGAGTTTAATGGTGAATTTGAAGATTTGGGCCGTGTTACTTCTGTCTGACCTCCCTCATCTCCATTTTTTTGTTTCTTTCTCCCTCAATGGAATATCTCACTTCTTTTATTGGTGTATCACCATTTTAGTGTAGGTTTTTTTTTCCTTGTTTTCTTTTTCTCCATGTCTCCTTAGAAGTTATATTAGGATTAGATTAGCTTTCTTGCACTATAATAATTCGTGGAAGGTAGTTTAGGAAGAGGCACCAGCCTTCTCTAGAGATCTTTCCCTTTTGTCAAGTCCTACACATTGGGGAAAGTTCAATGTTATGCAATCACACCAAATGAACTTGCCTTAGAAAAGCAGATCCACAACTCATTTGGGGGTGATATGATTTCGAACTAACAAGAACTTCATTATTAAAACCAATTCAAATTTCTACATGTCATTCCATTTTTCTACTCAAGAAAGTTATTTGCACATTTATTAGGTCGAGTCAGTTCGCACGAACTAAGAATGATAAGGACTACACATTATAACAATATGCTACTATTTAACAATAACATGAAAGGAAACCTTCTATTTAAATAAATGGATCCAGGCTTTAACCAATACCACTTTATTTGATCATGATAAAACTTCCACCATGTCAACTAACAAATAAATCATATGCTTCAGTTATTAACAATGTCTCTGAAACAACAAAATTTTAACAATGAATCAAGTAGGGCCATTGAAATTATAATTCAAACACAAGTTTTCGTGTGCATTATGATTTCAATCATGTAATCATATAGATTATATGATTGAAATCTTATACCCCAACCAGCCATCAATTTTTCCTTGTCTAACAAGTGACTCCACAATTAATAATGATAAAAATGAAGGCTAAAAAAATGTTAGAAATAATCATTACCTAGCAGCCAAGTTACTTGATATATCCAAAATCTTATTTTTGTTATAATTATGGAACAAGGACGAGTCCCAAAACTACCCAAGTCATTCATGCAAGTTATTATTCTAAACATCAATCAAAACTTCATATTACTTTAAAATTTATAATCCTCCTTATCTAATATATAATTTTGATTTAAATAAATGGAAAACAAATTTCTTATCACAAGTTATTTTAAAGTAACCATCATTACCATACTCAACGCCAGTGTTATATACGCATTGATATGTACCAAAAAATTCCATTAACTTAAAAAGAATTTCCACCCTAATTCAAACATAGATATAGATATAGATATAGATATACATACATGTGTGTGTGTGTGTGTGTAAATGTATATATATATATATATATATATATATATATATATATATATATATATATATATATATATATATATATATATATATATATATATATATATATACATACATACATACATATATATATATACACATACATACACACACACACACATGTATATATATATATATATATGTATATATGTATATATATATATGTATATATGTATATATATATACATATATATATATATATGTATATATATATATGTATATGTATATATATATATATAGATACCACCAAATGTCATTAATAAGGATCAAGAAAAACACATACCAAACCTGATCATACTATAAAAGGGTTTTGAGATAAGCATCAACAAGCCATCATATTGCAAAGGTTCATAACCAAGTTACCAAAACTTAATTAATAATATAACATCACAGTAACCATACTTTAATCATAAAGGAAATTAATACTACTATTCAGTGTTGATTATAGAATTTCAACTACTTAGCCGCAAAAATAATGTTTGTTCCTTATTCCTTATTTGATCGTCAATAAAAAATTAAACTTAGCAAGGTTCCCTAATGAAAGTAATGGTACGAATCTATTATTAAAGTTATGGCGTATTATATTTTAAGGTCAAATCAAACCTTTTGAGCCAATACAAAGATAATTCAACTATTCTAAGGTAAATTACATTTACCTTATCCAATCAATAGTCTTTTAACTACCTCTAGTGGGTAACCATATTTTATCTTAACCATTGAAGACACATCATTCATGTTTCCATAAGATAATACGATATTGAATCCCATCAAGGGAAGGCTTCTAAGCCACAATGAGAAGTTCAATACCCCAAAAAAATCACATACAAGATCAAGATTATGAAAGTAAATTGTATTTACCTTTATTCTATCAAATCCCTACATCATGCCTAATCCAACAAGGTTTGCATTTACAAACTCAGTTTTAATCTTTGCACCAAAGTGAGGAGTCATCGATGGATTCAGGAATTACTATTCCTTTTTTATAAGGTTAATATGTGCACCTTCATTATGATATTATTAGGTTGGTAAAAAAATTCAAAAAACTCCATTAAATCCCATATATAAACCAGTAGTTATCTAAAATAATATTCCCATATACCTGAATATAATATGGGTATCTAAATTAGTGAATACCATGAAATCAAGGAGGAAGGGTTCGATTAACCAAACTGAAATTAACAACATAAAACGTGTACCATATTACAGGAAGCTATCAATTTACTTATACAAAAGTAAATTACGATTTCCTAATATTTCAACCAGACACAGACAAACTCCAGCCATCCACCATTAACACTCGGAAACATTTTATTGTTATAATAAGAAATTTTGAGGGAAAAGAAGAGGTATCACAAAAATGCTACCAAACCAGCAACAAATTTTCAAGGAAAAATTACCCAGAAGGAATTTATCATAAGACTACGCATCCACAATAACCCAAAAACACTAAACTAGAGAATAATCAAGGAACAACCAGCAAAGTAGAAAAAAATACTGCACACAATCCATGAAATCTAACTTGAATATTGAATTCACAAAAAGAGAACAATTCATTTCAGGATATTGTTAAAACTAACAAATATTAAAATGGGTAGTGTTTATCATGCATGTTATAAGCTTTTGAACCTACAAATAAGTCTACAAGGCCCTTCTAACAAAAATGTCTGGAAAAATTCCTCTTTTCATTTGATTGCTTGTGTGTTTCTTCTTTATTCTAGGATCCCTCTGGTATAGCAGAAGATGAGTGAATGCGGTAGTAGCCATGGAGGATGGCTCTGCACCTGCGAATCACATTTTAAAGAAATATAGAAACCCATTTCAAATAGAAACAATTTGAGAATAAATCTTGCTTCGAACAGTCCATGCAACTAGGTTATTTTGGCCCTTCAATCTAACAACACAAGCTAAAAAAAAACCTCTATTAAGGAATTTACGACTTGGAAGGTGCCCAAAAACCCACCATTTGCTGGAAAGCAACCAAAAATCAAGCACTAGGTAACAAACTTTAACCACACACTAAGATTTAATTTTATCATTGTATAAGGATCATGTGTGGAGGCTAGGTCTCTCTCAAGGGGGGGAGCTGGTGGTTGAAGCATTAAACTAGACATTGATCTAGAAACCCACCTCTTAAACATTGTCACCGCTAAAAGGATTCTCCCCTTCTTTCATGCAAGTCAAGGCTAGGTCTTAGAGGGAAGATCAACAAAAAAAAGTAAATTTAGCTTAAAATAATATTAGGTCCCTTTTTTAAAACATGTCCCAAACACCCTTAAATTTTTTTGGATATTCCTTTTTGAGCTTTTAAACAGAGGCATCATTAAGAAACCCGTTTAATTGAGAATTCGATAAGCCTTTAATAAGAATGTTTGTAAAATATGTTATGAAAACCCTCAAAAACCAGTTAGAATTTATGACGGCACTAGATGGTATGACGGAAAGAAAATAAGCTAAAATTAATTTGCAACAACATCATAATCACCTTATGATCAAAAGGAGCACACACAAAAATTCAACATTAGCAACTGCGGTCAAGGAGAAAAAAACGAAGTCAACCCCGAAAGGGGCATTACATACTGCGAACAATAGATAGTAGAAACCAATGCATCCTGGTTATTACTCATATGTTGAATAACATCCCATTGAAGTGTTGGGTCTACGACAAAAAAATGACGGTCATATACAACTGAGTAGGTGATTCAAGTAAATAAGCTCGAACAAGATAAAAATTAAGTGAACTGCATGAAATGTCATAAACAAGATAAAATATCAAGCTCAGGTGGATTAATATTTACAAGGTGATGGTAATAACAAATAAATGTGATGAAGAAACATTAAAAGATAGATGGTCAAGCTATCTTGATCAGTTAATGTGGATTTTGAACCTACGATGGCACTATTTGAGGAAGGATGGTGTACAGAATAAATTGAACACCATTATCATTGCTGAACAATGTAAATGAAGATAGGACAAGGTATTTCGAGAATATAAATAGGCGAATGCATATAGTGCAATCCGGACATAGGGACAACAAATCAATAAGAAGGAATTACAGTTGTAGAAAAAAAATTGATTCTTTTTTGATTAATTTTTCAATTTGTTGATAGGTAGTTTTTAAGATTGTGCACAAGGCTGAAAAAAGTTGTGCAAGAAGAGAGAATGAAGATTTCATAAGAAGTAGCCTATGACCATGGCTACAAAATGCCCATGTGGCTGGAGGAAGTGTTTGAAAATAAATTAAATAGAAGAGAGGAAGTAAAAAATAGGAAAAAATATGAAGTCTAAGAAGAGAATGAGAAGAAATAGACAAAGGAAAAGAGTGAGTTTCAGATCAAGGTGCAACTTGTAAAAGAACCAATGGCTTGGATAAGCCAGAAGAAGAAGGAAAAAAATATTTTAAAAATTAGAAGAAAAGAACACAAAGCAGCTATCCAGAAGAAGATCGATGAAATAAAAGAGAAATTAATGTCAATTGAAATTGTGATTGAAAATTCATGCAATAAATATATGTTTTCAGGTAGAGTGGAATGAAAATAAAGAAGTATGAAAGATGAGGATTCAACAACGGAATTGGAAAAGGCTCACTGGGAAGCCTTGAAATAAGAAAATATTCTAGGTGAAAAAATTTCTAAGGTATGTTATTTTAATAATTTCCATGATAATTGTTTAGATGTGGATGAAGAAATGAAAATGTGAGAGAGGACCTCATGGAAGAAATAATGTCTATGGAAGGAACAAAGGAAAGAGAATAAATAGGATAATTTAATACTATTTTTGATGAAGAATAGGGAGTGATAGATTCCCTGTTGTAGGAAGAGGTAAAATTTGTAGAAGCTTTATCTAATCTAGTTTATTATGGTTGTCAAAAGGATTCAAGAACACAAGATGTACTGCAAAAATTTGTTGAGGTAAGCAAGAAACTCATAGATATAGGTAAAGAAAATTTCATATTTGATGAAGATGCAAATTTTCAAAGTGATACTTTGTATGAATAAATAATAGTAATATTGGATAGGGTCATGAAAGGTGAATAAAAGGAGGAATAATCACTCAATGAAGTGCCTCGAAAGACTGGTATGCTACAGGAACAAGTGTCTTTAATGACACAAAATTTTAAATATTATTTGGCATAGTTCAAGAAAGAATAAATTCTGAGAAATTAAAAATAATTATGTGATGAAAAGGTGGTTCAAGAAGTTGGGATGGAAAATATGGCTGGAGATACAGGTTATAGAAAAGAGATATCTTCAATAAACTTAGAAGAGGAAAATAAAGTTGGACATTATCATCTAGGAGTGCAAAACCATGAAGGAAGCAGAGATGTGAAAAGTGAAGACAAGGAAATCAACCATTAAAGAAAGAACACAAAAGAACTAGAAGAAGTTGTTGGTGCTCAAATTAGTCTCGCCCCGTTTGTCATTGAAATTCCTCAGTTTGCGGCCTCTATCATGTTTTCTATCTCCCTGTATTGGTGCTTGAAGACTCTGTCCTCCATTTGGTTGCCATGATTAGTCCCTTCCTTGGTCGAGGATCACTTAAAAGTCTAGAATTTGTTTTCCGTTCCTCTGTCCATATGAAAAAGTCTGTAACTTGGGTGTAAAACTCAGATTTTTCCTTTCCTTCCATTTTCCATGGTCACATTTTGTTATCCCTATCTTTTGTGTCCCAAATATATGTAGAAACATGATTGGATGTGGCTTAAAGGATCACATTTGGGCCTTATATCATTTCTAAACTCTCTGTCCATGAAGAAAGATTCATTTCTGGGCTCAAATGGTGATTTTTCTGCATTTAACGGTTTGACAGGTGTGTTTTTCCCCATCAAATTTACATCTTAGCATCAGTGGAAACATGGCCCTTTTTGGTTGGATGCGGCTCAGTGGGGCACTTTGAAAATTCTAAGGCTCGCTTTAGACTCAAAACTTGTCCACGTGGAGGAACGACGCTCATTTGAAAATTCACCTTTTGGTTTGGCCTTGGAGTTGCGCCAGGTGGACACATGGAGGTTTCCGCTGCTTTTCCTAGACTTAGAAAAATTTTTCATGCAACTGGTATAGCTTTGGCAGACCATAGACACATGGAGGGTTGGCGCTCATTTGAGGATCCACCTCAGGGTCCCATCTTAACAATTACGATAGGGAGACATGTGGAGGCTTCCGCCGGCTCCACTTTGTACTTAAACTTTTCAAAGCAATTTTCTAAGGCCAGGGACACATGGTGAGCCCGTTCCTATTTAGGGTCTCCACTCTTGGGCACCATCTCGAAGTTGTGCCATGAAGACATGTGGAGGCTTCTGCTAGGTCTTCCCATACTTAGACTTTTCAAGCAACTTTCTAAAGGCCTGGGACACGTGGAGGGACCGTACTTGTTTAGGGACTAGCCCCTAATTTTTATTTTGAAGAAGTGGCATGAGGAAACTTGGAGGATTCTTCTCACTCTGCCCTTTGTTTGGAATTTTCAATGGCCAAAGAAAAAATTCTCAGACCCTAGACAAATGGCGCCTTCCACTGAACCTTCAAATTTTTTAACTAGCTCTGCCAGAGTGAGACACGTGTTGAGCCCACACTTGTTTGGGGTATCTAATTTTGGGGACCATCTCAAAATTTTCCATTGAGACACGTGGAGGCTTCCACTGGCTCCTTTTTACACTGAGAATTTTCAAAGGCCAAAAGGTGTTTTTCTTGGGCCTAGGGTACGTGGAAGGATCGCACTTGTTTGGAACTTGCCTCTGTGCTTCTCCTTTGCAGTTGCACTAAGGAAACACGTGGAAAACTATGATATAAAATGGAAAAGGGGAAAAATTAACAGTTACTGTGCATTTCACCTGTTTTTCTACCATTCTTTCTCCAAGACTCCTGGAGATGCAAATATGCATTGTTTTTCATTTTTCTTTGATGAAATTCCTTGTCATCTTTGTCTATAAGGTGCCATTGAATGGATTTGAAACTTAAATTGTGAGTCCAAGGATTGTTAAGGTCGATATTTTGAATTGGGAATTGCTTAGGCACTCGCAAAAATGGGAATTACCAGAGGAGATGGGTGCAGGGAAAAATTATAGAGGAAAGAGAGAGAAAAGGGATGAAATGATGAAAGTGCAGGCACAAAAGATGAAAAAGGTGTTTCCTCGAGAGCGAAAATGATTATCTGTCATATCCAGCTATGTAGAGTCTCTAAAAAATGATTAAAAAGGGTATTTATCGCATGAAAAAATCAGAATGATTAGAAGGATTGCCAAAAAGTTGTGGCATGTCATCCTAGTCATTAGTCGAGGGCCCAAGAAACGTGATCAATTCATAATTGGTCCACATGGAAGCTTTCAGATCTAAATTTGTTAAACTTCACTTTCTAAAGCAAATTGTTAATAAGCAAAGGTCCCTCGAATATTCTTTCTTTTTGGGGGGAAAATTGAGTGAGTAAAATTTATAAATGCAATGAAAATACTCTTGCAAAATGTCAGACGTTGAATTCTTAAGAGAAAATTTGAGAAAGTCATCTTCTTGAGAGACCAAACCGAGATAATCTGTTATTTTCTTCTATGTTAGATTTTCTATCATGTCAAGTTGGTTGTAGTTGTATAGCCATTGAAAAGCACTAAGATTACTCTGGAAGCTTTCCCCTGCTGATGAATCTAAGCAATTTTGAAATCAATTTGTGTCCAATTTAAAGTAATTTATGTCTGCTTTGTTTCACAATGTCTGCAAATAGTTTCTTTCATTCCTATTGAAATATTACATTGAATTTTTTGTGAAATCACACAAGATATTGTCCTTGTGATAGCCTAATGATAATTACAATTTCATTTCAAGAAGAGCCTTCATCTTGGATGAGATAAACAAATTTAACATCAGTTCATTGTCATTTTTTGATAAATATTATCTGTAAGTCTTTGGGTGTACCTTAGGCATGATTAATTAGAAAGTTTGGTATTTAATTGAGTCTTTCAATTAGAGCCTTTGTGTTGGAGTCTCAAATATTATGTGAAAACGTGCTGATTTGGGCCTCTATTGAAGCACACCTTCTAGTTGAAGGAATGTTTTAACTATTCTAAAGCTTTTTGTTGTTGAGTTGTTCATTTTTGTGAAGCCCTTTCAAAGATCTAGTCTAATCAACTTTATCCTGCTTCATCTCCCACCAAAATTATTCAAAAACCATGAATCCACCCTAAACTACCCCTATTTTCCCTGTGTATCAACAAAGGAACAAAATCTACTTACTAAAATATGCAGAACAATTAGGATTTCTTAATGTCTTCAGTAACCTTGAAAGTATCTCCATTGTTTAGAAGTGACAACTCTTAAGAGTTAAATCATGGAGTATTGACCATATTTTCCCAAGGTTTTCTTCATAGAATTTGTAGAAAAGAAGGATATCTCCATATCCTTCATCAAACAGAGGTTACACTAAGGGTCCTCTCACCCTGGTCAAAGAGGCATGACCTAAAGTAGTGAGGATAGGTCAAATCCTCTTAAAGGTGATATCTATCTCTCCATAAATCTGAGTAACAAAGGGCCAATTAGATCTCATCCCCGGCTATAAAACGCCACACACTATGATCTGTCTATCTCTAAGCTACATGTCTAATCTGTGTTGCTGCTCAGCTTGAAAGGGAGAACAAATTTGGATACCAACACTCATGGCATCATTGCTAAGGACTCTTTGAAGTATTTGAACAAAGGTGTACGCATACAGACCCTGGTAATGCTTTTTATTGATTTTAAAGAGCTAATACATTGTTGAAACATCATTCTCTATTAAGATCTGTAAGAGTTGTTCAAAGTTGTGAGTTCTGAGTGTAATATTTCTAGCTTATATAGTTATTGCACTAATATTTGTATCATCATTGCTTAATTTCGGTAAAAGAAGAGAAGATTGTGTAAGATTTGCATGAATCTAGTATTGACAAACATTTGATAGGTATTTCATAGTGCATTTACAAAAACTAAGGTGAAAATCCTTAGTGGCGACTCCGTGCTGTTTAAATTATTTATAAATACTAGTGTCTTAACATATATCAAGTAATATTTGTCATTAATATCTACAAATTTTGAAGGAAGAAGATATTTCTTCATCAAGGACCCTAGTAGAAGGTTGTTTCAAGAGCTAGGAAAGTCGAATTCAGAAGGATGTTGGGGATCAAGCATCAAGAAAAGAGATCTCCATTGGTGAAACTGATTAGCTCGTGATTGAATATTGTAGTACTTCCTCAAGTGCTTCTAAATCAGGTAGTCTCTTTGTAGAATTGAATTCTCCATCTGGTGAGGGTCCTTCATCTATATTTGCCCCTGTATTTTCAAGATCTAATAGATTTTTCCAAGAGACAGATTCTTTAGAGGGTAGTCATTCTGAAAATTGTATCCATGTACCACACAGACCTCTCACTCCTCATCATTCTATTTCTCTTGTAAGACCACCTCCTCAAAATAATATGGCTCAGCCTCGACCTAGAAATCCATTTGTCATTAATAATTTTGGTCCCATCAGTTTTAGATGTATGGCTGGCTATCCAAATGCTATGACAGAGGTAAAGGACCCATGGGAGCTAGACAACCCCAAGCTAGGGAAAATAGAGTAGTTTATGATCCTCTAAATGCCAAATTTGTTGTTGTTGAAGAGATAAATCAAATGGATTGGTGTGACAAATGCTTCTTACCCCACCCGCCATGTGAAATAGATCAGCAATTTGAAGAAGATGATGATGATGATAACACTAATGATGATGCATGCATGGTGGAATTCTCTACAAGCTCATAGTAATGACTACTCTTTTTCCTCCCTCTCATGCTTTAGAAATAGATATGGTACAAACATTTGAACTTCCTAGTAATGATTTTGAGTACCTAAGAGATCTAATGATTAAGAAGTATGATGAAGGAATCCCATCAGAAGAGGATAGACAACTGCTAATGAATGTTGTTATGGCCCAAGAAAAATATTATAACACAAGAAGTAAAGTTGTTAAAGGGGTAGGGCCTCAACCCAAACCAAAGACCCCAGTTCTCACAAATGTCCCAAAAGATGCTCTAAAGAAAGATGCATATGGAAAAGGCTCTGTTGTCTCAAGTAGAAATGGTGTTCCCACCCATGCCCAAAATGTTAAAACCTTGTGCCATCTGATGAGTTTGTTAACCTTTCTCCAAATGTTGCTTTCCCAAAGACATTCCCTATGACATTGCCCAAGTCTTGAGTCAGATCAAGATTTCTATCCCAATTGTTGATCTACTTAGGATTCCTGAGCAAAAGAAGAGGGCATTTGAGTATTTGGGGTTGGAAGAAGATAGGAGTGCCTAAGGCAGAAATATAAATAATGTAAACACTCATCCTTCAACCATTATAGACCTAGAAAATCCACCGGCATTAGAGGAGATAGGTGAACCACCTGAAGTTTACTTGGGGACATCTTTAGTTGAGTCTCAGTTAAATGTTGATCCATTTTTTATAACACTGATTATTAAAGACAAACTGCTACACAATTGTATGTTTGACTCTAGAGCATCATGCAATGTTATGCCTCTGGAAGTTATGAATGAATTGAAAATTAAAGTGATAGCATCCTATGAAAAGTGTACTAAAATGGATTATAGAGAGGTGCCTATTGTAGAATGTGTAAAAGGTTTGGTGGTACAACTTGCAGCTTATCTAGGTAAAAACCTAAAACTTGATGTTATCATTGTTGATTGACTTGCGAAATGGGGTATGATATTATCAAGAAAGTGGGTTGCAGGTGTTAGTGGAAGTGTTCAGATGGATATGTATTTTACCACCATTCCAATTGAAGGTATCCTTGTAAAGATGTATGGAGAGAAGAAAATGTTGCACCTCATTAAAGATCCAAATAATGCTTCTTATGAAGTGTTATATGTTGATGTAGATTCTGATAGCTTTGTGGGGTTTTCTGATGGAAAAGAGCATAAGATTGATCAGTGTAAATTTCTTGGACATATAGGTTTTCCATGGACCTTGTTATTTGATGGAGCTTGTTCCAAGTTTGGAAATGGTGTTGGCATTGTTCTGATTTCTACAGGCCAAGAAGAGTTTGTCTTTTCCTTCAAACTTAAATTTGAATGCACTAACAAAATTGCTGAATATGAAGCATTGTTATTAGGATTGAGAATTACATGGAAATATGGTTTAAAGGATATCATTTTCGAAGGGGATTCAGATTGATCGTCAAACAAATTAGGAAAATGTATGCTACTAAAAATAAGAGGATAAAACAATACAAGCATGCAGTTTGGGATTTGATTGAAATGTTTGATTATTTTAATATTGTGCACCATGATAGAAAGTTTAATGTTTTTGCAGACAAGTTAGTAGTGCTAGGATCCAGATTTGGGAATTGTAGAGTGTCTCCATTTTGTGAGTATGATGTTGAAATACTAACAAGGCCATCCGTCCCTAATAACGTTAAAAATTGGCAAGCGTTTGATGATGATGCCCAGTTGAAATGGTTTCTGCAGAACCAAGGCACGTTTTCTGACCAAAATATAGATTGGGAACCAATGGTGTGTGTTACTGAAGGAAAGGAAACTTTATTTGGAAAATACATCATCCAACTGAAGACAAACATGATTCCCAGAGGTTTTGTGGCTCTTGAGTTGAACTTTGATAATGTTGATTGCATTATTGAAAGGAGTATGTTAGTTTCAAGAGATGTGGAAGAGCACGACTTGGGAACAAAGGAAAATCCATGTAAAATCTAGTTAGGAAGTAATCTCAGCAAGGAAGAGAAGAAGCCCTATATTCAATTGCTAAAGAAATATCAAGACTACCTAGCTTGGTCTTACTCTGAGTTAAGGGCATACATGGAAGATTTATTCCAACATGAGATTCCTCTTGAATCTAATGCCAAACCTTTTAGGAAAAAATAGAGGCCCATCAATCCACTCCTTTCTTTGAAGATGCAAGAAGAACTGAAGAAGTTGAGGGATGGAGGGATCATTCAACCCACAAGGTACTCTTCTTGGGTTGCAAACCTAGTGCCTATCAGAAAAAAGAATGGTGACATAAGGCTATGCGTAGATTTCAGGAACCTTAATAAAGCATTACTGAAAGATACCCTCTGCCAAACATGGAGAATATGCTACAATTGGTAACTGGTTCTGAATTGTTATCTACTCTGGATGGTTTCTTTGGCTATAATCAAGTTGTTGTGAATGAGTCAGAAATAATAAAGATTGCCTTAACTACTCCTTGGGGAACTTATGTCTATGTCAAGATGCCTTTTGGATTAATGAATGCTGGAGCAAATTTCCAAAGAGCAATGGATGTAACATTTGCTGGTTATATTAATGATTTCATTGTTGTTTATCAGGATGATGTAACTGTGTTTCCTAGAAATAGAAATGATCACTTGCAACACTTGGAGAGAATGTTGATAAGGTGTAGAGAGTATGACATGCCATTGAATCCCAATAAGTGCCACTTTGGAGTGCAAAAGGAAAAGCTGCTTGGTCACATTATATCAAAAGAAGGGGTCATGATAGATCTAGAGAGAGCGGAAGCCATCAACAATGTTCCAATTCCAAGAACTAAGAAGGGAATTCAATCATTCTTTTGACAAATAAACTTTATCAGAAGATTTTTGTCTAACTTTGTTGAGTTGACCATCCCCGTTACTAGCATGCTAAAGAAGGACCAAGTTATAAAATGGGAAGAATTTCCCATTTAAGCTTTCAATGGGATCAAAGAAGCACTAAAGCATATAATTACAAGAAGCCTTTTCAAGTGTTCTCTTTTGCTTCAGAAAACACCATTGCATCTTTTTTGTTGCAGAAGGATAATGAAGGGGATGAGAGACCAATTGCCTTTTTCAATAAGGCATTGCAGGGAGCTGAGTTGAAGTACACCATCATGGAGAAGCAAGCATTTTCCTTGGTGAAAGAAACAAAGGTTTTTGGACCCTACATATTGAGCTCTAAAGTCATTGCTTATGTTCCCCACACCATGGTGAAAGACATCTTATTTAAGATGGAGGGCTTAAGCAAAAGATGAAGATGGGTGAACAAGTTATAGGAGTATGACATGGATATCCAAACCACAACATTAGTAAGAGGTTTGGGCCTAGGTAAGCTTATGGCTGAGAGAAACTTGCAAACTATCGAGGTGAATGAAGTAGAAGGAGAAAGGGTGGATGTCCTTGAAAATTTGGTAAGCTCTGAATGGTACAAGGATATAATATTTTATCTCAAACATCTATACTTCCCTGAATATTTGAGTAAAAATCAGAAAAGAGCTCTTAAGTTAGCCTCTTAAAAGTATGTCATTACTGATTTTGGGTTATCTTGGATGAACCTCGAGGGAGTGCTCTTGAGATGCATTACTGAAGATGGGGCCCTCAAAATAATTTTTGATCTCCATGGAGGAGTCTGTGGGGGACATTTTGTTGGAAGAGTTATAACACATAAAATCTTGAGGGCTAGTTATTGATGGCCAAATATCTTCAAGGATACAACTCTATTGGTTAGGAAATGTAAAAGTTTCTAGCATTTTTCTGGAAGAATGAAAGCTTCAGGGTCCCTTCCTTTGCATCATGTGTGAGTTGAAGCCCCATTTAGACAATGGAGAATGGATTTCATTGGGAAAATTTATGATCCTTCCAGTGTTGTTCATAAATTGATTCTTGTAGCCAGTAATTATTTCACTAAGTGGGTGGAAGAAGTCCCCACCAAGAAGGTAACACACCAAATTATCATGGAATTCATATTGAATAAAATCATATGCAGATTTGGAGTGCTAGCTAAAATTGTTGCTGATAATGCCATGAGTTTCAGAGCTAAACCTTTGGTGGCAATGTGCAAAGAGTATGGAATCAATCTGACATATGTTTCTAACTACAATCCCCAAGGAAATGGACAAGATGAGTTCCAAATAATAAAAACTTGTTGAAAATCATTAGAAGAACATTGGAGATGAACAAAAGGAAGTGGGGTGAGCAAATGAAATTTGTTGTTTGGGCTGATAGAATCACTGTCAAAAGAGATAATAGTAAGAGCCCACTTGAGTTGGTATATGGAACTCAAGCTTTATTGCCCCTTCATTTACAATTGTCTTCATTTCAGTTTTTTCAACAAATTAAAGATCAAGAAGTTAGGCCATATGATGTCTGAATCAATCAAATTATTGATTTAGATGAAGAAAGAAGTGCATCCCATCAGCAGCATGTGAATTTTAAAGAAAATATGAAGAATTTATTTGACAAGAAGATGACTCCCAGAGATTTCAGGATTTGGGATCTTGTGCTTTTATGGGATAGTAGGCATGAAGATAAGGGCAAGCATGGTAAATTTGATGCATTGTGGATGGGCCCTTATTCCATTGATATTATGAATTGGTGAAAATACCTTCTTCCTAAAAGAATTAGATGGGTAACTGCTTAAATGACTTGTTAATGGCAGGCATTTGAAAATTTTCCTTGATTGATTTTTCAGAATCAAGGTATACTCCATTTGTACAGTGTATAGCTCTTTGTTCTCATTCATCTTTTGTGTTTTTTGTTCATTCTGGTCCTTAGTGACCTAGTTTTTCTAGTTTCTTGGTTCATTTTTTGAAGGATGGTTATGGTTGTTCTAATCTGTAAGCTTATTCTTATCTGTAAGCTTATTCTTTGACTCCGTTGCCCAATAGTCTGTTTTTATCACTTGGTCTGCTATTTTTTCTTGTAACACTCACAGGGAGTTCCCATCCAAGTCAAAGCCGATGTTGGTACTCAAATTAGTCTCACCCCGTTTGTCATTGAATTTCCTCATTTTGTGGCCTCTGTCATGTTTTCTATCTCCCCGTATTGGTTCTTGAAGACTTTGTCTTCCATTTGGTTGCCATGATCAGTCCCTTCCTTGCTCGAGGATCACTTAAAAGTCCTAGAATTTGTTTTTTGTTCTTCTGTCCATCTGAAAGAGTCTGTAAAATGGGCATAAAACTTGAGTTTTTCCTCTCCTTCAATTTTCCACAGCGACGTTTTGTTGTTCTTGTCATTTTTGTCCCAAATACCTGTGGAAATGTGATTGGGTGTAGCTTGAAGGATCATATTTGATCCTTATAACATTTCTAATTTCTCTATCCTTGAAGAAAGATTCATTTCCAGGCTCAAATGGTGATTTTCCTGCATTTTATGGTTTGACGGGTGTATTTTCTCGGTCAAATTCACATCTCAGCATTAGTGGAAATGTGGCCCTTTTTGGTTGGATGCAAATCAACGTGAGGCAGTTTGAAAATTTTAAGGCTCACTTCAGACTCACAACTTGTCCATGTGGAGGAAAGTCACTCATTTTGAAAATCACCTTTTCAGTTTAGTTTTGGAGTTGCGCCAAGGGGACATGTGGAGGTTTCTGTTACTTTTCCCTAGACTTAGAATTTTATTTCATGCAGGCCAGTACAGTTTTAGTGGACCATAGACACATGGAGGGTTGGCGCTCATTTGAGGATCCGCCTTAGGGTCCTACTTTAAAAATTGTGATAGGGAGACATGTGGAGGCTTCCACTGGCTCCGACTTTGTACTTAAACTTGTAAAAATCAATTTTCTAAGGCCTGGGACACGTGGTGTGCCCGCACTTATTCAGGGTCTCCGCTCTTGGGCACCATATCTCAAAGTTGTGCCATGAGGACACGTGGAGGCTTCCGCCGGGTCTTCCCATACTTAGAATTTTTTGGCAACTTTCTAAAGGCCTAGGAACATGTGGAGGGACCGCGCTTGTTTTGGGACCGGCCCCTAAGTTTTATTTTGAAGAAGTGCCACTAGGAGAAAAATTAGAGGCTTCTGCTCACTCTGCTCTTTGCTTAGACTTTTCAACAGCCAAAGGAAAAAACTGTATCGGACCCCAGACACATGGCACCTTCCGCTGAACCTTTAAATTTTTTAACTAACTCCGTCGGACTGAGACACGTGTTGAGCCTGCGCTTGTTTGGGGTCTTTGCTTTTGGGGACCATCTCAAAATGCGCCATTGAGACACATGGAGGCTTCCACTAGCTCCTTTTTACACTGAGACTTTTCAAAGGCCAAAAGGTGTTTTTCTTGGGCCTAGGGCATGTGGAAGGCCCGCGCTTGTTTGAGACTTTCCTCTATGCTTCTCCTTTGCAGTTGCGCTAAGGAAACACATGGACGGCTATGATATAAAGTGGAAAAGGGGCAAAATCAACGATTGTTGTGCATTTCATTTGTTTTTCTTCCATTTTTTCTCCAATAATCTTGGAGACATGAATATGCACTATTTTTCATCATTCTTTGATGAAATTCCTTGTTGTCTCTATCTGTAAGGTGCCATTGAATGGATTTGAAACTTAAATTATGAGTCCAAGGATTGTTAAGGTTGATATTTTGAAGTGGAATTACTCAAGCACTTGCAAAAATGGGAATTACCAGAGGAGATGGATGTGGGGACGAATTGCAGAGGAAAGAGAGGGAAAAGGGATGAAATGATGAAAGTTGCAGGCACAAAAGATAAAAAAGGTGTTTCCTTGAGAGTGAAAAAGATTACTTGTCATATCCAGCTATGTAGAGTCTCCGGAAAATTATTAAAAAGGGTATTTATCGCATTAAAAAATCAGAATGATTAGATGGATTGCCAAAAAATTGTGGCATGGACATCCTAGTCATTAGTTGAGGGCCCAAGAAACATGATCAGTTCATAATTGGTCCACCTGGCAGCTTTCAGATCTGAATTTGTTAAACGTCACTTTCTGAAGAAGATTGTTAACAAGCAAAGGTCCCTCGAATATTATTTCTTTCTGGGGGGAAAATTGAGTGAGTAAAATGTATAAAGGCAATAAGAATACTCTTACAAATGGTCAGAGGTTGAATTCCTAAGATAAAATTTGAGAAAGTCGTGTTCCTGAGAGACCAAGCTAAGATAACCTCTTATTTTCTTTTGTGTTATATTTTCTATCATGTCAAGTTGGTTACAAATGTATAGTCATTGATGAGCACTAAGAATGCTCTAGAAGCTTTCCCTTGGTGATGAATCTAAGCAATTTTGAAATTAATTTGTGTCCAATCTCTAGAAATTTGTGTCTTCTTTTGTTTTAAAATGTCTGCAAATAGTTTCTTTCGTTCCTATTGTAATCTTATATTGAAATATTTGTTAAATCATACACGATATCGTCCCTGTGACAGTTTAATGGTATTTGCAATTTCATTTCAAGAAGAGATTTCATCTTGGATGAGATAAATAAATTTAAAATCAATTCACTGACATTTGTTGATAAAGATTTTCTGTAAGTCTTCGGCTGTACCTTAGGCGTGATTGATCAAAGACTTTGGTGTTTAATTGAGTCTTTCAATTCGAGCCTTCGTGTTAGAGCCTCAAAGATTATTTGAAAACATGTTGATCTGGGCCTCCATTAAAGCACACCTTCTGGTTGAAGGGATGTATTAACTATTCTGAAGCTTTCTGTTGTTGAAGTTGTTCATTACTGTGAAGTCCCTTCAAAGATCTGGTATAATCAACTTTATCCTACTTAATCTCCCACCAATATCATTTAAAAACCATTGAATCCATCCTGAACTACCCCTGTTTGCCCTGTATATCAACAAAGGAACAAAATCTACTCACTAAAATATGCAAAACACTCAGGATTTCTTAATGTCTTCAGTTACATTAGTCATGTGTTGAAAGTATCTCCATCATTTAGAAGTGACAACTCTTAATATTTAAATCATGGAGTATTGACCGTATTTTCCCAAGGTTTTCTTTATAAAAATTTTCCAAAAGAAGGACATCTCCATCTCCTTCATCAAACATACATTACACTAAGGGTCCTCTCACCCTGGTCGAAGAGGCACAACCTAAAGTAGCGAGGACATGCCAAATCCTCTTAAAGGTGCTATCCATCTCTCCACAAATCTGAGTAACAAAGGGCTAATTAGATCTCATCCCTGGCTACGAAATGACACACACTATGATCTATCTGTCCCTAAGTTCTCATGTCGAATCTGTGTTGTTTCTCGGCTCGAAAAGGAGAATGAATTTGGATACCAACACAACCTATGGAAGGAGGGATGAGAGTCATGAACCTATGACTAGGCAGTATGAATATGTAATGTTCCCAAATGGAAAATTCTTGTACCCCCAGATGGATTTTGGGTAAAACCACAATCTAAAGATCAACTTCTAAATAATTTATAAAACAGTTCAAAGAAGATATGAATTTTATACATGCATGGTGACTTGCATAAGAGATGAAAACCCACAAAATAAAAGGCAAAAACACTTAATCTCTAGTGGAATAAACTTAGAAAATTTTATAAAGATAGAATCAATAGAGAAATACATTATTTGACTTGAAAATAGGCTATAATTATTTCATCAAAATTTTATAGATATCTGCCCTCAGACACAAATGAAAATAACACTTCTTCATTACCATTTTTAATAAAAAATTAGTAGATTTGATTTATAAAAATCAAGAATATGAACAATGATCAAAATATGATCCCAAGCATCTCTGGAACCCCACAAACCATCTCTTCAAGTGGGCCAATCCTCCTAGAAAAGGGATGTAAATAAAGAGAAAAACACAACCACAAATTTCCTCTTCAAACCCTTATGAAAATATGCAAACTTCAAACCTCAAATACACAGAAAAACTACTAGAAAATCAGATATCTCCATGATATGCAATGGAAATCCATGTGTGGAGAATCCACACAAATAGGAGAAGGTTTTTCACCCTTTTATTAGATCCCTTAGAGGGTTTTTTTTCCTCAAGAGGTTATTTCTAAAGGTTTTCATCCTTAGAAATATTTTTGTTAAGCTCAAAGGCTCAGACAAAATTAAGATTTGTTCAAAATAGAAAAATAATTCCTTCTACAAGTAGGTAAACTCGCTTTTATAGATGTAATGGGCCAAATAGCCTCCCTAAATTTCAATCAGATCCCACCCCTTGCATTTAATGTTTTATCCACCTTTTTCATCCTCCAAAGGGGTTTCAATTTCTCCTTAGGGAGAATAACAATGTAAAGTGATATTTCTTTTTTTCTTATTTTTACTTTATCACTTTATATTGTATTTTCTATTTTTAAATTGAGTTTATCATTAATAAATTAATATAAATTACTTATAATATTATTTATTTTGCACGTTTATAATTGATTTTTTTTATGATAAGTTTCACTTTCTGACACACTTTACCTGTTGGGAAATAGAATTGGGCTAAATTTCATCGACTAAGAAGGAAATATTACAATCCTTCATTTCCAAAATTACTTTCCCTCAAGCAATTGTAACTCATTTGACCAAGTTCCAAGTGCACAAGATAAAACATGCTATAGTGTTAAAAAATTCTAACTCCTGTACCTGTCAAGTGAGATATATCTTTCCACCATACACTTCTCTCAAGATGATCATATACAACAATTTGCATTAAAAGATTTATGTCTTATGTTGCAACCCATATCCATCATGCTATCACACTTCTTATAATGATTCAGAATTTGCATCAAAAGAAAGGAACTTGGATCCACTTCATATTGAATATTTCTCACCTCTTTCCATACAAATATTCATTTCCCCTTCACGGGCTACAAGAATCACTTCTCTTATACCACTGTAATATCTCAAAATGGAAAATGTTTACCCCCAGATGGATTTTAGGAAAAAACCCAATCCCAAGAACAATTTTTAAATATTTTATAAAATATTTCAATGGAGATATAAATTTTATACATGCATAGTGACTTGCACAGGTGATGAAAACCCAAAAACTAAAAGGTAAAACTAGTTAATATTTATTGGAATCAATTCAACAAATTTTATGAAGATAGATTAAAGAGATAAATACCATATTTGAATTCAAATCAACCTAGAATTATTTTCTCAAATTTTTGCAGACAACTGCCCTCAAATATAGCTGCAAATAACACTTCTTCAACCTCCTTCATGGTGTCCTCTTGTTCTACAACCTGCTCACCACGGTTCCCCTCATCCTCAATCGTGAAGTTTGAAAGCTCAAACTCTTCTTCGACATTAGAGTTTGAAGGGGATGAAGTGGGAGGAATAAATGAAGGTTCTTATGTGGCCTTCTTTGTGTTCAAAGCCTTTGAAACTGAAAGGTATCTTTCCTCCACATCCAGAATGCACTCCTCCTCTTTTGGATTTGGAGTATCTGCTTCTTCCCTCTCTTATGTTGTAACCGAAGCCTCCACTACTTGTCACTTGAACTCAACCTCCTTCGGGGGCTTGACCATCAAGGGGATTTTATTAATCCCAAATCTAAAAGCCAAGATCACCAAGGTTGTAATTTTTTCTTCTTTTCTTATTTCTTCTTCTTGCTGCTCCCCTTGACTAGATTCTTGATTTTCTTCCCGACATGGGCTCGGGAAAGTAGGAGGAGTAGTGGGTGGGGTCTCAACTAATTTTGAGATTTTTTGTGGTGGTGAGGGAAGTGGACTTTCTTTTTTCTTTTGAGGGAATGATTTTTTGGAAGAGAAAAGGGAAGTAAAATTGAGATGATATGGAAGATTAGAAGATGGAGAAGTGAAATAAAAAATTGGGGCAATATACAATGGGTTTGAATCTTGACACTACTGAAACAATAAAGGTTGGGATGGAGAAAAAGGAGCATAAGGAGTTGGTGATTGACTTACCCATTGACAAGGTTGTCTTGCATTTTTTTCTTATGCTTCTATCTCCTCAGTCCACTGTGTAAGTTGAGGCATCATTTTAAGCACGAATTGAAGCTTGTCCTATGGCATATAGTGTCTTGGAAAAGGGCCTTCCCATGGACAAGATGTCCTGCAGCCAAATTTGAATGCCTTCATTTGTGTTGTAGCCCGAGACTGAACCATGTTAGCCTCCATCCTTTGAATCTTCTCCAGTAGGTCAGCATTCTCCATATAGTTGTTATCATCATATACGTACCCATGATCTTGATAAGCTCCATAGCCAAAATGGTTTTGGCACTACTTATATGGGTAAGCATGATGGTTGTGAATCTAATCATAATGCTGATTTGGAGGAGATAAGAAATACATTGGAGGTGTACTGCACTGCTGTTCCTACAAGTGTGAATTCCAAGATGGGAATGAAGCCAGGACTACACAACTTCATTTGAATGTCAGAAGATGAAAGATGTGGAAAGAAGAACAGGTGGAAATGGATGGAAGGAAAGTATACAACTCATATAATGGGTTTTTGATCAAATGGAGTCGCCAGATGTGATTTACATGTGCCTCTAAAGGCTGAATCTCACCAAGAACACATCAAATTGATGAAATGAAGTGGTAAGGTGCTTCAAACCCGTCCCACTTGACGTGTGAAAACTGTTGATGCAGAATCAAAGCACCCTCTGAATGGATTGATTTTGAATGGGGCATCCGGTGCAATCTACATAACATTGGACCATCTCTCAAGCTATGGGACTTGTGGGCTTGAGATGGTCCTCCAGAAAATTTTTGATTCTTCTTCCTAAACTACCTACCACAAGCTACTCTAATGTAGGAAAACTATGTAATCCTAATCTAACCTTCCAAGGGACCAGGGAGAGAGAGCATGAAAACAAAGCCTAGACTAAAGCGGTGATACACCAAAGAAAGAGGTTGTTGATCACAAATTCAACTTCCTGAACAATGGAGAGGATGGACAAGATACATCATAGGCCAAAGATAAGAGTTCACACAGAAAACCATTTCAAACCCATTAAACATAGCTCTCAAAACCTGCAATAGACATCAGAAATATGCACACTATACCTTGCAATGATGAGAGGAAAGAAGAGACATATAAAAGAAGCAAATGATGGAAAAAATGCATCATGAAACAAATTTTATTTTCTCCATGAGTTCACACAGTACATCATTAATTGGAAAGAGGAAAGAAAACGCCATTACAAAGCAAAGAGAGGAGGTTTAAACTCCACATTTGACCCTAGAGAAGAAAGAGGGATGGGGGTAGGAGAGAAAAAATGACCCACATGTAAAAAAATTTCCCTCCTTATAATATATATGAAGAATATGAGAGAGAAAGGAGAGAAGAAATTGAATCCTACCTCAACCACTCTATTGACCTACTCCAAATCCTAGAAAGCATTGAATTCACCTACGACAATGATGGGTTCCACTGCAAAAACCCATGCCTCCATGTGTTGTTTCTTGTTGGGAAAGAAAGGAAGCCCGTACTTAATTATGGTGGTAGGTGAGAACCTTGACAGCCTAAAAAATGGAAGACTGTATTTAAAATTCTTGGTGGGCTTCATGATTTATCTTTCATTGAATTAACCTTCTGCTAATTTTTTCCAAACTACTTGTGTTTGGAGTTTATCCATGCAACATCCATGTGGAAGCCCCATGCATTCTTACAATTTTGTTGCCTTTTAGGGTCCTGGGAATGTGATGTGCCCGCACTTGGCACTATCCGTGAACATGCTGCTTCGTTCCTTTAGGTGAGTAAAGGTCCCCACTATATATGATGTCAAAACCCCTTTCCGGGTGGGACCTTTGTAGTTAGCTCAACGTGGAAGCCCTACACATTTTAAAGATTTTACCCCCTCCTTTCACTCTTGAAGTTGCAATGGTTGGACACTTGGCATCGTTTACGAAATTGCTCTACCTACTTTGTTTTCTGCCTTTTCCACCTATTTAGGAGCAACTATGTTAACCCGAGACATGTGGTGGCTCAATGCTCATTTGGGACCTACCTCCAAATTTTTCCTTTGGATTCGCATCGATGAGGTAAGTATAGGCTTCCGAAGGATTTTAGACTTTTCAACGGTTGGTTATTGATTTTTGGGCTCTGGAAATATGGAGAGCTTGTGCTTGTTTGGGGAATGACACGTAGCAGCTTCCACTGGCTCTGCTACTTTGCTTCAACTTTTCAATGGCTGGTGAAATCATTTCAGACTCTAAACATGTGGAAGACTGGTGCCTATTTGGGAACCCAATTTTGAATCTACCTAGAGAGTTACACCAATGAGGCACATGGCACCTTCCGCTAGCTCGTAGACTTTTCAATGACCAGTTCTACCTTTTTGGGCCCTAGACATGTAGAGGGCCTACAGTCGTTTGAGTTTTTGCTTTAGGTCACACATTTGAAGTTATGCCAATGAAACACATGGAGGCTTCCGCTGACTCTTCCCATGCTTAAATTTTTCAATAGTCGGTTCTACCTTTTCGGGCTCTGAGCATGTGGAGGGTCTGCGCTCGTTTGGGAACTACCTTTGGATTTTATCTTTGAATTGGCGCTGAGCTGACATATGGAACCTTCCATGGTTCTTTGTTCTTTCCCTTTAAATTTTTAGAATTGTGTTGAGCTAACACGTGGTGCCTTTTGTGAGTCCATTTCTTTTCTTGGAGTTGAATTGCTCTGGGCTCGATTTTGAACCCTCGCTTTTAAACTTCAGGATTCAAGCATGATACACGGAAGGGAAACAGAGGGAAGGTGCACGTGAGGAGGGTGTGTGGGACAATAGGGTGTACGCGAACATGTGATAGGAAGACATGAAACTTATCCAATTTAAAAGGCATCTGCAAAGGGGCGCGCAGAAGAATTGCATGGCACAGGGAGTGCGTGGGAAGACTACGGCCTATGAAAAGTGCCAAATGAGAAAGCCTACGAGTGCGTAACCTGAAATGTGAAGCATCAAAGAAAGATTCAAAGTAAAATTCATCCAAATAGTTGCTAGAGTTGTTTGGATAACACTTAGATTAAAGGAGAGATGCTTCCTTGTGCTCAAGATCCTTTGAAGAAAGAGTTGTGTGACATAATAGAGTGTAGAAAATCCAATGTTAACACCTGTAGCAAGATTTTGAGCCACGAAATCACAATAACCTAAATGCATGGATATCAACAAATAAATAACCCTCCATTACAAATAACTGTAGCTAGTTTTTGTTTGTTTTTTTTACTGCGGGTATTTAGATGAATATTTAGATGGTATGCACAGGGATGCTACAGAGAGAAAAAGCAACGCTCCTAATTAGTAATTTCTTGAAACATTAAAGCCTTTTAACAGACCCATTTCTTGTGTATCATGTCATCATTGTAGTCTGTGAGCCCACATTTCATGCATTTAGTCTAACAACTCACATGCCAAATGTAGGCTTCCACATTTTTCATGCCTATATACCAAGGTGTTTCCAACACAACATCTAAAAAAATTCTTCTATCCTTGATCCTTGTTGGACGTATCTACCTTGCTTTGGTGCTAACCCTTTTTGGCACAAGATGAGAGGAGATTTTAGTCCACGAGACACATTTCTTTCAAGAATTTTAGCTAGTAGTTTACATGCCTTTCGTATGCTTCCACATGTTGCAGGAAGATCTGCCAGGGCACTTACAACTACAAAATCTAGCAAAAATTATCATTTTGGGCTGACTAGGAGAAATCTGGAATAAGTTTGGATTTCCAATATTCTTTGATGGATGTCCATACTCTTTTTTAGAGCTCGAGCTTTGACATAGGTTGGGAGAAAGCGTGTAAATGTACATACTACTCAGATTGGAGCTTATTTTATTGCATAAGAGAAACCATGTAAACTTCTTGTGAGGATGACCATGTCTTTTGTGTCTTGTATTGTTCTTCATGTCTGCAACTAACCAAATACTGCTAAATTTGCAATACTAACTTGGGTTTTTGTGTGGTTGAGGTTCCAGGATCAAAACTAAAGTGATTTTACTATAGTGCAAGGAAAAACGATAGGTTTGATTAGCCATTAAGGGTGCCCATGTGTGTTGTCAACCCACTTGCAACACTCCACCACCCTCAACCAAATGCATTCACACACTCCTTTGTTTATAAATATTTCTTTAGTTATATTTTACTATTATTTTACAGTTGGCACTACATTTGCATCCCCTTATAAGAGCATCATCCTCAATGCGACACAAGACCTAATATCAAAGGCTACATAAGCAATAAAGGCTATAATGACACATGTCATTTAACAAAATGACTTGTTGGTACAACACGACCACAAGGTATAAGGAAAAATCCTTGACGATTTCCATATGTTCTGTGAAAAATTTGGAGTTTTCAATTTACATTATTACCTAATTACTCTTTTCCTTTAATATTTTTTTTTTCAATCTCAAGCTCTTAATATTTCATTGTTTTAAGATTTTAGTTTGTTTATTTTTGTGGGTACCCAGCAGAAATTGACATCATACTACCACATTAGGGCTAAAAACAACACTAATGATTCACAAGACATCATGATATGTACTTTCATGACTATATCACATCACAAGAACTCAACCGAACCATTTAAAAAAAACTTAAATAGCTCTCACAACATAGTAATTATCATATATGCTTCTAACACAAAGGTACTCGTAACATATGTAGAGTACAACATGATGGAATTTTGAACATGTACACATACAGGAGATTCACACAACTCAAAACCATAATTATAACTATATATGGTCAAGATGGAAACAACGCCATACCAATAATGAGGAGAATCAATCCTCAACATCATAAAATACAACCGGACTCACAAGATTACACATAACTCACTATACCAACTCCACACATCACAAGACATCACAAAACAATCTTGATATATCTCCAAAACCATAAAAAAGAATACATATACCCCCCAAGAATCAATGAATAACTCCATATACCTCTCAAAGCAACAATCACACCCACACAAATCTCTTATGCCTCCCTTAAGTCTCTTATGCCTCCTTCAAGTCTCTTATGCCTCCCTGAAGTCTCTTATGTCTCCCTCAAGCAATAAAATAAATGAAAATTTTCCTTTTCGCTCCCCAAAAGAGGCCAGTCACCCTATGGCCCTAGGCGCATAGAGTCCAGATACCTCTAACCCAAGTGACACAATATCTCATGGTTCAACAGCCCGATAGTTATTTTTAACTCCTTGGGGCGTACCCCTATACAACGAAGCGGGTCCATAGGTTCCACCACTCTAAGGTCAATCCTATGACCCTATTCCAACACATTACTAGATTAGAACCTGTTAGTGTAGAATCACAACACCCCTGATTGTCTACAACTAGATGCATTGAGACTCTTATTTTGATTGCACAACATGGAGAATATCTCAAAGTATGGGACCTTGTGCGTTGAGAGAGCTCTCTGGAATAAGGTCAGTTTGTATTCCTCTGTTCAGGTGCACACAAATAAATTGTAGAGGATCTATTCTAAAACCTACTCTATCTTACCAAGGAGACAGGGTTGAGAAGATAAAAAAAATAAACCTAAGCTAACGAGGTGATGCACCAAAGGAATGTTAGACACTCGTTTTGAAATTTAACATAGACCACAGAAATACAATACAAACACCATGCACATGTAACCAAACTATAATGAGAGATCAGAAAGGAAACAATAAAACACATGAGTAGGTCAAGATTCATCCACAGACATATATTATTGCTCCAAAGTCGATACAGTACATTATAGTAGCCAAGAGGCTAAACTTAGCATTACAACATGAATGGGGAAGTTAGGACTCCACAAACTCATCTATAGACCAGAGGAGAAGGGAAGGTGTGACACAAAAATGTCCAACCCTTTTCAATGAGCCCAGGTCCTTCTTTTATAGATGTTGCACAAAGAGAAGAAGGAGAGAGGCAAGAAAACTAATTTGAACCTCAGCTACTAGCCATCAACGCCCCTACAAATCCTCCCACAATCTCGTGAATCTGTCGCTCTGTGTTTGCTCAGCATAATGAAGAAAGAAGAACAATGGATCAAATCTAATTTGAATTGGTTATTGGAGAAATCAGATTGCATATTAATGGCATGAAGACATTTTCCCATTTTCCACCCTCCCAACCTTGCCAATATTAAATTTTTAGGTTTCCATGGAGTGGACCAGGTCGAGACCTTTCCAATGGTGCAAAATTTGTTGAGTTTCTAGAAATGGGTCGAAAGATATGTCCATTTGAAAGTTTCGAGTCGGGTCCGTAAAAAAATGGTGAAAACCAGTTAGAAAAATGGGTCCGTGGGCCTAAAAATCACTTTGTACCTTTTGACACGAAAATACAAAAATGCCAAAATTACCCCACAGCCCCGCAATTCACTTTTGGAAAAATATCATCTTCGGAACCGTCGGCCCGCATTTTCCATTTGGGAGAAAAGTCTCTCCCAGGCCCACCGACCTGTATGCAATTGAGGACTGACACATGTTTGTTGGGCATTAGTAGAGGTGTGGCTCATTTTTTCACTTTATGCCTTCTTGGGGAAAAAAGTTCAAACTTCCTCCGATGACCCGCCGGCCCACTTTGACTTTTCAACATGACCACTTGCCCCTTTGCAAGCCATAGGCATTTTTCTTCATTTGGATTTAAGATCCCCTGCGGGCTTGCGGGCTCGAAATTCACTTTGCGCCCTATTTGTAAAAATCACAAAAGTTCCAAAACTCCCCGCAAACCCGCCGGCCCAAAATTCACTTGGGTAAAAAATATTCTTTGGGCTTGTCGGCCCGCATTTTCCATTCGGGCGAAAAGTCTCTCCTAGGTCCGACGGCCCGTAACTTGCAAAATATGAGGAGTTAGAAGGACTTCTTTATATTTTTAGAAAGGGGAAGAAATTTCCCACCTAATGAAGATGATTTTAGGAAACCTTAAGTTCTTAAAATATCTAAACAATTAGATTAAACCTGCTCACAAAAAGAGGAAAAATGGGTGTAGTTAACTAGAAATAAGCATGAGCTTATCATTGATAACAATTTGGTGACTCAAAGGGGACATTTTCCTATTAGGTGAAGAGATCATCTACCTTTTGAATAATCCATTGGGCATGGAGTCATAATTGATAGCCTGATCTGATCTGAACTTTGGAAATACTATCTCTGAGTCGCTTGGACATTGTTGGAACTAGAGCTGACCCTGAATCTTTTGGAAATGGGCCCTTTGAGACTTAATTTTAGTTGCTCTGCATTTGTTCTATTTTAAAATTAGCAACTATCGTGGCAACCATGGGTCTCCTTGATATAAATGGTGAAGGGCCTGATGTATTCACCTAGAGGCACATCAAATTTTATAACAACACAAACCTAGAGCAATAAAAAACTTGTGTCACAACACTTAGGGAAATGAAACCTACGCTACAACAAAACAATGTGCATACACACTTTAGGAAATTAAAATCCAAGGATAATATTTTACAATGACAAGAAATTTTTCCTTACGTAACAATGTTTGAGGTAGATCCTATTGATTGGGATCTACAAGTCTTTGCCATCAAAGTTAGCCATTTGAAAGGAATTTCTACTTGTACATCTTGTGACCATGTAGGGGCCACTCCAAATGGCATCAAACTTGGAATACTTCCTAGTTTTTCCAGATCTGCATACCACTTCAAAACTAAGTCCCCTTCTTGGAAGGTCCTTGTTCTTGCTTTCTTATAAAAGGTATTCTTGATCAATGCTTGATTCTTATCCATGACCTGCATTGCATGCTCTCTTGTGTCTCCTACTTCCATCAGCTCTACATACATGATCTCCATAGGTTCTAACTCGGCCAATTCCAACTATTTCATGAGCTCCAAAGTGGTAAAATCCAATGATATGGGTAATACTACCTCTTTTCCATATACGAGCATGTATGGGGAGCTGCATGTGGAACTTTTGGATGTGATCTTATCATCCCATAGAGCTGATTTGAGATTTGTATGCCAAGTTATCTGATTTTCATCAAGAGTCCTTCTGATAATCCTTAGTAGGTTCTTATTTGTGGAATCTGCTTGGCCATTACCTTGAGGGTAATAGTTTGATGAAGTGCTAAGGTACACACCATTCTTGACTGCCCAGTCAGTGATATTTGTACCAAGGAATGCCAATGCATTATCTGATATAATGGTGACAGGGACTCCAAACTTTGTGGTTATTCCTTCATAGAAATCCAAGATGTTGGATTCATTTGCTTCTTTTAGTGTCATTGCTTCAGTCCACTTGGTGAAATAGTCTCTTGTAGTAAGTATCCACATGTAGCCTTGGCTTGAATTTGGGTTAATCACCCCAATGAAATCTAGTCCCCACTGCATGAATGGTTGATCCACTGAAATGGGACGAAGGGGCAGGGCTGTTAGCTTCTCCTTTCTTGTGAAGAATGCATAGTTTTTACACTTCTTGACCCATGATTTTTAGTCCTTGAACATTGTAGGCCAATAATAACTAGCTTTCATGATCTTGAGAGTTTTTACTCAAGGGGAAAAGTGACCTCCCACTTCTCCATCATGGAACTCATGTAACACTCTCTCAATTTGGAATGTCTCAACACACCTCAATATAACACTATTGATATCCTTTTTAAAAAAGACACCACCAACAAGTACATCTGGAATGGCTTGTAGTATAAAGTATCTTCTCTTTGCTTTGCTCCATTCTTGGGAGAAAAAACCTGTTTGGAGGTCATGCACCAAGTCTTGGGTCCAACATGTAGTAGTTACATCACTAACTAGTTGCTCTTGATCATTTTGTAGAAATAGGACAACCTCTTTTTCACCCACTGACTCATCCTGTTGCTTGGAGGTGAGTTGTTCACATAAACCCTTTCCTCAAACCAATTTGGTCACCTTGATCTAAATTTCATATTCCATTACTTGAGTGATCCAGCCTACTCTCTTCTCATTTAAGTCCTTTTTCAAGAGAAAATCCTTGACACCGACATGGGACACTAGCAGTTGAATCTTATTGTTTGATACCAAGTGTTTGAACTTCTTCAAGCTCCTAATAACATCAATGAAATGCTTTTTAATGAAAGATTATTTAACCTCATAGTCCTCCAAGCTCTGACTGAAGAATGCTATTGGTTTTTTTTAACCTTCCTGGTTGGGCTTGACTAAGATGGATGAAATGGTGTCTGAACCTCCGAAAGCATATAACATAAAGTATTTTGATAAGTATGGGTTAACAAGAGTTAGATCCGATGATATTTCAAGGTTTATGGCCTCAACACTCTCTTTTCCTTTTGTTGTCCTTTTAAATGCAAGACTCTTCTTTAACATCATTGTTAAAGGCTTCACAAGAGTAGAAAATTCAGGTACAAACTTGCGAACAAAGTTTATCCTCCCCAAGAAGCTTTGGAGAGATTTTTGTGTTGTTGCAATGTAATTGTTCAGATGGCTTCCACCCTTTCAGGATCAATTGTCAACCCTTCTCTCGAGAGAATGTGGCCCAAAAAATTCCCCTCATGAGCCAGGAACACACTTCTTTGGGTTCAGTGATACTTCAAGCCTTCTACACCACTGAAACACCTTTCTGAGGGGGAAGAGATGGTCTATAACATTATTTGAGAAGACGATGATATCATCTAGATACACGAGGAAAATACTGTTGATTAGGCCTTTGAATTCCATGTCCATAGCTTGTTGAAATGTTTCTCCACAATTTTATAATGCAAATGGCATCTTCTTATAAGCATATGTGCCCCATTTGGTGGTGAAGGTTTTCTTAAACTTATCTTCCTCTTTTACTATTATCTGGTTATAACTTGAGTATCCATATAGCAATGAAAACCTCTCAGATCCAACTAAAACCTACAAGATATGTTCCATTGATGGAAGTGGATAGTGATCTTTGAATGATGCTCTGTTTAGATCATGAAATTCTACACACAACCTTATTTCCCCACTTATTTTCCTCACATGCACCAAGTTTGCAACCCAACTTGAATTCTTGATAGGGAAGATGATGTTTGCCTCAATTATCTTGTTCAATTATTTTCTTATGAGATGATCGATGTGAGGATTTACTAGCATTTGCTTCTATCTAAAAGAATTAGATCCTAAATCTAGCTTGATACTGTGTTGTGCCAAAGTTAGATTTGGGTTGAAACCTCTTAAATATTTATAAGTCTAGGAAAAGACATTTGGGAATTCTTGACAAAGTTGAATAAACTCAAATTTTTCTTGTTGAATGTATACCTTGCCAATCTGCAACATTTTTCCTTCTTCTATGCAAATGGGATCTGAATCATCACCTTTTACCTGAATATTCACCTTCTCCTTTTGGAATTGGTCATTTGGGTTAAAGACTGATTCCAAAGTGACAAAACCCTTTGATATTTTTTTGGTCCTCAGCTGCACTAGTTGATCGCCATACTATTGTTCTAACCTGTCTTAGTTCCTAGAGGAGAACTCAGCTTCTTCATGTAGAAAGTTGCTAATTTTTTTATCATTTTCAAAAACGTGTATGAGACAGCTGGCCTTAAAACCAACTTGATATGGGGTTGGGATTTATCACTCTTGATGCTCTCCAAAATGTCGAAGGCTGCCCCAATTGCTGCCAGTCTATCTATTGCTTCATTCTTCTTCCTTGGGATGGAATTGATGCTAAATGCTTCAAAATCCTCAATGAGGTCCCATACCCGGTTCTTGTAGCTCTTTATCAGGTCGTTCTCAGCAGCATTTTTTCTTTGGACTTGATTTACAACTAGCTCACTGTTGCCAAACACTTGCAAGTTTCTTATGCTCCTTTTCCTTTCCCAATGCAGTCCCTGGACCAAAGCCTCATACTCTGTTGTATTATTTGAACAATAAAATTGGAAACATAAAGCTGAGTATAATTTCATTCCTTGAGTCAAAAAAATCATAGCCTCTCCTCCGGATGCTTGTCTACTCCTTGAGCCGTCAAAGAAAAACTGCCATACTTCATTATCATCTTTGTGTTCTGGCTTAATGATGTCAGGAAGAGGGTGATTCTCTTCATGTAAAAAGTAGATTCCTAGCTTAGATTCCTCCATTTCCTTATAAGGGTCAAAATCATGCCTCTTGTTTTCCCACTCGTCGAAAGTCAAGTATGTAATAAAACAAACCTTGGTATCTACTTGACAAGTGCTTGGGAGGTCCTCCTAATCAAAAGATGAACAATTGGCATTGATCGGGATGGGTACATAAGACTCAATATGGTAGTCTACATTGGGATCATATCTAAATATGGCCTTAGCTCCATACTTTTTTCTAAAAAGAATGTGTGACCAATCAGCAAATAGATAGCCCCCAATCTTAGCAGTGAAGTCTCTTGACAAACACAATGGAAAATGTGGTGGCAAGTCTATGACTGATACATTTTGCAACATAGTCACACTGGGGAAGTCATGCAGTGTGAGGCTCAAATATTTGATGACTCCAACAGTTATCACTATTATCCCATCTGATTGCACTACCCCCTGGAGATGATTTCCTATTGAAGACCTAGCTAATCGGCTATTTGCTTTAGCATTACAAAGCTACTTGCTCCCGAATCAATCATATAATTATGTACCAATTTTTCCCCAATGATCAATGAAACATAAAATTAAGGGGACTTTAGATTATTACCTTATTGTCCTCCATGATTTCCACCAGTTTAAGCTGCATTAGTAAACACTTTCTCTTACTTGTTAGGGGGCTGATTTGAGCTTGACCAATTGGCCATAGTAGTCTGCAACAGATCTCTCTGTCCTAGAATAGTCAATGACTCCCACATTGAAATATTCACATTTTTCTTATTCATTTGTTCGATGATGTTAAATGAGCTATCCTTTTTCTGCCCCTTTCCTGGTACATTTTTCTCTTGCACATGGGTCATTTCAACTGGTGCCTGAGTGCGTTTGGAAGGTGGATTTGAATGACTCTGAATATTGGGATTTGCATTCTGAGTACCAATACCTTATGGAGTAATGGAGGGTTGAGGATTACCTGAGTTTGGTGACTGGCCCTCTCCAATATTCCTTTTCTTGGACCGTGTTTTGGAAGCTACACTTTGATAAGGTGTTTGATTCATCCCATAGAAGTCTTTAGCCTTCCAATTGACAAGCATAGTCTCACTTGGAGATTATTCTTGCTGAACTCCTTACTATTGATTCTCTTCTTGGCTGGACTGTTGTGACACACCAATGGTTTATACAATCAAGGCCTAGTTTAGTGCACCATTAAAACACATTGATTGGTTATGTGGCTAATTGCATGGGAAACAAAAATCATATTTTTGGGCCATGTTGTTTTGTGTTGGAACCAAGGCCCTTAATGTTGAAGTGGTCTTTGGATCATATGACCAGAAATTCCTAGCAGTTTGAGGTTGTCCTTGGTTTTTGTTCTGATTTGCACCCTAAGCCGGTGGCCTATTTTGCTGATATGGGGGTCTAGCCTGATATTGATCTTAAGGCTGATATGGCCTGGAACTCTAAGCTTGTTGCCTCTTGATAGTTAATAACTCATTCCCTAGATTCTGTAGCTTTTTCATAACTTCTTAAAGATCTTTTGAGGTGCTAGAGGATGAGGTAGAGGCTTCAACTGAACTTCGATTCCTAGGGGTAGGTATAGGAGCCAATGTGGGTGTCTGAATAGTGCTTGAGGATGATAGTTCTGGGTATAGAGGCATGGGTTGCCTAGGAGCAAGTTTCCCAACCTGAATTAAACAATTTTCAGCTATTATGGAAATGTCATAGGCTGCAGGTAAGGTGGTGCCTCCCATTGATTGAACCATTAAAGCAATATCATAATTTAGAGCTCTAAGAAAGTATAAGAAAACACCTTCATCTGTGGGCCATACAGCCAATGGAATCCTATCCCATGTCCTTTGAAATATGAGGTTAAAATCTATCAACTACTCATTAGGGGCCCTCTTGATTGTTGTCAGTTGCTCCCACAAGGATAGATTTTCTACCTTTTCACCAAATTGATTATGAAGAGCTCTACACAGATGGTCCCAAGTTTGAATAGAGCCTGTTGTTAGACTCCTGAACCATTGTGAAGATTTACCCTTGAGTGAAGAGGCTAGTAACTTGACTGTAATAACTATCTCAGTGATCTCATGAATTACACAGACATTTGCAATGTCTTGAATGTGGTCACTACGATAAGTCTGGTTCTCTCTAGTGAAATAGGGATGCTCTTTAATGCTGCAATTGGGACTGAATTTTGTGCATTAAGGGTGAGTGGGATGTTGCAATTAAAATTGACATAAGGATTTGGCTGTGCCATCCTGATTGGCCTGATAACCCTTGTTGATTGAATAAACATCCTACTAGAAGAAGGTGTTGACAAGGTTCTGTTTGGTGGAGATGGAGACCTCTGGGCTCTTCTCCCTCTTCCCATTCTATCTAGGGACAAGTGTAGATAGAAAAATAGTCCCTCCTCTCATGTTCTTGACCTTGTTTGTATTCTTCTCATGAACTTGACAAGCTTGGACTGTTGAAACTAGTAGATTCTGATTCTTTTGGATTCGTCAGATGTGAGTTTTCAAAGGTTCTCAAAATCTAAAATTACAGTTAGTGCACATCAATATTGCTGCAATAAATATGGATACTTCTTTGTCCCACCAGGCATACCAAAACTGTTAGTGTAGAATCACAACACCCCTTAATGTCTGCAACCAGCTGGGTTGTGACTCTTAGTGTGAGACCTTGCGAGTTGCGAGAGCTCTCTAGATTAAGGTTGGTTCCTATTCCTTTATTCAGGTGCACACAAATAAATTGGAGAGGATCTATTCTAAAACCTACTCTATTTTACTAAGGAGACAGGGTTGAGAAGATACAAAAAATAAACCTAAGCTAATGAGGTGATGCACCAATGGAATGTTAGACATTCATTTTTAAATTTAACACATACCACAGAAATGCAATAAAAACATCATGCACATGTAACCAAACAATAATGAGAGATCATAAAGGCAATAATGAAACACATGAGAGGGTCGATAATCATCCACAAACATATATTATTGATCCAAATTCGATACAGTACAGTATAGTGGCCAAGAGGAAAAACTTAGCATTAAAACTTGAAGGGGGAAGTTAGGACTCCACGAACACATCTGTAAACCAGAAGAGAAGGAAGGGTGCAAAAAAGAAATATCCAACCCTTTTCAATGAGCCCAAATCCTTATTTTATAGATGTTGCATAGAGAGAAGAAGGAGAGAGGTGGGAAAACTAATTTGAATCTCAGCTACTGGCCATCAATGCCCCTGCAAATCCACCCACAATCTGTCAAGTTCGCCGCTCTGTGTTTTCTTGGCGTGTCGAAGAAAGAAGAATGGCGGATCAAATTCAATTTGATCTAGTTGTAGGAGCAATCAAATCGCATATTAATGGCATGAAGATGTTTTCCTACCCAACCTCACCAACAATAAATTTCCAGGTTTCCGTGGTGTAGACAAGGTCGAGACCTTTTCAATGGTTTAAAAATTGTTGATTTTTGGGCACTAGGTCGAAAGATATGTCCATTTGAATGTTTCACGTTGGGTCCATAAAAAAAAGGAAAAAACCAATTACCAGAATGGCTCCACGGGCCTGAAACTCACTTTGTGCCTTTTGGCACCAAAATAAAAAAATACAAAACTTTCCCCGCAGCCCCGCAATTCACTTTTGGCAAAAAATCATCTTCAGGCCCGCCAGCTCGCATTTTCCATTTGGACGAAAGGTCTCTCCCAGGGTTTTCGACCCGCATGGAATTGAGGCTTGACATGTGGCTCTTTGGGCATCAATGGAGGTGTAGATAATTTTTTCACTTTATGCATTATTGGGGAAAAATGTTCAAACTTCCTCCGATGACCCGCTGACCCACTTTGACTTTTCAACATGGCCTCATGCCCCTTTGCGGGCCATAGGCATTTTTCTTCATTTGGCTTTAAGATCCCCCATGGGCTTGAGGGCCTGAAATTCACTTTGTGCCCTATTTTTAAAAGGTACAAAAGTTCTAATACTCCCCATAGATTTTCCGGCCCAAATTTCACTTGGGCAAAAAATCATTTTCGGGCCCACCGGCCCGCATTTTCCATTTGGGCAAAAAGTCTCTCCTAGGTCTGTCGGCCCGTAGCTTGTAAAATATGAGGAGTTAGAAGGACTTATTTATATTTTTGGAAAGGGTAATAAATTTCCCACCTGATGAAGATGATTTTAAGAAACCTTAAGTGCTTAGAATATCTAAAAAAATTGATTGAAGCACTAAAAGAGGAAAAATGGGTGTAGTTAACCATAAATAAGCATGAGCTTATTTTGGATAACATAACCAGCATAACAATCCATTCAAATACCAAGTGGCAAGATATAAATCCTTGGGCTAGGCTATAATTTTTTATTTATTTTTAACTTAAAAAGAAACTTTAAATATAAGCAAAACAAATGGCTAAATAACCATAGTTAGTGAAAAAATCTGCATGTTAGTGCATCAACCAAATAAATTCCCAAAATCTAAGAACATGTCAATCAAGAAAATTTTTGGTTCTAGCAAGAAAAGGGAAAGTTTTCAATTTATGAATAAAATACGTGTATAGGAATAACACATTAAAATAACTATGTGGCCTTATATGGCCACCAAGAGAGGTACTCAACGAGTTGCTGGCACTCGGAACATCAAACCTCAACTTGTAAAATATCATATCAATAATACAAATGGCATCATCTCTGTCTAAATCATCCTGCCACCACTTTGACAAGGCTCAACATAGTAAAATTCACATAGAATTAATCCATATGATAACCATATTAGGAGAGAGAAAGGAGTACAAGTCACCATCTACTAAGCCTAAGGTGTCCGCAAAACACAATATGCATGACACCCGTTGAGCAAGTGCCACACATACCAAATGAAATAAATTGTATTTTTATCCTATGTAAGGATCCACTTCCTATCTCGTACTTAGCTATAGTGACTGGTAAACGGTACACATTTCGTCACTCCAAACATACACCTTTTACCAATTTCCCTTAGGGTCAGTTAGTGTAGGATCCATAATATAACACATAACTACATGACTAACACAATGGCAATTCACAAAAATTAACCATAGTGTCTTACGCATGGTATATATACAAGGTAAAACAAAATCATTACTTTCATGGGTTTTGATACATCACATTACCACATTGTACACCTAAAATGCAATCAATGTACAATAGGGGTCATACACTCACAATATGCCCCTAAATCACGACATGAACCATCACATATTACATGAATTATACGTATGAGGAACACAATGTCTAACTTTACAACATATATTCAATTATAATACAACATGGTGATGCACACAATTCATCACAATACAATGAAGACATCATGATACAATCTAATTTTATTTACACCAAATTTTTCAAGCAATACATCTACATATCACATAATGACAAAATGCTCCAACACTTCACAATCCACAATAACATTATTTTGTCACACACAATAAGGTGCTATATCACACGTGACCTCTTCGTAGAATCCATGAAAAGGAGAGAGAATGCCCTCATCACAAGAACATCAACATGATAAAAAAATTCACTAAGTGACATACACAACATGTGCGTTCATAATTTCATAATTATGACATAATTCACATCACACTTATATCACATTACTCTTCCAATATGCACCACCATCATGCAACACCATCATAACTCCAATCTTCCCCAGAGGTGCGAGAGCATGAACCTCCGCTCTGCTACCAAGTGTAACACCCACATTTTACACACAAATACAATAGTAAAATACCAGGATATTTTTTTTTTACTTACGTTGCTCACTACACAACACCACAAGGGCTCTAAGAAGAGAAACTAAACAAAGCACAAGACACTTACATAAGTCATCGACTCACATAGACACATGAAAACACCATATACATGTCGATGACACACTTTCTTTAATGAATCAAATGCTAGAAATAACCCAGCCACAAGAAAAGTGACTTAAGGATTGACAAAACCACAACACATCATTACCATGATTACATCTAGGTTATGATTAACATTATAATAACATTAGTATGTAAGTATAATTTTCTCCCTTTTCCACCTACAGATACTTAAATTCGTTTAACATTTAATTTATAGTACGACCATTTTAAGTTGGATTTTTATCCTTTACATAAATTTCCATAACTCACATAATTATTAGGCATAATTCAAATTGCAAATGAAGTACTCAATTATCTTGTTCTTATGTTAAAAATATGCTTCTAAAATGCGTATTCAACGTCTACATTTTACCCTTGCAACTCAAGTGAATCTCACTTGATGTCCAGAAAGCAATATTAGGATTTAAGGACGATAGTTTAGATTCAAGATACCTTTTTCCCATAAACATTGTTCGATCTTGGTATCTTTATTTCCCGATTCAACATTCCCATAATAGAAATTGTATTTAGATTATATATATATATATATATATATATATATATATTATTTTTCTCAAAGTTTGATCTCACCAAGGGAAACTCATATTCTTTGTAACACATGAAAATGTTTTATATATAAGGAATCTAAGAGTGGCATTATTCCTGACCTCAAATCTTGTTTTTTTACTCTTATATGATTTACTTTTACATCGCATTATGGTATCACTATTACCATCGCTTTATAACAAAAGTGTTACGAAATTACTTGCCTTATATCTTGAATAAGTACATGTTTGAAAGTATTATAAGCTACTTATTAACCGTCATTGTTTTGTGTTCAAGGTAAGAACCCAGGATTCTTCCTTTCACGATTTCGCAAGTGAAATTTATTTTATTCATATTTTCATAAAAGGGCATAACAAGGGATTACGGGACAAGATTTCCATTTCCTGGGTTTTCTAAAGTCAACATCTTTCAAACCAATTTCATTAGCAAAGAATTACTTATAATTTTCTACCCACAAGTTAACCTCCTAATCAACTAAGGTTTAGTTTGATTTTAGTTCTCACTTAGGATATATGCCCTATTATAGATTAGATTAATGTTCAAAATCATATTTACCCTATAAACCCTCTGTAAAAGATCAAGGCACTATATTGTCACTAGCCAAAGATAACACATTTATCTGAGAGGATATAAATAAATCATTAACAAGATTTTAAGTGATGGTACAACTATTTCCATAGCTCCATGATGTCATCTAAATACCACAAAAAATTCATTTGATGAAGAAATTTAATTCTAAATCTATCATTGGAAGACAAGGTAATCCACTAGGATACGAAGGAAGATTTAGCTCTACTTACTCTAGATAAAGTTTGACTATGTTGCTCCTATATTTTAGGTTTATGATGTTGTCACTAAACATACTGACTAATACGATAACCTCATCCTTGGGCTCTTATTTATCTAAACTAAGAGGTTCCATCGAGTTAAAATTTTAAGTTCCTTCTACGGTTTTCAATTTCTTATATTGTAAAAACGATGACACATAAAGACATGTTACACACAGATCTTATACTAGGGTTGAGTGTTTCGATTGGATCTCTTTATTACATTTACAAGGTAAGAATACAACCCAGTAATTGATTAATCATTCATTAAACACTGAAAATGCATTACAATATACTAAATTCAAATTCATTTACTATATATATATCAAACCCTTTTACCATACGTAACTATAAATCAAATTGAACTTGTAATTAATGAACATTTCCTAAGATATCCCTAAAAATAGCTTCTCATACATATTAGAAAATTTCAAATATAACTTTTCTGTAAAAAAAGACTACATTATACATGTATTCATTCTACAATGACCTATATAAATTACAATAATAAATAATGAATTACACATCACCTTTTCCCCATCTTTCTTGCATCCTGCAAAACCATGTGAGCATGAAATCAGTGATAAATCGCTGGCATGGAATCCACCCTAATCTAGCATAATTAATGTTTTTTAGTTACCCATTTACATATAATAATAATTACAATTTTGATTTGAAAGAAAAGGTTTAGAAACATGAATTCATTTCATTTCATTTCACTTCATTTCGTAATCAAGGAGAGAGAAAGAGAAAGGAGGGAGAGAAAAACCATTTTGTCAACAGTTATATTTCACACAACAAGTTACACAATGGAGTTTTAAAAAAGTTATTTACATGTTTCAAAAGTCTCCACAATGGTTTGGCAACCTGCTAGGGTCCTACAACTTTCTTTTGTTAATATTTTCCTGCTAGCTACAAAAACATTCAAATCAAGCTCGGAGGCTAGGAAACCACTTCCAAACGTTGTATTCTGATGAGCAAACACACCATTGTTAAAATATCTACATGTCCACTTGTATACCAATATTTCAAGTAAACTGGAATAATTTGGAGCTGGCGAATGGTTTATGATTGGCGGCTAGTTTTGTGAGACCATTGGCCGTAACTAGCCTAGTTGCAAACAATCAAAAGTAATCTCAAGGGATCAAAAACCACATCCAAAAATAACATTCGATGGATGAACGCGCCACGATAAATTTCTTATGAGTTCCACCATATATTGGGAATTCATCAGAGTTGTTGGGACTGAAAACTAGAACACGGTTTTCAAAGGGCAACATGATTTCTGAAGCCACCGGTCCTAATTGGTCAAGTTTAACTTAGTCAAATTGTTTCTAGAGGCCTACAAAGTGACCTTGCCAAACTATATAAAAAAAATTCCCTAAATTGAAAGTTCCATGTAATTGTCTAGTAAAAACACTAGAGGTTTGTGAAGACGGATAATAATTTCTTTATCCCAATTTCAAATTGTGGTTCAAAATGAAAGCCAACTTTCTAGATTTAATAGCTTCCTACCACTATAAAATAGTGTAACATGGCTCCTATAAGGGTGCCAAAAAGATCACTAATGTTCATTCGGGGTCAATATGAGGATTGAAATGACACCTCATATAACAAGGTATGCGAAGGAAACTTCACCTCCCTTTTCCAGAGTTAAGAAGGTTACTTTGCGAGTCCCCAAAAATTGTAATGTATCTATTTAAACCAAGAGATGGTCAACATAATTACCAGGAATTCAACTTCAACTTGTCGATAAAACAATACTGTAGTGATCTAGTTTGGTCAAGAAGTTTTCTAAATCAGCTCAAAATGAAGTTTAAGTTCATGGTTTACTACAAATGGTTATTTAAATTACATGAGTTATGATACGAAACTTTATTTTTTTGTAAAAATTTGATGTAAATCAATTAAATTTTATGATAATCCCCAGCTTTTAAAATTATATTTTTTTGCAAATAAAAAACTAAAGTACGAGAATTATGAAAGATAAGGAGAGATGAACCATTCCAGGAAATACTAGCATCCGTAGTGCAAGAGGTGATCTAGGTGGTTGCGTTTGTGTTCTACAAGGCTTCAACACATCTCGCCAAAGAGGTGAATCAAGGAAGAATACAAAACCAAATTTGATACATTTTTTCTCAGGAGCAGATCTTTGAGTGCAGTTTAAATTAAATCAAGTAAGCCCCTTTTCGAGTGTGGAATCAACCCTTCCTACTCAACCTTTGGCTGTCAAACCTGAACACATAACCCATCTTCAGTAGTGAAAAATCCCCAAAAAGACTTGAAACCATATCCCAAAAATCCTATTTGCAGCTTACAAGCCCTCAGATCCTCATTACAAAACCCCCAAAACATGTCTCTGCCTCAGATTAAAGGAGAGATGCTTCCTTGTGCTCAAGATCCTTTGAAGAAAGAGGTGAGTGACATAATAGAGTATAGACAAGACAATATCAACACATGTAGCAAGAGTTTGAGCCATGAAATCACAATAACCCAAATGCATGGAAATAAACAAATAAATAACCCTCCATTACAAATAACTGCAGCTATTTCTTTTTTACTGCAGGTATTCAGATGAATATGTAGATGGTATGCACAGGGATGCTATAAAGAGCACAAGCAATGCTCCTAATCGGTATTTGCTTGAAACATTAAAGCCTTTTAACAAACCCATTTCTTGCATATCATGTCACCATCATAGTCTATGAGCTCACATTTCATGCATTTAGTCTAACAGTTCACATGTCAAACGCATGCTTCAACATTTTGCATGCCTATATACCAGGGTGTTTCCAACTACAACATCTGACAAAATTCTTCTATCCTTGAGCCTTGTTGGATGTCTCTACCTTTCTCTAGTGCTAACCCTTTTTGGCGCAGGCTTAGAGGAGATTGCAGTCCACGAGACACGTTTCTTTAAGGCATTTTGGCTAGCAATTTAAATGCCTTTCGTATGCTTCCACATGTTGCAGGTAGATCTGCGAGGGCACTTACAACTATACAATCTGGAAAAAATTCCCATTTTGGTGTTGAGTGGGAGAAATTTGGAATAAATTCATATTTCCAATATGCGCTAATGGATGTCCATACTCTTTTGTAGAGCTCGAGATTTAAAACAAACTAGGAGCAAGCATGCAAATGTAAACTGCTCAGGTTGGAGCTCTGATTATTGCATAAAAGAACCCGTGCAAACTTCTTGTGAGGATAACCATGACTTTTGTATCTTGTCTTGTCCTTCTTGGCTACAACTAACCAAAGACTGCTAAATTTGCAATGCTAACTTGCATTTTTGCATGTTTGAGGCGCCAGGATCAAAACTAAAGTGCTTTCATTATCATGCAAGGAAAAATGATAGGTCTGACTGGCCATTAAGGGTGCTCATGTGCCTTGTTAGCCCGCCTACAACAACTCCACCGCCCTCAACCAGATGCATTCACACACTTCTTTGTTTATAAATATTTCTTTATTTATATTTTATTGTTATTTTACAGTTGGCACTACACGTAACATAGTCTATTGCAGGGGATAAGGGAGGAAAATAACATGAACTCACGTAGAGCATGTAAAATTCGGTGATACACCAATTGTTTTGGAGACTTATGACTCCACAAGACATACTATCATATTGTTCAAGACCTATAAATATCAATTCATTTAGTTTTTTGATTAATTTTCACACAAAGATTTCATAGAAGGCATGCATAATCTATCAATCTTGCATGGGAGAAAAGATTTGAAGTATTTTCCATTCAAAAATTATTAACAAACCAAATTTTCACTTAAAATAACCTATGAAATCCTACAAGTATCTTAATGGACATTATTAGATTCATAAACATGAAAAGGAAATAATGCATTTAGTTATACATAAGAATGAACTTGCAATAACACACTTTAATTCAACTTGCAAAATGGAGGAAGTCAGTCTTTTATTTCATCAAATAGGTGTTCCAGTACAAAATTTGGCATAGGATTGGAAAGACAAAACAAAAATTCCCCCAAATGCTTCCAAAGAATGGGTACATGTAGGAAGAAAAATTAAGGAAAAGTAAGAGGAAAAGAAGTGGAGATGGAATTGCTCGACACTTAAGGACTCCTCAGTTTGTGCCTAGAACTCTAAAGTGAATCAACTCTCTCTCTCTCTCTCTCTCTCTCTCTCTCTCTCTCTCTCTCTCTCTCTCTCTCTCTCTCACACACACACACACACACACACACACACACACACACACACACCTAAACTTGAGTTGAAGAGTTCAGTTGAGTGCTATTTGGAGACAAATCCAATGCTAATTCTCATTTTCACAACTCGACCCATTGCAATATAAATTCCAATTGTTTAATAATAATCACAAAGATAATTATTACCACACAATTTACAATTTTTCATTACATAATATGATGAGTTTATAAGGCATTATAGTGCTTGTCGACTTTAGTAACACTTCCCTTTTGCAAAAATCAAGGAAAGTATTCCCTTCTTACAAAAAAATTAAGGAAATAATTGTCACCTTTTTGGCTTTTGTTGCATACGAGTTAATTAGTCGATTAATCTTTACTTTCAGAAAACAAGCATCATTCTCTACCTTGTTGCAAATAATTAAAAAAATATTGAATCTCCACTACTTTGCACAGGAAAGGATTAATTAAATTTTACTAAACGATTCTAACCATGGTAATAATAGACCATAGTTAGGGCACTTATGTTTGACCTTTCAATCACAAGGGTTGAAACCCTATACATGCATCATTTTTCATTCTGTAAGCGTTGTTGGGAGGAGTTCTTGAAATCCTTGGCATTGTTTGTGTGGCTACCATTGTAACAGCTCGAGCTTCTTGTGATTTTCTTCTTCTTTGGACGCCACGATCCTTCACCTACAATATACCATATTAGAGTTTTCTGCCATTGTTTACTTCTATAGCTCTTGTTTCTTAGTTGGAATGTCATGATTCAAGAGTTCGAGTTCTCTACATTGATTTACCAGTTTTGGGGGCGTGTTTTGCTGGATGGGTCAAGCTACATATTTTTGAGGCCCTAATTTTTTATTCGAGTTCTAAAATTTTCCAAACTCTTCCTTAGCTATTTGAGCTTTTCGTGTTTTCTTTTCGAGTTGATGCCCACATCCACTTCTTCTACTAAATATCTCCATTTCTTGTTACTTACTGGTAAGATATGATTTTTCTGTAGCTTTGTGATTTTTCTGTAGTAGCTATGGTTCTTTGGATTTGATTTTATTTTATCAGTTCAGCAATCATTTGTTCTCATTTTCTTGAGTTGTGATGTTTGATTAGTTCATCCACAATTGTTTTTGAGAGCTCGAGCTCTTTTTTAATTTGGAGGGCTTGCAATAATTTTTTGTAGCTCTATGTTCGAGCTCGCAATAACGTACTCTTGTTGAAGCTCACTATAGTATTTTCTAGCTATAGCTCGGCCCTTCTAGAGCTCAACGGCCTTGGATTTCCATCGATTAAGTTTAGAAATTTTATGAGGGCTCGACCCTCATTTTCCTGAGCTCTATCTTGGCGGTGTTGTATAGAGCAGGGCTTGAGCTGTGTTATTTCAGAGCTCGTTGATCTTTCCTAGCTCAACCACCGTGAACCCTACTCATCTCACAGTGATTTTTAATGGCTCATCCCTAGTTTACAATGGCTCGTCCCTGCTATTTTCACTCTTAGCTCGTCGTATTGTCACTTGAGCTCACCATGGTGTTTGGAGAGCTCACTATTTCCTTATTCGTTGTAGAACTCCATATATTATTTGTTTAAGCTGGTTGACACTCAAATCGACCATGGTTTTGGAAAGTTCAGACTGTTTTGTCTGACTGGAGTTGTCATTCTTTTGAGCTATGTTTGGCTATAGCCAAAAGTTAAGTAGATGTTTGTATTTCCAGTTGATAAAATACTTCATAAGACTGAGGTCTTTCAAAACACACAAGCCGTAGTTTTTATTAATAGCTACAACTTCATCATTAATTCACACACACTGTAATACCTACTCAGAAAGTCATTTTCAGATATGAACTTATTTCCTTTGTGGAAACGCATATTCTGAAAATTTGTATTCATTGCAAATATATGTTTTTGATGAGTTTTTGTGCTCTTCTTTATGATGAGAAAAACCTGTAAGTTTTTAAGATCTCTAAGAAATTTGGTTAAATATAGTTGAAAATACTTCATAATATGTTTTGTTCACATTCATATATTTTTCGTGGTTAAGTTGAAAAATTGAAACTTCATGAGTTTATGATCCTTTTTTAGAAGAAATAATTTGTATTTCCCCACTTCCTTTCATCGAAAAAGAAATAAAATAATGTTATTTCTTGTCTTAAAACACTGTACTTTATTTCCTTCTTGTTGAATACGAACAATAACCAGAAACTCCGTTATTCATCATCATATGAACACTTCTTCTTTTCATTTTTCATTCCAGGAATGTGATGTTCCATCATTTTTTGAGATACCTTTTTTATCATTCTGTCTAATTCTAGAAAATTACTCTTACATGATGCATACTCAGCTTAAAATTAGTCATGCTCAAACTGATTTGTACCTTGTTTGTTGACATCTTGATTTACTACTTTCTATGCACAACATGTTAAAGGGAAACTATAATCATTTTTTATTTTTTTTCTATAGATGCATTATTTAAGCGTACTGAAACACATTTATTGCTTATTTTAATACTTTCTTTTCTAATAAAGAATGCAAATACATTTGAAGTTGAAAATATAATTAAGCATAAGGAGAACCATGAACTCTACTACAACTCTTCTTTTCTCCCTTTCAGGTGCACTAGAGCAGAAAATGGAGAAAGTTAGAGCTCTATCATTGAGTAAGGGGATTCATAATTCAGGAAATGACAGATCCCCTGCTCTTCGTAATGTTTTTAGTTACACACACACACACACACACACAAACAGAGAGAATTTTATTCCATAGTAATATCCCACATCTTATGTATGAAACATGTACAAATTTCCTTGTGAATATAAGAAATTTTGATGCAATTAATTTTTTTTCGTTTGCATTCTTTAAAATGATCTTAATTTTTATAACAAGATGAATATTTGAAAATTGATTACTTAACACACTTACATATAATCATACGGAACTTAAATATGAAATTTTAGTACCTTTTATCATCATCTAAAACTAATTAAAATTAAATAATGAATGAATCGTCATCTTAATGTTGCACCCTTCTTCCACACTTAACAATTTTAAATTTGAAACTTGATTCCTTGTTGGATCGAATTTGTATTATTCATATCTATGATGTCATTCCCATCTCCATCAAGACACTCTTATAGTTCATAATGGTATATGCATGATTATATTGAAGATGAAAAAATTGGAATGGAATCTTATATGGTGAATGGGCATTCTGAAACCTGATTCATATTTTGTTCCACGAGTACTCATTTTCCCATTCACTGTAAATACGGAAACTGAATCTTTGTATATACCCCTCCATTATGATGAAAGAAAATGGTCAACATCTTTGGTGGATTTTCTAGATTGATTGCATGTTAATAAGAAAGAACCCTCTAATTTACTCCCTCCTTACCATGAAAACCAATTAGGAATCTTCATATTATCTTGACCAATAATACCCAATGCCAAGAAGTTATCCGTGAGACTAAAAATCCTCCACACTTAATTAGTAGAAACCAGTGTTAACAACATGTGCAAAAATTCACTTGGAGGAAATATAAATCCTATCAAGGCTATCCAACATGAGGGAAACCACTTATTGAAATAAAAAATTAATTAGTGTGCATAAGAACTTGTTTTACAATAAATTGATTAACTAAAATATCAATGTATTGAGTTAATCTAAACTAGGAACTACAGTAAATAAAAAAAAAGTTAATAAATATAGAAAGTAAACCAGGAAACTAAATAAATGAAAATGTTAAACCTTAATTAGCAAGTAGGGTCGGAAAGAACTCAGTTGATTCAACAAGCTTTTTGGACAGTCTCGCAAAGATGACTGGAGAAATAAGAGGAGGAAACAACTTTTCCAAAGTCCTAAAAAGTCTAGATCTGGGAAATATGAAAGGACCGGGGTGCCTAGATATGTATAGAGGTGCCTGTGGGTTCCCTAGTTTGAGATATGGGCACCATGGTCTATGAAAAATATCTATAACCTTCCTTAAAAGTGTGGCTTGATGGTTTCCTACCTTCACTTCCTGTCACACTAGCTTCACTTGACTATGCAGTTTGTTGCTAGAAAAAAAAATGAAGACGAGACCTACAAAACCCCAAGGCTAACATCAAAACCTAAAAAATATAGGTGCAAATGAAGGAGTAGGACTATCCTCAGTTTCCACAATGGGGGAATTACTAATTTAATATTATAATACATCTCTGACCCGATGTAGTTCTATGTGAATGTGTGGGTGAAAATACCCTATGTGTTCTTATGTCAGTCGCACTTTGTGAAGTAGCAATCAATAACTATGTGTAGAAAATCAAATAAATGGTAGATGGAATAGAATAAAATTCCCTCCTATGTTTGTGTGATGCAGATGAACTAGATGGAGCTAGATGGATGCACATGAGCTCTAGATTCCTTAGATGAATGCAAATCTAGTTGGATGATAGTGGTGACTAGTGCTTGGTCCCTCATTGTGGTATTATAATTTTATATTTATAAAGTTTGGTTGTTGTAATTTTTTCATTAACCCCAAAAAGGATAACCACTAAACAAATAGAATTTTCAAATGGCTATAAAGTTCCCAATAAGTGATGAGAAAGTGTAAAAAGGATCAGGGTGCCCCGACTGTGACCAAGGTGCCCATTAGTCCCCTATTATAGGCTAATGCACCACAGTGAAGGATATATGAAAGAAATTGAAAAAAAATAGACTCAGCATATATATTGCGGATAAGGTTGGGAATTATGATAGAAAGCAAATAAAAAGATCCAAAATATGGGGGTTAATTAGTAATTTCCTCACTCAAAAACCATACAAATGTTAGTATGAGACTGAGACTAAATAATATCCAAAGTGCATGATATAGTTTCTACATTTTCCCCCACTTTATGTTGGTGAGATAAATTCTTGGTAACATAAAGAAGAAAGAGATGTGTGCCTGATACCAATGTAGAGTGATGCATAAAAGTATGTTGAAGGATTAGAAAAAGCGTGGAGTGACAAAACGATGAGTGTAGTGCCCACTTCCCTTCAACACTTATTATATTTTGATTTTGATTATTGTTGACTATAGACATGGATATTATTATATCATTTTTACTTATCATGATGTTAGATGATACAGATACTTTGACTATTGATGGAATTCAATTCATAGTATGATTTCTGTGGATTCTTATAGAGACATTTTATATTTATGATGATGTATTGTTTACATATTTATATATATATTTGACATTCAACATTCTCATCATATTGAGTAGGATTTAGCAATTGAACTAATCTTGTGATCTTATTGGTATTGATGAAATATAGAATTAAGATGTTGGAATTTTTAAATAATATTATTGTTGTTATAGATGATGATTTAAATTATATATGGATGATTATTGATTTGTATGCATACATTTTATCTTGGATGTTTTGATATGGCCACGAGGCCGAAGGAGTTATTGTGTGATTTTGCAGGTAATTATATCACAACAGTCAAAGGGGGATTGGAGACCAACCATAACCGAATTTTTAATGGATACAACAATGGTCAACATGGCAATTTGTGTAATGTTGTTGTTTTGTTAATTGTTTTCAGGTGGTTCCCATGGGTGGGTGACCTCCAATTGTGACCAAGGGTTTGTGTGTAGTTTGTTTCCTTTCTCTTATTTAATTTTGGAGCATGTGATTTAATTTTTGATGTAACTCCCTCTTTATCATTATTAAATATTGTGTCTTATTTAAGTAAATTAATCATATTAGAAAGCCAATCATGGATGTGACAAAAGTATTCATCTATTAGAGTATTTTGTTCTTTGATTCTTGTGTTTTTGTTTGAGTGTATGTCATCTTGAGTGTTGTACACTCTACCCTTCTTTGGAAATTAGGGTTTGGGCTTAATGGCCATTTTTGGAGGCTTGTGAGACAAGCTGACCTTGTCCCACACCTCTTAATTTCTTATACCATCCCTACCTATAGGTTGTGGGGTAAAAAATAGACCCCAATATGTGTTTTTTAAGGGAAAAGGTGATATTTAATTGCACTTTCTTACATTTGTTTTAAATTTTGTCCTTAAGGGTTGTGGGTTGGAGTTGTGTGTGTGAGAGGTTTTCCATTCCTCTCAACCACCCATTTATTATGCTTTTGGGTATGGGTTTGACTTTGGTGATGTGGTATCCTACATGGAGCCACATCATCTCCCACTCCTGCTTTTCTAATTATTAGAATCTTTGTGAAATTTTGGGGGTTACTTGCTTGGTTTTGGGCTCTCTCATTTTGGAATGCTTTCTTGTTGGAGTGGAAGTTTTCTTGGAATTGCTTGATGCGGGAGCATAACTTACAGAGGCCATAACTTTTGATCCGACCATTGGATCATCCTGAAATTTTACAGGGTGGTAGATATACATTATTACTATGCTGGGGTCAAATTTGCTTGCAAGGTTGTGCTCATTTTGGCATGTTTTTGGGCTCGGATTCCTTCATCTAGTGGCCTAAAATTGGCTCCAAATGTTTTTCCGCTTTTGACTAGGTCTTAGAACATTAATAACTTTTGTTGTGCTTGTCAGAATAAGTCCAAATTTTGTGTGAGCCCTAATTTATGAATGAATACTTGGCACACAAATTTTGGGGTCAATCCAAGTTGTTTTACATTTTAGGGTTTTTGGGCATTTTAGGGTTTGTTGGCATTTTAGGGTTTTAGAGTAGTCTTGAAATAAAAGGAGGATTGTAATGATGTAATAGATCAGTGTGAATTCCAGAATGAGAAGTAAGCTATTTTAAAACTCCTGGTTTTATTTTCAAAGTTGTTTATGTCTATTTTTGGAGGTATTTCAACCTCTTGCAGCTAGATTCACATCAATTGGTATCAGACAAGGATTTTGATCTTGCGGAAATAGTTAAGGTAACATATTACATTTTTATGTGTAGTTTTTACCTTTGTTTTATATAACCATGGCTAGATGCAAGATGGGAGGTTATGCCCAGATGAATAGGCATATGCAGGAGCTACAGAGACAAGTTGCTGAGCTCACGGGGGAAGTTACCCGCCTTAGAAGGAGACATGAAAATGGGGATGCAAACCCAGATAGTGATATTGAAGAAGAGACTCCATTAATGAATGAAGGGGGAGATGAAGAAGAAAATTAGAGAGACGAAGAAACCTTGAATGAGAGACCATTTGAGGAGAGATTGATCAAGGCTTTAGAGGGAAAGAATGATGGCATCAAGATTAATGTTCTTGATTATGGTGGAGGGTTACAACCAAAGGATTTGATTGACTGGTTAAATCACATGGAAAAATTCTTTGAGTGAAAAACCCTTTCAGAGGAGAGGAAGGTTAAGTTTGCATGCACTAATTGGGTCGTACATGCATTGATCTAGTGGGATCACCTACAAAATGAAAGACAAAGAAATGGAAAGGGCAAGATCTGAAACTGGAATAAAATGGTAAAGAAGCTAAAAGAAAAGTTTCTTCCTGTAGATTATGCTTAGACACTCTTTCGAAGGTTCCAAAACCTAAGCTAGAAGGATCTCAGCATTGAGGAGTATACTAATGAATATTACAAGTTATCAATCAGGGTGGAACAGGGAGAGTCTGAAGAACAAAAGGCTACACGGTACATAAATGGGTTGAGTTACACCATACAAGATGAGCTAAGTATGCTTCGAATCCATAGCCTAGATGATGCTTATCAACTTGCATTAAAGGTAGAGGAAAAGAACAAGAGGAATAATATTAGAAGAGGTGTGAAGAGAGGTCCATCATCATCTCCAATGAGGGGCAGGGGTAGATTTGAATCTACAAAAGGTGAATCCTCTAATACAGAAGGGCATGAAGATTCTGGTCAAAGACGTGGTAACTACCAAAGAGGTAGGGGGTTTCAGAGGGGAAGAGGTTATAATGGAGGACGGGGATGGAATAGCCCCCAAAGGTAATATACATGTTACAGATGTGGTGAAGAGGGGCACAAAGCTTTTGAGTGTCTGCACTATCCTAAACAAGATAGATGGCAAGGAGAAAAAGCAAGAGTAATTCTGGTTGAGGTTGAAGAGGAAGAATAAATGGAGGTTGCTACAGACTTGGGTGAAACCCTCATGATAAGGAGGACGATGATTTTCCCAAGGAAGGAGAAAGAACGTGATGTTTTTGGCCCTGATTCGTGGCTTCGAACAAATATATTTTGAACAAGATGCACCTCTGGAGGAAAGGTATGTAAAATTATTATTGATGGTGGTAGTTGTGAAAATATGGTTTCAACTGTAATGGTTGATAAACTAAATCTGAACTGTGACAAGCACCCATATCCCTATCATATATCATGGTTCAAGAAAGGAAATGAAGTAACCATAGATAAAAGATGCCTTATAAAGTTTTCAATTGGGAATACCTACAGGATGAGGTGTGGTGTGATGTTATCCCAATGGATGCATGTCATATATTATTGGGTAGGCCTTGGCAATACGATAGAAAGGTTACACATGGTGGAGGGAAAAATACATATACCTTTTGGAAGGATGGTGTAAAGGTAGTCTTGTTACCATTCAAGGAAGAAGAGAAGAGTGAGAACTTATTGGATACAAAAGAGTTTGTTACAGAAATGGAAGAAGCTAGATGTTGTTATGCACTAATGTCAAAGAAGCTAGAGAAAGAAGTCTTTAATATACCTGTTGCAGTAGAAAATATACTAAAAGAATACAAAGATTTCATACCAGATGAGCTACCAGATGGGTTACCTCCAAAGCGAGATATTCAACACCATATTGATTTGATCCCAGGATCGGCCCTTCCAAACCAGGCAGCCTATTGGATGAGTCCGACATAGAGTGAAGAGTTGAACAGACAAGTGACAGATCTAATACAAAAAGGGTTAGTGAGAGAAAGCATGAGTCCATGTGCAACTCCAGCGTTATTGACTCCCAAAAAAGATGGAGATTGGAGAATGTGTGTAGACAGTAGAGCCATAAACAAGATCACAATTAAGTATCGATTTCCAATTCCGCGATTGGATGATATGATGGATGTGCTAGTGGGAGCCCGATATTTTAGCAAGATTGACCTACGGAGTGGTTACTACCAGATCCGAATCCGTGAAGGGGACGAATGGAAAACTACTTTTAAAACAAAAGATGGATTATACGAGTGGATGGTGATGCCATTTGGGCTATCTAATGCACCCAGTACATTCATGAGGTTGATGAACAGAGTACTTCGAGAATACAATGGTAAGTTTGTTGTTGTCTATTTTGATGATATTTTGATATTCAGTAAGACAGTGGAAGAACACTTGTTACATCTGAAATTGGTGCTAGACTTGTTACGTAAGGAGAGTCTATATGCAAACTTATTTAAGTGTAGATTCCTTCAGAAGAGTCTTGTTTTTTTGGGGTTTGTCATATCAAAGGATGGAGTGAGAATGGATGAGGAAAAAGTAAAGGCAATTCTAGAATGGCCTATTCTAAGGAATGTGACAGAGGTTTGTAGTTTTCATGGATTGGCAACTTTTTATAGGAAGTTCATCAGGAATTTCAGTAGCATTGTTGCACCCATAACATAGTGTACAAAAGGGAGGGAGTTTGTATGGACCAAGGCAGCAACAGATAGTTTTGAATTGTTGAAGAAGAAAGTATCAGAAGCCCCTATTTTGGTATTGCCAGATTTTAGCAAGGTCTTTGAGGTTGACTGTGATGCCTCACATGTTGGGATTGGAGCTGTGTTAAGTCAAGAAGGACGAATAGTGGCATTCTTCAGTGAAAAGCTAAATGAAGTCAGGAGGAAATATTCTACTTATGATGTGGAATTTTACGCTATTGTTCAGGCATTAAGGAACTGGAGACATTACTTGGTAGCAAAGGAATTTGTACTCTTCACTGACCATGAAGCCTTGAGGTATGTAAACACATAGAAGAAACTAAATAGTAGGCATGCAAAATGGGTTTCATTTTTGCAAGAATATACTTTTGTTTTAAAGCATAAGTCTGGTAAGTAGAATCAAGTTGCTGATGCCTTGAGTAGACGTGTAACCCTTTTGACAACAATGGAAAATAAAGTACTAGGGTTTGAGGTAGTTAAGGAATTGTATGAAGGTGATCCAGATTTTGGTGATGTTGTCAGAAAGCTTAAGGAGCCTACAGTAGGTAGTGATTCTTTTGATTATTTGATATAGGATGGTTATTTTTTTAAGGGGAAACAATTGTGCATCCCTGCTGGTTCAATGAGAGAAAATATTATAAGAGAATTGCATAGTGGGGGGTTGGCTGGACACTTTGGTATAAGTAAGACAATTTCTCTCGTCGTAGAAAAGTATTATTAGCCAAAGGTAAAGAGGGACATAAGTATGGTTGTAGAAAGATGTAGAGTGTGTCAAATGGCTAAGGGCCATGCACAGAATACTGGGTTGTATATGCCATTGCCTATCCCTACAGGGCCATGGGTTGATCTGAGTATGGATTTTGTGTTAGGGCTTCCTAACACACAGCGAGGGAATGATTCTATCTTTTTCTGTGGATGATTCTTCCAGAATTGTACATTTGTTTTTTTCAGAAGTGGTTAGATTGCATGGAATTCCAAATACGATCACTTCAGATCGGGACACGAAGTTTTTGAGTCACTTTTGGAGGACTCTGTGGAAGAAATTGGGGACACAACTACAGTTCAGTAGTGCATATCACCCACAGACTGATGGGAAGACTGAAGTAGTGAACATAAGCTTGGGAAATCTCCTACATTGTATAGCTGGAGAAAATCCAAAACAATGGGACTTAGCTTTACCTCAAGCTGAGTTTGCATATAATAGCTCGGTAAACAGGTCAACAGGGAGGTCTCCTTTCTAGATTTTATATGGTAGGAATCCGAAGGGGGTCCTAGATCTAATTGTTCTACCAGGTGAAGATGAAACTAGTGATGATGCAGAAGCATTTGCAGAACACATTCTACAGCTGCAAGATGAAGTGAGGGAAAAGTTGAAAGTGAGTAATGCACAATATAAAATAGCTGCAGATGCCAGTAGCAGAGTAAGTGTATTTGAAGAAGGAGATATGGTGATGGTTCATCTTAGAAAAGAGAGGTTTCCAAAGGGTACATATAATAAACTCAAGTATAAGAAGATTGGGCCATGTAGGATTCTGAAGAAAATGAGTGATAATACCTATAAGGTGGAGCTACCTGAAAACTTTTCTATCTCACCATTTTTTAATGTTTCTGACTTATATAAGTTTCCTGGTCATGATGAAAATGTTGCAAAGGAGGAATAAATAAACTGGAAGCAACAGATGCCAAAGAAGAAAAAGGAGAGGGTGATGCATATCTTGGACCAAAAGACAATCACTACTAGAAATGGGAGCTACAACAGATATTTGGTACAGTGGGAAGGTTTGCAACAAGAATAAAATACTTGGATTCATGAGTGGGAGTTGAGGAAAATTGACAGTGAAAAATTAGATGAGTTTCGTCAACAGAATTCGTAGGAGCTGAATTCTTTTCAACCAGGGGAGAATGATGCAGGAGCATAACTTGTAGAGGCCATAACTTTTGATCCGACCGTTGGATCGTCCTGAAATTTTATAGGGTGGTAGATATACATTAGTACTATGCCGGCTGAAAACTTTCTTGCAAGTTTGGTCTCATTTTGGCACGTTTTTGGGCTCGTATTTCTTCAGCTAGTAGCCTAAAATTGGCTCCGAATGTTTTTTCCGCTTTTGACTAGGTCTTAGAAATTTAATAACTTTTGTTGTGGTTGTCAGAATGAGTCCAAATTTTTCATGAGCCCTAATTTATGAATGTGTATTTGGCATGAAAATTTTGGGGTCAATCCGAGTTGTTTTTCATTTTAGGGTTTTTTGGCATTTTAGGGTTTGTTGGCATTTTAGGGTTGTAGAGTAGTCTTGAAATAAAAGGAGGATTGTAATGATGTAATAGATCAGTGTGAATTCCAGAATGAGAAGTAAGTTATTTTGAAACTTCTGGTTTTATTTGCAAAGCTATTTATGTGTTTTTTTGGAGGTATTTCAACCTCTTGCAGCTGGATTCACATCATTGCTTGAGCTTACAAGAATTCAGGACTTTCTTGTGAATTGGAGTCTTGCTATGGAAAGGTAGGGTCTTGCACCCTCTCTTTTTTTCTTGTATGTTATGTGTTGAATGAACGTATTTTCTTGATTGAAGTTTTTGGGTAGTTAAATGGCTTTAGGTTGTGTTGAGATAGTGAAATTGGGATGATATATGTTGGGAACCATAAGAGTTTATTTGGGTATTTAGGAGGGAGTGGGTTGGGATGCCCCGCCACGTTCTCATTTTGTTATTTTGTTCATTGTGGGAGCCATAAGAGAGAGGGAGGCATAAGATTGAGGGAGGCATAAGATATTTTGGGGTTGATTGTGTTTTGGAGGATTTTTTAGGTGGGTGTACAAACCCTTGGGAGGAACAAGGGTAACCCAATATTCCTTTCTCTACTTGCCTTGTTTTAGATCCATTGTTTTAGGAAGTAGTTGCGCTTAAAAATGAGCATGTGTGGTTATTTTTCTTGTGTGATTGTTTCTTGAAAGAAAGTGTGGAAGCATTTTATAGTTTTCATGTGTTTGATCCATCCATTATTGCCTTTTGGTTGGGGCTTGGGGGGCAATGACGAGGATTTCTTCTTCTCCTCATTGGAGTTTTGATTGTGTGAAGAGTTTTTCCTCTCCCCCTTTTTTGGTTGTTGTCATCAAGTGAAGAAAGATGAAGCCTTGTTTGAGATTTGAGACTTGGAGTACTTGTAGAAGTTTAAGAAATCCTTAATTATAACTACCTTTTCTTGTAAAATTTCCACATAAGGTGAAAGATTTATAATATTGTATTTGAAAGTAAAGTTGTATTGAATATTTTTTTATTAATTTCAAATGTATTGTTAGAAAGAGAAACAATCTTAGTATAACAAGTTCTTGACATCATGGAAATGTGATTTTACAAGAAAGAAAACAACTTACTCTTATTTTATTGGATGTGTAGTCTTCATTAGGTGTGTTGTTCCTATTTTAAAACTATGGGAAATCTTATTATTAATTTCTTGGTTGAATGGTTGCAAACTAGCATTTTGTGAAAGAAGGAAATATTAATTCTTATTAAATTACTCGAAGGACATAGGATAACAAGTAGACTACATTTGTTCATTCTTTTGTATTGATTGAGGAAAGATTAAAACTCATGTCTATTTATGGAAATGTTTTTAAAAAAATTCTTGATTTGTTATTTTTTCAACAAATGGATTGTTTTCCTTTTTATCAAATAGAGTAAAGGAATTGCATGGTTACTATTAGACCTTAGTATCATTTAATTTTATAAGTTTATTATAAAATTATTATAAAATTATACGGGAAATAAGAATGGTATTTCCATCTTATAATGTTACCTTCAAAATTGCAAAAGAAATGCTAAGTATAAGAGTAAAAAAAAAATTCGTTAATACTATTAAGAATGTGAATAGTATTACTTATTGATAATAGTGTTAGTATTAAAATATTATTAATTCTAATGTTACAAGAAATATTTTTATAATTAGTATGTATGTATGTATGTATGTATGTATGTATGTATGTATGTATGTATGTATGTATGTATGTATGTATGTATGTATGTATGTATGTAGATGTGTGTGTGTGTGTGTGTATATATATATACATATAATATACATATATAGTACATATATATACATATACATCTACCAGATATATATATAGACATAAAGTATATATAATATATAGATAGCTACTATAATATAGATATAATATAATATATTTATGTATATATCTATATATATATTTATGTATATATATATATATACATATCTATACATACATATAATATATGTATATATATATGTATATATGTATATATATGTATATACAATTGTATATATATATATATAACATGTATATATTATATAGATACACACACACACAAACACACATCTCTCTCTCTCTCTCTCTCTGTGTAAATGTATTTTAAATAACTGAAAATTTTAAACAAAAAAAAACTAAATAGAAATTGGTTGGGCCGAATAGTTTAGGCCACGATCTGTAGGTTTAATAAAGGATTAGGGTTACAGGGAGGGTCACCGACCCCACCCCCACCCCATTAATAAATGGGATGTGGGGTTTGGTCGGTGACCCTCCCCCCAACCCATTTAAATCTCCACCAAATGCAATAAACCCCTACACCCCCACGCACTATATTCTCTACACAATCGGCCCTTCACTTTTAAACGTGACCTGTGTGGTTCCCCGGGGCCGAGCTTTTTAAAAATTGTTATATATACATATATATGTGTGTGTGTGTGTGTATTTATATATGTATATATATGTATGTATGTATGTATTATTTTACCCAAGTAAATACATATATAAATTTAACCATATCACTGAAACAGGGCAAAACCCATAAGCCCATTTGGGCAGATGCTAAATAATGATAAAAAAATACATAAATAAATTAGTGTAAACCCTAGATGAGGGTATGAAAAAATCCATAAGCTTGGCCTTGCTCCCATGGCTTCCTCCTGCTCCACCAATCTAAAAAACAAAAGAATGAAACAATAAGTCAAACAAAAGAGAAAATATCTTTTCATAAGAAAACTTAGGGTTAGATGGGTTCCCAAATCTAAGGGCCCCAAAGGAATGCGTCCAATGGATGAGATTCATTGCAACAAAAGTAATTGGGAAGTGATTGAGAGAAATTCAAATTTAAAACTGATGGGTAGACTTTATTTGTGGGCCACTCTAGTTGTGTAGGGGGTTTTGTTACTTTTCCAAATGAAATGCCTTATTAGAGACATTTTAATTTAATACAACTTGACCCCTTTGTGGGTATTATAAAACTTTATTATTTAATTAAAATACCACATTACCCTTGAGATTAACTAACCAAATTTAATTAAGGTGAAATTAAATTGTGTTAAAGTAAATTATAGGGAAACCTAATTCTTTATTTGGACTAACTAATTTTATTATAAATTATTGAGAGATTTTATTTTATTTCTTTAAAGGGATATTTAGAGGAAAATTAATGATGTTAAATTAATGTAATTTTAGATACAAGAATGTGACGACCGTAAATTCCAATATTTTGTGATTTTGTTTAACAAAAAAAATTATTCCAAAATTTCTCTAGTGTGACCTAGGTTTGTTCTTGGGTTTCGTGTAGGAAAATGTGTGGGTATTACACTTGGCATTAGAGTCATGGGTTCAAATCTTGGACCCTTGGGCACACTTGAAAACACAAGACATGAACATTTAGCCTAGCGTAATTTTAAACCTAGAAAACAACATTGTATGATATTTTTATAATATAGAAAACTTAGAAAACTCAAATGAAAACTTAGAATGATGAAATAAATCTTGCCTTGGTCTGTGAAGGATTCACGAACTAGACGAGGGGTTCTTACAAGTAGATATATACTTTTTACCTCTTGATTAGGTCATAGCAGAAATTTTACCCTAGATATTAGATACGCTTCAAGATGTTAATGTGTTTATACGCAGAGGATTCTTCGGAGGATGACCTACCAGATAGGATAGAGAGCCATCAGTTGAGGATCGTGCTTCTCTACAACACAACAATGATTATAGGGTAGAGAAATCCTGCGTGGAGTTAGCTAGATAAGATTCACCTCAAAGGAGATATAGAGATAGGCTTTCCAAACACAGAGACAGATCTTGTAGCCCTAGGCCGAGGGAGGAACATGCAAAGATACATAGGGATAGATAGTCATCACTTATAGATCATATCAGGGAGATCTTGAAGCTACGCCCGTCTCATTACGCTAGAGATACAGGTGGTTTTAACGTAGAGGATTTCTTAGTGATCTTAAGTGGGTGCTTCAATATTTTCCCCATGTACTAGAAAGATGAAGCTTCTATTGCAATCCATCTTCTGACAGATGGAGTAGGTGTCTTGTGGAGGACTGAGGAGAAGATCCACGTAGACTCAGAGGAAGTTACCTGGGAGATCTTCAAGGAGCGGTTCAGGAGAAGGTATTTATCCAGGAGATTTATTCAACAGAGGATAGATGAGTTCCACCACCTGCGTCAGGAATACATGACTGTAGCTGAGTATATCGACTATATACAGGATGAGCAGGTCAGGATTCACAGGTTCATCAAGGGCCTAAATTTGGATTTGGGTTATGTGGTGTACATTCATCTCTCGAAGACCTTGGCAGAGGCCATTAAGAAGGCCTACATTGTAGAGGATACTCGGGGGAAGACTCAGTAGGTTAGGGATAGAGTGTGGAGCTGAATCCAGCATATTCAGGATAAACAGGTGGGGTCATATCCTCCTCTTCATGGTGGACATGGTTCTGCATAGTCTTCATTCAATCCATCATAGCAGTCACCTCAGTAGCAACGATAGACTCGTACACCATTCAGACCTCCACATGGATTCGATGCTCAGAGGGGATGGATTATGGGGCCTCCCCCTAGGGGTCCCATTAGGATATAGGGTGCAGCAAGAGATCAGTCAGCAGGAGCTTGTCAGCAATGACCTCAGTAGTCCATAGCCTGATCATCAAGATCCATGACCTAGACACTTAGAGTACCGGCTTGAGCCGCATCTCATTGGAGAGACCAAGTAGTTGTTATGGATGTGGAGTTGTTTGAAATCATTGGAGAGAGTTCCCACATAACCCTAGTAACAAGGGTAAGGCATCAATTTTAGAGCCTATAGTTGGCGACATGGGATGTAGCCATCTGATCTATGTAGTGGTTGAGAACTACCAAGATGAACTTGTCAGAGCACTATGAAAAATACTATAGGTAGCATTGGTTATATTCCTACCTCCATTCTATTTTATTCTGGTTCGTTTGATTATTTTATTGCACCATCTTTAGTAGAGTGTTACATGCTTGTGGTAGTTAGATAGTGTCTTAGTTGGGATGTCCAGATGGCTTCTTGATCAAAAATATTTTTATACTCCTTAGTTAAGGAGTGCGTAGGGGTTTTGGGACCCTTCACCACTACCTCCAATTTTCGTATCATTCTGTTGGGTTAGTATGAAGTTATCTTGTGCATGGAATGGTTATCTGCACATAGAGCTAGAGTGGATTGTGACAGTAAGAATATATCATGTACATCTGATTTATGGGTTGAGTCAGTGATAGCATGAGTTAGGAGGATTGTTTCTATCTGCACAATTTCTACTATAAAACTTAAGAAGTGTGCGCAATGAGGTTACTAGTTATATGCTATCATAGTTAGTGACAGATCCGAGGATGCGTCTAGTGGAGCGTATCTTGATGACCATCACATCTTCAGAGAGTTTTTTGATATCTTTCTAGGGGAGCCACCGGGGTTACCTCCCCCACGTTAAATAAATTTTCACATATATTTGGTTTTAGGAGCAGAGCCTATCTAAAAAGCACCTTATATGATGACTACCCCTGAGCTCTATGAGCTGAAGTTACAGCTTGAGGACCTTCATGAGAAAGGCCTAATCTATCCTAGTGTATCCCTTTAGGGTTCATTGGTGATTTTTGTTAAGAAGAAGGATAGATCCCTGCAATTGTGTATTTCTTATGGTCAACTTAACAAGGTAATGATCCAAAATCATTACCCCCTTCCATGTATTGATGATTTATTTGATCAAATGAAGGGGGCCATACTATTTTCCAAGATAGATCTTAAGTCTGGATATCATCAGATGAGGATCACGGAGGTAGATATTCATAAGACATACTTTTGTATGAAATATGGCCACTACGAGTTAAAAGTATTGCCTTTTGGTTGGATGAATTCCCCTGCATTGTTTATGAGCTTGGTGAATGGGGTATTCCAAACATTTTTGGATCACTTTGTGTTCATTTTTATTGATGAAATTCTGATATACTCACGTACGTGTGAGGAGCATGAGGAGTACCTTTGTCAGGATCATGTGTCTTCGTGAGCAACAACTTTACGGGAGCCTGGAGAAGTGGGCATTCTTCCAGAAAGAGGTGTAGTATTTGGGCCACATCATTTCTAGGGAAGGTATTGGAGTTGATCCTTCCAAGATTAGAGCTATTATGGATTGGCCCGTGTGCATTCTTCTAGACAGAGGTGTAGTATTTGGGCCACATCATTTCTAGGGAAGGTATTGGAGTTGATCCTTCCAAGATTAGAGCTATTATGGATTGGTCTGCACCCACTAGTGTGACCTAGGTGCACAGTTTCATTGGTTTGGTAGTATACTATAGGGAGGGTTTTTCATGACTTTTCTCGATTTACACACCCCATCACTTCTCTTCTGTGGAAAGGGAAGAAGTTATTATGGTCATATAGATGTTAGCAAGCCTTTAGGACACTGAAGGAATTCCTCATGAAAATACCTATTCTTGGAGTTCCAAACCCATAGGGTGAGTTCTTCATTTACATAGATGCTTCATTTATAGGATTAGGACGTGTATTAATACAGTAGGGCCAAGTGGTTACTTTTGAGTTTCATAAACTAAAGAATTATGAGCTCAATTATCTTACTCATGACCTTGATCTTGTAGTAGTTGTTCATGCCTTGGTTCGGTGAAGACATTTCCTTCTTGGTCAGAGATTTACACTAGGTTTTGATCACTTGAGTCTTTGCCACCTCTTCACACAATCCAATCTCAACACTCGTTAGCAGCATTGGATAAATTTTATTTGTGATTATTACATGGAATTAGAGCATGTGAAGGGGAAGTAGAATGTGGTTGAAGATACCCTGAGTAGATGAAGAAATGTGGTTATGGCTACTTCAGTGGGTATAGATTTGTAGAGCATGATTTTATAGCAGCTTCCTCAGGACAGCTTCTATGCTCATCATACACCTTATTCCCCCCATCCCATGGTGGAAAATATTCACACCACCTTGAGACAGCCATACCATTGGAGGGGACTATGGAGAGATGTAGATCAGTTTGTGTCATGTTTTTTAGAGTGTCATAAGGTGCAGGCTGAGCATCAACACCCAGCTAGCCTTATCTTCCCTCATGTTATACTGGAGTTGAAATGGGAAATCATTTCCATACATTTTATAGTTGGGTTACCTACATCGAGATAGTGCCACGATGTCACAATGGTCACGGTGGATAAATTAACGAAAGTGGCTCACTTTTATTCGGTGAAGACCACTTACATAGCTAGTGCAGTGGCATGGGTATACCTTGATGATATTGTTAAATTGCATGGGATTCCATGGAAGATCATTTGTGATCATAATCCCTTGTACATTTCTCACTTATGGACTACCAACCAGTATGCTCTTGGGACTAACATCAAATTCAGTACTGCTTATCACTTTGAGATAGATGGATAGATAGAGTGGGTGAATTAGATCTTGGAAGACATGCTTGGGATGTATGTCATGGATCATCAATCGAGGTGGGATGAGTACTTGTATTTGGTGGAGTATTCCTAAAATAATGGTTTTCATAGTTCGATAGGTATGGATCCTTTTCAGGAACTGTATGGCAGGAAGTGTAGGAAACCAAAGAGTTAGGACAGATTGGAAGACAGGGTTTCTCTTAGGCCAAATTTACTACAGGATATGGAGCAACAGGTTGTTATGATCAGGTAGAGATTACAGAAGGCTCAGGACATGCAGAATATGTATGCAAATCAGCATAGGATAGATCATAGTTTTGAATTTGGCACTAAAGTGTTTCTTTGTGTCAGGCCTCATAAGTGCCCTAACCATTATGGAAAAGTTTCTAAGCTTGCTCCTAGGTTTGTGGGTCCCTTTGAGATCTTGGAGCATATCTTTCCTTTGGCCTATCATCTAGAATTTCCACCCAACTTGTCTCACATCCACGATGTATTTGATTTTTCTATACTTAGGAGATACAATGGAGATCATTCTCATGTACTAGATTGGACCTCGTTGCACTTGTAGGATCAGGGGCAGGTGATGGTGGAGCCCATCTATATTTTAGAGCATAGGACCCTGGGGCTTTGAGGCAGAGAGATTGACCAGGTACGAGTCTAGTGGGATAGGAATGGTGAGACTTTCTACATGGGAGGATGCTACTTTGGTACGAGTCCAATTTCCACACCTATTTCAATGACTTCTAAGAGGAAGTGGAGTCTAAGGAGAGGGGGATGTAGTGCCCACTTCCCTTCAACACTTATTATATTTTGATTTCAATTACTTTTGGCTATAGTCATGGATATTATTGTATCATTTTGGCTTAGTATGGTGTTAGACGTTAGAGATACTTTGACTATGGATGGATTTTGATTCATAGTATGATTTGTATGGATTATTAGAGATACATTTTATATTTATGATGATGTTTTGTTGACATATATATATTTTTGTGTGTGTGTGTGTGACATTCAACATTCTCGTCATATTAAGTAGTATTTAGCAATTCAACTAATCTTGTGATCTTATTGGTATTGATGAAATATAAAATTGAGATGTGGTTGGAATTTTTAAATAATAGCATTGTTGGTCTAGATGATGATTTAAATTATATATCTATGATTATTGATTTGTATGCATATATTTTATCTTGGATGTTTTGATACGGCCACGAGGCCGAAGGAGGTATTGTATGATTTTGGAGATAATTATATCACAACAATAAAAGCAGGATTGGAGACCAACCACAACAGAATTCTGGATGGATACAAGAATGGTCACCATCGCAACTTCTATGATATTGTTGTTTTATTAATTGTTGTTAGGGGGTTCCCATGGGGGGATGACCTCCAATTGTGACCAAGGGTTTGTGCGTTGTTCTTTTCCTTTATTTTATTTAATTTTGGATTGTGTGATTTAATTTGTGATGTAATTCCCTTTTTATCATTAGTGATTATTGTGTCTTAGTTAAGTAAATTAATCATATTAATAAGCTAATTATGGATGTGAGGAAAGGATTCATTTATTAGAGTAGTTGGTTCTTTGATTCTTGTTTTTTTGGTTGAGCGTATGTGATCTTGAGTGTTCTACACTCTACCCTTCTTTGGAAATTCGGATTTTGGCTTAAGCATAATTTTTGGAGGCTTGTGGGACAAGTTAAACTCGTCCCACACCTATTAATTTCTTATACCAACCCTACCTATGGGTTTGGGGGTAACAAATAGACCCCATATTATGTTTTGTAAGGAAAAATGTGAGATTTAAGTTCACATTCTTACATGTGTTTTAAATGTTGTCCTTAAGCAGTGTGGGTTGGAGTTGTGTGTGAGAGAGGTTTTTCATTCCTCTCAACCACCCATTTATTATGATTTGGCCAGTATAAGTTTGACTTTGTGTATGTGGGATGGATAAGAAATGATGTGGCATCCTACATGGAGCCACATCATCTCCCTCTCCCTCTTTACTATATATTAGAATTTTTGTGAAGTTTTGGGGGTTACTTACTTGGTTTTGGGCTCTCTCCTTTTGGAATGCTTGTTTGTTAGAGTGGAAGATTGCTTGGAATTGCTTGATCCTGGAGGAATTTGAGAATTTATTTTTAAGTCAAGTTTTGTTATGGGAAGGTAGGGTATTCCACCATTATTTTCTTTTATTTTTTTCTTGTATGTTATGTGTTGAATGAATATATGTTCTTTCTTGAATTTTTTGCGTAGTTAAATGGCTTTAGGTTATGTTGAGATAGTGAAATGGGGACGAAATATTTTGGGAGGCATAATAGATTCTTTATGTATTTAGGAGGGAGTGGGTTGGGATGCCCCACCTTGTTCTCATTTTGTTATTTTTTTATTATGGGAGGCATAAGAGAAAGGGAGGTATAAGAATGAGAGGGGCATAAGAGACATATATTTGTAGTTGTAGGGAGGCATAAGATATTTTGAGGTTGACTATGTTTTGGAGGATTTTGGTGGTGGGCATCCAAACCCTTTGGAGGAGAAAAGGTATCACCATATTCCTTTCTCTACTTGGCTTGGTTAAGAGCCATTGTTTTGGGAAGTTGTTTTTAAAAATGAGTGTGTGCGGTTATTTTTCTCATTTGATTGTTGCTTGAAAGTAAGTTTAGAAGCATTCTATAGTTTCCATGTCTTTCATCCATCCCTTATTTCCTTTTGGTTGGGGCTTGGGGGCCAATGAGGAGGATTTATTTTTCTCCTCATTGGTGTTTTTATTTGGTGGAGAGTGTTTCCTCTCCCCCATTTTTTGGTTATTGTGATCAAGTAAAGAAATATGGAGCCTTGTTGGAGATTTGAGAATTGGAGTACTTGTAGAAGACTAATAAATCCTTCATTATAGCTACATTTTCTTGTAAAATTCTCACCTAAGGTGGAAGATTTATAATATTTTATTTGAAATTAAAGTTTTATTGAATATTTTTTTATTAATTTGAAATGTATTGTTGGAAAGAAAAACAATCTTATTGTGAAAAGTTATTGATATTATGGAAATGTGATTTAAAAGAAGAAGAAAACAACTTGCTCTTATTTTAGTGGATGTGTATTCTTCATTAGGTGTGTTGTTCCTATTTTAAATATATGGGAAATCTTGTTATTAATTCTTTGGTTGAATGATTGCAAGCTTGCATTTTGTGAAAGATGGAAATATTCATTCTTATTAAATCACTTGAAAGACATAGGATAACAAGAAGACTACATTTGTTCATTCGTTTGTATTGATTGAAGAAAGTTTAAAATTCATATGTGTTTATGGAATTTTTTTTTAAAATTTCTTGATTTGTTATTTTGTCAACAAATGGATTGTTTTCCTTTTTATCAAATAGAGTAAAGGAATTACATGGTTACTATTATACCTTAGTCTCATTTAATTGTATAAGTTTATTATCAATTTATTATAAAATTATATGGGAAATAAGAATGGTATTTGCATCTCATAATGTTACCTTGAAAATTGCAAAAGAAATCCTAAGTATAAGATAAAACAAAAAAAAGTAGTTAATACTATTAAGAATGTGAATAGTATTACCTATTGATAATAGTGTTAATATTAAAATAGTATTAATTATAATGTCAAAAGTAATATTGTTATATATATATATATATATATACATATATTTATTGAAGAAAGTTTAAAACTCATGTGTGTTTATAGAAAAGTAAAAAAATAACTAAATATTGATTTTTTTGTTTTGTCAACAAATGGATTGGTTTCCTTTTTATCAAATAGAGTAAAGGAATTGCATGGTTACTACTAGACCTTAGTCTCATTTAATTGTATAAGTTTATTATCAATTTATTATAAAATTATAAGGGAAATAAGAATGGTATTTGCATCTCATAATGTTACCTTCAAAATTGCAAAAGAAATCCTAAGTATAAGATAAAACAAAAAAAAGTAGTTAATACTATTAAGAATGTGAATAGTATTACCTATTGATAATAGTGTTAATATTAAAATACTATTAATTATAATGTCAATATATATAATATATATATATAATTTTTTATGTAAATCTATTTTAAATGACCAAAAAAATTAAACAAAAAAGACCAAATACAAATTGGTTGGTTCGAATAGTGTAGGCCGTAGCCTATTGGTTTAATAAAGGAATAGGGTTGGGGTGAGGGTTGATGACCCCATCGCCACCCCATTAATGAATGGGATGGGGGGTGGGGTCGGCGACCCTCCCCCCAACCCAATTAAACCTCCACCAAATGCAATAAACCCCACCCCCCCGACACTATATTCTCAGCATATTCGGCCCTTCACTTTTAAACGTGGCCTATGTGGTTCCCCACGGCTGAGATTTTTTAATATAATATAATATTAATCCCTGTAGTTTCTTGTTCAGGATTTATTTAAATAAAATTTTAATAAAACTTATAAATATATACATGTGTGTGGGTGTGGGTGTGTGTGTGTGTGTGTGTGTGTGTGTGTGTGTGTGTGTGTATAAATTTATCAAAATAAATACATATATAAATTTAACCATATCACTAAAATGTGGCAAAACCCATATGCCCATTTGGGCCAATGCTAAATAATGAGATAAACAAAATACATAAATAAATTAGTATAAACCCTAGATGAGGGGATGAAAGGAATCCGTAATAAAAAGACTTTTTTTTTGTGCACCCATAAGCTTGGGATTCCTCCCATCACTTCTTCCACCTCCTCCTCCAACTTTCAAAACAAAAGAATGAAACAATAATTCAAACAAAGAGAAAAGAGATTTTAATAAGAAAACATAGGGTTAGATGGGTTCCCAAATCTAAGGACTCAAAATGAATTCATCCAAATGATGAGATTAATCCCTAAAAAAGTAGGTGGGAACTGGGTGAGAGAAATTCAAACTTAAAACTGATGGGTAGACTTTATTTTCTAAACCTAGTTGTGTAGGGGGTGTTTTTACTTTTCTAAACCTAATGCCTTATTAGAGACATTATAATTTAATGCAACTTGACCCCTTTTTCGGTATTATTTAACTTTATTACTTAATTAAAAGACCACATTACCCTTGAGATTATCTAACCAAATTTAATTAAGGAGAAATTAAATTTTGTTAAAGTAAATTATAGGGAATCCTACTTCTTTATTTGTACTAACTAATTTTATTATAAATTATTGAAAGATTTTATTAATTTTTTTAAAGGGGGGATCTAGAGGAAATTTAATAAGGTTCATTTACTGTAATTTTAGATATGAGAATGTGTCGACCATAAATTCGAATCTTTTTACGAGTTTGTTTAAGAAAAAATATATTATTCCTTAATTTTTCTATTTTGAGCTAGGTTTGTTCTTGGGTTTCGTGTGGGGAAATTGTTTCGTATTACAATGCTGAAGTGTTGAAACTAAAGATGAAAAAGTGAAAATAAGTTAAGAGAGTGAACCTAGGGCAGAAATACACGTGTAGTTATCGATGTATGATGTACATGTATAGTTAGTATTGTGTATACCAACGCAAAAGTGTTAGTGTTTTCACTATTATTTGTGTTGTTGTTGTTGATTGCTTGCTTCTCATACAGTCAGACTTGCAAGGAGAAAAATATCAAGTACTCAGATATGCATGTATGTATGTAGAAATGCATGTATATGCTAATGAAAAGACTAAAATGAAAGTATGAAAAGTGTAAAAGGAAAATGTGTGCCTCATCTGTGATTAAAGAAAATGGTATAGAAATAAAATATCCTATCTTGGGTTTCTTCAAAGATCCAACATCATAGGTTGAAGAAGTGGAGGGAAGAATTCCATTGTAGCATCCAACCTATAACTACTTTCTTGAATATGTGTGAATATATCTATGTACTACCTCATTTTTTAGGTGATCTGACACCATTGGTCAACGTTAGTGCAGAGAGGAATTTTCTTGTATCCTCTAACATGTAAATTCTACCTAGAATGCTAAGGATAACAACGTCCTATAAAAACCATTGTGTACAGGGTTCGTAGACTAGTTTTAACCCACTCATTGTATATAACCCACAATGTTGAGGGTGAAAAGTGAACTAAACTGAACTAGTGTAGAAGCCTTATGTAGAGATTAAAAACCCAAATGATTCCCCCTTATTATGGGAGCATGCGATGTTTGACCTGAGAATGTGTCCCCAAAAGAGGACCAAGTGTATGAACTCTATAAATTATCCTTGTAGTGGGAAGGGAATACACTTTCTAGACACCAAGACATGTAAATAAATAAGACTATCCAAAATAAGTGTTATTACAAACAAGCACGCCTATAGAAATCAATGTGTACCAGGAAATATAGTAATATAAACACATAAGATGACAAATGATACCGCCAAAGTGGATTTTAATCATGGGACACCACGCATGATGTCACAAGACACTGAAGGCCATAATGGACACAAAAAGTAAAAAAAATTGCACAACATACAAAGGGAAATTCCCACAAACAAGAGAAAACAATAGACATGCAATGGTATAAGAAAATAGACAACCATGGAAGAAAAAACAATCCTGCAAATAAATTATGCCCATGAATCAGCCATTATCATGTTAGAAAGATAACCATTATATCAAAATCATGTATAAATAAATAATGTAAAGTTAAGAGCATAAAATGAAACAATTACACCTGTGAGAGACGAGTGTGGATGCCCACATCGACCAATGTAGGAAAAGTATAAGGAGAGCCTTGATGTTGTGTGAAAGAGACCTTTATATTTCACCATAAATAAAAAAATGTGTGAATGTGCACGTGTGTATGGTATATGTAAATGACATACAAGAGATCTAACTAGCATGTGTAATAATCAACCATATACAAGAAAAAGTAAGCAAGAATAAAAGGAAGAAAGATATGCAATACGATGTGGATGGATGGAATGGAATGCAAGATGGATTGTAGGAGTCATGTGCCCCCTAAGTGAATAGATATGTATGCAATGAGGTTTATTTTTTTCCCCCTTAGCAATCAAGAATGAACCATGAATGACATTACATCATCAGAAAATGTTCGAAGTGTGTGTTGTGTCTAACATTCTTTGATGAGTGTATATATGTAGTGATGAGATGTGACCTAGGGATGATATGTATGTGACCCATATAGCCAAAGGGTATATTATGACAAGATGATTCATACAGTGATGATGTATCCTAAAGAATATATCACTACCAGATGAATGGAAGGAGTGGTGATGTAGCCTAAAGCATATACCACTACAATATGATGGAATAGGGTGACCATTTAGCCTATAGTGTATGTCACTAACCTAGGAATGTTACATGAAGAAAGGGAAAAGTGATGAACGTATGATGAGGATAAATTCCATTTGATTTGTAATTCCTTAGAAGTTGAGTATGGATTGATGAACTAAAGTGCGTCATAGGGTAGTGAGTGTAGCATGTAGAAGAATATGTAATATGTGTGATGAGTAGATGACCATGTGATGAGGTAAATGTGTAAATGTATTATGTGTAAAATGCCATGCAAGATGTGTATATAGACTAATAATTTGAATATGCTTTATATGTAGTATGCATGATTAATACCATGTAATTTGAGACTCGGCGATAATAGGATTATAAGACATGTATGATGAACACTAGCATAAGACATAAAATATAAATGATGTGTAAATGTGTAGTGGTCGAAATTATGTAGGATAAATGTAGAATGTAAGATGTAAGATGTACAAAATATGATGAGAGATGTGTAAATCAATGCAATGCCTTGTACCTATTATGAAATGTGTGGAGTTCATGTGTAGTATACCCTCAATAGTCAAGTGTGAACGAAAGGAAAAGAGTGTGTCATCAAGTAATGATGACGCTAGAATGTGTTATGTGCATGCCTATGCGAGTATATTGATGTATGATAATGTAAAGATGCTAGAAACATTGATACTAATATGGACGGAGTTGTGTTGGATGTTATGCCCCTTATGTGTGTGTGAATGATAGAGGTCTAGTTAAAAGACACAAAGTGGATCAATGTAGGGTGTAGTTTCCTTAACAAAAGTGATGGAATGCTGAGGTGGGAATGTCACAAAAAACATTAGTGGAGAGGTGTCTAATTTAATAAAATGAATTTGAAAGGTAGAAAGAGTGGTATGGAAAGAAAGGTTGAATAATGGCATATTTGGCGGTATTGATGACGCTACCGAATTCTCGATACAAGAAAAAAATTTATTGATTTTACAAGGTGGTAGTGTTGGAGATATCATGAGAGGAGGAGGTGTTATATTTATTTGTAGAGGTGTTTGTTTAGGATTTGTATGAATGTACATAGAATGACCATTACAAGTAATGGCGTGGCACTCATGAGATATAGACAAGTAAGATTTAGGAACCCATTGAGATGAAGCATTCATAGATGGGAATGCAATGGAATGTTGTGTAGTGAATGTGATAGATCCCTGATGCTCAAGGTGTTTTATTCTTCATTTTAAAAATGGAAATCATTGTGTTTATGTCCATTGATTCGATGATAATTGCAATATAGATGACCTTGGTACTTTTATAGGTGATAAGGAGGATCGCAATGAGTAGGGGGAAAAGTGATCAATTGATGACTAAGGAGCTCACTAACAAGGTCATATTGTTTAATATAGAGATCAAATATAGAATTTTTTAATAATGTTATAACGTGAGGCTCACTAATATGAACACATGTAGTAGACATGGAATGAGATGGACAGGGAGAACAAAAATGAGCTTGAGAAGTGTCTTCAAGATGTTGGATTTAAGTTTTGAGAGATGTGATCATGGATTCCATATCCGTAAACTTGTCTTGATATAAATCGTATAGAGTTTGAATTGATTCTAATGGGGGTTTATTAGATGCAGGAAAAATAGGGCTAGGGTCATCATATACATAGTGAAAAATATGACTTATTTCATTTGTTGGTGTATTTTTAGGACAACATATGGAGTCTTGTTCTCTTTTTATAACAACCTGATAGTCGGGATACATTTTAAGAAGATTATTTAAAAGAATTTAAGTAACTTTATGAACCATAATAGAGAAAATATGAGGATCCAAAGCGTGAAAGATGTAGGGATCACCAAAATGATTAACTAACATGGAAATTAATTAATTAATATTAATGAGGAAAAACTATAAATACCAGTGAATGAAAGTAGTCAATAAATATACAAAGTGACCAAAGCAACTAAGTTAATGAAAATGAGAGACCCTAATTATGAAGTAGGGTTGGAAATAACTCCGCTAATTTAAGGAGATTTTTGGATTGTTTTATAGAGATGACTGGAGAAACAAGAGGAGGAAATGACTGTGTCAAAGTCATCAAAATTGTAAATGCAGGTAATATTAAAGGAATGGGGATCCTAGATAGGTATAGAGGGTCCTGCGGGATCCCTAGTCTGAGATATGGGTGCTTTGGTATGTTAAAAATATCTATCACCTTCCTCTAAATTGTCTCTTTATGGTTTCCTACCTTCGCTTCCTATGACACTAGCTTCACTAGATTGTGTAGTATTTTACTGGAAATATGAAACGAAGATGAGATCTATGAAACAATGAGAGGATAATCAAAGCATAAAAAATAAATATGCAAATGAAGGGGTCAGACTATCCTCAGTGGCCACAATGTCTGAATTACTAATACAATGTTGCATTACATCTCATACTTGATGTAGTTCTATGTGAATGTATGATCATACCCTAGGTGCTCTTTTGCTAGTCACAGTTTGTAAAGCAATGAGCTATAACTATGTGTAGAAAATTTATTAAATGGTGGATGGAATAGAATAAACTTCCATCCTATGCTTGTGTGATGCCTATGAACCAAACTGATCCCTTGTGATGGAGTAAGATGGATGCAAATGATCTCTAGATGCCTTAGATGGATGAAACTCTAGGTGGATAAAACTAGTGACTAGTGCGTCTTCCCTCATTATGGTCTCACAAATTTATATTTATATGGTTATCTTGTTATAATTTCATAATTAAAACCGAAAAGGAAGACCACCAAAAATATATAATGTTCAAATAGCTAGAAATTTCCCAAAAACTAGTGAGAAATTCTAAAAAAGGATCAAGGTGCCCATAAGCGCCCTAGTAAAGAAAAATTGAAAAAAATATACTGAGCATATATGCGGTGAAGGTCGAGAATTATGACAAAAACTAAATAAAATTAGCCAAATGACAGGGATTATCTATTTCTTTATTCACTAAAAAACCATCTAAATAGTAGTATGAGATTGGGACTAAATAATGCCCAAAATGCATGATTTAGTGTCTGCATAAAAAATCCTACACTAACCTATTATAACAAAAGAAATGAGAAGCTAATAAAATCCTAATACAGGAAGGGTGAAGTATCTTCCATTTCATACACAATGAGACCATGTACCTTTTATTTCACTTAACATGGCCTTTAATGAGAGTTGAAAATTGTTTAAAATTTGGTTTCCTTTCATATTCCTCAAAATATTAAATGAATAAAGAAATAATACTTGTTTTAGGTTATCTATATTTTGATTTTAGAAGAATTTTTGCTAACCTTTGTCACATTGTAGCTCATCCTCATGCTCTTGATTGAACATGACTGGCATAAACTCTACACTTAATTCCTAATTAGCCAAGTATCTTATTAGACATGAATAGGTAATTTAAGTTTTCCCATCTTCTTTTTATCGAATTCCAAGGATGGATATTGTAGAAACATTTTATTCATTCTTGAGCATGTTTGGAAGATGATGGTAAATTTCTTTCGATTCTTCAAATAGATCTATCTTTCCCCTGTTTATTGGTTCTGCAATGGTGTCATCGGTCTCATCAACCATGAAGTTTTAAAGATAAAACTCGTGCTTCTTAAAATATTGATGTTTGTCCTTCTTAATTGAGGTAACTAATGATGTTCTAGGTGTATTGTTATAAATTTATCAAAGGATAACAAGTTCTAAACATATAGAGAAGTGAGGATCATGGCATTTAGTGGTAACATCTTTCTCACTTGGAATCCCGTCTTCCTCTCTTATATGTTTAATATCATTTATAAAAACAAATTCTAGGATGAAATCATCCTAGTTCTCATATTAAGGTAACTTTAATTGATTTTATAGTCCTTCTTCAAATTAACTATAAAGTTACCCTTTGTTTGGATTTGATTTATGATATTCACTTGTGGTCATCGTTTCTTGCATGGTTAGGACATCTGTATCCTCTATATTAGAATCATACTAATTAACAAATATTACTAAATCATTTAATTTAGAAAAATATTAATATCAAGATTAATAATCTCATATTTAGAAACATCCATATAATTCTTCAAAACATTATCTTTAATTTATAGCTTGAGATAAATGAGAAAAAAAATTCTAACCTTTTCTGATTATTGGTCATATTTCTTTTCTTTCTTTGTAACTTACACATCTCTCTTGCACTCCAAAAAAGAAAGTTTAGGAATAAGCAACAGTGGAATTTATTTGAATTTGAACCTTGAGCTCCAATTTCTCAGATTTTACCTTAAAGACTTGTCACTTAGATCTTTAGTTGGATGTTCTTCCAAACTAATTTTAGGATTAATTTCATTCTGAAATCGGCTTCGAAGTATGATGGTAGGTGTAGTATTTTTGGAGGAAAATTATTTGAATGAGAGGCTTAGAGAGAGTGAGGATCTTTTACCTTGGGATGATATGGTTGATAAGGAATGGGAATTTGATACTAATAGGGAAGATAAGTTGGAACATTCCATTCATAGGTATTTATCCACCTTATTATCATTAGCTTCTAATGTTATCAAATATGTATCATCTACTCCATCCTATGAAATTTTCCTTAAAAATATTCTTCATGTGTCGAATGGTCTCTAAAGTTTGCATACTCATGAGAACATCCATGCTTAATCAAATTTTTTATTATAAAAATGATTTAGACATGTGCTATAGTAGGTAAAAATGCATTTTGGAAGGATGAAGTTGGATTCAAATGATAGTGTTGCTGAAAGTTTGGAATCTCTTGTTGAAAAGAAAACATGATTGCACAAATTCATGAGAAAGTGACATGAAATGATGGAAAAGAAATAAAATGTTCTATTAAATGTTAAAATATGTTTTTGGACCAGTGGAGTGGCTAGATATGTTTTGAAAATTCCTCTAAGGACGAAATGTTACCAAGAAAACATCAAACTTGGAAAAATATAAATGTATACTAGGATATCGTTATGGAACACCTACAAAATCTATGAATTCAATGTCCCATGAGGCATCCAAAACACTATTATTAGTTTGAAGAGCACATTTAGATGAAGAAGTACAAAAAATCCTTCTCTTCATCGTATACAATCGGATCTTCTCTAAGTGCAGGTGACTTAATGTTGACAATAACTTCTAGAGATAGTTGGTTCTTTGGAGAAATCACCTAAACCAGTCTCTTGTTGTGGGTAAGAGAGAAATAACAGGAACTCAAAGAAAGAATAGAAAATTAGGTGATACACCAATTTTTTTAGAGATTTATGAATGCACAAGACACACTATAATATTTTTCAACACCTACAAATATCACTTCATGTACTTTTTTCATTGAATTTCACACAAGGATTTCGTAAAATTCATGCACAAGTTATTAATATAACTTGAGAGGGAAGATTTGATCATTTTCCAATTCCAAACTTATTAACAAACTAAATATGCACGTAAAAGATCCTGTGAAAGATTCAAAATATCTTAATGGAGGTGATGAGATTCATAAAAATGAAATGGAAATAATGCATTCACTTAAACATACCAATGAACCTGTTGTAACAAAATTTAATCCAGCTTACAAAATGGAGAAATCAGTCCTTTATTACATCAAATACGTGCTAGAGTAGAAATTTTTCATAACCTTTCCATAACAAAATCACATGCCCCTAAATGCTTCAAAAGAACAGGAATATATAGAAAGAAAAAATAATGAAAAGTAAGAGGAAAAGAAGTGAGTTGAAACTTCTCAATACTTAAGTTCTTCTCATATTTATCCTAGTAATGTAGATTGAATTATCTCTCTCTCAAATTATACACTTAAACTTGAGTTGAATACGTTATTTCCGGGCGAGTCGGAGAAAAATCCAATGCTAGTTCTCATTTGCACAATTCAACCCCTTGTAATTTAAATAATAAGTGTTTAATGAGAATAACAAAGATCATTATGAACACATGATTTATGATTTTACATGGCATAATATGATGAGTTTATATGGAATTATACTCCTTGTTGACTTTATTCAACATCCCCTTTTCTAAAAATAAAGGAAATCATTGTCTCCTTTTTGGATTTTTGTGCATACGATGTAATTACTTGATTAAACATGACCTTTAGAAAACATGCATCATTCATTAAAATATCACAAATAATTAAAACAATTATTGAAATTCCACTATGTGGGCACATGGGAAAGGATGTATTAAATTTTACTAAGCTACCCTAACCATGGTCAAAATTTACCATGGTTAGGGAGCTAATGGTTGACCTTTAAATCATTAGGGTTGAAACCCTAAATGTGCCTCATTTTGCATTGTGGAAGCGATATTGGGAAGAGCTATCAAAACCATTGGAATTTTGTGTGTGGTCACTACAGTACCTACTAGAGATTGCTCTTATTTTTTATTTCTTCTTGGGACATCATTATGATTCAGCTTTAGCACACCATAATGGATATTTACCATCATTATTTACTTTTGTAGCTCTAGTTTCTTTGTTGGAATGACATGATTCAAGAATTCGATGTCTCTACAATGATTTACCAGTTTTAGGGGGCTTATTTTCTTGGACGGATCAAGATACATCTTGTTTTATCACTATTTGTTTATTAAATCTCATCCTTATTCCAAACACACCATTGGTTATTTGATCTCTTCATGTTTTCTTTTGGATTTGAACTCTGCATCTCCTTATTTTATAAAATCTCGTTGTTTTTATTCAATTTTTCCCCTCAAGCCAAACTGGATAATAGGGACCTAATGGGACCTAGACACCTAAATGGTCCCTACATGTGAGACAGGGATACAAGTGGTTTTAGGGCTCTCAGGGGGAAATTAAGGGAATTTTGGAGTGAAAAATGATATCGAGGAATGTTTCCCTCTTCTGGGTTTTGACCCTTAAGATCATCTTAAAAATTGATGTGGTGTGGGCCCCATGGGCACACTTCTAGCCTAAATGAGAAAAATTGAAACAATCATGTCAGGCTTAAAAAATCCTTATATGTAGTCTTCATCAAGCCTCCAACATGATAAAATTTGAAAAAAAATTGAAGGTAAGCTCTGGGTTCAAAATTTTCATAATTGGGCTATAGAGCCCACCGAGCTAAAAACTAGCTCACCGAGAAACTGGTTGAGTTATGATCTTGCTTTGTTAAAGTGAGTCAAATGGTGTTTCATCACATTGCATTGGGCTCAGTGGAGCTGATTTAAAACTAAAGGAACTCAGAGGAGACCAAGAATGGCATTCGGGGCATGGGTAGTTCTAGCATAACCACTTTGTTTGTAAAGGCATGCAACAAGAGGAGTAGAGGATAGCTCACGTGAGAAAGAATTAAGAAATGAGCTCATGGATGAGACTCGGTCATGGAGGCATGAACTTATCACAAGGAAATCTGAGTGAGCTTGACATAGGATTTCAGGACAACCGAGTTGAGTTGACTCGCAAAAAATTGCAAGGGGTTAAAATGGGGGCAAATGAATTGGCCCATGTAAAGACAATTATTGGCAAGGGGCCTAAGGTTTTGAGCTCCACATATCATTTTGGTGGCACAAATCTCATAGGAAAATGATGAGGGGTTCAGCTCCCTTATCTCATCCAGGTGAATGCTTCGTGAGGGAGATATTGGGACACTAAGCTCTCAGGAAACAAGGAAGGGATGACTCAAGTTGGCATGGAACGATGAAGGAGGCTCACTTTGGCAAGTTATAGAACAAAAAATTGCATGGGACATAGCATAATAAATTAGCAGGGATATTTATACATAGAAATGGATATGGCCCATACAAGTTGGGAGTAAGCTCAGGAGTTGAGCTAAGAGAGAATGTGGAGACCCTGAAGTGTGGAAATTTAAGACTTTGGGGGTATAGTGATTCGAGGGTTTTTTAACTCATGGTCTGAAGCGAGGAGTGAAAAATATCCAAAAAACATAGAACTATGAAATCCAAAATGGACTTAGTCACTGCAGATGTAAAACCTATTTCGGGGACAATGGAGGAAAATATTCATAGTTTGGTTTCCCAAATCTCCTAACTCGCCAAGTCAAGATGTCCGAAGGGTTGAGGCCCGAAAGCCCGAAGCAATTCAAAATCTCGCCCAAATGTTATGAAATGTATGTCAAGCCACATTGTAGGTCGAGACAGTATGGTTGATCCAACATGTTGAGTCAAATGGAGACGGTGTGCAAGCAAAGGCCAAGATACATTGAATGAAGGAGCTCAATGGTGGATGAATACCATAAAACATAGACAGCTTTTGAATCTTCATATCTTGAGCAACTTTTAGATAAATTTTATGAAATTGTAGTCAATGGAAGGTATTTTTAGAGGAGAACCTAACGGTGATGGAAAAATCAATTTTTAGATGGGCCACTTAAGGTGAAACCCAGTCAATAAAATTAGGGGAAAATGATGATATCTCCCTTGATACTCCACCATTTTTTACAAAATTATACTAATTGGGAAGGAAAATTTTGGATCTACATTATGCCACCCTTGAAATTTCAGATTTTGGGTGTTTTCTGAACTTCTAAAAATGCTGAGATAGTACAACAGTAGATGGAAGAAATTAGTGAAGGTAGGTGGAAGAAGTAGGTCATGATGAAGCTACAAGAGCTAGAGACTAGATCTAGGTGTAACATGACGCTAAACTTTATTCAATGCACAAGGCAACACCATTAACGGGGAAAAGAATTTTTACAAATCTTCAAGCACTCATTATAGATTAAAAAATTGAACTTTGTATGGGTTTTGGAGCAATTTCGTGAACTCTTTTCTCTCTATCCCTCTTTACATTTCTTCTACTATAAATTGTAAGGAGGGGTACAATTTCTAAAATAGGTTGGATGTTTTTCACATTTGCCCCTCCCTTCTTTTCTTGTATATGAGAAACTTTGTGAAGATCAAGCCTCCTATTGAAATTTTTAATACAAATTTATACCTTTTATCTCCTTGTAATACACTGTATCAACTTTTGGAGCAATAATAAAGATATGTGGATTATCCTATCAACACTTCTTTGTGTCCTATTGTCTCTTTATCTAAACTCTCATTCCAGTTAGGATTATTTGTGTATTGCTTGAAATTTTTATTACCAAGCATCAATGGATTGTGTTTACTTTGTGGATGAATTTGTGATTATTGTTTTGATCTATGGTGTTTATTCATCCCCTTCAACCTTGTTTGTTTTCCTTCTCCATGACAAGTGAAGATTATCCATCTTTGCTTATTATTGCATTACATCTAGTTAGAATGGGTTTACTTCTACTGCAATCATTCTATCTCTATGCCTCCTTGGTAACAATTAGGGTAGGATTAGAATAGTTTCTCTGTAAAAAATTAGAGCACTGTGGTGTCTAGATCAAGGAATAGGAACCAAAATTTCTACTGAAGAGCTTTTTTAATTGCAAAGTCCCAGAATTTGGGGAAAGTTCCATGTTATGTAATCACACCGAGTAGACCAGTCTATCAAACTAGTGCAAATTTCAGCAGTGTTATGATTCTACATTGAACAATTTTGGCATGCATAGTGGGAACAAGAAGTCACTCCCACAAGCTTTGAAGGCATTTTAATGAAATTTACACTTAGAAACTACATATTTCCAAATTTTAGACTTTTCACCTAACATAGTCAGAGTTCTACGAAATCAATTTTCAATAGGTGTTTCCATAGTAGAAACAAGTTCAAAATTTCATCCTGTAGATAGATCAGAGGCTAAACTTGACAAAGTGAATCCTTATATTTTTGAAACTTTTGATTTTCGTAATTTCAGAGTTATTTATACTTTGGGATTTTGAGGTTTTTGCGATTTTGTGACATTTGGTCCATTTCGGAATTTCAGACCTTTTTGCAAATTTCAGGATTTTAGGGTATTGGATATTTCAAAAGTATTAAATTTTCTGAGGATTTCAGGTTTCTCCAAACTTTAGGTGTCGAGATTTCATACTTTCATAGGATTCTCTACATTTTTCAGCTTTTCAAGACCGTCTAATTCGAGGTGAAGTTTTAACCTCCAGAAGATCAAACAGACATTTCCTTTAACTTTTCTCATTCTCATTATGTCTAGTTTGGTGTGTGAATTTCCAAAATATAGCCATTAGAGGCATCAATTTTCATCACATCTAGAAAATCCAAAGGATTTAACATGCAATGGTAGTAGAAACACATGTTGCTTGGGTATATGAGAAAAATTTAAACTGGGTCTTAGATCAAGAGAAGAGGGAATAGATTTGTACATCTGTAATTATCTCTAGGATATAGGAAGGAGAGGGAGAGGACTACAAATATCAGCATCTCTACCTCACCTGACATTTATCTATATCTTCCACCTAGATAGATCCTTGATTCACTCAACTCGGATCCTCAGAACTAATCATAATGGCTTCACCAAGCGCCACAAAATCCTTTTTTCAACTTCACGGGAAGTAATCCACTTTTTGTAAATGTTTAAAATATAATTATGGTGGAAGAACATTAAAAAACATTCCCTATTTCACTAGGAGAAAACCCTATAACCCCTATTAACTCACATCCAAGATATCACCAATGTATCTGTAATTTACGAATTCAATAAAATGGATGTTGGGGTCAAACTACTAGCTTCCTTTTTCAAGGGTAAGGATTTTTTGTGGTTTAGGAGCCTAAAATTAGGGTCTATACAAAATTAGAATCTGTAGTGCATAGCCCTATGTGATCAATTTAGGGAAAGGGCATACAATCTATCTTTATTGGAACAATTGACAACAATCAAGAAATATCCTAATGAGAAGATGTTAGATTTAAATTTCTGTTTCCAAAGGACATGGGATAGGATTCCAGTGGCTATAATAAAAACTTCCCAAGGTGCGTTCCTCTATTTATTGAAGTCTCTAAATTTAGACATATTTCAATCCACCACTCTCTCAATAAAGTAACTTAGAACCTAGGACACCTATGCCTCTTTTTCTAGAAATGGGAACTCCTAAAAATCCACAAGCACCAGTATTTAATCCCACTTAAACCCCTAGGAATCAAAGAATTAATGACGCTTCCACCTCTTATAGTACTTCCAATGAACTACAGGAGGTTCTAAAGAAAATTCAAAACCTATGGAATGAACTAGTAACTATTAAGAGGATGGAAGCTGTTAGGAAATAAGGGATGAAATAAGCAGGTGAGTCCCTCATAGAGTTGCAAAATTAGAAACTAATAAGCAAAAAATATTACAGATTTGAAAAAAAAGTGTAGAATAAAAATAACACAACACAAAGAGATAGTATTTAACGTGGTTAACCCAATTTGGGCTACATCCACCAAGAATCACTTGCTCATATTTTATTACAAGCCACCACTCTCTCAATATAATACCTAGATCTATTTGAATCTATGCTCAATGAAATCTACAGAAATCACACCCGAATTCATACGCATCTGCAATGTTACATCATAATCCTACCATATGCATAAAACCACATAAGTAGACAACTGGTTATGTAGTTTTTCAAAACCATGGGTATTAAAAAACCATGCGCCAAAATCTTCCCATAAACCTATGGATCAAAAATCCCACCCATATGAGAAAATAACATTTCCCGGTATATCGGGCACGTTTTAATGCCAAAAACAATTTTCCTCCATGTTTTATTCCTATTGTTTCTTCTTGTCCCGAAGCTCCCAACACTCCTTCTTTACATGCCCCAAATCTCGGCAAGACAACTGTGGGAAGTTTATAGTACTCTTGGTGTATAGTATTCAACACTTTCACACATGAAAACAGGCTCCACAACCTGACAATCTCCCACTTGGAGACTACTTTTCCTCTTAAAAAGCTTCTCAACCCTTCACTAGTTTCCATGAAGACCAACCAAAGTTGAACATAGCTTCATTTTTTCCCTTGTGACCTCCTTGGTCATCATGTCTATAGGATTCTAACTGGTATAAATCTTCTCCAGATTTAACTTCTCTTCCTCCAAATTTGTCCTAATGAAATGGTACCTTAACTGTATATGCTTCATCCTAGAGTGGAAAGCAGAGTTCTTAGCTAGGTGTATAGAACTCTAAATATCACTATGCAAGTTTCCTTCCTCCCGTTTATGCCCCAACTCCTCAAGAAATTCTTGTAACTAAATCATTACTTTTCTTTCCTCTGTGGAAAAAACATACTTAGCCTCCGTGGTTGACAAAGCCACCATCTTTTATAGCCATGAAATTCAGCTTACTGTTGTCCCACCTATAGTGTAAACATAACATGTCGTGTTCCTCCTGGTGTCTACATCTCCATCCATATCTAAATCTACATAACCACACAAAGGGGTTTCTAATCCACTATAGAAAAAAACTATCCCCATGGTCCCTCTCAAATACCGAAGGATCCACTTTACTGCCTTCCAGTGAAATCTACCTGGATCATTCATAAATCTACTCACCGCTGCCACTGCATGGGAAATATCAACCCTGGTGCACACCACATGGCATACATCAAACTGCCAACCACTAATGAGTAAGGTACCTTGGACATCTAGTTTCTCTCCTGCTCTGTCTTGGGACACTGCTCCTTTGATAACTTGAAATGGCCTACCAAAGGAGTCCCAACCAGTTTAGCATCCTACATATTAAACCTCTCCAAGACCCTCTTAATGTAGTCTTCCTGATATAAAGTCAGCTTTCATTCCTTCCTATCCTGAGATATCCTCATACCAAGGATTTTTTTGGCTGCCCCAAAATCCTTCATAGCAAAATATTCACTTAGCTACTTCTTGAGTACTTTTATTTCCGGCATGTTTTTAAATGCAACTAACATGTTATCCACATACATACAAAACATAATATAAATGACATCCTCAAATTTATTTTTATACATGAAATGGCCAGAATGGAATCTAATATAACCTTACTCCATCATGAAGCTATCAAATTTCTTATATCATTGACATGGACCTTATTTCAAGTCATACAAGCTCTTCTTCAGTTTGCACATCATCTCCTCTTTACCTTTGACCTCATAGACCTCTGGTTGCTGCATATATAGTTCCTCCTCAAAATCAACTTCGAGAAATGTAGTCTTTACATTAATATGTTCTAAGTGTAAGTATTTTTTTGTAACTATTCCTAGAATAGTTCTAATAGAAGTCATTTTTACTAAAGGAGAAAAAAATCTCATCAAAATATATACCTTTTTTCTATGAAAACCCCTTGACCACCAACCGGACCTTGTATATTTTCTTGCCTCCTTCTTCCTCTTTGACTCTAAACACCCACTTATTCTGTAATGCTCTTTTGAATTTAGGTAGCTTCACAAAATCCCATGTCTAGTTCTGTATGAGAGCATGATGCTCCTCATCCATGGCTTGATCCCACTTCTTCCTAACATCTACCTGCATTGCTTCATCAAATCTCTTTATCTCTCCACTATCAATGAGTAATAAATAATAAAGGGAAGGAGAAAAACGTTCAGGTTCTCTTCTTACCCTAGAAGGCCACCTTAATATAGGAGTTTGGGGTTCTTGTTGAGGAGGTTCTTGAACTGATTCATGTGTCACTTTCCCATCCGGAAGATCCTCTACCGCTATAAATTATTTCTTGGATTCGTCCCTGTTTTCCTACAACTTCTTCTTATACATGAATTTATCTTAAAGACTATATCCATAGATCAAATGATTTTCTTATCCTTAATACTCCAACATTTATATCCAAAGTCATCACCACCATAAGCAATGAAAGTACATTTTTTTGATTTAGCCTCTAGCTTGGTCCTATCGTCCTTGTCTATACGGACAAACACCTCACATCCAAAGACTCTAAGAAATGAATAATCAAATTTCTTAGCATACCAAGCCTTCTCAGGTATGCCTCCATCCAAGGCACTTGAGGGTCATCTATTTATCAAGTACACAGTTGTGCTCACTGCTTGTGCCCAAAAAGAAAGAGGCGGTCCTGCATGTAACCTAGTGCTCCTAGCACATTCCATTATTGTTTTGTTCATCCTTTTTGACACCCCATTCTTCTGCGGAGTTCCTAGAACTAAATTTTTCCTATGGATTCCATTCTTAGAACAATAATCATCAAATTCATTGCTGCAATACTCCCCTCCATTATCTGACTTGAGAAATTTTAGCTTAAGACTTGTTTCATTCTCTACCAAGGCTTTCCATTTAACAAAAGTATCAAATACATCAGATTTTTTTATAATACAATAAACTCAAAATTTTCTTGTTGCATCATCAATAAAAGTAACATAATAACTTGAATCCCCAAGATATGATACCCGAGCCGTCTGCCACACATCATAATACACCAAATTTGACTTATTCTTTCTCTTTGTAGGTCCAACCCTGAGAAACCTTACTCGCTTCTATTTCCCATATATGCATTCCTTAAAAAACTCCAAACCTGTTTTTGTATATCCAGGAAAATCCTTCCTTATGATCTCCATGCCTTTATGGCTCATATGACAGAGCCTATAGTGCCATAATGTTGTATCTACTTCTGAAGCCACAACATTACAAACATTAGTTCTATAAGTGGCTAAATACAAGGCTCCAACCTTCTTACCTCTTGCCACCACAAGAGCACCCTTAGTAACCTGCCAAGATTCCATTGTAAATATCACAATACAAAGTCTATCACTTCCCAAATGGCTTACCGATATAATATTTCGTTTTACAGTAGGAACATGTATGACTTCCTTCAATAGTCATGTATTCCAATTCTACATCTTAACCCGAATAGATCCTTTTGCAACTATATTGTATGGCTCATCATCACCAAGAAAAACATGCCCAAAATACCCTTGAACATAATCAACAAAATAATGCCTATGTGGAGTAGCATGGAAAGAAGCCCCATAATATAAAACCCAAGATTCAGAAATATTGTGTAAAGAAAGAACCAAAGCATCCTGAATACATTACCTGTTGCCACATTTTCCTCATTGTTTTCTTGTTGTTGTTTCTTCTTGTACCGAAGCTCCCAACATTCCTTCTTTGCATGCCCCAAACCGTGGCAAGACAATTACATGGAAAGTATATAGTACTCTTAGTGTAAAGTCTTCAACACTTTCACGCATGAAAATAGGCTCTACAACCTAGAAGAAGCTTGGAGTTCTAGGCCTTACTAGCCTCAAGCTCAAGAAAATAGGACTCATTTTCAGTTAAACAGGCCACTTTTTCAGGGTGAAAATCACAAGGTGAACCAAGGACAACATCAAGCTGCTATGCCATCTTGACCATATGATCAAAATGTAGTTTCAACATGAAGTGCCTTGGTTTCAACTCAAAACAACATTACATAAAAGTATGAGTGGTGTTTTTCGTGAAGTCTACCTCATAATCAATAAATTTTATTCAATGGTATAGTAAATAAGGATTTGATGGTGCAGACAATCGTTGTATCCCAAGAGGAAACTAAATAAGAAAATAAGTAGAAATAAACTCAGCAAGAGGCACCTCCCATGCAAACCACATTGGTCAATTGGTAGGCAAAAACCATTTGTGGAGTCAACCAACCTCATTTCTAAAGTATGGCTGATAACACTCAATCAAAGAAAAGTAAAATTGAAGAAGGCAAGCCATCTAGTCTGATTGTTTCTCAACCTACTCTCACCCCTCAAAAATTTATCAATATAATAACAGCCTGAAACACATAAAATCAGCCTATAGCACCTATTACAGAAACACAAGTGCCCATTCAGGTACTGAAGAATAATGTGCCAAGTAAGGGGAAGCCAAAGGATTATCTATCTCCTTTCAACATCATAGATCAAATGAAGAAAACACGTGTCAACAATTCCATGTGGGAGTATTGGAAACTCCTAGAAAATGAGATTTGTTGTAAGCAACAATGGCCAATTGGTCTTCCTTGAATGGATCAAACCAAAGACATGAGAAATTTCTCTCTAATTCATTATCGTAAAATGGGGGTCAACCAAGAAAAAAATAATATCTTCCACCACTCTACATGTCATTAATAACTAGGAACAACTTGGTACATAATTGTATGATAAATTAAGGGGCAATCTGCTCACCCATATCAAAGAAAACAACTAATCGATTAGGTATAAAGTATGACCTAGTCTCTAAATGGGTAGTGTAGTTAAACGGGACAACAGTAGGAATGGATGGATTCATCAAAGGTTTAAACCTACCGCTGCATGTACGTCCCAATGTCATAGTTTTACAGGATGTGTCTGTAATTTATTTTACTCCATTCTTTGCATTATGCTTGTCAAAGTATTTCATGGTAAAAATTGGTGGATATCTATTTTTAGAATGGTCACATATGCTCTTTAGAATGTAATATGAAACCAAAACAACAATAAGATAGGAACCAATTGCTAATTTCCACATTGAGCCCCATGTACCAAGTACGATTAATGCAAATTACTCAACCTTTGACTAGGAAAAGTGTTCAAATGTTCCTAAAATATGTAGTAAGGTGGAGGGAATTCCATATTTGACATTGGATGAATGGGATAACAAAAGACATGTGTTTGATCCATATAAGGAAATGGAAGAACATGAATCAGTAATTTATTTATTGCATGAAGAGAATCTAATTATCCCTATGATTACCAAGCAAGAAGATAAGGATGACAGCGAAGTATGACAGTTATTATTTGATGGTTCAAGAAATAGACAACGTGTTGGAGGGGGTAAATTGTTTGTGTCACCGCAAAACATAAAGTACTATTCATATTTTTGTTTCCAATTCACCTATCCAAACAACACAGTTGAATATGAAGCCTTGATCCATAGACTTCATTGGGCCAGGAAAAGAGGTATAAATAATTTTCAAGTGTTCGGAGATAGTGAATTAATTGTGAACCATGTTAAAGTAAAACTTGCCACAAATAATTATCTCTTAAAGAGATACAAAAGCAGGGTATGGGATGTCATGGATGAATTTGAAGCATTCAACGTCAAGTCCATACATAGGAAAAATAAAGAAGCTGTAGACAAACTTATAACAATTGGAGCGAGAATCGATGTGGTGGATAATGTCGAGAGAGATATAACACAACCCCATATCAAGGCAGTTGTGAGTCCAAAATAACAATACAAGTTGGATAGTGTTTGAGAGTGATCAACAAGTCATCAATTTCATACAAGAATAAGATTAATTCTCAAATAAAAATCAAGATAATTAGAGAATTAGTATGGGGATCAAGTAGTTCAGTTGTGCACAAATAGGCTAATTCAGGAAAGAAAAATCTAACATATAGGTTAAAGGGGAAGATTCGTAATAAATTTCTATTGGGGAAGGTAAAACTCTCTGAATTTGTAAAGTAAAAAATGAACAGGAAATATCTGATTTCATACAATGTTTCCAAGAGTTCCCAGATGTTTTTTCCTGAAGCTATGAAGATCTGAGAGGGTTTTTTCCTGGAGTTTTTATGTGCTTCATACTTGGAAGAATTAGGTTTGAGACAGGTTTGAAAGTTGATTTTTGTCTCACAGATCAACATTGTAGAGAGGAAAAGGTGAAGATCCTAGCATTAAACAATATTACACTCTCACAAAAATTTAACTTCAACATTTTCTTCTGAAAATTGAGAGTGCAAGCAGTGGGACAGGTTCAAGGTCATAAATTTCAAGCGAATTATGGGTGTGAATTCAACAGGGTCCACACCAATTGTAGGAAATTACTTGTGACTCCATGCCTAATGGATATATCAAGGCTACTAGTATAGAACATCTAGTAGGTAGATGTTCCCACGAGTTACCAAATTGTTATCAAATTTTTCCACCTCAGCCAAATTTGACCTAATGGGACCTAGAGACCTAAACACACCCTACAGGTGAGACAGGGCTACAGATAGTTTCAAGGGTCTCAAGATGACATTCATCAAATTTTGGAGTGAAAAATTATATCGAGGAATGTTTTCCTCTTCTGGGTTTTGACCCTTAAGATCATCTAAAAAATGATGAGGTGCCATCCCTATGGGCCCACATCTGTCTTAAACAAGCAAAAGCTGAAAAAATCATGTCAAGCCTCAAAATCCTTTACATACAGTCTTAATCAGACCTCTGACACGATAAAATTTGAAAAAAAAAAAATTAGGTTAAGCTTCGAGTTATAAAATTGCATAATTGGGCTAGTCAGCCCACTGAGCTAAAATATAGCTCGCTAAGCTGCTCATTGAACAACGTGGCAAGTTGTGATCTTGCATTGTTGGAGTGAGTCAAAGGAGGACTCACAGAGTAGCTCAGTGAGCTTCTCAATGAGACAAATTTCATTGGGCTTAGTGGAGCTGAGTTTAACCTGAAGGAATTTGAAAGATCCCACGAATGGCATTCGGGGCATGGGTAACTCGAGAAAAGTAGCTTTATGCCTAAACTTACCCAATACGAGGAGTAGAGGCTATCTCGCATGACGAAGACTCCAGAAATGATCTCATGGAGGAGACTTAGCCATGGAGTCACAAAACTATAATAGGGAAATACAAGTGATCTCGGCATAGCAGTGTAGGATGACCGAGCCGAGTCAAATCACGTAAAAGTGTAAGGGGTTAAAATGAGGGCGAGTGACTTGGCCCATGGGGAGATAACTGTTGGAAATGGGCTCAAGGTGTTAAGCTCGACAAAAAATATTTGTGGTGTTGAGCCCATAGGAAAATGATAAGGGGCCAAGCTCCATGAGCTCGGCCACATGAATACATTGATATGGCGATGCTAGATCACTGAGCTCTCAAGAAATGAGGAAGGAACGACTCGTCTCAGCATGACACGATAAAGGAGGCTCAATTCAAGAAGCTCTATAACTCAAATTTACATGGGACAGAACATACTAATTCAGTGGGGATCTTTGTGCATAGAAAGGGAGATGCCTTGTGTATGTCGAGAGTTAGCTTGGGAGTCTAGCTAAGCAAGGATATGGAGACCCTGAAGTTCAAAAAATTTAGACTTTGGGGATATGGTGTTTCAGGGTTTTAGTGAGTCAAGGTCCGAAGCAAGGAGTGAAAAATATCCAAAAAATTAGAAGCATGAAATCCAAAATGGGCTCAATCACTGCAGGGCCCAAACCCCTTTTGGGGTCAATGGAGGAAAGTCTTCTGATTTTGGGGGCATAAATATCTAAACTCACCGAGTCGAGATGTCCAAAGCATTGACGCCCAAAATCCCAAAGCAATTCAAACTCCCACCGAATTTTTTTAAAAGCACACCGAGACACATCGTATGCTGAGTTAATTTGGGTGACCTAACATGGAAAATCAAATGGAGGTGTTTTGCAAGTAAAGGCCAATCTTGTTTGAATGATGGAGCTCAATGGTTGAGTAACCACCTTGATGGTGGATGAAGACCCTAAACCATAGTAGAAATTAAAATTTTCATATCTTGAGAAATTTTTAGCCAAATTTGATGAAATTTTAGCCATTAGAAAGTATTTTTGGAGGAGAAACCAATGGTGATGGAAAATCAATTTTCAAAGGGGTGTGTGAAGGTGAAACCTAATCAAGCAACCTAGGGAAAAATCATGATATATCCCTTGAAACTCCATCAATTTTAGAAAACCCATAGTGATTGGAAAGTTGATTTTGGGCTCCACAACAAGGGACTATTAAATTTCAGATTTCAGGGTTTCTGGACCTATGAAAAAAGGCAAACAATGAGCATTAGGTGAAATTAAATAATGAGGTTGGTGGGAGAAGAGGTCATGATGAAGTTACATGAGCTAGATACTACACCCAGGTACAATCAGAGTTAGTTCCTTCATATACAAGGTAATATCATCAATAAAGCAAAGTATTTTGAGGATCTTCAAGCACCTAGTGTAGATTAAACAATGAATTTTTATGGGTTTTGTAGCACTTTCGACATTTTGTTTCTCTCTCCTTTCCTAAAAAACCCTTCTATAAATTGTAAGGAGTGGTACATTTCAAAAGGATAGATTGTTTTCATTTCCCCCTCCCTTCTTGAACTTGTATAGGAGAAATTTGTGGAGCTCATGCCTCTAATTGAAATTGTAATGCAATTTTGTGCCTTTGGCTACCTTGTAATACCTTGTATCAAATTTTGGAGCAATGATATAAGTCTTTGGATTATTATAAACCCTCTTTTGTATTTATTGTGTCTATTTTGATCTCTTATTGCAATTGGTTATTTTACATTGTTAAAATTATTGTTGTAGGATTCAATGGTTATGTTTATTTGGTGAATGGATTTATAACATTTTTTTGATATGTGGTGTTCAATAATCCTCTTCAACCTTGTTATTTTCATTTCCATAAAAGTGCATATATTCAAAATTCCTTATTGGTGCATCACATCCAGTTAGAATAGGTTTACTTTCTTGAAATCTTTCTATCCCTATCTCCTTGGAAAAACATAGGGTAGGATTAGATTAGTTTCTTTGGAATTGGGCATGTGGTGTCTAGATTTAGGAATAGGAACCATCCTTTCTCCTAAGAGCTATCCCGATTGAAAATTCCAACACTTTGGGAAAAGTTCCATGTTTTGTAACCACATCGAATGACCCAATTGAACCGGTCCATTTGGGGGTGATGTGATTTTGCATTAACAACCATATCTTGTTGCTTGCTAGTAAATTGTGATTTTTTAGCTCTTAATTTGATTTCATCACTTGGGTTTGAGCTAGCTATGGTTCTTCTCTACTCACCAAGTTTTATATCAGATGCACCTTGGTATTTTCCATTTGTAACACACCATTTTTACTACTTTTATTGTGATTTTCCAGTTTGGACGTACAAATTTCTTCTCATTCTCTATGATTTTTATCTTTAATAAGCTCATCTGCCATTGTTTTAAAGAGCTTCATCTTCATTTTTTTCTTGTACGGCTCACCTGTATTTTTTGTAGCTATGTGTTCGAGCTAGCCATGATTTACTCTTATTGAAGGCCATTGTGGTCTTTTCTAGCTGTAGCTCTCTCTTTTTGTAGCTCGATGGCCCTTTCTTTCCATTGTTTGATTTTTGTAATTTTTTAGAGGGCACGACCCTCATTTTCCTTAGCTTTGAAATGGAAGTGTTATATGGAGGAAGGATAATGATGTGATATTTTTTAGATCAATTTTCCTTTTTAGCTTGGCCACCATGAACCCTTCTCATCTCGCGGTGATTTCTAATGGATCTTCCCTAGTTTACAATGGCTCGGCCCAACTATTTTCACTTTGAGCTTGTCGTTTTGTCACTAGATGTTTCCATGGTGTGTAGAGAGATATTTGTTTCATTTTTTTTCTTTAGCATGCCATTTAATCTATGTTCGAGCTAGTTGACACTCATCTTGGCCATGTATTTGGTGAGTTTAAACCATGTAATCTAACTGGAGTTATCATTCTTTCGACATCAGTTTTGATATGGAAAAATTGTAAGTAGGTTTTTGTATTTCTAGTTGATACAATACTTATAAAAATTGGTGTATATGAAAACACACAACCTGAATTTTTAATTAATAATTGCAAGTTTATCATTAATTTACACACACTAAAATGTATCCTAAGAAATCCATTTTCAGATATTAATTTTTTGCATTTCTCGAAACTGATACTCTAAAAATTTGTATTCATTACAAATGTATGGCTATGAGGAGGGTTTGGGCTCTGATGTATCATCATATAAACCTGTAATTTTTACATATTTCACAAATTTGGTTAAATACAGTTGAAAATACTTCATAATATGTATTATTCACATTTAGATATTAATCATGGTTAATTTTAAAATTTAAAATTTCATCACTTTCTGCTCCTTTGTTGGAAGAAAAAACATGTACTTTAGCACTTCCTTTTCATGGAAAAAAGAAGAAAATTATGCTATTTCTTTCCCTGTAGCTATGTACTCTTTTTTCTTGTTGCTAAATATGAATGAAAACTAGAAACTCCATTATTCATCATGATTTGAACTCTATTTATTTTCACAATACATTCCTGTAATGTGATGTTAAATAATTTCTTGAGATACCTTGTTCATAGTTCTAGATAAATCATGAAAAATACTCTTACATGATTCGTACTCAGCCAAAAATGAATGAAATTCGAACTAATGTGTAACTTGTTTGTTGACATAATTATGTACTACTTTACATGCAAAACATGTTGAGGGGAAATTGTAATCTTTTTCTACAATTACTTTTGTAGACGAATTATTTAAGATTATTGAAACACATTGATTCATTCTTTCAGTAATTTCTCTTCTGAAAAGGAATGCAAATAATTTTGAAGTTGAAAACTTAATTCATCTTAAGAAAAATCCTGATCAATAATACAAATCTACTTTCATCCATTTCAGGTGCACTAGAGCAGTAGATGGAGCAACTTGGAGTAGCAACATTGAGTAACAAGATTCATCTTTCAAGTGAGGATAATACCCCTTCTCTTCCTTATGTTTTTTATTTTTAGATATAATTGTATTCTTTGCTTCCATAGTTATATCCCACAGCTTGTTTGGGGAACTTATACCAATTTCCTTAAGAATATAAGAATTTTTTATGAAATTAATGGTTTGTTGTTTGCATTATTTATAATGATCTTAATTTTCATAATTGGATGAACATTTGAAAATAAAGTAAGCTTAACACACTTGCATATAAATATATGAAATTTGATACTATTTTTTTTACCTTTTCAGATCATCTAAAAATAAGGTAAATGAAATAATGAATGAAACATCATCATGAAGCTACAACCTACTTCCACACTTAAAAAATTTTAAATCTAAAACTTGATACTTGTTGTCTCTCGTATTTCTGTTTCTGATGTATGATATCATTCCCATCTCCATCAGGACCCTACAGAAATTCATAATGGTTGATGCATGATTCTAGTGTATACGATAAATATTTAATGAGATAATATATGGGGAATGCACATTCTAAAACATTATTCCCAACTTGTTCCATGACTGCTCATTTTCCCATTCACTAAAAATAAGGAACCTGAAATAATGTGTATGCCCCTCCACTATGTTGACCAAAAATGGTCTACAATTTGTTACAACAAGACCATAATTAGCTTGTTTACTCTTGGACTGATTACTAATAGGATCATCATGTTTAATAAATTAATTATGTTTACTAACTATCATATAATGACCATTAGGTGTAATCGATATATAACGTTTCTCTAATGATGACATCATTGTGGAATTTTCTACCATGCAGGAATGTGTATGAAAAATATAAAGGAGATTATTAACTATAAAAGGAATGGAATTAATTATCATGTAAATAGTAAGCTTTACTATCATAATTCTATTAAGGAACAGGTCAAGAAGAGTGTACATCCATGGTGAAAGGTTTGGGTAAGCATTATTTGGTCACATCCTTAAACAATTTTTTGTTAAAGTCCTATTAGAATAAGTAACTTGAGGAAGATTATTTTTTACTACACCATCAATGTAATTTATTTATATTGGAAGAAAAAATACATGAAATTTATTAGATGGTTGCATCTTTGGACAAGTAAATTTAAATTCCTTATAAGGAAATATTGATGTCTATGCTCTTTTAAATTTTTATTCTAAAGAGGTAGGAGAAAATCATCTCACCTTTTATTGAAGATGAGGACTAAGATCTCTAATGAATAACAGAAAAAAAATTCCATCGAGAAATTTTTGTCTAATCCTTGTGGACAAGGTCTTAAAATTAAAGTATTTATTTTCTCATAGTCCATAGGATTGAGATGATATTTTAAGATAATATTGTGTCAATTATTCTATTCAAAAATATTAACATGGTTTTATCCAAAAATATAATATCAAGGTATTAAAATGTTTGATGAAATATTGGGTATATCCTATTCCATTTGTTTTCAATTTATGAATGCATAAGTATGTTTTTCAAACATATCATGATACTGAAACTAATTGACTAGGAAATTGATCAAAATTGCAAGCTCAAAAATGGAGCTGGATGGAATACTACATTAGAAATATTAGGTGCATTCAATAAATTTCATCACCAAGAATTTGGTGGAAGTGCATAATTTTTCGTAACACAACCTTTATTGATAATGTATACATCCTAAATATTTATATCAATTTCTTGTCATTCCTAAGCATCCATATCCTTTGCATAATATACAGAATTAGTTTTATAATGTATTATAGATCACTACCCTCTCACATAAAATTAACATTCAATAACATTCATTTAAGTAGCTATTTATATAAATAAATATCTAATTATCTACTCAACCCACACGCATATCAAGTTAACCATCCAAAAAACTTAAGTTGAGGTAGATCACTCCACTCAAGTTTTAAAATGGGATACAAAGGTGGAAGCAAAATATTCACGTACAACCATATTTTTCGATAAAATTAAAAGTTAAGAAAATATTCATTTCCCCTTAAATGAACATCCAAACCATCCAATGCACAAATCAAATAAACTCAAAAATTAAGGAAAATGAATTCATTAGTATACAACTCATTTAAAAATTAATCCACAATCCATGGTCTCTCCTATAACTATGTATGTGAGTCTTAATCCTTCATAATTAATGTTTGGAATCTTTAAACATTTTCATCAACATTCTTCCAATTTTCCATTGGAATTTGCATACCCAAAGTTTTTCCATGTGATAATCCATTTCTCATAGCATCATTCTTGAATTTGGAGAAAATTTTAAAGCATCTACAATCAAATCATCTAAATAGATCAAATAAGTTTGATACTCCATCTTAAACTTCATCTATCTCATCTGAGGCTGCAATAAAATGTGTTTCAGGTAAGGATCATGGTTTTTTATCTGGGACCCTACCCTTGTACAAAAGGAAAAAATCCAAGATAAAAAAAAGAATACCAAAAGAGAAAATATAGAAAGGAACAACAAAGCTGCATAAAACCAACAACGTCAGCATGTAGAACAAATAAAAACAATGCTTGATAAAAATCCAACTAAGATAAAGGTAAAAATATAGATAAGTGATTAAGAGGGTGACGTGTTTTTTAAATGAGTAGCAGTTGAATCCTTCCTAGAAGGTCCTTTTTTCTTATTATAAAAAATCTTCCAATTACCCCTATAATCATCAATATCACTTTTACTGTGGAAAGGGATAACAACTTCCAGAGAGTAGATTGGATTAAATTTAAAGAAAAAAGGAAAAGAGGAATCTCTCTCCTTGAACACCTTTGGAAATATTTGACATGCCAAGCCCTGGGGGTCACATCTAGAAACATGGTGTTGGAAACGAAAGGGGGACTTTCTATCAGACTACGTGAGAAATTTTTTGAAGAAGAGTATGAAGTAGCACTAATGGTGTGGTATTTAGGTAGATAATAAATAAACAAAAATGTTTGGCTTCATTTTATATTGAGAGAACATAATCCACAATTAGATGAACAATATTAAAGCACTTACAGAAACAAAAAGGAAAACACTCATAGTACAACATCTGAACCACGGTTTTACTTATGATATACATATTAATCTCAGGAGGAAGGTATTGGGAAATTTATAGGTCCACAAAATCCAAGAGAAGGTGGTATGGAAGTGTTATCTGGAGCCACCGTCCGCTTTAATAAATCACCCAACCGATTTTCAATAGCTTCAACATAATGGAAATTCTATAATTGAATAGGTAGACCAAGGTGTTTAACCCAAACATGGTGGGATTTAAAGGATTATTTTGATCAATTAAATGATGGGTTCCAAGGTTTAATCATAATTCTATGATCCCCCCAAACCCAATATTGGCTATCAATAATATATCTATCTTTGACTGATTCAAGGGGAAAAATATCGAGAAAAGGGGTAAATCTCAACCTTAACAAATTAAATGCTTTCGCTTCACCTTTGAGATATCTAGTCATGTAACTGAGAAAGTTTAGTCTAGAACTATTTAAATCAGAAAATGAAGAAGGCCTTTGAGAGATTATACTCAACATCATGGATCCTGAGGAGCATATCTTCCTAAAAAAGAAGGGACGAGGTAGAAATCACAAGTTTCAATAGCATATCCATGTGGCTCTCCAACATATTTTAGCTTCAACGATACATCCTCAGTGAAGGATCATATACTTACACTAATCTTAGGTTTAGTAGAAACATCCCCTGTAACATCTTCCCATCTCTCATCATATCCAACCATTTTCTAGATATAGAAACAACCATAATAGATGTCAACATTTCTGTAGGAATATGTGGATGAGATGAAACAAAAACCCTAGAGATGAGTTTCATAGACTTAGTAAGATCTTCCACCACCACCAGAAACAATGCATAGTAAGTCCCAAAACTGCCATGCTCAGCAGGTAAAGAATTAAGGATCATATCCTATTTCATCATGTGAGGACTGATACTTCCCTTTCCTAAGCTTCTGCCACCAGGATGGTTGCAAGATAACTTGAAGGAAGGTTTGCATTGCATTTTATTATTTTTTTCTTTCATTTGTTTCATATTTCCTTATATACATTCTAGCATGCCCAGTGTGAAGAACTTGTTTTCTTTATAATTTTTAGCTTGGTTTTTTATAATATAAATATTATTTTTTGTTATTTATTTTGTTAAGGATCTTATGTCAAAGTTCCAGGGTATTTTGCTTTATTAGCATTATTGCCACTTCCATGTCGTCAACATTTTTAACATTATTATCACTTTTTTCTAATTTAAGTTGTCTGATAATTATTTCAATATTAAAATATCCTATTAATGTAATATTGTGGAGTTTTCTAACGGATATAAGGGCATTCTAAAAGTTATCTATAACAACTCTTTTGAGGCATAATACTTCCTCTACGATAACCTACAAGAATATTATCTTAACTCAAGAGGGATTTTACAATATAAATTATTTAATGATATCTTTATTAGTATTTTTAAGATAAGGGGAAACATAATGGTGGATAATCTAAACTTGATTTAAATGGAAAAAGTGTAATTATCATTTCATCGAAGTTTTCCCCCGTATTTTAAAAATATAGTATAAATAATTCTCAATATAAAAAGACGCATGGAAGTGAACAAAGGAATTGTAGAGGATGCAGACTTAGAGGAGCCAGTGTGAAAAGAGGAGGAGGAAAATTTGAATGAGGAGGCGAGATTGTAAGTGCAAAATCTCTTCAGGAATCAACCAAAGTATCTAGTGCAGATGCTTGAGCCAGTATGGAAACAAGACTACCCATAGTGGCATGTCCCAGATATGGTTGTTGAAGAAGCTTGTGGCAGGTACAAATTTGCCTTGATAGGGTGTTTTTCTTGAATTAGGCCAAACATCGATCAAGTTAGGAGCTGGACCATAAATAAATGGAAAATGATGGGGCAAGTTAACACATTTTCCATGTTTGAGAAACGTTTACAAAAGATATGAATCCCATGCAAAAAAAAATTAGTTGGATTTGATATTAATGAGTATAACTGCGAGCAACCCCATAACGATTTGATTGGAGAGACAATGGGAATGGATAAGTCAAGTAGAAATCAGACCTCCATTATAAAATGAGGAGAACCCATAATCCATTTGGTAGTGAAGGAAGTGGGTCTTCACATGAACGAGGAAATTTTGGGGAAATGAAAATCATTGCGCAAGGTGGAAACAAATTAGGGCAAAAAAAGATGGCCCAAGGTAAACAAGAAAATTACACTCACCTTTCATCACCCCACCGTGACTAGGAGTCGTAGTCCCACTATGAAGATCTAAACATCTAGCCTTGTCGACTTTGGTTTCTTGATGATCAATCCCAAGTTTCTTGCTAGTTTTTTCATAGTTTTAGGCCATTCCTGGACCGATCGTTGGTGTTTATATTTATTTCTTCTTTGAATACTCAAAGATTTACTTGGATTGGAGATTCATGTTGTAAAAAGGATAAGACCTTTTCAAAACCCTCTTTTTACCCTATATCAAAATAATAGTAAATCCTCATTATTAATGTGACGTATATTAATTATGCTTACAATGTTTTTAAGGACCATATATTTGGCTATTACAATAAAACATACTCAACATGTATTCATTCCCTTACATATAGTTATTATGCGTACATAGAAAGTGTGGCAATGATGTAAATAAAGAATATAGTAACCATGATAAATTTTATTATAAGAGTGACCATTGTACTAACAATGAAAATTTGGAAAAATCAAATTGTTCCCTCTCTCTGTAATATGAAATTACCTAAAAGAAAACTCCATTTCCTCTCAATGAAATTATTTTTTCATATTCTTTGAGCATACAAATAAACGAAATAAAGGACTTTACACGCGTGCGCGCGCACGCACGCACACATCTTTTAGTTTTAAAATGAATCAACTGATTTTATTGTATGTCCCTCTTCTCTCAATTTATAAAGTGAAACAAATGATTAAATTTTTTATTACATGTTATCTAGAGTTGTAAACCGAAATAAATGGTTGTATTGTCTCTCTCTATTCACTTGATTTGTAAAGGAAGAAAATTATTGTATTATATTTATCTATTCACTTGAGTTACAAAAGAAAATAATGATTGCATTCTCTCTCCTTTTTCTCTTGAGTGACAAAGGGAAATTAAATAAATGTAACATGATTAATTTTTTGTTATTTGGATCCTTCCTTACTGTAACGACCACAATTTCAACACCAAAATATAATAGAAAATTTGTGGAATATTTTTTTTGTTTCTCATTTCTCATAACACGACACCACATGGGCTCAAATAGAAACAGTCAATATCACATAATACACTTACATAATCATGAACCCACTCATACAATAGATAACATAGGGTACACATCAATTTCTTACTCAAATGACGTAAACCAAGACAATGATCCAACTACGATAAGACACATAGGATAGGCATACTCCACAATATTGCATTTTTATGGTTTACATAGATATTACATTTAGTTTTCCATTAAATAACCTTACAAGTTTCTAGTGAATTAAAATGGTAAGGTTGTAAAATTTTATTTTTCTAAAACTTCAAATACTTTATTTTTATATAGAATTATCCTTTAAAAGAGGATGCACAGTTGGTTCCTTTCTCAATTTTCTTTAGTTATCCACAGCTCATTTGTTAATTAAATTCAACTAAAACACCTACGAGCCTCCCAGTATTAATTCTTACACTAAATTTTTTTTCCTCAAAATATGTTTAATTGAAATTGAATTTATCCTCATTACAAAAAGGAACTAATAGGATGTTAAGGTTTTTATTTTCAAGACGTGTATTCTATGTTTAAATTTTACCTTTGCTAGACAAGGGGAACTATCGTGAGGTCCAGAAAGAAATTATTAGGATTCAAGGGTGATTTAGATTAAAGATATTGTTATCAAATTTTTACCCTCGAGAAAAATTTGATCAAACGTAACCTTGCACATGAGAAAATGGAGAGGTTGGTTCAGTCATGTGAGCTCGCATTTCATTTCTTAAAATTAGGTTGCAGGCAGGCTGCACAATAGAAATGTAAGGTTGACAAATGAATGGCCAAGGGTACATCGAAGGAGATCAAAGCTCAAGTGGAAGAATGGAGAAAGGCTCAAATTTTTTAGACTTCACATTTTCGGTATTTCAGGGACAAGGCAAGAAAATTTTGAAAAAGGTCAAAAAGAGGAAAAGCCCGAAATTTGAAATTTTGAAAGTCTGAAATTTCAAACTTTCAGTATTCGGGGTTTTAGAGAAAGAGAATGGTCAGTCGGAAAAAAGAGAGAAAAAATCCCAAAATTCAAATTTCCAAAATCCCGAAAGTTTCAGACTTTCAGGTTTTAGAGTTTTAGATATGCGAAATTCGGAGTTTCAGAGTCTTCGGGGACAAAATAAGAAAAGTGACCAAAAATGTTTGAAATTCTGAAAGTCTGAAACCCGAAAGGTTTCATATTTCGGAAGTTAAACATGGTATTGGGTTAATGAGGTGGCATTTTTGGAGTTTTGGAGTTTCAAGTTTCAGTGTTTTGGAACTCTCGAGGCATTTTGAAGGATGAACAGTGAAAAATATTGGAAAAGACAAAATGTCCTCAATTTCAAAAGTTTGAAATTTCAAAATTTTAGAGTTTTGGAGATTTGGAAGTTTGGAGCCCCAAAACATAAAACCACAAAAAAAATTCCAAAATCCTAAATTCCGAATGTCTGAAAATTTGGACTTTTGGGTTTCGAAGTTTCGGAACTCTCAAGAAGAATTGGCGGATGAACAGTAACTCAATCTTCAAAATGTAAATGTCTGAAAGTCTGAATTTTGGGATTTTTGAGATTACATGCATTTTAGACTCCGAAAGAGAAGATCAAGAGCTCGCATTTTTTTAGAATGACACCCTGAGCTTCAGACGGCCATACATTTTGACTGGGATCTCGGAATTGGACAAGAAAGGACTTTTTTGAAAGCTTATAGTTTCCTATAATTTGAGGGGGACTAAGTTCTTCAAATTGAAAAAATACAATCCACCATTTTTTAGGGTGTCAAACTTCTCACCTACCAAAATAATGAAGTATGCTCTTCCTTCTTGCTCAACAAGGAATAGTACATGGAGGGATGGGTTTTTTAGTGACACCCATCATTGTTGCAGGTGAATTCAATGCATAATTGGGTGGTTGAAGCAAGAATTCAAATTCTTCTATCTCCTTCTCTCATTCTTCCTATATATTAAAAGGAGGGGAATTTTTTAAAATGTTGGATTTTTTTTAGCTTTACACTCTCCCTTATTCTCTTGTCTATAAGTGGATTTGTGCAGTTAAAATCTCCCATCAAAACTATAATGCAAATCTTACCTCTTGGCCATTGTAGTGTAATGTATAAAATTTTTGTAGCAATAATACATATCTATGGATGATTTTCAACCCTCTCTTGTGTTCATTGCACCTCTTTGATCTCTCATTACAATCTTGGTTATCTGTGTGTGGTGGTTGTATTACATTTCAATGTTTTATACTTAATGGCAAAGTAAGTGTTCACCATTCCTTTGGTGCATCACCTTTGTTACTTTAGGTTTATTTTCTTGTATCTTCTTGACCATGTCTCCTTTGTTAGCTAGAATAGATTTTAGCATGGATCCCCTACAATTTGAATGTGTGCATCTGAATTGAGGAATGGGAACCGACATTCATCTAGAGAGCTTTCGCGATCGTAAAGTCCCACACTTTGGGAAAAGCTCCATGTTATGTAATCACACTGAGAGTTTCAACCCATCGAGTTGTAGACATTCAGGGGTACTTTTATCACGCATCAACAGATACCTCCTCCCATAACATCCTTCCATCATAGTACCCTATTTTTCTTGTTTCGGTTTGTTATAGTTCAACAATTAGTTTAAGTCAGTTTAACATTTACACATCATAAAAAAAATTGTTTGGTTATATAAGAGATTTTATTGGTTCAAATGCTATATTTATCCAAGAACAATTTGTATCTACTCTTTTTTTATTAACAAAAAGATATTTCCTATATCAATTATTAATATTTCAAGGAAAACTTTATTCCTAAAAAAATATCATATTTACTCTTTTTTTCCACTAGTCTTACATGGTTATTTCCGAATTTTATTTTCATTGTTTTAGGAACATTGTAATTGAAATGACACATAATTTAAACTCAGGGATTCATGACTACAAAGAGTGGTGAAATTGTACTTAACAATTCATTTCATCACTCTTAAAAACACAAGCATTAAAGCATATAACAAGACAACACAACAACTATATAATTTTTAAATTTCTTCCAAGGAACTATTTAAATCATTTAGCAAAATGCAAGAAAATTTATTTCGTCAATACCATTAATAGAGGCTAAATGATCTATTAACTTCAACATAAATCATGGATGGGGAAAACTACACCCTATCTTAAAACACATGGAAAATTGCTACTAAGGGTCACAATTATCTAAGAGGGACAAAGGAAGTTCCAAAGAAAAAGTTGTAAAATGTAATGCATTTCAAAATCCTTTTATGGTAATATTTATAATCATTGGTAATAATACATTATGTCCCTTTGTTCATTAACATCATAAGAGGTCACTCTATGTATTACATTCATTTCTACTCAAGGTTTTCTACACCCTACTACAAGATAAAAATAGAGTAATCAAATGACCCTATCTTGCAAATCCTTCATGTCACTTGAGGTGTTCAAAGACTAAAATTTCTAACTAAAGAGATCATTAACATGATTTTAATGCATAATACACTAGTGCACTAATTCACAATGTATCATCAATATCTTACGAAGGGTTTTTTAGTGCGAAATCACAGCACCCTTGAATGTCTGCAACCAAATGGGTTGAGACTCTCAGTGTGATTGCACAACATGGAACATCTCTCAAAGTGTGGGACCTTGCAAGTTGAGAGAGATCTTAGGATTAAGATCGGTTCCTATTCCTCTGTTCAGGTGCATGCAAATAAAATCTTGCAGAGGATCTACTCTAAGGCTACTCTATCTTACCAAGGAGACAAGGTTAAGAAGATACAATAAAATAAACCTAAGATAACGAGGTGATGCACCAAAGGAATGTTAGACACTCATTTTGAAATTTAACACAGACCACAGAATGCAATACATACACTATGTACAGGTAACCAAACTATAATGCGAGATCATAAGGAAACAATGAAACACATGAGATGGTTGAAAATCATCCACAGACATATCTTATTGCTTCAAAGTCGATACAGTAAATTATAGTGGCTAAGAGGAAAAAATTAGAATTACAACTTGAACAGGGAGGTTAGGACTCCATGAACTCATTTGCAGACCAGAGGAGAAAGGAAGGTGCAAATAAGAAATGTCCACCCCTTTACAATGATCCCCACCCTTTCTTTTATAGATTCAGCACAGAGAGAAGAAGGAGAGAGAGGAGGGAAAATTAATTTGAAATTTATCTACCGGCCATCAATGCCTCTCCAAATCTGCCCCAAATCTGTCATGTCCGCCGCTTTGTGTCTGCTCGGCGTGTTGAAGAAAGGAGAGTGGCAAGTTGAATCAAATCGGATCTGGTAGTTGAAGCAATTAGATTCTACATATTAATAGCGTGAATATGTTCCCCATTTTCTACCCACTAAACCTCTTTGTAATTAAATTATTATGTTTGACTTTTCTAACAATACATATCTTTTCACCATTTGCAAATTTTATTATAATTTAAAAATTTAACATTACCCACCACGTGGGTTTCTTGGAAAGAGGGGTTGAACGTTTTTAAAGCGAACATGATTTTAACCATGGTCAAAATTGCCCATGCTTAAAATGACTCAACCGAATCACTTGATTGGGTTTAAAACCCCAATAAAAACTTTATTTTCACCTTATCTAGAAGCTTCGTTACTTTTGATTTAGGCAGGGAAACCCTTGAAAATGTTTCTTGACTTGGCACCATTTTTGAGGATTGGCGTACATGTGTGGGACCTACTTCCTCGATTTCCACCTCTTGAATTTATGCTGGAGATGCCACGTGGAGGTCTCCTTACCTTGGCCTTCCATGACTCACAAGTCTAAGATTTGTCAGCCTGTCACTTGGCCGCCATTTCTTTTGTACTTTTTTACACGTTGCATATTTTCCTTCGAACTCTACATTTGAGACTCTTTCTTGGGAGTGGCTTCCCTACGCATTTGCGTCACATTGAGACACTTGGCAGTTTATAATTCTGCTAACTCTTACCCCATCTGGTAAGCGACTTGATTCAATTTGTCAACCCTGTCCCTTTTCAAACCTGGGATGTATGGAGGCTTGGCGTCTTGCATTCGAGTTTCTTTTTTTGGATCTTACTTCTGAAGATGGGTTGCCGATGCTGTTCGACGTGGGTTTGTGCTATCTAGCTCACTTTGCTTTCATTTCATTTGGGATGTTTGTCCGTTCTCGGGCCTGAAACATGTTCATAGCTTGGAGATTGTTTGGAGAACCACCCTTAGCTTTGACTTCTAAATCTTTGAAGGTGTGCTGTATGTGGACATTATGGATGATGAGCTTGATTAATCTCAATTCCATACTTAGCCAATTTGGGCCCGTTCCGATATCTTCTACATATGTGAAGCTCGAAGACTTTGAACCTTTCTGGGTCATGATCTCTATTTGAAGACCCTCTGGAGCTCCTTAACGTTGTTCGCTTCCTTGGACCTCGTATGGTTTCATACCATTTCTGAGTTCGCATGCAACTTGACTATTGGATCTATCAAAACTTGGGCTCGTATCGGCATTGGCTTGCCCGACCTTTAGATTTCTTTCCGTTGATGCAGGGTCAGAGTTTGGTCAATTTTGTATAGGGGGTTCGGCGAATGTGCTGGGACTCGAACATCGATGTACACAACAAAGGAGTAAGAAATAATGGTTTTCCTTTTCTTATCGATGATAAGAGCATTTAGTGACAACTCGTTTGAAATGTTCAAGTCTCCCTAGACATAACATCATCTAAGGGTCGTGCATGGTTGATGGTGACCTTGGTGTACATGTTAAAAGATAAGGACCAGAGCCAATTTACTTTCTGAGTTGTGCATTTCTGAGGGATTGTTCGATGTTGTCAAGATTAGATGGATAAGCTCACTATGGCTGGTCGATATTATTTCAAATTTGAAGTCTGAGTGAGAAGACTAGAGGATACTCAGGATTTTGATTTAGAGAGAAGCGGGTAATTCTAATATTGGGCATTATAAGCAACTATAATATCATTTGATTTGATAAGATCACCAACGGGGGGTTTACATTGTGTGTAGGGGTTAGTCCTAGTGGAAAGAGAAAACTTTTCAAAGGGGCTGAATGTAGTACTTGATAAGATGGTACTGAAGGAGAGTTAGTTACCTTGGATGTCTGGTCAGGATTAGATCTTAGACTTGGAGAGAGCCTTGTTGTTGCACTTAAGAGGCATCTATTTCAGATTTGCAATAAACCCATTGAGAGAATATGACTCTATATACTGTGCTGGAACACGACTTCAAAGTAATATAACTGACATCCTTGTAACAATTGTACCATGGACTAGGATCCATGAGCGTGCTGGAAATGTTTGGCTCGAAACTATGTACTTTTAAGTTGCCCCATGAAAGGTACCGCCAATTCAAGTGGTATTCTTGATAGGATACTTAATTGATAGATGAACCTAACAAACCATTGAACGTGAGGCAATTAGCAAGGGTTTATGTTCTCCATCATTTGAATGTGGGTACAGAAGAAAGGAATGAGAACCAATCGGTGATGTAGTGAGATGACACCAAGAAAGGGAGATGTTCTTTGATGGAACAGTCCTGCAGAAGCTTGAGGAAACGATCATTGAGCTTCTTTCAGGGAATCAAAGAGGTGTTGGATATCATTGTTGTAATACTTGTTCATTAAAGACACAAAATCTAGCCCAAAGAAATAACGTTCCCGTGACCAAGGGTATATGAAGAGGTGAAGAATGTATGAAGGATTTCGATAGGGATTCTAGAGCGCAATGGAAAGAACACGTAAAGGATGCTTGGAGATCATCATAAGAATACGTACGTGGATGGCAAAACCAAATGTTGTTAAAGAAAGACACAATGGAGAAAAAAAACTTATTGCGAGAGCATCATCAAGGGAATTTCTTTGTTGACTGCGGGATAACTGCAGAAAGATGTGCAAGAGAAGACTTATCTAGACTTTTTGCTTTGCGATGAGAATAATCATGCTAGTGAAGGAAGGCTACTGAAAATCTATCAAATAAAGATGGTTAGTAGAAACCATGATAGCTATAAAGATCCTGCACAGAGCTCTCTAAGAGGAGACTACTGGCGATTAGAAAGGAAATAACACGCATAAGAGAAACATATGAATCACATAGTACAACATAGATGCATCTTTTTAGGAACATATCGATGGCCCATTGAAGGTGGGATGTGCCGCAGGGAGTTGCAAAGAAAGAGACCCCTTTACTATTTACATGAGTAAGTGCAGTCCCATGGATTATGCACGAAGAAGAAAAATCTGTATAGGAGTAAAGGAACGGCACTATGGGAACGTGCAAATACACAATGGGTTTAACTTTTTATGAAAAGACGAGAAATCCTAGGAGATCTATCTTTACAGTTTATCATAAAAAAGTGTGTACTCAGTAACTAAACTAAGGATGATCTTGAGAGGAGCTCATACTATCTAAGCGCGAGGAAGAAGAGTATATACATCATGAGCCAATAATTAATGCGATGAAATTGCTTTGGAGAAACTACTGTAACGACCCAAAAAATAACAACACAAGGACAACACAGTGAAATACATGATAACTTTTTTTTTGACTTCTTGACATCACAACACGACACAACATGTCGTCACAAGATTACAACCAACACTAGGAACCACTTGTTACAGAGGAGAGGACCACAAGTTCAGCACGGAAATGTTCACACCCCATCAAGGATAACACACCTTTCTTTGTTTTTGACAAGACAACATGGAAGTCCCAATCAACATGAACACACTAACAAATAGGGCATCCCATAGTAGGAATTTCTTGTTAAGGTTACTCTATGTTTGACTAGAGTGTCTCTTTAATTCTTAACTTATGTTCTTAGGAAAAATTTCATGTATAGGATTCAGCACAAATTCATTTTCACCAACAGAGAACTTCTTTAATTTCAACGGTTTGACACTAAATAGACTTAAGGCCAAGCTTTCTAAAGTCTAGGATCATCAATTTGATGTCCAAATATTTCTTATTCAGTTGATTTAGTAGAACATTTTCCATTTCTTACAGGGACTTAGTTAATCTTACACAAAGCTACTAACCACATGTTCCACAATTCTACATTGCACAAGTAAAGACATAAGCTCATGACCTTGCTAGTGGAACAAGTACCGCTTAGGGGTTCAATAACAATCAACCTTCTTGTTTATGATCAAAATTTGACCTTGCTTAAGAAATATCATTCTGGAATCAAGGCAGAGGGTTAACAGGAGATAAGGACGAGTTAAATTCCTCTTTCAGGGTCGTCATTAGTTTACTATACCAATCTTTCATTGAAGCTTAAAAGTTTCATCAAGTAAGTGGTTAAATGTTCCATACTTAGGACTTTACTTAATTAGAGTTTGATCCAAAAGGGAAGAACTTACTTCCAACGATAGGCTGAGAGATAATTTAAGTGGTTTCTATTAATCAATACCCCTCTTACTTATTAAATCCTAACATCTTCTAGGAATCTAACCATTGATTTCACCATGAGCTTCATTTAAGGTTTCACCATAAAAGGATAATGTTTATTAGTTTAATTTTAATAAGGACTATCCATCTCACTTCATAGTACTTACAAACTCATTGCTACTAAGCCTTAGGAGGATTTACAACTCAACATTTTGACTCAAGAGCAAAGTTTTAACAGTACTCATTTGCGGAAACAAAACAAGGTTATATCAATTCATTCCAAAATGATGCACAAATCAAAGGGACATACCATCTCTATTGAACCATGACTAGGGAACAGGAGCGTAAAAACATGGAACATGCCACACTACTATTCTAAGGATTTAAAAATACACTAGAATATCCCATAACCAAGCAGCAATCAAATTTCATCTTTCACATGTTATCCAAACAAACCAAAGTTTCAACAGTTACAACAACAATACTCTACAATACATTCGACATTTTTAAAAGGTACTTCATAAATTGTAAAGATGAAACCTTTACAACTCTTTCCTTTAATCTACTCGCATAATCCATCTGCACAAATACTAGCTAGAATCAGTTCGTGAGAACTGAGCATGTTAAGGCTACACATTGCAACAGTAAGCTAACATTTAACAATATCAAGAAAGGAAAGTTCTAATTCAAAAATGGATTAAAACACAACCCACAACTCCAAAATTATTCGCATGAGAAAGAAATTTAAACCATCCAGCAAGGAGAAAGTCAAAATACCAGTAAGAACAAAATCACATAAATCAAGGCAAGACCTTATGGGTTAGGAACAAGAAGGTCAAGAGTGTTGATATCTCCTTCATGTAATCCTATGGATTACGTGATTGGAATCCAAAACTTACTCCATCCAACTAAACGGGTCCAAGAGAAGACAAAACATACTAATTATGATCGTAGGCGCGAAGCAAAATGACGTTATCCAATTCTCCCAAGGGAAGGCTTCATAGTAATATGGGTTCGACGCCCTTAAAAGAAAACAACTATAGTTTCAGTTTTAACCAAGGAGTTTACCACCACCTCCTTATAGGATTTCTTAAACGTAGTACTAGTTAACAACAAATCCACTCTTCCAAAAGCATACAAATGAGACACAAAAGGGGCCATTATTCTACCAACAAACCTTATCCTAATCGTAAACTTCTCTACATAATATTTAAGGGATGGCTAAACCCAAAATTCGTTAATAATTTTTATATATTTCCGACAATGTCAATAAGTATTTTAAAATAAAAAAATAAAAATTGATTTCCTTAACAAAGCCACAAAATGGGACTTTTAGTAACCAAGTTCGAAGAATAAGATATTCGAGTTCAAAAACAAAGGGATTCGATACACGGTGGGTAATACACTAGCGATGCCCCAGACTCAAAAGACCTTACCATGAGTACAAGCACAAAATAATAACCAACGCACATATCCATCAGGAAGGTTACGCAGTGCAGTCAGGCCTAGAAGTTCTATGAACTCCTTGCCAATGGTATAGAAGATGGAAATTTTACCCGATCCATGTGGGCTTATCAAGGAAAAGTCTAGCAAATATCAAACAGATAAATATAACAGCCACCTATTATATTATCACTGAAATCAGCTGTCATCTAACAGGAAACGAGTTCACGAGTCCAATACCATGGATTCACCTACAACTTTTGTTTCAGTCCAGCTATTAATAGTTTGCTTGCAACCCTTAATAAAAATTGCAGAGATTTCATTCAATAAAACTTACAATGTTTCCCCCTTACTTTAATCAAACAAGAGTTTGAACCAGGAAGTAGGTATAGTTATTCCCTCAACGCGTAGAGGCCAAAATAGATGTCAGGTTATTCATCCTCTAGAACTGGGTACGACAGTCAACCATGTACAGTTCTAAAACAAAACCCAAATGCCATTTTCTAATCAAACAAAAGGTAAGGAATGCCCACAGGCTTAAACAAGTTTTAGAACACAATGTCACTATTAATGTACCTTTTAGCAAAACAGGTTAGCCCTAAATAGGAAATACGTATTTATTCAACCAAATAGAGATATGAAGGCTTAACCTTCCATATAGTAAGCCTTCTATTATAAATACCATCACAAAATTCTTTTAAAAGAGAGTCATATAAGCAAACAAAATTCTAAAATGTTTCCTTCCCTACGAACTAGATTGCATCACTCAAAATTGCAGTAGCCCACTTAGACAAATATAAATAGAGTAAGCTATAAGAGAGGAAAGAACATTCCAAGCAAAACCAGTGAAATTGGAACGAGATTTAAAGGAACAACCAACACAATCAGGCAGCGATATAAACAACCACGAAAACATTTTGTCTAGGTGCCATTCAAGAGGAAAGAATATTCATTTCAAGATACTAAAAGAAAGTAGAAAACTATTACAAGGAGTAGATTTAACATGCCTGATTATAGTTCTTCCAACCAACAAGCACGTCGACCAGGGCTCGAGCAACAGCAACACAACCTGCGCAACTTCTCTTCCTCAGCCTGCTGAAGGTCCAAACTCTGTTAACGGCCATGCTTGGCATAGGAAAGGGGTGGTTGAAACATGCCTTCTTGGAATCCTCGGGAGCAACTCCAGGAAGATAGAAGCACTCTGTTCTGAAGAGCATCACAACCACCATAGAAAACCCACACAACCAATGCACTAAACTTAATACAGCCATACCCACATCCCTCAGAAATACTCCACACAGGTGTAGAATTAGAACTAGAATCATATATAGCCAAGTTTCCATCTGACTGAAGGCGCAGAAAACACAGCTGGTCTACATCTCCTGTAGTATTACTATGCCACAGCATTCGGCTGTACTGTGTATCAGTCAATACAAAATTACAACCTCTTTCCATTTCCAGCCTTATTCTCTTGTCCGGAGATGTGATATACTCACCTGGTGCAAGACCATTCCAAACACCATTGTCATGACTCAGCAGAAGAAATGGCCACAGTGGGAAATCCACAAACCCGGTTTTCTCCATTGGGGTTTCAAAATTGGAATGAGAACACCGCTTCCTGGTCTCAATCAGTCCATGATCTGAAGCCATCACATCAAGAAAAATCAACATGAGAAGAATTTTTATAATTATCCGTGACATAGTAATCAAGAAAAGCATAGGTGTTGGATACAGAAGCCCATGAATAGCCCTGCAGAGCATATGCTCTGAGATAGGGGATTGTGGCTTTGAAATCACGGAGCAGCCATTGTCCTGGCACAGATTTATATGTTCCCACTGTGCAATACTCTGTCCAGCGGACATATCTGGTGATGACCACATTGGGTGTGGTTAATTTGTGAACTTCTGCAAATGCAAGGCCGCTGTAATAGTGTTTGGAGGTGCTGATCTTGTTAGGTGTCATCAGATTGTTGAGTGCAACATCAAACTCTCGGTGCAAACATTTCAGTTGTAGCTTGCAAGGTGTGATAATTCCAACAGAAACCTTTATGCCTACCAACTTAGTGATTCGCTGAAGAAGCTCATATAGTTGCAAGGAAAATTGTGCTTCATGAATATTCTGATATGATACAGATCCACGCCTATGAGATTCTCTTCCATGAGTTACATCGAAAAACAAGTAAAGTCTCAAAAGAGAATCCTTGCAATAATTTTCATCAGGTCTCCTGGTAACACTCTCACTGTCACATAGTCGATTTTGATAGAAATATCTTGAAGGAGAATCCCAAATTAGAGGATGCATTGATATTGCACAGAAAACAACATAGTTGGACAACCTGCTTGTTGGAGGCGCTCAAAAGGCTTCTACTTTCTGTAACGTGCCTACAGCCTGGCTAAAAAATTGTTGCAGGCACTGCTGTGGATCCCCGAAAAGAACACACCTCGCAGCGCCCAAGGAAAGACGAGGTAAGACGTCTACTTCACTAGCTTGTTGCTTCATCTAGCCACCGTATCAGACCCATTACTGCGCTCCACTATAATCTTTTCTCTGAACTTCGCGAGCGGGGAGGAAGGGAGCAGGAGGCTGCAAACCAGATCCCATGGGCACGAAGTGAAACAGCTGAGATCATTGGACAGGCTGAACAAATCCACAGCAGAGACTCCACCCTACAACTCTCTGCTCTCCAACGCAAGCTTCGCACCACTGATCTAGCAACCGAAACCTTCCTGTAAACACCAATCTCCATGCCTCCATACTTGTGCTAACAGCAAAACTCCTCTGTCCTTTTTCACAGCACATAAAGAACACAAAGTAATAGAACACACCACGCAACACTCAAGAAGGTGGAGGTAACACGCCTACTCCACTAGCTATCACGTCCATTCAGACTGCGTCCAATGCATTGAAGGAGGAAATCAAAATAAGATCCTGGTGCAGGAAGTCAAGACTCCACCGACTCCCACTGCCTCACACCAAACAGGAAAATACAGGTTCATTTAAGAAGTGACAAGAAATGCCACCCATCCGCCAGCTAACCAGGGAGAAAGGAAAAATGCGCTTCAACCACTACCAAAAAGAATAATAAAAAAAATATAGTCTATATCTCCTCGTCTAGCCTGTCATATCTATAAACCAACGTGGGAGGAAAGCAATGGAAGTAACAATAAGTTCACCTCAGAATTTAGCATTGCAACGAGGCACTACATGCCCCTTCGAATTTTTCATCGGGTCCGTACAAATGGGCAGGAAATCAATTTAAAAAATGGGTCCCCTTTTGATATGGGATAGGTGGCAGCCAGATTAGAGAAAAAATTAGGTTCGCGGGTCCATAATTTATCCTTTTCCCTTTTTCCGCAAAAAATTCAAAACTATAAAAAAAATCCTGCAACCTCGTTGCTCCGCTTGGACATGTGACACTCTTTGGTTGGCTTGGGAGATGTGCTTCCATCTTTTCCTTTGTGCCCTTTTGACAAAAGGAAAATTTTAACCTTTACCTCCAACTCCCCTCTTTGGCCTTAACTTGGGCTCAAACGTTCACTTTTTCCTTAGGCAAAGTTGCGGCCTATTTTGTGACTTTTATCCTTTTGGGATAACAAGGGGAAAAATCTTGAAAACACACTAGATTAGCACAGGAAAAACTCACACGATAATTACTTTCACACAATAATATTTCTTCTATATTGTATTCAGATACAAGTGGCTATTATATAGCCATAGAGGTAGGTAAACAACTTCCTAGAAAATAGGAAGTGAGTAGAACAATAAACCCGTATTGATATATTGTTATATAATTGTTATAACAATATATCAACAACTTACAAACAAATTACTCTATGAGTAATTATACAATTACATATATAATTATATTATCATTGATAATATAATTGCACATATTAATAATGTGAACACCATTCATTCCTAACATTCACCCCCTTGGTGTGAACATTATTAAATCCCAATATTCACCCCCTTAATGTGAACACGAAGAAGAACCATATTCACAGAAATTGAACCACCTCCTGAAAGCACTTCTTAGACCAGGTACAGACTCCATAGATTATCTCTTTACCCTCGTAAAGGCGTAGTGTCAAGCTGAATTATGCAGGAATTTTCCCTTCCTCTTTGGGTTCCTGTGGGACTTTCCCTTCCTCTCTGGGCGCCCGAATTCTGAATCTCCAAGATCCACAAGCTTCACACTAGCTGGATAACCATCCCTTGAATCTACCTCGAAATCTTCTCCTGCTCCCAAAAGTGAGTATTCTGACAACATGATTCCTCCAAAAAGTTCTGAAAAGGGTTTATTCAGAAAACCATCACTCTGCAAAACAAGAACACTAAAAATGAAAAACCACACTGCACACATGTCACCAGATCAGTATGCGGCCCCGTCGTTGGCGACTGACGAGAGGACGCTCCTTGTCCTCCATCCTCCTGTGCCTCCATCCTCCGAAATCATGCTGCTAGCTCAGCAAATTTGGCTTTGAGGCTCAATAATTACATACCTTACCCGAACGTCGGATTCCACCGAAAATGCGTTCGTAAGGCAAAAATTTTATTTATTTTTACAATGATACAAGTTTTCTATTTGAGATGACTTATATAATTGACTAACAATTATTTTGACTTTGATGATATGACAATAACAACTAAAGACACTAATTTCAAATACATAAATAAATACGAGTCCTTTATAACTAAATTACTTTTACAATAATATTTTTTTTAAGACTAAAAGTATAACAAAGACCATATACTTGATTTACAAATCTAGGCCGACTCAACTGCCTATACTTTTGGCAGACCGACAATGACAATGACAAAACTAACAACCTATATGGAGTTGGGATTTTGCGGACTTTTGATGTATTAACAATAAGGCTAAAACGTAAACTAGATTTTTAATATTATATGGACCATTGACTCAAATATTAACTTCAACATACACACGGCAGAACATGCAAACTTTGAACCAAAACTCAAAACTTTATTCAAACTGCAATACCGTTTTTGTTTGAGAAATCTGCCAGCTCACTCACTACTATTTTAGAAAATGCAAATTAGTTGTTTCACCCCGACTCCGGAGAAATTTGCATAGATAGATCGGTCGTGCCACAACATTTCATATCACTTAGCTAAGCGTGCTCAGGAAATTGAACAGCTATAGAGCCCAGATCTGATGTTCGATAAATGCATACTTGTGGAGGAGATACCTAAAAGTTTTGTAATGCACGAACTAATGCACAAAGGAGACGTGATACTGCAGGTCGCCGTAAGCTTGAATTGTGCAGGTGACGCGATCTGGAATGATGAACGGAAAGGAAATGAGATTAATACATATAATATCCAAAATGTCTCAATTCTAAGAGCGTCATCAGGTGGATGTTCATGCACAAGAACTATCAGAAGCGTGGATATCACGTCCGCACAGCATCTGGAAATTAAATATATGTGGCATGAAAACGTGGAAACGGTTAAGAGAGGATTGGATGCTACAATTCATGCACAATGCAAATTCCAATGCAACATTTGTATAGCCAATACTGCAAAAAAGTCGAGATAATATCGATGCATATCAGGTCGACCAGTATACTGGTGATTGCAAGAATTTAATCCATAGGGAAACTATGATTAAGACGGATATGCCTCAGAACAAAAGAAAATTGAATCCCATATCGCTCAAAGACATTGTGGATAGTGCAGGTCGCAGGACTCCACAAAGACACAAGCCGTACATATGTCCTCAGACTCTCATTATGTCGCTCTGATACCAAATCTTGAAAACACACCAGATTAGCACAGGAAAAACTCACACGATAATTACTTTCACACAATAATATTTCTTCTATATTGTATTCAGATACAAGTGGCTATTATATAGCCATAGAGGTAGGTAAACAACTTCCTAGAAAATAGGAAGTGAGTAGAACAATAAACCCGTATTGATATATTGTTATATAATTGTTATAACAATATATCAACAACTTACAAACAAATTACTCTATGAGTAATTATACAATTACATATATAATTATATTATCATTGATAATATAATTGCACATATTAATAATGTGAACACCATTCATTCCTAACAAAAAAAACAAAATTTTCCTCGATGGCACGCTTTCCTTGACTCAGGCCCAAACACTAACCTTTCCCTTTGGCGGAGTTACGGCCTATTTTGTGACTTTTGGCTAAGTCTTTTGCTTAGTGGGGCATATCTCTTGACCTGGGATACACGGCATCTTGGTGCTTTTTTGGTAACCTTCTCTCTCTTTAATTCTTGAATCAGCGCCATTTAGACAATTGGCAGCCTCCGCCGGTATGCCCCATGCATTGACTATTCAACTGACTTTGTCCCTTCTTTTCTGAGACTGGACACATGGAGGCACCATGCTTGCTTGAAATCTTAGCTCAAGGTTTTCCTTTGGAGGAGCGTCGCATCGACACTTGTCAGCCTCTGCAAGTCTATGGAATTTTCAACGGTCCCTCTTACCCTTTTTAGACTTTGAGCTACATGGCGAGTTCATGCTCGTTTGGGTCTCCACCTTTGGACTAACTTTTGGATATGCACCATGCTGACACTTGGCATTCTTTGCTCACACTTTTATACTTAGCCAATTTTGAGGTATGCCCTATCCACCTTTTGACCTTGTTTGACCATTTTCTACGTGGAGGGCTGGAATGAGTTTGAGTCTCCACCCTGGGATCCCATTTCTGATTTACGTCGAGCTGACACCTGGCACCATTTTTCTTGGTTGAATACTTTTCAACGTACCCACAACATTTTGAGGCTCTGGACACGTGGTAACCTGGCGCTCACTTGACTTTCATTTCTTGATTTAACATTAGAGAAGTGTCACGTAAAAACATGGTTCTCTCCACTTCCTCCTCCATACTTAGTCATTTTCTTAGCTCTTTTCTGAACCGTTTCGAGTCCAAATACTTGAAATCTTCACCATTTTTTCCCTTCTTACTCTTGGTTCCTTTGCGGCACTACCCCTTGTTTTCTAACCCTACTATTTTGTGGTTGAGTCTACCTATAACTTAAAAAATAGATTCAAGACACGGAAACGGATTGACAGAGTCGTTTCTTTTTTTATAGGGTCATTTAATCTTTGTCAACCCTTGTCACTCCATTTTCAAGTTCTTCTGCAACTCATTTATGAGATCTGCACGAGTTTTCTTAGGTTCTTTCTATGTGTGGTCGTGACTGATCCAATATTTTTCCCAGGGGGCGAAATATGGATAACAATTTGGTGACTCACAGGGGTATCTACCTGCTAGATGAAAAATACCAATTACCTTTTTGTATCCATTGGGCATGGAGTTGAGAATGATGGTCTGATGCATATTCTACCTGTGATTCACGAACCCAACTATTTGCATTCTCAATCTCCATAAGAAATCTCGAAATGAAGGTTTCTGAGAGTAGAAAATATTTTCGACCCGGGCTTCATCTGTCTCTATGAATGGATTGAACAAGAGCAACAAAACAACACCACAACTATGTACAAAATCGAAATCATACATTTCCCAAATAGAAAATGTAGAGCGTGCAAAGAAATTAGGAGAAAAGAAACCTAAACTACGGCAATGCGATGTGCACAAGCACTTAGAGGAAAGAGAAACTAAACTAATATATACATGGTGAGAACTTCCCTTTTAGTAGCAGTGCTTAAGATATATCCCATTCACTGGGATCTATAACTCTTCACCATCCAACGTAGACAATTGGAAAACATTGCTACTTTTTCATCTTGTGACCATATAGGGGCCACTCTATATGGCATCAAATTTGGAATGCCTTCATAGTTTTGCTCGATTTGCATCCCATTTCAAAACCAGGTCCTCTTCCTGGAAGTCCTTGATTTTTCCTTCTTGTCAAATCATCTCTTTATTGAGTCTTGATCCTTCTCTATTGCTCAGAGTGAAAGCTCTTTGGTTTCCTCTAAATCTATCAGCTCCGCATACCTGGCCTCCATTGGTTCAAATTCAAACATCTCTAGATGTTTCATGAGATCTAATGCTTGCAACTCAAGTGATATAGGCAACACTACCTCTTTCCCATAGAAAATTTTGAATGGAGAGCTTCCTGTAGATCTCTTGGGCATTATCCAATCATCCCATAAGGCTGATTTGAGCTTTGTGTGCCAGGTTTGTTGGTTTTCATCAAGAGTTCTTCTGATGATCTGTAGCATGTTCTTGTATGTGGATTCATCTTGGCCATAGGTAATAGTTTGATGAAGTGCTCAAGTAATTCCCATTCTTAACAGCCCATCCTATGATCTTGGAACCTATGAATTCCAATGCATTATCTAATATAATGTTGGCTGACACTCCAAATCCGGTCACTATCACTTCATCGAAATCTAGTATACTAGACTCATTAGCTTCCTTGAGTGCCATTGCCTCAATCCACTTGGTGAAATAGTTTGTTGCTGTCAGAATCCATTTGTGGCCTTGGATTGAATTTGGATTGATGAATCCAATGAATCATAATCCCTTTTACATGAAAGGTTGGTCGACTGAAATTGGGTGCAATGGAAGTGCTGCTAGCTTTCCTTTGCCTTTGAAGAATGCACAATTCTTGCACTTTTTGATCCATGTGTAGTAGTCACTGAACACTCTGGGCCAATAATAACCTGCCTTCATGATTTTGAGTGTTTTCACCCTTAGAGAAAAATTTCCTCCAACTGCTTCAACATGGAATTCTTGTAATACTCTCTTAACCTGATATGTCTCAATGCATCTCAGCAGAATGCCATTAATATCTCTTTTGAACAAGACACCATCAATAAGAACATACGGGATGGCCTGTAGCATGAAATGTATCCTCTTTTCTTTATTCATCCCATGAGGACACATGCTTGTTTCAAGGAAGTGCACCATTTCTTGGGTCCAACAAGGAGCAAGTACATCATCACTTTCTTCTTCTTGATTATCCTATAGAACTAAAACAGCCTCCTTTTAACTGTTTGCTTCGTCTAGTTGACCTGAGGCTAGTTATTCACATAACCCCTTCCCACATACTAGCTTAGTGACCTTGATCTCAATGTCATATTCCATGACATGAGTGATCCATCCTGCATGTTTTTTATTCAGGTCCTTGCTGAGAAGGAATTCTTTAACTCCTGCATGGGAGACCAACAATTGGATTTTATTATTTGAAACCAGATGCTTAAAATTCTTTAATCCTTTGATTACTTCCAGGACTTGATTTTAGATGGAGTATCTCACTTCATAGTCCTCCAGACCTTGACTGAAGAAAGCAATTGGTTGTTATGTACCTTCTTTGTTATGCTAAACCAAGATTGTAGAAATTGTGTCACTACCACCAAAGGCATACAGTGTGAAGTCTTAAAAGTAATCTGGATTTATGAGAGTTAGGGCTTGTGATATAGCTTCTTTAATGGCCTCAAATATTTTCCTCCCTTTAGTTTTCCACCTGAATGCTAAGCTCTTCTTTAAAATCAATTTTATGGGCTTAACAAGGGCAGCAAAGTTTGGCACAAACCTGCTAAAAATTTTGATTTTTTCCAAGAATCTTTGAAGAGCCTTCTTGTGGCTTGGAAATTGTAATGGTCTTATTAATTAAACTCTCTTTGGGTAAATTTCCAACCCTTCCTTTTATACAATATGGACCAAAATTCTGCCCTCATGGGCCAAGAATATGTAATTTTTAGGGTTCAATGATACCCCAAAACTCCTGCATCTTCGAAACACATGCCTTAGGTGGAAAAGGTTATCTACTGAATTTTTGGAAAACACCGTAATGTCATCTAGATAGATCAGTACTATTTTTTTGATTACCCCTTTGAATTTCATATCCATTGCCCTTTGAAAAGTGGCTCCAGCATTGGACAATCCAAATAGAATTTTTTTGTAGGCATAGGTGCCCCATTTGGTGGTGAAAGTTGTTTTGAACTGGTCATTTTCTTTCACCATCATCGAGTTATACCCAGAGTATACATCTAGGAGGGAGAATCTCTATGACCTAGAAACTACTTGCAAGATCTTCTACATTGAAGGTAGTGGGTAATGATCTTTGAGGGAAGCTATGTTCAAGTCTCAAAAATCTACACACAACCTAAACTCTCCATTTTTTTTCTGTTTGTAATCCATCTTGAGTGTTTGATTGGAAAGATGATACTTACCTCTATCATCTTGTTCACTTATTTCTTCATCAGGGCCTCAATGTGTGGATTTATTGGTCTCTGATTTTTCCTGATGGGTTGAGTAGTTGGGCCTAGTTTGACTGTGTGATGTGCTAGCCTTGGATTGAACACTCTTAGGTCTTCATATCTCCAAGAAAATACATTTGGAAATTCTTGGAAAAGTTGTATGAATTCATACCTTTCTTGCTTGGTGGCCACTTTTCCAATTTGAAGTGTTTTACCTTCTCCAACGGGGATTGACTTTGAATCTTCTACATTGATCTATATTTTAGCCTTCTCTTTTCTAAATTGATCGTTAGGATTGAAAATAGACTCCAATGTCACTAAGCCTTTGGGGAGATTGTTTTTATGCAACTATACTATTTGATTCCCATATTGCTGCTCTAATATGCTTTGATTTCTATCTGAGAATTCAACTTCTTCTTGCAAAAAATTAATGATCTGTTGATCAGTCTCGAACACCTACCAACATGTGTTGTTACCTGGCACTATTGGTCTCACAACTATATGGATATGTGGTTGTTTTTTGTCTCTTTTAGTGTTATTGACCACATCAAATGTTGCTCCAATGGCTACAAGCCTATCAACGTCTTCATTCTCATTTCTGGGTATGGACATAATGTTGAAGGCCTTGAAATCCTCCATGAGATCCCATACCCTACTCTTGTAGTTCTTGAGCAGGTCATTCTTCACAACATTAAGTCGTCTGACTTGATTTGCAACCATTTCACTGTCACCGAACACTTGCAAGTTCTTGATTCCTAGCTTCCTTTCCCAATGAATACCATGGACCAAAGCCTTATATTCAACAATGTTATTTGAGCAGGAAAACTAAAATCTGAACGCTGAATAATATTTCAGACCTTTGGGGGACACAATCATAGACCCTCCTTCGGATCCTTGTCTACTCCTTGAGCCATCAAAGAACAATTTCCATACCTCATTGTCATCTTTATATTCTGGCTTAATTAGGTTAGGAAGAGGATGATTCTCTTCATGTAGACAGTAGACACCTAGCTCAAATTCTTCCATCTCCTTATAGGGGTAAAAAGCATGTCTCTTGTTGGCCCACTCATAGAGGGTCAAGTCTTGGCTACCTTGGTGTCTGCTTCACAAATGCTTAGGATGTCTTCCTGATCAAAAGTTGAGTAGTTGGCATTGATTGGGCTAGGGACATAGGATTCAATATGATAATCAGCAATAGGTTCAAATCTAATTGTGGCCTTTGCCCCATACCTTGTTCTAAAGAGAATATGTGATCAATGAGCAGACAAATATCCTGTAATTTTTGTAATGAAGTCCCTGGACAAACACAAGGAAAAATGTTGGGGAAAATCTATGATGGATATGTTCTGAAAAAAAAGTCACATTGGGGCAGGCATGTAGAGTGAGGCTCAGATCCTTGATGATTCCAATAGTTGTCACTGTTTTCCCATCTAATTGCACTACCCCTCTAGAGATAACTTCATATTGGAGATCTAGTTGATCAGCTATTTTTTTGGGCATCACAGAACTACTAGCCCCAGAATCGATCATACAATTTTGCACCAATTTGTCTCCAATAATCAATTAAACATAGAATGGAGGAGGCTTCATATTCTTACCTCGTTGTTCTCCATGGTTTCTCTCAGGCTAAGCCACATTGTTAAGCACTTTCTCTTGCTAATTAGGGGGTTGGTTTGAGTTTGAACAATTTTGCATGGTAGTCTATAATAGATCTCTCTACCTTGGAATGGCTAGTGACTCCCATAGTGAAATTTTCAAATTATTTTTCTTCATTTGCTCAATGATATTGAATGAGCTATCTTTCTGCTTCCCCTTCCCAGGCACATTTTTTTCTAGTACATGGGTTTTCACAATCGGTGCTTGAGTGGATTTGGAAGGCGGCTTAGATTGGTTCTGCATGTTGGGAGTTATATTTAGAGCACCAACATCTTGTGGAGTGATGGAAGATTGAGGGTTACCTAAACTTACTGGTTGACCCTCTCCAATATTTATCTTTTTGAACCGTGTATTGGCAGTCGCACTTTGATAAGGGAACTGATTCATCCCACAGAAGTCCTCATCCTGCCAATTGACAAGCATAGTCTCACCTGGAGGTCCCCCTTGTTTAGATCCTTGTTTCTGATCTACTTTTGGGATAGGTTCCTTACCACACTGGTTTGCACCATCAAGGCCTAGTTTAGTGCACCGTTAAAGCACATTGATTGGTTATGTGGCTGATTGCATAGGAAACACCAATCATATTCTTGTGCCATATTGTTCTATGCTAGAACCAATGCCCTTGATGTTGAGGCTATGTTTGGATCATATGGCCTAAAAGGTCTAGCAGCTTGGGGCTTCCCTTGGTTCTGGATCTGATTTACAGTCTGAGATGGTGGCCTATTTTGGTGGTACTTGGGTCTAGTCTGATACTAAGCCTGAGGTTGTGCCTGAGGCTGATACGGTCTATAAATCTGAGCTTGCTATCTATTTATGGTTACTAGCTCATTCCCCAGGTTTTGAAGTTGTTTCATGATTTCCTGGAGTTCCTTAGAGGTGTTAGATGATGAGGTAGAGGATTCAGCCAAACTTTGACTCCTAGGGGTGGGTACAGGGGCTAGTGTGGGTGTTTGGCTGGTATCTGGGCTTCCTAACTTAGGGTATAAAGGCATGGATGGCCTAGGAGTGATTTTACCAGCCTACATCAAATGGTTCTCAGCCATTATGGAAAGGCTATAGGCTGAAGGTAAGGTTGTGCCCCCCATTGACTAAATCATTAAAGAAATATCAAAATTTAAAGCCCTAAGAAAGTATAAGAAGGCACATTCATTAGTGGGTTTTACTGCTTTTGGAATTTTGTCTGAGGTCCGCTAAAATATGAGGTTGAATTCTATCAAGTGCTCATTCGGGGCTCTCTTGATTGTTGTTAGTTTCTCCAACAAGGATAAGTTATCACCTTTCTCTCCAAACTGATTGTGAAGAGCTGTGCACAACTGGTTCTAATTTTGGATAGAGTCTACTTCGAGGCTCCTCAACCATTGTGAAGCTTTACCTTTGAGTGAAGAGGTGAGAAACTTGACTGCAATGTCCATCTCATGGAATTCATGGATTGTAGAGACATTTGTAATATCTTGGACATGATCATGAGGAGAAGTCTGGTTTTCCCCAGTGAAATATGGGATGCTCTTTAATGCTATTATCGGGACCAGATTTTGTGCATTCAAGGCAAGTGGGCTTCTGTCAGTGAAATTAACATAAGGATTTGGCTGAGCCATCCTTATCAGCCTGAGCACCCCTCTTGATTGGGAGAATGGCCTCCCAGGAGGAGGTGTCGATAACGCTTTATTTGGTGTGGATAGAGTGCCCTGGGCTCTTCTTCCTCCCCTCCCTTTGTCTGAGGATAAGTCTAGATGGACAAATAATCCCTCTTCTCTGGTTCTTGATCGTGTTTGTATTCTTCTCATGAACTGGCTCAAGCTGCTAAAACTAGTGGACTTATTTCTTTTGAAGTAGCTAGATGTAAAATTTTAAAAGCTTCTTAAAAGTTAGAATCAAAGCAAGTGCACATCAATCTTACTCCAATAAGATGGAGACATTTCTGTCCCACCAGGCGTACCAAAACTCTTAGTGCGAAATCACAGCACCCCCAAAATGAATTCTACATACCTTCTTTTCTAAGGCAGAGTCATTTGGTGTGATTGCATAACATTGAAATTTCTCCAAGGTGTGGCACCTTGCAAAATGGGAAAGCTCTCTAGATTAAAGGTTGGTTCCTATTCCTTTGTTTAGGTGCATGCATGAGGACTTGCAAAGGATGTTTTCTACACCTAATCTAAAATTTACCAAGGAGACAGGGATAAAAGAGATATAAGAAATAAGAAATAGCTAAATACAAGGTGATGCATCGAAGGAATGATGAACGCTAGTCTCGCTGATAGACACAAGCCAACAAAATACATGCAATAATTGAGCACAAATAACCAGATTGATAATTAAAGACCAGATGCGAGAAAAAGAGATAGAAAGGATCTAGAATCAATCACAGGCATGTTTTATTGCTCTACAGATTGGTACAATGCATTACAAAAATATTCAAGAGGAAAGAAACACACTGTGATTTTAATGGAAGGCTTGAACTCCAAAAATTCCTTTGTTAGAAGGAAAAGGGAGCCTAAAAACAAAGAATGTCCAACCCTTTATAATGAATCCCGCCACTGCATTTATATATTCCATCAGAGAGAAGAAAGAGAAAGAGAAGCGGGAAAGTAGGTCGAAACTCAACCACTACCATTAATTCCTCTTACAAAATCTTCCCCCAAATCCATCTTGACTTCATCAACCACTGGTTTGCCGCCTTGAAGGGAGAAGAAAAGGTGGAACAGATCGAATCTGATCTATTTGTTGAGGAAGATAGATCCCACATTGATGGCCCGTGAAGATTTTTCTTCCATTTTCTTTTACCTAACCTCTGTAAAATTAAAGTTTCATATCACCATGGCATGGGTGAGGTCTAAATATTTCCAACGGTGTCATATTTACAATATTTCAAGCCCTAAATCTAAAGATATTCCCCTTCGAATTTTACATCGGGTCTGTACAAATGGGCGGGAAAACAATTTAAAAAATGGGCCCCCTTTCGATATGGGACACGTGGCTGCCAGATTAGAGAAAAAATCAGATTCGTGGGTTTGTAATTTATACTTTTCCCTTTTCCACAAAAAACGTAAAATTAAAAGAAAATTTGCGGCCCCGCTGCTCCGCTTGGACATGTGGCACTCTTTGGTTGGCAGGAGAGATGCGCTTCCATATTTTACTTTGTGCCCTTTTGACAAAAGGAAAATTTTCACCTTTTCCTCCAACTCCCCGCTTTGGCCTTGACTCAGGCTCAAACGCTGACTTTTCCCTTGGGCAGATTTGTAGCCTATTTTGTGACTTTTATCCTTTGGGGATAACAAGGGGAAAAAAACTAATTTTTCCCCGATGGCCCACTTTCCTTGACTCGGGCCCAAACACTGACTTTTCCGTTGGGTGGAGTTGCAGCCTATTTTGTGACTTTTGGCTAAGTCTTTTGCTTGGCAGTGCATATCTCTTGAACTTGGACACACAGCATCCTGGAACTCATTTGGAAACGTTCTCTCTCTTCAATCCTTGAATCAGCACCATTTAGACAATTGGCAGCTTTCGCTAGTCTGCCCCATGCATTGACTATTCAACTGACTTTGCCCATTCTTTTTTGAGACTAGACACGTGGAGGCACTGCACTTGCTTGAAATCCCGGCTCAAGGTTTTCCTTTGGAGGAGTGACATGTCAACACTTGTCAACCTCTACAAGTCTGTGGAATTTTCAACGGTCCCTCTTACCCTTTTTGGACTTTGAGCTACGTGGCAAGTTCGTGCTCGTTTAGGTCTCCACCTTTGGACTAATTTTTGGAGATGCGCCACATTGACACTTGGCATTCTCCACTCACACTTTTATACTTATCTAATTTTGAGGCCCGCCATGTCTACCGTTTGATCTTGTTTGAGAATTTTCTATGTAGAGGGTTGGCGCAAGTTTGAGTCTCCGCCCTGGGCTCCCATTTTTTATTTGCATCGAGACGATGCCTAGCATATTTTTTCTTGATTGAAGAATTTTTGACGCCGCTGCAACCTTTTGAGGCTCTAGACATGTGGCATGCTAGCACTCACTTTACTTTTATTTCAGGATGTAACTTTCGATAAGCGTCACGTAGACACATTGTTCTCTTTGTTGCCTCTTACATACTTATTCATTTTCTGGGCTCTTTTCTGATCATTTCAAGTCTGAAGACTTTGAATCTTCACCATTTTTTCCCTTCTTTCTCCTAGTTCCTTTGCAGCACTTCCCCTTCTTTCTGACCCTACTATTTCATGGTTGAGTCTACCTGTAACTTAAAAAATGGAATCAAGACACAGAAATGGCTCGACAGAGTCGTTTCTTTTTGCATATGGTCGTTTAATCTTTCTCAACCCCTGCCACTCCATTTTCGAGTTCTTATGCAACTCATTTACAAGATCTACATGATTTTTCTCATGTTCTTTCTATGTGGGGTTGTGGTTGATCCAATATTTGGCCCGGGGGGTGAAATATGGATAACAAGGCCTGGTGCATTCACCTGAAGGCGCATCAAATTGTATAACAACACAAACCTGGAGCAACAAAATTGTGCCAAAGCACTTAGGGAAATAAAACCTACACTACAACAAAACATTGTGGATACAGACTTAGGGAAATTAAAATCCTATTCTAATATTTACAAGGGTGGAAACTTCCCTTTCAGTAGAAATGTTTGAGATAGATCTCGTTCACTGAGATCTGTAATTCTTCACCATCCAATTTAGCCAGCTAGAAGGCATTGCTACTCTTGCTCTTTGTGATCATGTAAGGACCACTCCAAATGACATCAAATTTGGAGTGTTTTCCTGGATTTTCCCGATCTGCATCCCACTTTAGAACTAAGTCCCCTTCTTGAAAGGTCCTCGTTCTTGCTTTCTTGTCGAAACTCTTTTTTATAAATGTTTGATCCTTTTCCATGACTTGCATTGCATGCTCTCTTACCTCCATTAACTCTGCATACCTGATTTCTATAGGCTCAAACTCAGCCAGATCCAACTGTTTCATGAGTTCTAGAGCGGGAAACTCCAATGATATGGTAAATACTACCTCTTTCCTATACATAAGCTTGTATGGGGAGCTACCTGTGGACCTCTTGGATGTGATCCTATCATCCCATAGAGCTGATTTGAGCTTTGTATGCTAAGTCATTTGATTTTCATCAAGATTCCTTCTAATAATCCTTAATAGGTTCTTATTCCTTGACTCTGCTTGGCCATTACCTTGAGGGTAATAATTTGATGAGGTGTTGAGATACACACCATTCTTAACTGCCCATTAAGTGATCCTTGTGCTAAGGAATTCCAATGTATTATTTGATATAATAGTGGCAGAGACTCCAAACCTGGTGGCTATTCCTTCATAAAAATCCAAAATCTTGGATTCATTTGCTTCTTTAAGTGCCACTCTCTAGTCCACTTGGTGAAATAGTCTGTGGCTGTAAGTATCCATTTGTGGCCTTGGCTTGAATTTGGGTTAATCACCCCAATGAATTTTAGTCCCCACTGCATGAATGGTTGATTCACTAAAATGGGATGAAGGGGTAGGGCTGCTAGCTTCTCTTTTCATGTGAAGAATGCACACTTTTTATACTTCTTGACCCATGAGTAGAAATCCCTGAACATTGTATGCCAATAATAACTAACTTTCATGATTTTGAGAGTTGTTACTCGAGGAGAAAAGTGGCCTCATTCTACCCCATCATGGAACTCATGCAACACTCTTTCAATTTGTCCTGTCCCAATGCACCTCCATAGAACACTATTGATATCCTTCTTAAACAAAGACACCACCAACTAGCACATATGGGATGGCTTATAGTCTGAAGTATCTTCTCTTTGCTTTGTTCCAATCTAGAGGACACAAAACTTTTTGAAGGTAATGCACCAAGGCTTGGCTCCAACATGGAGTAGGTGGCATCATCAGCCAGTTTCTCTTGATCATTTTGTAGAAATAAGACAACCTCTTTTTCACCCACTAACTTATCTTGTTGCATAGAGGCGAGATGTTCACAAAAACCCTTACCTCAAACCAGTTTGGTCACCTTGATCTCAATGTCATATTCCATTACTCGGGTGATCCAACCTGCTCTCTTCTGATTCAAATCCTTATTTAAAAGGAAGTCCTTAACACCAGCATGAGATACTAACAGTTGAATCTTGTTATTCGAGACCAAGTGTCTGAAATTTTTTAAGCTCCTAATAACAACAAGGACATATTTTTCAATGAAAGAGTATTTTACCTCGTAGTCCTCCAAGCTCTGACTGAAAAAAGCTATGGGTTCCTTCGAACCTTCATTTTTGGGCTGAACCAAGATGGTTAAGATGGTGTCTGACCCTCCAAAATCATATAGCATGAAGTCTTTTGAGAAGTACGAGTTAATGAGGGTTAGACCCTATGAAATTGTGAGTTTGATGGCCTAAAAACTCTCTTCGCCTTCTCTTGTCCATTTAAATGCAAGAATCTTCTTAAACATCATTTTTAAAGGCTTCATGAGAGTAGCAAAATCTAGTACAAACCTGCAAAAAAAATTATCCTCCCCAAGAAGCTTTGGAGAGACTTTTTTATGTTTTGGAAATGGAAGTGTCTGGATGGATTCAACCCTTTCAGGATCAATTTTCAATCCCTCTCTTGAGACAATGTGGCCCAACAATTTCCCTTCATGAGCTAAGAACACACACTTTTTTTGGTTTAATGACATCCTGAACCTTCTACATCTCTGGAATACATGTCTAAGGTGAAAAATATGTTCTACAACATTCTTTGAGAAGACACTAATATCATTTAGATACACCAGCACTATGTTGTTGATTAATCATGTAAATGTCATGTCCATAGCTAGCTGAGATGTTTATCTAGCATTTGACAGTCCAAATGGAATTTTCTTATAAGCATATGTACCCCATTTGGTGGTGAAGGATGTTTTGAATTGATCTTCCTCTTTTTCCATTATCTGGTTATAGCCTGAATACCCATCTAACAATGAAAACCTCTCACAAACAGCTACAACTTGTAAGATATGTTCCATTGATGCAAGTGGGTAGTGATCCTTAAGTGATTCTCTATTCAGATCAAGAAATTAAATTAGCTTGTTCAATTGTTTTCTCATGAGAGGATCAATGTGGGTATTTATTGGCATTTGCTTCTCTCTGAAAGTATTAGTTACTAGATCCAACTGTATGGTGTGTTGTGCTAGCTTTGGTTTGAAACCTCTTAAATATTTATAAGTCCAGGAAAAGACATATAGGAACTCTTGACAGAGTTGAACAAATTCAGAATTTTCTTCTTGAGTGCTTACCTTACCAATCTACAATTTTTTGTCTTCTTTTATAAAAATGGGTTCTTAATCATCACCCTTTACCTGAATATTTCCCTTCTCCTTTCGGAATTGGTCATTTGGATTGAAGATCGATTCCAATGCAATAAGAACCTTTGGCAGTTTATTGGTCCTCAACTGCACAACTTAATTGCCATACTGCTACTCCAATCTGTCTTTGATTCCTGGAGGAGAACTCAACTTATTCTTGTAGAAATTTGATGATTTGTTGATTATTTTCAAATACTTACAAAATCATGTGTTGTTATCTGGGATAACTGGCCCTAACAACCAACTTGATATGGGGGCTGAAATTTATCACTATTGATACTCTCTACAATGTCAAAGGCTGCCCCTAATTCCTGTCAATATGTCTTCTAGCTTCATTCTTCTCCCTTGGGATGAAATTGATGTTGAATGCTTCAAATTCTTTAATGAGGTCCCATACCCGATTCTTATAGCTCTTTAGGAGATCATTATTGGCAAAAAAAATTCCTCAGACCTGATTAGTAACTAGCTCACTGTCACTTGATACTTGCAAGTTCTTAATCCCTCCTTATTCTTTCTCAATGCAGTCTATGGATCAAAGATTCATACTCTTCTATATTCTTTCAAGAAGAGAAAATTAGAAACGGAAGGCTGAGTAATGTATTTCATACCTTGAGGAAACACAATCATAGCTCCTCCTCCGGCCCCTTATCTACTCCTTGAGCCATCACAGAATAATTTCCATACCTCATTATCATCTTTTTGGTTCTGGATTAATGATGTCAGGAAGAGGGTGATTCTCCTCATGAAAAAAATAGAATCCGAGCTCAAATTCCTCCATTTCCTTGTAAGGATCAAAAGCATGCCTCTTGTTTGCCCACTCGTCAAGAGTCAATTCTGGAATACACCCAACCTTAGTATCCATCCTCACAAGTTCTTGGGAGGTTCTCTTGATCAAAAGCTGAACAGATTGGAATTGATTGGACTGGGTACATGAGGCTCAATATGGTAATCTGACAATGGGCTCAGATCTGATCGTATCCTTGGCTTCATATCTTTTTCTAAAAAATCAAGTGTGACTAATCAATAGACAAATAGCCCTCCAATTTTAGCAGTTAAGTATCTAGAAAAACACAATGTAAAATGTTGGTGGAAAGTCAATGGCTAATATGTATTGCAATAAAGTCACATCGGGCCAGGCATGTAGTGTGAGGGGCAGGCATGCAGTGTGAGGCTCAAATATTTGATGACTCCAATAGTTGTTATTGTTGTCCCATCCAATTGCACTACGCCCTCTAGAGATGACCTCGTATTGAAGACCCAGTTGATCATCTATTTGTTTTGGCATTACAAAACTATTTGCCCCCAAATTAGTCATGTAATTATGTATCAATTTGTCCCCAATGATCAATGAAACATATAATGGAGGGAGGATTCAGATTCTTTCTTTGTTGTCCCTCCATGGTTTTCTTCGTGCTGAGCTGTATTGGTAAACACCTTCTCTTACTGGTTAGGAGGCTGATTTGAGCTTGACCAATTGGCCATAGCAGTTTGTAGCAGATCTCTTTATCCTGGGATAGCTAATGACTCCCACATTGAAATGTTCACATTTGTCTTCTTCATTTTTTCAATGATATCAAATGAGCTATAATTTTGCTTCCCTTTTCCTGGCACATTTTTCTCTTGCACATGGGTCGATTACAACTAGTGTCCTGAGTGGATCCTATGGTAGAAGGTGGCTTAGACTGACTCTGCATATTGGGATTTGCACTTCTGAATGCCAATGCCTTGTGGAGTAATGGAGGGTTGAGGAATACATGAGTTTTGTTATTATCTCTCTCCAATAATCATTTTCTTAGAACATGTATTAGTAACTACACTTTGAGAAGAGGTTTGATTCATACCAAAAAAATCTTTAGCTTGTCAATTGAACAAGGAAAATTTCACATGGAGGTGCCTCTTGTTGAGCCCCAAGCTGTTGATTTTCTTATTGGTTAGACTCTTATGACACACCCAATGGTCTATGTACCATTAAGGTCTGTTTTAGTGCACCATTAAAACACATTGACTAGTCATGTGGCTGATTGTATGGGAAACACCAATCATATTCTTATGTCATATTTGTTTTGTATTGGAACCAAGGCCTTTGATGTTGCAAGCTGTGTTTGAATCATATGACTAGAAATGGCTTAAGAAACTTGAGTTTTTCCTTGGTTTTGGTTCTAATTTGTAGCCTAAGTTAGTGATCTATTTTACTAATATGGGGTATCTAGCCTAATACTGAACTCTGAGGCTGGATATGGTTTAGACCTCTGAGCCTGTTTCCACTTAATAGTCACTAGTTCATTCCCAAGGTTCTACAGTTGTTACATAACTTCTTGAAGCTATTTTGAAGTGCTAGAAGATGAGGTGGAAGCTACAGCTGAACTCTGATTCCTAGGAGTGGGTATAGGAGCTAATGTGAGTGTATGAACTAGTTCTTAGATCTCCTAGTTCTGGGTATAGAGGCAAGAATTTTCCTAGGAGCAAGCTTGCCAACCTGAATTAAACTAGTTTTTAGCTCTTATGGAAATTTTATAAGCTGCATGTAAGTTTTTTCATCCGATTGATTGAATCATTAAAGCAATATCAGAATTTATAGCTCTAAGAAAGTATAAGAAATACACCTTCATCTATCCGGGCCTTACAACCAATGGAATTATGTCCCGGGTCCTTTGGAATCTGAAGTTGAAATCTATCAGTTGTTCATTGGGGGGCCCTCTTGATGGTTGTTCAAACGCTCTAATAAGGGACATGTTATCTCCCTTTTCTCTAAATTAGATTGTGGAGAGCTCTGCACAAATGTTCCTAGGTCTTAATAAAGGTTACCGTTAGAATCCTGAACCATTGCTGAATCTTTACCCTTGAGTGAAGAAGCTAGCAACTTGACTGCAATGTCCACCTTAGTGATCTCTTGAATTACATAGACATTTGCAGTGTCTTCAATGTTGTCACTGGGTGAAGTCTGGTTCTCTCCAGTGAAATATGGGATGCTCTTTAATGCTGACCACTATGACTCGGATTTTGTGCATTGAGGGTGAGGTGGGATACTACTAGTGAAGTTAACATAGGGGTTGGGTGGTTATGTCATTATGAATGGCCTGAGAACCCTTTTAGATTGAATGAACGACCGACCTAGGAGGACGTGTTGACAAGAAACTAATTGGTGGAGGTGGAGACCTCTGGGCATCTTCTCCCCCTTCTCCTTTTATTTAGGGATAACAGTGGAGATATAAAAATAATCCTTCTTCTCTAGTTCTTAATCTTGTCTGGATTCTTCTCATGAATCTTGACAAGCCTAGGATTGCTGAAACCATTCATGGACTACTGATCCCTTTCGGAGTTGCCATATGTGCAACCTTGAGGGCTTCTTAAAAGCTAAAAAACTTGCAAAAAGTGCACATCAATCTTGCTACAGTAAAAAATGAAGACCTCTTGGTCCCACTGAGGCATGTGACAAAACTATTAGTGTAAAATCATAATCACTCCTGAATGTCTTACAACCATATTGGTTCGATACTCTTAATGTGATAGCATAACATGGAACATCTCTCAAAGTGTGGGACCTTGTGAGTTGAGAGAGCTCTCCAGATTAAGGTCAGTTCCTATTCCTCTATTCAGGTACACACAAATAAAATCTTACAGGGGGTCTATTCTAAACCTACTCTATCTTACCAAGGGGACAGGGGTGAGAAGATGCAAAAGAAATAAATTTAAGACTAACGAGGTGATGCACTAAGGGAATTTTAAATACTCATTTTACAATCTAACATAGACCATATAAATGCAATAAAAATCACCATGCACATATACACCAAAATGTAATAAGATATCAGAGAGACAAAAATGAAACACATGAAAGGGTCAAGAATCATTCCACATGACATATATTATTACTTTAGAGTTTATACAGTATAGTACAGTATCCAAGAGTAAAAAATTTGTATTATGACTTCGAATGGTGAGGCTCTAATGACTCTACAAATTCGTCTTACAGACCAGAGAAGAAAGGAGGGTGTACACAACAGAAACTATCCAACCATTTACAATGAGTCTGAATCCTTCCTTTATAGATGCAGAGATAGGGAGAAGAAGAAAAGAGAGGTGGGAAAAAATGATTTGAAGCTCAGCTACCGGCCATCAAATGCTACTTCAAATCCTACCCCCAAATCTATCGATGTCCACATCGCTCTATGTTTGTTCAGAACATGTTAAAGGAGGAAGAATGACGGATCAGATCAAATTTGATCTGGTTGTTAGGGAGTAATCAGATCTGTAAATTAATGGTACGAAGAAGACATTTCCCTATGTTTTCCCCACCTAAACCTACTTCGAAATAAAAGTTTCAAGTCTTCCATGGCATAGACGAGGTCGAGACATTTCTAATGGTGCCAAATTTGTTGGATTTCAAGAACTGGATTAGAAGATATGCTAATTTGAATATTTTAATCAGGTCCGTACAAAAATGGAAAAAACCAATTAGTAGAATCAGTACTTTAGGAAGTCTAGAAACATGGACTTTTAGCGCATGTTTGGGCACCTGCTTTTAAAAAATTCTTTAAAAATTGTGTTGGGGATGACCCCACCGTGGCATTTTTTCAAAAATGGCATCTCTCGGGCCCGCTGGTCCGCATTTTCCATTTGGGAAAAAATCACTCCATGGCATGCTTACCCATATGTAATTCATGACCTAAGGACACGTGCAGGATTGACGAATCATTGGGAAACCCCCCCCGGATCAAATTTTATACTTTGACGCCTTCTTGTCAGGAAAAACAGTTGGCAAAACTGCCTTCGACGACCCACCTGTCTCGCTTTGACTCTTTCAACATGGCCATGTGGCGAGTCTGGCACTAGTTTGGGGACTGCTTTTAGATTTACCTTCTCAAGATGCATTGAAGAGACACGTGGCAGGTTCCGTGGCTTTCATTTGTTCCTTTGTATTTTGGCTAAGTCCGTTTTGCTTTGTGGGGCCATAAATCTGACCCTAGACACATGGAAGACTGGCGCATCATTTGGGAGCTTGCCCCAAATTTTATTGTGGAATTAGCACCATGCTGACACTTGGCTTCTTCCACCAGCTTACCTCTACTTTGACTATTGGGCCGCACCTTTAAATGTGTGCAATTAAGACACTTGTTTGAGTCTCCGCTTTTGGATTCAATATTTTAAGTTGCGCCGAGTCAAGACTTGGCAGATTCCACTAATTCTTCCATACTTAGCCTATTTTGGCTCACTCTAAATCATTTACAAAGCCCAAAGACTTTGAGTCTTTCTCCGTTTCTTTTCCTTTGAGCCCATGGTTTTCTTTTACACTGTTTACCCCCTTTCCCGACCTTGCTACTCCATTTTAGAGCCCCCTTACAACCTGTTTGTTGGACTTGAAGCATGGGTTTGTTTAACGGAACCGTTCTTTGAATTTATTTCCTGCACGGGGTCATGTTTGATCAATTTTTCCGGGGGCAAAATAGAGATAGCAGGGTTCATTCAATGATGAAGGTGTCCCAAACTATCTTCTTAAGTATATGGTTTTCCACTAGGACACTAAGGTCCAATACGAGCATTGAACTCTAACATATCCATTAATATGAGTGGACCTACGACACCAAGAAGCATTACTCATTTTTACCCTATGAATGACAAGGTTACTTGACTGATCTGTTGCTTTGTGCAAGGACACTTAATTTATAGAAACGGTCAATGAAGAATTTTCTTAAGTGTAGGAAAAGAATTCTAATTGTGAGTATCAAAGTATTTCTTATGACATTAGGGTTTTTCAACCTAGATGTAAGATGATTGAGAGGGAGGGTTTGAAAAAGGATGAATACACGTTGCATTTATATGGTATAAGAAAATGATAAGTTACTTCCAAATATTTTGATTTTATTTATGAAAAATAATAACTATTAGGTGGGAGAATTTTTCAATCGTATTAACCATGAGATCCATATTTAAATTCAAATGGGATTAACACCTATGAGGCGAATGGTATGATTTTTATCCATTTATGAGATTCAACTATCTTCCTCATTTATCTAGCTAATATGGTTATTTCTACGTTAATTATGTGTCACTCATACTAGTATTGTAAAGTTAGCTTTAACACAAGGTAGATGCAAACAACATAGTTTCCCATGTACAAAACTTGAAATATAAAATTCCAAGAGGAAAAAAAGTATTCAGAAAACTAATTTTAATAATGCAATTCTCTTTCTTGACATTAGGTTTTTTCAACCTAGATGTGACATGATTTATAGGGAGAGTATGACAAAAACTGAATACTTTCTGCATTTATATGGTTTAAGAAAATTTAAGTTACTCCTAAACATTTTAATTTTATCTATGAACAAAAATAAATATCACGAGGGATATTGTTTCAAACATCTAAGCCATGAGATCGATATTTAAAATTAAACTGGGTTAACACCTATGAAGTGAATGGTATGGTTTCTACCTATTTGCAAGATTCAACTATCTTCATCGTTTATATAGCTAACATGGTTGCTCCTACATTAATTATGTGTCACTCCTACTAGTTTTGTAAGGTTAGCTTTAGCACAAGGTAGATACAAACAAAATAGTTTCCCATGTACAAGACTTGGAATATAAGATTCCGAGAGGAACAAAAGTATTCAACACACAACTTTTTATAATGTAATTCTCTTTAATTCTCTCTAATTTAACATCTGTAGTTTATATCAATATAAAATATCTTAATGTCATCTTATTGATTACATCATATCAAACTCTAATCCTTCTTGTTCGGAGTACCTGCAACCAATGTTTCGTCAGTCCTAGGACTGAGTATGGAAATCCCCTACACTTAATCATAAATCCACGCATTTGTCATTTTTAAAATTTTCAATTAAATAGAAAAGAGGGAGAGAGGGAGAGAGAGGGGGTAAGAATACATACTTCGTTTCTCATGCATTCACACATTAACATTCAGTTGCAATTAATATTTTTGTACTAGAGAGAGAGAGTAAGGATGCAAAAGAAAGTTAAGAGACATTTTATTTTCCATTCACAATGTCATAACCATTTGCATTTCATGTCCTTTATCATTTCATTTCAAAAAAATTAACGTTTCATAATTTGTTTACATTTTCAAATCAGCTAGAGTATCATAGTCATTTCTAGAGAGAAGAGACTGGAGAGAGAAAATCACCATGCTTTTAAAAATTCATTTATAAAACATTGAATATGGAATAAAATTATACATATAATTGAAATGATATTTTGAGGGAAAACATGTGGCTAGAAGTCAAATGAGACTCAAAAACGAGATTCTAGCTATGGTTGAAAAAACTATCCAAAACAACAAAAGTGCTTAAAATTGGGTCTCGAACACACACGTTTTCAACTTCAATCACATTTTTTGAAGATTCCTACTTATTTCCCCATATGTAAAGAATTTTTCATGTCAAATAGGAGTTGATTATGATGAGCATAGGTCCAATTATAAGGGCAAGTCTGAGGCTAGTTATCGTAATTGCATCAGCAGCTCTGGTCGCAAAGAGACCAGTGGGCCCCAAAACCCACTTGAAAAATTAGTTTCCAAAGGTGTTTTAATTGAAATGTCGGTGGTTTATGATCCTTTTTTTGGCAGGCTAGGGGAAAGAGGTAGTGGTTTCATTTTTTTCTCGAGCTAAGAGACAACCGTAAGCCGAAACTGATAGTGTTTTATTAGAACAACCATGTCACTATAAGTGACTGATAAGCTAACAAGTTTTAGGAATAAGACTTACAAGTGTGTTAAAAAATTTAAAACAACTCGGTTAGGTTTGGTATGGTCTTCCATGTCACCAAGGTTCATGCAAAGAGTTTCGGTTTTGCGGTACATTAGGGTGTGGCGTTACATCTGCATGACTTTCTGTGTCATTTTTTCTACAATTCCAAAAATAAAGTTTTTCCATTGTTTGGGGTTACATTTCCTAATAATCAACATTTAATTTCAAAATGAAAGAACTTATGAAAATAGAATATAGAGAAGGAGAATAGGTAAAGTCCATACCTATTTTACACAAACTCACAATCACTACATTCGATAATACTTCATCATCTTTAGGCATTTCAGCGATAGTGCACTTTCTTGAAAAGTATACCTCTTCTTTACCAAACTCATTTTGTGAACAAGATGCAACAATCTCATTCCATGAGATTGACCTCCTTTCGATGCTTTCAACCCGTTTACATGCTTCAACAAGCGTCCACTAATTTTCTACATTTTCACACAACCATGGAAGAGTATTTTGCAAAGGTCTTGATTGGCCAATAGTAATTTATCATATAAATGTGGGATTTATTTTCCTACCATAAACAATGGCTTCCTTAGAAATGCATGTCTGTGACAAAATAAGAATCCACACATGAAGGAAGTATAGAAGACGATGTATACCATTTCTCCACTAAATCTCGCTATCCCTAAACTCCTGCAGTAGAACATTTTCCATTCACCATTCAACCCTGATAATTTATGCATTTCACCATCACATCCCAAGGCAAGATATGGGAGGAAGGAATCCATGCCATGAAGGCCACATTTCATAACCATACGTGGGACAACAGAAGGAAATTATAATGTCTTAAAATAAACAAAAACTCGAAATAAAAGCTAAGGAGCAGGAAAAATGATTTCGTAGCTGACATCTACCTGAGAATGGCGCTGTAAAGGTTACAGTGTACGTAGCATAACTGCACATAAGCAGAAGAAGCGAAATAATACAGCTAGACATTATTCCCGAATGCCAATCGTCCTAATCCTCAATCTTATTCTTCTTCTTTTGCATAAAACAAGAAGAAAATGACATGTATAAGTTTCCTTCCTTCGCAGAGACATTAAACCTGCTTCAGATACAGAAATTGAGCAAGATCAATCACTGTGTATAAAGAAAATGAAGAGATACTATAGTTACAACCTTATCTTTGTGCACAGAGTTGATTAAACTCATAATGGTACTGATAGATGGACGACTATTATCTTTATCTCCGTTTAGTACAGCTTCCACATAATATTCTGTTTATTTAATTATGAGAGCTTTTCTTTTGCTAGAACTATCCAAATACTGCTAAATTTACATCGTTAACTTGGGCTTCACGTTACTAATGCCTCTGGATCTCAAATCATGTGCTTGAATTATTGTGCAAGGAAATGACAGGTCTGAAAAGGTTTATGATGTGTCTCTCTCCAATGTAACGCACTGACTCAGGCTGTGAGGATTTAGTACAGGGTAGAGTTTAGGTAATCTGACAAAGGGATACAAAAATGGCTCGAGGATTGTCATCAAGGGGGCATTACACCCACTCTTATTTAAACATTGTGTATTTTACAATCACTTCGATGAAAATAAACTTTCAATTTCTATAGTTATAGGCCCCTTCAAAATCTTTCATAATGGTCTAATATTTTTAGCGCAAGACCTTGTTTACTTTATTAAGATTTGAAGAGATATAATTGATCGCATATTACTTATACAAATTCTTTTTTTTTAACTTATTTTACTTTATTTCTAATTCTAAATCATCATTACACATTTACTAATTAGTTAAAACTATATATTATCAACTAATTCTTACCTTACAACATACACATACACATTTAGAAATTAAGACTAATATACTTAACTTTTTATTCTAATATGTATATAGAATTCATAAAAATGTAAATCAAACTAAGGAATTAAGAACGAAATCCTTGATAAACAAAACATTGGCTTCATAAGGTGTACTCAACAATGTTCTTGTGAAATTTACTGTCACAAAATCTTATTGTGAAGAGTAAATATACTTACAACTTTGAATTTCAAAAACAAAATTTGAAGAAATATAAAATAATTTCTTAATATTAAAGTATGAAAAAATGTAATTCAATCTTGTAAACAACATTATTTATTTAAAATTTACATATTATGATTTTAATTCAATTTTTCTTATAATATTTTTTAAACTAATAGTAAGAGTTTTGATAAAATTCTATAAACTATTACTACACCAAAGCCGTTTGTCTCCTTGACCATCTAACACAGCGCAGAGATCAGATGGTTTTCCCTACTTTGGTCACTGAAGTACGGAAAAATCTATATTGTCTAGGAGTTGAGGATACATGGGCACTCATGAACCTTACAAGCGATAACTTAGAACATGTAAATATCATGATTGATAGTGGAGTCGTGTACATTCTTGTGTAACTTCTTAGATGTTTTCCAAATGACAACGTCCGAGAAGAGATTGTCTTGGATTTGGCAAATATATCTGGCGAATCATCTTTGAGAAGAAACCTAGTTCTTCATCATGGTGTTTTTAAACTACTCCTCTCCTAGATGAATAATCAACATTCTACCATCGTCATGCACAAAATTTCTACCTATGTACTCTATAATCTATGTATTGGAGAGCCATTTATTTTTTTATTAGATTGGGTAAAAACCATATTATGAAGGGATCAGGAACCCTAAACAACAAAAGGATAAGCATGAAGGCTCAAAAGAGAAACATCACCAAACAACGCCCATGGGCCTAAAAGGATACAACCAGAAAAAACCGAAAACTAGAAACATGAAAGAACCAAAAAAGAGACCCAAAGTAGGCATGTCAAGACACCTTGGCCTACAGACCAAGGGGCTCTAACAGGAATGGTCTTTCCCATTATGAGATCTAAAGCTCATCTTGAGAGGCGAATTTCCTTCTTTTCCTTTCTTTTTATAGTTCACCACCTTCCAACCTGTTGGTGCTCAATTTGATCTCACCCCATTTGTCCTTGAAAGTATTCAATCTGTGGGCTCTGTCATATTTTCTATCTCCTTGTATTGATGTGTGAAATCTCTTTCCTTCATTTTGTTGCCATGATCAATCGTTTCCTTTGGTCAAGGATCACATTAAGTCCAGAATTTTTTTCTATTCCTTTGTCCATGTGAAAGAATTTGTAACTTGGGCATAAATTCGGGTTTTCCTCCTTCTTTCTATTTTTTCACAGTCATGTTTTGTTTTCCCTGTCAATTGTTGTCCCAACATCTATGGAAACATGGTCCTTTTTTATTGGATGTGTCTCGGTGGGGCGTTTTGAAACTCTAAGGCCCGCTTTGACTCATGTCTTGTCCAAGTGGAGGGCCTACGCTCATCTGAAAATTCACCTCTTGGTCTGACCTTTGGAGTTGTGCCAATGAGACATGTGGATGTTTCCGCTAGCCCTTCCTTGACTTAGACATTTTTTTCATGCCGTCAGTGCAGCTTTGTCAGACCATGGACATGTGGAGGGATGACACTCATTTGAGGATCCACCTCGGAGTCCTACCTTAGCAGTTGCGCCAGGAAGACACATGGACGCTTCCGCTGGCTCCTCTCTATACTTAAAATTTTTAAGAAACTTTCTAAGGCCTAGGACACGTGGAGGGCCCACGCCTGTTTGGGGACCTACCCCTATACTTTACTTTTGAAGAAGCTCCGAAGGGCCACATGGAGGTTTCCACTAGGTCTTCCCATACTTAGACTTTTCAATGGCTGATGAAACTTTCTCGGACCCTAGGCACATGATGTCTTCCACTGGTCCTTAAACTCTTTCAACAACTGTTCCAGACTGAGACACGTGGTGAACCCACACTTGTTTAGAGTCTTCGCTTTTAGGAACCATATCAAAAGAGTGCTGAAAAGACGCGTGGAAGTTTCTACTCACTCTGCCCTTGGTTACAATTTTCAATGGCCGAGGAAACTTTCTCGGACCCTAGGCACGTGGCACCTTCCGCTGGTCCCTAAATTATTTCAACAACTTTTTCGGGCCGAGGCACGTGGTGAGCCCGTGCTTGTTTGAGGTCTCCACTTTTGGGCACCATATCGAAAGTGTGCCATTAAGACATGTGGAGGCTTCCGCTAGCTCCTTTTATACTCAAACTTTTTCAAAGGCCAAAAGAAAAATTTCTTGGGCCTGAGGCACGTTGAAGGCTCGTGCTTGTTTGAAAACTTGTCTCTGTACTTCACCTTTATAGGTGCACCAAGGAAACACATGGACAACACTAATCTAAAGTTGAGAAAGGGGAGAATCAATGGTTCATATGCATTGCATCTGATTTTTCAACCTTTTTTGCTCCCAGACTCCTGGAGATGCGAATACACATTGTTTTTCATTGTTTTTGTCTAAAAAGTGCAATTGAATGGATTTAGAGCTTAATCTGTGAGTTCAAGGATTGTAAAGGTTAATATTTTGAAGTTAGAATTGCTTAGGAACTTGCAAAAATGTGAATTACCAGAGAAGATGGACGCAGAGGAAAGAATGGGAAAAGGATGAAAAATGTGTTGCTAGAGGAGATGACTGGGTACCCCAATTAAAAGAATGATGGAAATATTTGCAATGATTCACCTTTTTTAACAACTGGCAAATTTTTGTTGTATGTTAAATGTCATTTTCATGAAATCATGAAAAAACATGTAACAAACAAAGGTTCCTCAAATATTCTTTTCTTGGTGAAAAATCTTGGATGTAAATGAGTGTTTTAAAAAGCATGATTTAGACATGCAAAGGGTTGGGGGTTCAATTCTTAAGAGAAATTTTGAGAATTCCCATATCCCTGAGAGACCATTTGAGAAACCTATTAATCTATTATTTTTTAGATTTGATCATGGCAAGTTGGTTGCAAGTGTACAGCCATTGACAAGCTCTGATACTGTCAAAAGAAAATTTCCCCTGCTGATGAATCTAAACTACTTTGAATTAATCTATGTTAATCTTGGGAAAATTTGTGTCTACTTTATTTCAGAATGTCTGCAAGTAGTTTTCCTTGTTCCTATTGCAATATTGTGTTAAAATCCCTATGAAACACATAGGATCTCATCCCTGTGATAGTTTAGTGGCATTTGAAATTTCATTACAAGAAGAGTCTTCATCCTGTAATGAGATAAACAATTTAAAATCACTTTACTGTCATTTTGTTGATAAATATTTTCTGTAAACCTTTGAGTGTATCTTAGGCATGAGGAACCAGGGGTCTTTAATGTTTAATTGAGTCTTTAGCTCGAGCCTTCATGTTAAATTATTGGAGATTGTGTGAAACCATGCAAATCTGGGCCTCCATTGATGTACACCTTCTGGTTGAAGGGATATTTTAGGTATTCTGAAGCAATTTTCATTTACTTTTCCAAATTTTGTGAAGGTTCTCAAAGATCTAGAAAAATAAATTTTATCCTACTTAATATCCCACCAAAAATTATTCAAAAAAAATGAATCCTACTTGAACTACCCCTGTTTTCCCTATATGTCCACAAATGAATAATTTATACTGTCAAAATATGCATAAGCAATCAGGATTCCATAATTTCTTTAGTAACCTTAACCCTATTTAGAAAATATCACCATTATTTAGAAGTGACAACTTGTGAGAGTTAAACTATGGTGCATTGATCATATTTTCTCAAGGTTTTCTTTCAAATTTGTGCAAAGACGGATATCTTCATTCTCCTTCACCAAAAAAGGTTACAAAATGGGTCCTCTCATCCTGATCGAAAGGCATGACCCAAAGTAGTGAGCATAGATCAAATCCTTAATGAAGGTGTTATCCATTTCTCCGATGACCGAGTGACAAAGAGTCAGACGAATCCCCTCCCCAACTACAAAATGACTCATAATATGATCTTTGTCTCTCAGTGTCTTGCTAAATCTGTGATGCTTCTCAGTTTCTAAGGGAGAATCAATTTGGATACCAACACAACCCACCCCTTATTGGGATCTTCATTCTCATCTGGGTGGATAGGAAGACAAATTTTAAGAGAATCGATGTTGTGGCCAAGAGAATCCAAGGCAACAGAGGGGAGAAAAAACTCTTTATCTGCAATTTGCATATCATGATCGGGTAAAGTTGGTTTAGGGACCAGCCCATTATTATCTTCCAAAAAAAATTCTTGATCCTCTACCGTATTCCCAGCAAGACTATCTTAAACTATCGAGGAATCGTTTTCCTCATCAGCATAAACAATCAAATTCCATGGGTTAAAATATTTCCACCATGAAACCTACCCTTTAATCTACTTCTTGACAATGTTGCAATCAAGAGTGAGATGACCCAAGGTAAAACAAGATCTACATCTGAAGGGGAGGCCTTCATAATCCATATTTTGAGTCCAAAAAAAATTCCTGACTTTGAGCTCCATCATGGATGGGAAATCGATCGTCATGTCCATATCTACCAAAATACGAGCATATGTGGTATGATCAAAAGCTTCATTCCTAGAATAAACATCGAGGAATTTACACAAAGCTCCCCCCATGGCCCTGAAGCAGTATCACTCCATAAGTGTAAGGGTAGATACGGAAGCCTAATCCACACAGGTCTGACAGTAAATGTTTCTATAACTGGGTTAAAGTTGGGAAACCAGGGTTTCAAAAGGAGATGATGCGACATAAAAGCCCAAATATTTCCAATAATCTTGTCCTTATCAGAAGAGTTGACAAAAAATGCAATAAAAATTCCACGCGCTGAGGGATAGATGTTGATTTTAGCAACAATATTGGGCTTCCAATGTTTAGAAATACACTTGTGGAGGGCAGGAAGACCCGGGAAACAACTAATGGATCTAAAAATTAGTCTCTTGTTTTGATAATAATCCATAGATTCTGAGACTTCCTCACCAAAGGAAACCATGGAAATTGATTTAACGTAAGCCATGGGTTTGGCAGGATCTCTGCCCCCAAAATGCATCACCTCTAGGAAAGAAAAGGGCTTACCCCTACCCTAGTTCCTCCTAAGATGACCCTGAACCTCCTTACTACACTCTGAGAAAACACCAGCAGTAAGAGCTACACTCAGATCTCTAATGCCAAAATATACCCCCTTGCACAGTGGACAAACATTCTCCCGAGGAGACACAAAAGGTACATAGGGGAGCACCCCCCAAAACACCACCATGAAGACCAATCCCACCATCCCCATAAACATGACCAACAAGGTCCAATGTTTCACCCCTTTCATGACCCATGATTGGGAGAGCTCCGGAATAGTGCCTCCAAGTAGCTTGCTTGACATCACCACCACAACTATGAGAAGCGGGAACTCCACCAAAACCACCAAATAGAACAGGGTTCGGATAAAAATTTGTCCTCCAGCAGAGATAGGTCTTGAACTAGGGGCCATTCCATCAAGGAGCCCATCATCAGCAGAAACAATGAACGCTGGAATGGCCCCAGCTAGACACCCAATGTCTCCAATAGGGTTGCCACCTCCATTCAAACTGATATGATTAGGGTTTGCATAACAAAGGGAATGATTAGGGCACATTGAATCCATTTCCTAATTAATTTCTCTCAAGGAATGATATGACGCCATTTATAACTTCTTAGGTCGCGTAGCCGAAACTTACAGTTCTTGCAGTTTTAACTCACCAAGTAATGATGAGAAAATATTGTTAGATACATGTTGCGATTTGTCATATTTATGAGGTGGAAACAAAGTAAATATTTAAATATGTGATCAATGTCGATGTTTTTCCAAACCTTGTTCAGCTTCTGTTGGATCTTTCTTCTATTTTTGTTATCCCTAATCTCCCTGCGTTAATGTTATTTTCTGGAATCTTTATCACTGTTGGAGTTGTGGAGCCTGATTGCAAGTTAACGTGGGAGTTTGGTTCTCTTTTTTTTATTTTTGGGGAGGAAATCTTGGCCATGGATAAAAATAACATTACCTTACTAATAGACTGAATTTGTTATTAATAGACTTGATATTTTATTTTTATAAGCACATGATATTTAGGTTGTTTTTGGTTGAAGAAACTTTTATACGCATGTGATATTTAGGTTTCTTTTGATTGAAGTAAAATTTTATAAAAAAGTGCACAAGCTATATATATGTGCATGGATTTACTCTTTGTAGTACGAAAAAAAGATAAAATTGTATTATATTCCTCGGGATTGAATAAACGATAAGGTTGGTTTCTTTTTGGTTGATTTAGCCCAAATTGGGTGAACCACATTAAATCTTGGGTTTATATTGTGATTTCTTACTTCTTTTATTTCTATTTTATTTCTCATCTATGTTTCTATCCTAACAACTGGTATTAGAGCATAATTTTGTTTTGGAAAAAAAAACTCACAGGAGGGTTTCTTTTTTGAGTGGGAGCAATGGCAAAAGATAGCAAGTTCAGGGTTGAGAAATTTAACGACTAGAAATTTTAGGTATGGAAGATGCAAGTGGAGGACCACCTATATCAAAAGGATCTTTGTCTACCATTAAAAGGGAAATATTTGAAAGTGTCAGCTATTAAATATGAATAATGGGATTTTATTAATTGGAAGGCACCTGGAACCATACGAATGTGTCTAGTAAAAATGATAGCTTTCAATATTTCTAAGGAAAATACAATGGTAGATCTAATGGAAAAATTCAGTAAATTGTATGAAAAATCCTCAACATCCGATAAGGTATTTCTCATGAAAAGTTTGTTTAATATGGAGATTTCATAATGTCATTTGGTAAATGATCATTTGAATGAATTCAACATTGTTAATAAACAATTAAGATTTGTAGAAGTAAGTTTTGATGATGAGGTTTGGGTTCTTTTGATTTTTTTCTCATTTCCTGAAAGTTGGAATACTTTGGTTATGGTTGTGAGTAATTTTGTTTGTGGTTCACACACTTTAAAGTTTGATGATGTTATTGGTTTGATTCTTAGTGAAAAGATGAGAATAAAAACCACAAATGAGTCATCGGGCAATGCTTTGAGTGTAGAAAATAGGGGAAGACAGAAGGAATAAATAAAACATTTTGAACATCATGGAAGGTCGAAGAAGGGAAGATCTAAATCTAGAAGTACGATGGTATACTAGAATCATGGAAAAGTAGGACATGCAAAGAAATATTGTTGGTCTTTAAAATTAGGGAAATATCAACAAGAAGGGAACAAAGAGGAAAACAGAGCAGGTGATTTGTTACAAGATGCTCTTATTCCTTCTTTAGATAGTAAATTAGAATCTTAGGATTTAGAATTCTGGTAATTCATTTCATGCAACTCCTTAGAGACAGTATTTTCAAGATTATGTTCAAGGGATATTTGGGTAGGTACATCTTGCTAATTATGAGCCATGTAACATTTTTGGAAAAGTCAGTGTTCATGTTAAATTGTAGAATGGTAACACTTGGGTGTTGAAGAATGTTAGGCGTGTTCCTAGCCTGAGGAGGAATTTAATTTCTACAGGGAAATTAGGAGATGAAGGTTGTATGGTTATATTTACAACATATTCTTGGAAAATTACCTAGGGTTCTCTTGTGGTTGTAAGAGGTCAGAAAGTAGATACTTTGAATTTATCCATTATTAGGATTGATCCCTCTTCAATTTTAGCTGCTACAAGTATATGCATTACTCTATGACATCATAGACTTGGCCATATGAGTGAGAAGGGGAAGAATATTGTACATTCACATGGAAAGTTGTAAAATTTAAAAAACATAGACATAAAATTTTGTGAGCATTATGTGTATGGGAAACAAAAGTGGGTGAGACTTACCAAAGTTGGATCAGCCAGGAAAGAGAAAAAGTTAGATCTTGTTAATATGGATGTTTGGGGGTTGTCTTAGGTATATTTTCTTGGTGGTTCATGATACTATGTTACTTTTATTGAGGATGTTACTAGGAAGGTTTGAATTTATTGAATAAAGAAGAAATCAAATGTATTTAATACTTTCAAGAAGAGGAAATATTTGGATGAGAATGAAATAAGTTTGAAGTTGAAGTGTCTTAGATCAGATAATGGTGGAGAGTACTGTAGCAATAAATTTAATAACTATTGTTCAGATAATGGAATCATCAAGGTTAAGAAAGTTCCTAGAACATGACAACATAATGGTGTGTCAGAAAGAATGAATAGGACTATCATGGGTCCTGCAAGGAGTATGAGATTACATGTCAGATCACCATTACAGCTTTGGGTAGATGCTAGAGATATTATTGTTTACTTGATAAATATAGGACCTTCAAGTTCTTTGAAAGGTTGAGTACCAAAGGAGGCTTGGATCGGTAAGGAGGTAAACCATTATTTTCTGAAGTTTTTTTGTTGTGAAGAATTTTTTCACAGTGATAAAGAAAATAGGACCAAGCTAGAAGCTAAGTCAAAGAAATGTACTTTCATTTGGTATGACACTAATGAATTTTGATTCTGGTTGTGGATTTTGGATGAGAAGAAAATCATTGGGAGTAGGGATGTTATTTTCAATGAAAGGGTTATGTACAAGTAACAACTACAAGATAAGAATCTAGAAAAGTTAGATTATGTAGCACTTGATGAGATAAAAGATAGAGAAGTGGTCAAAGGGATGGAAAATAAACAAGTTAGCATGAATCCTGACATAGTCGGTGTTTATTTTGTAGATCAAAATCAACAAGAACCTATAACTCTAGAAAATCTTGTGAGATGTTCTACTAGTGTAAGTAGACCTCCTATAAGATTATTTTCTTATCATCTTTACTATTGTTTATTGACAGATGGTTGGGGGACAAGAAATTTTTGAAGAAGCATTGCGGGTAGAAATAAGGAAAATTTGGTAGCATGACATGGATGAGGAGATGGAGTCCATGGAACATAACCAAACTTGGGATTTGGTTCAGTTTTCTGTAAGAAAGAGAGCATTGTAGAACATACGAGTTTACAAGTTAAAGGAAGAAGAAGATGGAAAAAAGAGGTACAAGGAAAGACTTGGTGTGAATGGATTTGCACTGGAAAAATCTATAGAATTTAATTAATTGTATTATCTTGTTGTGAAAATGAATTCCATTAGAACTATTTTAAGTTTGGTAGTTGTGGAAGATTTGCATCTTGAACAATTAGATGTAAAGACTTCTTTTCTTCATCATGATTTGGAGGAATAAATATATATGGAGCATCCACAGGGATATAAATTTAGGGGGAAGGAGAATTTGGTGTGTATATTGAAGAAGAACTTATATGGCCTTAAGCAATCTCTATGACAGTGGTATTTGAGAATTGACATGTTCATGATTGAACATCGTTATACCAGATGTCATTTTGATCATTGTGTTTATTTTAAAAGAATAGATAATGACACTTATATTATCTTGTTGTTGTATTTGGATGACATGTTTATGGAAGGATCAAAAATGTAGGATATAAATGAGCTAAAGAAACAGTTATCCAATATATTTCCCATGAAGGATTTAGGCGCAAAAAAGAAAATTCTTTGCATAAGAATCAATGGAGACAAAAATATTTGAATATTGACTTTTTCTCAAGAAGAGTATGTGAACAAGGTGTTGGACAGGTTTAGGATGAATGATGCAAAACCAGTGAGTACACCATTGGAAGGGAACTTTGAGTTGAGTAAAGAATAATATCCTAAAACACATGAAGAAATTGAATGTATGTCCATAGTTCTATATGATTCAACAATTCAAATTTTGATGTATGATATGTTATGCAAAATGCTATAAATTACCCATGTAGTGGAAGTTGTCAACAGATACATGAGTAATTGTAATGCCCACTAAAACACACACAACACAACACAACACAACAGTGAAAAACTTGGATTTTTTTTTTGACTTACTTGGAGTTTACACGATGACACAAGTGACCAAAAGGGGCTAGTGATAACTCTCAATGAGTTAGACACAACATAAAACATATAGGAAATAAGGAATCAATCCTGAACAATTCAATTTACTTTCGACAAGGCACAACATAATAGACAAACCACAATACACATTTACAATTAAGGACATCCCACAAAGCAAAATTTTTTAAGGTTATTTATTTACTAAAACATCTTTCAAAAATTGTCTTATGAATTAGAGGATTCATGTTATGATTCGAGAAATTCTTCTTACAAAAGTGAACTTCTTTCTTTTATACTATTGACTGATAAGCTTAAGGTCAAGTTTTCTGAAGGAGAATCATTCTATAATATGTCAATAACTTTCATAATTCATTGATTTAAGAGCATTTTCCAGTTCTCACAAGGTTAATTAATCTTACTCAAGCCACTGAAACTTGTTTCACACCTTTATTGCACACGTGACAAGCACAAGCTCTGATTGAGGGAAAGTACCATTTTTAGGTTCAGAAAAAAAATATTCTCTATGCAAGGATCAAAATTTTTACATTACTTAAGAAATATTACAATGAACCAAGGGAAGGGTTAAGGGAGACAGGTCAAAAATAATTCGTCTTCAAGGTCTCATTGGTTATTAACCAATATTTTATTGAGGCTAAGAATTTATCAAGATTTTCTAAAAGCTAAATTTAGACCTTGCTTGATTAAGTTTGACAAAGGAAAACCATTTACATTTCAAAATATTGAGAGATATTGAAGGGTTTCTTAATCAATTTCCCTCTTACTTATATAACCTTATTATCTTCCAAAAACTAATCATTGATTTCACCAAAATATAAATTAAGAATTCATCATAAAAGGGATAATATTGATTCATTTAGGTTGGCTTAAAAAAGGTAAATATATTTTTATTACATAAGCTAGTTTCCTCTTTGATCACCTAAGGACCCAAAGTTGTCAAGAATCTTACATCTACATTAATTTATTCATATGTATATATTTTATCTTAACTTTTATAAATTTTATAAGGATCATCCAACCATTTTATTATGCTTAAAATTACATTGTTACTATGTCGTAGAAGGGTTTACAACTAAACATTTTATCTTAAGAGAAAAGTTTACCATTACTCATTTGTGAAGACTATACATGGTTACATCAATTCTTTCCAACACGACGCACAACCCAAAGGGACAAACCAACTCTATGGAACCATGACTAGGGGAAAAGAGAGTAATAACATTGGTCACGCCATGATATACTATTCTTAGAATTTATATAATACATTAGAATCACTCATGACAAAGCGGTAATAAAATTTTGTATTTTCCTTGATAACAAAGTAAGCCAAAGTTTCAATAGTCATGACAACATTACTCCACAACACATAATACTAAGGCACTAGTTTTCTTCTAAAATTCCCCACATAATCCATACTAGAGTTTTACAACATAAAATTATTCGTACAAAAGAACTTAACAACCATGTTTGATGTAGTAATCTACAAGTCTCTCCCTCATCTACTCGCATAAGCCATCTGCAACAATTATTACCTTGAGCTAGTTTGTGAGAACTGAGCAAGATAAGACTACACAAAGCAACAATAAGCTACTATCTAACAATATCAAGAAAGGAAACATTCTATTGAAAGAATTGGATCGAATCTGTAAAAACTAACAACCCCTTAAGATAAATAAAATTTCCACCATGCCAATCTAAGAAGAAATCCTTATGCTTTAGTTATGAACATTGTCTCAAAATCAATGAAAATTTAACAATTATTTGAGAAGGGACCATTGGCCTGATAAGTTAGAAACAACAGTCTAGTGTAACGGGATTTCAATCAAATAAACAATTAGGTTATAAGAATAAGAACTGATATTCAAACCAACAATCTAAATTCATAACAAAATTACCAAAATCACAATTGACAAAACTGATTTCTGTAATAACAAAATTAAACAATTAATCCAAGAGGAAGCACAGGACTCAAGGTTAACACAAAAGGTCGAGTGTATTAAAATTTTAATCATGCAATCATATAGACTATATGATGCAAAATCTAATACACAAAAACCAATCAACATATTATTGAAAGGGAAGGCAAATAATACTAGTTTTTTTCATTGACTCCAAGGAATTTCACAATCATTCAAGAAGAGGCCATTGTCCTTATAGGCAAGTAATGAAAAGCGAGAGTAAAAGATAGTTCCGACACACAAGCTAACATTTAAAACGTCAATACAAGTTTACCACACTACGTATTTCCAAACCTTCTCTATCATTTTATAATTTTGGTTTAAAAAAATGTGAATCTGTAACACCCACATTTTACACACACAAAAAACAACAGTAAAAATACCAGGATAAATTTTTTTGACTTACATTGCTCACTTCACAACGCCACAAGGACTCCATGTAAGGAAAACTCAAAGACGCATACGACACTTACAATTCATCAACTCACATAGACACATGATAGCACCATAGACATGTGGATGCCACATATTTCCCAATGAATGAATACTAACAAGAACTTGGCCACAAGAAAAGGGACTCAAGGATTGGCAAACCCACAACACATCATTACCATGATTACATATTCGTTACGATTAACATTCCAATAAAATTATCATGTAAGTATAATTTTCTCCTTCTTCCACCTACATATTCATAATTTCATTCCACATTAAACTTACAGTTCGACCATTTAAGTTTTCTCTTTATCCCTTATGAAAATCTTCATAACTTAAATTATTATTTTCCATATTTCAAATTACATACAAGGTTCCTAATTTTCTCGTTCTTATGCTAAGGGTTTGTTTCTTAAAATATGTTTAGTTGATGTTTAATTTTACCCTCATTATGGAAGGGGACCAACCATAAGTTTTTGAATGAAAAAAATAATATTCCAAGAAGGTGAAGCTTAAAGTTTCCCTTTCCTATAAACTTACTTACATTAGAAGCACAATTGTTCTCGTACTATGGTTGTTTTAGTTCCAAATTTTAGTTTGATTCAATTAAACATTTACATGAAATTATTTTATTTTATTTTATTTTTAGTGGACTCTATTTTGGCTCGAACGCCTAGTCCCACCAAGATCAAATTTTATCCATTCTTAACAAAAAATTCAAAGCTTAAAACAACCATAAGGATTTCACGTGATAATTTGTTCCTAAACCATTATCACATATACTTTTGTTCCTCATTTCATTGACATTGTTTCTTAGGTCTCTTTTTGGCGTCACTTTATAACATGAAGAGTTACGAAAGTACTAGTCTAACATCTTGTAGAAGTATATCTTTTATTTTCTCAAAGTTTTCTCTGACCAAGGAAATTCATATTCTTTTTATCATAAGGAAAATGTCTAATTGATTTATAATGATTCCAAGAGTGACATTATTCCTAACCTCACATATCATTTTAATCTTATATGATTTACTCTTACATTGCACTATGGTCTCATTATTAGCGTCGTTTTATCATATTTGTAAAAAAAATAACACATAATTTTTCACTACTACAAGTAGTGTAACCTAGAATGAGACAACTCAATCCTTTTCTCTCATACAATGAAGTGTTAGGCATGCTACAACTAGGACATACACTTGTGTAAATTAATCCCACCATGAGATCAATCATAGGAATATCATAGGAAAAATACCTATGTTTGGTTTTTGGGCCACTCAGTAGGGTACAAACGGGCAACTACAAAAATGGGGTAATGAGACCCCCCCATTTTTTTTTTCAATACATCTCTTGAGTCAACTTATTTCAATACAATATCATTTTCTAAGGGTTATACACAATTTCCTCCCGTAAGGAAATTGAGTCGACGATAAGAAAGAATTCTAGATCTAATTTGTAAAACTTGGTACTCCACTAGGATACTAAGGGAGTAATAGCTCTACTTATACAATAAAAGGTAAGGTTACACCGCATATTCGTTACTTCAAAAAAGGACTCTTAAGGTGACTCCCAAGACGGTCTTCATCACTCCACACGGTGTCATACCTGAAGTGAATACATTCTCCTTACCCCATGCATGGTTACCAAACTAGAAGGAAACCACATACTCCAGATAAATTTCGACCATATCATTCCTAAAAGATGGGTTCACAAAAATGTTGCTAAACATAACGACTATGACGGTAAACTCAAACTAGGGGTTTTATTTACCTAAACTAGGAGGTTACATAGAATTAAAAGTTTAAATTCATTATACGGTTTCAATATCTTCTATGGTAAGAAGGATCACACAAGAAGACATGTTATGCACGAATCTTATACTAGGTTTGAGTGTTTCAATTAAATCTCTTTATTACATTTACAAGGTAAAAATACAACATAATAAATAATTAATCATTTATTAAACAATAAAAAATGCAGTACAACATACTATTTTCAAATTCATTTACCACACACACACACACACACACACACACACACACACACACACACCTATATATATATATATATATATATATATATATATATATATATATATATATATATATCAAACCTTTTAAACATACCTAACTGTGCATCAAATTGAACCTATGATTAAATGCACAATTTCCCAAGGCATTCGTAAAAACTAGCATCCCATACATACTACCAAATTTCAAATATAAATTTTTTTGTTACTTTGTAATTACATTAAACATATATACATCTTCCAACAAAATATATGAAATTCCAATGATAAGTAATAAATAATTACACCACACCTTTTCACCATCTTACTTCCATCCTATAAAACCATGTGAGTATGAAATCAATGCGACAAATCGCTAGACATGTCATCCACCAAGATCTACCATAATTAACAGTTTTTAGTTTCCCATTTACATTACTAATAATAATAATTTGTATTCTAAAAGAGATATGGTTAGAGACACAAGTTTTCATTTCGTTTCACTTTTTCACTTCATTTCATAATAAAGGAGAGAGAAAGTGAAAGGAAAGAGAGAGAAACACTGATTTTGTCAAAAGTTCCATTTCACACAACAAGTTACATTGTAGAGTTTTCAAGAACAGTTATTTACATGTGTCAAAAATTTTCCACATGTGGTTTGGAAAACCCGACGATGGTTCTACAACTTTCTTTTTTTATGTTTTCTTCCTAGGTTCAAAAACGTTCAATTTAGACTCAGAGGCTAAGAAACCACTTTCAAACGTTGTCTTCCCAGGAGCAAACATACCACATGAGTAAGTTTCTACATGTCCTACTATACCCCAAGAATTCACAGGAACTGAGACGGAATTCAGAAATAACAAACGGTTTACAAATGGCGGTTATTTTTCCGAGGTCATTCAGTCATAGTTGGCCTAGTTGGAAATGATCAAAGTTAGCTCGAGGGCTCAGGAAAACCACATCCAAAATTAATGTTTCGATGGATGAACATCCAACCAAAAACTTCATACAAGTTCCCTTATATATAGGGAATTCACCAGAGTTGACAAGACTCAGAACTAGAATGTTGTTTTCAAATGGCAACAAGATTTTTGAGGCCACTGGTACTAATTGGTCCATAGTTTTTCCTAGTCAAGTTGCGACCTAGAGGCCTACAAAATGTCTTTGGAAAACTATACAGAAAATTTAGTTTCCCTGGACTGAAGGTTTCATGCAATTGTCTAGTAAAAATACTAGGGGTTTACGAAAATGGATAATAATTTCTCTATCCAGGTTTCAAATGGTGGTTCAAAACAAAAGCCAACTTTTTAGATTTAGCAGCTTCCTACCACTGCAAAATAGTGTGACAGGGCTCCTATAAGGGTGTCAAAAAGGTCAAAAAATGTTCATTTGAGGGTCAATCAAAAGATTGAAGTGACACCTCAAATAACAAGGTAAATGAAAGAATCTTAACCTCCCCTTTCTAAAGTTATGAAGTTTACTTTGCGAGTCTCCGGAAGTTGCAATTTATCTATTTCAACCAGGAGATGGTCAACATATTTACCGGGAAGTCAACTTCAACTTGTCAATAAAACAATACTATAGTGATCTACTTTGCTCAGGAAGTTTTCTGAATCACCTCAAAATGAGGGTTGAAGTTCATGGTAGACTACAAAATGGTGATATTTATTGTGTGAGTTACAATGCAACATTTTCTTGGTTTGCAACAAGTTATTATAAAACAATTAAATTTTTGATAATCCCGAGCTTTTAAAATTATATTTCGTTGCAAAAGTAAAACTAAATTACGAGAATTATGAAAGATAAGGAGAGATGAACCATGCCTGGGATTGATATTTGCGATCTGCAAGTGGCTCCGAAGCAGTTGACTCGCAGGTGGTTTCGTGTCAAGAGCATGGTTCCACATTTTCCAACCAGTATCCTCCTACCAATAGCTTTAGATACAAGGTATTTGCTAGAATCATTGACTCATCCTCTAATACATTTACACAGATGTCCACATTCTAAACTAATATCTCCCATTATAGCAACAAGCGGAGAACCTCCATGTTGTTGGGATATTGTTAATTGGGAATTGGCCTCATTACAACTCCAGCCAATAAAAACATCAAATTGGAAATAACAGAGAACTACATAGTTGATACAACAAGAGCTATCTAGAAATAAGATTGGAAAGTGGACACCCATTACTTGCTACTTTGACCATTCAATTGTACATCAATTTCCATAATGCAAAACATGAAATCAAGAGACCCATAAAAAAGATGATCCAACATAGCAACACTGTGAAAATCAGAAATCCTGAAAAATTTAATGCTCTGTTGGATGTCCATAACCTATTCTGAGTCAAGGCTTCCCATGGTGTATGATTTTAAAAGGCTTGAAGCCAAATTTGATAACTATTTAAGGTTCATCCTGTCAAAACAAACATTTCGTGCATACAACGTTCGTCTACAAAAATCTTAAACATTTTATTATGAATGCCCCCCACATGGATATACATGTCTACCATAGCATCTTGAAACTACAACACCATGACAAAAATATTCCTCTATTTCTTGATTAGTTGGATTCCATACCTTGTTCCAGGGGAACATGTTGGACACAGGATGGGAGATGTGGAATCCAACTTTACACTTAATAAATGCATTTACCTAAAACTTCAAGATCATTTTAAACAAACCCATTTTGCGCATATCCTGAAATCAATGCATTCCCATAGCTCATGTATCTCTCCAAGAAATTTTTTCAAGTAGTTTTTTCAAGTCTATGCTTCCACATTATTCATATATGTCTACAAGAGCATTTGTAGCTACATCATCTGACAAAACCCCTTTATCTTTTATGCTTTTGATTCAATTTCCATGCCCAAGTTACAAGACCCTCACTTTTTTTTGGACATAGGAAGAGAGAAATAACAAATCTTGTATGTGCTAAAGGCCTCCTAAATGTGACCATACAACAACTACTCAGAAATAGAAGATATCATACGACTAGAATGTTGCTAAGGAAGCACATAGAACAATATTCTCACAATAGAGCATTTGAATCCATGATGTGATAAAAATGTATACTAATCCTCAGTCCCTTCTTCATGTGACTGTAAAGGCGGCTAAGCAACTCCTTCTCTTAGAGATTGCTACACTATCCTCAATAGGGAATACAGAACAAAATTGAATCAATGTTATCAAATAAAGGATGCTTGGGTTTTGACTAGAAGAATGGTGTCTTCAGTAGGTGCCAACTGCCAGATTGTAATCTTAAACATAAAGTGATAGGATATTGGCGATATTTTATTAAGGAAAATGTGCAGACTGTCTTTCCAGAACGGAATTGATTTATGGATGCCCATGTGCTGTGTAAGACCCTGCCAACATCTACCCACCACACGCCTACAACTTCCTGCTGCTACCATTTTACTATCATTGTTTATAAATTCACCAATTAGGGTTTTCATTTCACCTGCTTTTAAATTCAAAAAACTATTTTATTTTACAGGATGATGGCAGGTCTGATAGCCCGTTGGCCACTACATCTCCCTCCCCTTATATGAGATCTTTACATCGTCCTTGATGCGACACAAAACCTAATCTCAAAAGGGTAATTAGTCAAGAAATTCAATGGTGACACATGTCGTTTAACAAAATCGACTCGATCGATAGAAACGTGACCACAAGGATACAAGGATTGAAATAACTCATAATGAGTAATGACTCATGAAATACATTTTTCTAAAGCGTGACCACAAGAAGATAAGGGATAAGGTTGTTATAATTTTTAATGTTCTGTGAAGATTTGCAATTCTCTTTTACATTATTACTTAGTATTTTCCTTTAACAGTATTTATCAATCTTGAAACTCTTAGTTTTAATATTTCAATTATTTAAGATTTTATTTCTATTTCTATTTTTTTTATTTTTTTATTTTGTGGGTGCCCAACAAAAACTGACATCACGATACCACACAAAGACCAAACACAACACTAATGGTCCACAAGACATATTTATACATATTTTCGTGACTATATCACATCACAAGAACTCAACCAACCCATGGAAAGAACATACATATCCCTCACAACATAGTACTTCTCATACACATGTGCTCCTAACACAAAGTACTCGTAACATACATACTACTACTTTAACTATGGAATTCCCAACATGTATACATATAACACGTGTTTCACATGACCTCAAAACCTATAATTGTAGCTACATAGTGTCAAGACAAGATGGAAACAAATATACCCAACACTGAGGAGCATCAAACCTCGAACATCACAAAACTACAATCACATGAGTACTCATAAAATTACACATAACTCATAACATCCAACAACTCCACGCACCTCCCAAAACATCTACAAAACAACTCCATATACCTCCCAAAGCATCAATCACAAATAAACACATATACACACATCACACAACACAAATCGCACATGCACACACACACACACACACACACTCCCACAAGTCTCTTATGCAACACCCACAAAATCTCTTGTGCCTCCCTCAAGTCTCTTATACCTCCCTCAAGTATCTCTTATGCCTCCCTCAAGAAAATAAAATAAAGATAAATTTTGCTTTTCGCTCCCCAAAAGAGGTCAGTCACCCTATGGCCCTAGGCGCATAGAGTCCAGATACCTCTAACCCAAGTGACATAATAACTGCGTGGTTCAACAACCCACTAGTTATCTGTAACTCCTTGGGGTGTACCCCCATACAACGAAGTGGGTCCATAGGTCCCACCACTCCATAATGAATCCCATGACCCTATTCCAACACATTACAACATATGAACCAACATAACAATCCATATCAAATGCAAAGTGGAAACAATCCCAATCCTTGGGCTAGGGTATAAAATTTTTAAACTGGATACAAAATTTAAAACTGAGAAAAGCAAATGGCTATTTAGCCATGGTTAGTGCAAAATCTGAATATTAGTGTAACAGCTAAATAAATTCCCAAAATATAAGAACATGTCAATCAAGAAAACTGTTAGTTCTAGCAAGAAATGGCGAAAGTGTTCGATTTACGAATAAAATACATGCATAGGAATTTTACATTACGATAACTATGTGGCTTTATACAACCACCAAAGGGGGTACTCAACGAGTTGCTGGAACTCATAAACATTGAACCTCATCTCGTAAAATATCATATCAATAATGCAACTTTCATCATCTTTGTCTGAATCTTCCCGCCACCACTTCTATAAGGCTCAACATAGTCAAAATCACATAGTTTGAATCCATACGATAACCATATTAGGAGAGATAAAGGATTAAAAGTCACCATATACTAAGACTAAGGTGTCCGCGAAACACAATATGTATGACACCCATTGAGCAAGTGCCACACATACTAAACGAACAAAAGTGGGTTTTTAAGCCTATATAAGGCTCCACTTCCTATCTCGTACTCGACTTGAGTGATTGGTAAATGGTACACATTTCCTCACTCCCAACATAAACCTTTTATCACTTTATCTTGGTGTGGATTAGTGTAGGGTCCACAACATAACACATAACTACATCACTAACACAATGGTGATTCACACAAATTAACAATAGTGTCTTACGCATGGTATATATACAAGGTAAAAAACAATCATTATTTTCACAGATTATGATACATCATATTATGACATTCTGCACCTATAATTTCAATAATTGTATAATAAGTATCATATGCTCTCCATATGCCCCTAAATCCTGACGTGAACCGTCACATATTACATGACTTATACGTATGAGGAACACAATGTCTAACTTTACAACATATATTCAATTACAATACAACATGGTGATGCACACGATTCATGACAATAAGGTGATGACATCACGATGCAATACAATTCACTATACACCAATCTTGTCATACAACATAACAACACACCTACATATCACAAAATGAAAAAAATAATCTCCAACACTTCGCAATCCACAATAACATTTTTTTTCACACACAATAAGGTGGTACATCACACATGAATTCCTCATTGAATCAATGAAAAAGAGATTGAATACTCTCATCAGAAGCACATAACCATGATAACAAATATGCACTAAGTTACTTACACCACATGTGCTTCAGTAAGGTCACAATTAGAAAATTGTTCCCATCATGTTTGTATCAAATTACTCTTCAAATATCCACCACCATCATGCAGTACCATCACAACTCCAATCTAAATCAGAGGTTTGAGAGCATGAACCTCTACTCTAATACCAAATGTAACAACCACATTTTACACACAAAAAACCACAGTAAAAATACCAGGATAAAAAAAAATTTACATACATTGCTCACTTCACAACACTACAAGGACTCCATGTGAAGAAAACTCAAAGACGCATATGACACTTACAAGTCCTCGACTCACATAGACACATGACAATACCATAGACACGTTGATACCACACTTTTCCCAATGAATGAATACTAGAAATAACTCAGCCACAAGAAAAGAGACTCAAGGATTGGAAAACCCACAACACGTCATTACCATGATTACATCTTCATTACGATTAAAATTCCAATAACATTATTGTCTAAGTATAATTTTCTACTTCTTCCACCTACATGTTCATTAATTCATTCCACATTCAACTTACAGTTTGACCATTTAAGTTTACTCTTTATCCCTTATGAAAATATTCATACCTTAAATATTATTTTCCATATTTCAAATTACATAGTACAAGGTTCCTAATTATCTCCTTCTTATGCTAAGGGTTTGTTTCTTAAAATATGTTTAGTTGACGTTTAATTTTACCCTCATTATGCAAGGGGAACAACCATAAGTTTTTGACGGAAAAAAAAATACTATTCCAAGAAGGTGAAGGTTAAAGTTTCCCTTTCCTATAAACTTACTTACATTAGAAGCACAATTGTTCTCATACTATGGTTGTTTTAGTTCCAAAATTTAGTTTGATTCAATTAAGAATTTACATGACATTATTTTATTTTATTTTATTTTTAGTGGAATCTATTTTGGCTCGAATGCCTAGTCCCACCAAGAACAATTTGTATCCATTCTTAACAAAAAATTCAAAGCTTAAATCAACCATAAGGACTTCGGGTGACAATTTGTTCCTAAATCATTATCACATATACTTTTTTTCCTCATTTCATTGACATTTTTTCTTAGGTCTCTTTTTGGCATCACTTTATAACATGAAGAGTTACTAAAGTACTAGTCTAACATCTTGAAGAAGTATATATTTTTTTTCTCAAAGTTTGCTCTGACCAAGGAAATTCATATTCTTTTTATCATAAGGAAAATGTCTAATTGAGTTATAATGATTCCAAGAGTGACATTATTCTTAACCTCACATATCATTTTACTCTTACATTGCACTATGGTCTCATTATTAGTGTCGTTTTATCACATTTGTAAACAAAATAACACATACTTTTCACTAATGGATTCACTACTACAAGGAGTTTGACCTAGCATGAGACAACTCAATCCTTTTCTCTTATACATGTAGTGTTAGGAATTCTACAACCAAGACATCCACTTGTGTAAATTAATCCCACCATGAGATCAATCATAGGAATATCATAGGAAAACTACCTATGTTTGGTTTTTGAACCACTCAATAGGGTACAAAAGGGAAACTGGGCACATGGGGTAACGATACCCCCCTTTTTTGTTGCAAAACTTCTCTTGAGTCAAATTATATTAATACAATAGCATTTTCTAAGGATTATGCACAATTTCCACCCGCAAGGAAATTCATTCGACGAAAAGCAAAAATTCTAGATCTACTTTGTAAGACTTGGTACTCCACTAGGACACTAATGGAGTAATAGCTCTACTTATACAATAAAACTTAAGGTTACACCACATAGTCGTTACTTCAAACAAGGACTCTTAAAGTGACTCCAAAGGTGGTCTTCATCACTCCACACGGTGTCAGACCTGAAGAGAAGACATTCTCCTTACCCCATGCATGGTTTCCAAACTAGAAGGAAACCACATACTCCGGATAAATTTGGACCATTTTTTTCCTAAAAAATGGGTTCAAGACCATTTCACTAAACATAACGACTATGGCAGTAAACACATACTAGGGATGTTATTTCGCTAAACTAGCAGGTTCCATCGAGTGAAAAGTTTAAGTTCATTCTATGGTTTCAATCTCTTCTATGGTAAGAAGGATCACACCTGAAGACATGTTATACACGAACCTTGTACTAGGGTTGAGTGTTTCGATTAAATATCTTTATTACATTTACAAGGTAAGAGTACAACACGCTAATTAATTAATCGTTTATTGAACACTGAAAATTCACTACAAGATATTAAATTCAAATTTATTTACCATATATATATATCAAACCTTTTTACCATACTTAATTATGTATCAAATTGAACCTATCATTAGATGCACATTTCCTAAGATATTCCTAAAACTGGCATCTCATATATATTACCAAATTTCAAATATAAACTTTTCTATTCCATTGCAATTACATTAAACATATATACATTTTCCAATAATATATATATATAATATATATATATATATATTACAATAATAAAAAAAAAATTTACACCACGCCTTTTCGCCATCTTTCATACATCCTGCAAAACCATGTGAGCATGAAATCAGTGATAAATCACTGGCATGGAATCCACCTATATCTATCATAATTAAATTATTTAGTTTCCATTTACATACTAATAAAAATTTGCATCCGAAAAGATATGGTTAGAGACACATGTTAATTTCATTTCACTTTTCTTTATTTCGTAACCATGGAGTGAGAAAGAGATAGGGAAGAGAGAGAAACCCTATTTTGTCAAAAGTTCAATTTCACACAACAAGTCACACCTTAATTTTCAAGCAGTTATTTACAGTGTCAACAAGTTTCCATGATGGTTTGACAACCCGACGAGGGTTCTCCAACTTTCCTTTTTACATTTTCCTACTACGTGCAAAAATGTTCGATCTAGACTTGGAGGTGAAGAAACCACTTTCAAATGTTGTCTTGTGATGTGTAAACACACCACAAGTAAGTTTCTACATGTCCTCCTATATCCCAAGAATTCACAGGAACTGACCGAAATCAGAATTGGCAAACGGTTTACAAATGGCGGCTATTTTTCTAAGGTCAGTGGTCGTAATTGGCCTAGTTGCAAATGATCAAAAGTTAGCTCGATGGCTCATAAAACCACGTCCAAAATTTATTTTCAATGGAATAACATGCAACGAGAAACTTCCTACAAGTTCCCCTATATATGGAGAATTCACCAGAGTCGACGGGACTCAGAACTATAAAATTGTTTTCAAACGGTGACAAGATTTATGAGGCCATCAATACAAATTAGTCATGTTTGACCTAGTCAAACTGTGACCAAAGGCCTACAAAATGGCTTTGCAAAACTATAGAAAATGTTTATTTTTCCCTTAGCTGAAGGTGTCATGCAATTGTCTAGTAAACACACTAAGGTTTGCAAAGACATATAATAATTTCTCTATCCAGGTTTCAAATGGTGATTCAAAACGAAAGCCAAATTTTTAGATTGAGAAAATTCCTATCGCTGCAAAACAGTGTGACAGGGCTTCTATAAGGGTGTTAAAAGGATCACAATAGTTCATTCAAGATTGAAGTGACACCTAGCATTACAAGGTACATGAAGAAATATTAACCTCTGCTTTCCAGAGTTACAAAGGTTCTTTGCGAGTCTATGGAAGTTGCAATTTATCTTTTTAAACTAGGAGATGCTCAACATATTTACTAGGAAGTCAACTTCAACTTGTTGATAAAACAATATTGTAGTGATCTAGTTTGGCCAGGAAGTTTTCCGAATCACCTAAAAATGAGGGTTGAAGTTCATGGTTGACTACAAAATGGTTATTTTTATTGTGTGAGTTATGATGCGACATTTTACTGTTTTGCAACAATGTATTATAAAACAATTAAATATATGATAATCCTAAGCTTTTAAAATTATATTTCATTTGAAAAGAAATACTAAAGTACAATAATTATGCAAGATAAGGAGAGATTAACCATGCCTCTGATATATTTGTTCCTACAAGCAAAAGGTGCTCCAGGTGGTTTCGTGTCAAGAGCATGGTTCCACATTTTGCATACATATCCTCCTGATAGTTGTAGCTACAAATATTTGCTAGAATACTGCTCATCCTCTAATACATTTAGGTGGATGTCCACATTCTTACTAATATCTCCCATTATAGAACAGGATGAGGTGTTGTTGGGAAGTTAATTTGAAATTGGATTTACTCCAGCCACTACAAAAATTTGAAAATAACAAACTACATAGTTGATACAACAAGAGATGTCTAGAACAGGAAAAACCCAAGTGTGCTGAGTATAATTTACATAGATTTCCATAATACAAAACCCATAACAAGAGATCATAAAAATCTGATCCAACATAGCAACATTGTGAAAAAAAATCCTCTAAATTTATGTTTTGTTGGATGTCCATAACCCTGATTCATGGCTTCCCTCTTTTGCATCCATGATAACCAAGGAACCTACAAATACTACATCTGACAAAAAAAATTCTTTTATTATGCTTTGATGGATATTAATACTCTGCTCTTAAGGTCCCATTTCAGTATCACAGGGGGGGATGCTAGAATAGGGTGATGGAATGACAACTGCATTTTCTTTAAACTTCAACAACATTTTCAACAAACTCATTCTTCACATATCCTGCAGTCAATGTATTCCCATAACTCACATCTCTCTCCAAGACATTTTTTCAAGCAGTTCATTCAAGTCTATGCTTCCACATTATTCATATATGTCTACCAAAGCATTTGTAACTATAACATCTGACAAAACCCCTCTATCTTTTATGCTTTGTTGGATGTCCATGCAAGTTTCAGAGCTCGTGTTTGACACAGGCTGGGAGTACGCTGGTAAATGTGAATAGATCCATTTGGATACCTATTTGTAGCAATGGTGAAATGGAATGGTTTTTCATGTGAGTAAACCCAAGCCTTTTGTGCACTGTACTATACCAATACTGCTAAAATTTACAAGGTTTCCTTGGGTTTGTGCATTGTCTAAGCCCTCAGATATCAAATTAAATCAAACTATTTTTTTAGGGAAAATGACAATTCTACCTTGTTATTATGGGTGTCCATACTATTCCAGATCTCCCACCACACGGAATCCTGACACAACCAACCATCCACCAATTAGTTTTCACCCACCTCCATAAATTCTTTAATATTTTATTTTATTTGTGTGGGGCACTACAAAATCACCACTTTCCATCACAAGTCCTTTTAAAGTACCCCTCGTTAACATATTCAAACCATTCAAAAAGAAAAATTTCATTTATAAGTATCACCAAAAGCCATTAAATTAACATCAACTTCAAATATAAATCAACAATGCATATATATGTGTGTGTGTGTGTGTGTGTGTGTGTGTGTGTGTGTGTGTGTGTGTGTGTGTGTGTGTGGTGTGTGTGTGTGTGTGTGTGTGTGTGTGTGTGTGTGTGTGTGTGGTATGTGTGTGTGTGTCTATATATATGTATATGTATATATATATATGTGTATATATATATATATATATGTATATATATATATATGTATATATATATATATATGTATATATATATATATATATGTATATATCTATATATATATATATATATATTGTATATATATATATGTATATATATGTATATATATATATATATATGTATATGTATATATATATCTATTATGTATATGTATATATATATATATATATGTATATATATATATATATATGTATATGTGTATATATATATATATATATATCCCTGATGCTCTTAACCGTTCTATCCTGAGTTAACAAGATATCAACGCACATATGTCATCCAAACATCAATTAAAATCAGCGAGATGCAAAATTATAAAAAATTCCACCAAGAGTCATCACGAGTAGAATTATGTCAAGGTAGTTATGACAATAAAGGAATACTATCCATAACACACACACATGAAACTACAAATCTCGTTGACAAAAAACCTTTTCTATTGTTTAACCTTCATAAGGAATGGTCAAAGTGCCCCTTAGGGAAAAACCTTAAACGTTTTAGAACTATACTAATTTTCAAAAAGCAAAAAGGGTATACGTTAAGCATCATAACAATTAAGCAAAAATACTCAAGGTGCAAGACAACTAGAAATCCAGGTGCCTTATCCAAGATACACCCTCCAAGCATAAATCTCACCATAGAAATCAACCACACATAAAAAATTTCAGACCTACGGGATAGTTTAAAGGGGACATTTAATTGGTTCAAGAAAAGCGAACATGGAGATCTAATAGACCTCGACAACCACACCACTCCAAGGTTGGGCAACGCCAAATAACAACTGACATTATGATATTGACAATATAATCGAAGAGGGTGATTAAGTGTCCATAAACGATGGTCAACCCGGATTAGGTTCACTCTAGTAGTTTATTCCTAAAGCAAGGTTGTCATACCCACGAGAACTATACTCAACATACCCGCAATGACAAGAAAAATCTTCACTAGTCTTGATTTCACTAAAAAAAATTATTTAAGGAAAAATGAGAGAGAGGTGGTTATAAACCTATAATGATTAAAACAACTCGTATACTTGGAAGGGGAATTTTCAAATGAGGTAACTACTACATTATCCAGATCTAGGAGTCACGGAATTAGGGGCAACATGATTATCTAGGAAGAAAATCAAATCCAAACATATATAATAAGCTTGTATGAAAAGCAAGAGGTTTTAAACAAAAATACAACAGGCTTGCTCTCACAACAGAAAATTACTATCTATAAACACCATGATGAACTTGATGCTCAATCAAAGAAATGTAGAAATTAATAGTAGAAGGTTGATTATTCAAGCATGAACACACAACATCCCCAAAAGGGGGATACATCTATGTTTTCCATTTTAACACTGATAACTAATAGCTAAAACAAGAAGATAACAAGAGGAAAGAGATATTTCCCATCTTGACATCTAAACCCACAAACAAAACCAGCAGAGGAAAACCAAATTTATGGAAGAGAAGGCTCTATTTCATGATATTTTTAAATTTTAGCAATTATAGCAATAGTAGGGCTATCTTGCCTGTTTTTATAGATTCTACAAGTTACATGGACAACTCATAGACCTACAGCAGAAATTCTCAAATCAAATCACGTCTCTTCCACTGGTTGGGTGCTAAAACCACATTGGCACATGTAGGGAGCTTCAAAATCCATGAACTACATCAGACAGAAAGAACTTTGGCTCAATTATTGTCATGACTGCAATAAAACACCAATGGGTTTATTGCTAAAGGCCTAGGGAATTCAAAAAAAACATGTGAGGAAGGGGGGATAAATTCATGCCCCACAACCATGCACATCCTCATAACCTGCATCAAAAAGGAATGTGAGAGCAGGAAAGACATCCATCAAAGCACAAAGGATAGAAAAACATATTTGTTTTTTCATCTATAGTCGCAGGAGCCAAAAAAGACATGAATGCACAAGGAGGAAGTATACACATGGCCTGAAAACTAATGACAAGAATGCCTCAAAGATATGTGGTCGCAAGGAACTGCCACAACTACATAAATGCAAAAAAATGGATCTAAAAGAACCATGCTTCACCAACGCAACCAATAGGTGTCCTGACTGATCAGCCTGCATTTTCAAGCCTATACATAGCTAGGGACAAAAGAACAATTTTGAAACAGGGTAAGGGCACCCATCGAGCATCAAGAGAAAATATTTATGTCCATTTTTGTATTTGTAGGCACCCAAGAAGAATTGTAAATAACAAGCACATCAAGGGTTATGTTTTACGTCCTCTTCCCTTCACCTTCATCTGTAGGTATCTCCTTCTCACGCTGTCAGCAAGGAAATGGTATACGTAAGGGAGTAGTTTTAATTACATTAAACAAAATTTGTAGGATCTTCAACCACTCCCACCCACCAACAAGGAATCCAATACAATACAAGTTCACCCCGCAAGAAAATAATGGTTGGTGATTCGGAAATGATTAATTCCACCACTGACTTATTGTTTTAAAAAAATGGCATTAAAGTAATATAGGAAAGGAGCACTGGAATTAAGTCCATTGGATTCTCAAATACTTGAGAGGGACTAACAATAAACATTTGTTTTATGTAGGGTCCAAGGTGTCCTTACACAGATTTTTTATGAAGACATGGCTAGAGATTTGGATGAAAGGAGGAGCACCACACGTTACATACTCATTGTTTGTGGCACACCAATTAGTTAGATTTCTAAACTGCAGAAGATTTATGCCTTGTCTACTACATAGGAAGAGTATGTTGTTGCTACATAAGCAAGGAAGGGGATGATATGGATGCAGCAGCTCATGGAAGAGTTGGAAAAGAAGAAGGATAATTATAGGTTATTCAGTGATAACCAGAGTGCAATTTATCTTGCAAATAACTCAACATTTCATTCGAGAACCAAACATATACAACTTAGGTCTCACTTTATTAGATCAAGTTTGGAGGATGGACTACTAAAGTTGGAGAAGATCCATACAATTCATAATCTTGTTTATATGTTGATAAATGCAGTGAAAAAAGAGATGTTTAAAGGTTTTTCAGCTTCAATAGGTATTCAAGATTGATCGTAAAGAAGAGAAACAAATCAAAGAAGAGTTCGAGGGTGAGCTGTAACAATGGGTTACAGTAGTTGGTCTCCAAGTGGGAGATTATTGGAGTTGTGGAGCCTAATTGCAAGTTAAATTGGTATTTTGGTGTTATTTGTTATATTTTTGGGGAGGAAATCATGGTCATGGAAAAAAATTCTTTATCTTATTCAAAGACTGGATTTGTTATTAATAAGCTAGATTTTTTATTTTTATAAATGTGTGATATTTAGGTTTCTTTTGGTAGAAGAAAATGTTTACAAAGAGGTGAACAAACTATATATATGTGCATGGATTTACTCTTTGTAGTATGAAAAAGAGAGATAATTGTATTGTATTCCTCAGGAATGAATAAAGGAGAAGGCTGATGTTTTTCTAGTTGATGTAGCCCAAATTTGGTGAACCACGTTAAATCTTGGTATTATGTTTTGATTGCATACTTATTCTATTTCTATTTTAATTTTATTTTATTGCTCATCTGTGTTGCGATCCTAACAATCACCCTAGAGGAGATAATTCTAAGTTGAGATTCCAGAGGTTGGGACTCCTTGTAGCATTTTTAATGCCATCAGTTCCAACCTTTTTTTCCAGTGTGGAGCTTTACTTCCATCTCTTGATTGCATAATTACCGAGATTTTAGTTTTTATACATCCTCACGTTATACTAAGTTGGCTATCATCACAAAACATTGCTCAAAGATATTGCTCCCATAGAGAGAGGGGTTCATGGGTTTCCTTACAAAAATCCATCACAAGAAGTTCCAAGTGCGTGATATATTCCTTAAAGAGCATGATGGCAGTACAACATATCACAAAGAATAGTTGGGAAAAGAAATTGTGAAAGCAAACATGGTGGCACAACTTTAATGCAGGGTTTCATTGGGTAAGAAAAATTTTTATTGTTTTTTTGACATCCAATTGATTTTTACTTAATTTATTTAACTTATGATTATATAAAACATTTCAGTAAGGTACAAGCCGTGTTGGCATTCAGAAAGTCTTTGCAACAAAGCATTAATTACTATAAGCCTGCCACTAAGTTAAAAGTCGTGTATACAGGAAAATAATAGCATAAAAATGAAGAGAGTTCATATATAAATGTACAAACTTTAAGGTGAATACTTAAGGTATTTAAGTGTTCCCAATTTACTTACAATCCATTTTCCGACTATGTTCCATAGAATATCTTATGAGATTTGGATCTAATTTTATTACTATCCATTTCCCAATATGTTACATAAAATCCATTGTGAGATTTTAATCATAGTAAATATAAGGTTTTATGAAGATAATTGAAATTATACAAAAAGATAAGTACATTATTAATTGTTGTTACACTCAAGGTATCTTCCTAATTAACTTATATACAGATCAAATCTGACAAGCTTCTGAACTACTCAACTATCCTTCCAAAAACATATTTCTTTTATTGCTCCATAGTCAAGTCCCTCAATGTTTCATGTCTTGGATTTTTTTATGGCCATCATTTTTCTTTTTGTTGCCTCTATGTTGGGACGCATTTAAATTAATTACAATAGAAGCTTATAAAAAAGGTGCACAAGATCCCTAGAAACTATACCTTTATTCTTAGAGCACTTACAATTAAAAAAAATTCATACCTAAACATCGTGACTATCACTATTTTAGATGCATCGAACATATAAGATGTCACAATTTTACTTAATAATTATATATTGATTGACAACGAGAAGCTAATAATATGTGTACTCATGGGGTGTCTGCTTTTGGGAATCACCCATTTTGGAATTGGAGATGGCTAGAGATATATCTCTTCCATGGGAATCCGATATCACCTCTGAGTTTTAATTTTTTCATAGGATAAAATCCAAGGTGGACTATAATATTCAAAATGATATATTCGAGGAATTAGATAGAAAACCATTTATTAGAACATGGTACATTGTAACAAAGTTTTACATATTGGCTTTTGTTTTATTTATCATAATGTTTTAAAGCTACACTATTATAACATGAAGTTTAATTCTTGAATTTTTTATTTCTAACTTTTAATTCACGTCTTCGTCTTCCTTGAATATTCCTTATACTTGTCCACACTTCCTAATCCCATGGGAACCTTTTTTATTTCCATCTAAGTAGACCTTCCTCCTGAGTATCACCGTTTCAAAAAGCACGCTCCATTTCCCTTCACGATTCCAAGCTATACTTCACATAAATTATACACACCCACTAACGATTGACATATATGTCAAGTGTTTCTTATTACATATATTTTTAAATGTGTGTCCCTCATTTAACTTTCATTTCCCTTCCTCTTATCCACCCTCTAGGCCATTCTTCCATGCCCCTCTTCCTCTCCCACTCTTCCTCTCTCTCTAGATCAATTTTTTAATAAGACCCCTTTTGATTTTGTCTCTAAGGATTAAGGTGGCTCTCTCAGTAAAAGGAGGAGAATAAAATTCATGGACAGGGTGTGAAGGGAATGTGTTGAAAGCATGGATGGTGGCTCATGATATCCAGCCAGAGCATGTCATAGTGAGGTCTCTTTAGAGTTCAACAACATGAATAGTGGTGATACCTCGCATTACATTATCCTTAGTCAAACTAAATTTCAAGCAACATAAGAGTATTGTGATGTATACTAATGGCCCATATAATTTAAGACAATCCATATTCTTGATTCATAATTTTTTCAACTTCGTAGGGTGGAATGTTATACATTGGAGATGGATCACAACTATTGTGTAATTTCTAAGATGAAATTTTTTGGTATTTTAGGATTGAAACATAACAAAAATTTATTAAATTCTAATCATGGTGAATAGACACAAGTAATTAATTCACTCTATTATTAAGTGTAGAAATATAAAAATATATAGGAGTTTCTCTTATATTCAAGGAGAAATAACCCCATAAATCTCTCCATAAAATCCTACATACATGAGTAAATAATGTAGACACCTAAAAGAGGTTTACACTTAGCATTTCATCCAATTCAGAAAATTAATGACACTTCATTGATCAACCCTTATTCACTCCATTCTTGGATGCCCTTGCACGACACCTTCTCAGTCATATTCCTCCTATAATCAACTTTTCTGGCTAATATCTCTCTGATTAGCTAAGCATTCCTCCTTTCGACCATTCAGAACCTCCCTAGTTCTCTCTAGACCACTTCTATTGGCTTCGTAGGCTATCTATTAGTCACATTTGGTTATCCAGACCTCTCCCAACTCTCAACTAATCCTAAAGCATGTTTATCCCAATCTAATCTAAAAACTTTAGTCCTGCATGCACCCAAATTCCAAACTCTTCCATTTGGAAAACTATAAATAGAAGGGTCTCCCCTCCCTCTCAAACTGACAACTTTACTCACAAGTCCTTCTCTCTCACATTTGTAGATATTGGCATTAGACCTCATTTGCATTACTTAGGATGATAAGGAATTTAATCTTGGTTATCCTCCATTAAAAGAGCTTCATCTTGCACCCATGATAGGTTAGTAATGAAATAGCTAAACTTGGCCATGTAGCCATTTAGTAAGATTCATTCACCCTCATGGAGTAAAAAAAAAACTGATTTCTTAGATCCTTATTAGGCTCATTTTATTAAGCTTTCAAGAATAGAGGTTAGTTATATTTGCTAGATTTCTTGTTATTTCAAGTTTAAATGCATGCAAATAGGATTCCTTGCTCATTTCTTATCTAATGGTCCATTGAGGGACTTTGCACAAAGCTTTGGGTTTTTTCCCCATATCCATAGCTCTTTGAAAAATATTTCATTGAACACATTTAGCACGCCCGATGGGACACTTATGTCCATCCTCCATTAATGGAGGTCTTTTGAGTTCTTCAAAGTTCATTTTTTAGTTTTTTTTATCAAATTACTTGTTATTTCCTCATTTTTGTTTCTAACACTAGATAAATGACCTTCATTTGCATATATTTTGTGGGTTTGATATAGAAATAGGACACTTTGACTAACAACAAATTTGCTGGCATTTGAAAATTTTCATTTCCATGTTTTTTGCAAGTTTTTCAGGGGGTACGCGTAGGTGTCTGTAAAGGGGTGTGTCTACGTCAAAACCCTAGCGTAGGTGTTGAGATGAGGGCGTACCTATAGAGGCATATTACACAGTCAAAACCAAAATTAGATGAGGTTGTGTCTCCGTCGAAATAGAAGCGTCTTCGTTGGATAGGGAGTGTACCTGTGTCTCTAAAAGCACAGGCGTATATCAGCTAACTCGGTAAAAACTGTCATTTTTTTACCTGGGCCACATCCACGTTGAAACCCCAGCATCCCTATCTGAAACATGAGTGTACCTATATGAATTTCTTTACCATTGGAAAATTTTATCTCCGCAAGGACGCGCACGCGTCTCCGTCATCTGGTCTGTGTCTCCACCTCTTTGGCCATGTCTGCATAAATATCTTGACTGCGTAAAACTTTGAAACTATCTGTTTTATGCTTGGGTGCATCTCTGTTGAAACCTAAGTGTCTGTGTTGAGTTGCAAGCATCTCTGTCTGGTTGGACGCATCTATTTTTTTAGTATACTGGATTTCACTATTTTTTGTTTATAGGTGTATCCGTTGAGTTAGGCATGTCCGCATCAAAACCCTAGTGTACCTGTCAGAATATCCCACATAGGTGTTACCCCCCCTTTTGAATTTTTACCTTACACGCGTATGCGTCAGTTAGGGCGCATATTTGTTTGTTGGGGTGTGCATGCATCATTCTAGGAGCGCAGGTGTCTTTGTGTAGTCCAAATTCATCTATTTTAATTTTAGTGGTCTTTGTTTTGATCATATATTTTGACTCCTTAACTCATTTTTAGAGTTTGGTATACCTACTTCTATCACAAAACTCCCAAAATGCCTGGGAGACCTCCAAAAATGCAAATTACCAAAAACTGTTTAAAAAGTGCAAAAAATAGATTTCTAGAATTTTTCAATTTTCTTGGATTTCTAAACTCTTGCAGGGTTATAACAGTGGTTCGAGGAACCCTAAATTAATCCACCACTGAGTAACCTCGTGCATGAAACAGGAAGCGCTCTGCTTACCCACTTGACTAGTACGCCTTATGAGTTAGAGTTACCAGTTGTCTGTATGGCGACCCCAGGGAGAGCACACGTGGATGCACTAGTTGCCCTTTGTGCTCAAAGGGGGTAAATTAAATCTGAGATACTCCCAAGATAGGCAAGGGACTATTTGGGTAAATTGCGCTCGCTTAAGATAACTATGTAACACCTAGTTGAGAGAACTTATTAAGGAGGCCATTCTATCTTGGAGCCCACTTTACTAGTCCATTGTTGCGTCAAGCCATCATAAAGTGACAACTCATTTGGAATCTGAACCTTGTTTTTCAAACAAGGCAAAGAACCCTTGTGAGTTTGATCTAAGTGTCTTTCATCATGAAACTAAATTACATCCCATTTTCTCTTAGTTTTATTCTTGTCTTCGGACAAGGCGAAGCTCTGCCCAAGTGGCGCTTAGTTTATTTATCATTTTTTGATCTACACCTTTGAATTCTTGTTGCCCATTTGGGACAAAAGAAGGCATCTTTCGGGAGTGTTTTCATAGATAATGTTTGTCGACACTAAAATTTTCCTCCATAATTTCTATTTCATTAATGTATGTATTAGGAATAGGATGTTGTTAAGTATAATTAGTAGTAGCGTCTGATAGAAGATAACGGCGCCGTCAGTACGGTGTCGCCAATAATGTGGAGTACGGTAACAGTCAAAGTACAATAGGAATGTTGTAAAAAGTAAATATTTGTCGTAAGTGGTCCGGTAATGTTAAAATGTCAAAGTTTGGGTAATTAGAGAAGTAGGGGCTACATGATTAGGAATTAGAAATATTATATTGGTAATAAGGACAAGGAGTGAGGTCATAAATATTTTGTGTATTTTATTTGTAAAAAAGTCTAAAAATGTGGAACCCATGTAAAAAAATAAGGTTTATCTTATCTTAAGAGATAAGCTTACATGGACAGATAAGAGTTAAGGTATGGAATATGATTCGTCAGAGTGGATTTCTTATCCTATCTTAGAGATAGGATGGATAAGCCTGGAAGTTCTATAAATAGAGAGGCCACCCCCCTCATTTAGCATAGAAAGAAGTAGTGAGAAATATTGTAGGAAGTGTGCAAAGAAAGCCATCATTTAAACGTGTGTTGAAGAAGCCATCGAGAAGTGTAATTGTAAAGTTTCTCCCATAGTCTTGTTGAAAGTACCTCATGGGTGAGATTGTAACAATTTCATGTTAATATCATAATTTACTTTGATATTTCAGATTTGTCATCATTCCGTCTTATCATAGTCGATGGTATTCTTGTGTTCGGTTGTTGTTTTGTTTCCAGATTACATCCACCAAACTAAAGGCTATGCATTAGTAAATAATCATAGCACGAGGAGTTCCTGGTGAATAATTATCATAGAGCCGGATCGGTGATGACATTTTGGTTCCGTTGCTGGGACCATTCCTCGTTGGTGGATTTTTTCTGGAGAGATATTCCCACTTAGTCAAAAATCAATTGGAGGGTAACCTTGTTTATATTGTGCATAGTAGTTACCCATAGTAAATTCATTTTTACCGTGAATAGTAGTTACCATGATAAAGTCATTTTTTCTGTGAATATTATTTATCACAGTAAAGTCACTTTTTACCGTGAATAGTATTTACCGCAGTAACTTCACTTTTTACCATGAATAGTGTTTACCACAGTAAAATTAGTTTTTACCGTAGTAAGTCAAGTTTTACCATAGTTTACCGTGGTCATTTCTATAGTAATTCTAATTATTTGTGCACATAAGTCTTGTTGATTGTACTTGTGGGTTGGTATTTCACGGTGGTTACTTTTGAAAATGGGAAAGATTCATGTTTTCTTAGCTCAATCTAATGAATATGTCCCCTCTTTCATTCAAGATTTTAAATGATCTTGTATTTGTAATGGCCTCATAAGAAGAGAACAATGGACTGAATTTTTTCCTACCTTTTTAGATGGTTTAGCACTTAGGTGGTTTGAAACACTAGGCGATAATGTAAAAAACTCATGGGATTTATTAACTGAAATTTTTCTTGAAGAATTTGGTGAACAACAGAAATATGCAGATCTCATGATCGAGATCACAAAGCTATCCCAAGGAGAGAAGAAGAAGATAAGGGATTATCATGCTCGTGTTCTATAGCTAAGGAGGAAGCTCGATGCCCAGATCTGGAAGGAAGGACTAGCGGATGGGTTGACGAATGGCGTGGATAATCTCCTCTGTAAGCACTTCATTCTTGGGATGAAGCCAGAGATCAGACAACGAGTGAAGTATGACCGCCCAGCTGCCATTGAACAAGCAAAGGAGATTGCAAGAAGGCAAGAAGAAAGCATGGAAGAGGAGCCCAAAGAAATTGTTGCTAAAGTAGAGCCTACACCAGCACCTTTGGTCCAGAATCCACAACCACTCCCGGTGAGCACAAATATTTCTCCTAGTACATCTACTGAGTATGAAGATCTGCTCAAAAAGATGGGCTAGTTAACTATTAATCTTCTTCAAGGAAAGGAATTTAGTTCTCAAGGAGGAGATAGAGGTCCAAAAAGAAATATTTCTGAAGTTGTTTGTTATGGTTGTTATAAAAAGGGTCATTATAAGTATAATTGTCCAGATAGAGCTTCTACATCTGGTACAAGGAGATAATGATAAAGGAAAAGCACCTGTGAATTCTTTTGATGTAGTAGATAAGAGTAGAAATAATGAAGTAGATGTGTTTGTAACAAAAAGAAAGAAAGAAAAAAGATAATCAAGATGGAAATGATCCTAAGAAGATGAAAGAAGAAACTAGTAAGAAACATAGGAGAAGAAAGTTGGGTGTGCAGGAATTTCTGATTTCACAGGGGCAAGGACCATACTCCATCTTGGAAGATCTATCCAAAAGGCTTGTAAATATTACATATGGTCAACTCTTGGCTATGTCTTTTGAGAAGAGGCGGGAGTTGCGAGGTGGACTCAATGCTCAAAGAAGGAAGGAGGTTGAGGTCCCTATTTTGGAGGTAGAGGCAGATCCCTATGCTCCACAAGCTGAGGTATTATGTAATGGTATTTCAATTCATGATGTCTTAGTTGATGGAGGTGTTGCAGTTAATGTAATGACCGAGTCTGTAATGAATATGTTGGGTTTAAAAATTGATCGCCCTTCAACACTTATGTTAAGGTCATTAAATAAGGGAAAAAATAAATCAGAAGGTGTAGTTTTAAATGTGGCAATATATGTTATGGGTGTTGTATGTGTGGTAGAATTTCAGGTGATGAAAAATGGTACTGTTGCGTACCCAATGCTGCTGGGAAGACCATGGCTAATGATAGTTCATGCAAGAAACTATTGGAATGAATGTTTCATGACACTTGGACGTGATAGAGACAGGGTGAAGATAAACGTGATCCCCTCGACATCATAAAGCAGAACCTGTGGATTCAAGTGATGAAACTGATGATTAGACATCCTCTGATTACTCTAGCACCAGTGAAGTGGACACTGAAGATGAAGAAAGTGAGGTTGATGTTTCAGTCATGGATATTCTTCTAGTCACACCAAATCCTGGACCCCATAAAATTATCTGAAGAAGAAGTTGATGATTGTCTCCAACAAATAAAGATTGGTGATGTTGTGATATAGAGTGAGAAGGAATCCTACCTCCAGGTCTTTCGAAGGTACATACACCTATTCACTTTTTATTACAAGGAACTCCATCAAGTAAGTTGGGTAGAAAATTGTATTGAGCTGGTAGATGGTGCTAAGCCCATAAAGCAAATTGCCATATAGAATGAATCCTAATTTTTCCAAGACTGTAAAAGAAGAAATAGATAAGTTGCTTAATGCAGGATTCATATTTGCTGTAGATAATTCAGAATGGGTTTCTCCCATTGTGATCTCAATAAAGAAGAATGGGAAGCTACGCATTTGTGTTGATTACAGGAAGCTTAATAAAGCAACAAAGAAGGATCATTACCCTCTTCCATTTTCAGATCAGATCTTGGATGAAGTAGCTGGTCAGGAGTGCTATAGTTTTGTTGATGGATATAGCGGCTACAACCAAGTTCGTATAGCAAAGAAAGATCAGCTGAAGACCACGTTCACCACTCCTTAGGGAATGTTTGCTTATAGAGTTATGCCCTTTTGGGTTGTGTAATGCTCCAGCAACATTCCAACGTTTGATGAATAGGGTGTTCGAACCCTACATTGGGACCTTCATCAAAGTATTTCTGGATTATTTTTACATCTATGGGAGCAAGTTGGACCACCTGCACCAAATGGAGACAACATTTCAAAGGTTAGATGAAGCACAAGCCTCATTAAACCCTACAAAGTGTGTCTTTGGATGTTCTAAAGGCATTTTTGTTAGGGCATGTTGTATCCAGAGATGGTATTGGTACTGATCCTGATAAAGTTTCAAAAATCAAAGATTTACCATTTCCTCTTAATAGAAGTAAGTTGAGATCATTTTTAGGCCATGTAGGTTACTATAGAAGGTTCATCAAGTATTTCTCAAATATTGCACAGCCACTAACCCAGTTCTTGAAGAAGGATGTTACTTATGAACCAGGAAATAAGGTGCATGAAGCTTTTGGACAAATGAAGGAAGCCCTGGTGTCTTCACATGTTTTGAAGAATCTAGATTGGAGAAAGCCATTCATTGTGTACACTGATGCCTTAGATACAACACTAGGAAGTACTTTGAGCCAAAAGGATGAAAATGGGAATGAACATCCAATTTACTTTGGGAGCAGACAAATGAGTAGTGCTGAGGTAAACTATACTGTAACTGAAAAAAAAGGCTCTGGCTATCATTTTTGCTGTAAAGAAGTTTAGAAATTACTTGCTAGGGCAGAAATTTATAGTTGTAATAGATCATCAGGCTCTAAAATATATTGTAAATAAGCCTAACCCATCAAAGAGGATAACAAGATGGATAATTTTGCTACAAGATTTTGAATTTGATATTATAGATAGGCCAAGAAAGAAGCATGTCAATGAAGATGCACTCTTTCGAGCCTATGATGGTTTAGGATCATCTTGTGATCATGATGATTTTCCTCGATGCAACATTGTTATCCCTTGACACAATCCCTAGTGAATACATAGATATTTGGAATTATCTGAATGAATTCAAGTTTCATGATGGTGCCAATGCAAAGACTAAGAGAAAGATTACTCAAGCCAGTCGTCCATATTCTATTCTGCATGGAGCATTATTTCGAATAGGACCTGATGGAAAGTACAAGAGGGCAATTGGACGTGATCAAGGAAAGGAGCTGCTAGAAGAATTCCACAATGGTACATGTGGAGGGCACTTCTCTGGACAACTTACATCAAGAAGGATCTTGGATGCAGGTTATCACTGGCCCACTCTTTTTAAAGATTTTTATGATTATTGTAAGACATGTGATATTTGTCAAACACATGGTAACCGTAAGACTTCATCAGCTCCATTATGTCCTATTATTCCTCTTGGTCCCTTTGAAAAGTGGGGAATAGACATTGTAGGTCCACTTCTAACTACATCACGTCAAAATAAGTATATTGTAGTTGCCATGGATTATTTAACCAAGTGGGTTGAAGCTAGGCCATTGAAAATAGCTTCTATGGATGAAGTGGAAAGGTTCATATATGAATGCATTGTCACCAAATTTGGTTGTCCATTAGAAATTGTAACAGATCAAGGAAGCCAATTCATTAATGAGGTGCTAAAAGCCCTAGTCAACAAGTTTTATATTAAGCATAGGAAGGTAACAACCAAGCAAAAATGGACAGGTGGAATGAACAAATTTTGTGTTATGTCAAATTCTAGCAAAAGATACAACCTTGCAGGTACATAAATGGGATAAAAGGATTCATGCAACATTGTGGGCATATAGGGCAACATCAAAGTCAGCAAAATGATACTTCCCATTTCAGTTGGCTTATGGCATTGATCCAGTTCTTCCTATTGAGTTTGATATTCCCACTGTGAGAGTTATGAAAAATGAAAGGATGGATGAAAGTGATTCAGTAAAAGAAAGGTTGGTACATCTTCATTTGCTAGAGGAAATGAGGGAAATAGCAAAGGATAGAAGACATAAGAAGAAAATGAGGCAGAAGGAATACTTTGATCAAAAGATCCGGTGGTCTCCATTTCATGTGAATGACTTGGTCCTAGTATATGATTCCAGATACAAAAAAAGAAGACAGAGAAAATTTCTTCCAAAATGGATGGGGACCCTACAAAATAGCAGCTGTGCATGAAAATGGTATGTACCGACTGGAGGAATTGGATGGCACTCCCATTACGAAATGGGTCAACCATGACAAGTTGAAGATTTTCCAAGCACCAGAATAGTCTACTCCAAGGACGGAGTAGAAGCTAGGAAGGGGGAAGATGTCAACACTAAAATTTTCCTCCATAATTTCTATTTCATTAATGTATGTATTATGAATAGGATGTTGTTAAGTATAATTAGTAGTAGCGTCTGATAGAAGATAACGGTGCTGTCAGTACGGTGTCGCCAATAATGTGGAGTACGGTAACAGTCAAAGTACAATAGGAATGTTGTAAAAAGTAAATATTTGTCATAAGTGGTCCGGTAATGTTAAAATGTCAAAGTTTGGGTAATTAGAGAAGTAGGGTCTACATGATTAGGAATTAGAAATATTATATTGGTAATAAGGACAAGGAGTGAGGTCATAAATATTTTGTGTATTTTATTTGTAAAAAGTCTAAAAATGTGGAACCCATGTAAAATGATAAGGTTTATCTTATCTTAAGAGATAAGCTTACATGGACAGATAAGAGTTAAGGTATGGAATATGATTCATCAGAGTGGATTTCTTATCCTATCTTAGAGATAGGATGGATAAGCCTGGAAGTTCTATAAATAGAGAGGCCACCCCCCTCATTTAACATAGAAAGAATTAGTGAGAAATATTGTAGGAAGTGTGCAAAGGAAGCCATCAGTTAAAGGTGTGTTGAAGAAGCCATCGAGAAGTGTAATTGTAAAGTTTCTCCCATAGTCTTGTTGAAGTACCTCATGGGTGAGATTGTAACAATTTCATGTTAATATCATAATTTACTTTGATATTTCAGATTTGTCATCATTCCGTCTTATCATAGTCGATGGTATTCTTGTGTTCAGTTGTTGTTTTGTTTCCAGATTACATCCACCAAACTAAAGGCTGTGTATTAGTAAATAATCATAGCACGAGGAGTTCCTGGTGAAGAATTATCATAGTGCCGGATTGGTGATGACATGTTCACCACTATTTTGTCCGTTTACGCTCATCCAGGTTTGCGGCTGAGTTGTTAAATGTCTAAAGTGAGTGGATGCATCCTCATATATTTGATGGCCACTTGATCTTGATTTCAAGATCATCATCATAGTTCAGATTGAGTCATCATTTGATCTCCCTTTAACATGTTACTTTTTTCACATCGTCTTAACATAATTAAGATACTTATGTCATGTTTTTCATAAACGTGATCTGAGTATCCACATTGTGGCATTACATTGCACACATTTTAACACATCCTTAGTATACTTTGACTTAGTTTTTCTTCAAACATTGTCCAAAATATTGAAGATTGTTGGTTGCTTTATTTGCGTCTTTTCAATACCACTTTGACACTAATATCTCGCTTCTCCGTGAAGCTTGATAGACGTGTCCAATTGGTGTGGTTATGTGGCTTACATTTGTAAACCTCTCCCTTTAAACATTTTGGCCTTGTTGGTTGTTGAACGTGTCGTTGCATCCTTTGACTGGGATTCACATCTACTCTTTGTTAATATTTACGCCTTGTTCATTTCGAGCTTGACGTAAATATTGACATTGTGTTGATCATCTTTACATCGAACTCACATTGCACACACATTTTCATACGGTGTATTTCCTTGTTGATTGACTTTGTGTTTCGCACTTGTATGCTTGTTCCTTGTGATTATTCATCCATAGAACATATTTTCTAGGGCGATCCTTTTTTATCTCATTGAGATTGCATCGTCATGATGTCTATTTTACTTAGAGCTTCTTCAGAAAATCATGCACACATCTCCATACTTACAAAATGTCTAGATGGATGTCATCATGTGTCTTTGAATTGACATGTCACTTCCTTCCCTTTGAAGGAGTTCCATCACACTATCTAGGTCTAGACATTTGTTCTTAAAATGACACCAACAATGACTGACTATCGCACAGTTTCTCACAATTACTACAATATAGAACCTAGGTTTAGGAATTCAAATCAAAAGATTCCCATTACAACTAAACCTCATTTGGTTCTTCGTGTTAGAGGGCCCACACGGGTACCCTGTCCCCCACCTTAATCTCATAGTCGGTGGTATGGTTTGGATGCTTCTGATACAAATTATTATTCAGATTCCCCACACTCTTCTTCTGATTCAGATCCAAACTACCATTTGGGTCCCCACTCTTCTTCTAAAGATTCAGATCCCAACTATTGTTCGGATACCCCTAGATCAAATCTTGAATCATGGTCCTCCCTTCCTTTACAGGACCTTTATTCCAACTCACCTCGACGACGTATTCCTCCTTTGAATACTTGTACAACCCCAAGTTCCATCGATCGAACATTTAATTCGGTTCTTAAGTTACAATCCTCCCTTTCTTCACAGGACCTCCTTCATCAGACGTCTCAATGACCTCTTCCTCCATCAAAGAGTTCCACGACTTATATTCCCTCTAGTCAATCATCCAATTCGACTCCTACATCGCAACTTAAAGAATGGCTATGTGATCCTATTTTCTCTCCTACATTACATCATCTTCAAGAAAAGAAATCTAGATCCAAATCTAAATCATCCATTCATGAGACGCCTACAACAAATCCTACTTCCTCTCTTGAGTCACATTCTTCTTTTAATCAATCTTCCCCTCTTATCGTACATGTTTCTTCTATTCAACCTCCCATGGCCAAAGAAAAAAACCTCTGCTAATTTATTTCTCCCGGAATGAAGGAAAAATTAGACTACACGATGATATCCCTTTATAGGATTGCAAACAAGGATTATTTCTAGGACTTGATACGATCACATATTGGGGAAAGGAAGTTTCTCCTTTCTTTCATAATATAGATGAGGAGCCTAGGGTCATGGAACTTGATTCTTCTTCTATTCCATCTTCACCTTCTTCTGAGCATGATGAGATGTCAGGGTATAGCATGAAGCCATGGCCTATCTTCTCATTACCAAATCATTCTTTATCTATCATCATTCCTCAATAAAAATCTCACCTTGGGTCACCACTAAGTACCCCATTTTCTTCTTCTATTCTAGAGCCACCCCGGGTAGTCCTCCATTTTCTACTTGTGGGTCACCACTGAGTATCCCATCGTCTTCTTCTATACTTGGGCCACCCTCAGGTAGTCCTCAATTTTCTACTTGTGGGTCACCTCTTGGTAGCCCATTACCTTCTATTCTTGGGCCACATCCTAGTATCCCTTCATCCTCTTCTATCTATGGGATGCCTCTTAGTAGTCCCTCCTCATCTATACTTGGGCCATGTCCTAGCAACCCTTCATCATTTTCTTCCATCTTAGGGCCATATCATAGTAGCCCTTTGTCATCTTTTATTAGTGGTTCACCTCCTTGTAGCCCATCCTCTTCAATTCTTGGACCGTATCCATCACATCATCCTTCTACCAAAGACCAGGGAAATCCCACCATCATTTCTCTCATTCCTATCATCAATCATAAACGTTCTCTTTCTTCTCCTTTTCGAGATCAGACAAGGCATGCATCAAATTTTAAGAAACCCAAACAGTTTCTTAATCAAGCTTAGGTAAACAATCCTAAGAGCTCCAAAGATCCTAGCAACTCAAGTGATCTTAAGGTTAAAACTCAAGTGTGATTCAAGAACGCACATCAACGCAACCGTCAAGTATGGCATAAAGTGCATAAACCTATGAATAGGAAACTCAAGATCCTGCATATGAAATCCATGTTTCAGGATAAATCACAGTCATTTGTTGAGTATGATCTCACCTCGATCATTGAGATCGGGGATAATATGACTCTTGATAAACAAACACGACTAGTCTCCGTTATCAAGGAAGTTGCAAACATTGTTGTAGGATCTTATCATGTAAACTGACTTTGTTGGTCCCAACTTTCCAAAAACTATCAAAAATCTAAAAATCAAAACAATTCAAAAATACAAAAACAAAAGAGAAAACACAACAAAAATCAAAGGTGCAAAGATCAAACATTGCAATCAGGTATTGTGTACACATGGATGTTTCTTTCTTCCCTTTCTTGTCATTTCTCTACAAGTCTTCCCACCATTTTCATCCCTTTGGTGATATTTTGGTTAGCCTATTCACACGCATTTTGTGACATTTATCTCTATGGTATCCATTTGACCCTGGTCTTTTATCACCCTAGTAAATTAAAGAACAACTGACCTCTTAGAGATCCTATCACATTCAACATCTAATAAACTTGTTGCAAATAAATTTTGGACATATTTTTTGACACTAGCCAATGTCGTCATCATAATCACTTCCACCTCCTTCCATCAATCCATCAGTGGTTCTTAACCCCTTGTCGAACAAGAGAGCTTAAATAAGTTTTCAGAAAGAAAAAAGAAACAAAATCAATCAATCAGAAGCTAAAAGCTAATAGCAAAAGCAAATTGATAAATAACTCTCTCTTGGGGTATTTCCAATAATATCTATCGGGGATATGGATGCCTAACTGGTAGTAGAGAAATTTTTTGATTAGAATCAAATGCATCTCCTTTGGGGATATGGACGCCTAGGTAGCAGCGAAGTAATGTATGGCTATCCTTTCACCATCCATTCACAAAATCACCTATCACCTTTCAAAATAATTAATTCCTACACATTGGCTAGGGTTTATTCACTTGTTTTCTATTAAATCTTCCCTTCAAGAGGTAATTAAATTCCACGTACACACACTGGATCTCTTTGATTAAACAGGATTAGTATGTTACCAAGTGTCTTTTTTGGACCTTGTTCAGACTCTTACTTTAGTCCATATCTCGTCTCATGATTTTTGCCTTTGGATATTCACTTCTTAATCGTGAGGCTTCTAAGCTACATTCATATCATTCACGTCATTCTTCTACTTCGTTCAGAACACACATGTGTATAAGATTACTTTTTTGCCATGTTTTCGGACACCTTTGTCCCCTTTCACAAAAACAATATTCTCCTTCCTTTCTATTATGTTCTTTTAGGCTAACTTACATTGGGGGCACCCTTGCTTCTTCCCGTCACTTCATTGTTTTACGTTCATCATCATGTTGAACCTATCCATAATGGCCTTGGGTCCCGCTTCTACCTATGAAGAGTTTTCCTTTAAATACTCCAACCTAATCGTTGGGGTATTTTTACATCTTCACCTTTCTCATATAGATGTGGCCTTATGCCCTTGTACGTCCCATCTATTGCTAGGGGCATCCAGCTTCCTCATCTTCCTGTACATAGTTTCATAAAACTTTCAAAGATCAAAAACATTCAAATATGTTAGAAAAAATCAAAACATTCAAATATGTTAGAAATATCAATAACATTCAAATATGTTTAAGAAAACTTCTAAAAATTGAAAATAATCCTACAAAACATCACTCTTTTGTTTTCACCTGTTCATGTGTGCGACTCGCAGATCATATTGATCTACCTCCATCAACAAAAGCTACGCTGCTTATGGCATCTGTACTCTAGGGCACAACAAGTTGCCTGGTACTGTTTCATAGTGCACATTGATTTTTCATCGGACCGAAGTCTCCTCCATTATTCCCCTCACATGTATCATTTCTTGGGGCACCATCATCAACCCTTGTCATTAATTCGCATAGGTTGTAACTAAAGCTTGATAACAAAAACATTGCATCTTTTTTCTCTCTTAGTTTAGCTTGTTTACTTTCTCGTATTGCGTTGCATTTTGTATGTTGCATGGAGTTAGGAATCTTTTACTTTCTCGTATTACATTTCATTTTGTATGTTGCATGGAGTTAGTACTTTTGGCAATGGACATTTGTTCGAATATGGCTTTTCATGTCATACTACAATTTTGTTCATTCTTTTTAATAAGGACCAATGATGAATATCCTTAGCAATATGATAAAAAATAAAGTTGTTTAAAAGGCATTGGATGGATGTTAGCTCATATTCCTTTTTCTTCTATATCCACTTTTTTATTCACACTATTCTTTCTTGTATTATCTTTCTTTCATCTTTTCGATCGTCGATCGAGTTCTTCTATCACCCCATTGATAATCGAGGGGGCATCCTCCATTCTACTCATTTTTCTTCTATCCCTTCAAAAGATTCTACTTTTTTATGCTTGTCTACTTTCTTTGAAGTGACGTTGCTTACGCCACCTCAAAGAGGGGCAAATGTAGACACCTAAAAGATGCTTAGACTTAACATTTCATCTAATTCAGGAAATTAACGACACTTCGTTGATCAACCCTTATTCGCTTCATTCTTGGATGCCCATGCATGACACCTTCTCAGTCGTATTCCTCCTATAATCAACTTCTTTGGCTAATATCTCTCTTATTAGCTAAACATTCCTCCTTTCGACCATTCATAACCTCCCTAGTTCTCTCTAGACCACTTCTATTGGCTTCGTAGGCTATCTATCAGTCACATTTGGTTATCCAGACCCCTCCCAACTCTCAATGAGTCTCTAATCACTTGTTAATCAAGTTTAACAAGCATAAACCCTAGTTAACTAGCCTAAACCAAGTTTAACTAAGCCTAAAGCATGTTTATCCTAATCTAATCTAAAATCTTTAGTCCCACATGCACCCAAATTCCAATCTCTTCTATTTGGAATACTATAAATAGAAGGGTCGCCCCTCCCTCTTTAACTGACAGCTTCACTCACAAGTTCTTCTCTCTCACATTTGGAGATATTGGCATTAGAACTCATTTGCATTAGCTAAGTTAATAAGGCATTTGATCTTGTCTATCCTCCATTAAAAGAGCTTCATCTTGCACCCATGATAGGTTAGTAATGAAATAGCTAAACTTGGCCATGTAGCCATTTAGTGAGATTCATTCACCCTCATGGAGTAAACAACAAAACTGATTGCTTAGATCCTTATTAGGCTCATTTTATTAAGCTTTCAAGAATAAAGGTTAGTTATATTTGCTAGATTTCTTGTTATTTCAAGTTTAAATGCATGCAAATATGATTCCTTGCTCATTTCTTATCTGATGGTCTATTGAGGGACTTTGCACAAAGCTTTGGGGTTTTGCCCCATATCCATAGCGCTTTGCAAAATCTTTCATTGAACACAAATAAAACTCAAAACAACCCTAATCACTACATAATACGTGAAATTATATCTCACAACAAACAATCTAATAACGAGACTTAAAAGTAATGGAAGGGTAACATATCCCCAATGTGGTCTATTTTTTTCCATTAATTAATGCAGTGGCTTGTTGGTCAATTTAGGTTACATGAAAACAACATGTCGTTCCTCGCTTCCTCAATGGATCCCCTGCTGCGAACAAATCCTAGGCTGACACAGGGGTGTTTCATGCCCTAGGGAACTTAGGCAGTTGCCTAGGGTGCCAAATAAGGAGGGGCGGCTCAATTTTTTTTAAAAAAATCAAATTTCAGCCTTCAAGTCGGCTTTACTAGTTTGAACCGGTGTGATTGTCCAATGGCAGATGCAGGATGGCCCATTCAGTTTACATTTATATAATATATTAGTATAATTGTATATAAACACTACAGATGTTTCTATGCATTCTCTAGATCGGGATGTTTTCATATTACTGACAAAGTTGAGCGACGGATCGGGATAGTCTCTGTCTCTGTCTGATAGATCATATCATCATAGCCGCTAGCTGTACTGGACTGGTAGCCTATAGGAATCACCAAATCAAGATTCAAAATATCAGCCTTGAAGAAATTGGAATCTCTAATTTTTATTTTCTTTGCGGCTTTTCTAGGCTGCTACACTATACAATTGACAATTCATTCACCAAACAACCAACAGGTAACTACTAACAAGTTGCACTTACCGCTATAGAGTTTGTCATAGAATCCAGAATCCTACAATTTTTTGAATCTGTATTTATTTTCCAAATTCAAGAAGTGTTCATTACAGTATTAAAGATCTTTCATTGAGATAAATATTCTAATATTTTAAAAATGTTTCTGTACAGTCTACAGATGTTTTCTGTTATTTCAATTTGGAATATTTTTCCTTAGAAAGTGGTATTTTGCTATTAGTATTGGAAAATCGATAGATTTGCCATAAAGTTGTATTTTTTCTAGTTTTGCAGGGAGGGTAATTGGTGGAGATTAATGTTTGACATCGGATAATTATAATGATTAGATTTGCAACAAATATTCCCTTATGCACAGAATTATTGATTTAATCCCAAACAGTGTATGTGATATTTTAATATTCCATTTTAGTAAATTTCACAATGTGTAATTGTTTTGATTATGGCCAATGAAAATGTTGGATTCCAAATTAGTATTTTAGATTTTATACATAAAAAGAAAGTGTGGATCTTTATTATTTATAAAAAGAAGAATTAGGTAAATTTCTACTGTTTCCTCTGTAGTGGATTTTTTAATATTATTATTTAACAATTAGTAATAATAGTGGATTTTTATTTAACAATATTATAATTTTTTTAAATGCCCTTTTAAAAAACAAAATTCCTCGATTTAGATTCTTTATTGAAAATTCAGTACTCTTAGAAAAAATCAAGAATAGATATTTTGACAAAATGACATTATTATTGAGCGTGTGTACTCCCTGGAAAATCGAAACGGAAATTGAACTAATGGCCGACCTAAGATTTTCTTGTTACTATGTTAGCAGGGATGAATCATGAGGCACGTCAGTTATACTATAATTGTTTAAAAAACATGCACAAGAGGGTGCCTGGTCCCGGACGGGGGACGGGGGTAGAACGGGGGGGGGAGGGGGGGGGCGTACTCTCCGAGTACTGCCTAGGGCGCTTCGAAACCCTAATTCAGCCCTGGGCTGACAACCTGTTTGGTGGTGCAGCCAGGAAACCTTTGAAGATTATTCCGTCATAGACTAGATATGAACCATATCTAGACGTCTCGGAGGTTCTAGTTGTTGAAAGGGAAAAGAATAGATTCAAATGAGCAACAGCTGGAGGAGTCCGTCTAAATATCGCATTTTTCAGATAATGGTGCAAGAGAAAATGGGCCTGCAGGTTGGAGTTGTGTGCACTTGGGGGGGTAGTTTCCTCTTCTTCTTCCAAGATGATGCGGATTTGTAAAGATTGTTTCTAGGAGGACCATTGTTTTATGTGAAATCAGACGTCAGCATTTTTCGTTAGCACCCAGGGATGAAATTGGATTATGCCTTCCACTCTCTTCCAGTGTGGATTGGTCTACCTACATTGCCTTTGGAATGCTGGGAACTAAAAGTTTTCCTTGGCATGGCTCGATCCGCGGGAGTGCTGATAGAAATGAACCCAACTGCGAAGGCCCGATCAAGATTGGTATTTGCTAGGTTGTGCATTAATGTGCGTGTTAGAGCTAAGTTGCCAAACGGAATCTTTCTGAACACCGCAAGTTGCAAATATGAGCAGGAAATAGTCAATGAAAAGTCTTCATTTTTTTGTGAATCATGTCAGATAGCTGGGTATGATGTTGTGTCCTGCTGCAAGGGGGCTCCGCCTTCGCAGTCATCGGAAGAGAATGGATAAGACCCATATATTCCGGTAGCTCTGTTCGAGGACGTATTGTCTGAGGCGGATTCGAGTGAGAAGGAAGACAGAGAGGGATCAGATGGAGAAAAATTAGAATGCACACAGATTGGAGCCAGAGAATGTGGTTTCCGAGTGGGCCGAACAGATTGGAGCCTGCACTGGTTCGGTTGGGAGCGGAGCCATCTTGGAGAATGGAAGGCTGGGTTAAACAGAGTATGATGACGTGGACGTGTCGGATGGCCAAGGTGGCGTGGGGGTTCCAAGAAATATTTTGAATTCAAATTTTGTAATTAATAGTTCAAATTCCTGCTCTGGTATGGCACGTGGAAAGGGAGAACGACTAACGAATTCAAATTCAAAATCTCTACTTAATGTGCCTCGGCATGTGTCTAGGTCAGGTGTTAAGTCAGGGAATAGAAAGTTGTGGGATGGAACGACAAATGACGATGGAGTTGGTGAATGGTATGTTGATGGGTTGCCTTAAATTCCTTTGTATTCAAAAGTACTTATTTTAAATCCCTTAAAAATATATTCTCCACATAATTTAAATTTTTGAAAGAAGATCTACACATTAAAAAAATCATTATCTACTAAAGGGTTTTTTTTTTTTAATTTTTATGATTGTTAAATGACACTAACAACCTCTGACATTTTGATTCACTATAACTGACTTCTTTCCCTTACATGAAAAAAGAAATTCAAAATTTGAAACAGAATTTAATGTAGTTGACATCACGCACCTAGGGATAGATTGATTAATTCAAAATAAAGAAAAATGGATTTTTCATATTTTTATGAGTTAATCTAAATATAAAAAGAATTCAATACTGAAATGTTGGATCTAACTATTTTATTTTATTATTTAAATGTAGTGAGATAATAGAAATAAGAGGGATATGGTACTAACCTCATGTTGACTTACCTCATTGTGTGTTGGACTAAAGCAGACTGTTGTGCATACTGTGCAAGCTATGACTCAGTGGCCTTAGGAAGGGCAGAGACTGAGTATCTGACTAGAATGAGGCGTTTAGAAGGATACTGGAGCGCCCTGGGACTCCCTAGTCTATGATCTGGGCACTGTAGATTGTAGAAAAGCTAAGCATCTTGATCTAGTAGTGTCACAATATCTCTTAATATCTTCCTCTTTGTCGCACTGGTGTCACAATACTGTCTCCTGAGTCCCTGTAAATGCAATTTGAAGATCCACCTACAAAACCCTATTCAAAGCATCAATTTCTAAGAAATAAAAAATACATATGAATAGGTCATAATCACCTTAGCTGCCATAATGGTGGACATACGAATAAGCGTTGCACTACATTACAGACCCTATGTAGTTATATGTGTGTGTGTGTGTAATGTTGTGCCTAGCATTTCGTAGCCCCAATAACATAGAAGAAGGGGGCGATAACTAAATGTAAAAAATGGAAATGGTGGATGGAATAGAAAGAATACATCCCTTTCCCCCTATGCTTATGTGATGCAAAAGTAGAAGATGCCCAAATGTAGTCCCTTGCCTTAGTAGATAGTTGCTCTTTGATAGTAAGATGCGTGCACATAATGTACTGAGTATGCTATGTTTATATAGGGATATCTTGTTCATATTTCAACACTAGTGACCCGAAACTGCCAATTACAAACTAAGGGAATGCATGGGGTTACAGAAAAGACTAACCTTGAACAAATAAATTAGGACCACAAATAACGAAAAACATGGGTGCCTAAAGTCATGAACTGGGCCGCCCCGGTATAGGACTGGAGATGACAACTGAGCAAATTATGACACCTAAGACTCCCTACAAGATGCCCAAAAGTATATAGACTAGTGACGACTGAACCAGACAAATAACAATGACGACTAACCAACTGATGAAAAGACCAAGTGATGGGTCACTAGTGAATACTTTTATTACGCAAGATCCATATATAAAATAAGATACCCAACGGTATAAATGTAATAGTAAGTGCGTGATTTTGTGACTATATTTACCCCACTTTATGTTGGGGAGTGGAAAGCTCGATAACATAAAGTAGATAGCGATGTACCCGAGAAAGAGTCAGAGAAACCCATGATGTAGAAGAACACGTAGCTGTGTAGTAGAAGTGTGCTGATAGAACAATAAAAGCGCGTCAAACCATGGATTAGCGAGTTGATCCATGTAATGTAACAAAAAAGCATAAATGTCATGATGAGGTGTGTTAAATGATAGTGATGACTAGAATGTATGATGATTTTGAACACAATTTAATGGCGAATAAGTGGTTAGGGAGTGATCAATTCCAAACCTGAATTCTTGTATACGAATGAATAATCAGAGGATTTGAGTGTCATGCCGCTAAAGGAAGAGTGTAGGGAGAAAAGTGCATTATTCTCCAATCTTCAACTACATCCTCAAGATCTAGTCACTGCAGATGGACTGAGATCATTTGTTTTATTTTTGCATCCAAATGATTTTTATTAAAGAGTTTACCCATAGAGGAAAGGTAGGCTTGCCCCCACTCCACAGGTTTCGCCGCAATGTGAAAGCTTCCAAGTGGGGTCATCTGGAAATGAACACAATATAAAAAGAGGCAGCCTCCAAGTTCGGTCATCTGGAAGCGAACGTAGAATGAATGAAGTGTCTTCCACATTAGTTCATCTGGAAGAAAACAAAAATATATATGATGTCTCCAAAGTTAGTTCATCTTGAAGCAAGCACGGAATATAGAATAATATACCAAGTTATGTCATCTGGGAAAGAAGTGGTGAATGTAACTCCCAAGTTAGGTCATCTGGGAGACCGCTTGTAGATTTGAATGATATGATTTTTTATTTGAATGCAATAATTTTTATTGGTTGATTGATTGTTCTGATTGGCTACTCATGGAGATATTTTGCATAGGTTGCCCCCGGGTTAGGTTTTTAGGGGAAAGTTGATGAAATTTCGCGTAAAAAGGGTTTTTAAATCGCTTGTTGCGCCCAAGTTAGGTCATTTGGGGGAAGTTGATAGAAATTGCTGAAATTTCATGTGAAAATATTGTTAATCCCTTGTTGTCCCTAAGTTAGGTCATTAGGGGGAATCCACGCAAAGTATTGTGTGGTCGTGTTTGGGAAATTTTAAGCATTTGTTGCCACCAAATTAGGTCGTTAGAGGGAATTAATGATGAAATTCTGTGCTTTGAATTGACCAGTGTCGCATTCGTAATGTTTGAATTCATGATGATGTGAGCATGATAGGGGGACCTCCAATATTATGCTCCCCTTTTGGAAAAAGAGCAAGTGATGAAGAGAACAAACTCTAAGCCAAAAGTAATGGCAAGAGCTTAAAACATGTATGTAGTGAATAAGAGACTACACTGAAGACAATGTGTGTCAAATATGTACAATACAGTGGTAGGCGAAATTCTAAAAATAATGTCGCAAACGGGGTGTAAATCAAAGTAAAAACCCTTCAAGATATAAGTGAAACAGTGTAGCGGGAATAAGTGGTGGTAATAAACACGAAATAGGGACCATAGTAAAGGTATTGTTGAAAAGTAACTATAAATAGTAAAGTGAAAAAGTATTTTATCTCTTCATTTGTCTTTTAAGTGAGTATGAGAGTGTGTACAGAGTGATTGAAGATTCTTTAAGCGAGACCATTGTGTTTTAGTCGGTTTGAGATAGTGCCAATTGTTGTAGTATCGCGTACAACTGCGGAGTTTGTAAGTGTATAATTTTTAGAAAAATGCAAAATGTAATAGGCATTTTAGTTGAATTTTTAAAAACAAATCTTGGTATTTTGTACCTAGACAAGAGCGGTGAGGGCACTAGTGATGATTAGGATTGGAGCCTGCAGAACTGGGCGCTAGTGTCCTGCTTTGGGGTGCTCCAGTCCTGTATCTAGGTATCCTAGTCAAGAATGTGTGTATTTAGTGGATAATGGTAAAAAATGTGTTTTTATTGTGTTGAATAAGTGTGTTTGGTTATATAAGGTGTTCTAACACTGGTGTTTGTTGTTTTTTGGTGTTTGTGTAGAGGGATATCCACTTGAGGGAGTTTTGTGGTGGCCATCACTTGAGTACATTACTTGGACAGGGATTTTCAAATGATGAGTGGGATGTGACGGACCATGTCAATCTGTGGCATATAGCACAGATGGGGGATGAGCCCCATAACATGCTCGTGTTGACTATATTGTGTGAGACATGGTGTGTAAACACATTCACATTTTTGTTTCCTATGGGGGAGGTCACACTGATGCATGAGGATGTATATCACATTTTACGACTTCCAGTTGGCGAGGAAAGGGTTCGAGTGATGGAAATAGTGGATATGGAGCAAAAGATGCACTCAGTGAGGTGATATTTCTCAGGGGCTCAGTTAACTACCAAGTCCCATATGAGTTTGGATGTGATACTCCAGTCTAGGGTTCTGTGTTTGCAGAAAATCATCGCAATTATGAGTTCTTCATGTATATCCATGGAGGGGGGAGGTGTCAACATTTTGTATAAGATGCATCACATATGTCAGCGGATAGAGGAGGAGGGGATGAGATACATGTGGGCATGGTGTGTGTTAGCCCATTTATACAAAGACTTGTATCGATTTATACAAGAAGGGAATTGTGGGGGTATAGGAGCCACCACACTGTTGCATGTGTGGGCATATAAGCAGATAGCTTTATTAAGACCGGTTACAGGGCCATGATGAGAGTAGGATCATCCTGAGATATATGCTCAATTACTAGTGGATATTCACAGTAGGAAGTTATATATTGACACCTTCAAGGCACTTATAGATAGGATGGGGCCCAAGTCAGTTATATGGAAACCATACCAAGATTATGGGGGATGGCCCGAGGATGCTACATAGTTATAATGCATTCATAGGACTATGTAGCTAGAGTACCATTTTCTAGGTGTGGCCGATATTTTTTAGGTTGAGAGGTTAACACGATAGTTTGGTATGGCACAGGATGTGCCCCCAGAGCCATAGATATGTTTGAGAGCTGTCAGAGCCCCTAGGATGGCATGTGGTAGGCTAGGACCCACAACAGAGCAGTTGATACCACCATGGCCAGATGAGACAAACCCAATGGTAGCAGTTGTAAATGGAGATGATGTGAGGTGCAACGAGGAGTATCGAGAATGGTGGCCATCGCATCGGTGGGTTTTACTGTACCCAATATTCGTGGGTACTATGGAGTTGTAGCCTCGAGGAGGAGGAGAAGAAGGTATCCCCAACCCTGTAGCAGCGGTTGTGGCAGAGCATAAATTTTTTTGTATGCCTTCATTGTGTTTAACAACTTGTCTAATAGGTGTTGTATGTGTGTTACTAACATGCATTTTTTACGTTATGTTTGTAAGGGATGTGTATCGGTCATTGATAGTAGAAACATTAATCTATACATTGATTTGGAATGTGTTAGATGATGTGATAGGTGGAGGGATGCTAGAGCATGTGGATGACATTACAAGAGTGCATTCCCATCTGTTTGATCCAGTGGCCATAGCAATAATGACATGTACGATGTTGCTATATGACAGGGATAAAGCACATGAGGAGACTCGATGTGCCCGAGAGGTGGTAGGTGATGGTTCCTTGGCCAAGGACATGCTCACACGGTATGTTGACTTAGTGTCAGTATTCGGAGTAGGCTACAAATATCAATATGCTGCAGAGGTAGGTGGATAAGTTTCGAGGCCACAAAATGTGGTGTCGCATTGGTGGAGAGGCATCTTGTTATAAGGATCTCGTCACACATGAGAGTGATAGCAATGATGAGGTCTAATGGTGATTATGGTATATGATGTTGGGGCCATGCCCCCCAATTATGAAACATTTTTTTAGGATGATGATTATATGAACAATATGTGTATGGACACCTATTTTTGATATAAGTTAAATCTATGTTGGAATGTTTTTCCATGGCAATGTAATGGATATTGTATGATTCTGTGGTTATTGTCCTAGCATTTGTATTGTATTTTTTTTATGTAATGAATATAAATTTCCATGTTGATGTTAGTAGTGGTAAATAAAATGTGTATGTTCGATGATTACTATATAACTAATGTAATGTGATTGATGAAATATTGGATGAATAAAATAAGTAGTGCATTGGTAAGGTAATGATTATAGTAAGATAGTTGTGAAAATAGAAAAATGTAGGATAGTAAAATGAATGTACCGTCATGATTCTGTGAGAATGTAATTTAGTCGTAATAGGATAGGGTGATGAAAATAAGATGGGGGGAAGATATTAACCATGCCCCCCAATGTTTGAATGAATAGGCTCATGTAATTAAGACCCCTGAGCAGTTAAGTATGAGATGCATAAGAAAGAGTGCACCATTGAGAAATGATTGAGTGTTCTAGATGAAATTACGAGCACGTGATGAAAGGTTCTTAGAACTAATCCCTCAATAGTCGTGTAAGAACCGTAGGAACACTAGTGTGTCATCAGAGCACAAGGTGATAATAATAACCTACCAAAGACTAAGATGACGAGTGGCAGTGGAAACATGTGGAATGGACGTAGCATGAGTGTATGAACCTAATGGAATGTCATGTGTAGTAACCATGAGGTATGTAAATACTGGCAGAAAACCATGAGATGCAACAACACAAAGTGGTGGATAGTGTGGATTTAGCATATGCAATGAATGTGATTGTGAAAATGATGGATGAGGTGGAGAACAAACATGAGACAATGGAACACAATGAATGAACTGAGCACATAATGGAGAAGAATCAACTAGGGTATGCCTACACTCACAGGGTGAAGGAGACAATGACTACGCATGAGAGGCAAAGGAGATGATGTTAACATCCACTAGTTGTTATATCCTCTCACGTAGGGAAAGGAAATCATTGTCCTGATGGCCAGTGATGCGATGATAAGTACAATAGTATTGGTCACACTAATGTTGCAAGCAGTATGGGGGATGATTCTAGATAGAGGGTAACTGAATTCATCTCTCATTGAGTAATATGCAAAGCACATCATGTGGTCGAGCGTGAGGGTAGAAAAAAAAAGGATCTCCTGATGGATGTTGAGTGGTGGAAGTAATAATTGGTTGAGGAACCAGAGAAGGATGGGTTGGAGATGAAGGATCGGGTTCAACTTATTTTGTATGCACTTTAGGCAAGGGTGGAGGTTACTTCAAATGCTCAACTGGAAGTGGGAGTGGAATACTAAAGGATGGAACTATTGGAGTAACATATGTGGGTAAAGTGATAAATGAGGATAGAAAATATTTTTCTAGATCAATAACCTTATAGCACAAGAGAATGAATCACTCACAAGTATCATATTCTAAACTTTACTTAAGTGGAGGAATGAGACCACCATGATGAAAGATGGTTTTCTTTTCTATGTCACTAGGTTGGAAAATGAACTATGTAGACACCAAGTTTTTGTCACCCTATGTGACCCACCTACACCCCATGCACATTAAATTATTAAACCTATCATTTTAAGCATAACTTAAGCCACTTATCTCATCCTCGTAAAACCACATTTTTACCCCCTGTAAACCTTATTTACCTTAACCTCCCTAAAACCTCCTAACCACTTGCAACCTATGCTAACCCTTTTTATCCTAACCATCTAACTCTTATAACCCCACCTAACCTCTTCCCTAACCATACCCCCTTGTCCCCATACCCAAAAACCCCATTTTGTAAGTGGTTGAATGATTTGTAAACCTCTAGCTTTGGAAATTTACGAGACCACAAACCTTTACTGTTTTACTTCTAATTCCTTGAAAATGACATTTCTTAAAGTTAATGAATGAAATCTACAACTTAGAATTATTTTGCAGCAAAGGAAAGATAACAATTCAACTCACAACAAAATATTTATCATGGAAACCCCCAAGCTGAGGGAAAACCAGCTGGGAAGAGAAATTGCTCTTTCTTTCCAATATTATCTTGGCCAATTTTAAATGAAAATACAGATTACAAGAAGTTGAAGTAAGGCAAACAATGTCATATCCTTCCTTCTCTACTTGCTTGGTCTGTTCTCATGCCTTGCTCCTACAAAAAAAATCCAGCAACAATGGTTTCTTGCTCACTTTTCTTCATTCCAACTTTGATGATCAATTTCCACTTGCTATCTCGATTAAATAATTTACTTGCCATGTCCTCTCGTACACTGGAGAATGGGAAGATACAGTCCAAGGAAGAGACATGACCAAACAGTTTAAATCCGCAATCGTTCGTGGCTTATTTATTTTTGTCCATTAGTGATAGGACCATCGGTGTCTGTAGACCGGCAGTTATGCAATTGTCAGGGTGATTATGTAGCCTTTGACTGTGCGGAGGGGCGATTACGTAACCGCTACTCTGCACAGTGTGGTGGTTTTGTAACTTAACAGTCTGCTCCTCTTTCTTTCTGATTTTTTTCTTCTAGTTCTAGTTGTTTTGATTAAGTGGTGTTCTTCTAGATCCCTATGGATCACACCTCCCTTGCTCATGAGGCTTTTGGTCCCACAAAAACTTAGTTGCGGAGTAGATGAGGAAACAATTCCCTCACTTTCTCCTTCTAGTACCATCGGGCTACCTTTGTGTCTTCCGCTTGAGTCCAACCTACAAAGACTCCTGAGGACCTCTCCTTGTCTCTCTAATCTTCTGTTGCAGCACTGTCTCCTCCTCCAATTCACCTCATGAATCCAAGACGCAGTCCTCTATGGAAGGTAGCAACTGATATTCTTCTTCTTCGTCAAGCATGGATGGCTCGTATAGGTGCAAGTTCTCACAATTTGCTACAGAGTACATCCACATGAAATGTGGCAAGTCAAGCCTGAAGGCATTTTCTTCAACTTGCTCCAGTATAGTGAAGGGTCCATACCGTAGTGGCTTGAGTTTCCTTGCTTGGCCTTGAAATCTCTCCTTGCTCAAGTAAATCCAAACTTTGTCTCCAACATGTAGTTTATGCTCTCTACGATGTTGATCATGTCTAGCTTTATACTATGCTTGAGATTTCTCCAATTGTTCTTTCACCTTGATATGGATTTTTTGGATCCTCTCAATGAAATTTGTTGCTCTAGTCATTTATGAATCATGTATCTCCCCTTCTTCTTGTTGTCCAACTGCTATGTCCAGCGGATTAGTAGGTAAATATCCTAAGCATGCTTCAAACGATGATTGCATAGTGGATGTGTGTACTACCTGATTGTAGGAATGTTGAATGTAGGCTAAGGACTCATCCCAAGTCTGTGGATATTTGCTATTATATCCTCTAATCAGATGCACCGAAGTCTTGTTCACTACCTCTGTTTTCCCATCTATTTTTGGATGGAAGGTTGTGCTCCTCTGTAACCTGGTGTCCATCATGTCCCACAAAGTAGTCCAAAGCTTACCCGAGAACCTGGAATCTCTATCAGAAACAATCAACTTTGGCAAGCCAAAATGCACCCATACACTAGCAAAGAAAAGTTTAGCTACCTCATATGCTTTTATTGTCTTTTTACATGCCATAAGAACACACATTTTGCTAAATCCATCAGCAACATATAGATAATCATGGCCATGTTACGACATAGGTAGTTCTCCTACAAAATCCATAGAAATATCTTCTCAAGGACAAGTAGGGACCGGTAAAGGCATATACAAACCCTCCTTCCTTATTTTAGGCTTGTTTGTACAACAAAGTTTACATCCTCTTATGAATTTAGACACTTTTTCTTGCCTATTGGGCCAATACACGTACCTTTGCAAGTGGGCCATGGTCTTTCTAACACCAAATTTTTCTGCTACTTTCGATAGAATCCTTTCTTCTTTTGGCACACAAAGCTTTCCCCATCGGTAGAGCAACCCATCTTAGAGATAGCGATATTCAATACCCGTCTTTTCAGCCCCTTAAGACTGCAACTGTTGATATGTTACCCCAAAATCTTTGTCTTGAGCATATGCCTCTCTAAAAGCTTCCTTCGTGAAGGGCTCAATCTGAGAGATAGTGGCCAAACTAGAGATTTTCTCTTGTGTTGGTGGAATAGGCAACATGTCTGCCACCAAATTTGTGCTTCCTTTCTTATACTTGATCACCAAATGGAACTGCTGAAGGAATCCCATCCACTTGTAGTGCCTTTCCTGCTTCAATTTAGACATTGCTTGCAAATACTGGAGAGGTTTGTAGTTAGTATGCACAATTGTTTCTTTACCCAATAAATAATGTTTCCATTTCTTAATTGCCTGAATTAGTGCATACATTTCCTTATCATATATTGAATATTTGTTAACCGCTGAAGTAAAAGTTTTAGAATGATAGCATATTGGCTTATGTCTTTACTTCAAAGGGTTCCTGCAAATTAGGAAGATAAAGTACTAGAGCATGACTAATCTTGTATTTTAGCAACTCGAAAGCCTGATCTCATTCCTTTCCCCAGTCAAAACCCTTACTCTTTGCAGTTGTTGTGTGTAGAGGTGTTGCAATAGAAGAGAATCCCATAATGAAGTTCCTCATGTATTGTACTGCTCCCATAAAACTTATAGTCTTTATGGTTCCTGTTTGTGTTGGCCATTTGGTGATGGCTTCCACCTTCTTCGAAACCACTTGTAGCTCTCCTCCTCCAACCACGTGCCCAAGATAGACAAGTGATTGTTTGGAAAATTCACACTTCTTCTAGTTGCATAGCAGTTGTTTATCTCTGAGAACTTGCAAGACTTGTTGCAAATGTGTTAGATGTTCCTCCCATGTGGCATTAAATATCAGAATATCATCCAAAGATACAATGACACATGAATCTATGAATTCCTACAATACATCATTCATCAATCTCATAAATGTAGCGGGTGCATTACACAAACCAAACAGAAGTACTAACCATTCATACAAACCCTGTTTTGTTTTGAAGGCAGTCTTCCATATATCCTCCTCCTTCATCCTAACTTGGTGATAACCTAAATTGAGATCCAACTTTGTGAAGAACTTTGCATGTTGAAGTTTGTCCAAGATATCATCTATGCGTGGGAGTGGATATCTATTCTTTATGGTAATCTTGTTTAAAGCATGGTAGTCAATGCACATTCTCCAAGAACCATCCTTCTTTGACACCATCACAATAGGTGAACTGCATAGCGAGGTGCTTAGACGTATCAACCCTTGGTCTAGTGGCTCCTGGAGTTGTTTCTTTACCTTTGTACTCTCCAATAAGGATTGCTTATAGTACCCAATATTTGGTAGAGGGGACTCCGATAACAGCTGAATCTCATGCTCTACCTCCCGTTTTGGTGGTAACCCACTAGGAGTCTGGAATACTTCTTGAAAAGACTAAATAATGCTATCCAAACCCTTTGTCCCTTTATTAGAAATGTCTTAAATTTCTACCCCATTTTGCTTATCTTTCAATAAAAGTAAGCAAAACTGATTATGATTTTCCTGAATTAGTCTCTTTGCTTAGTTAACACTTACCATAGCAATTTTTGTCTTACGTTGGTGTGCCCAGATGTTGTGACTGATTCCATCCTTAACTCATCTGTATTGGTTCTCCCTTCTCGTGAATATAGCATACTTGGTATACAAGTAAGGACTCCCGAAAACAACATCAAGTGGAATTACATCAACTTCCAATATATCTATGTATTGAGAATCTATCCCAAACTTGAGCTTACATCTTCTCGTAACCTGAATTTCTACACCCTTTTTCACCCATCCCAAAGAATAAGGATGTGGATGCTCATAAGTTTCAAGACCAAGATTCTTTACAACCACATCATAAATCAAATTAGATTAAGAAGTAGTATCAACCAAAGAAGTTACCTTAGTTCTCTTGATTTAGATTTTGATCTAAAATAGCTTTCGCATCTCTTCCTCTTGGTCTTGGTTGTCCATGTTAGTGGTCGTGCATCCAAGCCTCTCATCTACATAAAAATTGTCCTCTGTTTCCACCTCCCCATCTTTCTTTACAGTTGTCATGGATTTCTTAGAGTCCTTGGTTCGATTCTTGGATGCAATTCTAGATGTAACTTCCAATATGTAGCATCAATATGACCATTTATATTACAATTCTTACAAAAAATATTAGGATCTTTACAAGTATTCAAAGTAGTGGAAGTCTATTTACCATTCCCTTTCCATTTACCTTTGTTACTTGTTTGTCCCTGCTTTTTATTTGGTTGATTTTTTGACTACTTTGCCCTTGACTTTGTTTCTCCATGCTTCTTTTCATCGTCGATGTAATATGCTTGCACACATGCTTCATTGAGATCCTTGGGCTTCATGGAGATGACCTTCCTTCAAAGGTGATTGTGAATTCCTCCCAAATACTTGGTCAGAATATCCTCGTCCTCCAAGGCCTATTAAGTAACATGGCTTGTCTCCAAAACTCTATAGTATAATCTTGCACACTTTGACCACTACCTTGTCTAAAGTATTTTCATTTTATCATCTAGTCAGTCTTATGGCCAATAGGATAAAATCTAACTCTAAGAAATTATTAAAAACCCTCCCAAGATCTTATAATAGTTACGTTTCTTTCTTCTTCACAAGTGGCTAGATGGGTTTGCCCACCAAACCAGAGTATGTCCTTCCATTTTAGACGTGCAAAGGTGTCCTTGTGCCGCAGTGACATCATAAACAGTTAAAATAAACCTTCCAATTATTTTAACCATTTATCAAGCAATTCTGCATCTACTTGGCCGTCAAATCTTTTATCTCAACCCTAGTTTCAGACTTTAAAAGGAGCATGATCAGATTTTACCTTCTCTTTTATACTGATTTTCTTTCTTCACACGCTCTTCCACATCTTCTTCCTCTTCGTGGCTCTTTCCTATGCCAAAATTTTCAGCCAAAGCTCGAACCACTGAGTCCATGGAATCTTGCTTAACTGAAGTCATATTTTACAGATCTGAAAGTTCTTTTTGGTGTGTACACAACCTATCCATCATGGTTTCCAACATCTCAATTATATGGAGCAAGTTCTCTTCTCCATTTGATCTCTGACTCTTTGTTTCCACTGCTTCGTAGATATGTCTGGATCACAAGGTAAGACTTCTTCACCTTTAGACCTTTTCACTATCATACAAATCAAAAGAATGAATACCATAGTCTTGGATAATAATCAGCTCTGATACCAAAATTATATGTAAACCTCTAGCTTTGGAAATTTACGAGACCACAAACATTTACTATTCTACTTCCAATTCCTTGAAAATGACAGTTCTTAATGTTAGTGAATGAAATCTACAACTTAGAATTATTTTGCAGTAAAGGAAAGATAACAATTCAACTCACAACAAAATATTTATCCTAGAACCCCCAAGTTGAGGTAAAACCAAGCTGGGAAGGGCAATTGCTCTTTCTTTCCAATATTATCTTGGCCAATTTCAAATGAAAATACAGATTACAAGAAGCTGAAGTAAGGCAAACAATGTCATATCCTTCCTTCTCTACTTGCTTGGTCTGTTCTCATGCCTTGCTCCTACAAAAAAATTCCAGCAACAATGGTTTCTTGCTCACTTTTCTTCATTCCAACTTTGATGATCAATTTCCACTTGCTATCTTGATTAAATAATTTACTTGCCATGTCCTCTCGTACACTGGAGAATGGGAAGATACAGTCCAAGGAAGAGACACGACCAAACAGTTTAAATCCGCGATCGTTCGTGGCTTATTTATTTTTGTCCATTAGTGATAGGACCATCGGTGTCTGTAGACTGGCAGTTATGCAATTGTCAGGGTGATTATGTAGCCTTTGACTGTGCGGAGGGGCGATTACGTAACCGCTACTCTGCACAGTGTGGTAGTTTTGTAACTTAACAGTCTGCTCCTCTTTCTTTCTGATTTTTTTCTTCTAGTTCTAGTTGTTTTGATTAAGTGGTGTTCTTCTAGATCCCTATGGATCACACCTCCCTTGCTCATGAGGCTTTTGGTCCCACAAAAACTTAGTTGCGAAGTAGATGAGGAAACAATTCCCTCACTTTCTTCTTCTAGTACCATCGGGCTACCTTGGTGTCTTCTGCTTGAGTCCAACCTACCAAGACTCATGAGGACCTCTCCTTGTCTCTCTAATCTTCTGTTGCCAGCACTGTCTCCTCCTCCAATTCACCTCATGAATCCAAGACGCAGTCCTCTATGGAAGGTAGCAACTGATATTCTTCTTCTTCGTCAAGCATGGATGGCTCGTATAGGTGCAAGTTCTCACAATTTGCTACAGAGTACATCCACATGAAATGTGGCAAGTCAAGCCTGAAGGCATTTTCTTCAACTTGCTCCAGTATAGTGAAGGGTCCATACCGTAGTGGCTTGAGTTTCCTTGCTTGGCCTTGAAATCTCTCCTTGCTCAAGTAAATCCAAACTTTGTCTCCAACATGTAGTTTATGCTCTCTACGATGTTGATCATGTCTAGCTTTATACTATGCTTGAGATTTCTCCAATTGTTCTTTCACCTTGATATGGATTTTTTTGGATCCTCTCAATGAAATTTGTTGCTCTAGTCATTTATGAATCATGTATCTCCCCTTCTTCTTGTTGTCCAACTGCTATGTCCAGCGGTAATTAGTAGGTAAATATCCTAAGCATGCTTCAAACGATGATTGCATAGTGGATGTGTGTACTACCTGATTGTAGGAATGTTGAATGTAGGCTAAGGACTCATCCCAAGTCTGTGGATATTTGCTATTAATCCTCTAATCAGATGCACCGAAGTCTTGTTCACTACCTCTGTTTTCCATCTATTTTTGGATGGAAGGTTGTGCTCCTCTGTAACCTGGTGTCCATCATGTCCCACAAAGTAGTCCAAAGCTTACCCGAGAACCTGGAATCTCTATCAGAAACAATCAACTTTGGCAAGCCAAAATGCACCCATACACTAGCAAAGAAAAGTTTAGCTACCTCATATGCTTTTATTGTCTTTTTACATGCCATAAGAACACACATTTTGCTAAATCCATCAGCAACATATAGATAATCATGGCCATGTTACAACATAGGTAGTTCTCCTACAAATCCATAGAAATATCTTCTCAAGGACAAGTAGGGACCGGTAAAGGCATATACAAACCCTCCTTCCTTATTTTAGGCTTGTTTGTACAACAAAGTTTACATCCTCTTATGAATTTAGACACTTTTTCTTGCCTATTGGGCCAATACACGTACCTTTGCAAGTGGGCCATGGTCTTTCTAACACCAAATTTTTCTTCTACTTTCGAGGTATGTGTTTCCCTCATCAATAGAATTCTTTCTTCTTTTGGCACACAAAGCTTGCCCCATCGGTAGAGCAACCCATCTTAGAGATAACGATATTCAATACCCGTCTTTTCAGCCCCTGAAGACTGCAACTGTTGATATGTTACCCCAAAATCTTTGTCTTGAGCATATGCCTCTCTAAAAGCTTCCTTCATGAAGGGCTCAATCTGAGAGATAGTGGCCAAACTAGAGATTTTCTCTTGTGTGGGTGGAATAGACAACATGTCTGCCACCAAATTTGTGCTTCCTTTCTTATACTTGATCACCAAATGGAACTGCTGAAGGAATCCCATCCACTTGTAGTGCCTTTTTTGCTTCAATTTAGACAGTGCTTGCAAATACTGGAGAGGTTTGTAGTTAGTATGCACAATTGTTTCTTTACCCAATAAATAATGTTTCCATTTCTTAATTGCCTGAATTAGTGCATACATTTCCTTATCATATATTGAATATTTGTTAACCGTTGAAGTAAAAGTTTTTAGAATGATAGCATATTGGCTTATGTCTTTACTTCAAAGGGTGCCTGCAAATTAGGAAGAGAAAGTACTGGAGCATGACTAATCTTGTATTTTAGCAACTCGAAAGCCTGATCTCATTCCTTTCCCCAGTCAAAACCCTTACTCTTTGCAGTTGTTGTGTGTAGAGGTGTTGCAATAGAAGAGAATCCCATAATGAAGTTCCTCATGTATTGTACTGCTCCCATAAAACTTCTAGTCTTTATGGTTCCTCTTTGTGTTGGCCATTTGGTGATTGGCTTCCACCTTCTTACAGAACCACTTGTAGCTCTCCTCCTCCAACCACGTGCCCAAGATAGACAAGTGGTTGTTTGGAAAATTCACAGTTCTTCTAGTTGCATAGCAGTTATTTATCTCTGAGAACTTGCAAGACTTGTTGCAAATGTGTTAGATGTTCCTCCCATGTGGCATTAAATATCAAAATATCATCCAAAGATACAATCACACATGAATCTATGAATTCCTACAATACATCATTCGTCAATCTCATAAATGTTAGCGGGTGCATTACATAAACCAAACAGAAGTACTAACCATTCATACAAACCCTGTTTTGTTTTGAAGGCAGTCTTCCATATATGCTCCACCTTCATCCTAACTTGGTGATAACCTAAATTGAGATCCAACTTTGTGAAGAACTTTGCATGTTGAAGTTGGTCCAAGATATCATCTATGTGTGGGAGTGGATATCTATTCTTTATGGTAATCTTGTTTAAAGCATGGTAGTCGATGCACATTCTCCAAGAACCATCCTTCTTTGACACCATCACAATAGATGAACCACATAGCGAGGTGCTTAGACGTATCAACCCTTGGTCTAGTGGGCTCCTGGAGTTGTTTCTTTACCTTTGTAACTCTCCAACAAGGATTGCTTATAGTACCCAATATTTGGTAGAGGGGACTCCGATAACAGCTGAATCTCATGCTTCAACCTCCCGTTTTGGTGGTAACACCACTAGTAGTTTGGAATACTTCTTGAAAAGACTAAAGTAATGCTATCCAAACCCTTTGTCCCTCTTATTAGAAATGTCTTAAATTTCTACCCCATTTTGCTTATCTTTCAATAAAAGTAAGCAAAAACTGATTATGATTTTCTTGAATTAGTCTCTTTGCTTAGTTAACACTTACCATAGCAATTTTTGGTCTTACGTTGGTGTGCCTAGATGTTGTGACTGATTCCATCCTTGACTCATCTGTATTGGTTCTCCCTTCTCGTGAATATAGCATACTTGGTATACAAGTAGAGGGACTCCCGAAAACAACATCAAGTGGAATTACATCAACTTCCAATATATCTATGTATTGAGAATATATCCCAAACTTGAGCTTACATCTTCTCGTAACCTGAATTTCTACACCCTTTTTTCACCCATCCCAAAGAATAAGGATGTGGATGCTCATAAGTTTCAAGACCAAGATTCTTTACAACCACATCATAAATCAAATTAGATTAAGAACTAGTATCAACCAAAGAAGTTACCTTAGTTCTCTTGATTTAGATTTTGATCTAAAATAGCTTTCGCATCTCTTTCCTCTTGGTCTTGGTTGTCCATGTTAGTGGTCGTGCATCCAAGCCTCTCATCTACATAAAAATTGTCCTCTGTTTCCACCTCCCCATCTTTCTTTACAGTTGTCATGGATTTCTTAGAGTCCTTGGTTCGATTCTTTGGATGCAATTCTAGATGTAACTTCCAATATGTAGCATCAATATGACCATTTATATTACAATTCTTACAAAAAATCTTAGGATCTTTACAAGTATTCAAAGTAGTGGAAGTCTATTTACCATTCCCTTTCCATTTACCTTTGTTACTTGTTTGTCCTTGCTTTTTATTTGGTTGATTTGTTGACTACTTTGCCCTTGACTTTGTTTCTCCATGCTTCTTTTCATCGTTGATGTAATATGCTTGCACACATGCTTCATTGAGATCCTTGGGCTTCATGGAGATGACCTTCCTTCAAAGGTGATTGTGAATTCCTCCCAAATACTTGGTCAGAATATCCTCGTCCTCCAAGTCCATATTAAGTAACATGGCTTGTCTCCGAAACTCCATAGTATAATCCTGCACACTTTGACCACTACCTTGTCTAAAATACTGCCATTTAATTATCTGGTCAGTCTTATGGCCAATAGGATAAAATTTAGCTCTAAGAAATTCTTTAAAACCCTCCCAAGATCTTATAATAGTATGTTTCTTCTTCTCACAAGTGGCTAGATGGGTTTCCCACCAAACCAGAGTATGTCCTTCCATTTTTAGACGTGCAAAGGTGATCCTTTGTGCCGCAGTGACATCATAAACATTAAAATAAACCTCCAATTATTTTAACCATTTATCAAGCAATTCTGCATCTACTTGTCCTTCAAATCTTTTTATCTCAACCCTAGTTTCAACTTTAAAAGGAGCATGATCAGATTTTACCTTCTCTTTTATAACTGGATTTTCTTCTTCACGCTCTTCCACATCTTCTTCCTCTTCATGGCTCTTTCCTGTGCCAAAATTTTCAGCCAAAGCTCGAACCACTGAGTCCATGGAATCTTGCTTAACTGAAGTCATATTTTACAGATCTGAAAGTTCTTTTTGGTGTGTACACAACCTATCCATCATGGTTTCCAACATCTCAATTATATGGACCAAGTTCTCTTTCTCCATTTGATCTCTGACTCTTTGTTTCCACTTCTTCGTAGATATGTCTGGATCACAAGGTAAGACTTCTTCACCTTTAGACCTTTTCACTATCATACAAATCAAAAGAACGAATACCATAGTCTTGGATAATAATCAGCTCTGATACCAAAATTATATGTAAACCTCTAGCTTTGGAAATTTACGAGACCACAAACATTTACTATTCTACTTCCAATTCCTTGAAAATGACAGTTCTTAATGTTAGTGAATGAAATCTGCAACTTAGAATTATTTTGCAGTAAAGGAAAGATAACAATTCAACTCACAACAAAATATTTATCCTAGAAACCCCCAAGTTGAGGTAAAACCAACCGGGAAGGGCAATTGCTCTTTCTTCCCAATATTATATTGGCTAGTTTCAAATTAAAATACAAATTACAAGAAGTTGAAGTAAGGCAAAAAATTTCATATCCTTCCTTCTCTACTTGCTTGGTATATTCTCACACCTTACCACTTTCAAATGGGTTTCTCCACATTTCCCAGATCGCCAACAACTCTAACTAGATCGTCGGTGATTATAAATAGAAACTTAGATCTTCTATTTCAGGGATCTTCAAACTGAGTCCTGAAACTCTATCATTTCAGGAATCTTCAAGCACTGTAGCAAATCTCTATCATTATAAGCATCTAGATGACATCCATACTAACACCTTGTACCTCCAGCACCCCTGTTTTCACTCTAGAAGCGCCTCAATTTCAAAAAAGTCTTTTTCACCTTATCAATCTCGTTTTCTCATCAAAGGTACATTATTTTTAATTTCGTCCATTTCAAATCTCTTTCATGTCTAAAAACATTCTTAATCAGTCATCTCAACATTTGTTCTCTATCAGTATAGCCTTTTGTTTGAATATCAACTCTTTGCAATAATCACCATCAATTTCTAGAATCATTGGCGATCCTGCCAAATCGCTAGAGAGAAAAGATTAAGAAGTTAGAGAGGAAGAGAGAGTCATGGATCCAATAAGAGATCACAGAGATTAAACAAGACATAGAGCAACTGAGAGAGAGAGAGAGAAAGAAACATGGATGGTGTTGAGAAAGAAAGTTACATGGATGGTGTTGAGAAAGAAAGTTAAGTAGCCAATCAGATTGCTTGTGAAAAAGAGGAAAAGAAAGCAGTTGAAAACAGTGATAAGGAAAGAGGAAAGAATACAATGGAAGATGCAAAAGAGGATGAATAAGCAAGAAGAAGAGGTGATTAAGGAAATGGTGTTGAAAGAAGACAAGAATGATGATGAAGAAGTGATAGAAGCATTTTTGGCTTCTCTTGAGACAGGAAGAGCGTGATGAGGGAAATTCTTATAGAGTGATATAGGAAGAAGAGTTCAATAGGAAACAAAATGAAGTGATGTTTTAGAAAGAAGAAGAACCTAGAGGGGCAGTTAAGCCTCAAATTTGTGATTCTAACATTGTGTGTAGATGTGTGATTGTAGGTATGAAGAGTGAATAAGAATCTTGCCAATTAGAGGCATTGAAGTTTGAAATGGACGATGAAAGAAAGAGGAAAATGAGTCAAGAACAACAAATGACAAGTGAAGAAGAGAATGTCTTTTTTATAAGAGTTCAAAACCATTGGAGATAGAGATAGCAGCCTTGGAACATATTATAAACACAGTGAAATCGCGTGAAGAGGAGACACAAACTAGTTCAAGGAAAGAGGAAGAGCAGTTCCTAGACATTCATTACAAGAATATGGAAGAAAAAATCAAAGAGACAGAGGTAAAAGAGATAATAATCACATGTGTATCAGCAAAGAAGGAGATCCAAGTTGAAGAGGATAAACGCATAGATGAGTAGTAGGTCCAAGAGGAAGATATGACAGTTGAAGAAGAGAAGGATGATGAAGAAGAAGCTCCATTAATAAAATACCTCAACCATGAAGACAAAGTGAAGAATGAGCACCCGACACAGAGTGGAATTGAATAAATGAAGAGTGAACATGCTAAAGATGGGGAGAATATCAAAGTCAAGATGAAAAAGAAAAGAAACTGGAAGAAGAAGAAGAAAAACAAAACATTGGAGCTCACAATTTTTCTTACCCCTGGAGTATGATGCAAGAGCATCATCTCTAGCATGTACATAAGGATGACAACATCAATTTTTGGTTTTTCATGTGTTTTTATAGGATCTAGAGGTCATTAGGAGTCACTTAGATGTGTTAGTTTGAGTTTAGGTTTTTCAAATTTTGAATTTGAAGTGAAGTCCATTTTTGGGTTGTTTATGAGTTTTTATTCTTCTATTGAGATCATCCATGAAGTGTAAAGTTGATATCAAGTCTTATGGAGGATCAGAAGTTGAATTCATGACTTAGGGCATGGAAATTCCTAAGCTCTAGCCTATATTAGGCCCAAAATGATGTAATAAAGGTAAAATTGTATGTTTTAAAGGTCTAAAAAAGATTCCATTCAATGAAAAACCAACCTATGAGGTATAAATACCTCCATGTAACTGATTCCCATTCATCATTTGAATGGTTAAGAAGAGGAGAGGGAGATCTCAGGAAGAAAAAAACAACTTTTCTTGCGTGTACACATTGTGACAATTTGTATTAGTTCTTGGATGATTGTTTGTGATGATTCTTGTACAGTTCTTGGTGATTACTGGATGCATGCATGTGATCTCTTAGAGTTAGTGGATTGTAAGAGACATTTGAGTATATATCTACATTTATTTCTATGAGCTTATATTTTTGTGTTCACAGACTTAGTATTGATGGATTATCTCAACCTGTAGTAGAGTATAACAAGAGCCTAGCTAAACCAAAAGTCAAGGAGAAACGATTTTTATGAAGAAATATATGAGTTAAAGGAAATTGGATTGAATTTGTTTAGATATACACATCTTAAAGACCCTGTAAAGACCTTCACAGTGACAAGGAACCCGTGTTTGGTTAGAAAACCTTATGGATTGAGAAAACTTTGTTCTAGGAGGTAGAGTAGGTGAGTTTTGAGTGGATATAATAGTTGGAGGAAGCAAGATACCTTACTGTCATGATCATATGCTTAAGAATATTTTTGCAAACCTCAGGTAGAAATTTTTAGTCATGATATTTTTCTTAGATGATGTTATAGCAGAATTCCTACCCTTGGGCTCATTTAGAAACCCTCTCAGGGTTTAACATAAGAAAGGTATTTGACAATCAAGAACATTAACTCAAGTTTTGATAATTGAAAATAATTTACTTAACATGTTTCCCATGCATGGTGTAAAACCTCGAGCCTTAACTAATTCCCCCAATCTCATTTTAGCATAACATTTTGCTTTAAGAAGACTCTGTTGTACATTGGTATAAGGAGATAAGAGAAGAGTTGATGGTCGAGTGAGCAATAAAGGAGAGTGGGGTCTTGGGATCGATTATATAACATCTAGGTGTAAAGGGAAGAGATTATAAGGTAGTTTTAAGAGGTACAATTAAACGAATTTCTCATAATTTATGACAATTAGCCTTAAGGTGAACAATACAGTGAGAAAGACCTAATTGAAAGGAAAAATAGTTACTTTTGACTAATTTGTTGTAAAGAAATGTGCATTGAAACTTTGAACACAAAAAAAAAATAATCCTAATGGGTGTCTTAAATGGGATTTAGTTTGTCAAGGGAGCCCATGAATCAAAAGTTGAGGGTGAAAATCACTAAAAACAAGGCTAGAAGGATGCAAGTAAGTGAAAAGGAGAAGGAAAAGGAATTGGTACTTAGCCAAAGAGTTAAAAGATGAAATTTACTACACACCTGTGTAGGCCTAAAGGGTATATAAATCGGCTTTTATTTTATTGAGTAACCTTCCAGGTTGTTCTAACTATGAATCTACCAAGAGCAAGCCTTAAGAAGCTCTAAAAAGGTCAGTTTTGGTAAAATTAATGTAATTTGTTTATTCTTTTTGTAGTGTTCCTATTTTATGGATGATTGAGCATTGGATGAGATGCACTAACATGGCTAGTGGAGAAATCAAGGTCAAATAGGGGGTTTAAGGATAAGGTTGGATTAAACAAGAGTGTTTAAAGCTTGAGAAAGTAAGTGTTTTAGCTAGAAAAGGCATTGTTTTTGGAAGTTGTTATCAAACTGTCATTGTGAATTGATTGAAATTAGATAGGATCTGCAACTAATTGGTTGATGATAAGGTAATTAGGAAAGGGATGTTTTAGTTCTTGTAGATGAGTAACATAGTAAGAATCTTTAGACCTTTAGAGATTGTTATCCTAATGGTTATAGATGTGTTATTGTGAGATTTAGGGAGGTTTGGGTGCGTTTTGCAAGTGTATGAAGTGAGTGTATCAATGTAGTCCAATTATATTTTGATGTTAGCAAATGAGGTAGTGTTTACTTGCTTATATAGGGTTTTATAGATGATTTATCTAAGAAAGGCTGGCCTAGAGAGATTGAAAGACTCAAAAAAAGATACGAATTTGAAAGAAAAGTTGGAGGACATGTCAATCAAAGACTAAACAAGTCATCTAGGACCAGATATGTTATCCTAATGAAACTATACGACCTTAACGAGGGAAGGAAAACATCTTATATGAGGTTTTGAACTTGTTACTTGATGTTTATCTATAGATTTTATGCATTATGTTCTCAAAATTTGATGACATGTCATTGTACAAGGATAAACAAGGTAAACAAGGCATTTCAAACTATGCTAAGTGGGAATGGAAAAGTTGTATTTATCTTAGAAATATCGCATTGTCAAAACTAACAATGTCAGAGAGTAAATCATCAAATTTGAGTGTGTACAAATGTCTCCCAGGTAAAACATTAGGCAAGAAAAATTAATTTTTATAGGTGTAACAATAAACTTTATTAGAATATTTATATGTATTTGACTTTTCAAGGGAAAAGCTTCTCCAAATTTCTATAGGATTTTTATTGAAAGGATCCTAACAGTGTCAGAATATGATTAACGCGTTGTTTATCTGTTAATTCTTATTATGATTTCTAGTTGTATCCTCACATGGCCACATTTTCTTAATACTTGTCCATTAGTTACATGTTTTTCATGTGTGTTGATTCTTCATAAAAATTCAAGGCTCAACATTCCCCTAGAATAACTCGTTTGGCATTCCTATCTCAAACCTCTATGTTTGAGCTTCGGAAAAACTTGGGCCCATCCTGCTAGACCTTTGCTTTGAATGTGTTACACATAGCAAGTCTTATGTATACAGGAATTAAAAAACAAGATATAGTCCTTTATAGGTTATTAAGAGCCTTCATGTAAAGTTGGAATGTGATCATAAGTAGCTCTAGTGCCATTATTAATAATGAAGCAATTTAGGAAAGCATCCTCCATGTTATAGAAAGTGCTAATGGACCAAAAGGGAAGATGGGTGAACCACTATAATGCCTCATCAATAAGACTATAGTGAAAGGCTTTAAGAACTAAATTATCATTAGAGTAATATTCAATAAGTGTGTGGTAGTGTAGGATATGAGCATGAGCATATCCAGTACCATCAAAACATGTGAAAGTAGGCATGGTAAATTCGTTAGGGAAGGTGGAATTATGAATCTTTTTAGGAACAGGATTTTCATGCAAGGAATTGTTGTCAAGAGAGGCATAATAGGCTCTACTTTCTAAAGTAAGAGTATGAACATGAGATTGTATTTTTCCTACAACATGCATGAGATAGAGAATATCCTATGAAGATATGGTAGGAGATGGAAATAATGTATTATGTGGTATAAATTTTTCATTATGAGTGATCATAGGTATGTCAAGATTGATATAGTGGAGTTCAATGCTAAATGAGCTATGGTAGATGATGATGTAGGAGCTATAGTATGACTAGTATCATCATAATCCCTAGTAGGTGTAGTGATCAAGGATGAAAACTCTATAGGTGGAGATGCAGTAGGAGATGAAGAAGATGTGGGTAGAGAAGGAGAAGAAAAAATAGCTAGAGGTGACTCATGCACAATAGTGGATGCAATCTCAAGAAAGGACAGAAATGGATTAGGAGAGTCACATGTAGCCATATAGAAAGAAGGAGACCCATGACAATTACCATTATAAGATGAGGTTCTGAAAATAATGTTGTTTTCATCAATAGGATTAATAGGATCGTCACTGTAATATGAAGGAGAATGCAAGAGAGAACATGATGTGGGAGAAGGACTGTCAGAAGTAGTAGAAGACAAAGGAGTAACATTAGATGAAGTAGAGGGGGAAGAGGCATGAGGTGTACCTGTTTATGATTCAATGCCTAATAAGTAATCAATGATAGAATGATCTAAAGCATCAAGAGGAATATCAGAAGAAGGACCACATACAACTAGATGACATGGAATACAATGAGTGAAAGCAATAGGGTCATCAACAAGGTGTATAACTATAGGATAATTAACAAGACTAGTTTACACATGTTATTGGCCTTCCAAGAGGGTTTGTTGAGTATCATCGGGTAGAGTCATGGGGGTACTATATAAATCCTTGAGTTCAGCTATGGCAGCCTCATCATAGATAGGATTGACAATAAAATGAGACATGATAGGAGAAAAGAACAACTATGCTTAACCACCAACGTATTAAAAATGATTTAAAGGAAAAGTACTCTAAAAGTCTTGGTTACACCAAAATGATTAACTAAAAATAAAGAAAAATGGATTTTTCTTATTTTTTATGAGTTAATCTAAATAGAAACAAAATGCAATACTGAAATGCTAGATCTAAATATTTTATTTTATTATTTAAATGTATTGATATCATGGAAATAAGAGGGATATGGTAATAACCTCAAGTTTACTTACCTCGTTGTGTGAGATTAAAATAGACTATTATGCAGACTGGGAAAGTTGTGACTGAGTAGCCTTGAGAAGGGAAGAGGATGAGGATCTGACAAGACTGAGGTGCTTGGAAGGATATTGGAGTGCCCTGGGGCACTCTTGTATGTGATATGGGCACTGTAGACTATAGAAAATCTCAAGATCTGGGTCTGGTAGTGTCGTAATATGTCTGTAATATCTTCTTCTTTATTGCACACGTGTTGCAATACTATCACTTGTGTCGGTGTAAATGTAATATGAAGATCCACCTAAAAAACACTATTCAAAGCATCAATTCCTAATAAGTAAAAATGAATATGAATAGGTTAGACTGACCTTATCTACCACAAAGTTGGACTTACAACTAGTCGTTGCACTACATTCCAGACCACATGTAGTTCTATGTGCATTTTTGTGTAATTTTGTGCCTAGGATTCCCTAGCGCTAATGTCACAGAAGTAGGGGGAAATACAACCCTTTTCCCCTATACTTGTTTGATGTCTGTGTAGAAGATGCTAAAATGTAGTCTCTACCTTAGTAGATAGATGTCCTTTGATAGTAATGTGTCTGCCAATAATGTAGTGAGTATGTTATGTTTATATAGGGATATCTTGTACATATTTTAACTACAATGACATGAAACTTCCAACTACAACCTAGGGGAATGCATTGGGTAACAACAAATATTGACATCGAACAAATAAATTAGGACCAAAATCCACAAAAACACAGGTTCCTAAAATCACGGACTAGGGCACCCTAAGGTGCCCTAGTATATGAATGGAGATGACAACTAATAAAATTTCGACACCTAAGACTCCCTAAAAGACACCCAAAACTATATAGACCAGTGATGAATGAACCAGAAAAATAACAATGACGAAAGACTAACTGACGAGAAGACTAAGGGATGGGTCACTAGTGAATAGTTTTATTACGTAAGATGCATTTATAAAATAACATAGCCAATTGTATAAATGTAATAGTAAGTGTGTGATTTTGTGACTACAGAAATGAACAATGTGGTTTGAAGGAGGGGTAGTTAGTTGGTGTGATGTGTGTGGTCAGGAGCTTGGGGGCAGCCATGGTCCATCTTTCGGATGTTATAGATGATATTAGCAGTGATGGGATCAATTTGGGAGTTAAAGGAAGATTAATGGTGGAATAGGGTCCAATTTAACCAAGGGGATGGGCGGACTATGGTATGACCCAAGAAATATAATGTTGAGCACTTGGAGCGGGTTCTTCAAAGTCACCAAGAAAGTGATGGGTAGTGAAAGGTACCCGTATTGTGGGAATGTCTCTTGTGTTGCTGGCTTTGTTAGTATTGGCTTCTTGTTGTGGTTTCTTTTGGCCGAGGGTAGCAGATTCTACTTACTTATTTTAGTGGGTTATCTTTCTCTACCTCTTGTAATCTTTGGTTTTCTACTCCCCTCAAAACCAAACTATTACCTAATCTAAAAAACAAACAATCTAAATATAAACCTTACGATAAATTATGTGAGAAATAATAATATTCCTAATAATCCCCCCCTAAGTGCAAACATGGGGGAAAACATCATTTTAAACCAAGCAACATGCCGCTTCATAGCCTACACATGGTCTCGATCGTCAACATTGACTGTGGGAAATACATCATCCATGAATAGTGACCGATCAAGCTATTCAGGTGAATACATGAATTACGATCATTCAACCAATTCACATCAACCATTAAATCAATATGATCAAGAACAATTCCTGCAATAGTATCAATGGTACAAATATCTACATCATCATCATCATAGGGGAAACATAAACACTGTATTACATGCAGGACCATGGATGTTAATCTTTGCTTATTCATCAAACATACAAAATAAAATGTTTAACTAAAGTAATATGTGACGTCTGAGGTAGTGACAAACTTGAAGGCGTTGATTGTACTCCTATGTCTGTGGGCTAATCATATAATGTACGTGTGGTAACTTAGCAGGATGCGAGCATGAAGCACATTTGTTTCCACATTGAGTTTATTCTATTCTTCCCTCCAACAAAGTGAAACACCTTAATTTTCGTATGTCAGGTAACACTGAAAATGCGTCTATGAAGCAATTTTTTTCTGGACTATTACAATGACTGTGGTAGTAGTCGAATCCAAATGGTTAAAGAACTACATGGTTATAGCAATATTTTCTTGAACTAATCAATACAAATGAAAACCGAAGAAAATCCAATGAATAATGCAATCTGTTAACGTCTGGATCATTCACCAAAGCTTGAAAAAAGGATACATTACGCCGGAGGCATGGCTATAGTGCAATAGACCTCCAACGACAACGCTCTCCTGCTTGAGCAGCTTCGACCTGCCTGTCATGGTGCAGCCACCTGTCACCCAGTCCCCGTTGCAGGAACGTGCACCTCCTTTTGCCACTTATTTTTGAAGGGCATCAAGGTTTTTGGGTTCGCTATTAGTTTTGCGCACATATGATTTGATGGATGTCCATACCCTGTTCCAAACCTCCCATTTTGGCACAGGCTAGGAATATGTTGGCAAATGTAAACTGATCGGGTTGAAGACTTGTTTGTTGCATATGGTGAAACAGTGTGAATGCCTTATGTGGATAACCATGTCTTTTGTATGCTGCAATAATTATATTCCATGAGAAACTGTCTTGCTCTTTCACTTGATCAAAATCACCTGTGAGCAATGAAAGACTAAACTGTCTTTCCTTGTGAAACCATGCTCATGAAAGTACAGGTCTGCAATAATTGAAGATATGTAATCTTCAGAGGGGTTGTGTGTAGTAAGCAGAATGTGCATTTACACCCATTAAAGCATAATGGCCAAAGGAATTTTGACTGATGTAGTCTGCCTGGTAGACATGTATGCAAAATGTGGAAGCATAGATAAGGCCCGTGAACTGTTTGATAAAATGCCTCAAAGAAATGTGGGCTCATGGAATGCCTTGATTGCAGGATATGCACAATATGAATTTGTTGAAAATGCACGTAAACTGTTTGATAGAATGCCTCGAAGAGATGTGATCTCAAGGACGGTGCCTGATTCTTGTGTCATCTGATTCAAAGTGAATTTTTAGTTTTCTACATGTAAGTAATGGAGGGGCTGATGAGAAGGACCGTGTTTTTGGTGTTTTGTGGAAAACAAATAGGTTTTTACAGCTGGAGGTCTCCTCGTCATTTATGAACATGCCATTTCTGTTGTTTCAGGTCACATCATCATCTCGAGGACACTCCTTTCCTGTGCCAAAAGAGGAGCTTGGAAACAAGGTATGGACATCTGCCAAAGCAATATAGAGAATGGACTTTTGTCAGATGATGTAGTTGCAAGTGCCCTGTAGACATGTATGCAAAATGTGGAAGCATTAACAATGTACGTGAACTGTTTGACAAAATGTCTCATGGAAAATCTTTCATCACTGCCTTTAGGTTTGGTGCTGTAATGGAATTTTTGCTAAAAATGGGTTGTTGGTGCTTTATATTTCCATTAATCTATTCAAAATGTATTATGGAGATGACTAGGAGGGTCTCTTTGAAGCTACTACCGGTTATGGTCTTGGAGGTTCCTCTATGGCTCTATTTGGTAGAGTTGGTGGTGGTATTTACACCAAAGCAGCAGATTTTGGTACTGATCTTGTTGGAAAGGTTGAGAGGAACATTCCTGAAGATGATCCACGTAACCCTACGGTGAGATTGAATTTAGCTTTAATCCAACATAAAATAAGATAAACATGAGCGACTACAAATTGTCAACCTTTATGTTTATATATATTATTTATTCCTTCAGATTTACATGGGTTGGTATTTATCATAATATTTTCGTTGTTGAAATGTGTCTACGTTATTGCTGATAATGTTGGTGAAAATGTTGGAGATATTGCTGGTATGGGATCATATCTGTTTGGTTCCTATGCCAAATCTGCTAATGATGCAGTTATAAGGGGCACTCCACCTGCACCTGAATGTTGTTGAGTGCCGTAATATGTATCCAAAGAAGAACTTGTAAGCAAAGATGGATACCCTGTTTGCATTTCTTCACTTGCTGGAGATGCACCGTTAGAAGCTATATCTGCATGTTTACCATATCCCTTTTGCATATGTTCACTTGGTGTGGCATTAGTATATGTAGCATGCACAATAGTATATGTAGCTTGCACAATAGTATATGTAGCTTGTGCAACAACAAAGGCTAGATCACCATACTAAATATGGGGTTAGTAATCTGACAATTTGCACTTTATTGTGTACTGCAAAGTGGTTCATATTGCCCTGTCTGTTCAAAGTTGTGGTTGTTTGTTCCCTTTTGCTTCAAGGTTGTTTATGATGAACGATTGTTTTCCATCTCTTATTCCTTTTTTTTGTAAATTTTTGTAATTTAAATATTATATTGCCTCCAGGTTCGTAATTTATTTGCCAAATACATTATGACATGTGATGATGACAACTTTTTGAGAGTGGATGTTGTACTGAAGGAAGTCAAAAAATTATCCCATGGACAAGATGTTTACATTGGCAATCTAAACTACTATCACAAACCTCTTCGCATGGGGAAATGGGGTGTCACGTATGAGGTATAAACAAGTTTTTGACTAATACTTTTTCGTTTATAAAATGATTTCTAAATACCAAGGCATTGTGAAAGTAGTTTCTCCAAACTTTGCTTGAACAATTGAAGACTTATGTTTTACAGTTCTGAAGCTTAGAGAATATATAATTCTGTTATTCTCCAATGTTGAGATTAGTGCGGTGTTGTTCAAGTCGCTATTGGTTGCTTTAAGTCTTTTTTTTAGTTCACTCATGAAGCCTAAGTTTTCATTGTAGAAAAGGACTAACTTTAACATTTTTGTCAATATTGCTTGATTTGTTACAGGAATGGCCAGAAGAAGACTACCCGCCTTATGCAAATGGACCTGGATATATCATATCAAATAACATAGGAAATTCTATTGTATCTCAGCACAATAATAAGACATTGAGGGTAAACTTTGCATGAAAATTACCTTAATCTATTTGCGGCATCCCTATGTTGTGTTTTAGTCTTAGTTATGTTTCTGTGCATTCTTCCTGGTCTGACCACCATTTTCTTCATGCAGTTGTTCAAGATGGAAGATGTAAGCATGGGGATGTGGGTAGAACAGTTCAATGCTTCAACTTCGGTTCAGTATTCACATGATTGGAAATTCTGCCAGTTTGGGTGTGTGGAGGATTATATCACTGCACATTACCAGTCTCCAAGATAGATGTTCTGCATGTGGGACAAACTTTCTAAAGGAAAGGCTCAGTGCTGTAATATGAGGTAGAAAGATTTTGTAGCTAGAAGCTTGATGTTTGTCAAATTATCTTAAAGGTGGCTTCATCTTCACTCGGGAACTGCTAACTGATAATTGTTGTTTCTTATGATGCATTCTTTGATTATTTTGTTGTCCTAAAGTTGCATTCACCAAATTCACATGTGAGTGGAAATATAGAAATACTACATCCCAGTTGACAAAATTGATATTTATTGATCAGATTGTGGCTTCGGGATACAGCTAATTTTTTACCAGATGTTGTCTGTGTAGATAACTGGATATCATGACCTTTGTTTTCATTCTTCCCTTTCTAAGAGATGGAACAGTATTATCACAGTTATTATTGTCTTTTCCTTATTGTATATGGCACTGCCATTTATGTGTCGGTGTATCAATTAATTTTTAAGCTTTGGAGAAGGATAATAATACTTGTATGCCTACATTGCATAATTTTCTTGAAAATACGGCAGAAGTATTTATGAGTTTGAATATCAAAATGCTTTTATTTAGATTTTAATTTTGTTTCTAAAGCATGGATGCTTATTTTGTTAAGATGTCAAGATTTTAGATTTATGGAATGGGATTGAGTATAAATACAATTTGGTATGTATGTATCACAAATGGAACCATCCACACCCTGTAAATAGTAAAACATGAAATTTTGAGATGAGATTAAAGGTGCTTAACTAAAGAAACGCTTGAATGGTCATATTAGATCAGTCTTCATACTACATAAGACGTGTTTGATCAAGTGATGGACAAAATGAAAGATATAATTAAACTTCGGCATACCACAATTATAGATGAGAAGTGGAGACAGGCTGGTGTTTTGTGGGTTACATTTTAATGCTATATGCAACCATTCTTGGAAGGATTTCCTATTGGCATGATCTACCGAAAGAAAATGTGGAGGAATTTTGATGTCATAGAGATCATAAAGAAGACACGATTCCCACAAGAGCGCAAATTTTTGGTAGAGAAATCACCTGAAAGCATTTTGGAGCATGAGTATGTTTCAATATCTTCTTTATAACTCTGTAATGAATTGATAGACATTTGGCCTTCAACTCTGTCTACACATAAACTAAAAAATTATCTGCACTCACCATTCCCTTTGAAAATTTTGCTTCCCTTTTTTCAAACCATTACAAAATTTGAAGGTAGGTCTAACAACTGAAAGAAGAATAATGCCACAATTGTAATAATAGCTAATGACCTCTTTTATGGATCTACATCAGTTTTCTTCTTCTTCTTTGAGCAAGGATGCGTTCCAACATTTCCTTTTGTTCTTCTGTTCTCAAGCTTGAGTTTCAACTCTTTTTTTTTTTTGGGCCTCCTTTTATAATTAATTCTGCAGCTTTCTTAAGCTGAAGTGTAAATATTTGTTTTGTCCTTTTCTATTCACATACCCATTTGTATTGGAGCATACAAACTTATTTACAATTTGGATATGATTTCATATGAGGATTAGTTCCATGGGCTCTTCTTGTTTTTATTGGTTGCAAGCTTGTAACTTGAAAAACTATTGAGGGATTTGATTTTTCCACAGTCCATAATAACGAGAACAAGATTTTATGGATACAAATGTATAGAAGATTGAACACGTCAAATTTTCAGACAACTCAATTGGATGCATTGATATGGTTGTTGGGGATTTTGCTGATGAAAATCCAAAGCAAATATATAGTACTGGAAAATCTTGTGTACACTCTCCATTGCACTGGAGATTCATATAAACAACTTAGGAATGACACTAAAAGTTAGTTTTTCTTTTGAATATATATTCAGTTTCAGTTTTTTTGGTATTGCTAACAAGTTACTAATGATTCTAATGTTGGATCAGGTGAAATGATCAGAAACGTCGATAAAAACAAATTTCTAACATAATTTTATCCAAAAACATCATTTTATGTTATGGATCATGAAAGCACAAATCTTTGAAATTACAGGATATATGTTCTTTTCTTTTATTGTCAAGGATTGTTCTGATGGTCACCGAAAACTTAGTGGTACAGTAACTCTATTGGGTGTGTCTGTTTCTATTATTCCTTGGCATCTTCATAAGCGTATTCAAGGGAAAAGACGAAAATTGAGTTAACTGTATAATTTATTCAACTGCTGCACAAGATCAAGTTATCAACAAAGATGTTGACTCAATGACAAAAAAACATTTGCTAGCTGTGTTGGCTTTTTTAAGAAGAGACCTTCCATGTAACCCTGTTTTAAGATTGATTTGTTACTTTTCTCAAAAAAGCAGAAAAAAGAAGATGCTCAGTTTCCCCAATGCACCAGTCTCACTGAATATAAAAAATGATTGCCAGTTCATTAAATCCTTGGAGACTGACAGAGTAGACATCCTTTTCTCAGTGACAGGCCTTATAGGAGGTATAAGCCTTAATCCACTTAACTGTTTACTCTCCTTAAGAGCACGTAATCTCAAAGCCACAGGAATCTCCCTCAATCATACACTATTTACTACTTATTTAATCATTATACTTGCAAAAAATCCACAGAACAGACATGTGGGCACTGGGGAGGGGTAGGTTTTTCGGCTGATTTTTGCATCAGAAGCTGCTAACGGTTACAGCTTGATGCTAGAATACATTAGATTATGCAGAATAAATTTAAGGGAAGGAGGTCAAAATTCCAAGTTAGGCACCAAATTTAGGCCCACATCCTTCTTCCAACAATTAATGCTGGTTGCATGTTTTTAATTATTGAAATTTTCTGCTCAATAGCTTGGGATTTATTTAACATTCTTGAAAATGTAGGAGATTCCATAACGGAATACTGATTGAATTATGATTTTTTAATCAATTTTTGATACTGCTTTTGGCTTAGGTACCGGAAGAGAAAAGCCCGACTACTTAGCTATGATAGACATGGATCCGAAGTCGTCCTCTTATTCGAAGATAGTGCATTACCTGCCTGTAACTCACCTGGGTGATGAGTTGCATCACTCTGGATGGAATGCATGTAGCTCTTGCCATGGGGATTCTTCTGTTCAAAGGCGTTACCCTCATTTTACCGTCTCTGTTGTAAGTGGCTTCTTACAGGTTACAATGCAATTATTGCTCCCATATATTTTCTTCATTGAAGAGCTTTTTTTTAGAAGATTTGTCAAAACATTGAAGAAATGGAATTCCCCTCTCTGTTTTCAAGGCACCTCTACTTTGAGATTTTCACCCTTTAGCCTCTTTCCCAATTGCAAAACTTTTGCATCTGTTTTTCTTTTATCTTTTTGCCTTATAAACCTTCTTCCTCTCATAATTATTTATCAATGTGTTATTATCACAACCTAACTTTTTATGGATTATTTTATAAGTCATCACCATGATGACTATTTTCCATTAGTCAGGGAAAAGCTATAGTATCCTGTTATAGCTGTTTAGCCACTTTGTGCTACTTTCTGTGATAATTTGATTTCTGTTTTCCCGTTTCCACAGGAATTTCTTATCTGAACCTGGTTTCAATGATGCAGAATGTTTCTTTACATGCATGGTATATAAGCTGGAACCTGCTGGATTTATGAATAACCTAAAATTTTATGCACAGATCATCTCGTGTCATCTCGTGTCTATATTGTTGATACAGGAGAAAATCCAAGAGCACCAGTCCTTCACAAAACCATTGATCCAAAGACTATCTTGGTGAAAACAAATTTGGCATTTCCACATACTGCTCACTGCCTTGCATCTGGGGATATTTTAATCTCATGTATGGGTAACAAAGATGGCAATGCAGAAGGTGCCGGTTTCTTTCTTTTGGATTCAGAGTTCAATGTGAAAGGAAGGTAATGCATCAAGTGTCACGATTTTACCTATAAGAAGATAACATTATATGTATTGCAATTCCTGGTAGTTTTAGATCTAATCAGAGTTCCAATGTAGATTTCAAATTCTTAAGTACTTCATGGAACATGTGGGGTAGGAAAATGCTTTCAGGTACATTCTTCTTGGCATCCATATGTGTGGTTGTCGTTTTGGACTATTTCATTTTTGTATTTGAAAGACAAAACATCATGAAAAAATAGGAAAACCCACTGCATAGATTCCCTTCAATTATTTGGACAGTAGCATTTATAAGTATTTCAAAGACATGACTCTGTCCAAGAAAGAAAATATGAATTTCTGAAAGCCTGCTCAAAACTAGAGTAAATAATTTGCTTAGTATACAAATTGACAATGGATATACAAGACTATAAATATGAGCTGTTAGAAACTGTGGAAATAGTTTTACAAATTTGGAAAATAAAAAAATCTGACAATTCAATGACATAATTTCGATGTTCAACTCTCAAACCCATGAATAACCAGAGTGATTAAAGATTTAATTATTGTGTCTAGCAGTTGTAGCTTGTAAGATAGGCCTGGTCAAGGAAAACAAATAGAACTTGGACAGTCAGCTTGAAAATGAGGTATAAACCAGGAGAAATATTATGATGAAAAAATCCCAATGATACCAACTAATTTGTATTCAAATGAAAATTCGGTATCCTACAACATGTTGTTTCCAAAATCTGCAATAAAACACATTACCGTCATGAAAATTTGTATCATCTTAATCTGTTTTCCCTTTATTGTATCCTTCAAACCACAGGGTAGCCTTCCAAGACGTGAAATTTGGAAAGAAGGTCGAAACATGTGCTTTTGGAGTCACAAGCAGTACCACCTATCAGCTCATGATATAGTTCTGCTTGAGAAAAACCTTTTTAATATGTAGGCTGCAAGAAGCATTTCAATCCTTTGAGAGTGCACTTTAATTTTTGAGGTAATTTGTGACAAGATACCTTGATAGCAACCTGTGCCAAAATGAGACGTTTAGGATAGGGTATGGATATCCATCCAAGCATAATCAAAAATGGATTTTATTCAAATGTCATAGTTGTAAATGCCCTAATAGACACATATACAAAATGTGGAAGCATATAAAAAGCACGTCAACTATTTGACAAAATGCCTCAGACAGATGTGGTCTCATAGACAGTAGTAAAGGAGGATATGTACACAATGGGTTTGTTAAAAAATTATTAGAAACCTCTAAGCAAATACGATTATCAGCTGTAAAACCAGTCTCCACAACCTTTGTCAGCATCCTCCTAGCCTATAGAAAAATGTGAGCATTAACACAGCGAATGGACACCCATCATTTTAATGAAAAATAAAGGAATAAAAAAGATACCTGGTTGTAGTTGGATTGAAATCCCTTAAAAGGGTTTGTTTGGCATTAATGCAGTCAACTTTGGAAATGAAAGGTCTTAGATTTACTATTAATGGAGAAGGTGAGCTTCAAATCTATTGTCCTTTACTAAAGCATTTTAAACAAAACCCTGACTTTATCAAGGGGAATATCCTTAACGATAACAAAACTTGCATATCAGAAAATGGTGAATGTAAATTTTCTACCTAATTATCAACATGTATTTTATTTCTATATTATAGAACTCTTAATTATACACACGTATAAAACCAATAAGAATGATTCAATTGGATTGTGCATCTACCAATTTCAACTATTTTAAAGTATTTTAAACCTCATCACCTTGACTATTTAGAGCATGAATAACATCCATGAATTACACAATCATGTTTTATTTCACATCTTCCACTTCTAATACAAAATTTATTGTTACTCATTGAATTATAAGGTATGTGGAAACTATTACAACCCTGATTTCATGACTGTCTAAAATGTAATATAAGTTTTTATTGAACTTTCCATTAGTCTATAAGTTCTTGAAAACTAAATTAAGATATAATTATAAAGTTTAGAGATGTCTACATTCCTTTTGCATAAAACAAATTTGTGGAAATCAGTAACTAGTTGAACAAATGATTGTCATAGTTGACTTCAATAGATAGTAAACCCACTTCTACACACAATTTCCTATTAAGAAAGTGTGTTAATAAATGTAATTTCATGCCTGATGTAAAAAGAGCTAACTGTATGCAAGTAAAGATAAAGGTTTCATTTTTTGTACCTCTAGAAGAACACAACAAAAAACTGAAAACATATGATCTAATATGATGTATGTATCAATGTTCTTATTTGTAATGAACCCTTGTCTCTCTTCAATAAAAAACACCCATTTAATCTATAACATATATCCATACTATTCAAACAAATACCAATTTATTGGAAAATCCCCTCTAATACATTGTTTATCCACCTCTTTGTAGGCACTACGAAGATGACGAACAAATTTGACGCCATAGAAAACCGTATTCGAATTGACTGTACCCGTATACAATAACTACTATTTGAATGCACAAAAGAACACAATATGGACACCACATTTGTAGACAGTGATATAATCTACACAACGCTGGTAACACAACAGAAATTAGAACAATAAAAAAAGACACTGCAACAAACAATCATTTCCAGTGAAGATACCATCCAGATCCTTAGGGAACAATTTTACACATAATATTATAACCCCACTCCCCTATAGCGAGAAAGCACCAATGTAAGACACTGCTAGCCTGCACATGTACATACCACAAACTGTACAACGAATACCAAAAAAAAAGACAACCAATAGTAGAATGCCCCATATTTCAACTTACATTCGCCTAATGTACCAAATAAATACATGCGCGCAAATAGGTAATTCAACATTAAAAAAAAACATTTACAATTATAAACCATGAAACCTATTAATCTATTTCACAACCCTTTAGCTATTACATTTTATAGACTATAAATCAATGTTTTGATCCAATTCAAAACATTTTTTTAATCATTTCTAAACTTTCCTATATCATTGCTTTTATGATTGATCACGAAAATGATGCACAACCACCAAAGAATAACAACTTAGTTTCAGGAATTTTATTTTATCGAAAAACACTTCAGCACAATATAAAAAACAACTTTTGGATGCATTTAAAGAACCGTTTCTAAGCTTCTAGAGCCTTGATACTAAGCTCTACCTTATTTGATGCGCTTCTAGAAAACCACACTATCTGAAAACATAATACACTAAAAACAAAAAAAACATACAACAGTTAGCCATAACAAGATAGTTAGACTATTAATAGTTCTTCATCTCCTACAATATTGGAACTTACAAGTTTTGCTTGAATTTAAAAGAAACCTCATATTCAAGTTCGTATGCAAGTTGTGCAGATGCAAAGTTATTTTTGCTCATCTTCAAAGTGTTTTCCTATGAATTTTTTAATTTATCTATATAAAACAACAAAATACACCAGCCTTATGTACAAACTAAACCTCCCCACAAAAACATACACACAAACCAAACAACAAAAAATACCACCTTCTACACACTTACGGCATAATCTTGCTCCACAAGGAGCGACCACTAGTTTATATCTACACACCTTGCACATGTAGAAGTGATCTGAATTCAACGTGGATAGATGTGACCAGGGGATTCCCACAATGACGTGTGCCTATATCAAATTCTTTTGGAATATGCATTCTTTATTCAGTTATATTATGTATCTCAAATTGAAAATGAACGCGTTGCAACCAGTTGAGATCAGGTAGCAATACTGAGACAGAACTCGCCGATCTACTTTTCCAATACCGAATCAAGTCAGAATCCTACATAATTAACTTATACCGGTAGGTTGGGTAATTTCTGAGGTAGGCTTCAAAATACAAAATAAAAATATCTTGATGGGCCACGCAGGGGTAAAGATTGTATATGATTCAAGAATTGTGCCCAATTTAGATTTTCTCTTATCTAATTGTCCCAAAGATTTGATATCTAGGTCGTGACAAGGTGAATTTTAGAATATGATTGATACAATCCTCATACACATATATGAGAACCCTGATCCACTTGAATTCACATCAACACATAATTATTGATGTAGACTAATTTATTCAGTTCTTTCCTAATAGATATGTCAGAAAACTGATACGCACATATCTGGGGAAACCCTTCTTACATTAAATCTAGCCCTTCATAATTTAATACACTATTATCCCACCCTAACACCATTTTTTGGTATTGCAGGATTCAAAGATAAAAGAAATTGATTAAATGCAAATCACGGTGAATACACACAAGTAATAGTTTCACTCTATTAGTCAAAGTAGAAATATACAAACATATAGTAGGAGTTTCTCCTATATTCAAGGAGAACAAACTCTGTAAATTTCTCTAGAAACTCCTATATAAGTGATTCAATAAAACAACTCATAAAAACCCTAACCATTACATAATATGTGAGATTATATCTAACAACAAACAATCTAAATATAAATTGTTATGGACAAATCACAACACCCCTGATTTCTAGCAAATGAATGGTTGAGGCAGTCGGTGTGATTCGTCAAACATGGATTTATCCCAAAGTGTGGGAATTTACAAATGGGATATCGCTCAAGAGAGGGAAGGCTTCCTATCCTAACCTATAACTAACTACACCAAAGTGCAGAGAGTTACAGATCTAACCCTAATCTAATGTTTTCCCAAGGAGATAGAGTTAGAGAAAATTACATGAAAATTATAGTCTACTCTAAGGGAAGCTAATGCACCAAGAAGGATGTTGAACAACCTACATAATAAACACAACACTACTAAAACCTTGTAATGACAAAAACAACAATACTCAATAACTTTGCATGCAATGAAATAACAGAAAGTTGTAATATAACACATAAGAGGGTTTGAAGCATCCACAAATATGATTTTATTTCTCTCAAACTAGATACAATACATCACATTTAGGGCCAAGGGAACATATTTTGCATTACAACCTTCAATAAGGAGGTTTGAAATCTCCACAAATCTCTTACAGACAAGAAATTAGGGAGGGGCATATACAAGTTTTCCAACCTTTTGAAATGAGCCCCTCCTTACAATATATAGTAAGAATGGGAGAAAGGGGGAAAGAAGGAATTCAAAATATTGCTTCAACCACCCTCAAATGCATTAAAATTACCTACAAAAATAATGGGTTCCACTGCAAAACCCATACCTCTATGTACTTTTCCTTGTTGGGTAAGAAAGGAAGCCCATATCTTCATCATTTTGGTACGTGAGAAACCTGATTTTACTCATCCAAAATGGCAGACTCCCAGCCAAAATTTATAGCCATATTTTGTGAAAATATGAGCTCCCAGTCAAAATTTATCGCCATATGAAGATGAGTGAGTGATACTGCAAAAAAATTGAGTGGTTGATCTACCATTTTATGAATTTGAATCTGCATCGCACCCTTGGAAATTTGAAATTTCAGACTTTCGGGATTCAGAGCTTCAGTAATTTTGACTTCGGAGGTCATTGTCACTATTCATCTGATGGATCCATGAAACCTCTAAAATGCAGAAACCCCGAAGTCTAAAATTTGGACTTTGGGTTTCAGACTTAAAGTCATTATTCCAAAATGCCAAAACCCCGAAGTTTGAATTTCAGACTTTGGGTTTCATACCTTTGGGTTTTTAGGGGTTTCGGGGGTTCAATTTTAGGGGTTTCTTCATCCATCTAGTTTTTCGTATATCTTTGAAACTCTGAAACCCCGAAGTCCTAATTTTTTACTTCGGGTTTCAGGATTTTCCCCTCCCCATGTGGTATTGTTCATCAATATGAGCTTGACATAGCTGCCAATTCCAAAATCCTAAATGTTCGAAGTCCAAATTTTTGACTTTTTACTTTGACATCTTTTATGCCTTTTGAGCTTGCCATTTCAAAGTTTTGATCCACCGAGTTCCTGAATTTCACCTCGGCCTACCTCCAAACGACCTCACCTCCGAAGTCTAAATTTCTGACTTTGGAACTCTTCATTTCCCGAACTCCTCTACAATGTTCTCAGCGCACTGCAAATTACTCGTCTTGAGCCTAAAATGTGAGCTCCTATGGCCGACTCAACCCTCCTATTTTCTCTGTGCAAGGTCATATTTGTCCAATTTCGTAAGAGGGAAAACATTGGATAACATAAACCTTACAAAAAATCATGTGAGCAATAATAATATTCCTAACAGGAAGAATGCAAAAAAAATATCTGTTTTGGAGGATTTTTGGAGGAGGTACTTGGTGGTGATACCTCAAATTGCATTGTCCTTATTCAAACTCATGTTCTAACAATATAAGAGTATTGTGATGTATACTAATGGCCCAAATAATCTAAGATTATTGTGATGTATATTAATGGCCAAAATAATTTAAGAGTATTGTGATGTATACTAATGGCCCAGATAATTTAAGAGTATTGTGATGTATACTAAGAGTAGGGTGGAATGTCATACATTGGAGATGGATTATAACCGTTGTGTACTTTCCAAGATGGAAGAATGCAAAAATATTCTTTGTTTTGGAGGATTTCTGGAGGAGGTACATGATGGTTTTTTAGATATGGCTTGTAAAACAATAATGCTCTCTAAAATTAAAAGATGTTGATTGTTTCCTTCCCTACCATAATAAAATTATGTGCTCAAATATGTTTGCAAAAAATATCAAAGATTTCTATGAAAAAATTTCTCAAAATGTTGTAGAATGTTATGTTGTTCATCGGAAACGGTTTTTGGTTTTATAATGTTTTGGTGTCTTCTTAGGGTCTTTAAGCTGAATTACTACAATGGTAATCAAAATGCCTCACACGATTACAAAAAATTCTTTAAGTACCATAAATTTTTGGAGTCAGTATGAATTCTTGGAGAAAGTACAAGAAGTCTATGGGTAGCTTAATTATGTCCAACACCAAAACATCCATATCAACAACAGATTTTTTATTTCTCTTCAGTTTTTTTTTTTTCATGAATATGTATTTTTCATGGTCACCATTTCTCTGTGTTACCTCTCTGTTAGGCCGCATTTGGATTCAGTACATCAATCTTATATTTAAGAAATCAAGTAATCTCTTTTCAACCTAGACATTACATGCACACTTTGATGGTTTTATTAGTAAACATGTAATCCTATGATGAAAAGGAATGTGACAGTATTGTACACCTCCTATTTCTCTAACCACCATACCTAACAAACACCTATTGGATTTTCCCCACTTTCTATTCTGGCCCTTCAAGTGAAAATTCTCTCATGAGATGTGTAAATGAATTCCACTTACATTTACGCAAGGGATGAAATCACAAAAAACTATTGACGATAATAGAATCACTCGACCATTTTGTGCATTTTGATAATTTTTTGATAATTTATAAAAATGACACATTGTTGTAGGAAAGAATACTTTCCCATTGGTTCCTTGCTAAATTATCCCCATTCTTGTGCTTCTCCCTTAGATTTGTAATTCATCTCTCCTCTTTCTCTCTTGATATTTCACTCTCACTTTTAGTTCTTCAATACATCCCCTTCGGTGTTTCCATCGCACATTTCACCTTTTATTGATAGTAAAAGATCAAAAGATATAAACATAGAAGTTTTTCTTGAGTATAATTTTATAAGCAATCATATCAAAAAGGATCCCACATTGAAAATTCACTTAGAAAAACAATCACTGTTATATTATTTGTGAAAACAGTAGCTATTTGAGAACCCCTTCGCTTTGAATATGAATAATGAATCATCCAAGTGAAAATGTAGTGCCCACTCCTCTTCGACACTTATTATATGTTGATTTTAATTGGTGTTGACTTTAAACATGGATATTACTGTATCATTTTATTTTAGCATGATGTTAGATGATAGAGATATTCTGACTATTGATGGACTTTGATTCATAGTATGATTGTGTGGATTCTTAGATACATAGAGAGACATGTTATATTTTATGATGATGATGTGTTGTTGATATATGAATTATTGACATTCGGAATTCTCTTCGTGTTGGGTAGGATTTAACATTTGAACTAATCTTTTGGATATTGATAAAAGATATAATTGGCATGTTATGGAAACTTTAGGCAAATAATAACATTGTTTAGTTGATATGATGATTTAGCTATATGCGGATGTTTATTTATTCATATGCATATATTTTATCCTTGATGTTGTTTATGCGTCCGCGATTCCAAAGGTGGTATTGTGTGATTTTGTAGGTAATTAAATCACAACAATCAAAAGGGGGATTGGAGACCAACCACAACGGAATACTAGATGGATACAACAAAGGTCACCGTGACCACTTGTGTAATGTTTTCATTTTTTTGGTTGTTTTTTAAGTTTGTTAGAGGGTCCCCATGGGGGGGATGACCTCCAATTGTGACCATGAACATGTGTGCAATTCTTTTTCCCTTTTTATTTTTTTGTTGAGTATGTGATTTTATCGTGACGTAATTTATTTTATCATTGTTGATTAATGTGCTTTTATAAAGTAAATAAATCATGTTTATTAAGTTATTTGGGGATGTGACAAAAGGGGGTCATTTATTAGAGTATTTTGTCATTTGGAGTTTGTTATTTTGATTGAGTGCAAGTGACTTGGAGTTTTGTACATTCTATCTTGCCTTTGAAATTCGGATTTGGGATTAAGGGTCATTTTTGGAGGCTTGTGGGACAAGCTAAGCTTGTCCCACACCTCTTAATTTCATATACCAACTCTGCCTATGGATTGGGGGTCAAAAATAGACCCCATTATGTGTTTTTTAAGACAAAGGAGACATTAATTGCACTTTTCTTACATGAGTTTTAAATTTTATCCTTAGGGGGTGTGGGTTTGGATTGTGTGTGTAAGAGGTTTGTCATTCCTCTCAACCACCAATTTATTGTGCATTGGGGTTGAGGATTGACTGGTGATTTGGAGTTGAGGATGAGTGATTTGGCATTCTACATGGAGCCACCTCACCTTCCTCTCTCCTTTTTTCTACGTATGCAAGTTATTTTGTTTGTTTAGGGGTTACTTCACTTCATTTGGGCTCTTGTTTTTTTGGAGTTAGAGGATTTTGGAGTGCTTGTGGATTTATTTTGGAGCTTGTTGGTGTTGGATTGTGCTTGAAGGATCGTATTGTGTGACTCTTGGATCAAACTCTACCATGGAAAGGTAGGAGCTACACCCTTGTTTTAATTGTTTTCTTTTATATGTGTATATGTGTATGTTATTGAATATTTTGGTATGCTTGTTGGGTTCTTGGGTAGATTGTCCAAGTATGGTTTAGGAGAAGGCTATATGGATCTTATATTTAGGGAGGCATAAGAGATTATTTCATGTTTTTTAGGGATTTGGGTTGGGTGTCCCACTTTGGACAAGAAAATGCTTGCATTTCTTACTTGGTTCTTATGAAGGAGGCATAAGAGATTGTAGGGAGGCATAAGAGAATATTAAGTGATGCATAAGAGTTGTGTAGGGGTTTTGATATGTATATTGGATGGATTTTAGGTGGGAACCTAATTTTTATTGGGAGGCATAAGTGATCTCCTCATAGATCCTTGCTCCATTGGATTTGCATTTTCAAGCCTTGTATATTTTGTTAGTCTCCTTCTTGTGATTGTATTTTGTGTTGATTGTGTTTTTAAATGGTTGTTAAATATTTGTATTGTGATGTGGAAGATTTGTAATAGTTTCCATGAGTTGGATCCACCTTTTATTACATTATGGTTGGGGATCGGGGGCAAATGAGGAGGATAGCTTCTTGTCCTCATTAGATTATTGGTTGGGTGGAGAGTGTTGCCTCTCCCCCATTTTTGTTGTTGTGATCAAGTTAGGACGTATGGTGGAGATCTTGTTGGTGATGTGAAATTTGGAACATTTGTTGAAGTCCAAAACAAATCCTTCCTTGTGAGAAAACCTTATTTTTATTTCCACTTAAGGTGGAAGACTTGTATTATTGTATTTTTAAAAGAAATGTTGCATGATAAGTTGCATTTACCAAGTTGTATCAATTTTTTTTAAGGAAGCTCATTACGGAATGTGTATTTCCCTTTCTCCTAAAATTTTACTACGTAAAAGAATGAATTATAGTTGATATCATGTTTAAAATTTTACTTGTAATGAAAAATAAAGAGAAAGCTCATTATTCCTTGTGGAAGTTGCATTTTTGTAAGAGTGAAGGAAGAACATAGAAGTTGTAAAATATTAATAGTGTAGGCATAGAAAACTTGATTGTGGAACAAAGTTGATTGTAGTTATTTGAACAAATGGTTGTAGTAAAAATGGAAAGATGCAATAAATTTTAAGTAAGTTATTATGTTGAAATATCACATTTTGTTGTGAAAAGGGAAAACAATGATAATGAGAATTAGATTAAGTTTCATTTCTTACTTTGAGTTGAAAACAATTTTGTGGGAAAAATAATCTTATAGATGTGTTTCTTGTCACTATAGAGATAGTAAATCTTTAAATGTAGTAATTCTAAGCATGGAATGAATAAATTGAATAACCTTTCAACTGGAGACTTTAGGAATATAAATGCAAACTAAGGAATATCTTTAGAACACTCAAGTAAATTTTATTTTTGGAAAAATTGTGGAAATGATGGTTCTGTTTCTGAAGAACATGACCACCACCCTGTACAGAGAGGTAGTTTCTGAACCACCACTCAGTCAAGGTAGCGGTTTTTGAATCGTTACCCAGGTAGGTCAGCAATCCCTAGACCGCTGGCCTTCTTGTGACAGTGGTTTCATCACTGACGGTATAAAAAGACAAATTTGTGTCTGTGTAAATTTTAACTAGGTTTAACTACAAATTTAAGCATGCAAAGTTAAGGAGGAAACCTCCAGCAAGCAATAAAGGAATAAATTCAATGTTTCAAACTTGTAAATATGTAAATGGGTATTTAAAATCATTCAATCTCGTGAATTACAAAATAAATTACGTTTCTTACCCAAATAGAAGACAAAAATGGAATTAGTTAAATCACAACTCCATATTTGGAGTGGAAATCCCTTCAATCTTCAAAGGGAAGACATTACAATAATAAACCCATAACCTGAACTAAAATAAGCTTGAATTTGTAAATTCCTCTATGGTTCTTCCTTCCCTTTCTCCCATGGCTTCCATTTCTCCAACTAGCAAATTAAACAAAAGAGAAGTGACCAAATGAGGAGGCTAGGGAAAAGAAAAAGGTTTTAATAAAATCTCATAAGGATAGTTAGGGTAAGTCTAGAGCCCTAGTATCTAGTGGCCACATTGATTTTATCCAAGGGTTGAGGATCAACCATACAATTGTTAGGTAAGAATGAATATTACAGTGTTTTAAATAATTTTGTTATCCAAAATCCACCCCTAAAGGTAATTTTGATAACCCGTAGCATTTTTTCAGTCTTGAGCAGGAAGAAATGTTAAAAGCCAAAAAAATCAGGTTTCAGAGTTCCCTTTAGCTCTTTTCTAACCCCCCTATACAAGGAAAAAATTCAAGGAGTTAGCCAAAATTGAAAAAATCTAAAAAATTTAGCATGTTCTAGTGAAATGTGGAAAAATCGAATATTTTCATCCCAGACCACACACGGAACACATGGAAATGGGGGACCCGCAAAGCCAAAATTTCCACAGGTAGTTAAAATCAGGTAAATTTGACACGGGCGGTCTGTGGAATGTCAGGATAGTCGACACCCGTAAAGCCGAAATGGCCGATTTGCAAATGGAATCGGTAAAGTCAGGTTTTTTTGGCCCAGGCCGCATGGGTACGCGAGGAACGTCTCGGACCTTAAAAGTAAAAAAATCACAATTTAACGCCTTTAAAAACAATGTTCTAAGAACACTTTAAAAACTTAACACTTGACCCAAAAATTACGGCAATTTTTTTTTGTGTTTAAAGTTAAAAGGTTAGAAGGGTGTAAACCCCTAGTGTGTATTAAATTAATTTTCCCCAATAATCTCAACTTTGCAATTGATGGACTAGGTCTATTTAAATGATTAAATATTCTTACTTTATCTCTAAGGTCGATTAATTAAGAACAGTTAGGAAAGTGCCATAATTTAATTTACTTCGTCAGGTGTTTTTCTCCTTTTGATTGAATATTCAAGTGCAAAATAATTAACCTTATACTTAGTTATTTTAGTTTCTTTATCCTATTAGCTTAATGTCCATCTCATTAATTTCCTAAAACATACTAGGACTGATATTGACTTTGCACACCAAGGTACTTAAATGGCCCCTTTCACCCATCTACACATACCTTAAAATTTAATTAAACCATTTATAAAATTCATTACTACCAACAAAAGTAGGGTTGATCCTCAACCCTTGGATCAATTCAATTGTGGCCACTAGATCCTAGGGTTCTAAACTAAACCTAAATATCCTTATGCATTCTTATTGAATCATTTTCCTACCCTATTCTCCTCATTTGGTCTATTTTCTTTTGTTTATTTTGTAGGTTGGAGAAATGGAAGTCATCAAGAATTTCGCGCTTGTTACCTGTCCAAGTTAATGCACCAAACTAAACACAAAAACCCTGAAAAACCTCAATGAAATCGATACCTGATGAAGATGTAGACGGATGAGGAAGCCGATGTAGATAAGACGGGCGCACACGAGCAATTCGCACAATAGATCCGAATAACCTGCAAAACACCAATGCTTGACAGAAAAAGACCACGTTAAAAGATATTTAAGTGGACTGCCCGAGAAGCGGATCCGAGAAGCGATAAGCTTCCTCGGCGGATGTCAGTCCACGTTTTCAATTAAGAAAAGAAGCATACATGATAAAAGATGTAAATAAAGACTAGATTTTCTGATTGCAGTAATAAGACAGAATCTAAACAGCAGACAGAAAGTACAGAAAACAGGGAACTAGGAAATAATGTTGGATTTGTGTTACCTGTGCCCTTTTTACCTGTCTGCAGTGGAAATCGGCGTCGACTGGGTAGGATCAGCGATCGACTGATATGATCGGCGTCGATTGAGAAGAATCGGCGTCGACTGGGTGCGGTCGGCGTCGACTGGAGGCAGATCGATCGATCAGAGACTGTGCGATAAGATTCGGGAATTGGAAGGTGAATGTGGTCTGTTGGATGTGCCGAAGTTGGCGAGACACTGGAACAGAGTCACCAGATGATAGATGGTGGTGTGCGATGTTGATATGACAGGGACAGAGTAATGGTGCTCCTCTCAGGGATTGGTTCGGACAGGATCTGTCCCTAATTTGATACGATTGATGCTAAGAAGATCTCTCTTTCTCCCAACCTGTATCTCTTTCACGATCTGTCTCTTTTGCTCTCGCTCTGTTCGCTTTCTTTCACTCGTTCGTGATCTCTTTTCGGTCTCTTTCGGTCTCCTCCCTTCTCTTCGGTCTCTAGAACTGAGTTCTGGACTTGCTGCTTTTATAATCGGCGCCGCTCCTAGAAAATCGGCGCCGACCATATGGGTCGGCGCCGATCGCGGAAAAGACTCCCGAGGTGGCCAAAAATGATCGATTTCGAGAAAGATGAGACTTATCCTGACTACGGAAAAATATCCCACTTAGGGAAGATTAAAAATAGATGTGATACATAGATAGAATAAATTTGGGGTGGATAAGTGATTAAGATGCATGGGGAGAAGTGTAATTAAATATTTAATATTTAATCACTCATGGGCAAGATATGATGGGGTGAATTAAATCTAGAGTAAGTGATTAAATCACAAATTGGATAATATCCCAAGGGGATAATTGGTGACGTAAACGTGCCCCAGGTTACCTAAGCAGGTAAACGAATGAGAGGGACCACTAAATTGGGTAACCAATTTTAAGTGTCTACATTTTTCCCCTTTTTGTCAAGTAACTTGCGATAAGCAAGGTTATGAGACAAAAACAAGGAGACGGAAGAAGAGAAGAATTTGTGATGATGTGATCCCCCTCAAACTAGGGATGGGATGGATGATAAAACAGACGATCCCGAGTTTGAAAAAGGTAGATGGAAACGCAGGATGCCCCAGTCGGATGTCTGGAGTAGATCTTATCATTGATGACGCATAAAAAAAATAAACAAAAAGGCAGCGACCTAAGGAACTCACATTGGTAGGGAAAACTAGCCGGTCTCTTCATGAGACGACGTTAGTGCCTACAGACCCATGAGTGTAAGGAGAACTGCAAAAATAGTCAGCATCTAAAGAGAGACACATTGGTAGGGACAACTAGACAGTCTATAAATCAGACGACGTTAGTGCCTCTAGACCCGCGTAACTCTAAGCGGCCAAACAAAAAGCGAGTGCTCCACGCAAAGGGAACAAACTCGAAATAGATGGTGATATCGAAAATATGTGCTAAAAGGCAAAATTCAGCACACAATAATGATCAGATAGACAAGCCAAGCATCAACACTATGGCAAAAAAGATACGGCAAATCGGCGTCGATCAGACTAATCGGCGCTGAGTATAAATAGACCGATAGATGATGATATAGATGTGATTTGATAGACATAGATGATAGAGGATATAAATAAATATGATTTGATGTGATGGGATAGATATGGACTGATAGAGGATAGAAATAGATGTGATTTGATGTAATTGATATAGACTGATAGATGGTAGAAATAGATGTGATTATATAGATATAGACTGATAGAGGATAAAAATAGATGTGATTGGATAGATATAGACTGATAGATGATAGAAATAGATGATGATTAGATAGATGAAATGTGGATAGATGTGATTGGATAGATATGGACTGATAAATGATAGATGTGATGTGGATTAGAACTTTGATAGATAGATATAATGTACCTTGGATGTACATGTGTTCAAATGTTTGGATTAGATATGGATAGATAGACAGATGTAATGTACCTTGGATGTACATTTTGGTGGATAGATTGATGGATGTGATTGATATATAGATTAGATGTACATATTTTAAATATTTTGATGGATAGATAGATAGATGTGTTTGATGTATAGATTAGATATAATGTACCTTAGATGTACATATTTTAAATATTTTGATGGATAGATAGATAGATGTGTTTGATGTATAGATAGATGTAATTTTAATGAGAAATGAATAAAGATAGATGTTTTGATGGATAAGAGGAATTTTGATAGAAGATAAAATGTGATTGAATTAACATGTGAAATGTCAATTTACCAGGATGCAAGAGCCAAAGATGTAAATGGAAACAACCGTGACTTAGAAGAGAAGACACTACCGGAAAAGAAGGGAAATGATAAGTCGGACTTCCAACCGACCATAGATAAAATCCAGAAAGGAAACCAAAAGACCAAGCATATAAGGCCCTATATAAGATTAAAATAAACCTGACACTAACTAGTCGCAAACCAGATCTAGGATAGAAATGGAAAGAAGTAAGTAAGTATCTTGTCGGAACTTACAAGGGACAGAATACATGTCCATGATAGGAAAATAAGATTCTCCATATGATCGACAAAAAGGTCCTAAATCTCAGCTTCATGATGTTGATAGAAAAGCAAACTGATCAATGCGGGAAGTTTGCTTGATATGGAAAGACTGATCGATGCGGGAAGTCTTTCAGTGATGCTAAAAAGTGTATAAAACTGACTGGAAGGCTGATTGATTACAAGAAGCCTTGAATATTTCTTTGAGAAACAACCGTCCTTCAAGGGAGCGGTCTGTATTTTGAATTTGAATGATAGCCATCCTTCGAGGGTATGGTCTATGTTTTTAGAATGGTCTTTTTGATTCACTTGGTAATATATGGATAGCTGTCCTTCAAGGGATCAGTCTATCTTTTGGATAGCATCTTTTTCTTTTCTTTCTCTTTTTTTTTTTTTTTTTTTTTTTTGAAACTCTTTGGAAGAAGCTGAGTTTAGACCTAGATAGATCAGATGAAGGGGAGAAGAACATAGAAGAACATGTACTCATGCCCCGAGTAGATCCGATTAAGATAAGTACTTGGGACAGATGAAGTGGTGATTAAGGTATTCCTACCATGAGGAGGAACATATCCAAAAGAAATGTGCAATGAGTAGAGCCGCGATACTCATATTTAAGGTAGATGAGGCAATAGGCGGAGAACCACACGATTTCAAATCACCACGAAAGTAGATGACTGGTTATTAGGACGGATGGAAGATCTGAGTTGCGACTAGATTTGTGTATGATAGATTTTAACAATAGAAGGGCCGTAAATGCAAAGCATTAAGAGGTTCCGCTTCAGGGATACCATCCATGGAGGATAAACGATAAGCCCTAGACCCATATTTATGAGTGATAATGTAGGGGCCCATCCAGTTGGGAGCAAACTTACCCACGTTGACTCCTTTCGAGTGTAGTGACATTTTGATTTTCCTTAAGAACAAGGTCACCAATTTTGAAGTCACGGTGTTGCACAGTGCTTGTTATAAGCACGCTTGACTCACTCAAGATAGATGATGATGCTCAAGAGCGTTGAGACGCCGCTCATCTAATGATTCAAGTTGTGCTAGACGATTTTGACGATAGTCCTCATAGACAAATTCTCTGAGAGAAACACGGAGAGATGGGATGCTCAAGAGCGTTAAGACGCCGCTCATCTAATAATTCAAGTTGTGCTAGACGATTTTGACGATAATCCTCATCGGAGACAAATCAACTATGGGTTTAGCCTTTGTTGAAGAAAGAGGGATAGCTTCTACCCTCTGAGAGGAACACGGAGAGATGGAGGGATGGGTGCGACTGATGTAATAGACAGCTTGTTCTTTACCACAAGTGTCCCGATGCGAGATCATGGCTCCCAGAGCATGGTCAGTCACAGAGATATAAAGATAGAAAGGCTACCCCTCGCGTGGAGGTGTAAGCACAGGTGGAGAAAGAAGATAAGCTTTGAGATCATCAAAGGCCTTTTGGCAATGCTCATCCCATTCAAAATGAACATTCTTACGGAGAAGATGGTGAAAAGGTTGACAACGGTCCGACAATTGGGAGATAAAACAACGCACTGATTGAAGACGTCCTTGGAGACTGCGGAGTTGCTTTAAGTTAGACGGGGAGAGGCATCTCAAGGATGGCTTTTATTTTTGCGGGGGTCGACTTCAATACCCCTGATGGAAATGATAAAACCTAAAAGTTTACCAGTGAGGACGCCAAACACGCATTTAGATGGATTTAGACGAAGACAAAAGCGGATAAGCCTCTCAAAGAGAGGTGCAAGGATGAAAAGATGATCCTGACGACGTTTGGACTTGCCGAGGAGATCGTCAACATAATCCTCCACAGTTTTGTGCAAGAGATCATGGAAGATGTAGGTCATTGCTCGTTGATAGGTTGCTCCTGCGTTCTTAAGACCAAAAGGCATGACACGATAGCAAAAGGGTCCCCCAAGGAGTTATGAAGGAAGTCTTGTGTTGGTCTTCTGGTGCGATGAGGATTTGATTATATCCAGAGAAACCGTCCATAAGAGAAAGCATCTCATGACCCGCAGTTAAATCTACGAGTTGGTCGATATTAGGAAGAGGAAAATCATCCTTTGGACAGGAAAGATTAAGATCCCAGAAGTCGGTACAAATTCGAATCTTCCCAGTAGCCTTAGTTACTGGGTACTCTACATTGGACACCCATTGTGGATAATCGATGGGTTGGATGAAGTTAGCCGAGAGCAAGCGCTGTAATTCTTCTTTAACAAGAAGGGCTACTCTAGGGTGCATTTTACGCAGTTTTTGCTTGACTGGTTTGATGTTGGGAAGAGGTAACGATATTGTGGACCACAATATCGGGATTGAGTCCTGGCATATCCTCATATGACCAAGCAAAGGCTTGACGATGTTTTGAAAGAAGAGCGGTAAAGTCCCCTAATTCCTGTGGATTAAGGGATTGGCCGACCTTAATGATGCGAGGGTCTTCAGAAGTCCCTATATTAAGGTCGATAGTGGCTTCGTTGAGAAGGGTAGACGTGTCAGAAGGAATAGTTTTGGGAAGATATGAATCCTCTGCCCCTAGATAGGTGAGGACAGAATCGTCATCTGCACAGTGGATAGTGTTGATAGTAGGAGAGTCGTCTCCAACTATTTCAAGGAAGATTAATGGTATAGAAGCGGACCGATTGTTAGTCTCGTAGGCTAACGGCCCTAAGGAAATGGTATTGATCAAAAAAAAAAAATTTAGGTGGGATGGCGATGTCATCGTCCACATCAAGTGATGCTTCTGACTTAGTGGGGGAAGGTGGTTCTTTAGTAGGAAGAGGCTCATCAGGAATAGTGACAGTGGCCTTTGAAAGGGGTTTAAACCCTAAACCAAATTTCTGATGTGGCATGAGAGTAGGAATGGACTTGAGGTCATGTATACCTTGTTCATATTTTCCCAGGCCAAAAACCTTTCCACGCGCATCGATATAGATAAGTTTTTGCAAACGTGGGATTCTGTAGATAATTCAAACCCTGTTGAGTAAGGTTTGGTCTTAGGAGGAGAATCTGGGCGATAGTGAGGCGTATCAAGACCACCGTAGATGAAATTGGTTCTGTTGATTGGGCAAACCAATGGTGACGATGCGACCGAGACCTGGTTGATATTCAGGTTGTTTGTCTGGTCTACCATACTCATTAGGTTTGAGATGGGCATCGAAAGAAAAGAGAGGAAGCTCTCCTAGTGAGAAACGCTGCAATGTCTCTTCCAGATTTTGTAAATCCGGTAGTTTGGTTGCAGGTATAGAAGAAAATGAGGCCCCGTCAGGGGAGAACATGGATTTTCTTTTAAAGGGACAGATCTTGTGGTCATGTCGCATTGTGCGGAAGGAAAAGGATCTCCTGGATGAGTATATATTTTGCCCTCATATTGATATTTTTAGGCATCGATGGAGGGTGGATGGGACACAATGCATTGCGCGAATCCAGGAGCGTCCGAGGATCATGTTATAGTGGAATTTTCCTTCGACAATGTAGAAGAGGTTCATGAAGCAGCTTCTTACCTACTTGAATGGGTAAGACCACAGTTCCTAAAGTGACTGCTAGCTGATCGTTAAATGATCGAAGGGCGAAAGGCGGGGGAGACACTACATTCTTTGGTAACTTAAGTTGTTCGAATGTAATGATGCGAGGAGATGACGTTGAGTGCAGCTCCACTATCGATCATGACACGTTTTAAGGTAGTGTTATTGATTTGGACAGTGATGAAGAGGGGAGCCTCCAAATCTTCAGAAGAAAGAGAGAAGGAATTTCCGAATCCTCGAAAGAAAATGGCGGTTGATAGTAGGTCCATTCAGTCCAACAACCAACTCGAAGGGGCTGGGGCTCATCCGAATTCACTGCGATGCGACGCAGATTATCGATCAAAGCTTGGCGATGTTGTGGAGAGGATTGGATGAGGTCAAAAAGAGACATTTTGACCGGAGCCTGGGTGAGTTGTTTCATAACACTCTCCTCAACAAACACAGGAACTTGAGCCCGAGGTGCAGCACGAATAGAGACCCTGGGTCGTGGTGCTGATGAGGAAGGAGAAACGCCTTTAGGGGCTGCAGAAATGACAACCCGTGGTCGAGATGCTGAAGATGAAGGTGGGTTATAGTGTTGGGTTCTAGTGGCGATATGGATTGTGTCAATTTGAGAAGGAGGAAGATCAAGTGGAGCGGAGTCACCAGAGGTCCGAGTGGATGGTTGAGGTTTGGATGGGGCTAAGGTGATAGGAGGTAATTGTTCCTCCTCTAGCAAAAGGTCACTTTCCTCCAGAAGGTTCTTGATAACGGCTTGAAGAGCTTTACACCCCTCAGTGTCATGACCCGGGGTACGGTGGTAAGCACAAATCAGATCAGAGTTAAACCAAGTAGGCTTCACTCCTTTAGGGTTATAAGTTTTAATCGGAGGAAGGGTTATGGATGAAGATCGGATAAGTTGATGAAGGATTTCGGTATAGAATCCGGTAGACGAAGAGGAGGATAGAGATGATGGAGATGGTTCTTTCAAATTAACCGACTGCCGAGGTAAAAGGACTTGCATATTAGGTTTAACATTCTCTTTAGGGATCCTCTTGTTTGTTTGGACATTTGGAGGAGCAGTCTTGGGCACTTGAGATGGGAGCAAGTGAGACATGATTGACCTTTGGTGGAGGAGGAGCCCCTAAAATAGATTTTGAAGGTGATGGAGATGTGACAAATTTTGCGGTCTTTGGAGACAAAGGGGGTTGTTTGGTTGAATTTACTGAAGATTTAGGCAATGTAGATTTAGACGGGGAAGAAGCCCCCAGAGTAAGTGTAGTCGGAGGAACATAGGGTGCCTTGGTTTTTGGTAACGAAGATGATGATCCTGCTAGAAGAGGTGACGTCTTTTTAGTAGGTAAGTCTATTTTCCGGGGTATTGGTGAAGAAGAAGACGATGGCTTTGATAAGTGTGTAGAAGAAAACGCCTTCTCAGCGGGCAAATCCAATCGTTTATGAGGCGTAGAGAGAGATTTTTGTGGAAGAGCACCAAGAGTTTTGATGGTCCGAAATATGGGCTTTCCTTTTTCGGGGATGGTGACGACTTCAACGGCATAAGGTGATTGTAACCTTTTTGGAGGAAGCAGGTGGGGAGATACTGATGGTATAATGTTAGATTTTGGTTGTCTCGGTTTAGGTTCAGGAACCGAGCGTATAGATGTTGGTGCTACTTCTTTTGATTTTTCTTTAATAGGTGAAGTAACATTAGTGATGGAAGAAGTAAGTGATGAAGAAGTTCCTTGCGAAGGGACCACTTTTGGTGTAGTGATCATGGGTGGAACTACCGTAGGAAAAGAGATAGGAAGGGTCAAAATTGAAGATGCTTCCGTTGAAGTCGGTACGATTATAGGTACGTTTACCAAGGGCATAGTTGTAGCGGGAATGGGAGCAACAGAATTGGATGTGTCTGTAGTGGAAACTCGAAGGGATGTAATTGCCTCGAGCATTGAAAGGATGTTTGATGATGAGACAGATGAGGATGACACTGTCTCGGGTATGGGTGGAAGGTTAGACAAAGGAACGGAGCGAGATGACTCCGTGCTAAGCAATGTAGGAATATTCAAAGGTGGGTTATCTGAAGATGGAGGAATTCCAGTGATTGGTGAAGTGGAAGAGGGTTCTGATTCAATTGCTGCATTTGTAGATGACGTGGTTTCAGAAGAAGAGTCCTCAGTAGAGATGAAGTTGATGATGTGAGTGTTTGATTTTTGAGATTCTGAAGCATTATGGTTCGGGGCATGATTGGGAAAAGGTTGTTTAAAAACGTCCAGTGCTTGATTTGGGGGAGCATTTGGGTTATCCAGAATGAGCTCGCCTTTATCAATGAATTTTTGGACAAGGTTTTTGAAAGTCTGACATCGTTCGATGTCATGACCCTTGGTTCTATGATAGTGGCAAAAATCGTTTTCCCTGTACCAAAATGGACGTTCTTGGCTTTCATCGATGTTCCTAATGGGGGGAAGCTCGATCATTCGAACCTCCAACATTTTTTCTAAGATAGAGGCATATGATTCCCCCAATGGAGCGAAGGATCGAGATGATGAAGCCCCTTTTCGAGTAGATGAAGGGTCTCTTCGTGGTGGTTGATTAGGATTACTATCGGTTCTGGATGTTTTTAATACGATAGCATTGGTGGACCCTTGATTCTTATCTTTAGGAGGGAAAGAATTTGGTTTGGTGAACCGAGAGAAATCTGGTTTAGATTTGGAGCGAAGTTTTAGCTTTCCTTGTTCAATGGCACGAGATTCGAGTTTGCGTGCCATCGTGAAGGCTTCCTCAAAGGTATGAAAGGTTTGGATCCTTAACGTGGAAGAAATGTGACTAGCACAAGATCGGGTGAACAACTCGATCTGTTGGGATTGAGGAAGGGAGAAGGACAATTGGTTGATTATCCCTCTCCAACGAGCGACAAAGTCTGCAATAGACTCATCATCGAATTGGCGAATGTTGTAAAGATCTGTAATTGAGATCTTATGGGCAATATTTATTGAAAAGTTTTCAACAAACATCTGGGCCAATTGAGAGAAAGACAATAATGAATGTTGAGGAATATTATTGTACCAGTCCAAAGCGGGACCCGCTAGAGACATAGGAAAGGTGCGGAGCATGAGTTCCTGATCCTGGACGATGAGGTAGCAAGCATGTTTGAATGCTCGCAGATGTTGTTGGGGGTCTTCCCGACTATGAAATTTTGAGAATTTGGGAAGTTCCCATTGGGGAGGATAAGGCTTAAAAGCCACCGAAGGATGAATGGGTTCATTGCACACTTCTTCAAAGGAGTATGAAGGACGTGCTCCTTTTGTGGAGGCTTCCAAGTCTGCAATTTTCTTGAAGAGAATTTGAACCACATCCGATTGAGGAGGCGGTACATTGGTATGTCCTACATAAGAAGCAAGTGGTGGATGTTGTTGAGGTGTCAATGGGGGATTCATCTGTTGTTGGATAGGATGATAAGAGGAATAACCAGGTGTTCTGGGTGACATCGGGTGGGGTATTTGCTGTGAGGCAGCTTGCGTATAGGCAGGCTGTGAGATAGTAAGTGGTTGAGCAAATAAAGGTTGGGTGACGGATGGAGCCTGTGATTGGTGGACTCCTATGTTTGTTGATTGGATTGGGACAGATTGAGGAATATGGGTGTTGGTTGGATTGGACATGTTGGGGAACAAGACCTGATAGGGGCCTTCTACTGCCGAATTAGGTATCAAGGGTGCCGATACTAGAGGATGGGGTGAATGTCACAGTCGCTGGAATATTGGAAGAAAGACCCCCTAGAGGAAGAGAAGTAGGAGCCAACTGACTATTCGGAGGGGGTTGGTTCATGAAGAGGTATTGACCTTGGGACACGATGGGAGGGCATAGACGAATTGACGGCAATGTACTGGGTGTGCAGACGCATTTACTATAGCAAGGGCAGCAGACCTCTCAGAAATGGGTTGTGGATTATTCGAGGTAACTGCGGTGTTAGGGATAGGTAAGACTAATTGAGAACTAGTCGACATGGTAGGTGGAAGAGAAAAGGGAGGCATAGGGGCCTCGCCTTCTCCGTGGCTCGAGGCAAGAGAGATGGTGCAAACTGCTCTAAAGAGGCCTGGGATGATCCACGAGGATAATTGTACACTTGTTGGGTTGGTGGGTCTTGGTCAGATATTTGGATCGACTTGTGTACTAGGTAGTCCATGAGGGCTATTGGATTGTTGATCGAGGAAAGCCTGAAATTCAGGATCCCCGTGAGGAACATACTCCGAGCCAGATTGATATCTCGGAGGGACTAGGAGAAGCTGGACGTGATGGAGGCGCTTTGGTTTGATAGAAGGGATTATACGACCATGACGGGGAACCAACTAACAGTGGTCCTGAGGAAGATTGGAGGGGTGCCGAAACATCCACGCTGGTGGTGATTTTGGAGGAAGAAGGAACCTGTTGGGCCATTTTCCTAGATTGTGACCGGGTGATAACCGTCATAAACAAGCAAGAAAGAAGATTGTCCTAACTAATGCACAAACAATTCAAGCAGCGCAAGTGATTATCTCCTTTAAATTTTGATGCTTTTAAGAAAAGAAAATGTTAGGGAAGGCTTTTTAGAACAGGAACTACTCAGATAGCCAAACTAAGGATGGTTTGGGTAATGTTTGGTGAGGAGTCCGAAGGCACTTCAGTAAAAGACCGGTACGTGGCTTGGTATAGGGGCCTACCCCCGCACTTCACACACTGCTGCGATAAGGGAGTCGGGTGCTTTGCCAATATATACCAAAATCTTTCGTGAATTTATAGCGCGGCCGAGTACCGCGTAGGCTCTTCCTCTTGGATATCACTTCCAAGTAGGCGAGGCCAGGGAAGGAGGTTTTGTTTAGATGCTTTATTACCTAGTGATTTTTGGCTTTGTGTGCAAGGGTGAAAAATAAAAATCAAATAGTGTCACTACCGATTTTGATCAATTTTCCAGCCTATTTAAAACTAGGTGAAAAGCATGCAGCAATGACAAAGGAAAATGTTCTTTTTAAGCACATAAAAATGAAGTGTTTGATTTCGATGAAAAACAAGCCAAACAGATTCTTTCCCCAAATGCGATTAGGTTCTTTTTAAGCACCAAAAACTGAAGTGTTTGGATGTGATAGACAACCAACAAAGAAATCCTAAAAAGGAGAAAACACCGAAAAGAGGAATACTTGTAGGTTTAGCTCTCCAAGGTGTGTGGACTTCAAAAAGCGCGTTGTTGAGCTCTTTCCCCTCGAACAATCCCCCGAACAAGCAAAGTGCTCCGCAAGAAAAGATCAAGCAAACAACAAACAAGATCCGGAAAGATACATCCAGATAATGGCGAAACCGAAAATTTCTATTTCAAGGAAATAGAAAAATTTCAAGATAATGATTTCGCCTAAAAGCAAGATTGAACTGATGAACAGAAATGCTCCATAGGACTGATAGAAATCAGTGAAGAAAGGAATATAGTTCAAAACTAAAAAAAAAGAAATGAACTTACCAATAAGGGACCTTTGGTTGGGTCCCACCGGCGTGCCAGAATGTAGATCAAGAATTTCGCGCTTGTTACCTGTCCCAGTTAATGCACCGAACTAAACACAAAAACCCTGAAAAACCTCAATGAAATTGATACCTGATGAAGATGTAGACGGATGAGGAAGCCGATGTAGATAAGACAGGCGCACACGAGCAATTCGCACGATTGATCCGAAGTAACTGCAGAACACCGATGCTTGACCAGAAAAATACCACGTTAAAAGATATTTAGTGGACTGCCCGAAGAAGCGGGTCTGAGAAGCGATAAGCTCCTCGGAGGATGTCAGTCCACGTTTTCAATTAAGAAAGAAGCATACTGATAAAAGATGTAAATAAAGACTAGATTTTCTGATTACAGTAATAACCGAATCTAAACAGCAGACAGAAAGTACAGAAAACAGGGAACTATGAAATAAATGCTGGATTATGTGTCACCTGTATCCTTTTACCTATCTGCAGAGAAATCAGCAGTCGACTGGATAGACATCGCGTCGATTGAGATTGGTCGTCGTCGATTGAGTAGGATCGGCGTCGACTGGATAAGATCGGCGTCGAATTGAGACAGATCAATCAATCAGGACTGTGCGAACAAGATTCGGGAATTGGAAGGTGAATGTGGTCTGCTGGATGTGCCGAAGTTGGCGAGATACTGGAACAGAGTCACCAGTGATAATTGGCCGTGACAGGGACAGAGTACGGTGCTCCTCTCAGGGATTGATTCGACACGATCCGCCTAATTTGAGACAATTGATGCTAAGAAGATCTCTCTTTCTCACAACCTGTATCTCTCTCGCTCCTGTTCGGTCTCTTCGGTCGTTCAGTAGTCTCTTTTCGGTCCCTCCCGTGCTTCCGTCCGTAGAACTGAGTTCTGGACTTGCTTTTATAATCGGCGCCGCTCCTAGAAAATCGGCGCCGACCATATGGGTCGGCGCCGATCGCGGAAAAGACTCCCGAGATGGCCAAATTGATTGATTAGAGAAAGATAAGACTTATCCCGACTACGGAAAACATCCCGCTTAGGGAAGATTAAAAATAGATGTGATACATAGATAGAATAAATTTGGGGTGGATAAGTGATTAAGATGCATGGGAAGAAGCGTAATTAAATATTTAATATTTAATCACTCATGGGTAAGATGTGATAGGGTGAATTAAATTTGGAATAAGTGATTAAATCACAAATTGGATAATATCCCAAGGGGATAGTTGGTGACGTAAACGTGCCCCAGGTTACCTAAGCAAGTAAATGGATGAGGAGGGACACTAAATTGAGTAACCAATTTTAAGTGTCTACACCTACATTAGTTGACGTACTGTAGTAGGTTAGAGAATTGACTCTCATACTCGGCTACATTCATCGATGCCTGACGGAGGTCGTGAAACTCATCTATCCGCTACTGTATAGACTATTATCCAAAATTCACCCCTCAATGTAATTTTGATATCATGCATCAAATTATTCAGTCCCGAGCAAGTAGAAATGATTCAAGGCCCGAAATCATGTTTCTGGGGCCCCCTAGGCCTTCTCTCTAAACTCTCCCATCTAAGAAAAAATTCCCAATGAGTAGTAGAAAAAATGGAAAAAATACAAAAAAATAAGATTGCAGGATTGTTTTACGCATTTCGGGTCTGAAGGGTGCGGATCGTTCTAGTTTGGGTTGTACTGAGGTCATCGTACCAAGTTTGGGGCCGAATACAAAGAAAATCAGCTAATTCAGACATTTTTTGTTTCATGTGGTTGGGATAGCCGGGGAAAAAAGTACACGTGGGGTGCAAATCGGTCGATTGCCGCAAGCCGGATCTATTGCGGGTAGTTCGAAAGATTTTCATCCAAGACAACTGAGACAAAAGTACGCGCGGGACGCGAAAAGGTGAAAAGGCCGCAAAGAGAGACAAGGAAGCCTGATTTGGCTGATGCGGAAGAATGTGTCCGGGACAGCCGGGACAAAAGTACGCGTGGGATGCGAAATCCGAAACGGCCGAAGGCAAGAAGAAAGTCAACATTTGACCCATGAACTTCAAACGGCCATAACTTTTGACTCAAGCTCTCGATTTTCACAAATTGGACTTTCTGGAATGAGAAAGACGTCCTCTTACGCCACAATTTTCTTATTTTTAACTAGGGTAGATATATTTAAAAAAAATAAACATATTCAAGCTCCAGTCAGTTAATGCTCATTCCTGTCAAATGAACAGAAAACGCCTGCCAGACCCAAAATAGCTGACCCCACTCATAAGGCCATAACTTTTGCATTTCTCAACGAAATCAACACAAAAATTGTTCCGTTGGAATCATGGCTCCGATTCCAACGTACATAAATCAATAAATTCCATATTGATGAGAAATTGATGGGGGATTTTCATAAAACGTGGCCATGTTCATAACAATGTTTTATTTGGTATTTGGGAGTGGTAATTAAGAGACATGGTCACCATTCTTCTCTGCTGCAGCACCTGGGATAGTATGGGGAGAATTTTTCAAATAATATATAATCATTTTACTCATTTAATGCTCTTATAAGTGGTTGAAGGACAGATTTCGGATTTCCATTTTCCCTTCTCTCTCTCTTTCTCATTTTTCTATAAATTGGAGTGGTTGGGCTCATTGTAAAAGGGGTAGTTTTTATAGCAAAGCTCTACCAAAATTGCTTTGTGAATCCAATGTGCTGCAGGCCCTTGTGGTGGACTCCTTGCATGGTGATCCAGGCCCTTATCTTATAACCAATTGAACTGTGCATATCAGGAAGCAATAAAATATAAGTTTGTGGATGCATATTCCCCTGATGTGTTTTCTTTGCACTCTTCTTGCCCCTTCAACCTTGATTACAAGAATATTGGTGTCTATTATTATGTTCTTGCAGGGATCCATTACTCATCGTGTAAGTTTGAAATATTGTTTGAATGCATTTTTCTAGATTATGGAGAACTGTCATCACCCCTTCTAGTGTGGCACTTCGCTTCTGTATCTCACACATTTGAAGACTACTCTCACACCCTCCTTTTCTGGTGTATCACTGCTTTAGTGTAGGCTTCATTTTATGCATTCTCTTTCCCTGGTCCCTTGGAAATTTAAATTAGATAGTTAGTTACCCCCTGCATTTAGAGTAGATTGTGGGCAGGTAGTTTAGGAGCAATAACCAGCTTTCTCTGGAGGTCTATCTCAAGTAGCAAGTCCCACAACTTGGAAATAGTGCCCATGTTATCCAATCACACATTGGTTCAAGTATATGCACTTGTTATAAATGGTAGGGGGTGTTGTGATTCGGTGATAAATAGACCTCCTGGGTAAATACCTACTCTTGAATGCTCCTCAAATAGCTCCCAGGTGACTGTCTTTGAATCAACATGGAGCTTCTACTCCTCAGTTGTCCACCAAACTCCTACTCCATCCCTTAGAAAGATGGATCACAACATGATATTTTGTGTTGCTAGTACAAGGAAAGAGCTTGAAGCATCTGCTCAAGCTCACCAACCAGGCCTATACTTGTAAACCTCTATAATCACCCAAATAGTGGGATGGTCATAGTTTTAGGATCTCCATGATATGATTTGCAAATGATGTCTAATGACCCCTAGGTCTCTCTGCATGCTCCTTCCTCTGTCTAGGGCTCTGAGACCTGTCCCTATGTCCTGAGATCATGTCCCCAATGTCCTGAGATCATGTCCTCTCTGTGGTGACTCTGCCCTAGCCAACTCTGCGTGAAAGTTCTCCGCCCTATACTCCTCGCTGTGTGAGGGGATACATGGGCACTACTGACGACTCCATGTCATGTCAGGAAATCATCCTCCCAAGGACCTCTACGTATGGCAGCATTACGTCCCGAAGCTTTTGTAGAATCTGAGGTAGAATGACCGCTACGTTCTTCTTTGGCGGTGGTATATCTAGTTCTATATGAAAATACCCCTTGTCTGATCCGTACCTCTTGCACATATTAAGGTGATAGTTAGTTCATTTCTCTAAACGCCTGTTTCATTTTTCTGAGTTTCTAATTTATACAATATCAAAACATTGTGGTTTTCTAGATTAAAAGAACCAAATTCAACTAGGTTAAATGTTCATATTTCATGTTTTCTAGGGTGTGCCCAGGGTCCAAGCTTTGAAAACCACGGCTCTGATACGAAGTGTAACACCCGCAAAAAATGACGTTCTGAGAACACGCTTCAACCTAACACTTAACTGAAAATGCGGCTAATTTTTATTTATTTATTGTTTAAGATCTAAAGGAGGTTAAGGAATAATGATGTTACAAGAGTGCTTAACCATTAGGGTTCATTACTCACAAACATTCCATGGGAAGGGGTAACTAAACAGGGTTTAATTCACTTAATTAGATGTTTTCTTTTCTAAAATTTCAAGTTCAATCTAATAAGGTTAGCCTTATGCTGAATTATTAAGTTCATTACTTTAATAGCTTTAAAGGATCCTTTATTAATTTCTACACATACTAAGGGTTCAAAGGGACATCACACCGCCCTAAGCAATTATAAGGCCCCACTCACCCATCTACACATTACCCTTAAGGATTTTATATAAACATTTAAAATATATTTCTTCATAATAAAAGGTAGGGTCAATTCTCCACCCTTGAATCAAATCCATACATAGACCACTAATTCATAAGGGTTCCAAGCTTAACCCAAATCCTGTATGAAATTCTATTTAAAACCTTTTCTCATTCTAATCTTCTCATTTGGTCCATTTCCTTTTGTTTAAAATTTGCAGGTTGAGAGAGGAGGGAGCCAGTGGAAGTGCAAGGAAGAGTCATGAAGGATGTTTTACAACAAGATTTGTCTAGATTTATGTTTAGTTTTAGTTATATTTTATGTAATCTATTTCCTTCAAGGATTGGGAGGGATTTCCTCCTACCAATCTGGTTTTTATTTCAAACTTAAAGTGGTATTGAGGTTTTAAATTTGGGGCAAACCCTACCCCCTTTGTTCATAAATGAAAGATTTCTTTTTAGATTCACCCATTTTGTGTGTTTTGTTGTTTCCATCCATAGAATTTCTCTTTTATTTTACTTGTTGTAGTAATAGGGTTAAATTTTTTCAACTTTAAAAATTTAGTGCAATCATGGTTAAATTTCACGCACACGGGCATGGTCCACAAAATTCTGCTCATAGTGATCTTAGAGTAGAACGAAGGTCATGGACCGCCGCCCCCTGTCTGTGGTGACAAAACCGTGGACTGCCGCCCTATTAAGCGGCGGTTGTAAACCGTCGCCTGACCTGGTCACAACACAGGACCTCCGCCATACTGAGTAGAGGTTTTTAGTGATCAATGCGGGAAGTTTGCTTGATATGGAAAGACTGATCGATGCGGGAAGTCTTTCAGTGATGCTAAAAAGTGTATAAACTGACTGGAAGGGCTGATTGATTACAAGAAGCCTTGAATATTTCTTTGAGAAACAGCCGTCCTTCAAGGGAGCGGTCTGTATTTGAATTTTTAATGATAGCCATCCTTCGAGGGTATGGTCTATATTTTAGAATTTTTGATTCACTTGATAATGTATGGATAGCTGTCCTTCAGGGATCAGTCTATCTTTTTGGATAGCATCTTTTTTTTTTTTTTTTTTTTTTTTTTTTTTTTTTTGAAACTTTTTGGAAGAAGCTGAGTTTAGACCTAGATAGATCAGATGGAGGGGAAGAGAGAGAACATAGAAGAACATGTACTCATGCCCCGAGTAGATCCAATTAAGATAAGTACTTGGGACAGATGAAGTGGTGATTAAGGTATTCCTACCATGAGGAGGAACATATCCAAAAGAAACGTGCAATGAGTAGAGCCGCGATACTCATATTTAAGGTAAACGAGGCAATAGGCGGAGAACCACACAATTTCAAATCACCACGAAAGTAGATGACTGGTTATTAGGACGGATGGAAGATCTGAGTTGCGACTAGATTTGTGTAAGATAGATTTTAACAAGAGAAGGGCCGTAAATGCAAAGCATTAAGAGGTTCGCTTCAGGGACCATCCATGGAAGATAAACGATAAGCCCCAGACCCATATTTATGAGTGATAATGTAGGGGCCCATCCAGTTGGGAGCAAACTTACCACGTTGACTCCTTTCGAGTGTAGTGACATTTTGATTTTCCTTAAGAACAAGGTCACCAATTTTGAAGTCACGGTGTTTCAAGTGCTTGTTATAAGCACGTTTGACACGCTCGAGATAGACTTGATGATGCTCAAGAGCGTTAGACGCCGCTCATCTAATAATTCAAGTTGTGCTAGACGATTTTGACGATAATCCTCATCGGAGACAAATTCTCTGAGAGAAACACGGAGAGATGGGATTTTTGGACTTCCAAAGGAAGGACAGCCTCAGACCCATAGACGAGAGAGAAGGGTAGTAGCACCAGTAGGAGTACGAATGCTAGTCCGATAAGCCCAGAGAGCAAAAGGGATATGTAAATGCCAATCCCTACCAGCTCGACTAGTTACCTTTGCGAGGATATTACGCAAAGTTTTATTGGAAGCTTCGGCTTGACCATTAGCTTGAGGATAGTATGGAGAAGAAAAACTGAGCTTGATATTGAAAGCATTGCAGAGATTCTGCAAATCAGCGTTCTTGAAAGACTTACCATTATCTGTGATTAGCTTGTGTGGAACGCCAAAGCGACAAATGATGTGTTGATAGACGAAATCAACTATGGGTTTAGCCTTTGTTGAAGAAAGAGGGATAGCTTCTACCCACTTAGTAAAGTACTCAGTGGCAGTAATGATAGAATGATGATGACGCTGTGAAGAACGGGATTGATTGATGAGACCAATAAGATCAAGACCCCACTGCGAAAAAGGCCACCACAAATCCGCCGCAGGTTGCAAAGCCTGACTAGGGATGTGCGTGAGATTGGAATGTTGCTGACACTTGACGCACTTCTTAGTGTATTCACAACAATCTTGATTAAGAGAAGGCCAATAATATCCCAAACGTAAGATGCGCGCTTAGCTACAGCTAAGCCACTAAAATGTCCACCACAGATACCGTCATGGACCTCCTGAATAGCTTTAGATGATTCATGGGTTTTGAGGCATCGAAGCAAAATACCATCAAAGCCGCGTTTGTAAAGAAGGCCGCCTAGAATAGTATAGCGGTTGGCGCGTTGGACAAAATCTTCTACCATTGGAGTCAGATCTGGAGGAAGGACCGAATGAGATAGATAATCAACTATCTGTTGATACCACTCATCCTGAGTATGGGTTGTGACAGCATTGATTGACGTTAGTTGCCCAAGATGAGATGGTTGATCTAATCGTTGCACAGCCACATAAAGACGCGAGTCTTCGGTAAAAGGCGGATAAGGAGGCTAAAGAGGCCATGGTATCTGCGAATCGATTTGCAGTACGAGGAATGGCTTGGATAGTGAACTTATCGAAAGATTGGAGTTGGGCAAGAACGATGTCACGATATTTTTGAAGGATATCATTCTTGCATTGATAGACACCCGTGACCTGGTTAACGATGAGTTCAGAATCACCAAAGATGTCAATATGACGAGCGCCGAGATTAATGGCATTTTGAAGACCTAAGACAAGAGCTTCGTACTCAGCCATATTATTGTGCACTCAAAGTTTAATTTGTGTGCAACTGGGATAGGCGTACCCCAAGGAGGAATCATCACGAAACCCGCACCTCCCCCTTGCTGGCATTTGGATCCATCAAAGAAGAGCTTTACTTTAAATGGAGATAGACCAAAATCAATTTGTTGGATATATTCATCGGGGAATTGAGCAAGGGGGTCTTGAGTGTCCGGAAGAGGAGCATCAGCTAATTGATCTGCAATAACCTGACCCTTGATAGACTTTTGCGGGATAAACTCGAGGTCAAATCAGTCATGAGCATAAGCCAACGAGTGATACGATCATTGTGATAAGGCTTTGCATGAATTGTCTTGAGGGGATTGACACTTGTGACAATGTAAGTTTTGTGATTAAGGAGATAATGACGAAGCTTAGAAGTTGCAAAGAAGAGAGCACAACATAGTTTTTCAGCTTCGGAGTAACGTGTTTCATCACTCATGGAGGGTGCGACTGATGTAATAGACAGCTTGTTCTTTACCACAAGTGTCCCGATGCGAGATCATGGCTCCCAGAGCATGGTCAGTCACAGAGATATAAAGATAGAAAGGCTCCCCCTCGCGTGGAGGTGTAAGCACAGGTGGAGAAAGAAGATAAGCTTTGAGATCATCAAAGGCCTTTTGGCAATGCTCATCCCATTCAAAATGAACATTCTTACGGAGGAGATGGTGAAAAGTTGACACACGGTCCGACAATTGGGAGATAAAACGACGCACTGATTGAAGACGTCCTTGGAGACTGCGGAGTTGCTTTAAGTTAGAAGGGGGGGGCATCTCAAGGATGGCTTTTATTTTTGCGGGGTCGACTTCAATACCCCTGATGGAAATGATAAAACCTAAAAGTTTACCAGTGAGAACGCCAAACACGCACTTAGCTGGATTTAGACGAAGACAGAAGCGGATAAGCCTCTCAAAGAGAGGTGCAAGGATGAAAAGATGATCCTGACGGCGTTTGGACTTGCCGAGGAGATCGTCAACATAATCCTCCACAGTTTTGTGTAAGAGATCATGGAAGGAAGATGTAGGTCATTGCTCGTTGATAGGTTGCTCCTGCGTTCTTAAGGCCAAAAGGCATGACACGATAGCAAAAGGTCCCCCAAGGAGTTATGAAGGAAGTCTTATGTTGGTCTTCTGGTGCGATGAGGATTTTTGATTATATCCAGAGAAAACCATCCATAAGAGAAAGCATCTCATGACCCGCAGTTAAATCTACGAGTTGGTCGATATTAGGAAGAGGAAAATCATCCTTTGGACAGGCAAGATTAAGATCCCGGAAGTCGGTACAAATTCGAATTTTCCCAGTAGCCTTAGTTACTGGTACTACATTGGACACCCATTGCGGATAATCGATGGGTTGGATGAAGTTAGCCGAGAGCAAGCGTTGTAATTCTTCTTTAACAAGAAGGGCTACTCTAGGGTGCATTTTACGCAATTTTTGCTTGACTGGTTTGATGTTGGGAAGGGTAACGATATTGTGGACCACAATATCGGGATCGAGTCCTGGCATATCCTCATATGACCAAGCAAAGGCTTGACGATGTTTGGAAGAAAAGCGGTAAAAGTCCCCTAATTCCTGTGGATTAAGGGATTGGCCGACCTTAATGATGCGAGGGTCTTCAGAAGTCCCTATATTAAGGTCGATAGTGGCTTCGTTGAGAAGGGTAGACGTGTCAGAAGGAATAGTCTTGGGAGATATGAATCCTCTGCCCCCAGATAGGTGAGGACAGAATCATCATCCGCACAGTGGATAGTGTTGATAGTAGGAGAGTCGTCTCCAACTATTTCAGGGAAGATTAATGGTATAGAAGCGCGGACCGATTGTTAGTCTCTCTAGACTAACGGCCCTAAGGAAATGGTATTGATCAAAAAAAAAAGTTAGGTGGGATGGAAATGTCATCGTCCACATCAAGTGATGCTTCTGATTTAGTGGGGGAAGATGGTTCTTCAGTAGGAAGAGGCTCATCAGAATAGTGACGTGGCCTTTGAAAGAGGTTTAAATCCTAAACCAAATTTCTGATGTGGCATGAGAGTAGGAATGGATTTGAGGTCATGTATACCTTGTTCATATTTTTCCAAGGCCCAAAACCTTTCCACGCGCATCGATATAGATAAGTTTTTGCAAACGTGGGATTCTGTAGATAATCAAACCCTGTTAGGTAAGGTTTGGCTCTAGGAGGAGAATCCGGGCGATAATGAGGTGTATCAAGACCACCGTAGATGAAATTGGTCTGTTGATTGGGCAGACCAATGGTGACGATGCGACCGAGACCTGGTTGATATTCAGGTTGTTTGTCTGGTCTACCATACTCATTAGGTTTGAGATGGGCATCGAAAGAAAAGAGAGGAAGCTCTCCTAGTGAGAAACGCTGCAATGTCTCTTCCAGATTTTGTAAATCCGGTAGTTTGGTTGCAGGTATGGAAGAAGATGAGGCCCCGTCAGGAGAACATGCATTTTCTTTTAAAGGGGGCAGATCTTGTGGTCATGTCGCATTGTGCGGAAGGAAAAGGATCTCCTGGATGAGTATATTTTTGCCCTCATATTGATATTTTAGGCATCGATGGAGGGTGGATGGGACACAATGCATTGCGCGAATCCAGGAGCGTCCGAGGATCATGTTATAGTGGAATTTTCCTTCGACAATGTAGAAGAGTTCATGAAGCAGCTTCTTACCTACTCGAATGGGTAAGACCACCACAGTTCCTAGAGTGACTGCTAGCTGATCGTTAAATGATCGAAGGGCGAAAGGTGGGGGGTGACACCACATTCTTTGGTAACTTAAGTTGTTCGAATGTGTGCGAGGAGATGACGTTGAGTGCAGCTCCACTATCGATCATAACACGTTTTAAGGTAGTGTTATTGATTTGGACTGTGATGAAGAGGGGAGCCTCCAAATCCTCTGAAGAAAGAGAAGGAATTTCTGAATCTTCAAAAGAAATGGTAGTTGATGGTCCATTCAGTCCAACAACCAACTCGAAGGGCTGGGGCTCATCGGAATTCACTGCGATGCGACGCAGATTATCAATCAGAGCCTGGCGATGTTGTGGGAGAGGATTGGATGAGGTCAAAAAGAGACATTTTGACCGGAGCCTGGGTGAGTTGTTTCATAACACTCTCCTCAACAGACACGGGAACTTGAGCCCGAGGTGCAGCACGAATAGAGACCCTAGGGTCGTGGGGCTGATGAGGAAGGAGAAACGCCTTCAGGGGCTGCAGAAATGACAACCGTGTCGAGATGCTGAAGATGAAGATGGGTTATCATAGTGTTGGGTTCTAGTGGCGATATGGATTGTGTCAATTTGGGAAGGTGGAAGATCAAGTGGAGTGGAACCACTAGAGGTCTGAGTGGATGGTTGAGGTTTGGGATGGGGCTAAGATGACAGGAGGTACTTCCTCCTCCTCCAGCAAAAGGTCACTTTCTTCCAGAAGGTTCTTGATAACGGCTTGAAGAGCTTTACACCCCTCAGTATCATGACCCGGGTACGGTGGTAAGCACAAATCAGATCAGAGTTAAACCAGGTAGGTTTCACTCCTTTAGGGTTATAAGGTTTATCGGAGGAAGGGTTATGGATGAAGATTGGATAAGTTGATGAAGGATTTCGGTGTAGAATCCGGTAGACGAAGATGAGGATAGAGATGATGAAGAGGTGGTTCTTTTACATTAACCGACTGCCGAGGTAAAAGAACTTGCATGTTAGGTTTAACAGTCTTTTTAGGGATCCTCTTATTTGTTTTGGACATTTGGAGGAGCAGTCTTGGGCACTTGAGATGGGAGTAAGTGAGACATGATTGACTTTGGTGGAGGAGGAGCCCCTAAAATAGATTTTGAAGATGATGGAGATATGACAAATTTTGCGGTCTTTGGAGACAAAGGGGGTTGCTTGGTCGAATTTACTGATGATTTAGATAATGTTGGTTTAGAAGAGGAAGAAGCTCCCAAAGTAGGTGTAATTGGAGGGAGATAGGGTGCCTTGGTTTTTGGTAATGAAGATGATGATCCTGATAGAAGAGGTGACGTCTTTTTAGTAGGTAAGTCTACTTTTCGGGGTATTGATAAAGAATGTGTTGTAGAAGAAGATGATGGCTTTGATAAGTGTGTAGAAGAAGACGCCTTCTCAGCGGGCAAATCCAATCGTTTATGAGGCGTGGAGAGAGAGATTTTTGGAAGAGCACCAAGAGTTTTGATGGTCCGAAATATGGGCTTTCCTTTTTCAGGGATGGTGACAACTTCAACGGCATAAGGTGATTGTAACCTTTTGGGGGGAAGCAAATGGGGAGATACTGATGGTGTAAAATGTTAGATTTTGGTTGTCTCGGTTTAAGGTTCAGGAACCGAGCGTATAGATGTTGGTGCTACTTCTTTTGATTTTTCCTTAATAGGTGAAGTAACATTAGTGATGGAAGAAGTAAGTGATGAAGAAGTTCCTTGCGAAGGGACCCACTTTTGGTGTAGTGATCATGGGTGGAACTACTGTAGGGAAAAGAGATAGGAAGAGTCAAAGTCGAAGACACTTCCGTCGAAGTCGGCACGATTATAGGTATGTTCACCAAGGGCTTAGTTGTAGCGGGAATGGGAGCAACAGAAGTAGATGTGTCTGTAGTGGAAAATCGAAGGGATGTAATAGCCTCGAGTATGGAAAGAATGTTTGACGATGAGACAGATGAGGAAGACACTGTCTCGGGTATGGGTGGGAGATCGGACAAAGGAGCGGAGAGAGATGACTCCATGCTTAGCAATATAGGAATATTCAAAGGTGGGTTATCTGAAGATGGAGGAATTCCAGTGATTGGTGAAGTGGAAGAGGGTTCTGATTTGATTGCTGCGTTTGTAGATGACGTGGTTTCAGAAGCGGATTCTTCAGTAGAAATGAAGTTGATAGTTTGGGTGTTTGGTTTTTGAGATTCCGAAGAATTATGATTTGGGGCATGATTGGGGAAGGGTTGTTTAAAAACGTCCAGTGCTTGATTTGGGGGAGCATTTGGGTTATCCAGAATGAGCTCGCCTTTATCAATGAATTTTTGGACAAGGTTTTTGAAAGTCTGGCATCGTTCGATGTCGTGACCCTTGGTTCTATGATAGTGGAAAAAATCGTTTTCCCTGTACCAAAATGGACGTTCTTGGCTTTCATCGATGTTCCTAATGGGGGGAAGCTCGATCATTCGAACCTCCAACATTTTTTCTAAGATAGAGGCATATGATTCCCCCAATGGAGCGAAGGGTCGAGATGATGAAGCCCCTTTCCGAGAAGATGAGGAATCTCTTCATGGTGGTTGATTAGGAGTACTATCGGTTCTTGATGTTTTTAATACGATAGCATTGGTGGACCCTTGATTCTTATCTTTAGGAGGGAAAGAATTTGGTTTGGTGAACCGAGAGAAATCTGGTTTAGATTTGGAGCGAAGTTTTAGCTTTCCTTGTTCAATGGCACGAGATTCGAGTTTGCATGCCATCGTGAAGGCTTCTTCGAAGGTGTGAAAAGTTTGGATCCTTAACGTGGAAGAAATGTGACTAGCACAAGATCGGGTGAACAACTCGATCTGTTGGGATTGAGGAAGGGAGAAGGACAATTGGTTGATTATCCCTCTCCAACGAGCGACAAAGTCTGTAATAGACTCATCGTCGAATTGGCGAATGTTGTAAAGATCTGTAATTGAGATCTTATGCGCAATATTTATTGAAAAGTTTTCAACAAACATCTGGGCCAATTGAGAGAAAGAAAATAATGAATGTTGAGGAATATTATTATACCAGTCCAAAGCGGGACCCGCTAGAGACATAGGAAAGGTACGGAGCATGAGTTCCTGATCCTGGACGATGAGGTAGCAAGCATGTTTGAATGCTCGCAGATGTTGTTGGGGGTCTTCCCGACTATGAAATTTTGAGAATTTGGGAAGTTCCCATTGGGGAGGATAAGGCTTAAAAGCCACCGAAGGATGAATGGGTTCATTGCACACTTCTTCAAAGGAGTATGAAGGACGGGCTCCTTTTGTGGAGGCTTCCAAGTCTGTAATTTTCTTGAAGAGAATTTGAACTACGTCGGATTGGGGAGGAGATACATTGGTATGTCCTACATAAGAAGCAAGTAGTGGGTGTTGTTGAGGTGTCAATGGGGGATTCATCTGTTGTTGGATAGGATGATAAGAGGAATAACCAGGTGTTCTAGGTGACACCGGGTGGGGTATTTGCTGTGAGATAGCTTGCGTATAGGCAGGCTGTGAGATAATAAGTGGTTGAGCAAATAAAGGTTGGGTGACGGATGGAGCCTGTGATTGGTGGACTCCTATGTTTGTTGATTGGATCGGGACAGATTGAGGAATATGGGTGTTGGTTGGATTGGACATGTTGGGGAACAAGACCTGAAAGGGGCCTTCTACTGCCGGATTAGGTATTAAGGGTGCCGATGTTAGAGGATGGGCGAAGGTCACAGTTGCTGGAATATTGGAAGAAAGACCCCCTAGAGGACGAGAAGTAGGAGCCAACTGACTATTCGGAGGGGGTTGGCTCATGAAGAGGTACTGACCTTGGGAAACGATGGAGGGCATAGATGAATTGACGGCAATGTGCGGGTGTGCAGATGCATTCATTATAGCCAGGGCAGAAGACCTCTCAGAAATGGGTTGTGAAATACTCGAGGTAAATGCGGTGTTAGGTATAGGTAAGACTAATTGAGAACTAGTCGACATGGTAGGTGGAAGAGAAAAGGGAGGCATAGGGGCCTCGCACTTCTCCGTGGCTCGAGGCAAGAGAGATGGTGCAAACTGCTCTTCAAAGGCTTGGGATGATCCACGAGGATAATCGTACACTTGTTGGGTTGGTGGGTCTTGGTCAGATATTTGGATCGACTTGTGTACTAGGTAGTCCATGAGGGCTATTGGATTGTGATCGAGGAAAGCCTGAAATTCAGGATCCCCGTGAGGAACATACTCCGAGCCAGATGATATCTCGGAGGGACTAGGAGAAGCTGGACGTGATGGAGGCGCTTTGGTTTGATAGAAGGGATTATACGACCATGACGGGGAACCAACTAACAGCGGTCCCGAGGAAGATTGGAGGGGTGCCGAAACATCCACGCTGGTGGTGATTTCGGAGGAAGAAGGAACCTGTTGGGCCATTTTCCTAGATTGTGACCGGGTGATAACCGTCATAAACAAGCAAGAAAGAAGATTGTCCTAACTAATGCACAAACAATTCAAGCAGCGCAAGTGATTATCTCCTTTAAATTTTGATGCTTTTAAGAAAAGAAAATGTTAGGGAAGGCTTTTTAGAACAGGAACTACTCAGATAGCCAAACTAAGGATGGTTTGGGTAATGTTTGGTGAGGAGTCCCGAAGGCACTTCAGTAAAAGACCGGTACGTGGCTTGGTATAGGGGCCTACCCCCGCACTTCACACACTGCTGCGATAAGGGAGTCGGGTGCTTTGCCAATATATACCAAAATCTTTCGTGAATTTATAGCGCGGCCCGAGTACCGCGTAGGCTCTTCCTCTTGGATATCACTTCCAAGTAGGCGAGGCCAGGGAAGGAGTTTTGTTTAGATGCTTTATACCTAGTGATTTTGGCTTTGTGTGCAAGGGTGAAAAATAAAAATCAAATAGTGTCACTACCGATTTTGATCAATTTTCCAGCCTATTTAAAACTAGGTGAAAAGCATGCAGCAATGACAAAGGAAAATGTTCTTTTTAAGCACTTAAAATGAAGTGTTTGATTTCGATGAAAACAAGCCAAACAGATTCTTTCCCCCAAATGCGATTAGGTTCTTTTTAAGCACCAAAAACTGAAGTGTTTGGATGTGATAGACAACCAACAAAGAAATCCTAAAAAGGAGAAAACACCGAAAAAAGAGGAATACTTGTAGGTTTAGCTCTCCAAGGTGTGTGGACTTCAAAAAGCGCGTTGTTGAGCTCTTCCCCTCGAACAATCCCACGAACAAGCAAAGTGCTCCGCAAGAAAAGATCAAGCAAACAACAAACAAGATCCGGAAAGATACATCCAGATAATGGCGAAACGAAAAATTTCTATTTCAAGGAAATAGAAAAATTTCAAGATAATGATTTCGCCTAAAAGCAAGATTGAAATGATGAACAGAAATGCTCCAATAGGACTGATAGAAATCAGTGAAGAAAAGGAATATAGTTCAAAACTAAAAAAAAGAAATGAACTTACCAATAAGGGACTTTGGTTGGGTCCCACCGGGCGTGCCAGAATGTAGATCAAGAATTTCGCGCTTGTTACCTGTCCAAGTTAATGCACCGAACTAAACACAAAAACCCTGAAAAACCTCAATGAAATTGATACCTGATGAAGATGTAGACGGATGAGGAAGCCGATGTAGATAAGACAGGCGCACACGAGCAATTCGCACGATTGATCCGAGTAACCTGCAGAACACCGATGCTTGACAGAAAAATACCACGTTAAAAGATATTTAGGTGGACTGCCCAAGAAGCGGGTCTGGGAAGCGATAAGCTTCCTCGGCGGATGTCAGTCCACGTTTTCAATTAAGAAGAGAAGCATACATGATAAAAGATGTAAATAAAGGCTAGATTTTCTGATTACAGTAATGAAACCGAATTTAAACAGCAGACAGAAAGTACAGAAAACAGGGAACTATGAAATAAATGCTGGATTTGTGTTACATGTATCCTTTTACCTATCTGCAGGGAAATCGGCGTCGACTGGATAAGATCGGCGTCGATTAAGACGGATCGGCGTCGACTGGATAGAATCGGCGTCGACTGGAGACAGATCGATCAATCAGGGACTGTGAGATAAGATTCGGGAATTAGAAGGTGAATGTGGTCTGCTGGAAGGGCCGAAGTTGGCGAGACACTGGAACAGAGTCACTAGATGATAGATGGTGGTGTGCGATGCTGATGTGACAGGGACAGAGTGACGGTGCTCCTCTCAGGGATTGATTCGGACAGGATCTGCTCTAATTTGATACAATTGATGCTGAGAAGATCTCTCTTTCTCACAACCTGTATCTCTCTCGCTCTCTGTTCGGTCTCGCTTCTGTCCTTCGGTCCCTTTTCCGGTTTTTCGGTCCCTTCCGTCCTTCGGTCATTAGAACTGAGTTCTGGACTTGCTTTTATAATCGGCGCCGCTCCTAGAAAATCGGCGCCGACCATATGGGTCGGCGCCGATCGCGGAAAAGACTCCCGAGATGGCCAAATTGATTGATTCGAGAAAGATAAGACTTATCCCGACTACGGGAAAATATCCCGCTTAGGGAAGATTAAAAATAGATACGATACATAGATAGAATAAATTTGGGGTGGATAAGTGATTAAGATGCATGGGAAGAAGCGTAATTAAATATTTAATATTTAATCACTCATGGGCAAGATATGATGGGGTGAATTAAATTTGGAATAAGTGATTAAATCACAAATTGGATAATATCCCAAGGGGATAGTTGGTGACGTAAACGTGCCCCAGGTTACCCAAGCAAGTAAATGGATGAGGGGGACACTAAATTGAGTAACCAATTTTAAGTGTCTACAAGCGTGGATTTACATTTTCCACTGTTAGTGATAGAACTACCACCCAAAGTAGGTTAGCAGTCTTGGGAATGCCGCCCTACTTGGGTGACGAATCAAGAACCCCCACCTTGCCTAAGTGGTGGTTACGGGACCACCGCTCTGCATAGGGTGGCGGTCATGTTCCTTAGAAACAGAACCTTCAAACCCAGAAATTTTCTAAAAATAAAAGTTACTAGGGTGTTCTAAGGGTCATTCTGAGCTTAATTTTATATGCCTAAAGTTTCCATTTGCAATATTTAAATTAATCTATTCATTTTATACTGAAATTTACTCAATTTAAGAATTTCCTAATTCAATGGTAACAACAAGTAGAAGATCAATTTCATTTTGTACAACTTGTTATCCCAATTTTGCCCCCCGAAAAAATTGATCAAACACGACCCTGCATAGAAGAAAATCAGAAGGGTTGGCTCTATCCTGCAAGATCAAATTTCAAAACCAACAATCAGGTCACAGGCAGAAATCTACAATGGAGGAGAAGGTTTGATGAAGAATCAAATAATGTCAAAGAAGAGAAAAGGATCATAGGAGGAAAATGGGTAAAGGCTCAAAGTTTTTGGAATTAGCCACATACGAGTCGGCTCTTTTCCGAAAAGTAGACTTGCGGAAGGTGCCATGTATCAGCTCGGCGTAATTCCAAAAGGTGCATCAAAAAGGTAGGTCCCAAATGTGCACTGAGCCTCCTCGCATCCAATTAGTGCAACTTCAGAAGTGAGACCCAAACAACAGTCCCTAAATGAGTGCAAAGCTTCCACGTGTCTCAGGTTTAAAGGGAGGTCTCATCAGCCATTGAAAGTCACAGACCCGCAAAGGGTGCCACGTTCCACATCAGCACAACTCCAAGGATGGAATCTAAAATGGAGACCCCAAATAAGCGTAGGTTCACCACATGATCAGAGTCAAAAAATGGGACAGAGCGGGCCCGAATCGGCTAAGTATAGAAGGGTCAGCAGAAGCCTCTATGTGTCTCAGCGGCACACCTTCAAGGGTCGAAGCCAAAGGTGGTCCCCCAAATGAGCGCAGAGCTTCCATGTGTCCCAGGCCCAAAAAAGAAGAAGTCAAAAGGTAGAATCGGCCGTTGAAAATTCTAAACAGGGAAATGCCACGGAAGGAGCCACATGTCACTTCAGCGCAACTTCAAAAGAAAAATCCAAAAGTGGTCCCCAAACGTGCGCCAGCTCTACACGTGGCCATGTTTAAAGTTAAAGTGGGAAGGCGGGTCACTAGAGGCAATTTGAATTTTTTGGATATTGTTTCGAAAAGGCATAAAGTATAAAAATAATTTGCACCTCTACCAATGCCCAGAAAATCCACGTGTCAGGCCTAAATTACATACCGGGAGGAAGGCCTTGGAAGGTTTTTTCGCCAAAAGTGGGCTGGCAGGCCTGGGGAAGACTTTTCGCCATAGAGGAAAATGCGGGTTGGCATGCCCGAAGATGATAAATGGAAAATGAAAAGTTACGGGGCTGCAGGAGGTTTTTTTATTTTTGCATCTTTTCACAAAAAGCACAGTTTGTGAGTGCGGGCCTGCGAGCCTGAGGAGGTTTGTTCGCCAAATGCAAAATGAGAAGGTTGTGGGCTTGTGGGGGCTTTTGGGAAAAAGTGAATTTTGGGCTTGTGGTTCTACGGGATGTTTTTTTTTTTTTCATCTTTTCACAAAAGGCATAGTTTGTATTTTCGGGCCCACGGATCCACTTTGTAAATATTACGTTTTCACCATTTTGCACTGTCTCGATGTAGAATCTTCAGACGGCCATATCTTTTGACTGGAAGCTCGGATTTGAGCAAGAGAAGACTTTTTGGAAAGGTCTCGACCTCCTCTACCCCATAGAAGCTTAAAAATTAAATTTTGACAAGGTTAGGTGGGTGAAAAATTAGAAAACATATTTCATGTCATTAATGTATGATCTGATTGCTTCAATAACCAGATCAAATTTGATTTGATCCGTCATTCTTCCTTCTTTAACACGCCAAACAGACATGTGGAACCAGAATTGAAAAATTATAGGTGGATTTGTAGGGACATTAATGATTGGTGGTTGATATTTCATAGAAGAGTCCGAGTTTTCTTCTTTCTCTCTCGTCTCAACGTCTATATATTGTAAACACTTCTCATTTGAGAAGGGGAAGACATTCTGGGATGTGGGGAAACTTAGTAAACTTTGTTTCCTAACTCCATTTGAGCTATAAACCTTCTCTTATGCTTGGTAAGCCTATTTGTGCCTCTGAGCACCCATGTAATGGTCCGTGCACCTTATAGAGCAATACAATTGTGTTTTTGTGGTGTTCTTCAACCCTTTCTCATGTTTTGTTATTTCTATGTGCCTCTCCATTTCATGGTTCTTTCATGTGCATGTATTTCACATTTTCAGGTGTAAGATGTTGTGCTTCATGGAGTTTCGATGGCGGATTTGGATCTAGTTCTGTGTCACTTCTGTCTGATCTCTCTCATCTCCTTTTTCCCATGTTTCATCCTCCCTCCGTAAATTATCTCACCACTTCCTTTTCTAATGTATCACCACTTAGTGTAGGCTCTCTTTCGCCCTCTCTCTCTCTCTCTCTCCATGTCTCCTTGGAATGGTTATATTAGGATAGGTTAGCTCTTCATATACTAGATTAGCTTGTGGTAGGTAGATTAGGAAGGAGGAGTTAGCCTTTTTTAGAGGTCCATCTCAAGTCCACAAGTCCCATAGCTTGAGAGATGGTCCAGCGTTGTGCAATCACATCCAATTCCCCATTTAAGACACAGGACATTTGGGGATGCTGTGATTTTTCACTAACATAAATTTCTTTCAAAATCAAGAGTAGGAAAGAACTAAATCTACTTCTAATATTATTATTTTTCCCTATTACCAATGCATCATTTCAACAAATAATCTACTTAACATTTATCACTATAATATACTTCAAATTTTTAGCTTCTTTCCATTTCCACTACAACTTATTAGTTCAAACAACTACTAACAAATTGGTTCTACATTCAAAGTTTCTAAGAATATAGCATTATCATATTACAATTTCTGGATTCTTTCTTTTCTCTTCACAATACTAAAACTTCAAACAATGATGATAAACTTTCTTTTCTATTTCAACAAAATTATCTTTACAAACACAAATATTTCTTTCCATTTTTCAACATACAATACAACTCTAAAGTCCAATAATAAATACAATTGTTCTTCACAAGATTTTTACAATATCTTCCAATTAAAGTGGGTCAACTTACAAGAATGAAAGCTAAAAAGGAATACAATATTACAAGTCTTCCACCCTAAGTGGGAATAACAAGGAGTTTTTCTCATAAGGAAGGATTTCCTAAGGACAAATAACGCTCCAAGTTTCAAATCAAAAAAAAGAGAGCTCCTTAATGTTTTTCTTGATCCACAACAAAAAGGAGGGGAGGCAACACTCTCCACCAAACCAAAATTCCAATGAGGATAAGAAGTCATCCTTCAAATTGGCCCCTGAACCCCAACCACATTGCAATGAAAAAAGGATTCAACTAATGGCAACAAAACAAGATTTCACATCACAATACAAGATTTTACAACCATACCAAAACAAAACAATACAACTACAATTACAAGAATGAAAGCAACAAAATATACAAGGCTTCAACATGCAAAATCCCAAGGACCAAGATCTATGGGGAGGTCACTTATGCCTCCCAATGAGAAATGGGTGCCCACCTTAAAACCCTCCAATAAACATCTCAAAACCCCTAAACACTATTATGCCTCCCTCAAGAACCTCTTATGCCTCCCACATTCTCTTATGCCTCCCTACAATCTCTTATGGCTCCCTCATAACAATAGACCAAGTAAGAAATGTAACCAATTTCTTGTCCAAGGTGGGGCACCCAGCCTAACTCCCTCCAAAACATGAAATTAACTCTTATGCCTCCCCACATGTAGGATCCCCATATTCCCCTCCTACACCACAGTTAGGCAATCTACCCAAGCACCCAACAAGCATACCAAAACACTCAAAAACATGCACATATACACAACATAAAAGAAAATAGTTTACAAGAGCATAGCTCCTACCTTTCCATGGTGGAGTCTGATCCAAGAGTCCCACACCAAGCTTCTTCAATACCAAACAATCACCAAGAATCTCCAACAAATCTACAAACACTCCAAAATCCTGTAACTCCCAAAGACGCAAGAGCACAAAGAAATGAAGTAACCCCCAAACAAGCAAAATAACTTGAATAAATAGAAAAAGGAGAGAGGAGGGTGAGGTGGATCCATTTAGAATGCCACATCACTCATCCTCAACTTCACCTCACAAGTAAAACCTCAACCCCATTGCACCATAAATTGGTGGGTGAGAGGAATGACAATTTACTTGCACACAAATCCAACCCCACACCCCCTAAGGACAAACTTTAATAACATAAAAGAAAGTGCAATAAAATTTTACCTTTTTGTCTTCCCAAAACACATAATGGAGTCTATTTTTGACCCCCCAACCTATAGGTAGGGTTGGTATATCAATTTAAGAGGTGTGGGACAAGTTTGAATTGTTCCACAAGCCTCCAAAATTGGCTCTTAAGGCCAAATTCGAATTTCCATGAAGGGGTAGAGTATACAACACTCAAGATCACAAGCACTCAACTTACAACATATAACCGAAGAGTCATCTAATCTAATAAATGGAATCCTTTTGACCCATCCATAAATAATTTAGTAAGACACAAATCAAGTAATTAATAAAAGATGAATACATCACTATAAAACCACATATTAAAATCAAATAAAGGAAACTAATAAAAGAGATAACACACAACCCCTTGGTCACAATTAGAGGTGATCCCCCCATAGGGGCCCCCTAGAAAGAATACAAAAGCACACACATAACAAAAATACATGTTTCCATGGTGACCCTTGTTGAATTTATTAAGCATTCTAATGTGGTTGGTCTCAACCGCCCCGTTGTTTGTTGTGACATGTTTACCTGCAAAACACATAACACCTCCTTTGGCCTCGACACTGCATCAAAACATCCAAAATAAAATATACAATATAAATTCACAATCATCTATATATAAATCAAAACATCATCTAGGAAAGTAACGATATCATTTATAATTTCTAACAACATCTTGAATCTACATTTCATCAATATCCATATGATCACAAGATTAGTTCAATTGTTAAGGTCTACTCAAAATGATGAAAGTATCGCGAGTCAGAAATATATATAACCATGTCAAAAACATATCATCATCAATATAAGTTATCTCTAATAATCCACATACATCATACTAAGAATCAAAATCAACAACAGTCCAGTATCTATAACATCTAACATCATGCTAAGTCAAAAATCTATAATAATATCCATAAGTATAGTCAACAGTATCGGAAATCAATAATAAAAATGTGTCAAAGGGAAGTGGGCACTACATGCAGTCAAAGTGAATCGAAATAATCGGAATCTTTTTTCATGTGTGGTCCGCTGGATAGTTGGGATGTGTGGGCTCCAAAAAATTGACTTGTCTGATTTGCAAAGCGGGTCAAGAGACATGTGGAGGAACGGAGGTCAACGGCCCTCACGACCTGGTCAACATTAGGACATTCAGGACATCAAATGCTGAAATCACCGCACAATGAGAGAATCACTAAAAGTGGAGGTTTTCAGCCCAAGTCGCGCAAGGGACATCTGGGACACCAAGACCCAAAATAGCCGATATGTCCACATGAAAAGGAAAACAATGCAAATCATATCTGGAACTTCAAACGACCATAACTTTTGACCCTGAGCTCCGATTTTCACAAAATTTGACTTTATGGAGTGAGAACAACATCCTCTACACCAAAGAAACATATTTTAATCCATTAAAGTACATGATTATTCTTGTTAAATGAAAGAAATACCTGACAGACCCAAAATAGCTACCCGCACTCAGAAGGCCATAACTTTTGCATTTCTCAACAAAAACGCACAAAAAAATTTCTGTTGGAATCGTGGTTATGAGTCTGATGAAGAAAAATTGAGAAATCCATAATTTTATGAAGAATAAATGGAAATTTTGTAGACAATGTACCCAGGTTCATAATAGTGTTTTATTTGGTAGCTAGGATGCATTAACGAAGCATGCGCTGACATATTTCACTGTTGCAAGTTATGGGACAGCATGGGGGGCATTTTCCAAGGAACATACCATCATTTCAATCCATTTATGACATCTTGCAAGTGGTGAGAGGATAGATTTTGGGATTTCCATTTTTCCCTCTCTCTCTCTCTTCTCAAATTTCTATAAATTGGAGTGTTGAGTTCATTGTAAAGGAAGATAATTTAGAGTAACAAAACTCTCTAAAAAATGATTTTGTGAAGCCAATATTCTATAGGCCCTTTTAGTGGACTCCTTGCATGGTGATCTAGGCCCTTGTTCTATAATAGATTAGATTGTGCATATTAATGAAGCAATAGATACAAGTTTGTGGATACTCCTTCCCCTGTTGTGTTTGTTTGCATTCTTCTTTCCCTTTCAAACTTATTACAAATATATTGTGTCTACCTTATACTTTGCAAGGATTCATTCTCATTTTGCATGTATGGAATATTGTTGTGAATCCATTTGTTGGAATGTGAAGAATTGTTATCACCTCTTCTAGTATGCACTTTGTTTCTATTTTTCACACATTGGATACTATTCTCACACCCTCTTTTTCTGGTGTATCACCGCTTTAGTGTAGGCCTTGTTTTCATATACTCTCTCTCTTTAATCCTTTGGAAAGCTAGATTAGGACAGATAGTGTTGCTTGTATTAGAGTATATTGTGGCAGGTAGTTTAGGAACAAGAACCAGCTTTCTCTGGAAGTCTATCTCAAGTAGCAAGTCCCACAACTTGGAGATAGCACCCATGTTATCCAATCACACTGTGAGCTCAAGCACACACATTTTTACAAACCAAAGGGTGTTGTGATTCAGTGATAAAAAAAATTTAAAGGGCATGTGTAAATGGATGAATGGGACCATTTAAATACCCTTGTATGTTAAGTCATTTATTTAGTTCCTAGTATGTTTTAGAAATTAATTATATGGACCTTAAAGCTATTAAGATAAATGAACTAAAATAACTAAGTATAATGTTTATTAACTATGGGTTGGAATGTTAATTTAAGAAAGGGGAAAAAAAATAACCAAGTAAATCAATTTATGGCACCTTTCTAGTTGATTGTAATGAATTTTACCTTAGAGATAAATTCCATAACCTTTCTGAATAATTGTTTAAGAATATAAAGCTAAATTTCTTGTACAATTCTTATTGAGGCATATAAAGAAAACACACCATTTAGAATAATGAGCTAATGCGTTGATAGTATGGAAACCACAACCCTAAATCATGGTCATGTATGGTGAAATCAGTTAATGGTTTTTTAGCTGAAATGCTTCACCGAGATCAGTCCCAACATTGAAATAATCGTGACTACGGATGGGGCAGAAGGTGCTCTTGAGTTGGGGGTTCCTCCCGCGATAGCTGCATCAAAATAAATTAGAAGAAATTTCAATATCATGTGAAGTATTCCATGTATTCCTACTAAAGTAGCAAGAATAATGGAAATATCTTACGTGGTGGAGCAGTACTAGGAGAATTTCCATCGGTAGTAACTTCGTAACTGAACCTGCAAAAAAATAATAGCAAGGTAATTTTGTAAAAATTATATCGTAATTTTAGTTTTAAATATAAAAATCTTCTTCTAGTCATAATAAATAATTCAAAGTATGCTTTAAATATTAAATGAAATTTCTTTATAGTTGTTCGTAGGAGGCCGACAGGCAAAAACATATTCACTCAAATTAACCAATGACAAAAATAAAAATTGTATCCAAAAAAACTTTTCATTTAATTTAATACCATATAATCACTGAATAAACACCCTTACAAAACCGAGCAATATATATTTTTCTTAGTTTGATTTCAATGAAAGAAACAACTAGGATTAATATTGGAAAGAAAATAGTTTTTAAATATATATTTTCCTCCCACTTATTATCTTTAAAAGCGAAGTACCCATTGTCAAACATGTTGAGAAGAGTTAATATTCTTTAAAAAAGAATTGAAACTCCCTTAATTTCCAATTCCTTCAGAGTTATTAAAATCATCTACTCCATGATTCAACGTCTAACTTTATATCATTGTCCCAATTTTTCCTAGAGTATAAATTATCTTCAAGAAATCTTTGCTACAATATTGTGGTCATTTTAAAGATGTAAGTGCAGAATGGCCAAGTATATTTCATCAAGAAATATGTCATTAAAAAAAATATAATATTTAGTAATTTTTCTTGTACATCAACAAGATTGGATTATAGGTTTTGAGCGTTCTAAGTAATATTGGAACTAATGTCTTGTATAAACAAAAAATTATAGTAGAACAAATAATTAACAACAACCAAATATCATATTAATTAATATGTTATGTCTCTATCATCTAAGAAAAACTTGTTAATTTATATTTTTTGTAGCAATTACTTCCTAATATCCCCAATTAATTTTGTAACATATAATCTATCATAATCTTGCTTTTCTTATATGTTTCTCAATTATTTTTTCCAAATTCATATTTTTTTATGTTTCCTCCCGAAAAACCTACAAGATTTTAAAATGATACGAAGTATGAAAAATACATGAGTATAAATTAAATTTGAAAATACTTTGAGAAAGACACTTGCATTAATTATATTTGAGGCCTCTGAAATATCGTTAACTTAATAGAATTATGTAAATTTAATTTAATTTTGAATAAAATGAATTGATTTGGTATGTAAGGTTGGCCACTAACTTCAATTACTATATATGGTCCATGAATTGATCTACTCTTCATAAAACCCATTGTAAAAGAAGATAAAGTAATGCTACCTAAATATTAGCGGCTTAGGAAATTTCCTAGTTTGTCTAAACCTTAATCCCCCTCTACCATTGAAAATGTTCACACACCACATTATTTTATTTTATTTAGTTTATAAAAAATAATGTGACATGTTAATATGTGGAAGCTTTTTCGCATGTGGAAGCTTTGTAATGATAAGATTTCACTCGTTATTAAAATTCATGAATACAACAAGAATTAGAGTTATGTTGGAAGAATGAAAAAGTATTTTTTTATTAGCGGTAAAGAATGGTTAAGGGGACCCTACCCCATATAAAGTGGAGAAAACGATAAGACAATGAGGAATAAAATATATCAGCTGCTACCAATGGCACTGAAAAAAAAACACAACAACAAAAAAACTAACAACATAATCAAATAACTAGTCAACTATCTCAACCATGTAGCCCCTTCCCTTTAGATCTTAGTTGCATATTTAGGGGAGAGATAGTCCCTTTTTTCTTCTGAGTCACAACTTTTCACTCCTCTTTCATATTTGTGTAGTTCCCACTCCTCTTCGACATTATCTTGCTATGATTTTTATTATTATGGACTAGAGACATGGACATTATTGTTATATTTTGATTAGCAGACATTGATATATGAATAGTATTAGTATGCTATGATTTATATTATAGATGGTAAGGACTATTAGCAGACATTGATAGATGATGATCTAGTATTGATTCATTGTATATTACTGATGCTCTGGGTTTTGATGTTGATGATTATATTTGGATGTTGGACTAACCTTGTGATCTTATTGATGTTATGACTTATTAGAATTGAGATGTTTAGTGACTGCGAATAATTGATAGAGATTCCTAATTTTGATGATGATATGTATGTGTGTTTCTGTAACACCCATAATTTTGACGTTCAAAATGAAGACCAAACTCAATGATTACTTGGGAAAATTACGGTGAATATTTATTTTTTTAAGACAAGGTCTCAAGTGTGACAACCTTCCTTGTGATAAAATAAATTTATGTTTATTAAATTACCTACTCAATCATAAGGTTATCAAAAAATTAAATTACTAATTAAATATTATTAATTTATTTATAACATCCTTTCGAATTTAAATCCTAATCTAGGGTATTTTGTAACATCCACTTAAACGACGTTCTAGGAACACGTTAAAACTTAACACTTATCTCAAAAATTGCGACTATTTTTTTGTTATAAGTAAAAACGTTACAAGGGTGTTAACCCCTAGGGTAAATTAAATTAACTTACACCATTAATCTCAACTTTACGATTGGGGAATCAAGTCTAGTTAAAATATTAAAAAATTGTTAATTTATCTTTAAGGTCCATTAATCAACGTTCAACTAGGAAGGTGTCATAATTTAATTTACTTGGTTTAATGTTTTGTCCTATTTAGTTCATGTTCAATCCTAATATGGTTACCCTCATACTTAATTAATTTAGTTTCATTATCTTAATAGTTTAAAGTCCTTTTATTAAATTCCTAAAACATACTAAGGACTAATAAGGACTTTGCACCCCAAGGAAATTAAATGGCCCCATTCACCCATCAACACATACCCTTAAGGATTTAATTTAAACATTTAAAAAAATACATTCCTAATAAACAAAAGTAGGGTTGATCCTCCACCCTTAGATCAATTCAATTGTGGCCACTAGATCCTAGGGTTCCAAACTAACCCTAAATAGCCTTATGAATTTTTATTTAATCTCTTTTTTTACCTAAGTATCCTCATTTGGTCACTTTTTCTTTGTTGAATTTGCAGGTTGGAGAGAAGGAAGCCATGGGAGCAAGAGAAGAATAACTATGGAGGAATGTACATGGAGATCAAGCGTATATTAGTTTAGTTATAGTCTTATCATTGTAATTTATTTCATTCAAGGATTGAAGGGGGTTTTCCTTTCCAAACTGGTTTTATCTCAAGCCATTTGTATTTGGGGTTCTCCATTTAGGGAAAACCCTACCCCCATTAATATAAATGAAAAAGAGTGGTTTTAATTTACCATCTTTAGATGTATTTTCTTTAAACAATAAGGTTTAGCCATTATTTATTTGTTGGATGTCTCCTTGGTAATTTTACAAGCTTAAAACTTTGATTTGGCTAAGTTAAATTTTGTACAGTCGTGGATCTAGGGATTTCTATCGAAAGTGAATGAACTGCCACCCAAAGTAGGTCGGCAGTCCTGGGACCACCACCCTACCTAGTGACAAACCATGAACCGCCGCCTTACGGAGTGGTGGTTCTAAGACCGCCGACTTTCCTGAGCAGAGGTTACGAGACCACCACTCTGCACAGGGTGGCAGTCCTATTCCTTAAGAACAGAACCTAAAATTTTGAGTTTTCTCAAAAAACAAAAGTCACTAAAAATTTTAAAATTACATTCTAAACTTGATTTTATGCACCTAAAGTTTCCAGTTTCAAGATTTAGTTCCATTCAATCATTCCTTAGTTAAAATTATTCATTTTAAAGAATTTTCAAATCCAGTGGTAGCAACAACTACAAGATCAATTACATTTTGTTCAACTAATCTTGTTTCAATTCCAAGAGTAAAAAGGATCTAAATCTACTTCTAACATTATTATTTTCTTTCTATAAAATGCAACATTCTCACATAACAATATACCTCAAATTTATTGCCTCTTTCATTTTCACTACAACTTATTAGTTCAAAAAACTACTAAAAACTTGGTTCTACATACAAGTTTACTATGCATACAATTTTAACATATTACAACTTCTGTATTTCTTCTTTCTCATTTACAATAATACAATTTCACAATGAAAGTAAACTTTCTTTTCTCATTGAGAATAGCTCACTTATTTTAAAACAAAGGACTTATTTTCACACAATACAAAATAAAACTTCAAATAAATATGATAACTTTCTTTTCTATTTCACAAGATAAGCTTTACAACACAAAACTTTCTTTCTCTTTTTCAATATACAATACAACTTCCATATCCAATAATTGAATGCAAATTTTCTTCACAAGATCATTACAATGTCTTCCACTTAAAGTGGGAAACAATACAAGAATGTAAGCTAAAAGATAAATACAATATTACAATTTCCTCCACCCTAAGTGGGAACAACAATAAGGCTTCTCACAAGAAGGATTTTCTTAAGGAATCCAACAAAACTCCAAGCTTCACGTCACCAAAAAAATATCTCCTTCATTATTTTCTTGATCCACAACAAAAATGGGGGGAGAGGAAACACTCTCCACCGAACAAAAATATCTAATGAGGAGGAGAAACCATCCTCCTCATTGGTCCCTGAGCCCCAACCATATTGCAATGAAAGGTAGATCCAACACATGGTAACAACAAGCTTCCACAACACAAAACCAAGTACTTCACAACCATTCCAAGCACATTCAACTCAACTACAACACAAGAAGTAAAAACAACAAAATATACAAGGCTTCTAGTATAAAAAGCCCAAGGAACAAAAACCTATGGGGAGGTCACTTATGCCTCCCAATGGGAAATGGGTTCTCACCTTAAAACCTCCAACACATATCTCAAAACCCCTACACACTCTTATGCCTCCCTCAAGTACCTCTTATGACTCACATACTCTTATGCCTCCCTTATTCTCTTATGCCTCCCTCGTAAAAGAAACAAGTAAGAAATGCAAGCATTCCTTGTCTAAGGTGGGGCACCTAACCCAAACTCCCTCCAAAACATAAAATAAAATCTTATGCCTTCGTACATGAATTATCCCCATAGTTCCCTCTTACACCACACTTATGAAATCTACCCAATCACCCAACAAGAATACCAAAATACTCAAAAAAATAAGCACATATACACAAAATAAAATACAAACATTAATAAAGAGTAAAGCTCCTACCGTTCCATGGTAGAGCTTGTTCTAATAATCAATATCCAAGCTTCTTCAAGCCTAAGCAATCATCCACAAGATACAAAAAAGACCACAAGCATTCCAATATATTATAACTCCCCAAAATGCAAGAGCACAAAATAATGAAGTAACTGTTGATGCATAATCATAGCACCCCTAAAATCTGCAACTTGATGGGTCAAGATACTTAGTGTGACTGCACAACATGGAGCATATCTCAAAGTGTGGGACTTTGTGAGTTGATAGAGCTCTCCGAATGAATTTTGGATCCTATTCCTCTACTCAAGTGCATATGTTTAGATTGCAGAGGGTCATTCTAACTCCTACTGCAACTTACCAAGGAGACAGGGTAAAGGGAATACAAGAAATGAAACCTAATCTAACAGAGATGACGCACCAAAGGAATGCTGAAAATTTACATTACTTTTAAACACAAACCATTAAAATCTAAAACAATATCCATGCACAGATGAATAATATTCCAATGAGGGATCAGGAAGAAATAATAAAGCGTAAGAGGGGGTTGAAATCATCCACAGACTTATTCTATTGCTCCAAGAATTGATATAGTGCATTACAACAGCCAAGAGATATAAATTGCGTTAAAATTTGGATGGAGGGGTTCGAGACTCCATGAATATGCCTGCAGAGTAGAGAAAAGGGATGGCGCAAAGTAAGAATGTCCAACCTCTTGAAATTATCCCTCTTGTACAATATATAGGAAGAATGAGAGAGAGAAACGAGGGAAAATCCAACCCTGTTTTAACCACCCCTGAAGGGGCATTAAATTCCCTTGCCATAATGATGGGTCTCACTACAACACCCATGCCCCCATCATTGTTCCTTGCTGGATAAGAAGGGAAACCCATTCTTCATCATGGTGGCAGGTATGAAACTTGACAGCCTCAGTAATGGTGGGTCAAAATATTAATGGTGGCAGGTGGTTAGCAGGTGCCCAGAGCTCTCTAAAACATCCCCTCTCGCTCGATTTAGAGATTATGATCAAAATATATGGTTGCCCAAAAGCATTTCAGATATGGAGTCCTTTTGTGTGATCCACATGGCGGCATGGCATGTCTCGAAGTTTTTCCCCCTCCTCTACACTTTTGAAGTTGCGTCGAAGAGACATGTGGCAGCTTCCACGGGCCTACTCTATTTCCTTTATATTTTTCCCAAGCTCCCCTGTTGGCAGAGACACTATACTTGACCTGAGACACGTGGAGAACCAGTGCATGTTTGAGAATTTTTTTTTTATTGCCCCTTTGAAGTTGCATGGACGTGAAACATGGAGGCTTCATCAAGCCTATCCTGAGCTTGGACTTTTCAATGATGGGTGTTCCCTTTTTTGGACCTAGGACACATGGAGGCTCGGCGCACATTTGGGAATCCAAGTCTCTGAATTTTACTTTTGAAGTTGCATCGTGTTGGCATGTGGCTCCTTCCATTGGCCAGCCTTTGTTTATAATTTTTAATGACCACTTTTGCCTTTTCAAGCTCTGGACACGTGGCGAGGCTGCACTCATTTGGGAGCTTCCTCAAGATTTTCTTTTTGAAGTTACATCGATGAGGCACATGGAATCTTATGCTTACCTTTTATACTTATCTGATTCAATCCTGCTCCCTTTTCCATCCCTGACTACGTGGCGAGTTGGCGCATGTTTGAGTCTTCACTTTTGGATCCTTCCTTTGAAGTTGCACCGTCGAGACATTCCGCCGACCCTCTTATACTTAGTCAATTTTGGGCCCACCTGTCCCTTTTCCACCCATTTAGGAGCCACTCATTGGACCTTAGACACGTGGAAGCTCCGCACTCATTTAGGGACTGTCTATTGGGTCTCACTTCTGAATATGCACTGATTGGACACATGGCACCCTCAGGGGGTCTGTTCTTTACTTAGCTAATTCTGGCTGATGAGACCCCCCTTTTAAACCCTGACTACGTGGCAGGATAACACTCAATTAGGACCGCCTTTCAGGATTAACCTTTGAAGATGCACCGTTGAGGCACATGGAGGCCTCCACTAACCTTATTGCACTTATCCGTTTTGGACCTGTGTTAGCATAATTTAGCATAGGCATATTTATTGCATTGTCTTTTATTTAATAATGTGCAACATGTGCACTCTAGTCTAGTGATTTGCATTCAATATTGTTATGTTGGATAACATTCAATATTGGTATTAGTAGTAATTACATGTGCATGTGAGATGGGTTTTATCATCTCGTAGTTGGTGTCTGATAGGGTGTCATGTCTATCCATATGAGGTTGTCTAATATCTATAAATATTATAGCTCTTGCATTGTTATATAATCTGATTTCATGATCAATAATATTTGTGAGGCTTCCATCCCTCTTTGGTCATTGCAATCTTATTCTATTCTATCATTTGGTATCTAAGCTATACCATTATTATCATTTTGTATCAGAGCTATACCATTATTATCATTTGGTATCAGAGCAGGTTCTATTTCAGCAAGGTTTAAGAGGAGCACTATTGGAGAGGATCCATTGGAGAAGAAGATTTGCATCAAAGGAGAGACATTGAAGCATCCCACAGCCTCCATTCCTTCCAAGCATCCCTCAACTAAAATTTCACCTATCCACTGATTTGGAAGGTAAATTTCTTTTTGATTACTCACTGGCATAGCCAATTGATCCAACATATTGGCGGAATATTTTAGATTTGGAGATTTTATTTTTTTTAAAAGTGCAAATTTTTTATTTTATGTTTGGTTCTATCACATGAGATCTTTGATCTCATAGCAGCGTTCAGTATATACGGTGCCTCTGGGAAGCACTTACAGGTGATGTCGTCGCGACTACTACTGCACTTAACTCCTAACACAGCTGCCTAAATGTCATCTAGGCATTGACCCTATAAAATCGACACGGAGTAATAAGGACACAATACACACACATTTGAGCCCTCCCATCTGTTTTTGCTTGCACAAACCCCTCTCCGTACTGTCTAAGTACCACGTACTAAATTCTTTCACGTGTGTTAACACCTCTTTCCGTACTAATGGGTATATTGAAAGGGTGATCTTCTTCCACGTACCGACAGGTATATCGGAAGGGAGCGTATATAGAAAGGTTTGGTATATCGGCCTGACGGTATATTGAGAGGGAGACCATAAACCTAGAGTGATAAGAGCCTTACCCTTTGTCATAAATTCAGAGTTTCAAAAATTCAAATTGCAGAAATGGGTGCATAAGCACCAAAGTTCTTCTTGCCAGATTCATAAATACTTAGAGGAGACAACTGTGTTGCATGGAAACTGAAGATCAAGATGTTACTTGAGTTTGAAGACCTATGGACAGTTGTAGATGGAAAAACAACAAGATCACTTGATGATGGAAGACAACAAGTTCAATTTGATAGGGCCAATCAAAAGGCCAAGTTGATCATCTTGTTTAGCATAACAGACGATGTGCAACCCCACATTAGAGATGCCACATCGGCCAAGGATGCATGGGATGAGTTGAGAATAGTCTATGAGGCAAAGAACAAGAATTCCATCCTCAACCTACTATCACAACTGCATACTCTCAAGTTCAAGCACAATGAGAAGGTTGAATTTTTTTTGAGACGAGTTGCTAATTTGAGGGCATCTCTATTGGCATTAAGAAAAGAGATAAGTGATGAAGACCTCGTACCAATTGTGTTGCGAACACTTCCTCCTTCCTACAGAATCTTTGTGAAAACTATCAATATGAGTGAACAGACAGTCACCTTTGAGAAGTTGGTCAATCTACTCCAACAAGAAGAGGCAATAAACAACAAAGATCATGAAGATGAGCAAGCACTATCTTCCAATCATAAAGGAAAGGGGAAATTTCAGTCCAATCACAAGAAGTCCCAACAAAATCAAAGTCAACAAAGGTACCAAAGTCAACGAGACAACACCAAGAAGTGTCCCATTTGCAATAGAGGGGGACATGACATCAAATATTGTTGGTACAATTCCTACAAAAAGGGTTCATCAAGCAATTCAAAACCCAATAACCAACAGGGTAACAACAATTCAAATCAAGGGAAGTCCAAAAACAACAACAATCAAGGGCAGAAAAATGGTAATTGGCAAAGAAAACCCAAACAACAAGGGTACATTGCCGAACATGAGGATGATTTAGATGAAGGACACCACATGTATTTTTCTCAATTTTATGAAGAAACCAAGTCCGCACAAGATATCTAGTATGTTGACTCGGGTGCAACTCGACACATGACTGGATGCAAGTATTGGTTCTACACACTACGTGACTCACCTAACAAGAACCATGTGTCATTAGGTGATGACTCATCATACAGTGTCAAGGGGATTGGAAACATTTCACTACCTCTTAGAAAGCATGACTGCAAAATCACAGATGTATTGTATGTACCTGGGTTGACCAAGAGATTGCTATCAGTTAGTTAACTCCTTGATCACAACTTGAAGTTGGATTTTGACAGTAATAATGGAGAAAAAGTCTGCTTGATAAGAGATAAGTCAAGAGGTTCCAAGATTGTAGCAAGAGCCTCCAATGTGGGACGCATGTTCCAACTTGATTTTGTCCACAAGGATGATCAAGCTCTAGTGGCCAAAGATACACAATCTGCAGAACTATGGCATCGTAGATATGGTCACATCAGTTTTGGCTATCTCCAAACACTTCAAAAGGGCAACATGGTGAAAGGATTGCCTACACTCAAGCACAACATTGACAAGTGTCACAATTTCCTAGCTAGAAAGCAACATAGAGTACCCTTCTAGAAGAACACATATAGAGCTAAGGGAAAGCTTGATTTGGTGCACACCGATCTTTGCGGGCCCATGCAACCAAGTCATTCTAGATGTCATTACTTCATGCTTTGTGTTGATGACTACTCAAGAAAGATGTGGATATATTGTCTAAGAAACAAGAGTCAAGCCTTTGAGACATTTCAGAAGTTCAAAGCACTTGTTGAGAATGAAGTTGGTCGCAAGATCAAAACTCTCCGCTCAGATCGAGGGGGGGAATTCACAAGCAATGAGTTCAAGACTTATCTGGAAGCTCATGGGATTCATCGACAAATGCCTCCTACTCACACACCACAATAGAATGGTATAGTTGAGAGAATGAATTGTACTATCATGGAAATGATGCGATGTATGATTGACGACTCAGGTTTAACAAAGACATTTTGGGTAGAAGCTGTAAGAACTGCAGTCTATTTGTTGAACAGAGTGCCCACAGTAGCTCTTGAAGGAGTGACACCTCAAGAAGCATGGTCAAATCGGAAACCATCAATTGTACACCTAAGAGTATTTGGGTGTAAAGCTAGCATGCACATACCCAAGAAGAACAGGAACAAGTTGGATATGAAAGTTGAGAAATTGATATTCATTCGATACAGTGAAGAAGCACTTAGGTACAGATTATGGGATCTGAAATCAAAGAAAGTATACACAAGTAGGGATGTTGAGTTCTTTGAGAAGAAACAAGTAGATGCTCCACTCAACGACTCAACAAACATGCAGAATACACCTCTTGTGAAGACAGAATTTTATGTTCCCACTAAAGATGACAGTGATGAATTGGATGATGGTGAAAACTTGGATCCACCACAAGCCAATGGAACAGCTAAGAAGTTACCTAAATGGTATACTCAATTAATAAGAGATGCAAATTTGGATGAAGTACCTAGCACATCATCTAATCCTGGACCTAGAACTCGCAGTCAGGCTCGTGAAGAGGTCAATTATGCCCTAATGAGTAGAGTTGTTGAAATAGTTGAGCCATCTACAGTTCAAGAAGCCCTACAATCAAAAGCCTGGAAAGATGCCATGGATTCAGAGTATCAGTCAGTGATGAAGAACCACACATGGCAACTTTTCGACCTTCCACCAGGGAAGAAACCCATTGGATGCAGATGGATATTCAAGACAGTACAAATCAGATGGGACTATTGAAAAGTATAAAGCAAGGCTTATAGTAAAGGGGTATGCACAACAAGAAGGCATTGATTATGAGGAGACATTTTCTCCCACAGCCAAGATCAGGACAATCAGGATGATCTTTTCTCTAGCTGCACAATTTGGTTGGAAAGTCCACCAAATGGATGTGAAAAGTGCCTTTCTTAATGGAGATTTGCAAGAAGCATTCTATATGACTCAGCAAAAGGGTTATGTAATACTAGGAAAAGAGATGATGGTATGCAGACTCATAAAATCTCTATATGGCCTAAAACAGGCACCCCGGGTATGTTACATCAAAATTGATGAGCATCTCATAAGTCATGGATTCGAAAGGAATCCTTATGACCCCAATCTCTACCTCAAAAAGGAAGGGGGAGATTGTCATTTTGGTTGTTTATGTCGACGATCTAGTCATTACAGGCAGTTCTGTGAATATGATCGATGCAACAAAGAAGGATTTTAATCGATCGTTCGACATGACAGATCTCGGTCTCATGCACTATTTTCTTGGTTTGGAAGTATGGCAAAAAGATAATCATATATTTTTTTCGCAATTGAAATACACCAAGACAACACTCAAGAAATTCAAGATGATGGACTGCACTCCTATTGCTACACCTATGGAAGTGAGACTTCAGTTATCTCGTTCCGATCCATCACCACTGGTGAATGCAACTCTCTATCGGTAGTTGATCGGGAGTCTCATTTACCTGACATATACTAGACCAAATATCAGCTTTGCAGTCAGCTATTTATCACACTTCACGCAAGAACTGAAAATATGTCATTGGAAAGCAGCAAAGAGAATACTGAGATATCTAAATGGTACAGTTGACCTTGGTCTAGAGTATAAGAAGAACGACAATTTCTTCTTAACTGGATATTCAAATTCAGATCATGCAGGAAACATGGATGATAGGAAGTCAACATCAGGCTTCATCTTCTTTATGGGATCTGGACCGATATCATGGGGAAGTAAGAAACAGAACTTTGTTTCTCACTCTTCTACAGAAGCAGAGTATCGAGCTGCATGTGAAGTTGTTTGTGAAGCAATATGGCTACACCGAATACTGGAAGGAATTGGTCTACCACAACAGAAATCTACTCCAGTATATGTTGATAATGAATGAGTTCTAAAGCTTGTTCGCAATCCAGTATTTCATGAGAGAACCAAGCATATTGAAGTACAGGTTCATTTCATACTCGAGCATGTCTTGAAGCACAACATACAGCTCCAGTTCTGTCCTACAGCTGAATAGAAGGCAGATGTTTTCACTAAGTCACTTGCACGTGACAAATTCACACTGTTCAGAGATTTCCTCTCCACTTCATTGGAAACTATGCAAAATTAAGGGGGGGAAGGTTAGCATAATTTAGCATAGGCATATTTATTGCATTTTATTGCATTGTCTTTTATTTAATAATGTGCAACATGTGCACTCTAGTCTAGTGATTTGCATTCAATATTGTTATGTTGGATAACATTCAATATTGGTATTAGTAGTAATTACATGTGCATGTGAGATGGGTCTTATCATCTCGTAGTTGGTGTCTGATAGGGTGTCATGTCTATCCATATGAGGCTATCTAATATCTATAAATATTACAGCTCTTGCATTGTTATGTAATCTGATTTCATGATCAATAATATTTGTGAGGCTTCTGTCCCTCTTTGGTCATTGCAATATTATTCTATTATATCATTTGGTATCTAAGCTATACCATTATTATCATTTGGTATCAGAGCTATACCATTATTATCAGCCTACTCCTCCTTCATTTATATGGTTGGGGAGAAACAAGTTTGGAAGAGATGTGTAATATGTTGGGTTACAAGGCACAAGTGTAGATGTCATATCCATTTAGTTACTGGGGATCCCTGCTTTGGATCTCATCCACTTGGGTAGTTCTATAAGCAAACTCAGGCATGATGGCTTCTAGGAACAAGACTAGGAAATATTGGGACTGAAATATGGTCTTGGGGTTTAGGGTTTAGGTGCTCATGTTCAAGGCATTTAAGGTTTAGGGTTCAGGGTAATAGGGTTATACTTAGTCAATTTAGGCCTGTTAGTGGACACTAGCTTTCTCCATTGTTCTCTAGTGTGCCTATGGTCTCTTAGGACTATTTAGGTCCTTTACCAACCCTGCCCCTTAATAGGTGAATTTACCTGCCTCTTGAGTGTTAGGATCGGTTATGGGTTTACAAGACTGCACTAACCCATAAGGATTTAGGGTCCTGTGCAGTGGTGTGTTGGTCCGATTAATCTGTCGCCTTGGGCAGGTAAAATGGGTAAACGATTTGCCAACAGTGTGCAGGGCATCACCTCTCTTGTTGAGGTCAGCAATGCGATCAGATAGTTTATTGCTATTCTACCAGCAGGCACAATCTCATGCAAGTGGTCAGCAAATTCTACCTTTGGGGGTTTTGGATCTCATCCCAGTAGGGGTGTTTCCGACTGCTTGAAAAGACTTGGCGACCTTGAACCTGCCCCATTGTTCTGAAGAAATGAGTAGGTCCGAAGGGAGACCCGAAATGAATTGCTTTATATTTATTCTATTTTAAAGGTCAGCAAGGTATTGTGGAAACTTTGGGATCTCCCTATAGTAAATGTTAAAGGGCCTGAAACCTACTTGCAACCTGGAGGCACGAGCAAAACTGTACTGATGATGCAATAAATGGAGCAAAAAAACCTGAAGCAGAGAGCAACTTAGGGAAATAAACACACAGACACTAATATGTAAGGAAGGATCTAATGCACATAACACATGTATTCAGTAACAACGTCTAATATGGATTGTATTAACTGGAATTGGAAGTTCCTCTCTGTTACAATGTAGACAATCAGAAGTCTTTTCTCCTCACTTCTATTTTTCTTCTGACCAAGATAGGGTTCACTCCAACTGGCATCCCCATCTAGAATGACTTCTTGGTATTACCCAATCTGTATTAGACTTAAGGAGAGAAAAGAGGCAAAAAGGAGCCAAGAACTTGCTCTTACAAAGATATCTTATCAAACCATATCTTAATTAAGTCTGTTGAGATTTTGACAACTTGATGGATGACATCATCCCATGATGCAACATGGATGATGTCTTCTAGTTCAAATAGCTCAACATAACTAGCCTAGATCAATTCCAACTCAAGAAAGTCGAAGAAGTTTCATGAGCTCTAGATGTTGGAAGATTCTAGAAGATATGAAGAAGCTACTGCATCGTTGTCATCCATAGACGGTCGAATTTGGGGTGGACTGCTTTTGTTGTTGACCTCTGGTGACGAGATATGGAATTGAGAGCGGTATCTTTCCATAAGAGCCAATTTGAGTCATGTGTGCCAAGTTCTAGTTGATTCCTGGGAAGGATTCCTTGTGCCGCTTACTGATCGCCTCAACAAGTTCTTATTCGTGGAATCATGCTATGAGCCATTATTTTGAGGGTAATAGTTTGGAATAGGTGCTGAGGTTTTCCACATTCAATGAGTATGTCATTCAGTAAGTCCCGGCAGGCCAGCAGGAATGTTGATAGACATTATCCGATATGAAAGTGACCTCTGGCCCCATGCCTTGAGAAATGATCTCCTTGATAGAAATCCTGGATATTAGATCTCAATCAGCTTTTCTTAAAGTAAAGGACAGGACTTCAATTAACCCTGGCGACATAGTTAAGAACACTGTCCGTATCCACTTGTGGCCCTAGCATCGCCTCTTTGGCTTCTTCACTTTACTGAAGTCCAATCTTTTCTATTGCATGAATTCCAGCTGATCCACCCGGTAATCTGGGAGAAGTGGCTAGGGCTGTTAACATTTCCTTGAGGGCCCTGGGATGTCTGAATGCACACTTCTTGAACTTCATGATCCATGAGTAGAAATCAACTGAACATCATCGAACATTTGTTGAAAGAGTCTCGTGCATACAGTCTAAGCATTGTTACGCAACTCTTCCGATATGTGGTCCTGCTAACGCTTCTGGAGCTCATTTATTCACTTTCTTAATTTGGACTGCTCCAAATACAAGTTAAGAGAACTCGGCATTGATGTACTTTTTCGAACAAATCACCGTAGGATTTGTGCATACTCCATGGCTCGTAAACGGCCAGTACCCTGCTCGCCGATCTTTGTTCATGCTCATTAATTTTCTCCTGGCTCAGAAGCTCAGAAGTCTTGGTGGCTGTTGTGGGAGGCACACTGCACCAACTCTTCTGTCCAAGGCTTGGAGTAGATAGGTGCATCATTCTCTTTCAACTGCCTTTGGCTCGTCCTCTGCGTTAATAGGAAAGCTTCTTGCAGAGGGCATCTAATTGCAGAAAGGGCCTCCCCCTAAAGAGTTTTTCGGACAGATCCTTGTCACAAACCAGCTTGGTGACTTTGATTTCACAGTATCATACTCCATTGCATCGAGGGATCCAGATCCTTCTCTCTTCTCCTTGAGATTCCTTGTTTACGTATGTAATCTCCTATACACCCTCTCTCCCGCAGACACCTTTGAGATTGAAGCGTGGTGTTTGAGACCAAGTGTCTGAACTTCTTTTCAAACCCCTTAGATGGGATCACAGAAAGGGCATCCTTTTCGGATGCGATGGGATATTTTAGCTTGTAATATTCCAAGCCCTGACTTGAAGACTGATATGGGTTGATCCTTAGGCTGGACCTATGGGAGAAGGGTGGAAACTAGAGATAGGGGGCAGACTGTGGTAGTGGACCTATAAAAACATACTGACACGTGGAGGCGGCATGGAGAGAATAGCCGAAGTTTAGTGCCCACGATTTGAGGCCTTTGATACTGCAGCTGAGGAAGACATAGGAAGGGAAGGGAGCTCTTTGAGATCTGAGATCCAAATGGAGGGGGGAAAGATCTGCGAGGGATCATCGTCAGAAGGATGGACGAAGAAGCGGGAGGAATAATTAGAAGAAGGGGGAGAGGACCTGCGGACCAAAGGGATGGTCACCTGAGTCACCTAAGGAGGGGAAGGAAGAGAAGAAGAAGGGATAGAAGGGACCTCGGTTGTTGTTAGCAATGGCTTCGAACTCCTGAGTGGATGGGCCTATTGGAATTATCCTCTTCTGCTTGAGAAAATCTGGCGTAACTAGAGTTATTACCTGTTCGGGTGCTGCGGAAGGAGGAATACTCAGGGGCTTCTTCTCGAATCAGTGACTAGATTCAAACCTTCTACACCTTTCAAATACTTGCTTAAGGTGAAAGAGGTGGTATGTTGCATTCTTTGAGAAGACAATGATATCATCTAGATATACCAGCACCATCTTGTTGATCAAACCTTTAAACACCATATCCATAGCTCACTGAAATGTTGCTCCGGGATTGGACAATCCAAATGGCATCTTCTGGTAAGCATATGTGCCCATTTTGTGGGGAAGGTCATCTTGTATTGATCTTCCTATTTCACCACTATCTGATTATAGCCTGAGTATCCATCTAGCAATAAAAACCTTTCGGAGCTAGCTACAACGTGCAAGATCTGTTCCATTGATGGAAGTGGATAATGATCCTTGAGTGATGCTCTATTCAGATCATGAAATTCCACACACAGTCTGATTTCTCCATTTCTTTTCCTCACATGCACCAAGTTTGCTACCCAACTTGAATGTTTGATAGGGAAGATGATTCTAGCCTCAATTAGCTTGTTCAACTCCTTTCTCATGAGAGGTTCAATGTGAGGGTTTACTAGCCTTTTCTTATTTCTGAAAGGCTTAGATCTTGGATCCAACTCAATAGTGTGTTGTGCCAACCTTGGGTTGAAACCTCTTAAATCCTTGTAATTCCAAGCAAAGACCTTTGGGAATTCTTGACAAAGTTGAATGAATTTATATTTTTCTTGTTGAGTACTCACCTTTCTAATTCATAACATTTTGCCTTCTTTTATAGAAATGGCCTCTGAATCTTCACCCTTTACCTGAATATTTTCTTTATTCTTCCGAAATTGATGATTTTGGTTGAAGATTAACTCCAAAGTTACAAGACCCTTTAGTAATTTGTTGGTTATCAGCTACACCAATTGGTCACCATACCGTTGTTCCAACTTGTCTTAGTTTCTGGAAAGGAACTCGGCTTCTTCTTTTTTAAAATTGAAAATTTGCTGATCATTCTCGAATACTTGTAAACTTGTATTGTTATCTGGAACAGCTGGTCTCACAACCAATTTAATATGGGGTTGAGATTTATCACTCTTGATACTCTTTACTACATCAAATGTTGCCTCGATTGCTGCCAATCTGTCCACTCCTTCAGTTTTCTTCCTTGGGATGGAATTGATGCTAAAAGATTCAAAATATTTGATGAGATCCCATACTCGATTCTTATAGTTTTTAACAAATCATTCTTGGAAAAAAAAAATTCTCGGACCTGATTTGCAACCAACTCACTATAGCCAAACACTTGTAAGTTTTTAATCCCCCTATTTCTTGCCCAATGCAGTCCATGGATCGAGGATTCATACTCTGCATTTTTGTCCAAGCAAACAAATTGGAAATGGAAGGCTGAGTAATATTTCATACCTTGAGGTGAAACGAGCATAGCTCCTCCTCCAGCTCCTTGTCTACTTCTTGAGCCATCAAAGAATAACTGCCATACCTCATTATCATCATTATGGCCTAGCTTAGTGATGCTAGGAAGAGGATGATTCTCCTCATGCAAACAATAAACTCCTAGCTCAGATTCCTGCATTACCTTGTAAGTGTTAAAATCATGCCTCTTGCTTTCCCATTCGTCGAGAGTCAAGTACGGAATACACCCAAGCTTGGTATCTACCTCATAAGTGCTTGGGAGGTCTTACTGATCAAAGGATAAACAATTCACATTGATTGGGATGGGTACATGAGGCTCAATATGGAAATCCGCAATGGGCTCAAATCTAATTGTACCCTTAGCTCCATACCTTGTTTTAAAAAGCATGTGTGACCAATCAGCAGACAAATAGCCTTCAATTTTAGTAATGAAGTCTCTTGACAAACACAATGCAAAGTGTGGTGGAAATTCTATGACTAACACATTTTGCAATACGATCACATTGGGGCATGCGTGCAATGTGAGGCTCAAATCCTTGATGACTCCAGTTGTTGTTACCACTGTCCCATCCAATTGCACTATGCCCCTAGAGATGACTGTTATCCAAAATTCACCCCTCAAGGTAATTTTGATAACATGCATCAAATTATTCAGTTCTGAGCAAGTAGATTGGTTCAAAGCTCGAAATCATGTTTTTGGGGGCCCCTTGGCTTCTCTCTAACTCTCCCATTCAAGAAGAAATCCCAACATGTTGAAAAAATGGAAAAAAATGCAAAAAATAAGGTTGTAGGACTGTTTTAAGGCATTTCAGGTCTGAAGGGTTTGGGTCGTACTGAGGTTCGTCGTACCAAGCTTGGGGCCGAAAAACAAAGAAAATCAGCTAAGTCAAACATTTTTGTCCCAGGCGGTCCGCGGGACAGTTGGGACGTCGAGATGCACGGGACGCGAAAAGCCGAAACGGCTGAAAGTAGGAAAAATCGTCAAGTTTTTGTTTCACGCGGTTTGGGACAGCCGGGACAAAAGTACGCGTGGGACACAAATCAGCCGATTTGCCGAAAGACGGTCCATTTCGGGCAGTTCGGATATTTTCATCCGGGACAGCCGGGAAAAAAGTACACGAGGGACACGCGGGACGTGAAAAGGTGAAAAGGCCGCAAAAGAGACAAGGAAGCCCGAATCGCTCGATGCGGGAGAATGTGTCCGGGACAGCCGGGACAAAAGTACGCGTGGGACGCGAAAAGCTGAAACAGCCGAAGGCAAAGAACAAAAGTCAACATTTGACCCGTCAAACTTCAAACGGCCATAACTTTTGACTCCGAGCTCTGATTTTCACAAAATTGGACTTTCTAGAATGAGCACGACGTCCTCTACGCCACAAGAGCTGGATTTCTTATTTTTAACAAGGGTAGATATATTTAAATAAAAGAAACATATTCGGCTCCAGCCAGTTAATGCTCATTCCCGTCAAATGACAGAAAATGCCTGCCAGACCCAAATAGCTGCCCGCACTCAGAAGACCATAACTTTTACATTTCTCAACGAAATCACACAAAATTGGTACCGTTGGAATTGTGGCTCCAATCCCAATGCACAGCAATCAATAAATTCTAGATTTGATGAGATATTGATGGATATTTTTTATAAAACGTGGCTGGGTTCATAACAGTGTTTTATTTGGTGGTTGGGAGTGCAATTAAGAGGCATGGTCATCATTCTTTCTCTGATGCAGCACCTGGGACAGTATGGGGAGCATTTTGCAAGTAATATATAATCATTTTACTCCATTTAATGCCTCTTACAAGTGGTTGAAGGATAGATTTCGGGATTTCCATTTTCCCTTCTCTTTCCCTTCTCATTTTTCTATAAATTGGAGTGTTGGGCTCATTGTAAAGAGAGGTAGTTTTTTGTAGCAAATCTCTGCCAAAATTACTTTGTGAAGCTGATGTGTTACAGGCCCTTGTTGTGGACTCCTTTCATGGTGATCCAGGCCCTTATCTTGTAATAGATTAAACTGTGCATAGATCATGAAGCAATAAAATATAAGTTTGTGGATGTATCTTCCCCTACTGTGTTTTCTTGCATTCTTCTTGCCCCTTCAACCTTGATTACAAGAATATTGTGTCTATTATTATGTTCATGCAGGGATCCATTATCATTGTGTATGTTTGAAATATTGTTGTAAAATGCATTTTGCTAGATTATGGAGAAATGTCATCACCTCTTCTAGTGTGCACTTTACTTCTGTATTTCACGCATTTGAAGACTACTCTCACACCCTCCTTTTCTGGTGTATCACCGCTTTAGTGTATACTTTCATTTTATTCATTCTCTCTCCCTAGTCCCTTGGAAAGTTAGTTTAGTTAGTTTCCCCTACATTAGAGTAGATTATGGCAGGTAGTTTAGGAGCAAGAACCAGCTTTCTCTGGAGGTCTATCTCAAGTAGAAAGTCCCACAACTTGGAGATAGTACCCATGTTATCTAATCACACCATGAGTTTGAGTATATACACTTGTATAAACAGAGGGGTGATGTGATTCGGTGATAACAATGACTTCGTATTGAAGACCTAGTTGATCGGATAATTGCTTCGGCATGAATGAGCTACTCACTCCCAAATCGATCATGTAATTATCTACCAATATGTCCCCAATGATCAATGAAATATTCAACGAAGGGGGATTCATATTCTTACCTTGTTTTCCTCCATGATTTCCCCCAGGTTGAGGTGCATTGGTAAGAACTTTCTCTGGTTGGTTAGGGGGTTGATTTGAGGTTGACCAATTGGCTATAGCAGCTTGTAACAGGTCTCTCTGTCCTAGGATAGCCAACGACTCCCACATTGAGATGTTTACATTTTTTCTCTTCATCTGTTCAATGATGTTAAATTGGGATGAACTATCATTTTTTTCCCTTCTCCTTACACATTCTTCTCTTGCACATGGGTCGTTACAACTAGTTCCTGAGCTGGTCTGGAAGGTGGGTTGGGCTGACTCTGCACATTAGGAGTTGCAATTTGTAGGGAAACAGAGAGATTTGGACCATTTAAATCGGAGGATTGCCCCTCTCCAATATTCCTCTTCTTGGACTGTGTATTTGCTGCCACACTATGAAGAGGTGCTCGAATCATACCACAGAAATCTTCAGCCTACCAATTGACAAGCATGGTCTCACTTGGAGGTGCCTCTTTCTAGGTTTCTTCTTGCTGATTTTCCTCTTGACTGGGCTCTTGGGACACACCAATGGTCTGTACCATCAAGGCCTGATTTAGTGCACCATTGAAACATGTTGATTGGTTATGGGTCTGATTGCATGGGAAACACCAATTATATTATTGAGCCATGTTTTTTTGTGTTAGAACCAAGGCCCTTGATGTCAAAGCTGCATTTGGATCATATGGTCTGAAAGGCCTAGCTGCTTGAGGTTGTCCTTGGTTTTGGTTTTGATTTGCAGCCTGAGCTGGGGGTCTATTTTTTTATATGAGAGTCTATCTTGATATTGGGTTTGATGTTGATACGGTCTAGAACTTTGAGCTTGCTATCTCTTGATAGTCACTAGATCATTTCCTAGGTTTTGTAGTTGTTTCATAACCTCTTATAGTGTCATCACCAATCCGGAACTATGATAATTCACCACAGGGAACTCCTCATGCTATGATTATTTACTAATGCACAACCTTTAGTTTGGTGGATGTAATCTAAAAACACAACAACAAACATAACACAAGAATACCATAGACTATGATACGAAGGAATGATGAAAAATCTAAAAATATAGGTGTAAATTATAGTATCAACATGAAATTGTTACAATCTCACCCATGAGGTAATTCAAGTGTTACTGACTTCACTTGCCTTCCAACAATAACTATGGGAGAAACTTCACAATTACACCTCTTAATGGCTTCTTTAACACACCTTCAAAATGATGGCTTCCTTTACACACTTACTCATACAATATTTCTCACTACTTCCTCCTATACTAAATGAGGGGGGTGGCCTCTTTATTAATAGGAATTCAGTCTTATCCACCCTATCTCTAAGATAGGATAGGAAATCTCTTCCGGCCAATCATATTCCATGCCTAAACTCTTGCCTTTACATGTAGGATTATCTTCTAAGATAAGATAAACCTTATCATCTCACATGGGTTCCACCTTTTTAGACTTTTCCACAAATAAAATACACAAAATATTTATGACATCACTCTTTGTCTTTATTACAAATATAATATTTCTAATTCCTAATCATGTAGACCCTACTTCTCTACTTACCCCAACTTTGACATTTTAACATTACCGGACCACTTACGACAAATATTTATTTTTTACCACAACATTCCTATTGTACTTTTGACTATTACCATACTATACATTATTGGCAGTGTCGTACTAGTAGCACCGTTATCTTCTATCGGACGCTACTACTAATTATACTTAACAACATCCTATTCCTAATACATACATTAATAAAATAGAAATTACGGAGGAAAATTTTAATGTCAACAGTAGCTCTTTTGAAGTGCTAGAAGATGAGGTGGAGGCTTCAGCTGAACTTTGATTCCTTAGAGCGGGTATGGGAGATAATGCGGGTGTTTGAATGGTGCTTGAAGCTCCTAGTTCTGGATATAGAGGCATGGGTGGCCTAGGTGCAAGTTTACCAGCCTGAATTAAGAAATTTTCAGCTCTAATAACAATGTCATATAAGGTGGGTAAATTTCTACCTCCATTTGTTTGAATCATCATGGCAATATCATAATTTAAAGCTCTAAGGAAGTATAGAAAAGCACCTTCGTCTGTCGATCTCACGGCCACCGGAATCTTGTCCCACGTACGCTGGAATATAAACTTCAAATCAATCAACTACTCATTAGGGGCCTTTTTTATGATTATCAAATGTTCCAACAAGGATAGATAGTCCCATTTTTCTCCAAATTGGTTATGAAGGGTTGTGTACAGATGATCCCAATTCCTGATAGACTCTGGTGTTAGGCTAATAAACCATTGCAAAGCTTTACCTTTAAAGGAGGATGCCAATATCTTAACAACAATATCCATTTCAACAATCTCATGAATTACATAGAAATTTGTAATGTCTTGAACGTGATCACCAAGAGTATTCTGGTTCTCCCTAGTGAAATATGGAATGCTCTTCAATGTTGCAACTGGAACTGTATTTTATGCATTGAGAGCCAGCGGGATGATGCCAGTGAAATTGACATAGGGGTTAGGCTACGCCATCTTGATTGGTCTAAGGACTCTATTGGATTGAACGAAAGGCCTACCAGGTGGAGGTGTTGAAAAAGTCTAGTTGGCGAAGATGGAGACCTTTGGGATCTTCTTCCTCTCCTTACTCTTTCTAGGGATAACTGTAGATAGAAAAATAGTCCCTCCTCTCTAGTTCTCAACCTTGTTTGTATTATTCTCATGAACTTGGCAAGCTTGGACTGCTAGAAACAGTGGGTTCTGTCTCTTTTGGAATCACCATATGTGCAATTTCAGAGATTCTTACAAGCTGGGAACTTACAACAAGTGCACATCAATGTTTCTGTAGTAAAATGAAGACTTCTTGTCCCCACCGGGAATGCCAAAACTATTTTTGTAGAATCACACCACCCTTGAAATTAGCAACTTGATGGGTTGAGATCCTCAGTGTGACTGCACAACATGGAGCATCTCTCAAAGTGTGGTACTTTTCGAGTTGAGAGAGCTCTCTAAATGAAGGTTAGATCATATTCCTGTATTCAAGTGCACACGTTCAGATTGCAGAGGGTCATTCTAACTCCTACTCTAACTTACCAAGGAGACAAGGTTAAGGGAATACAAGAAATGAAACCTAATCTAACAGAGGTGATGCACCAAAGGCATGCTAAACATTTACATTTCTTTTAAACACAAACCATTAAAAAGTAAAACAATATCCATGCACAGATGAACAAGATTGCAATGAGGGATCAAGAAGAAACAATAAAGCATAACAGGGGGTTGAAATCATCCACAAACTTATTATATTGTTCCAAGAATTGCTACAGTGCATTACAGTATCCAAGAGGCAGAAATTATGTTACAATTTAGATGGAGGGGTTAGAGACTCCATGAATACGCCTGTAGAGAAGAGAAAAGGGAGGGCGCAAAGCAAGAATGTCCAACCTCTTGAAATTGTCCCTGTTTTACAATATATAGGAAGAATGAGAGAGAGAAATGAGGGAAAATCTAACCTTGTTCCAACCGCCCCTGAAGGGGCATTGAATTCCCTTGCCACAATGATGGGTCTCACTACAACACCCATGCCCCCATCGTTGTTCCTTGCTGGACAAGAAGGGAAACCATTCTTCATCATGGTGGTAGGTAGGAGACTTGACAGCCTCAGTAATGGCGGGTCGAAATATTAATGGTGGCAGGTGGGTAGTAGGTGTTGAGAGCTCTCTAAAATATCACCTCTCACTCGATTTAGATCCAAGTTGTGGCCTTATGTGTCTCGAAGTCTTTCCCCCTCCTCTACACTTTTGAAGTTGTGCCAAAGAGACACATGGAGGATTCTGCTAGCCTACTCTATTTCCTTTATATTCTACCCAAGCTCCCTTGTTGGCGGAGACACTTTACCTAACTTGAGACACGTGGAGAACCAGTGCATGTTTGATTCTTCTCTTTTGACTACCCCTTTGAAGTTGCACAGATGTGACATGTCGAGGCCTTCGTAAGCCTGTCCCGAGATTGGACTTTTAAATGGCGGGTGTTCCCTTTTTGGACTTGGGACACATGGAGGCTCGATGCACATTTGGGAATCCACTCTAGATTTTACTTTTGAAGTTGCACCATTCTGGCATGTGGCTCCTTCTGAAGACTTACCTCTATTTATACTTTTCAATGAACACTTCTTCCTTTTTAGGCTCTGGACACGTGGCGAGCCTACGCTTGTTTGGGAGCTACCACTGGATTTTATTTTTGAAGTTGCACCAATGAGGCATGTGGAGGATTCATCTTTCCTTTTTTACTTAGCTGATTTGAGCCTGCTTGCTTTTCCTGTCCCTGACTACGTGGCAGGTTGGCACACATTTGAGTCTTCTCTTTTAGATCCTTCCTTTGAAGTTACACCATCGAGACACATGGTGGCTTACACAAACCCTCTTATACTTAGTCGATTCACCTGTCCCTTTTTTGCCCATTTAGGAGCCACTCGTCGGAACTTAGACACGTGGAAGCTCCATGCTCATTTAAGGACTATCTCTTAGGTATCACTTCTGAAGATGTGCCGATTAGATGCATGGCACCCTCTACGGGTTTGTTCTTTACTTAGCCAATCCTGGCCGATGAGACCCCCCTTTTAGACCCTGATTACGTGGTGGGATGGCACTCGTTTGGGACCAAATTTTGTTAATATGACCTTTGAAGATGCGTCATTAAGGCACGTGGATGCATCCACTGACCTTTTTGCACTTATCCATTTCAGACTTGCTCCTCCTTCATTTTTTGGTTGGGTCCCTTCCACTTTTTAAGGTGCAACTTTGTTGGGTTCTAGACATGTGGAGATTTAGTGCTTGTTTGGGGTCCCTGCTTTCGATTATCCCCTTGGGATTGTGTCGATGAGGCACGTGGCTCCTTCACGCTCATTTGGAGACCACATTTTGATCTTTTCCTTTGGAGCTATTCTGTTGAGGCACGTGGCAGCTTTCACTGATTTTCTTATACTTAGCCGATTTGGGCCCCAATGCACACTACCTTTCTCCATTATTCTCCTGTGCACCTCTTGTCTCTTCAGACTGTTTGCTCCTTTTCCGAATCTTCCCCTTCATATGTGAATCTTCCTGCCTCTTGATTTGGGATCGATTATGAGCTCGCAGGACTGGACCGACCCTTCGATTTTCTCCTGTGTAGGGGCGTTTTTGATTAATTTTATCTAAAGGGAAAAATTGGTTAACATTAACCCCCAAACAAGCAAAAAAAATTGAATAAATAGAAAAGGTAGAGAGGAGGGTGAGGTGGCTCCATGTAGGATGCCACATCTCTCATCCTCAACTCAATATCACAAGTCAAACCTCAACCCCAATGCCCCATAAATTGGTGGGTGAGAGGAATGACAATTTACTTACACACAGAATCCAAGTGCACACCCCCTAAGGACAAAATTAATTACATGAAAGAAAGTGCAATTAAAATTACCTTTTTGTCTTTCCAAAACACCTAATGGGGTCTATTTGTGATCCCCCCAACTCATAGGTAGGGTTGGTATAGCAATTTAAGATGTGTGGGACAAGTTTAACTTGTCCCACAAACTTCCAAAATTGGACCTTAAGACCAAATTCGAATTTCCATGAAGGGGTAGAGTGTACAACACTCAAGATCCCAAGCACTCAACTTGCAACACAAAATCCAAGTGTCATCTAGTCTAATAAATGAATTCCTTTGATCCATTCATAATTTAGTTTAGAGAAATATTAGTTAACTTAAATAAGACACTTAAACTCATTAAAGATAAAAGGAAATATACACCAAAATCTAAACAATTAAAACAAGGAAAATTTACATCACTAAAATTCAAATACTAAAATTAAATAAATGAGACTAAAATAAAAGACAATACATAACCCCCTTGGTCACAATTACAAGTACTCCCCTCCATGGGAACAGCCTAACAACAATTCAAACACACATGCACAAAGATACATGTTGCCATGGTGACCCTTGTTGAATTCATTCAGCATTCCAATGTGGTTGGTCTACAATCACCCCGTTGTTTGTGGCGAATATATTTACCTGCAAAACACATAATACCTCCTTCGGCCTCGTGGCTACATCAAAACATCCAAGATAAAATATGAAATTTCAAATCCACAATCACCTACATATGAATCAAAAAATCATCTAAGAAATTACGATATCATTTACCATTTCTAACAACATCTTTATTCTACATTTCATGCATGTCAAAATGATCACAACATTAGATCTATTGTCAAGGCCTACTCAGTGTGACGAAAATATCACATGTCAGAAATATATATATAACCATGTCAATAGCATATCATCGTCCATATTAAATGTCTCTAAAAGTCCACACACATCATACTAAGAATCAAAAACCAACAATAGTCTCAGTATCTCTAACATCTAACATCATGCTAAGTCAGAATAATACGAAATGTCCATAAGCATAGTCGATGGTATAGAAATCGACACTAATAAATGTCAAAGGTAAGTGGGCACTACATATTCTGTTAATTTTCATTAAAATATTAGTTGGATCCATTTTTATTATTTCATCTCATTCATTGTTGGACTTAAGTTATGAAGGGGCTTCTCCTGAGTCGATTTGGCTAATGTCCAATTATATTATATAGTCGTGTAACTATGCATTTTAAATTCTGATTAATTCACACCTTATAAATCATTATCTAAGATACCCTAATACAGGTAATAGTATTTAATTAAACTTTATAATTCAATATCATTTATTTATTTTTAATAATCATAATAAAACATCACATCTTGTTATAACCTATTAAGTTAACCCATTCACCAACTAACCCATTCAATTTAATTACAACCTAATCCTATAAAAACCCACAACTTAAAAAGTTGTAGGATTCATTCTCCACCATAAGATTAAAACAACATGAGCCCTTAGATCTAGGTTGTCTAAAAATCCTTATGAGTTTCCTTTTTATTCTTTTCTTTCCCTATTATTATCATTTTCATTATCATGTTTTGCATGATTAGGAGAAAGATAAGGAGTAGAAGCCATGGAAGCCATTAAATATTGAGAGGGTTTGTTCAACTCTATTTTGTAATATTGTGTGTTAAATGAGAGATCTACCATATTTCCATTGTGGGTATTGTTTGCCCCATTTTTAGTTCATCTTTCTTTGGAAATTTAATTGCAGATATGAGTATATATACATTGTATATATACTATTTGGGTGTATTTAAATGTTGTAGTTATTAAGATTTATTTTAAAATACCAAGTTAAAAATAACAAATTAATATAATGTGAGAAGATATGGCGATTTGAATATATATATATGTATATGTATATATATATACATATATATATATACATATCAGCATTTATTGATATTTTTAAATGATGTGGGTCCGACCTATGTAACCAGGCGCTGCACAAAAGTTAAAAAAACAAATTGTGAACTTTATTGAATAGGCCGTTGTCAAAAGAATTACATTGGAGCCACAATGATTAAATATGGTTTAAGTTTGCGGTGGGGAGGAACTCTACCCTCCCTACCTCACCCCACCATAACCCATATTACAAGTAATATGGGTTGAAGTGGGGGTGGTGACCTCCCCCCAACCCTTTATTTCCTTAAAACATATCCAAGACCATAAGACCCAATAAGAATACAAACCACGTTTTTTATTAGATAATAAAACTTGTTTTATATAACACATAGCTGAGTGGGATTGGTTTGTAAAAAGATCAATATTAAAATTTTCTTCTCAATGTTATTGTTGATGTGCAATCACAGCACCCCTGAATGTCTACAACTCGATGGGTTGAAACTCTTAGTGTGATTACATAACATGGATATTTTCCCAAAGTTTGGGACTTTGTAATTGGGAAAATCTCTCCAGATGAAGGCTAGTTCCTATTCCTATGTTCAAGTGCACACATACAATTTGCAGAGGATTTACTCTAAAATCCACTCTAACTTGCCAAGGAGACAAGGATAATAAGATGCAAGAAAATAAACATAAACTAACAGAGGTGATGCACCAAAGGAATGTTGAACACCTACTTTTTCATTAAACATAAAGCATTAAAAATAATACAACCACCATGCACAAATAACTAGGGTTGCAATGAAATATCAAGACGATGCAATGAACATAAGGGAGGGTTGAAAATCATCCACAGACTTATATTATTGCTCCAAAGATTTGATACAATACATCACAATGGACAAGAGGCACAAACTTGCATTACAATTCGAATGGGAGGTTTGAAACTCCACAAGATCACTTGCAGATAAGGGAAGAAGGGAGGGTGTAAAGAAAATTTTCCAACCTATAGAAAAATGTCCCTCCTTACAATATATAGGAAGAATGAGAGAAAAATGAGAGAAGAATTCAAATCCTTGCTTCAACCACTCCAAAATGCATTGAATTTGCCTATAAAAATTATGGATTCCATGAAAAAACCCATACCTCCATGTACCATGCCTTGTTGGGCAAGAAGGAAGCCCATACCTTCATTATGGTGGTAGGTGAGAAACTTGGGGCACCTCAAAAAATGGAAAACTATATTTTCATTTTTAGGAGCTTAGTCACACTATTTAAATATATTCATTCGTAGTTGCATAGAGGACACTGTAAGCTTTCCAAAAAGTCCTCTCTTGCTCAAATCTGAGCTTCCAGTCAAAATTTATGGCCATTTGAAGGTCGAGGTGTCATTTTGCAAATGTTGATCTTCCTGCTTCAGAGTCCAAAAAATATGCAACCTCCGAAATCCTGAATTCGGACTTTCTGACATTTTTGTTTCAGAGATTGGGTTACTGTTCAACTGCTAATTTTTTTTTGAGAGTTTTAAAATTCTGAAACCCGAAAGCCTAAAAGTCTGAACTTTCAGACTTTCAAACATTTTTGCCTTTCGGAACTTTTTCACTGTTCATCGCCTAAATCATCTCGAGAGTTCCGAAAGTCTGAAACCCAAACCTCCAAAACTCTGTAACCCAAAAATACCGGTGTGTTGACCCCGAAATTTGTGTTGACTTCTGAAACCTAAACCTCGAACCTCTGAAAAACCCGAAACCTGAAAGTCTGAAATTTTCAGACTTCAGGATTTCAAACATTTTTGTTCCATTTCTGACATGCTTCTCAAAATTCCTAAAACCTCGAAAGTCTAAAATTTCATAATTTTAGACTTCTAGTTTTCAGAATTTTTCACTTCATTTTTCGCACGCTTCCTGAGGTCTCCAAAACCTCGAAAGTTTGAAATTTCAGACTTTCAGACTTCAGGTTTTCAGAATTTTCCGTTCCATTTTTCAAATTCGCACCTGAGAGTTCCGAAACCCCAAAATCTGAAAGTCTAAAATTTCAGACTTCCGGGATTTTGGGTTTCGTACATTGCCTACCCATTTTTCCCCAGCTTTCTCCGAAGTGCCAAAAATGCAAAAAACTAAAAAACTTTGATCCTTTCTCCATTGATTTCCTCTTGAGCTCTGATAGTCTTTGACATTTGCTCACCCATTGATTTTTCGGCCTTAGCATTTCATTTACAATCTCATCTATAACTTGATTTTCAAAACCAAATGTGAGCTCACATGATCTAGCCGACCTCTCCATCTCTCCTGTGTAAGATTTTGTTTGATCAATTTTGCCTGAGGTGCAAAATTGGATAACAAGTGCTTCATGACAAAACATGATTCTCCTATAAAAAATCAATATGTTTGAAAAATAAAAACACATGTTAGCTAACTTCTCTAGACATTTTCATTGGATCCACCATTTCCTTTATAACAAGAATTGCTACCATAACCTCCAACTTCTCCATTATGATTTTTAATTAAAAAAAAAATTAGAGTTAATATCAAATTTATTTAATATTTTCATAACTTTTATAATAATATGGATCAATAATGCATCGATTCTCTAAAGCTATGTGTGCACATAATATTAGCACCTCCTCCTAATGAAGTAATGATACTTAACTTATAACCCCCTCACTGAATCTTTCAACTAGGCTTATCTGGTATATGGATTCCACGTCTTTCATTCGAGTTCGTGGTTGAATTTTGAATTATAGAAATAGGCAGTAGATTGGGTGAATTTTTATTGATGAAATCCTCTACATAATAGTTTCTCTTACCAATATTACATGAATCCTTTCCATTATAGATATCTCTTAAGATCTACTAGATAAAATTGACTTGAAAGTGGAGGATCATTCTTGGTCTCAATCTATGGACTAATAGGGATTACCCTTTTGATGCCACAAATATTTTTTTTAAATGAAACTTGGTTATGGGTTGGGCTATGTTTTTAAACATAATTTGGATAACTCGTGGTGGAAGGGTTCCCTTTCTGATCTTTTAAGTACAATAAAATAAGTTACTAAAGATACATCAAAAATCCCTAAGAGTGATGTTTTGGGATCAAATTCAAAAGCACCATTTCCTTATCAAAATATTCATGATTTTAGGGAGTTGGATCCCTCTATTCTTGTCTAGGGTTCTAGTAAAGGGTTTCTATGTCGATGAGTAATCATGACCCTCAAGTTTAGAAGATATAGTAGATCTAAGGAATAGTGATGGGTTATAATACATCAAGGAGCTGGAAATATCCATCCATATTTATCTCGATTCTAAGGATTTAGGGTATACCTGATGGACTAGAATATGATGTGAGAAAAGAAAATTTATATCATAAGAAGGCACTCCAACCATCTAACATGACCCATATCTCCCAAATGGGAACCGATGGGGCTAAGAATTAGTTTTCTTGTAGACATGAGGTAGAAGGACTATAGTGGGGATGTTAACTATTTACTAACTGGTCATAGAATTTATTGGTTGAATGTGAATATTCCCTTAAGGGATGCTCAAGCATTTTTTTTATTTGGATGCCTTTTGAATTGGGCTTGTTGAAAGTATGATTTGGTGTGGGATTTATTGTAGCATTTGTTAGTATTTTATAAGGCTATGGAATCCTTTCAAAAATTATCTCGAGAATAATACACAATAATGTAGTGATAATATTCATAACTATTGCAAGAATAATTGTCAATGATTATTTAGAATACATACAAAATAACTCCCACACTTGATAATGAATTCCTGATAACTCGTGGTGTTGGGAAACTTATTTTGAAAATATTGTTTTTAAGGATGTGAAGTAACCATGTGCTATAAAAATCACATCCTCTCCATGAAAACAATATAAAAATTAGCATAAATTCATAAATTTAATTGGGTTGAATTGCAAATGGTTTTGGTTAAATATTGTGTCAAGCATTCACATTGAATGGCTCTAATGACCATACTTTTGTATCCCATGATAAAAATCAATTTGATTTCAAGTGAAGACAGTGCTTGATGTAATAATGGAGAAATGTTAGTTATATTTTGATGATAATGGAAACTATTTCAACCAATACGCAGTTTACTAGGGTAAAAAGATCCTTATAAAGGTAAATAGTATGAATAACCCCAAAAGGATGTGATTTTTTCTTTTGTAAAGATTTGATATTGGTGTGGTTTTTGGTATTTTTTACATAGAGTGAAAATACAAAATGAGTAATGTGTTAGGTAAGGATGTATGTTAATGAGAATTTGTAGTTGGTTGTTAAATATGATTTCATTTTCAACAAGGATATCAACAAGCTAATCTTCAAGTCTTCAAGGAGTATGTCTTCTCCACAAAGGTATCTCCAAATTTGGCTTTCTTCAACTTCATAAAGGAACCACAAAACAAGGAAGGGGAGTAGGAAATGCTCTCCGACCAACCTTAAATCCATTAACGGAAGAATCCATTCCCTTATTGGCCCCCAAGCCCCAACCAAGGAACCATGAGGACCATTGAGAAACAATGACAACTTCTACAAAGTGGCTTAACAAAAAACACATTCAAGGCATTCAACTCAAACATGAAAACATACTTCACAAGATTACAATTTCAAAAAAAAACAAAGGTTTGAGGATCAAACCAAATAGAGCAAGGGATATGGGAGAGAACCTCTTTATGCCTCTCAAGTGAAGTGGGAGTCTTACCCTAAGGGCCTCCAAGTGCACAAAATAATCACACAAATCCTTATCTCTCCCTTGCAACAAGCAACAAATCCATGAATCTCTTTTCTCTCCCTATAGGTAAGACTCCCAATCACACTCCCACCAATTTTCATGCCTCACATAAACTCCCTTTTCCCTCCCTAATGGTCCCATAATCTCTTCTCACACACCTAATTAAGGCCAACTACTCAACCAGCACACACAAACACCATCACAAGACAAAAACACTTTTAACAAGCACAACATTGCGTACAACAAGAAAAATAATATAATAATAAAAAGGGTGGAGATCCTACCTCTCCATCAATATCCAAGAAAACCTTTAGAATCCTCTTCAAATCCAAGTAAAGCAATTTCCAAGCACTCCAAAAGCTCCAAAATCTAAAAGTGCACAAGAAGCAAAATGAGCAAGTAACCCTCATTCCAACCAAAAATCACCAATAAATAGAAAAGGAATGTTAAGATGATGAGGTGGGTCCATGTAGGATGCCACTTCATCATTACCCATCCCCACACTCAATTGAACACACTAAGACCAAGAAACATCAATGCACAAGAAATGACTATGACAACCCACATGGATCAAAACTTACACACCATGCTTTCAAGGGACATAATAAATTGGGTTTGAAAGAAAGTGCAATGATTTTCCTTCTCTAACACTCAAAAATGGACAAAGAAGTCAAAATTAAGCTTCCTAACCCGTATATAAGGTTTTTGTGTCAAATTAAGAGGCATGGGACAAGTCTTGCTTGTCCCACAAGTCTTGAAAAGTACCCCCAAGTCAAAATCTGAATTTTTAACTTGGGGTGGAGTAAAACACTCCCAAAACAACATAAATTTTACTTACACAAGGACTCTTAGATCTCATCATCACTATTTGTCACATATATAATTTGGTTAAACAAAACAAGAAGGGTTATGTCTAATAAACACACACTTACACATGCTAATAAAGTGACAAATATTCCAAATTTTAAATACACAAATCATAAAATAAAGCACATACACAAATTAAAGAAAGGGACACAATTCACCCCAGGGCCATAAATGTGAAGTCACCCCCCATGGGATACTTCCAAACAAGACATGCAAAACACACACTAAACAACATTACACAAGTTATCAAATTTGGCCTCGTTGTTCAACGTGTGACATCCTTCTGTGGTTGGTCCCCTATCCCCTTTGATTTTTGTGATAAAATTCCTGAACACAAAAAATATCTCTTTGGCCTTTCGTCTGTATTAACAACATCGAGAACATATGCATATAAAATCAATGTTCATCATTCAACATTTAACAATTATATTTTCCATCAATATGTCAAACTCTAAACATAACATCCATAAGATTAAAATTCTACTCAAAACATCCAAAAACATGTTGTGTTAGTAGGAAATCCATATCATGAAAATCAACATATATCAACTGTCTAACATCACTATCTAATGCATCATAATAAAATATAACATCATAATGTCAATAATCCATATATCAGTACAATCTATCATCTACTGATCAATGTAGCATAATCAAATGTCTAAACAGGTTATAATAATAAGTTAACAACAATGTTGATTTTTTCTTGATATTCTTAGGCGGGAAGAAGATGGTCTCTTTTCGAATTAAGGAGAAATGTTTTTTAATATTGAATATAGTTTCTAATTCTATAATATTACATTCATAATTTCTATTGTTTTGGGTGGGTTTTTTTATATACTTAAGAATTCTATAATGTGTAACTATAAGATATAGTTTGAAGTGTAGTTACATAATCTATTTGAAGGAAACATGTTTTATACATTCTAAAGTTGTAAATATTAATGTTATTTGCAAGAACACTTATGTATTTAGAATGATGGGCTTAATCATGTATATTTTTATTTTACTTCTCTTCGTTATAATGAATGCGAATTTTTTTTTATCAGGTAAATGTGTTGGGTTTGAAAGGGACCCAAAACCCCTCAAATACAACTGGATAAAAGATATAGTAGTGATGATCAAAAGGAGTAGTCTTTACTAGTGGCCAAAAGAGACAACTAAAACACTGACACTAACAGAACAACCATACAAACAACTCATCTCTGAGAATCCTTCCCTCGTGATCTTAAATTCATTTTAAAGGGATAATTTACACTTATCATTTTCTTCTTCTTCCCCCACAGTAGTCCAACCTTCATCATTCTTAAGATTTACATTTTTCTTAGTGTGAACGGGAATGATGATTTCAAAATTCTATGTCCTCAATAGTATGATCCTCAAGAGGAGAGAAATTGGTATCCAAAGTAGAAATAAGGGGCATCTCTTGCCCAAAAAAAATAGAATAAGGAGATTTCTCCACAAACGATGGAGGAATCTCAACTTAGTACTCAAAAACTTCCTCTGCATCACTAACTGGTTGAACAAATAGGTGACTAGGATCAACATTCTTCCACCGCAAAGATTTAATTTTCCTCTTATTATTTATCTTAGCCAACACACAATCACCAGTAATATGCCCCAAAGCAAAACAAATTCTACATCTGAAAGACAATCCTTCATAGTCCAGAGGCTAGGTCCATGATCTGTTTTGAAATTTTAGTTCAATGCTAGGTGGTAGGTTTTTAGAGGTGTCAATCTCAACCTTGATTCGTCATGTGTATATATATTTCCTATCTCATTTCTAATGCAGAAATAAAATTCTAGTCCCATAATTGCAATGGTAAGTACAGTAATGAATGTGGAGATATTCAATCATGTAAAAAAAAAAAATTGTAATGTACCTACAATTTTTATACAAATTACATATCATATCAAAAATCAAATATACTGTAGATTTTCAAACATACACAATATATATATATATATATATATATATATATATATAATTTAATTTAATGATTAAACTTATCAATACTCAAATGAAAGAATAAACATTTATTTAACATAAGCCAATCACCATGTATAGATGATGTATTTCTAAAAGTTGAAAATCTTTTTACTTAATAATTTGAGTGGTTTTATGATTAAGTACATGCACGTTTGCACATGATCTAGTTCATATGTTATTCAAATGGAAACATGTGCATACAATAAATGTTATAATTTTACATACGAAAAAATTAAATTAATTATTGTCAGAATTCATCTCACCATATATTCAAATTTGTAATATTTAATATTAATAATAAATTTGATAGAAAAGAAAATAATAAAATATTAATAATGAATTTGATGAAGAAAAGAGAGAATAAACTAGACTATATATTCTATAATGCAAGCGATATGGATATACAATAAAATACAAGGCATAAGATTCTATTTGAAATTACACTTTCGTCAATGACATCATATAAGCTAGAGCTCTTTATTATACATGTCTAAGTATTGATTTTACATTTTGGTCAAGCTTAATACATTGTTTACTGTTTTTTTTAATCACTTCGTTGTAGTTTTTCAATGTTTTTTATGCATTATGTATTATCATATAATTGCATATAAAAAACATTCATTTAATCAATTATATTTTTTTTTTTAAATTGATTTAAAACAATTGTAACAATTATATTTATATATTAATATTTTTATAAATTCTTATAGATATTGTAATTAAATTAAGATGCTTACTATTATATTAAATATTATCTTAAATATCATAAAAGGAAATATTAAATCTTCATTACATGTTTATCATTATTGACCATTAACATTTTCTTATGAATAAAATCAACAATTAAAAAACATTTATGAATAATTGATAATTACCAACATTTATAAACCTAATAACTCAATCCTATATAAAATTCTGTAAAAGAAATAAATTTATAAAATCAAATCCATAAACTTATAAATATTGGTAATCATAAATCAATACTTATGCATTTTTGAGAAATAATTTTTAATATTTATTTAGAAATAATTGAATGCTTAATACCAAACAAAAACAATACCAATCAAATCCATCGTGAACAACATTCCTACGCAGAGTGTGCTTAACGGTGTTTATGTGAAAGTTCTAATTTCTCATGATTCGGTTTCTTAAAACACTAATATAGTAATCATAGCTGATAGTTAAAAATTAATATTTTAGGGAAGAGAAAATGATATTTTAAACCCTTAATATTAATATTTGTAATAAGATTATTCACACTTATACATGACATGATTCATATAAATATAATATGTAGTTCTTTTAATCAAATTCGAAGTGAAAAATAATTGCACGGTAGATTTGTTGTCAATCCCTTATAGAGATGCGGGAGAAAACATAAACTATTTCGAAAATTCCTACTTGAAAATTTTATTCATAAACATAAAAAGAAAAACAAGAGAAACATCCAATGCGTTGATAACAAGAGAAACATATAAGGTTTTGTCTGTCGTTAACCATATTTCCATTTGTTAACGTACGTGATGTTTAGGAAAACTAGGTTGCTTGAACGTCAAACCATGGTTAAGTATGACAAAACCATTCAACAATTTTCAATAAAGAACCTTCATCAAAACCAATCCCACTGTTGAAAAAATCATGACAATCGACGGTGCAAGAAGTGCGCCTGCATTTGTTTTGCCTCCCTCGATAGCTACAAGAAAATACAATTACATAATATTAAATATTGTGCTAACCATTACACACAATTGTAGTAAATTTATAGGTAAAATGAGAAAATCATACGTGGTGGAACGTTGTTGACAGAAGGTTCGCTTGTAGGAGCAACTGCAAAAATAAAAAATAAAACAACATAACATTAAACATAAAAAGCTTCAAATAAGGTTAATAACAATAGTCTTAATTAAACATAAATTCAAGAGACAACACAATTTGATTGCTCGGTCTAATTTAAATGACTTATATTCATCCATTATATATATTTATATCGAGAGAGAGTTGTATATTTCGAAATTAAAATATTATAATATTTAATTTTTTGCATTTTTAATTTTCCTTTTTTGTCTTACTATAAAATTTAAACATAATTAAAATGCCAAATTTATACTATCCTATTCTTATAAGATTTTACCTCTCTAAACTAAAAAGTATATTTTTTGGAAATAATTGTGTGTATATTTTTAATGTTATTTATTATATTTGTTTTTCAAATGAGAACTTAAGAGTTTAACTTGTAAAAGTAATTAAAAAAAAAAAAATTAATAGAAATTATATTTTTGTAATAATTATAAATATTATATATGGTTTATGTTTGAGAATTCTTTCATTATATATTTATTGCTCAAATTTTTGGAACAATTGATAACAATTCAAAAGTATTAAAAAATTTAAGGTAGAATAATAAGATATATATTTTGATATTATTGTACAATATTTTTTAATATGATCTTAAACATTGGCGATCAAGGATTTTTCTTTCTATTTAATCTGTAAAAAACTCTGAGAAGAAAAACAAAATAAAATCGGGATACTGCGAGTAAGAAAATACATTACTGTATGCCCCTAATTTATATTGAGATTGGGATCGTGCCCACATAAGTTTAAGATAATAAAACTCAATCCTTAACACTAAATTTACCGTATTATTCTATGCTCCACATCCCTAAAACTATTATCTAAAAAGTTTAATTGTTTGTTCTGCAATCAAAAATAAGGGGAAAAAATCTTCTCAAAAAAAGAAAGAAAAGAGAAAGGTATTTACCTGTGTAGCAACCGCTGATGGGTGGAGTTTCAACGTTACAAGCCTTTGGAAGCCCTAAGGCCGTGGTTGTATTAACATTAGGAATTCCACTGTTGCCAGTTAACACCAGGCAGAGACAGCTAGCGTTCTGCTTAACAACCGAACTCAAGGCAGTGCAACACGCTGCAGGTGGTGCGCTTCCACCGTTTCCTGTAACATATGTCACGCAAGGAGCCAAACTCAGAAGCAAACTCTGACAATCCGTCTGCGCCTTCACCACACCACCACAAATCAAAACCAGCGTCGCCATTAGAGCAATTACCGACTTCCCTTCCATCATCAAAGCCATCGTAATAATATGACAGAGAATAAAATTTTACAGAGAGCTTGAAATGTAGAAAGAAATCAGGAATACTGATTGTTTGGGAAGAGGGGGTTTTAATGTACTAATTTGGATCTAGAAAATTCCGCGTTTTTGGTTTGACTTAGACCAATGGCCTTCGAGAGTACCGTTTAAGCACAATTTACCCCGTAATATACGTTACTGTTTTTAACAGACTTGTCCGCGAGCTCTTGGATCCATCTCAACCGTTATATTTTATCGTAGACTTTTGAACTGTAGAAAATATGGGAACTTTGACATTATATGCTGTGTATTATCGAATATTTTCTTGTTCTCAGAGGTCGCTCTCTGGTTTTCTTGTGGCCGGCATTTTCAGTTTAGTATTGTTTGAGCCGGCATATTTAGTTTTGTATTCTTGGAGTTTTTCTTGAGGCCAAGACATAATTTTTTGGAATTGAACTTACATATATATAATTTAGGTAGAATTATTATTATTATTATTATTATTTTGATGAAAAAGGTCTTATATTATATTAATTCAATACGATACAAGATAACTTTTAACAAAAAAGTGGGTGGTATGAGAGCACGCCCCAAAACCACAAATAAAGCTAGGCCGAGTTTAGAAGAGCAAAAGACAAACTAGGCCGAACCTAGGAGAACACAAAAGCTAGGCATCACCTAGAAACATACAAAAAACCAAGTCAAGCAGCTACAGCAAACATGTCCGAAGCGGGCGGATCATGATCATCTGGCCAACCCGAGCCAGGTAAATCTTTGCCAACATCCGGGAGTTCCCAGTCAACACCAATTTCTTCTTCAGGATCAGTCTCTCCACGAGTGGGAATGGCGAGGCTAAGATGAGGGAATTTTTCAGAAGATGGTGGCAGCGGTGGCGGGTTCCAACCATTAGCAGTATGTGACTCGGTGGCAAGAGGAGAGCCCCATCCATGTTAGCAATGTAGTGATCCCCAGCCCTACTAGCGAGCTAGTGAAGGACTCCTACGTTGGTGAGGTGGTGGTGACCCCCAGCCACGGCGGCGATTTGGTGAGTAACTTCTTTTATGCAGGGGGCCCAGGGAGCGTTGAACCCGACTAAAAGCACACCGTTGTGAATGGCTACGATAAACACCACGGTCTGAAGGCGAGGAGCGCCTGGTAGGAGATGGTGCACATGGGAAACATTACATGGGGCTTCCCCCCAGTGTCGCAGCAGGGTCTGGAGGTGGTCCACCTCCAGCGCAACCTTATTAGCCTGGACTTGTATCTGCAGCATTACATTGGAAATCACAATAGATTTTTTATAAATGGAAATAGACTGATCAAGTGCAGAATTAGCAAAGAAAAAAGCATTTCTTTCTTTCCATATCCAAAAAAGAATTTACCCTCTAAAAACATGCCAAATTTTGGTGAATATAGGCAGAAGCTTGGGATTGTCTCCCAAAAGGATATGTTGCCAAGTAAAGCAATGCCGTCTTAGTGGGAAAAAATGAATGAATCCAATTCCAAGAAATCTGAACTTTGGGACAAAACCAGAAAAGATGCAGAGTAGTTTCCAATTGACCAGAATTACAGGGAAGGAAGCATATCTCCCAGGCCACACGATGGAATCCTTTTCCTATAGCGGTATTAGCGCATAAAAAGGCATTAAGCGACTTGTCTAGCTTCTGTATAGAGGCTTTGGAGGGAACCCAACATGACAATTAATACACATGAGTGGCCGCAAGAACTTTGGAACAAATTAGGAATTTCCCAACCAAAATAAAGGTTTGATAATCTAATAATCTAACTTTTTTCCACCGTTTGAATAACATATTGCCAGAGATCGGCCAGGGAGGCTTGAAAAGCAAAAGGAATACCCAGGAACTTAAAAATGTTTCCACATGCCAGCACCTTCCATTCGAAAGTGGCAAGCCAATCAGGTCCATGAAGGAAGGATTATCGATAGCATTGGGTTTTTCATCATTGAATTGAGGAGCCAAAAGCTAAGTAAAAAGTATCCAATCATTGCATAGAATTTTGGATGTTTGCTTCATCTTCAATAAGCATATGAAAGGAATAATCTGCAAAATGACCATTAAGAAGTTGAGAATTAGGCGTAGAAGGTAGTGAGATTCCCCTAGCAAGCCCTTGAGATTTGGCATGGCTTGATAAATATCCAAATCCTTCAGCAGCTAGCACATAAAGTGCAAGGGCCAAAGGGAAGCCTTGGTGAATAGAGAAAAACATCCCAAAGGGTTACGAGCTGATGCCATTAATAGTGATTTGAGCAGAGGCGTCTGTAAAAAGTATACTAAAAGATTGAAAAAAATGGGGGCCAAAACCAAGGGCTTGAAGAATGGTAAGAATAAACGGCCATTCAATCCAATCATAAGATTTCTCAAAATCAATTTTTATGAACATGGAAGAGTGATTAGATATGTCATGCCATCCCAAAAAGTAATAATGTTATCCAGGATGTATCTTCCTTGAATAAATCTTGTTTGTTCTAGCTAAATAACATCCATGATTTTGTAGGGGACATTCAACAGGGTGATCAACTGCCAGCAAGTGATTTTCTCTAGGTCTCCCTGTTTAGGGATGAATTTAATTTTCCCTTTATTGATTTTTGGCCCTAAAGATTGAGTCTAAAACCCCTCGAGGTAAACTTGGAAAAGGTCTTGACCGACCGAGTCCTAGAGGTCTTTATAGAATTCACAGGGGAATCCATCACATCTCAGGGTTTTATCATTGGCCATTTTCATGGTGGTTTCATGGAGGTCCTCGATGGTGAGCATTCTATCACATATCACCTTTTGAGCCTCAGAAAATTTTCCCAACACAACACCAAAACATTGGTCAAGAGAAGCTTGACGAGCTGCAGAGAGTTGTTTAGCTTGAAACACAAGCTTGTAGTAGTGCACAAAGGCTTGCAGCATAAGTTGAGGGTTTGTAATCTAAGCTCTGCCTTCCATGATGGCCTAAATTTGCTAAGAAGGATTTTTGGCTCTCAGGGAAAGAAAAAATCTGTCAAGACTTGATCTCCAATTTTGAGCCAGTGAATACAGGCTCATATTTGTGTTCCCTTGGAGTTGTAAGTGTCAGCACTTTGAATTTGTTGGCAAAGCTTTGCAACTCGAATTTACAGAGTTTCGTAGAAGGGATCGCCTTGAAGCATCACCATCGCTTGGCTAAGATCTGAGGTATTAGCGGAGTATGAGTGGCGTCAAATTTTTTCTAGCTGTCTACAACAGATTCTGAGGAATCTAGTTGTCTGAGTCAGCGTATCCTCCCACCATTGAATCTAGTAGGTTTGCATAGATGGATGATACTGCTAGCAATGACTAGGCTGGGGAATTAAATTCCAAACATGATTGATATAACTAACAGTGGGCCCATGTTCCATCAAGGTTGTATTAAGAAAGAATTGGTTTTTATGACAAAAATGGCATGTATCATGCCAAGTGATATGAAATCCTATTGGAGAATGATCCCAAAGAACAAAGTTAGGAATGACCTCCACTGGCAAGGAATAAATGTTGTTAAACTCAAAATAATCTTGAGATGACACCATGCCTCTATCGAGCCATTTAAGTACGTGATATGTCCCTCCTTGAAGATTGGACCAAGTAAACCATACTTTAGATGTGGGAAACCGAGATGCCTTAGGGTCATAGAACCAAAACTTACTACACATAAAATACCACACTACCCTTTCGCCAGGTGTCCATCTCATCGGTAAGTGGCCTTATTTATCAGTGGGTGATTCAACCATATTAAAATCTCCACTTGTGACCCAATAAATATGAGGAATGGAGCTAGCGATCCACCAGCACATATCGTCCCATTCGGATGCATCAGTAGAGGGGTAAATATTAATGAGTCCAAAAGAGCAACCATCAACATTAAATCAGACCCATATGGCACGGTTGGTGGGGTTGATGCCATGGTCAATTAATAAAGGTTGTCACTTGAGAGAAAAGAGAGAAATTAAACCCCCACGCCCTGCTTCGTGATTATTATAGAAAGCCAAGCTGTCGGGCTAGATGGATTTACAAACCATCTGCAACTGAAAACCTATAATTTTCAATTCCTATAAAAACAAAACATCAAAATTTTCACATCGTTTTCACATTTCATGCATAATGTACTTATGACATGAGTCTGTAAGACCCCAAACATTCCAAGATAAACAATTCATGGGAAACATTGGTCAAGAGCCATGTCCCCATCCTCCAAGCCAACAAGGGCATCATATTGTTTTTTCATGAATCGAGCAGTATTATGATGCAAAAAATCCTGCAAGTCAATTTTTCCATTTGAAATACTCAATTCTATACTCCGCTTGAGTTGACTCCAACTTACGAACTGGGCTATGATCTTTAGAGATGCGAGAAGGGCTTTGGGGCCTTTTGGATTCCCTTTGTGAACTACTTGGAAAGAGTAACGACAAGGATTGTGGGATGGTAGCATTGTAAACAAAGTTTGTCTGTTCCATGAGAACTGAAACCACGAGGGGCGTGATGGAATACTTTGACAATTGGATAGTTGAGTTGGCAGCAGCAGTTGGTTATTTAGCAGCAGCAATAGTTGGCTCTTTAATAGGTATGCTAAAATGTTTTTCCATAACATGTGGCTCCCGATGAACATTAGAACTAGAGACCTTGGATTTTTGGGATTTTTTCTTCTTTCTTTGGCCCCTGGGAATTTGCCAACATTCCTCTTGTTGGGGTTTAACTAGTTCGGGAGTTGTTTTGGTCATAGGGTGAATGCGGGGGACATAAAGAGGATAGTATTTGATCTTATGAACAGACGCCTGGAAACAAAAGCAAGTGTTAGGAAAATTGATATACATAACCTATTGAGAATAGTATTTATCTCCCATCTGAACATCCAAAAATTCTTTTAGATCTTGAGAGAGATCAACCTCAATGCAAACACTCTTCTGTGGGTAAGCATGGTAAAACCTATCTACTTCTAGGAAGACTAACCGACCCATAAAATCATCAATCTATGACCAAAAAAGGCACAACTGGCAAGGTTAGGGCAGGAATTCAACCCAGATAGTCACTTTAAGGGTGGTATATTCAGATACCATGAAGTCCTTGTGCTATGGGGTTAACACAAGTAGAGAGTTTTGAACATACAATGTGGCTTGCTTATCTAGAATATTGGGAGCATTAGAAGGATCAGAAAATTGACAAATAAAAAAGACCCTTTGTAATATTTTGAATGTTTACCAGTCTAATTCCATGAGGATTCCAGACAGTATTGACCCAAGATTTGATCATGCTTTCAGAGGGGATGCAACCCACAAAATATCCAATGAGACAAAACTGCTCTAACCATTGACAAGCAATATTAAATTCAGGAATGGTCAAAACCACATCAAGAGGATAAATATTACCTTGTGGAACACTTTCAGAATGAACTTTCTGGGTTGCTTCACAAATGGTGCCATTTCTCAAGGCTCCACTATCTCCAGCCACAGTTGTAACAACCGGGTTTGAAGATTGTGAGGACATTATATAGGGGACGCCCAAAGGGCGAGAAACCCTGGGATAAACTATAGAAATAAATTCTCACAGTTCCCGAAAATGTTATGGTATGGAGGTACCTATTGATGCGTAATCACAGCACCCCTAAATGTTGAAACTCTCAGTGTGATTGCATAACATGGAGCTTTTCCTAAAGTGTGGGACTTTATGATTGGAAAAGCTCTCTAGATGAAGGCCAGTTACTACTCCTCTGTTCAGATGCACACATTCAAATTGTAGAGGATCTACTCTAAAATCTACTCTAACCTGCCAAGGAGACAAGGTTAAGAAGAGGCAAGAAATTAAACCTAATCTAATAGAGGTGATGCACCAAAGGAATGTTGAACACATGTTTTTCCATCAAACACAAAACATTAAAAATGTAACACAACCACCATGCACATATAATTATGATTGTAATGAGAGATTAGGAAGATACAATGAATATAAGAGAGGGTTGAAATCATCCACAGACTTATTTTATTGCTCCACAAATTTGATATAGCCCATTATAATGGCCAAGAGGCACAAAATTGCATTACAGTTTTTGATGGGAGGTTTAAACTCCACAAGATCACTTACAGATAGAGAAGAATGGAGGGTGCAAAGCCAAAATGTCCAACCTTTAGAAAAATGCCCCTCCTTACAATATATAGGAAGAAAGAGAAAGGGAGAGAAGAAATCCAAAATCCAGCTTCAACCACCCCAAAAATGAATTGAATTCACCTGCAACAGTGATGGGCACCCCTGCAAAACCCATGCCTCCATGTACTCTTTCTTGTTGGGCAAGAAAGGAATCCCATACCTCATTACTGTAGTAGGTGAGGAACCTGGGACACCCTAAAAATGGCGAAATGTATTTTTCATTTTTAAGAACTTAGTCCTACTCAAATATTCGTAAAATCTCACAATAAGATAAAATAATAAGAGTCTCGGAACTTTTCAAAAAATCATTAAAATAAAAATTATAGTACTTTATAGAAGGATTTAAGTTTACAAATATAAAACACATGAAATATCCACATCACAATCACTTCACAACCCTTCGTGGGCCATCGGTAGGGGTACTCTACATCGAGCTCACATCTAAGAATATGCATACAAAACGGGATCTAATATGACATCATGTCAAGATATATACTCTTCCATAAGGGGATTAAGTCCCTCAAGCGATGAACATTAACCAAGTCTGCAGCCACTGATAAACCATACATATCGTGCCTAACCACTGAAGAAAAAGAGGAGTTCTAAACAACTAATCAATTTCCAAATCTCCTCCATATTGTCCCCTAAACGTTACCTCTAGCACTAATTCCCAAGAGTTTCACCAAACAAAATAGCAATCTAGATAAGGGAGTGTCTCTATGGGTTAACACCATTACACGATCATAACCAAGAGCTAGGAATCTATGACCGACATCTAGGAACCCACTAACCAACATCTTCAGAAGGAACAAAAATCCTATCACTCATGAAGTTCGTGAGAATATCATAATGAATTAACATTTCTCATTGACGAGGTTCGACAAGATGCTCACTTAGGTGAATACAACAATCCAAATAAATTTTATTATTTTTATTATAAATTTACTCCCAGAGGTTCAAGTGTCCTAGGTTTAGTTTCTAATAAATGGTTGTTGTGTTTCCATGTCTGCCTAAGGTCCAAGTGTTGAACCCGTGACTTTGATACCAAAGTCTAACACTCGTAAATCAACGCACCAAACCATGTCAAAATCCATCATTTACTTAGAGGAAATTACAATAATTTTTTTTAAATGTTGCAAGGTTAATATGTTTTAATAACATTAACTATGTTTAAATATTTTTTGTCTAGTAATTTCTACACACCATTAAGGTAGTTGGAACCCATTTATTAATTAAATATCAATATCTATTTCCTCCAAATCATTATGGGGTTAAATTCCCCTCCTAAACTTCTATTAATTTATTTAAATATCCCTTAAGTTGAACCTTAATTTATTTCGCTAAGCAACAATACCCATATCCACATTTATTTGCTTATCTAAACTTTTAACCTTAATTCATTTAACCCCTTAAATAATTTATTTAAAAACACTTGTACAATATTCATTTAATTTAATCTAAAATCACATTGTAATATTATTTATTTATTGACCACTAATGGAAATGTCACAACATAACCTAACCCATTAGTTAAATAAAAAAAAACTCATTTTAAAACATATTCATTCCCACAAAAATGCCTACAAATTAAAAGGTGTAGGATCTAATCTCCACCCTTGGATTAGATCAATGAAAGCCCTTAGATTCTAGGTTTTCTCAAAAATCCCTAACCATCCTTATGACTTCCTTTTTATTCTTTTTTTTGCCCTAATCCTCTCATTTGCACATTTGTATTTTGCATAAGGAGGTGGAGGCTATGGAGGCTTGAAGAGAGACCAAAAGATTTTTCTCTTCCCATTTTTTCTCCCTCTTCAGTTTCGCCGAAAGGCGTGTTCTCTGTTAGAAACCCAGACCCCTTCTGACAAATGACAGAGCAATCAACGATCACGATATATTGGTCGACGATGCACGAACGTTTTTGGAGCGTTCACGTGTGGGGGATATATGTGGACAGCAGGCTGCAAAAATATTGTTTATATTTGGATATTGTGTGTGGGCGTATGGCCCTTCAATGGACGCCAGACTCAGAGCCACTATATCCACCACCTCATTACGATCGGTCAGATAGTGAAAGGACAGGTATGGGCTGAGCATGACAGGAAAAGAAAACTTGATACGTGCGAAGACCTTTCAGTAGTTGATGTGTCCTGGACTTAAAGATGGACGCTTTCTATGGCAGACACTGTACATTTTGAGATTTCTAGCCTAGATATTGCAAGGTTTTTGCTGTAAGGTAGATAGGACTGTAGAGTATGGTCGCCCCTTCTCTCTCGATGGATAGGACTGCATGGTTTTGTTGAAGCCCGAATTTTATAATGTGTCTCTCGGTAAGGAACTTTGTTTTTTTGTCTCTGCATCTGGATTTTGGTGGTTATTGTTTGAAAGCATCTGTTTTCTGATCCTGGCTGCGTGTTGGGTGTCAAGACTGCAGTTTTTGGCATAAAAGTGCGGTGTCCAGCTTTCTCGGTTTACTTGACTCAGACTGTGGAAGACTGTATTTTAGCTTTACACGTAAAATTTACCACCATTTCCTGATAACTCTCTTGAATATTTCCTATTGGCCTTCCAATAGCACTGAAGATGCTATTTATTGTCATTGCCACCATAATTACGCCGGAGGCGTGGCTTACTTGCAATAGATCTCCAACGACTACGTCCACCTGCTTGAGGTGCTCCACCTGCTTAATTTTCCCCTTAGCCAGCTGTCTCTTGTTAATATACTCGACCGACCTGCTTCACCTGCATGTCATGGGATTCGGCCTCCTGCTGTTTGACCCACCTTTTCACATTTTCTCTGGTTTTTCCTTGAGCAGCAAAAAAAGGTACCCTTTCCGCATCTCTTAAACGGTCATCGAAATACGGAAGAGAGCTGAAAGTCGAAATAGCCTCTGTAGGAAATAATTTTGTTTTTCTGGTCTCATTTGTTATAACTCGAGCATCACTTCAAGATAATCTTGGAGAAGACAGAGAGGTATTACTTCATATCAAGCTCTCAACGCTACCTTTTCTGCCACAATGTAGGCCTTTCATATCAGACCGATGTAAGAGCCGTTGGGAAATTCTCTATAAAGACATTTGTAAGCTCGTGCCCTTTCCATTTTTTAGTTTGGTTTTGCTTCATTTTTTTAAATGTATTTTTGGGGACTACAGTCTCTGTGCATATTCATGCTGCGTGTCCTGTGTATTTTTTAGATGTTTGTGTTTTCTATATCAGGTATTGTGGTTCATTTTATGATCTCATCAATTCTGTTTTTTGTAGGGTTCATTTTTGTTCAATTTTAGTTGTGTGTTCATTTGATGATCTGTTCTGTTTTGTACATGTAGGGTTTTATTTTGCTCTATTTTTTTTTCATCTTTGGCTGCCATCAGCACGACACAGGAGAAGCATGGAGAAGGGAACTAGATGGAGATATGGTGACTGGAAATTTGTATTTTAATACACAAACAGAGTGAAAGGTAAGTCATTAGGATTTCTATTCAACGGTTTTCTCACATCTGGCTGCTCTTAGTGAATGTAATCTGACTAATATTCCCTGCTTCTCTCCAGAGTTTAAACGTGTGACCTATTCTATGAAGTTAATGTGCAATTTAAAATAAATCTGAAACCCTTACCTGTAGTTTTACGATACGGTCATATACTGATTTGACCTTGTTTGATGATTTGTGTACAGTCCAGTATGCTACTCCAGATGGTACAACCCAGTATGCTACTCCATACGATCCCTTGGTTTTAAGGTGGGATTATGAATTAATTTGGAAGGAATCTAAGGTTCCTGTGTTTGAATGGTGGGTGATATACAGACACTAATAAAAAATATTGAATGGATGATCCATTTGAAGTACTTCTTTCAGGGGTCTTGTCAACACTGCCACACTGTGGGGAGCCCAAATGCATTCTTTCTATGTCGCACTAGAGGTATCTCTGTTTTCTTCCTACTAACATGAAATCTCTCTCCCCTTTTAAATTAATTTAGGTTTCACACAAGGCTGTACTCTGTTCTGTAAACCTTTCAGGTCTTACCAGATTTGAAGACTGCAGATTACCTTGGAACAGTTCAGTTCATCATGAATTTCATTGTACCTTACAGGTATTGGCTTCTTTTATGTCCTTTCCTGCACATTTACTCCTAAAATAATTCAAGGATGTCTATGTCTATACCCTGCATCGAAACAACAGTGCCTAATTAAATATTACATTTGATTTCTATGCCTTAGGAGTGTTGTAACAGTAACACTAAGGACTAAGAACAAATAATAACCCTTGCCTCTGGCTTGTTAGATCAATATAATAAACCTTGAGAGAACCGGTGCTACCTGAAGAAACTGTATCTGGGTGCTCTGATCATGCTCCATTGCTTGAAATTGAAACACAATAATATGTTGTCCATATACTTGTAAATATCTCCATCGGATGAGATTTCACATCTGTAAGTTGTTTGCCATCTATGCGAGTATTATTAGACTCTCTAATCTTATGTGTAACTGTAGAAGAATCTACTACTATTCTGTGATTAGTAGTTATCGAAGGGACAACTTTGAATTCCGTTTCTTGTTCTAAATATGTTCCATCTCTTGATATGGAAATAATCTTGTCTTCATGATCAATTCTTTTTCCAAATGCCCCCATTGCTTTGTTCCATGAGTTACTGGAACATATTGCTCCAAAGTAGGATCAATCTGAAATATATGGAACATGACCTGGGACCAAGAGCTTGCAGCGTTTAGGCTCAGTAATCTTATCCAAATGTTGGCTGTCATATACAGACATTGATTTCATGGAAACTACTAATGTCGACATTATTGCACCTTTTCCCATTGATGTGAAGACTATCAAAGGCTCTAGATATGAACAATGTATCATTTTTTATATCTATGTTTCTTTTGAACTTCCTTCTTAAAGAACATTTTCTTAAGAATGTATTTTTACCTTAGCCAAAACCTCTTTTAGTAATTTGGATTTTTGTAACCGCCTTGCTCTTTTCGTAATTCTTCCTTTTCCAATTGTTCTAAGGATCGGAACTGATAAACTACACCTACTACTTAAGAATGAAATACCAATTGCAATGCTTGAACAGAGGATCCATATGAAAGACAAAGGTCATGGTCGTGTATATACTAATGGGTTGCATTCCTCCTGGTAATTATTTTATTCAAGTAGGACATGCTTCTTGCACTTATTCTCTAATTAATGTCGTTCCTTCGCAAGAATGAGTGCATTCTGCACACCCAAGCATCCTGAATTTATTGTAACTACGTTTTTCTTCCAGCTCAAGAGTCTTTACAAGTAACATCTTCGATTGTCGTTTCAGGCTTTAGTTTAGTGGGTACACTGCTGTGTTCATTTCTTTGTTATTCATATCTGAACATCTTTTATCTTTTGTTCATCACATCTCTCTTACATTACTTTGAAATCCGTAAATGGTTTAAAATTTTGCCGAATTTCTTCTTACAAAATCTTTCCTAAAGCTGATGAAATGAACTGATACAAATCATGCTTTGACTCTCTACTTGTGTGTCGTCATCTGCACATAATAAATAGGCCCGCCATAGAAAAGTAGAGAGCACGCTGAATTTTGTAAGGAATATGGTGTGGAAAACCGTGTCATAACGCGACGCTGATGTCCATGAGCTGAGATGGAAAGGAACAGAGGAAGATACATGAAGTAAATTACGGCAGGGGAACAACCTGTGGCGGCCGATTCAGAAATCAAAGAGATCTGAATCAACCCACCTACATCAACGATGAATAGGACGATGGTATTAGCAAGCAATCGCCTTCACATATCCACCAATATCAAATCTTTGTTGTCCCAAGAAATTCTAATACTCGGAGGCCCTCCACATCTTACCATAATCCGGGTGAATCTCAGAACCATTCAGACAACTTTGTTAACAAGTCAACTTATTACAGAGGGTGAGTGTATGGAAAATCCAACCACCCTTCACTGGATATGGATATGGTATCAGCTGATGCAGATTTCAAACACGAGGAGAGTCATGATTATCATCAGCCCTTATTAACTGACACGTTTTGTGTCCTGGTGAGCAAAAATGATTCTCCAATTTCACTAAGGTTAAAGGCTTTGGTTGGCGTTGTATTGAGATAGCCAAGGAGCGTACCCAACGAGAGCAGCTAAGAGATTTGGCCGTTTTGAAAGTTTGAATTGTTGTGTTTGTTTGAAGATAGAGAGAATGTCATTTAGGCTATTGTTCAATTCTATGGCTACTGGTGGAATTCAAGGCCAGTTGTTTGATTTTACAACTAGGCTTTTATTCTTCAATTTTGTCATGTTTCTTTTTCCCCTTTGTTCCTATTCATGTAATCTTTTTTTTGGTTTTTTTTTTCTTGTTATAAATATCTAAACGTATCATCATGTGTGTATAAGTTAAAAGGGCTTATGTACATTTATCTTGATGTAACAAAACATTGATTTCCTTGAGAGATTGGTTATGGCGTCAAATTTTAGGGATATAAAATTTGGACAAGTAAATGAGAAGGAGATGATATAAATCAATTTTTGAATGACTGAAAATCTTGCGATTTTATTAAATGTATTAGTTGTTTCTGATTTGTTCATCTACTTTTAATTCATTTCTATCTACCCTTTTCAGCTATCCCACTTGCTTAAGGATTCAATTGATAAATTATTTAGTGTATTAGCTGTCTTCAGCATTTCCTCTTGCTTAGAGGAAATTACCCCAATTTCTACGTGAGATTCGGGAACTTCTGTGAAATAGTTGACTTGACCCACTTGGCTGGTAAAGTATGTGAAATAGTTGACTTGAGCCACTTGGCTGGTAAAGTATGTATTAATTTTCCCTTTACATTTGGTGCGAGTACAAACATCTGAGGAAAGTAACTTTGACCAACTGTTGTTGAAAATCATGAATAGTAATATGAAAATGCGTGCTAAAAATTCCTTCCTTAAATTGAGAAATTTCGTAAAACTTTTATTCATGTCGATAACATGATGGGTGTGACACTGGGATAGAATAGTTGAAAGGCATAATGCATGCTTTATTGGAGAATAGTGTAAGGTTCATAAATGATAGGTTTCAACTTGTGATGTTGTTTGTTGAGAAAACCTTCGTTCATCCAAGCAAATTTAAACACAATGAAAAAAAAACAAAAAGAGAGAAACAAAACTATGGTTGTGAAGTGTCCTGAATGCGTCTTTAGCTTGTTAAAATATCTCCTGATTTTATGTGTGAAGCTTCGCTGAATTTTAAACTAAAGAAGAAGCTTTTTCTTCTTGAACCTTGGCTCTTTTTTGCCAATGGGCGTATCTGGAGTTGGCAAAATGACCAAAATCTCATAAGCTACCAAAGGTTGGAAGTTACTATACTGCCCAAAAAGAGAATGGTTTGTAGAATCATGAGTAGATCAATCTAGCTACATTGAAAGACAAACATATGGGTATCTCATTGTATGTTCTTCTAATGAGAAATGTTGAGAGCATAGATTGATGTGTGGTTCACAAACTTAGTCTGATCATCAAGTTGCAGATGAAATGTAGTGGTGAAGCGTAACTGACAACTCAAGAACATCCCCAACCATTGGCAAAAATTGTAAGACAATAAAAAAGATGTAGTCATGTTTGTTTCTTTTAGCTATAGCTATTATGCGGTACCTGTCCTGGGATGCAGATTTGGTGCGCCGTTTTCTCAGGACCTATGTTTTTTTCTGTCAAGGATAGGCATATCCTACCCAGTTATGGTTTTGTTGAGTTTTTTTCATCATTTTGTTTTTATTTGTTTATCTCGTATCGAATTTCTCTTGTTGCCCCTACCTATAATATTCTTGTGTAGTGCCCCCAGTAGTGCAATAGAGGTTTGTCTTTTCATGTCTTTTTTCCCTAAAAATGCTACTTTATTCTGAATTTTCCTTCTTTGTGTCAGCTGCTTGAGCTTTCCCACTAACATGTACACTGTAAATCCTTAAAAAAATGTTGTATTTAGTTCACCATTATGATGTGTTGAATATGGAATGGGAGAACATCTGTTTAGTTTTCCTAATCTGCAGATGCAATGTGATACGGGTGGGCAGGATTAGGAGAAATGACTAATTCTATAGAACACTTGTGTTTTCTTAAGAGGTATAGCATACAAAAACACACCACTTCCCATAGGTGGCATCACGTGCAAAGCTGGAAGTGTGATCATACAGAACCAAGCCAGCTCGATTGTCTATCTTGAAATAGGTGTACCCTACAAATCCACTCCCAAATATTTGGGCATTTTGACATTCAACGTCAAATTTAGAGAATTTATGAAAATGTATACCTCTGATTTTCTTTTACCTCTGCAACATAGCCTCTTGTGGCTTATTGTCTTTGAAATGTTTGACAAAATGTTCCCACTTTTATTATACAATGCCTGTGGCTTTTTTGTTTAGTGTTTCTTAACTGCTGCATTCCCCAAACTCTATGAAGAGAAAGTAACAATGGTCTATAAAGAAATGATATTTTATTGGCCCTGACAACACCATAATGTAATGGGATATTAAGAGCTCTACACATACAGGAATTGGCTTTACTGTAGCAGTTGAAAACAATATAGAAAGGATCTTATGGATATTCTTGGGTGGTTTCTAGAGGAATTTGGTATTCCTAAATATTACATCAGCGTGTAGGGGAAGCCATCATAAATCTATGAGAGCGAGACATGCGAAGTGTTTGACAAAAAAATGACACTCAAAATGCTGACAATTTTTTTTGAAATTTTAAATATGGTGAATATGAGCTACGTTTACAGCTAATGGTCCACTCCCTGTTTGGACACCAGGGATGCAACAGTCATCTTGATGCCACAAGAGCCCATTGTACTTATTTATGCACAAAATGGCTCAACAAACAAATGTAGAGAAAACATTCCATATGAATAGGTCGCCCCTGCTTCAAACCTTCCAACACATGTTTGTCTTGGTAATTTTCCTATTTGCTGGTGTATTTTTTGTTTGTTCTCTACTGTCGGCTATTTAATTTAATGTATCCATCAAGAAATACCCATATTGGTTAAGAATTACATCGTAAATTATAGGAGGAGCTCGAATGGGCGGATCTAGAAGGAATAGGTAGAGTAGGGAAATGAGTGCCTTCCGTGGCTATAATGGTGGTTGTACAGGACTCAAACCTAGGGTTGAAAGGTGATTCTCGGAAAATGCTTAACATGGTGGCCTACAATGGGACATCCACCTCACGAAATAAATACATAGAGGTCCCCAGAACATTGTGCATTTGTTGAAAACCCTTAAAATTATTACCATATTGAGATATGGAAAAGGACAAATCGCTAGAAACAAGTTTTCACTATTTTACTAAATGGTTTGGTAATGTATGAAGTGAAGCCATAGTCGGCTATAGACATGGGCATGACAACTGCGATGAAGGTAAATTGACCAGCGCACTAGCTACTTCTTCTATTAGCCTCATAGGTGTTTGGATGTTTACCTCCAATAAGGGATTACCTTTAGAAATCATATTTTCAAGACAGCCTGGACTACCATGATTGTAGACACCCCCTCACCTCCCCATTACTGTTCAACCAGGGCCACTTATTCCAGGCCATTCTCCTATGAATATTATCAGATATTGTGTTGGCTCTTTCATTCCTATGGTGTAAAATCAGGTGCAAGTTCTTAAATAAACATCAACAATAAGGTGGATCGTTATCACTCTGTATACCGCAATTGGTATTTGAGGAGTGACTGTGTAGTGTTTGTATGGCTACGTAATATATTACTGTGGGTGGGGTCATTATTTGGGCTTTAGTTGAAGCAACAAACACTTACAAGAGGTGATCCCACAACAATTCAGCCTTGCCCATATCCAAATATAGGCTATTGATGGATGGATTGCCAGGTGTTTGACAAAATGTCGGGAAACAGTCCTTTAAAATTTCAGCAAATTTGGCAGTCCCTGCCCCCATCACCCATGGAAGGCCTCCGGATTTCCTGATTTCTCCTGGCTTGAGGCTTAGAAAAATATTGTTTTACCTTTGGCAATACATAAATATTTGTTTTCCAAATTTTTGTATACGTGTAAAATGTGCTTGTGCATTCAAATTACTTTTTAACATTTCTTGCAATTTTTGTTTTCAACTTTTTATTTTTTAATTTTGCATTTATCATGTTATTTTAAATGTTAATTATCAATACAATTTTGGAATTGGATCTTTGAGCTTTATACATGTTTTATGTTTGTGGGTGTAAGCCCTCTTTCACAAATTGTGCAGGTGGATTTTGTATTTAATAGAAATCCAATCTTCTTTGTGATTCTGCCTTGGTTTTAAATCTTGCAATACATATCTTCAACTTTGATATCAATTTTTGACTTTTAATTGATTCTTATTTTGTCATAGCAAACCAATTACACAGTTTTTGCAAAGATTTATGGAAACAACTGCCATCTCTGATCCATTCTTTTAAAAATACACATGTTTTTCTCTCTTTTATCCCATGTAGATGGATTAACACAGGTTATTTTACTCTCAACCCTACTCACATAACAACCTCCTCAACCCTTTAGCATAAACTTACCTTAAAAAAAGAATACACTGAGCGGCACATACTTTAAAAATGTTTTTGCTTTGCCACAACTTTTAGTTTGGATTTCTTATTAATAGTATTATAGGAAGCTACAGAAAATTAGCATATATCTTCTGTGTTGCATCCTTCATCACTGTTGTAATTGACTGTACATTATCAATAGGTGTTTGAGTGTTATTACAGTTGACCTCTGTCGGTGCTTAATTTTATCAATTTCTTTGTTTTGACTATGACTGATTCTTCTAATATCATATCCATAGCTACAAACTAAAATGCTATTCATCCTTACAAGATTCTTCTTCCACATGATGATGTCACCACTGGCAATACCAATGTCAGGTAAATGCCCATAATACCACTTTTTCATTTTCAATGCCAACCACGGCCCACCTCAATCTCAAAATCAATCTCACAGCATTATGTACATAGGGTTAGTTGAAAGAGGGGCTATACATTCTCCTTACTCTTAATAGTCCTCTGTAGACTCTTTTACATATCTTCAATTATTGCAGGCCTGAATTCCCTTACATACGGAAAACAAATCCATTCTCGCATTACTCACAGAGGTTTAGCATTTTCTACACGCACATTTTTCTCAAACAAATTTATCAACATGTATGTTAAGGGAGATAGTTTGGTGGATGATCAAAAAAAATTTAGCTACCCTTAAAGAACCAAACATCTGCTCATGGAATACCATAATTCCAACTTATAGAAGACATGGATGTTTGCATGAGGTACTGGCACTGTTTCACCAAATACAACATACAACAAAAATACTCCCATCTTTTGCCAAGATAACAACTCTCGAACAGGGTGTGCACATTAATAAGAGCATAATGTAAAGGTGATGTCGTAGTTTCAAATGCTCTGGTAGACATGTATGAAAAATGTGGAAGAATACACATGGAACATGCCCTGTTTGACAAAATCCCTCAAACAAATGTGGTTTCATGGACTGCGATGATTGCAGGCTATGCACAAAATGGTGTTTTTGATGTCAGTTTAAGGTTTTTCAAAGAAATACCTCCACTGTATGTCATCTCAATTCGTGCCATGGGTGAAAGATATGCACAAAATAGGATAAGCCCAAAATGGGTTTATTGAAAAGGCTTTCAAAGCATTTATGAAAATGCAAATTGCATGCATAAAACCAAACTCGACAACCTTTGCCAGCATCCTCCCAACCTGTGCCAAAATGAGATGTTTAGGACAGGGTATGGATATCCATCCAAGCATAATCTAAAATGGATTTTATTCAGATGTCGTAGTTGCAAATGCCCTGGTAGACATATATGCAAAATGTGGAAACATATGAAAGGCACGTAAACTATTTGGCAAAATGCCTCAGAGAGATGTGGTCCCCTGGACGACAGTAATAGGAAGATATGTAAAAAATGTGTTTGTTCAAAAAGTCTAGGAAACCTCTAAGCTAGACTCCACAACCTTTGTCAGTATCCTCCCAGCCTATAGAAAAATGGGAGCATTAACACAAGGTATGGACACCCATCATATTAATGAAAAAGAGAGGAATAAAAAAGATACTTGGTTGTAGTTGGATTGGCGGTCAGCTTCGTATCTACTGTATTTTACTAAAGTATAATAAAAAACCTCGAGTTCATAAAGGGGAATATACTTAATGACAAAGGAACCTGCATATCAGAAAATGGTGAATGTAAATTTTCTACATAATTATCAACATATATTTTATTTCTATATTTTATAACTCTTAATTATACGCAACCAATATTGGAATACCCCATATTTCAAATTACATTCATCTAATATACCAAATAAATGCATGTGTGCACATATATTTTTATAAACATGAACAAATAAATAGGTGATTCAACATAATAAAAAATCAAACATTTACAAATATAAACGATGAAACCTATTAAACTAATTCACAACTCTTTAGCTATTACATTTTATATGCTATAAGTCAATTTTTTGATCCAATTCAAAACATAATTTTTTATCTTTTCTAAAATTTCCTATATCATGTTGCTTTTATGATTGATCATGAAAATGAACCACAACCACCAAAGAAGAATAAAAATTTAGTTTCGAGAATTTAATTTTAACAAAAAAAACTTCAACATAATATAAAAACCAGCTTTTGGATGCATTTAGAGAACCGTTTCTAAGATTCTAGAGCCTTGATACTAAGCTCTACCTTACTCGATGTGTTTCTAGCAAACCATGCTATGTGAAAACATAATACACAAAAAAACAACAAAACCTAGAAAAATTAGCCATAACAAGATGGTTAGACTATTGATATTTGTTCATCTCTTACAATATCAGAAGTTATACATTTTCCTTGAATTTAAAAGAAACCTCAAATTAAAATTCTTATGCAAGTTGCATGGATGCAAAGTTAACATTGTTCATCTTTAAAGTGTTTTCCTATGAATTTTTTCATTTCATACAACTTTATTTATTACTCTTCCCCCACATATATCTACAACAGTACGCCAACTTGAAAACAAAGAGCCAACTAACAATATCCTGGTAACATAGGTGAACTAAAAAGTAAATCAAACACTTCAGCCACTAATATACAAACCCAAAAAACCCTCACATGTGCCTCCCTACACCTTTAAAAGCATTGAAAATTTTAACTGCTCATTAGCCCTTACGCAACTGAAAAACAAACACATTCATCCTTAGCTGAAACTGTACCCAGCGGGCAAAAAACATTAGAAACCAATCCACAAAAAAACACCATACAACTAAACATCAAATTACACCAGCCTTGTGTACAAACCAAACCTCCCCACAAAAACATACACACAAACCAAACAACAACAACAAATACCACCTTCCAAACACTTACGGCATAATCTTGCTCCACTAGGAGCGACCACTAGTATTTTATAACATGACAATGGTTATTTACATTATTGCCTCAACATTTGGGGAAGACGAAGTTGGTGTTCGTCGATCACACCCTACAAAGAAGACTTGAGATATATGTTTATGGTTTGAGTCCCTTGTTCCTGATAGGTTGGTGGGCCAGTTATTCATAAACATTTTGTGCGAGAGTTATTAAATGAAATTACAGCCTTTATGTTTAATTTAATAGATAGTAGTGGGCATGCCGAGTTACAAGATAATTGTACATTCATGTGATTTTTTGAGTTGTTTGCTTTGCTCTATTAACATTTTGCTTGACAAGGAAGATGCACTGCAGGGTGGCTAAAATGAGTCTTTGTTCATACAACAATAATGAATTCGACTGTAATATAATATGATGTGATTCCTTGTCATCAAGGGGATTACTGATTAAGATTTAGAAAGTGGTAACATTTTGGATGTATCTTGGCATTATATTTTAGATGAAAGAATTCAACATTTTCCTCTATAAAAGAATGTTTTTACTTATTTGACAATAGCGTATGAGAATTTTTTGAAGCATCCATCTTTGGAGGAGCTCTTACAAATAAATTTTGTGGCAGTTTGTCATGTGAAGGTTAAAAGGAGATAAGTGAAAATTTCATGACTGGCTCGTTGGCTGCGTGTTGGGTGTCCAGACTGTGGTGTATGACATAAAACTGATAAAATGACTTAAATATTTATGTGCATTTTAGTTTCAAATTTAATCATGTTAATTTGTGACTTTATGACAAGACCATTCTTGTTGACTAAATGACAACAACATCATATTGCATTCATATGGTAGAACATTTGTTATACTATTTCATTTGTATGGCCATTTACACTGCAAGACCATTTACATTCCTTAAAAAAAAATCAAAATCGTAACATTTGTAAGACCATTTACATTGTTTGGCTAATATGAGACATTCATATTTTTTGTAAGTCTACAATATCCATTTACCAAAAATTATTTGAATAACGCAAAGAATGAATGCTAAAAATATTGGATATTCATCACATGAAGTATAATTTTTTCCCTTTTTAGTGCAACTTATAAATCTTTTCAAAAGTGAAACCCAGAATGGTGAGTTAGCAGTACCTTGTTTGAGAACTGTGCAATTCCCTGTTTTTAGAATAAGTAGAACTTTGATCGCTATTTTCTTTTCCTATGGTAATTTACCCTTGAAAACAAACCCAACGCCGCCTTGTCCAATGTTTTGGCTAATTTTTTTTCCTTGTAGGATTTCATATCATCTAGAGAAAAAACAAGGGAATTTGATGAATTTGGCACCCTAATTAATGAATAAGAATCAACAGGTAGCTATCCACCATAGCAAGACCAAGTTTGACTTTTTTGATTCTAGGTTTTGGTCTTTTTTTTTTTGGCTAAGGGTTATAGTTTGCGTGAAAACATGGTTTTCTAAAATGTAAACTAAACATATTAATATACTACAGTCCTTAAGTTTTAAGTATGTTTTTGAATCAGATTTGTGATAACATTTTAAGTTCTTATTTTGGTATTTATTCATATTTATGTTAGATGTATGACACAACACAATGTCATAAAATTATAAATTAAAAAGAGTTTAATGCGTTTTTATTTACAACCCGCATAAATTATTCATATATCCTACTAAATTTACTAAAATCTAACAAAATATTTTAAAATTATATTCTTTCGAAGGTTTAATACTTTTTTTTTTTCTAAAAATCAACTATTTTAGGAAAGCATTCGATGTGACGTATAAGGCCCCCTTATAAGAAAGAAACCACTAGGAGGTTTTCTTTCCATTTATCTTACAAATATTAATCAATTTTTGTAGTTGTTAAAAGGCATGGTTCTCTAATAAAAAGAGGTAGTTATAACATCCACCAAGATTCAATTGGTGAGACGTGTACTTGATGACAACATTTGTTATCCACTTCGAATCGAAACCTCTTGTGAACTAGCTATAAGGCCTGTTATCATGGCTCAAAGTTCTCAACAACCTTGTATGATCATTTCCTATGGAGACTTTTTGTAATTCCAGGACTACATACCAGAATAGTACTTCATCCTTGTTGAACGATCCTTTCATATACATTTCCTTAATTTACTTAGAGTGAAAACTAATAAAAAGAAAAAAAGTTTACTTTTCTCCATTTGAGAAACATGTTAATACACATTTTATAATTTATTATTATACATGTTGGGGTGTTGTATATGGGGAAATTTGAACAAATGTATCTTGTTGAGAGGTTTTAAACAAATTAAAGATTATTGAGTTGTTATTCACTTTAGGTTATTATATCTTTTAGATTTCTTACAAAGACTCTTTTGACAAGAAAGATTAAATGTATTATTTTTCGTGGAATTTACTTCATTTCTTATTTGATAAAATGCATACATGTTTTTATTTTCCACTTGGAGGAAGGAAGACTAGAAACACAAATCCCCCTTATAAATGGTGTGACCCTCAATACACCCCTCTTGCAATTAATGTTAAAAGTTTCAATTATTTGTTAATGTTTTTCATTGCGGGCAGCGAAACCAATCACTACGGAAATGGTTAGGGAACAACCCCACTTGATGTCAACATGCTCTTTGTACCTAAATCCAAGTTTCGTACTGTTGTTCCCCATTCACAAGGATTTCAATTGACTTATGTTTTTGATGTCGTTGCGATGAAATATGGACCTCCTCATAAATTGGAAAATATTGGTGTGCGAACCATGAAGATGTATTCTTGAGAAAAAAATCAAGCACAATGGAAAAAAAAAATTACAAATGCGAGCAACAAAAATATAGTTTTACAATCTTGAAGAATATGAAGTTTTCAAATGTTTACGACTGCAAATTTGTAAAAGATTATGTTTTGAGATTTTTTATTTACAATGGATTATGAGACTTTTATTTTACACACCAGTTTATGTTATGCCAGAAAATATGAAATAAATAAATAAACTCAATAAGTCTAAGTTCATATTTTGTTACTATTGTTTATACATCTAAATTTGAAAAATCAATATTTGGAATAGCCTCTTTGCTTACGAATTCACATTAAAAATCTATACTCATATAATTGTAGGAAAGTATACAGTTTCGTAGAGAGAAACCCTAAGATGGGGGAGAAACATTAACACAGTTTTATAATCCATACGGATCATGAAAATCCCTAAGATGGGGGAGAAACATTAACACAGTTTTATAATCCATACGGATCATGAAAATGCAATAAAATCCACCTACCATAGATCGAGAGAGGTGGAGAATTGAAGTAGGAAAGGACAATCAAATTCAAATTATTAAGAGATGAGTCAAGGTCTTATTAGAAGACATAACATTGTTACGAATGTTCCTATATTTACTTGATTTTTCCTCTAAAAGAGGGGCTACAAAGTTTAACAGGAAGGCTTTCTAGCTCGGTCTCGACCTGGTCTCAGACTTTGAACCTTTTGGAGTTTTCCCATTTTACACTGAAGGTGATTCACAAGTGGGTTGGGGCGGGGGGGCCTGTGACACATGTAAGAGAGACGTTCAGACGAGAAGAAGAGGAAGATGAGGACATTGATCATGAATAAATTAGAGTTGTTCAAAATTTAGTCCACACCAAGAAAATTGTTCGTCAACAAAGCAATACACTGTTTAAGAAGATTTAGACAACTGGCACTAGTTTTGGGTGGTGAACAATGTGGGGGTCTTTGCAAAAAAATTTGCACCATGTTGTGATGTGCCATAATGATGTATATTCAAGTCATCAGAACAACAAGAGAGGCATGTTGGGTGTCGAACAAGATATAAGAAGGCCGCAATAAACAAGCCTTGTAAAAAAACTAGCATAGATTTAGATTTAATTTGGATTAGTCCTTCGATAAATTTTGTGGAAGGAAATGACTCGGAGTTTAAAAAATTAACTCTTCGTTCACGATCAAACACAATCAATATAGGTGTTTACATGACATGGCCCACTTTCTCCAAGTGTTGTAGATTTTTATGAGATATGACTGTTTAAATGTGTAAAATTTGCATTCACAAGCGAACAATTACTATAAAACATTTTATCTGCGTCTAATACACCTCTTCCTTATCAATCATGCACCTTAATTTTTCCCATTCTTAGTGTTGGCCTTTGTTCCACGTACATTTTTTAATGAGGATGTCATCAGCTTCATTTGATTTAGGTTGCATGCAAGCAGAGAAAGGAAATCCAAAAAGTGGAATTGAACAGAAAAAATTGAAGTCTTTTGGCAATTCTATGATGGTGGGTTACCATTGGATGAGGGTAAAAACAGAATGCAACAACAACTGGGGAGCATCAGATAACAATCAAGAGAATCTAAAAAGAAAAAAAAGGAAGAAGCCGTTTAAAAATTATGATACAGAAAGTTATACATATGAGCCTGGAACTGGGAATAGCTTAATAGATACTTACTCTTCTCACAACCCCCCTTTAAAGAATATAAGCTACAAGTAAGAACATGAATATGTAGTAAAAGGATTGGGTCCATTGCATTATGCATTTCATAATGTTGTTTACGAGAAAGGTTGGTTATCGATTAAGAAACTAAATTTCCATAGGTGACCGGAGGCAATGACCACTTAAAATGGCTTGGAATTTTTCAATCCACAAATATCAAGGGCTTACTTTCTAGAGAGCCACTATTGACATTGGGGCACAGAAAGACATGGGCTTACGTTCACAACTATGTCAAGAGTTCCCTCCTTATCCGCCCTTCGGATTTCACCACCTTTTCCATTCATCAATTATGCCAAAATGTCCTTAACACCTCTACTACAGTCACACATAGAAGAGGAATCCTGTCCTCGCTCCCTAGCCTTAACAATCCCCTCTTAATCCCCATCAGCCCTTCCCTTTCAAGCTTCACCACTTTTTTTCCAATCCAAATCTTTTCCACTACTCTTGTTTCAACTACTTTATTTTGTTTCTCATTCTCCAATTAGAAATATTACATTACTTTGTTGTATGTTTCACTTTCTTTCTCTTTTCACCCGTAATTCACTTTCGGCGTTAACATCGCACACCTCACGTGTGATTGCTAGTTTATTCTTTATTTTTTTGAGAGGGGAGGGGTTGCAGCAAATAAATGCACATTTATTAAATAAATGAAAGTGGACACTTATATTTTGTTTATTTAAATGGTGGGGGGTTCTTCCCGCCCCCTCCCCCTCTCCGTCCCCTCTCCCGCCCCGCCTTCTTTTATTTATTAAAAAATTTAAATAAATATTGGGGGGCAGGCCTCCCCCCCACACCCTTATTTTTTTAAGTTTGTTTTATATGTATACTTTTTTTCTTTTTTTAGGTTTGTTTTATTATTATAAAACAAAACATGCACCGATTCACTTTTATTTTTATTTTATAATTTTATTTTATTTAATAGTATAACATATATTTATATATTTCATTAAATATATATAATTATAATTTATATAATCATTAAATATAATTTCCATAAAAAAGTGTGTGTGTGTCTATATATATAATTTTCCCTTTTTTAACATTCTCAAGCAATTTATTGTGAAACTAAAACCTATTTGTATAACTAAAAGATAAGAACACATAAATGTATACAATTTATATAACTACACCTATATTTTTGTCAAAGGTATACAAGGAAGGATAGTTTTTATATATATATATATATATATATATATATATATATATATATATATACTTACATTGTTTAATTTACAAGGTTGTATACCTAAAACCACAATACTAAAATTTCACTATTTTATAATTCATTTGAAAGAAGAAATAAGTATGATCTTAATAAATACATCCTTTCTTTTGTATGTGTAAACAAGACAAAGCAAGAACATTTAAGGAAAATAAAATATCTATTTCCTTGTACTTCTAGTTTAAAATAAGAACAAGATCCACTTGCAAAAAATATATACACTAGAATTAAGTTGCAGATTTAAATGAACTACAACAAACAATAAAAGGCACATTCAAATTCTTCTTTTCAATTTACATACAGTCCTTGAATAAAATATGCAATCATATTTCAATAAAACATTTACAAGGAGTTCAATATGTGCTCAAATTAGTCTCACCCCGTTTATCATTGAAATCCCTTAGTTTGCGGCCTCTGTCACATTTTTTTATCTCCCAGTGTTGGTGCTTGAAATACTTTGTCCTCCATTTGGTTGTCGTGATCAGTCCTTCCTGGGGCGAGGATCACTTAAAGGTCCAGAATTTGGTTTTTCGTTTCTCTATCCATCTGAAGGTGTCTATAAATTGGGCGTAAAACTCAGGTTGTTCCTTTCCTTCCATTTTCCACAGTCATTTGTTATTTTCCCTGTCACTTTTTGTCCCAAATACCTGAATAAAAATGAATGGATGTAGCTCTGAGGATTATGTTTGAACCTTATAACATTTCCAAATTCTCTTTCCTTGAAGAAAATTTCATCTCCAGGCTCAAACGGTGGTTTCCCTACATTTTTACGGTTTGACGGGTTTGTTTTTCCCATCAAATTTACATATTTTCATCAGTGGAAACATGTCCCTTGTTTTTGGATGCGGCTTGGTGGGGCACTCAAAAAACTCTATGGATCGCTTCAACCCAAAACTTGTCCATGTGGAGAAACAACACTCGTTTGATGATTCACCTTTTAGTTTGGCCTCGGAGTTGCACAGGGGGGACACGTGGAGGATTCCACTGCTTTGCATGGACTTAGACAAAATTTTCATACAACTGGTATAGTATTTGCGGGCCACGGACACGTGGTGGGCTGGCGCTGATTTGAGGATCTGCCTCAGGGTCCCACCTTAACAATTGTGACAGGGACACATGTGGACGCTTCCGCTAGCTCCGCTCTTTAATTAAAATTTTAAAGAAATTTTCTAAGGCATGAGACATGTTGTGATCCCGTGCTCATTTAGGGTCTCCGTGCTTGGGCACCATCTTGAAGTTGCACTATAAAGATAAGTGGAGGTTTCTGTCGAGCCTTCCCTTCAAATTTTTAATCAAATTCCTAAAGGGCCTAGGAAACATGAAGGGACCACGCATGTTTGGGGACCGCCCACTGAAATTTGTTTTGAAGAATTGCAAAGAGGACACTTGGAGGCTTCCACTCACTCTGCCTTTTTACTTGGGTTTTTCAATGGCCGAAGACGACTATCTCAGACCTCAGACACATGGCACCTTCCACTGAACCTTTAACTTTTTAACAGACTCTGTCAGACTGAGACATGTGTTGAGCTCACACTTATTTGGGGTCTCTACTTTTGAGAACCATATCAAAATGCATCATTGAGACACGTGGTAATTTGAAAAGTCAAAAGGCGGGGAAGCGGGCCATCGGAGGCAACTTGGATTTTTTGCCCCTTATTGTCAAAAAGATTAAAGTCATCAAAATGACCCCAAAACCCGATAGAGAATAGTCAAAAATTTCTTTGAAAACTCAATGGCGGAGGTGCGGACTTTCGGGGGAAACTTGGAAAATTTTACTTTTATGCAAAAAGGGGTTAAAGTGTAAAAAGGAAGTGTGGTTTTGCTTTGACCCATATCAATAACTAAAGACAGAAGGGCAGGGCTGCAGGGAAAATTTGGAAAAATTTCTTTTATTCCAAAAACAAGGTAAAATAGTAGAATCAATCCGTGGTTCTGCTAGGACCCACATTGCGACATGTGTCAAGCCCGTTTTTCAAAGGTGGAGGGGCAAAGAAAAATGAGAAATTTTGCATTTTTTCCCAAAAGGTGTAAAAATTATAAAGGAACCCCCAGACCCATTTTAACTCCAATTTCCTACGTGGACGGTCCAAATTCAAAAGGGAAATCAACGGCAACTGTGGATTTGTATATGATTTTCCGCCATTTTTTCTCGAAAGCTCTTGGGGATGCAAATGTTTGTGGTTTTTTATCATTTCTTGATGTCTCCTACATGCTAAACACATGAGAATTAATTTTATATCTTGATTTGGTGGGGAAGATCTGGAAACATCTTTTACCATTAAGATGTGATATGACTATCAGATTTGATCTGATTTTCCAATCTTTCTTTCCTTGGCATGCAAGAAACGATAGATTTGATCTTTTACCATTAATATGTGATCTGACTAGATCTAATTTTCTAGTCTTTCCTTCCTTGGCACGTAAGAAACCAGATTTGACATATTAGAGGAGGAAGTAGTTGGCACGTGAGATGAAGAGTGATTTACCAGATGAAAGAATTGAATGCTGGAAATATTTGAAGATATTTTCCCTCTGAGCACCTGACAACTTTTTTACAAATCTGATTCTAGGAATCACGATCAAAATCGTAACAAGCAATGGTGCTTTGAATGTTTTTGTTTTGGGGGGAAAAATCTGTTGTAGATTAAATGTTATAAATTGCATGAATTTTTCATGTAAATGGTTAGAGTGTTAGAGGTCAGGAGTTAATTCCTAAGAGAAAAGTTTGACAGAGCCCATCTTTCTGAGAAATTATCTGAGGAACCTGTTTATTTATTTTGTGTTAAATTTGATCATGTCAAGGTGGTTGCAAGTGTACAACCATTGATAAGCTCTAAGATTGTTCTAGAAACTTTCCCCTACTGATGAATTTAATCAAATTTGAGTTAATCTGTGTTGATTTTGAGAAAAATAGTGTTGCTTCATTTCTGAATGTCTGCAAATAGTTTTTCTTGTTCCCATTGCAATCTTACATTGAAATCTTTGTGAATCACACAAGATCTTATCCTTGTGATAGTTTGGTGGCATTTGTAATTTCATTTATCAGAAGAGCTTTCATTTGATAGTGAAATAAACAAATTTAAAATCACTTTACTCCTAGCATGATGATAAGATTGTTTGTTAGCCTTTGAGGGTATCTTAGGCGTGATAAAACAAAGGTTGATAATGTTCAATTAAGTTTTTCAATTTGAGCCTTCATTTTGGATTCTTAAAGTTTGTGTGAAAATGTGTTGATCTGGGCCTCCATTGAAGCACACCTTCTAGTTAAAGGAACATTTTAGCTATTCTGAAGCATTTTGTTGATCAAGCCTTCCATTTTTGTAAAAGTTCTCAAAGATCTGGCAAATCAAGTTCATTCTACCTCACCTCCCACCAAAATTCATTTAAAAACAACCAATCCTACCCATACTACCCCTGTTTGTCCTATGTGTGTACAAATGCATAATTTATATTACCAAAACATGCAGAAGCAATCAGGTTTTCATTTTCTTTAGTAGCCTGAACCTTTCTTAGAAAATATCTCCATTATCTAGGGTGACAACTCGTGAGAGTTAGATTTTTGTTGTATTGATCATGTTTTCTTCAAGGTATTCTTAATAACTTTGCAAAGAAGGACATCTCCATCTCCTCCACAAACAGTAGGCTACAAAAGGGTCCTCTCACCCTGGTTGAAAGGCACAACCATAAAGTAGTGAGGATAGATCAAATCCTCTTAAGGGTGTTACCCATTTCTCCACATCTGAGTGACAAAGAACAAGCTACATCTCTTCCCCGGCTAAAAAATGACACACAACATGATCTGCTTGTCTCTAAGCTTCCTGTCAAATCTGTGATGTTGCTCACCTTCTGAGGGGAATAATTTGGGTACCAACACCATTTCTAGGGATGTTTAAGGGACATTGTAATTGTAGTTCATATTCAAACCCTGGTAAACATTTCTTATATGCTCTAAGTGCTAGTACATTGTTTCAACATCATCCTATGTTCATGCCTATGAGAAGTGTTCAAAGTTACAAAGTTTATGTTTGTAATATTTCCAGTTTCTACATTTATTGCACTAAGTTTCATTGATAAATCTGGGTAAAGGAAGGTAGATCTTCCTTTTTCACAGTTTCTAGTGTTGACAAACATTTGACAGATCATATTTTTAGTGCATTTACACAATAAGGTGGAAATCCTTAGTACAACTCCATGTTGATCTATATTTTTGATAAATATCAGTTTCTTAACCTCTTCAAGTATTTTGTTATAATCTTTAAAATATGGAAGGAAGAAATCTATTTTCTTCACTAGGATCTACTATACATTATTTCCAGAGCTAGGAAAAAAAAATCAGAAGGAAGAAATCCTAGAGAGTATTGGAGATCAAAAGTCAAGAATAAAGATCATCCATTGATAGATAGTGATTAACCTATCACCTGATTTCCATTCAAGTATTATGAATTAGGTAGTCTTTTTGTGGGAAATTACACTCTCCATCTGGAGAGGGGCTTTCATTTAATTTGAAAAAAACCAACTATAAATTCTGAGTGTTTTAGTTATAGGGTCTTGTCCAAAAAAAAAGTATTTTAAGGGATATTCCATTATGATTCAAATTTATACCCTGTGTTTCATATACCCCTTGTGTTATGTATTTAATTTCCCTCCAAGGACAATCACCTCTTCATTTGCAACATGATCCCCCACGTAAACCTCCCTTTTTGTAAAACCTGCTGCACTTAAATTCTGAGGGAGAATCAATTTGGGTACCAACACCATTCTAGCACCGATGCTGGGGACATTGACTACGAAAGTTCCGGGGAAATTGTTGATAACTGGTATTCAGACCCTTAAATCATTTCTCAACATGATGTAAGTGAGTGCATTTGAAGATTTCAACATCAATTGTGTTCATACTTTGTAAGAAGATGCAAAGTTACTGGTATAAATGTTTCTAGTAATTCCATTGATTCTTGCACTGGAAAGAATTTCATTTAGATATTAAAGGATGGTTGATAAAATTCCTAGGTTTCCAGTTTCTAGTGTTGAGACATATTGAAAGATCATAATTTTTCAGTGCATTTAAACACAAATAAGGTGGAAATGCCTTAGTTTGACTCATGTTGAATCTATTTTTTGATAAATATATTTAACCTGCTTTCATAGTGAAATTTGTTTACTAATCTGAGGGACAAAAACCCTACCAATTTAAGGAAGGCCTTCACCACTAAGGATCTGTAACTAGAGACATTACATTCCAAAGAAAAAGAAAACCTCCTAAGAGGAAGCAGGTCTTCAAACTGGTTGGAGATCAAATCCTCAAGAAAAGAGCTCCATTGATTTGGAAAGTGAATTCTCCATTTGGAAGCGTATCATGACAAATTTCCATTCAAGTGCTTCTGCCAAACTCAGGTTGTCTTTTTGTGGAATTGAATTCTCTATCTGGAAGACAAGTTCATTTAAAGAAAAGTTTCTTCTCATTCTGTCCCTATGATTTTCCAAAGTTGATAGGGCTTTTCCAGAGAAACAAATCCTGTAGGGGATATCCATTTTGGAAGTTATACTCTGTGTCGAAAAGACCCCTTGTCCCTTATGTGACAGTTTGATTCTCCTCCAAGGTCACCTGAAGTAAAACAACATGGAATTCCCCACCCATGCCTCCTTTACTTGATAAATACTTTTGGTCCTATAAATTTTAGAGGGATTTGGTTATCTAAATGTAGTTCCCCAAGATGTAAGAATATGGATTGCAAAGTTCAAGGAAATAATGTTATCCTTGGTGATCAACATATTTAAAGCTTTTTATCAACATGATGGAATATTTGAGATCTTTAATTTGAAGATGTATATGACGAGGATCAAAGGAGCAAGGCCTCAATGTTTTTTCTCAAGAAAAGGAAATACTAGGAGTAGAGTTGTTTATCCATACTTTAGAAGAGGTTCCTATGCAAGGGACAGTATAAAGGCCTTTTTCCCAAGATAATTCCATTGATTCTTCATACCCAAAATGAATAATCATTTAGATTGCAGTATGGTGATAAAATGTTGACCCTAGGTTTCTTTTGTGAGAATTTGAGTCAATATTAAAAAGAATCCTAATGAATCAGTGCATGAGGATTCAACACTAGATTTAATAAGACATTGAGGAGATTGGCCTGTAAGTTTAAGGCCATGTGATGAATCTTGTCTTATAAAGTATTCAGATGCATTTGATAAGAAAGTTGCTTACTATTTGAGGGACAAAAACCCTACCAATTTGAGGCAGGCCTTTACCATGGCTCTACAAATTGAGAATAACATTAAAGCAATTGGAAAACCTCCTAAGAGGGAAGGTGTGAAACTGGTTAACTTGGACAAACATCAAGCAAGTAAGGATGCTGATTTGGAGGAAGTTGTGAAAACTTTGGCAGGGGATGTCAAAGAAATCTCATACAAATTAGCCTGGGTAGAGAAAGGAATTGGGGCAGAGTTCACAAGGTCAGCATAAGCAACAAGGCCAAGACAAATTTGTAATCATCCTAGAAATGAGAAGAGATCTTATGACAGAGGCAAGGGACCCATGTTGGATCTGAAAATAGACATCCCCAAGCTAGGGAAAATAGAATGGTGCTGATCCTTTGGCTGCCAGAGTTGTTGTTATTGAAGAAACAATGTAATTGTATTGGTGTGACAGATGTTTCATGCCCCATACTCCATGTGAAGTAGATCAGCAAGTAGAAGAGGAAGTTGATGATGATAACACTGATGATGATGCATGCATGATGGAGTGCTCTATAAGCTCACAGCAAGGAGCAACTTCAACTGAGGTAATAAGTGCTAGAACTACTGCTGATTTTTGGGATTGCATTCACTGGGTACCTCTTCTTCCTCCCTCTCATACTTTAGAAATAGATAGTTTACAAGATTTTGAATTACCCAATAATGAATTTGAATATTTAAGAGCTTTAATGATAAAGAAGTATGATGGAGGAATCCCATCTAAGGAGGATAGGCAGTTATTGATGAATGTTGTTGTTTCTCAAGAAAAGGATTATAATACTAGGAGTAGAGTTGTCAAAGGAGTAGGGCCTCAAGCCAAACCTAAAGCTCCATTGCTTACTAGTATTCATAAAGAGGTTCCTAATAAAGATAAACCTTCCAAAGGCCTTTTTGTCCCAAACAAGATTCATACTTCTCCTCATGCCTAAACTGTCAAAAATCCCATGCCATCTGATGAGTTTGTTAATCTCCCTTCCAATACTACCTTTCCAAAGTGTGTTCCATATGACATTTCCCAAGTTTTGAGTCAAATCAAAGTTAGTGTTCCAATTGTTGAGCTGCTTAGGATTCCTGAGCACAAGAAGAGGGCATTTGAGTATTTGGGATTGAAAGAAGAGAAGAGTACCCCAGGCAGAAATGTAAACATTGTGGAGACTCCTCCAATCATTGAAGAGCTAGAAACACCACCAACATTGGAAGAACTAGGTGAACCACCTGAGGTTTATTTGGGAACATCCTTGGTAGAGTCTCAGCTAAATGTAGATCCATTCTTCACCACTCTGATCATTAAGGATAGATTGCTACACAACTGTATGTTTGATTCGGGAGCATCATGTAATGTTATGCCTCTGGAAGTCATGAATGAACTAGATATCAAAGTAACAACAGCATATGGGAAGTGCACTGCCATGGATTCCAGAGAGGTTCCAGTGGTGGGATGTGTGAAAGGTTTGGTGGTACAACTTGCAGCTTATCTGGGTAGGAACTTGAAACTTGATGTTGTTATTGTTGATTTCCCAGCCAAGTGGGGTATGTTGTTGTCTAGAAAATGGGTTGCAAGTGTTGGTGGGAGTGTTCAAATGGATATGTCCTATGCCACCATCCCAATTGAGGGCAGCCTTGTCAAGTTGTATGGAGAAAAGAAGATGTTGCACCTCATTGAAGATCCCAACAATGCATCTTATGAAGTGTTGTACACAAGTGTTGATGCTGATAACTTTATTGGATTTTCTGATGGGAAAGAGAACAAAATGGATCAATGTAAGAGTCTTGAACAAGTAGGCTCTCCATGGACTTTGTTGTTTGATGGAGCTTGCTCCAAATTTGGAAATGGTGCTGGTGTAGTTCTGATTTCTCCAAGCTTGGAAGAGTTTGTTTTTTCTTTCAAACTTAACTTTGAGTGTACTAACAACATTGCTAAGTATGAAGCATTGTTGTTAGGTTTGAGAATTGCTTGGAAATACTATGTTAAAGACATCATTGTTAAGGGAGATTCAGAACTAATTGTTCAAACAAATCAGAAAATTGTATGCTACTAAAAATCAGAGAATGAAACAGTACAAGCATGTAGTCTGGGACTTGATTGAGATGTTTGATTCATTTAATATTGTGCATCATGATAGGAAGTTCAATGTTATGGCAGAAAAGCTTGCAATATTGGAATCTCGGTTTGATAATTGTGTAATTTCCCCATATTGTGAATATGATGTTGAAGTGTTAACAAGGCCATCTGTCCCTGACAACATTAAACATTGGAAATTTTTGATGATGATGCTCAGGTCAAAATATTTTTACAGAACAAAGGGGAGTTTTTTATCAATGTATTGATTGGGAGCCAATGGTGTGTGCAGCAGAGGGTAAAGAAACTTTGTTTGGAAAAGACATCATCCAACTGAAAACTAATACCATTCCTAGAGGACTGGTTGCTCTTGAATCAAACTTTGATAATGTTGATTGCATTATTAACAGGCATATAGCAGCCTCAAGGGATGTTGAGGAGCATGACCTTGGTACAAAGGAGAAACCAAGGAAGATCTGGTTGGGAAGCAATCTGAACAAGGAGGAAAAATAGTCCTATGTCCAATTGTTGAAGAAATATCAGGACTTCTTGGCTTGGTCTTATTCTGAGTTGAAGGCATACAGAGAGGATTTGTTTCAACATGAAATTCCTTTGGAATCTAATGCAAAACCATTCAGGAAGAACAGAGGCCTGATCAATCCACTCCTATCTCTTGAAAATGCAAGAAGAACTGAAGAAACTGAGGGATGGAGGGATCATTCAGCCAACAAGGTATTCTTCTTGGGTTGCAAACTTAGTGCCAGTTAGAAAAAAGAATGGTGATATCAGGTTGTGCATGGATTTTAGAAATCTGAATAGAGCATCAATGAAGGATAATTATCCTTTACCAAACATGGAAAACATGCTGCAATTAGTGACTGGTTCTGAGTTGCTTTCTACCTTTTTCTCTGGCTATAACCAAGTTGTTGTAAAGGAATCAGAAAGAATTAAGACATCCTTTACTTCTCCTTTGGGAACTTATGTTTTTGTTAGAATGCCCTTTAGTTTGATGGATGTTGGAGAAACCTTTCAAAGAGCAATGGATGTTGCTTTTGCTGGTTACATTAATGATTTTATTGTTGTTTACCAAGATGATGTGACTGTGTTTTCCTAGAAAGAGAAGTGATCACTTGCAGCACTTGGAAAAAATGCTGATAAGATGCAGAGAGTATGGCATTTCACTCAATCCAAAGAAGTTCCATTTTGGAGTGCAAAAGGCCAAGTTGCTTGGTCACATTGTATCAAAGGATGGTGTCATGATTGATCCTGAGAGGGTAGAGGCCATCAACAAGGTCCCAATTCCAAGAACCAAGAAGGGAATTTAGTCCTTCTTTGGGAAAATAAACTTTATCAGAAGATTCATATCAAACTTTGCTGAGTTGACCATTCCAATTACTTGCATGCTAAAGAAGGACCAAGTTATCAAATGGGAAGAGGCTTCCATTCAAGATTTCAATGGGATCAAAGAAGCATTAAAGAATGCCCCTGTTCTAACAGCTCCATATTATAAGAAGCCTTTTCAAATGTTTTCTTTTGCTTCAGAGAACACTATTGCATCTGTCTTGTTGCAGAAGGATGATGAAGGGGCTGAGAGGCCAATTGCCTTTTTCAGTAAGGCATTGCAAGGGGTTGAGTTGAAGTACACCATTATGGAGAAGCAAGCATTTTCCTTGGTAAAAGCAACAAAGGTTTTCAGACCTTACATTTTGAGCTCTAAATTTGTTTCTTATGTTCCCCACACCATGGTGAAAGATGTCTTATCAGAGATGGAGGTCTCAAGAAAAAGATGCAGATGGGTGAACAAGTTGCAGGAGTATGACATGGATATCCAAACCATGAAATTGGTAAGAGGTTTGGGCTTAGCTAAACTTATGGCTGAGAGAAACTTGCAAACTATTGAGGTGAATGAAGTAGAAGAAGGAAGGGTGGATGTCCTTGAAAATTTGATGAGTTCTGAATGGTACAAAGATATAATTTTTTATCTCAGACATCTATACTGCCCTGAGTATTTGAGTAAAAATCAGAAAAGAGCTCTTAAGTTGGCTTCCCAGAAATATGTCATTACTGATTTTGGGTTAGCTTGGAAGAACCCTGAGGGAGTTCTCTTAAGGTGCATTACTGAAGATGAAGCCCCCAAGATAATTGTTGATCTCCATGGAGGAGTTTGTGGGGGGAATTTTGCTGGAAGAGTCACAACACACAAGATCTTGAGGGCTGGTTATTGGTGGCCAACTCTTTTCAAGGATACAACTTTGTTGGTTAGAAGATGTGAGAGTTGCCAGCATTTTTCTGGAAGACTGAAAGCTTCAGGCTCCCTTCCTTTGCAGCCTGTATCAATTGAAGCCCCATTCAAGCAATGGGGAATGGATTTCATTGGTGAGATTTCAGACCCTTCAAGTGTTGGCCATAAGTGGATTCTTGTAGCCACTGATTACTTCACTAAGTGGGTGGAGGCAATCCCCACCAAGAGAGAAACACACCAAATTGTCATGGACTTCATGCTGAACCATATCATCTGCAGGTTTGGAGTGCCAGTTAAAATTGTTGCTGACAATGCCATGAGCTTCAGAGCTAAACCTTTGGTGGAAATGTGTAAAGAATATGGGATCAATTTGACATATGCCTCCAACTATAACCCCCAAGGAAATGGACAAGAAGAGTCCAGCAATAAAAATCTATTAAAGATCATTAGGAGAACCTTGGAGCTGAACAAAAGGAAATGGGGTGAGCAGTTGAAGTTTGTTGTTTGGGCTGATAGAATTACTGTTAAAAGAGCTACTGGAAAAAGTCCATTTGAATTGGTGTATGGAACTCAAGCTCTGCTGCCCCTGCATATGCAATTATCCTCATATCAGTTCATTCAACAACTGGAAGATCAAGAAGTTAGTCCATATGATGCTCGCATTAACCAGATTGTTGAACTTGATGAAGAAAGGAGGGCATCTCACCAAAGGCATGTGAAGTTCAGAGAAAAATTGAAGAAGTTATTTGACAAGAAGGTGACACCCAGAGCTTTCAGCATTGGAGATCTTGTGCTGTTATGGGATAGCAGGCATGAAGATAAGGGCAAGCATGGTAAATTTGATGCATTATGGATGGGCCCTTACTCCATTGACATTCAAATTGGTGAACATACCTTCTTCTTGAAAGACTTGGATGGGGAATTGCTTGAATTTCTGTTAATGAAAGGCATTTGAAACATTTCCTTGATTGATTCCCCAGAATCAAGGTGAGCATCATTTGTATAGTGTATAGTTCATTGGTTGCTTTCTGTCTTTTGTGTTTTTTGCTCGTTCTGGTCCTTGGTGACCTGGTTTTGCTGGTTTCTTGGTTCATTTTTAGGAGATGGTTCTGGTTTTCTACTCTGCAAGCTGACTCCTTTTCCCAATGGATGTTTTTGGCACTTGGTCTATTATTTGGTTCTTGTGGCACTCACAGGGAGTGCCCATCCCCGAGTCAGAGCCGATGTTGGTGCTCAAATTAGTCTCACCCCATTTGCCATTAAAATCCCTCAGTTTGTGGCCTCTGTCACGTTTTTTTTCTCCCCGTGTTGGTGCTTGAAGACTCTTTCCTCCATTTGGTTTCCATGATTAGTCCCTTCCTTGGTCGAAGATCACTTAAAGATCCAGAATTTGTTTTTCGTTTCTCTGTCCATCTGAAGGTGTCTGTAAATTGGGCGTAAAACTCGGGTTGTTCCTTTCCTTCCATTTTCCGCAGTCGTGTGTTGTTGTCCCTGCCATTTTTTGTCCCAAATACCTGAGGAAACGTGATTGAATGTAGCTCGGAGGATCATGTTTGAACCTTACAACATTTCCAAATTCTCTGTCCTTGAAGAAAATTTCATCTCCGGGCTCAAACGGTGGTTTCCCTACATTTTTACGGTTTGATGGGTGTGTTTTTCCCATCAAATTTACATCTCTGCATCAGTGGAAACGTGGCCCTTTTTGGTTGGATGCGGCTCGGTGGGGCACTCTAAAAACTTTGTGGATCATTTCAACCCAAAACTTGTCCACGTGGAGGAACGATGCTCGTTTGAAGACTCACCTTTTGGTTTGGCCTTGGAGTTGTGCTAGGGGGACACGTGGAGGATTCCGCTACTTTTCCCAGACTTAGAAAAATTTTTCATGCAGCTGGTATAGTTTTGGTGGGCCATGGACACGTGGTGGGCTGGCACTCATTTGAGGATCTGCCTCAGGGTCCCACCTTAACAATTGTGATAGAGGGACAGGTGGAGGCTTCCGCCGGCTCTGCTCTGTACTTAAACTTTTTAAAGAAATTTTCTAAGGCCTGGGACATGTGGTGAGCCCATGCTCATTCAGGGTCTCCGCTCTTGGGGACCATCTTGAAGTTGCGCCATAAAGACATGTGGAGGTTTCCACTGGGCCTTCCTTTACTTAGAATTTTCAAGAAACTTCCTAAAGGGCCTAAGACATGTGGAGGGACCGCGCATGTTTGGGGACCGGCCCCTGAGTTTTATTTTGAAGAAGTGCTAGGAGGACACTTGGAGGCTTCCGCTCACTCTGCCTTTTTGCTTGGACTTTTCAACGGCCGAAGGAGACTGTCTCAGACCTTAGACACATGGCACCTTCCACTGAACCTTCAAATTTTTAACAGACTCTGCCAGACTGAGACACATGTTGAGCCCGCACTTGTTTGGGGTCTCTACTTTTGGGACCATCTCAAAATGTGCCATTGAGACATGTGGCAGTTTGAAAAGTCAAAAGGTGGGGAGGCAGGCCATCGGAGGCAACTTGGATTTTTTGCCCCTTATTGTTTAAAAGATTAAAGTCATCAAAATGACCCGCAAGCCCGACAGAGAATAGTCAAAATTTTCTTTAGTCAATGGCGGAGGTGCGGACTTTCGGGGGAAATTTGGAAAATTTTCCTTTTGTGAAAAAGGGGTTAAAGTGTAAAAAGGAAGCGCGGTTCCGTTGGGACCCACATCAGAAGCTAAAGGTGGAAGGGTGAAGTAGCGGGGAAAATTTGGAAAATTTTCCTTTTTCCAAAAAGGAGGTAAAATAGCATAATCAAGCCGCAGTTCCTCTGGGACCCACATTGGGACACGTGTCAAGCCCATTTTTCAAAGGTGGAGGGGCGGAGAAAAATGAGAAATTTTTCATTTTTTCCCAAAAGTTGTAAAAGGTAAAAAGGAACCCCCAGGCCCATCTTAACTCGGATCTCCCATGTGGATGGTCCAAATTCAAAAGGGAAATCGACGGAAACTGTGCATCTGTATCTGATTTTCTACCATTTTTTCTCCAAAGCTCCTGGGGATGTGAATTTTTATGGTTTTTTATCATTTCTTGGTGTCTCCTACATGCCAAATGAAGAGGATAATTAATTTGATATCTTGATTTGGTGGGGAAGATCTGAAAACGTATTTTACCATTAAGATGTAATCTGACTATTGTCAGATTTGATCTGATCTTTCTTTCCTTGGCATGCAAGAAACCAGTTGATATCTTGATTTGGTGGGGAAGATCTGAAAATGTCTTTTACCATTAAGATGTGATCTGACTATTGGACTCGATCTGATTTTCCAATCTTTCCTTCCTTGGCACGTAAGAAACCGGATTCGACATATTAGAGGAGGAAGTATTTGGCACGTGAAGTGAAGAGTGATTTATCAAATGAAAGAATTGAATGCTGGAAATATTTGAAGATATTTTCCCTCTGAGCACCTCACAACTTTTTTTGTAAATCTGATTCTGGGAATCACGATCAAAATCGTAACAAGCAATGGTGCTTTGAATGTTTTTGGTTTTGGGGGAAAACTCTGTTGTAGATTAAATGTTATAAATTGCATGAATTTTTCATGCAAATGGTTGGAGTGTTAGAGGTCGGGAGCTAATTCCTAAGAGAAAAGTTTGACAGAGCCCATCTTTCTGAGAAATCATCTGAGGAACCTGTTTATTTCTTTTGTGTTAAATTTGATCATGTCAAGGTGGTTGCAAGTGTACAACCATTGACAAGCTCTGAGATTGTTCTAGAAACTTTCCCCTGCTGATGCATTTAATCAAATTTGAGTTAATCTGTGTTTGATTTTGAGAAAAATTGTGTCTGCTTCATTTCTGAATGTCTGCAAATAGTTTTTCTTGTTCCCATTGCAATCTTACATTGAAATCTTTGTGAATCACACAAGATCTTATCCTTGTGATAGTTTGGTGGCATTTGCAATTTCATTTATCAGAAGAGATTTCATTTGATAGTGAAATAAACAAATTTAAAATCACTTTACTCCTAGCATGATGATAAGATTGTTTGTTAGCCTTTGAGGGTATCTTAGGCGTGATAAAACAAAGGTTGATAATGTTCAATTAAGTTTTTCAATTTGAGCCTTCATTTTGGATTCTTAAAGTTTGTGTGAAAACGTGTTGATCTGGGCCTCCATTGAAGCACACCTTCTAGTTAAAGGAACATTTTAGCTATTCTGAAGCATTCTGTTGATCAAGCCTTCCATTTTTTGTAAAATCTCTCAAAGATCTGGCAAATCAAAGTCCACTCTGCCTCACCTCCCACCAAAATTCATTTAAAACAACCAATCCTACCCATACTACCCCTGTTTTTCCTATGTGTGTACAAATGCATAATTTCTATTACCAAAACATGCAGAAGCAATCAGGTTTTCATTGTCTTTAGTAGCCTGAACCTTGCTTAGAAAATATCTCCATTATCTAGGGTGACAACTCGTGAGAGTTAGATTTTTGTTGTATTGATCATGTTTTCTTCAAGGTCTTCTTAATAACTTTGCAAAGAAGGAAATCTCCATCTCCTCCACAAATAACAGGCTACAAAAGGGTCCTCTCACCCTGGTTGAAAGGCACAACCATAAAGTAGTGAGGATAGATCAAATCCTCTTAAGGGTGCTACCCATTTCTCCACATCTGAGTGACAAAGAGCAAGATGCATTTCTTCCCCGGCTACAAAATGACACACAACATGATCTGCTTGTCTCTAAGAACTTGAGCTTCTTTATTTTATTGTCTCCAGATCACAACAACAAGGAAGGGAGCATAGGCAACACTCACATCCTAACCTTATTCCAGTTAGAAGGAGAAGTCATCCTTCACATTGGTCCCCGAGCCCCAACAATGGATAAATAGGGAGTGTTTATAGGCATGACAACTCTTCACAAAGGCTTCAACAACACATACAATCATGCCAACAAAACTTACAATACATAAAAGCAAAATAACATCCATAGCAACAATATATAACTTTTCAAACACATAGGCTTAAAATCTAAGCCAAAAGAGAAGAGAAATCTAAGGAACCCCTTATACCTCCCAAGTGGGTTAAGTGTCCACCTTGAAACCTCCAAAAGCCCCATCCACACACACACAAATCTTATCCCTCCCTCAATCTCTTATCACTCCCTCATGTAAAACATATAATTATAAAGCAAGAAATCTCCTTATCTTCACAAGGTAGACACTCTTCCAACACTCCCTCCGTATACACATCCCAAAACTCTTATCCCTTCCTCAAATATCCCCATTTTCCTTCTCCCACACCATCCTTAAGGAAAAAACCACCCAAACCCAAATACAAGCACATACATTCATTCTCTTTTCAACACAAAACACACAATCAAGAAAGTAGAATGCAAGGTATAAGACCCTACATTTCCCTAGAAAAAACCTTCAATCTTCAAGCAACAACCTTCCAAGTCCAAGCCAAATCCAAAAGCAAGATTCCAAGTTCCCATGCAAGAAGTCCAACCAATTTTCCAAAAATATAGAAGTGTGTAATGAAACCAAGTAACCCCCAAAACTCCAAAATAACTCCAATAAATAGAAAAAGTGGAGAGAATGGTGAGGTGGCTCCATGTAGAATGCCACATCACTCATCCTCCAATCCACCTCACTAAGTCAAACCCAAGGACAAGACTCATAAATGGGTAAGGTAAGGTTATGACATATTCAAACTTGCACTCAAACCTCCACCCCATGCTTCCAAGGTCACAATTAAGAGGGTAAGTAAAAAGGTGACATTATGTGCCCTTTTCTCACTCAAAATACATTATGAGAGCTAAATTTGGCCCCTTACATCATAGGTATGGTTGGTAGGAAATTTTAAGAGGTATGGGAAAAGTTTAACTTGCCCCACAAGCCTCCAAAAGTGGCTCCAAAGCCTAAATTCGAGATTTTAGAATTGGGGATGAGTATACAAATCAAAATGAATTAAATCCATCAAAAATCAATAAGATAACAAGGAATATCGGAAATCAAAATCAATTAACCCATTAAATGCGCACATTGTCACATCTCAATTTAACTTAATCACATGGTTAATTAACTAAACAAGAGCACATTATTAAGCAATAATAAAGTGATAATACTTAACAATAAAAGAATCACATACACAACAAAATAAATGAAATAAAATAGGAAAAAGCAACACATATCCCATGGCCACATATGAGGTTGCCTCCCCCATGGGGACCTCCTAACAAACTCAACAATGAAGCAACAATACACATGAACACAAGGTTTAAAAGGTGGCCTTGTTGCAAACATCAAATATTATTCCATGGTTATTCTCCTAGCCCCTTCTTGCTGTCGTGATATAATTTCTTGCAACCAATTAAAAAATACCCCTTCAGCCTCAAGGCCGCATCAAATACATCAAGAGATAAAACACACATACATATCATCCATCAACATCATACACGAAGATATATCATCATCATCAAAATTAGAAATTTCTATCAATGATTTGTAATCACTGAACATCTCAATTTTGATAATCATAACATCAATAAGATCATAAGGTCAGTCCAAAAATCTAAATATAATCATCATCGTCAAGAATCCAAAACATCAGTATACAATGAAACAACACTAGATCATCATCTATCAATGTCTTCTAGTAGTCCATACCATCTATAATATAAGTCATAACATACTAATAATGTCCATCTATCAATGTCTACTAATCAAAATATAATAATAATGTCCATGTCTCTAATCAACAATAATCAAAATCATAGTAAAATAAGTGTTGAAAACGAGCGGGAATTACAACTTTTCTTCAGCATTTAAAGATAGTTGATAGGCACCATCCATTCTCTTAATCATGTGCATGCTTATTTCATCTTGAGTAGAAAATTTTAATCCATTTACATACCTTGCATCCATTTGTTCCTCAGTTTCTTCATGATTTACATAAATGGACAACTTGTAAAAATCATCTGTGTATTATTGCATGGTTTATAAGTTTTGTTTGAGATTCTGAAACCACTTGTAAAGGGTTTTTGCATAATCTACAAGGAGAAATTTGTCTTTTAGATTCTTCTCCATCTTACTCTAGGTCCTAATCCTTTCGTTCCCCTTTCTTGACCTCTCCTTTTGTAGTTTATCCCACCATAACATAACATGACCTTTTAATTTCATGCATTGTGTATTATGTACCCTTAACGCAACTTTCTAACCCCAAGCACACTGACCTATCACCCAACGGGCACTAGGCGCTCACCCAAGGCACACGTGAGCGTCGAGCCCCTCCTTTATGTGAGCATTGTAAGAAGGTTTTTCCATTGATGGAGGATGATTTACAGGATGAGAAATACATTCACTTTAGTTAATAAGGTAAATGGAGCATCCAACAGATCACACTTTAATACATCACAAAAATAAAGTAATAAGCATGCTAAATTAGATTTGAACCATGATAGTCATTTAACACGAGGTTTTACACCCTTAAGCATGATATATAGAACAAACCCTTATATATATATATATATATATATATATATATATTCATTCAAAACAGTTCTGGTAGCCACATTACAATCAAACGAGGTCATCTCAGACCCTACATGTTAAATGACAAAGACTTAATCCCTACATATCTTCCCTAATGAGATATCCTAGCTATACCCTCCCATTTTAACCCTTATTATAGACCCTAGTGCCATACAGAGGCCTATTACATCCTTCATAACCCTTAGCACTAAGTGCTCTAAACCCTAGCACTACTGCAACCTGTTATTACTCAACACTTATGTTTATTCTTCTTCTTTCTTCTCTCTATCTCAATTTTCATGTCTGTGTCATTCCTTTCCTCTGAGCATCTCTTTTTATAGCATCAGCACCCACCGCCATGCCTTCTCTCATGAATAGATTTCATGCCAAGTGTCAATGTGGTCCTCCAATGGTAAATGCTTATCCCTTTGCAAACTCTCCACTCTCTATAATGATGTCTTCTGGGAATATTCCCTGTGTGGAATATTCTTTTCTTGACCTCCAAGGTTTCAAGCTGGCACCTTATCCACTCAGCACACCTAGTTGGGTCACATTTTTCCTCAAGTGCCTCCAAAATGTCGAATATGGCTAAGTCCTTTACCCAATGCTCTGCCTTCTACGCACACCCTAGTTTCTCATAAACCCTTTTTAAACCTCTTTTTCATGTGCGCTCCTCCCCATGCACCCTTCTTCTTACTGGTTCCACGCACATACGCACCCTTTAGTACTTGTTGACCAATATAAGCTCACACTTATTTTTGGTCAACTAATACCATTTTCCCCCTTTTAGTGCTTCAATTTAAATTTTTATATATTTTAAGCACTTAAGGTCCCCTGAAAGCATTTTCATTGGATAGGAAATTTCTCCCCCTTTCCATAAATATTAAAAAGTCCTTCTAGCTCCTCATATTATTCCAAATGTGGGCCTGCAGGCCTGGGGAAGACTTTTCGCCAAATGGGAAGATTGTGGACCGGCGAGGCAGCGGGAGATATTTTGGCATTTTTGCACTTTTCACAAAAGGCACAAGTTATAATTACGGGCCCATGAGCTGCTAAGTGGAAAATGTAGGCCGACGGTGATCTAAAACCAAGGGGTTTCAGACTTAAGGAAGATATTAACAATTGTGCCAGATGAATTGCAAAACAACTATCTCTGAAAAGAGATGTAAATTACTCAAAGACTTCAAATACATCAGTTATCTCTGCCAAGAGATGTCTATCCCTTTTCAGGTTACATATGCATTTATAATAATTTTAGAAATATGAAAGGACACCTAGAGGAATGTGGAAGGTCACCGGTCTCGAGGGAGATGAGGTGTTTCATCTTCCAAGACTTACATGTGCACTAATTTTGCGAAACATACTATTTTTAGAATTTACTATTTTTAGACAGCACTACAAAATTCACAATTTGGGCCCATTAAACATGGATTTCGAGGGTCAAACATTTCCAAACAGATTTCAGCACCTTTTCATCACATTCTACGCATTCCAAGCTTTCCGTTGCCTTTTGAACGGAGTCAATCGGAGGTACGGTGCAAAATTTATGGTCTCTGGAAGTTGCACCACTATAATTCCTGCCTGGATCATTCCTCCCTCCTTCAGAAGCAATGGTCCCCATTGCATTAAGATGCCCCATCAAATGTGGAAATTGCTTCTTTACCTGGTATGCAATGAGCCACTCACCTTGGTGATTGAGATTTCCTTTCTTTATCACATGATAGAGTTGAATAGGTTGTCCTCTAGTGGTCTTAGTCAAATTGTCCACAATCTGACCTTCTTCAGTTGAGGAAAGACTTGCTGGATTGAGCTCGGAGATGTCCAATTGTTCTGTTGTGACTAAAGTATCCAACAAAGGTGGATGGTATGGCTTGAGGAGGTCCACATTGAAGATGGGGTGCAGACCAAGGTAGGGTGGAAGATTCAACTCGAAAGCATTTTCCCCTACTTGCTTAGTGAGAGTGTAAGGACCATACTAGAGAGGTCGAATCTTTATGTGTGGACCTTCAAGTCGTTCCTTCTGAAGCCGCAACTAAACCTTATCACCAACCTGGAAATGATGTGGAACCCTTTGTTTATCATGGTGATTCTTATACTTTTTATTCATTTTCTGTAAAATGTCATGGCCCTGGTACTGAATGTGCTGGATCTGTTCAACAAACCTTATCACCTTTTCTGCTTCACTTTTTCCATGAGGTGTGAATTCCATGGTAGGAATTGGGATGCATACATCAATGGGAGCCATAGGTTGGAATCTGTAACAAGCTTGAAATGGATTGTGTTTAGTGGAGCTGTGTAGGGCTCGATTCTATCCATGTTGTATGTATGGCAGGGCCTCGTCCCATGTGCGGGAGTGCTTGGAGTGGTACATATAAAGCATGTGAACAATTAGGTGATTCACCATTTCTGTTTTCCCATCAGTCTGTGGGTGAAAGGATGTGGACTTCATCAACTTTGTATCTAGCATTCCCCATAAGGTGGACCGGAAGATGCTCAGGAACCTGCTATCCCTATAAAAAACAATAGACTTGGGGAGCCCAAAGTTGATCCATACATGACTGAAATAAATTTTAGCAGTATCTTCAGCAGAAATATTTTTCTTACAGGAAACCATTATGGCCATTTTAGAAAATCGATCAACTACAACACAAACACCATCATTCTCATGTTTTGAAGTTGGCAAACCTGAGAGGAAGTCCATCGAGACAGATTCCCAAGGCTTGGTTGGTTCTGGAAATGGTGTGTACAATCCCTATTTCTTATTAGTTGGCTTACCAAGTACACAAGGAGTGCAGGACTTAATATACTTCACCACATCAGTCCTTAGATTAGGCCAATAGAAATGCTTCTGAAATACTACCAATGTCTTGTCCATGCCAAAGTACCCTGCGGTCCTACTGAAGTGTGCTTCCTAGATCATCTTCTATTGTTCACTTGTTGGAACACAGATGTGTCCCATATGGTAGAGGATATTATCCTATAGATAGAAATTAGAGACATGTTTTCCTTCACAAAGGGTCTGATATGTGTTTGAAAACTCAGGGTCCTCATACAAACTGCACCAACTTGAAATATCATGTCCATAGAGATTAAGAATAGTTGTGAGGGATGCAATTGGAGGGTGGCTTAAGCAATATGCTGATGAATTGGAACTTCCCTTCTTATGCTTTATTATCAGGTGAAATTTTTGTAGGTATTTGGCCCATTTCTGGTGTCTCTCATTCCTCAACTTGCTCTGTGTCTGAAGGAACTCCAAAGGCCTATGGTCAGTGTGGATTACTGTCTTCTTCCCCATAATGTAGTGTTTCCACTACTTACATGCCTGGACAATGGCATAAAGCTCCTTGTCATATGTTGGGTACTTCCTGACTGTGTCATTGAATGTTTCACTATGGTATGCAATAGGGTGGCCATGTTGCATGATAACAACTCCCAAGGCATACTCAGATGCGTCTGTCATCAGTTCGAATGGATGATGTAGATCAGGAAGGGAAAGGATAGGGGCCGAGCATAACCTTTCTTTCATCCCTTCAAATGCTTTCTACTGTGCTTCCCCCATTGGAATTTAGCCTTGTTCCCTCCTTTAGTCACCTGATTGAGTGCCCAGGAAATATGTGAGAAACCCAAGACAAACTGGCGATAGAAATTGGAAAGGCCCAGGAAGCTATGAAGCTCTGTAAGATTCTTTGGGGTAGGCCACCTTTGAATAACCTAAATTTTCTCTGGGTCAACATGGACTCCTTCCTCATCCACGACATAACCCAAGTACTGGACCTTTTTCATTCCAAATGTGCACTTATCCATATTTGCATATAGTATGTGCTTCCTGAGGGTCTGAAGTACTTCTCGAACATGTTGCAGATGCCTCTCCCAGGTCTGGATATAAATGAGTATATCATCTAGGTAAAAAACCACAAAGGAATTGGTGTATGGCCGCAAGATTTTATCCATCATCTGCATGAATGTTGCAGGTGCATTAGTTAGTTCAAAAGGCATGACCAACCATTCGAATAGGCCTTCACAAGACTTAAATGTAGTTTTCCAAACAATCGGTGGGCTTGATAGGGATCTGGTGATAGTCAAATTTGAGATCAATTTTGGTGAAAAAATTTGCACTGCGGAGCTGGTCCAGCAAATCATCAATCCTTGAGAGGGGGTAGCGATTCTTCACAGTGATTTTGTTCAAATCCCGATAGTCTATGCAAAGTCTCCATGTTCCATCCTTCTTTGGTGCACCAAAGACAACTGGACTTCCACAGGGTGAAGAGCTTGGCCTAATATGTCCCTTTTGAATCAATTCCTGGAGCTTCCTCTTGATCTCATCATTTTCAAGGACTAACTTGCGGTACACAGGGCTATTGGGTAAAGGAGACCCCGGGACCAAATCAATAACATGTTTTACCTGACACTGAAATGGAACTCCTTTAGGTGTCTGGAATATATCATCATACTTGGTTATGATTTGGTTGAGTTGCTTCTGTTGCTGCACTGAGTGCATGTTCATGGAGGTTGCAAACAATTTTGTTTGTAGGTTTTGGCCTGATCATCAAGATGACAAACTATTTGGTTTTCTCCACTAACTTCTTACATTGTTTGGTGCTAATGAGGGAGATAGATTTTGGGGGGAATGACCTCAGGTATCTGATAACATCGACTCCCAATGGTAATGGTGACCCTTCTAGGTCTTGACTCATAGATGTCATGTCTATCCCACATAAATGGCTGGCCTAGGAGCACATCACAAACATCTAATGGAGCAACATCACACATGACTTCATCATGGAAGGGTTTGATGGCATACAGAAGGAGGCATTGTTGTGTGACTTGGAGGTCTCTTCTTGGGTTTATCCAACCTGATACTATATGGCTGGGGATATGGCTTCATAGGGAGGTTTAGGCTCTTTACAACATTAACAGAAATTAAGTTCTTCTGACTTCCACTATCAAGGATAAAATGCAGTAGCTTACCTTATACCCAGAGCTTGGAGTGGAAGAGTCTTTCCTTCTCATCCATACTCTTTACTTTTGAGGTGACAATGATCACATCTGGGTCAGCATCTATAATTTCATCCTCTTCATCCTTGACCTCGGGGTCTGTAACTGCTGGTGCAGAGAGTGTTGAAGAAGATGACTCAAAAAGTAAGGACTTGATGGCTCGACATTCTTCCTTAGAGTGGCGATTTATTTTTCGGGGGTCACACCAATTCCTTGTCTTCTCATTCTAAATCTTATTTCCTTACGACTCCTTTTGTTTCCAACCTTGGTCTCGGGTCTAGCCTTCTTTATCATTTTTCCCCCCTCACGGGTTAGTTCTTGGCAGTCCTCCTTTTATGCTTTTGTTCAATCTTGACTGAAAACTTGTATGCCTCACCAAGGGTTTGAAACCGAAAGAAGTACATGTCCTCTCGGATGCTCCATTGTAGGCTACTATGATATTTTAGAATCTTGTGTTGTTCTGTGTCTTGAATACCCAATCTTGTAGATAGAGAATGAAATTTATCAGTATAATCTTGAATTGACTGGTCCTTAACTTGACGAAGTTACTTCCATGGCATGTACAAATCATCGTAGGCCCTAACAAGGGTAATATTCTTCCTTTATGGCATCCACAAAATCATTCCCTGTGGGTTCCTCTACGATTCCTAGCTCATCCCTTTCGATCCCATTCTTATACACGCCCCACTAATTTTTAACAGTAAGAGATGATTTCAATAGAGAAAATGTTATCTTTTCCTTATCAGTAAATTGATTGACAGAAAAATATGAGGTCAATTGGTCCAACATAATTCTCTACTACATCACAATTGATCTTACCCTCAAAAATAGGAATGTCAAAATATACTTACACCTTGAATGGAGTCGGGGCACCAAAGGACTGATTTACAGATGAGGAGGCATGATTTCTTACTTGTAGTTGTTGCAGAATCTGGGTGAATTGTTATAGCATCTGATACTTTTTCTCCCTAAGAGCTTCATTCTCCATATTTTTGAGAGGATCATCCATCCTGGTGTTGTCTGCCATTGGAGGTCACCTGTAGCGAACAGGCAAGTATTCTGAAGGATCATGTGTGGACCACCCAAGCTTTTTGTATTCCGACCTCATTCTGGGGATCATACACTCTCAAGATGACTTAGCTCTGATACCAATGATCTAAAACTTAGGGGTTTCAGTCTGAAGGAAGATATTAACAATTGTGCCAGATGAATTGCAAAAGAACTATCTCTGAAAAGAGATGTAAATTACTCAAAGACTTCAAATACATCAGTTATCTCTGCCAGGAGATGTCTATCCCTTTTCGGGTTACATATGCACTTATAATAATTTTAGAAATATGAAAGGACACCTAGAGGAATGTGGAAGGTCACTGGTCTCGAGGGAGATGAGATGTTTCATCTTCCAAGACTTACATGTGCATTAATTTTGTGAAATATACTATTTTTAGAATTTACTATTTTCAGATAGCACTACAAAAATCACAATTTGGGCCCCTTAAACATGGATTTTGGGGGTCAAACGTTGCTGAACAAAGTTATGCACCTTTCATCACATTCTACGCATTCCAAGCTTTCCATTTCCTTTTGAACGGAGTCAATCGAAGGTACGGTGCAAAAATTTATGGTCTCTGGAAGCTGTGCCACTATAATTGCTTCCTGGATCAGGCGGGCTCGGGGATGGCTTTTGGGAAATGAGAAGTTGCAGAGATGCAGGCCTGGAGAAGTCTTTTCACCAAATGTAAAGTTTCGAAGCCACGAAAGGTGTCACGTGCCTCAACGGCGCAACTCCAAAGGTCAAGCCCAAGGGGTAGTCTACAAACAAGCACAATCTCATCAGGTGGTCAGAGCCTCAGAAAGTTAAATAAGCCGCTGAAAATTCTAAGGCCAGCAGAAAGAACCAAGTGTCACATGGCACAACTTTAAAGGTGCCACCCAAAGCAGAGACTCAAATGAGTGCCAACTCTCCACATGTCTAGGGTCCAACAAAAGTCAAATGGGCAGTAGGCCCAAATCGGCTAAGTATAAAGGAGCAAGTGGAAGCCTCCACATGTATCATCGGTGCAACTTCAAAGTCAAAATCCGAAGGCAGACCCTAAATGAGCATGAAGCTTCCACATGCCTCATCGGCACAACTTCAAAGGCGCGGCCTAAAGAGAGACCCTGAACTAGCACCACCTCCATGTGTCCCAGGTCTAAAAACGAGATAGAGCCGTCCATTGAAAATTCCAAGTGTCAGCAGGAGCCTCAACGTGTCCCTTTGGCACTCTTTCAGGGGGTGAATCCAAAGGCAGGTCCCAAACGTGCGCCAGCTCTCCACGTGTCCAATCGGCACACCTCTGAAGGTCAGGTCCAAACAAAGCCTCCAAATGAGTGGGAATCCTCCACATGTCCCGGGTCAGACATAGGACCCTACCAAACAAAAGGGACTTAGTCAAAACACAAAAATACAGAACAGGCCTGCAAAGGGACACGTGGCCATGTTTTAGGTCAAATATGGAAGGCGGGTCGTCGGAGGAACTTAGAAATTTTAGCTTTTGTTTTGAAAAGCGTAAAAGTATAGAAGTAAGCCGTACCTCCGTCGATGCCCAGAGAAGCCACGTGTCAGGCCTAAATTACATGCGAGGAGGCAGGCCATGGGGGGAACTTTGGAATTTTTGCAACTTTCGCAAATGGCACCGTTTACAAGTACGGGCCTGCGATCCCGAGGAAGTTTTTTTGGTCAAATGTAAAGTTCGTAATATTGGGCCCACAGAGGCTTTTGGGAAAAAGTGAATTTCAGGCCTACGGAGCTGCGGGAGGTTTTGTGAATTTTGCATTTTTTTGCAAAAGGTGCAAAGTGAATTTCAGGCTCGCGGATCCATTTTGCAAAACTAGTTTTTTGCCATTTTTGTACGGATTCGATTCAAATATTCAAATGGGCATAACTTTCGATCAAATGCTCAAAATTCAACAAATTTGGTACTGTTGGAAAGGTACCGACCTCCTCTATGCCATGGAAGAATAAAATATTATTTTCATTAGGATTTGATGGGTGAAAATATGAAAAAATTCTTTCAAGTCATTAATATGGGATCTGATTGCTTCAACTATCCATATCTGATCTGATTTGCCATCTTTCCTTCTCCAACACGTGAAATAGACATGGGGAACCAAAATTGATAGATTGTAGGTGGATTTGCAGGGAATTGATGGTTGGTGGTTGAGCTTTGAGAGCAGAATCTAATTTTTTCTTCTTTCTCTCTCGTCTCGACATTCTATATATTGAAAACACTTCTCATTTGAGAGGGGGAGACATTCTAAGTGTGGGGAAACTCTGTAAAATTTGTTTCTTGACTCCAATTGAGTTGTAAGCCTTCTCCTATGCCTGGAAAGTGTATTTGTGCATCTGAGTAGAAATGCAATGATCTGTGCACCTTCTAGAGTAATAAACTCATGATTTTGTGGCATTCTTCAACCCTTTCTCATGTTTTATTGTTTCTTCGTGCCTCTCCCTTTCAGATCTATTTTTTGTGCATGTATTTCACGTTTTCAGGTGCAGGATGTCGTGTTTCATGGAGTTTTGATGGTGGATTAGGACCTGGGTCTATGTCACTTTTTTCTGACCTCCCTCGTCTCCTTTTTCCCTGTTTCATCCTCCTTCAACAAAGTATCTCGCCTCTTTCCTTTTCTAGTATATCACTGCTTTAGTGTAGGCTCTATTTTTCTTACGTTCTCTCTCTCCCTATTTCCTTGGAATAGTTAGATTAGGATAGATAGGTTTTTCTTGCACTAGAGTAGATTGTGGCAGGTAGTTTAGGAACAAGAATCAACTTTCTCTGGAAGTCCATCTCAGGTTCGCAAGTCCCACAGCTTAAGAGATGGTCCAATGTTTTGCAAATCACACTGAATGCCTCATTTCAAACTTAGGACATTCAAGAGTGTTGTGATTTTGCATCAACAGTACTTAGTCAATATTTCAAGGCCCAACATCACCCCACACTAAGCATGTTCTTTGTCCTCAAAAACATCCTACTTCTTTAAAGAATAAAGAATGGACGAACTTGGACAAATTGAATGAAGAATGAAAGAATAGAAGAATCAAGAATGGAAGAATGAAAGAATCCAATAAATTTATACTCGTGCAAGAGGAATGGGAACTCCTTCCTTACTGTTTCCTCAATCTTCTCCTAGGCATCCACTTCACCTTGCACCTGTTGAAGTAGGTCACCCACTAGAGCGCTCACCTCCTTAGAACTTAGTTCATCACCCCTAGCATTCAGCGTATCTATAATTCATTTTATCTTCTTGTTAAGGTCGTCCAATGCGTCCATTCTACGAGTGATCTAGGGATATAGATCATTAAGTCGGTTCTTAATCGAACTGGGCAAGGCTTCAATCGCTTCTATCTTCTTCTCAACCTCGGCTAGGATTTTATCCCGCTCTACCATATTTCCTTTATTCTTCTCTTGGAATTCCTTTAGATCTACCTCATGTGTAGCAACTAGTAGGTTTTTTACCTTGTCTCTATCAGCACAGTAATCATACACGGCCTCAACCATTGTGCAGCGGTCTTTATAGCGGCAAGGAGCTCAGAATATCGGGTAACTGTTTCCCCGATCTTCAGTCTTTCTTCCTCCTTCTGGCGTGTCAATTCCTCATTCGTTGATTCCAATGTGTGTGGTTGCCTTTCCATGGTGAGGATGTGAGTTAAGTCTTCCAAGCATTGCAAGGTTGACTCATATTTTTTCTCAGGCGGGGCCAGGTCTGGGTGCTTCAAGATTATAGCATTTGTAATCATTTATATCTTCTTGCAAACCTCACACACCTTTTCCTTCTCCTCCCTCAATTCACGCCTTATTTTTGCACTGATCAGATCCTCCTGCTTTAAATCCTTTCTCTTCTCAATTATTTCTTCATTCTTCTTCTTCACCACTGATCAACAGAACATGTCCAAGTTAGATCAACATCTTTCAGCCTCTAATATTCATCTTGGGTCCACATGCAAGATCTATAATACCATCTTGATCTAGATGCATATGTTGAAAGCCATTCATACAACTCCACTGGAAAGCAGTAAAAGAAGGTCTCATACAACTCATGATACAGATGTTCTTCTACCCATTTGTGTGCATCGAACTCGGGTTCAGTACTAAATCTCTAAGAAAACTCACACAACAACTTCGTAAAGAGGTCCTGGCAATGGAACCAATATGTAGTCATTTTTATCTACCCTTAATATTACTTTCTAACCCCAAGTGCATCGACATATCACCCAGCAGGTGTTGGGTGCTCACCCCGAGGCATGCGCGGGTGTCAAGCCCCTTATTTATGTGAGAATTGTGAGAAGGTTTTGCCATTGATGGAGGATGATTTGTAGAATGAGAAATACATCCACTTTAGTTAATAAGTTAAAAGGAACATCTAGCATATCACACATTAATGCATTAAAAAAACAAAAGTAATAAGCATACTAAATCAGATTTGAACCATGATAGCCATTCAACACAAGGGCTTACACCCTTAAGCATGATATACAAAACAAACCCTTATCCATGATATTCATTCAAAACAGTTCTAGAAGCCACATTACAATCAAAAGAGGTCATCTCAAACCATACATGTTAAATAACAAGGGCTTAATCCATATAGATCTTCCCTGATGAGATATCCTAGCTATATCCTCCCATTCCAACCCTTTTTACAGACCCGAGTGCTATACAGAGGCCTATGACATCCTTCAGAACCCTTAGCACTAAGTGCTCAAAATCCTAGCACTACTGCAACCCTTTATTACTTGGCACTTGTGTCTATTTTTCTTCTATATGTCTCTCTTTGTTCAGGTATGTATCATTCCTTGCCTCCGAGCATCTCTTTTATAGCATCAGCACCCACCGCCATGCCTACTCTTATGAAAATATTGCATGCCAAGTGTCAATGTGGTCCTCCAATGGTGAATTATTATCCCTTTATAAAATCTCCACTCTCTGTAATGATGTCTTTTAGGAATATTCCCTACATGGAATATTCTTTTCTTGACCTCCAAGGTTCCAAGCTGGCACATTATCCACTCAGCATGCCTAATTAGGTCACATTTTTCCTCAAGTGCTTCTTAGCATGCCAAATATGGCTAAGTCCTTTGAACCCAATGCTCCGCCTTCCGCGCGCACCTTGTTTTCTCATAAACCCTTCTTAAACATCTTTGTCATATGTGCTTCTCCTCATGCACCCTTCTTCTTACTAGTCATGCATGCGCACACGCCCTTTGGTACGTAGTCAATATTTTAAGGCCCAACATGCATATAAATTTTACCTTCTTTTCCTTGGACATAACCTTCCACTCTGTTAGCAAGAAAATATGTCAGGTGGAAAAATCTGTGAGTTTCTTGCCAATGCTCTAGGAATCGAAGTCCCTCTACTTAGACGGTGTAACTTATGTATTTGTATGAGCATGAAAAGGTGAATTTCCCTAATGGCCTTATGATCAAGGATTCAATAGGGGCACTCCAATGACCCTGCAACAAAGATAACAATCACTTACTAGAGAAGAGTTTGTCTGAAGAGTGGGAAAGGGAAGTGAGAAAAGAGGTAGGACAACTAATTTTATAGGTACAAAATCAAATTCCTGCACACATGAGTTATAAATTTCAACACATGCATTTATGAGAAGAATCAACCAAAAATTCCATGCTACCATCTAGAGGAAACTCTGCGTACAAAGATGCACACATTCATATGCCTTGGAAAAAAAAATTCTTCCTTACTTAGCATTTCAATTAAAGTTGTACACAGTGTGAGAATGGAGGAAAAATAGTGAGGTGAAAATAGAAGAAAATGGCTATCTCCTTTGTTCTCTCTTAAGCACAATGCATTCTTGAGTTTATGAACTTGATCACCAATCCTTTGAAATGGGAGTGGATTTACAATTTATAGGAAGAGAAATGACTCTTCATAAACCTCCCAATGAATTTTCATATGTCTTTGAGCAACTTAAAACTTTTCAACTTCTTAGGAGATTATTAAGTCCCTTTTTATATTATAAAGGTGACTTTTACATTAGAAACATAAAGTTGCTTTTTAATTTCATTAAGGACATATAAAAAGTGCACCCCCCAATGAAGAATTAGAACATGGAGGAGAGATAAAGTAGGGGGAGAGAAGAGAGAGAACATTATTTTGATGAAGAATCCACTCCTGTCAACTCCTAGAAGGCTCTGTTGAATTGATCCTGATGCCTTCGAACCCTTTACAATATTTCAATCCTCCTTTGTTGATGATGCATTTCCATTTTTATCCACTTTATATTTTTAGTATGCCTCACCATGGACACATGTTATTTTTAGTAAGTGCACCAAGGTGGAAACATTTGATCCGGGAACTACAGGGCATGATAGAGCAAGGCAAGATGCATGCAATGCAAAAAAATTCATGATGAACGAATCATTAGAAAAAAATTTATGCATGGGAACATTTTATTGTCCCTAATGTACCAAGGGGACAAAAGGGACAAAAAAACCCACTTTATTCCCAGAGGCATGATTTCGCACTTCAAGACTTGAAACTAGAGGGAGAGGTGGGGAGTGTAAATATGCACATAATACAAAAAAATTGGGATCAAACGGAGTAATAAAGAAAAATTTATGCATGGGCACATTTTATTGTCCCCAATTCACCTTTGCAAAGGGACATGAGGTGCACAAAAATGCACCATGCACTTTTTAGAGGCAAAACATAAGAAGTTGGCCCGCCGGTAGAGGGGACTTGAAATTGAGATTTTCATATCTTTGGGAGGTCTTTTGGGTGAAATTGTATATGATTTTGACTCCAAATAGCCTTACAAGATCAATGAAATGGGTCTCATCTTTAAATTCTACCTGGAACTCCCTGAAATGGCCCCCTTTTTATCAATATTGTCAATTGTACCTACGAATAATGAGCTCCATTGAAAAGTGCTAAGATTTTTTGGAGACTATGATGATTTCACCTTGTAGATGATTCTCTTAGCTTTCCAATGAGTGTTTTTTTGCCTCATAACTTCCTACAGAGCTCTCAGAATTGTGTGTTGAAGATCAGGTGCATGTTTTGATATGACTTATTATTTTTAGTAAGTGTTAGAATCTACTTCTCTAAACTCTAGATGATGATGCTAACTTGAATTTCCAACTCCCCGTACACTCCCTTTGTGAAATAAGCCCTCTGGAACAACTTAATATTTATAGTATGTGGTCATTTTTACTATTTTCAGCTCTGAACACTTAGCCTGACCTCTGGGTTAACTTGGATGCACATTGTCTTCGCCACTACTGCTTCTAATGAAGACTTTCTAAAAGTATCAATCCTATGTAGGAAATTTTGTCTCTAGTGCTTGGTTTGTGATGGGACACGTATGTTTGGACTCACCTCATCATCGTGATCTTGTACCCCCCATTTTACTTGATTTCACTCGCCAGAATGCTTGGAAATAAAATTTGAAATTTTTACCTGATAGTGGCTTCGGGTGCAAAGTTGTCATGGCGGCCATTAATGGAGCTTGAAATTTATAGTTCTAGTTTTTACCTCTAATTACAATGAAATTAACTCCATTGTGATAGGTTTTTCATTTGGAGTCCATGTGCAATTTTTTAGCTCGATCCGATTGTCAAATTGGTGGGAAATCCAACGAATGAGAGTTAGGGCACCAAAATGAGTTTTGTTGTTAAAAATAATCTAGAGAATAATTTGACCCTCCATCTGTTTCATCGTGACAACCTTTAAAAATTATGAGGTCTCTAAAAAAATTCATCTCAATCCGTGCTTTGGATTGTGAGATATGAGGATTTCTCTGTTTTCTCCATGATGGTGTTTTTGGATGAAGATTTTCATTTTCTCCCCGTTCTTCATCATTTTGATCTGTTATTTTGATAATATCCCTATATTTTCAATGTAAGGAATCCATTTTGGATCTGGTTGAGTGCAACAATGGAGGTTGGAAGATATGGAAAAAAAAATCCAGAGTTCCGGCAAGGTATGGAGGCATGGGGGATGAAACAGATTGAAAAATGGCTAAGTCCTGACTTTTATTCATCCCAAAAAGAAAGCTTAGGGTTTAGGCACATTAATGTGTCCCCTATGTACCTTTTCTAAAGGGATGAAATGGACATCAATTTCCACTTCGCGCCTTATCGCAACACTTGGCCTTCATCCGTGCAGGGAGAGGGAAGGCTCAAACTTAGTTCTTGGGGGCTTAACTGGAAAATGAGAGGTCACATTGGTTTTTTGAGGGGAAAAGGGATGGAAAAATTTTTGTGTCCCTTATGTCCCTTTTCTAAAGGGATGAAAGGGGCATGAAATCCTGTCAGGCTCCTAGTGCTGACATGTGTCCTTCCAAAAAAAAATAATTGCGAGAACTCTTACCTTGAGCCGACTTGCAACGATGATAACTTAGCTTTCGGATGAGTTCGGAGGTGAAGTTTTATATGAATTTGATTATAAACCACCAAAAAATTTGAATGGAAATAGTTTAAAGCTTCAATTCTAAATGTATCACCTCCAAATTACCCATTATATCTCGGTACCGCCAATTGTGCGCTAGAAGAATGAGTTGTCTAGGGAAGTGTAAGATGTTTCATGATGTATCATTTTTTCCACCATTTATGGAATGGAAAATTATTTACATAGGTAATTTATTGGGCTCTTGAATCTTCACGAGGCTCCCATAACCTTTGTTTGAAGTTCAGGAACTCCTTTGTGGTGTTTTCTCCGTTAGGCCCGAAAACCCACTTTTGCTTAATCGACTCCAAAACCTCCGGATATTTCCAAAATCTCCCAAAACCTTTTCATGGATGTTATTATAACTTGAATGCATCTCCATGTTAAATTTTTATCCTCTATTCCACTCTTGGGGGTGCATTAGTCTATGGAAGGTGAGTGGTAGCTCTTCCTAAATCACTTAGGAGGATTATATGGACATCCAATTGAGGACAAATACATGGACTGAGTAAGGTTTCATGTTAAGAATGGATAGACCAAGAGTGTCTATGCTCAATGGTGATCTCAAACTTAAGAAGTTTACATGACCCAACCGGTATCGTTGTCCTACTTTTCTTTGTGAATGTTTACATCCTTCAAAAAGGTATGTTGTCTCACTCAAATCACTGTCCCATGGAATGTCAACCAGTCTATCCTAGCGAATGGTACATCAAGACTACCTTCATATTCTAAAACATAAACTCTTATCCCATCATGGTTTCACCCATAGCCGCTTGAAGCATTCCAAATTTCTACATAAAGCTAAGGGTGGGGATAGTGAATCGTCATTCTTCATAAACTTCTATATATGAATGATGTGTCATCTCCACCTTGATTTCCTCTCTGGGATTTAATTGCAACAAGAGTAATAACTTACCTCTGTAGATCCTACATGTTTCTATTCATCTAGGCAATACCGCCCCCTCTTCCTCTTCCTCTTCCTGCCATTTTTTTTCTCCACCAAGACTCAAACTTGTTCTAATACAAGATAATGAAGCCAAAATTTAACACATACTCATTACTCTAGAAATATATTGAACTCAAATAAAATAAATCTTCTTCTTTTTTTATTCAATCATGGATTACAATGCTTCATAAATAGGAAAACAACTCCCAACTCGAGTTGTCAAACAAGCTTTGACTAAATCTACTCTAGGTGGCAAAATTTACTATTTTTAATAGTTTAATAAAACTTGTTATTCTTAGTAAGTTCGTATGCTTATTCGTACGGACATGAAAATCACCACGCATCTTCTACATGCTTAAATTATAGGAATTTCCAAATTTCTAACCTACTATGCATGCAAGAGACTAAAATTATTTAATGCCCTACAATAGGAAAAAACAGAATTACAACTTAAATCCTAATTTTCGCCCCCCATACGGTGGATTTCAGGCCCAAATGTGTCGAAAATGGCTCCAACTAGTAGGGTGAGTTGATCGGTGTGTTCGTCTCGTCGGAACAACTAGTTTTAAAAATGGACTCAAATAGACACCCGGATCAAAATTTACGACCATTTCAAGTTTTTGTTAAAAATATTGCATCACCTAGGTTCACTCTCATCACTTTTTTTCACATTTTCATCTTTAGTTTCCATGCTCCATCATCTTTTTTTCATTCTACGCTTTTGTTTAGTCCTTCAGCACGCCTTCTTTATTACTCTACATAGGCATCAGGTACGCATCTCTATCTACTTTATTTTATCAAGATTTTCACTTACCAACATAAAGTGGGGGAAAATGTAGACACAAAATCATGCACTTTAGATATTATTTAGTCTCGGTCTCATACTTCTATTCAGAGGGTTTTGAGTGAAGAAATTATTAATTAACCCCCATATTTTGGCCATCTTCTCTTATTTTATTTTGTCATTCATGACCTTTTACACCTACATGCTCAATCAGATTTCATCACTTCATGTTATTTTAGCCTTGACTGGGGCACCCAAGCTAGTACTGGGATGCCCATAGGCGCCCTGGTCCTGATAGGGGGCACCCCAATCCTTTTTGCACTTTCCTGCCATTTTTTGGGCTCTTTCTATCCATTTGAGATCTTTATATTTTTGGTGGTGGGTCATTTTGAGGTTAATTACGAAATTAGATCAAGAGAACCCTATAAATATAAAGTTATGTGGCCATAATGAGGGACCAAGCACTATTCATTGTTATCATCCATCTAGAGTTACATCCATATATTGCATTGGAGATCACTTGCATCCACATAGCTCCATCACAAGGCACAAGGCTAGGTCATCTGCATCACACATAGCATGGGGGGATTCTATTCTATTTCATACACACATTTTATTACATTTTCTACATCTAGTTATAGCTCGATACTTCGCAAAGTACGATTGGCACAAGAGCACCTAGGGCACATTATACACACACTCACCAAAACTACATTTGGGTCTGAAATGTAGAGCAACGCTCAATTAGTAATCCCATTTTTGTGGGAGCTGAGGTCAGTCTAACCCATTCATTTGCATTCTTATTTTTTTTAGGGTTTTGATACTCCTCCTTGGTCCTTTGCAAGTCTTTTCATCATCTTAGAATATTAGTGACATCTGGAACAATGACACGAAGTTAATGTGATAGATAACGAGGATTTTGGACCATCTACCAAACCTGTGAAGGTCATCTTAAGAGCTTTTACACAGACCAGGGCGCCCATTTATCATACCAGAGCACCCACAGGCACCCCAGTCCCTCTCCAAGCACTTCAATCTAGCCAGATACTCTAGATCTATCTTTTTTGGGGATTTTGAATGCTCATTCCTAGTTTTGGTTTCTCTAGTCACAGATGCGACACTGTCTAGCAATATCCTTTAATCAACTGAGTTATTTCCTCGTCTCTCTTGCACAATAGGGTTAGCACTCCCTTTTTCATAGTTGTTTGGTAATCTTTATATTTATTTACACCATCTATTTACTTTATTTATAGTTATTCATAGCTTAGATTAACTAGTACCTTCCTATATCACATTTATAGTTAATCACTTTCTTCCCATCCTTTAGTTGTGTCATTTATATCTATTCCCCACCATGGGGGCATTCTTGGATTATAATTCCTTCTCTTTGGAGAATATTTGCATCTATGCCCTCATGGATGGCCCAAAACACAAAAAAATCTAAATATTTACAAAAATACAAAATCATGATCTGTTTTTATAGAATATATTTTTTACACTTTACATTACACGTTATTTACTCCTTTGGTTTAAGAGATAACATTTATTCTTTGTACACATGTGTTCACATGGTATATTGAACATGATGATAGGTATTGGCCTACCATTTACCTAGACTGTTAACCTCTGGGGCATCTTCCTTTTATATACTACATCTAGGTGTTGTTACGGCGTAATCACATCACCCCTGAATGTTTGCAACTCAATAGATTAAAACTGTTAGTGTGATTGCATAACACGGAGATTTTCCCAAAGTGTGGGAATTTGCAATTGGGAAAGCTCTCTAGATGAAGGTCAGTTCCTATTCCTCTATTTTGATACACACATACAAATTTTAGAGGATCTATCTTAGAATCTACTCTAACTTGCCAAGGAGACAGGGTTAAGAAGATTACAGGAAATTAAACCTAATCTACAAGAGGTGATGAACCAAAAGGAATTTTGAACACATTCTTTGCATGGAGATGGAAACCACAATCAAATTAAGAAGGATGAAAACACACCATAGATCAATCCACTGATGAGAATCCACTAACCATTAAACACAAACCATTAAAAATGTAATACAACCACCATGCACAGATAACCAGGATTGCAATGAGAGATCAAGAAGATGCAATGAACATAAGAGAGGGTTGAAATTCATCCACAGACTAAAAGTAATGATAACCAGATCATACCAAGCCAAGAACTCAAATGTTAATCAAACACCATGATCAATAAGATGAAAGTAATTTGCCAGAATAACTTTACATAAATCTTTGCAAACAAATTAGCAACAATATCATATATTATTATGGAACTCAATGAAATACAATGAGAATGGGCCTTGCTTATATAGGAAAAGAATAACAATCTAAGAACCAGTCAAGGTCATAGATCAAGCCATAAATCAAGGAAATAACTAGTCATCAAAGAACTAGTCAATACCATAAATTTAGGAGAGAACTACACAGCAAGGATCTAGTCAATACCATAGATCAAGGAAAGAACTAGTCAATACCATAGATCAAGGAAAGAACTATACCTAACAAATTGATAATATTCCCCTAATATCTAAATAAATAAAAATAAATATCCACACACATAAGTGGGTGAGGATAAATACAATGAAGGTAAATAAAGTACCTAGGTGAACATGAGCTAAGGTAAATACCTACTCTAACACAGACTTTTATTATTGCTCCATAGATTTGATACAATGCATTATAATGGTCAAGAGGCAAGATTTCATTTACAGTTTAGATGGGAGGTTTGAACTCCAAAAATTCACTTACAGACAAGAGAAGAAGGAAGGGTGCAAAGCAAAATTATCCAACAGAGAAGGGAGAGAGGGAAGAAACTCTAAATATTACTTCAACCACCCTAAAAGCTAATGAATTCACCTAAAACAATGACAGGTGCCACTACAAAACACATACCTCCATGTATTATGACTTTTTGGGCAAGAAAGGAAGCCCATATTTCATCATTTGGGTAGGTGAGAAATCTAGAAACATCCCCTAAAATGGCTAACTGTATATCTTCATTTATAATAACTTAATCTCACTTAAATTAAGATAATCATTCGTAGTTGTGTATAGAACACTAAGAGATTTCCAAAAAGTCCTTTCTTGTGAAAATCCAAGCTCCCGGTCCAAAGTTATGGCCATCTGAAGATTGGGGTGTCATACTATAACAAATGCGAGTGGTTGGCTCTGTTTTTTCAGAAAATGCCGCACAACTTCCGAAATCCAAAATTTCAGACTTCAGGGCATTTTTAACTTTGGAGGTTAATGTTACTATTCATTTGACTGGGCACGTGAAACCTTTGAAACTCTGAAAGTCTGAAGACCAAAATTTCAGACATTTGGAATTCAGAACTTTAGACCTTTCCATTTCAGAGATCAGGTTATTGTTCATCCACTTGAGTCAACAAAACCTTTGAAACTTCGAAACTCTAAAGTTTGAAATTCAAGCTTCAGGTTTTGGACTTCAAGTTTTGATTTTCGCACTGGGTGGTGTTGATGCAAAATCACAATACCCCCCGAATGGCCTCAGATTTGAGTGGGGCATTCGGTGTGATCTACATAACATTGGACCATCTCTCAAGTTGTGGGACTTGCGGACTTGAGATGGCCCTCTAGAGAAATCCAACTTCTTCTTCCTAATCCTAATGTTAAACTACTTCTAAGAAAGGAAATACAACTATCTACTCCTAATCTAACAATGCCAAGGAGACAGGGAGGGAGAGAGCATAAAAAGGGAAATCTTACACTACATAGATGATAGCACCAAGAAAAGGGGGTGGCTGGTCACAATCTCAGCTACCTAAAATGGAGAGAGGTGAGAAAAAGAGAGGGTGGACAAGATGCACCACAGACCAGAGATAAAATTCACACAGAACACCACTTCAACCCATTAAACACAGCTCCCAAAACCTGTAATAGACATCAGAAGTATGCACAGCACACCCTACAACGATGATAGGCAAGAAGACATAGTAAAATAAGGAAGGATGGACAAAATGCATCACAAAACATATTGTATTGCTCCATGAGTTCACACAGTACATTATCAGTGGGAAAGAGGCAAGAGCAATGGGAGGAGGCTTAAGCTCCACATTTGACCCTAGGGAAGAAAGAGAGAAGGGGGAAGGAGAGAAAAGATGACCAACCTTTAGAAATATGCCCCTCCTTTACAATATATAGAAGAATAAAAGGAGAGAGGGAAAATTTGAATCCTACTTCAACCACCCCTAGAAGAGTATTGAATTCAGCTACTCCAACCACCCTAGAAAACATTAAAATCCACCTACAACAATGATGGGATTTACTGCAAGACCCATGCCTCCATGTGTTGTTCCTTACTGGGAAAGAAAGGAGTCTATTCTTCATCATGGTGATAGGTGAGAGACTTGACAGCCTCAAAGATGGCGGACCAGATCATTAATGGTGGCAGGTGAGTAGCAGGCATCGAGATCTTTCCAAAAAGTCCTCTCCTACTCAATTCCAAGCTCTTGGTCGAAAGTTATGGCTGGTTGAAGGTGCTTCAGGTTTTGTGTCTATTCATGCGAGATCCACATGGTGGCCTCGGACGTTTTGAAGATTCAGTCCCTTCCTTCACTCTTGAAATTGCATCGAAGATACATGTGGCATCATCCATAGGCCTACTCTATTTCCTTTGTCTTCTGCCTAAGCCCCTCTTGTTGGTGGAGACATTATGCCTGACCCAAGACACGTGGAGGCTTCGCGCTCATTTGGAAACTGCCCCTAGATTTTACCTTTGAAGATGCGTCGAGATGACGTGTGGAGGCTTCCACTGACCCTATTATACTTAGTCGATTCGGCATGATGCCTTTCTTGGTCCCTGACTACGTGGCGAGCTGGCGCATGTTTGGGGACTGCCTTCATATTTTAACCTTGAAGATGCGCCGAGCTCACGCACTGAGGCATCCTTTGGCCTATCCTGAGCTTGGAATTTTCAATGGCCAGTGTCCCCTTTTCAGACTTGGGACACGTGGAGGGTTGGCGCAAGTTTGGGGTCTCTCTTTGGGCCGTGCCTTTTGAATTTGTGTCGATGAGGCAAGTGGAGAGCTGGCACATGTTTGGGGACCACTTTTGGATTCACCTCTTGAAATAGCACCGAAGAGACACATGGCTCCTTCCGCGGCTCTTTTATACTTAGAATTTTCAATGGCCAATGATGCCTTTCAAACTTTGACCACGTGGAGGGTTGGCGCTCATTTGAGTCTTCACTTTGGGTTGCACCTTTAAAGTTGTGCCGAGCTGACACGTGGTTCTCTCCGCTGGCCTTAGAATTTTCAACGGCTGATTCAAATTTTTGAGGCTCTGACCACGTGGAGGGTTGGCACACATTTGGGACCTACCTTTTTGATGTACCTTTTGGAATTATGTCGAGCTGACACATGGTGCCTTCTGCGAGTCTATTGTTCGGCCCCAAGTCGACTTGTATGCGGTGAAGTCCAAAAACTTTGAACCCTTTCTTCAATCTTCTCCTGTCAAGCTCTGATCTCCTTTAACGTTGTTCAGCCCCATCTGCCAACCTTTCTCCTCCATTGTAGAGCCCACCTACCCCTCAAATTTGGGATCGATTGTGAGCTCGCAGGTCTGAACCGCCCCTTAGATTTTCTTCTATGCGGGGTCATGTTTGATCAATTTTTCTGGGGGGCAAAATTGGGATAATAAGACGTTTAAAGGTTTTAAAACTCCAAAACCCTGAAGTCCAAAATTCAGAATTTAGGTTTTAGACCTTTGCATTTTCAGGGGTTTCAGGGTTTGGGGGATTCGGGGTTTCAAGGTTTCAGGTTTCGAGGATTCAGGGACTTCTCATCCATTTGGGCACATGAAATCTCTGAACCTTCGAACCTCCAAAGTCTAAAATTCAGACTTCAGAGTTCAGACTCTGCCATCCCCAATCTATGGAGCCATTGACCCTAAAAGGGGAGTTGACCCCGAAAAAATCCCTAGCCTTTTCGAACTTTGGGTTTTTAGGATCTCAGGCATTTTCTTGTTTTTACCTACTTCTCCTACCTTCCAAAAGGCCCCACCTCCGAAATCTAAAATTTCAAACTTTCAGAATTTCTTCATTTCTGAATTCCTCTTTAATTTGCTCGGCCTACTTCAACCTATTTGGCCAACCTCAAAATGCAAGCTCCCATGACTGAATCAATCCCTCCATTTTCTCTGTGTGCAAGGTCATGCTTGTTCAATTTTTCATGAGGGGGAAAAATTAGATAACATGTGTTATATTTCCATTATAGTGCCTTTCTTTCCTCATTACATTTGGTTACATATATATCTTGTGTATTTTTTATCTTTTTGACTAATATGACTAACACATGCGTCTTTTGCAACGTCTACACTTATTGTTATCTCTTTCAGATATCATAAATCATATGCTTTTTATCAAATTTTGTTATGATTGTTTTTCATCCATGTTTTCTAGTTGTGTGTGTATGTTTTCTTTCTACTCTAGTTATGGCCTAAGGGCCTTGATTATCTTATGACACCATGGGTGTCCCATGTTTGTGGCATTGTGCCTTGTTTATGGTTGTGTATCTCTTGTTTTTAGGCCCAAGAAGGCCTTGATTATCTTGCTACATCATGGGTGTCCTATGTTTGCAGGCATTTTGGCCTTTTGTGTGACATTTCTTGACATGTTTTGCACTTGTTTCTACATGATATGTAATTGTTTTCCACTAACACATAATTTTCTATTATTGTTATTGTTTTTTTTTACATTAACACTATTATTTTTATCATACATGTTGTTCTCGTTGATATTGTTTTGTGACATAGTTTCTACCGTGCATATTCTTTTTGTAGGTATAATTTATTATTAATGGGTACTACATCATTCATTTCAGGTGGTAATTACATATTCTCATGCATTTAACTATGAGTGTTTATATTTTCTTCTTTTGATTTGTGTTCCCAAATTCTTCACAGCACATGCCTCAAACCTCTATCTGAATGAGAGGAGGGGGAGGATTGGAGGGTGCAAACATCTGGGCTTTTATTCTACACTTACGGTAGACAAGCATATTTATGGGAATAGGCATATGCAAGGGCAAGTAAAAAATGTCTCTAAATCATACTCAAGCACATAAATTACCAAAATTCACATATGGTCAAAAACATATAGCCTAGTTAGAACTATACAGACAGTTATAACCCTATTATACAATTTTTTCTAGGGGCAATTTCTCTAGATTTGTTAGCATTTTCATATTTATTATCATTATTAGAACATTATTATATGGTTTCATGCTCAAATTGATTTATTTTGGTACAGTTTCAAGGGGCATGAAGTATTTTATTCTCTCCTTCTCCACAGTACTCAATTTCATTTTTGGTTTTAGAGACATTGGAGGCATGAGTATCCTTTTTCCACTTAAAATTTTACGCGTAATCAATCCTATTTAGTTTCTACTTGATAGTACAACATATGGGAAGATTATGGGGAAAATAATTTTTCTTTTCTACTGTGTTTCAAGTTACAAAATTGGTCTTGTATCTGTTTATAGTGGTATGGTCCATGGGGTTATGGTAGGCGGTGAAGTTAATTTCTTTGTGGGCAGAATTTCCTATCCTCTTTGTAATTAATGAGACGATATCAGATTTGTGGAATGGATTTGATACATGGCCCTCCTCTATGATAAGGGTACTTCATCTCCTCTTTTTTGTTCTTCTCTTCAACATTTGTGTGTTGGGTTGGTACACCCAACACATCAACCTCTCCTCGACAAAAATTGGGGATTGATCACCCCTAATTCTTCATCAGAGTTCAAAAAAGTTCAAAATATCCAAAGCACAGCAACAAGAGCACATTCCCTCCCTAAGAAAATAGGTGTATTCTTTTTATGTTTTGCATCTCTTCCGGCATTTCTTGTTACACCTTTATTTATAGTACTTTCAATACATTTTTGAGTTAAAGTTTAGTTTCCTATCTTGGGCATTGACTACACTCTCTATTTTAGGTTTCATTTTGTAGCGTGCTAACACCAACACAACATGATACTGTAAAACAAATTTATTACGCGATAAGAAAAAGTGTGTCTACACACTCAGGTATATTTTCTTTTAAGGATGCATTTTTCATTTCATAATTAAAAGGGGGCAATATAGACACTCAAATTTGGTAATTTATCCTTTGACATTGTTAGTATTGACATTGCACACTTGCATGCAAAAACACAACCTCCCTACTCTTTCTTGACACAACCTAATAGCTCTTTGGTCACTTTTCTATCTTTGCATGGCTTTATGTCATCAATTTTTTAGGTTTAATTGCACAAAACATACCTATAAACATTTATACTTAGCTTATGAAGTGAAAGTTAACTTTTTCATCCTTGGTCGAAAACATCAATTTTGGTAAGTTTGTCAAAATCTACAACTTGGCCATATCGTATGGTTTTAGACTGACACATTATGCATTAAAATTTTCAATTTAATTGTCTTCACATGGTCTAATATTCCCTCTTAGTCAGCCTGTCACGACATAGTAAACCATTAGAAGCCTATATAAGCAAGTCAATCATGCCTCATTTAGGGTCATGACACTTTCAAGAGCTCCTCATGTAAAAACAAGCACAAAAGACACTCCAACCTCCAAAAATTGTGAAATAACTAATGCACATCCATTAAGGCAATACTCTCTATAGGTCTGAAGTAGCCTACCAGGTCCAAGAGTCTCCATATCCTCTCCACAACTAAGCAAAGTGACCCTTCCCAAGTATATGAGCAAGTGTGAAACTCAATCAAGGTATTTCCAAAGAATATTTTGTCAATTTTTTATCACACTATGGTAGATATCATATGTTAGGAGAATGACGTGTGGTTTGAGCCCTCTTCAGAGTAATGGTGATGTCGGTGATACATAACCCACCTAAATTATTTTTACAGAAACTCCATCTTCCACTGTAAGGCTTTGGGGGTTTGATCAAAGTTACAGAGCCATTCTGAAGGAGAGAGAATACAACCAACACAACACAACAATAATTTTTAGGTAGGTGAGGCACACAGAAATTTACAGATTCAAAATCCAAGCACGTCGAAGATCGTATAGAAGGGTCAAAACTGTATGGTTTTGATGAGGTGCAGTCTTAGGTGTCAGTTCAATAAACAAAGAAAGTTTAGTTTTAGATCATCTAGTTCCTAGATCTAGATCACTCAGAATCTCTCAAATCTTCACAGAATAATCTAAGTTCCATCTCTCCTTTGTATTTTGATAGTTCTTATATTAATAGTCACTTTGCAAAGTGTTATTCTGATTTAGGAAATTAATGTTGGAAGTTGAATCATAATAGCCTCTTGTTGCATTAGTTCAACCCTTTGATGTACGTTAATTAAAAACACATTTAAGTCTTAACAGGGAATGAAATAGAAATATTCATAAAAAAAGTGGAATCACATGGCTAAAGTGAATTTGGGTAGTTAGCCTGAATTAATTGTTCACAAGAAAAAAGTTTCTAAGATAACAAAGGTATGAGGCACTCATAGCTTGAACTAGGAATAACAATATAAAATTCTATTAACAATATCACATATATAAGGGTGAGTGACATTTACTACAAGGATATTTGTAGGTAGAACCAACACAGGAAAAGATCTAGTTGGAAGAAAACTTCAACAAAGAAGCCAAGAACACAAGATCTGCATAAAAGAGATTGTTATTATTGACCTCTCTCACATACAACCCAAAGAAATTATCAAAGAGGAGTGTATAATTTCAATAAATAGGCATTCAAAAGAGAGAAGATCATTCTAGAGAGGATTCTAAAAGATAAGGTTTCTAGAAAGTGAAAGAAGGTATGACTACCCGTATTGTGAGTAATGAACAAAAGGACAAAGAAATGTGCACACCCTATTATTTATTGGAGCTTAATTATTTATCCTAACACCCTCCCTTAAGTGAAGAATTAGGAAGGTGGAACACAAAAAATGGGTCTCGACTACTAGGCCATATTAGGTACCCATGTACATGACAAAGAAAAGGAAGGAGGACTTCATGGTGAATCCTCCCCAAGGATAACTTCCTTCACCCCAAACAAATCTCACAAAAAAAGATAATGAGGAATTATTATAGGTTTAGTAAATATGTCGACAACCTGGTCAAAAAAATGCACAAAATCAAGTGAAAGGACTCCATCATGGATCAACTGTCAAATGAAGTGCATGTGTATCTCAATATGTTTCATACATTGATGCTCAACTAGATTACGATAAATAACAATGGAACTCTGGTTATCACACCAAAGAGTAGCAGGAAAAAATTGTGGAAGACCAAATTCATCAAGTAGTTGTCGAAGCCAAATAGCCTCTGACTAGCTTGAACTGCACCTCGATACTTAGCCTCAGCAAAAGATAATGCAATAGCAGTTTGCTTCTTACATCCCTAAGAAACTAGACCAAAACCAAGATGATAAACAAATCCAGAGGTAGATTTACGAGTGTCAACATCATCTGCCCAATCTGAGTCAGTATATCCAATGAGTTGTGAATAATTCTATGGTGTATATTGTATGCCATAGTGCAAAGTGCCCCAAAGATAGTGTAAAATACAATTACCTATTTTCCAATTACTCTCATAAGGCTCATGTGCAAAGCGAGAGACAAGGTTAACAGAACATGTGATGTCAGGGTGAGTGTGTGTCAAGTAGAGAAGACTTCCTACAAGTTATCAGTATAGTGTGGGATTAACTAGAGGAGTCTTACAATCAGCAAATAAAACAACACCTGACTGAAATGGATTAAAAGCAGGCTTAAAATTTTTCATATGAAACCATTGAAGTAAATCATGAGCATACTTTTGTTTTCTAATAAAGATTCCTTCATAAGTCTGATGAACCTGCAAACCACGGAAATAATGTAGAAGTCCCATATTGGTCATGTCAAAATGCTCCATCAATTTGTGTTGAATGTCACGGATGAGGGAATCTGAACTCTTAGTGAGAATGAGATCATAAAAATAAAGGACTAGTATCATAATATTATCCCCATTCTGTTGAATGTAGACATTAGGATCTAAGTAGCACCAAAGAAATCCAGAGGAGAGAAAAAAATAATCCATCTTTTCATACCAAGCTCATGGATCCTGTTTGAAACCATGGAGAGATCGATGGAGTCTACAAATGAGTTAAGTATCCTACACAAAACCTATAGGTTTCTCCATATATATTTCCTCATGAAGATCGCCATGCAAGAATGCACTCTTTACATCCATCTAGTATACAGTCCAATGGTTAGCTGCAACAAGAGAGAGCACAAATTGAACAAAATCCATCTTATTTATAGGGGAAAATGTCTCAAAGTAATCAATTCCCTCAACTTTTGAGAAACCCTTTGTAACTAAGCGAGTCTTGTACCGATCAATAGAACCATCTATTGCATACTTGGTCTTATAGACCCATTTGCATCACACTAGTTTTCTTCCTTTAGGAAGAGGAACTAAATCCCAAGTGTGATTTTTCATAAGTGATGAATACTCCTCGCACATATTTTTCTCCCACTCTGGTTTGGCAATAGCATCAGAAAAGTGAATTGGATAATGTGAAATAGCATGACTAATAAGATTAGTACTAAAAATCTATGACTGAATTTGATGAGGAACTGAAGGATCACCAACCATAGGACCTATAGAATCCAAAGTGGATTGAACCCATTTGAGAAAATCTTGAGAAGCATTTGGTGGTGAAGGATGCAGTTGTATATATACATCAACTGGATCCTCATTGGCATCATCTGGAAACATACTAGAAGAAGGAGAATTATGAGCAACAAGGGATGGAATGTCAGGATATGAAGTCTCCACAAAAGGATCACTCTCATCAAAATGAACATCCCACCCAAATAAAACATCATAAGTGATAGGGTCATGAAGGCAATAAGCCTTAAAAATCTCAAAATAGCCAAAAAAATAAGTGATTGGATTTTCCTCTCCATAGACTTGTGTTTTTCATCAGGAACAAATGCACATGCCTTACTCCCAAATTGATCTGAAAATAATCAAGATATTATCTACCTGATCTCGGACCCTTGTAGGCTTTAATTATTGCTGAAATTTTTCTCCTTTTAAGTAATCAATTTAAAAGTTAATGCAAGACAATAAAGACAATTGCACAATAATTGATTACGGAGTTCGGCAATTGCCTACGTCTCTGGGTTATTTCGAACCGTTCCACTAGTCAAAACTTATAAGTTACAATAGTACTTTCACAAGAAAACCTAATGGAATTTCACTTGCCTATCAGTGCTCTAGTTCTTTGACAAATTTCTGATGATCAGTCGAATCATTCTTCACCTTCCTGATGCACAATCTCCTTTGGCTTCAATCAACCTTCTCGACGCTATCAATGCACCCTCCAGCGCTCCGATCGACAATCTAGGATTTGCAAGTGATTAGTGTGGCTCAATGGGCCCATTGGGTAGTTTACATTTTACTCCCAATCACAAATATTCCATCTACTATTGCCTAAAATAATAGGCCAATAAACAATATTTGTCTATAGTAATTTTAGGAATTTAATATAGTTTACCCAAACTATATTAAAATTTCCCTATTACTAATTCTCCACATCCCACAAATAAGCTTAACAAAATAATAAGCTTCTCGGGCTAATGTGTCCATCTTTCTGAGCTCTAGGAATGAGATTCTCAGTTGTGCCGGTGTGTCCATTACATAGAAATGGGTTCCCTATTTATACAAAAATTAGGGCACTAAAATAATGGATTAAAAATTATCTTAAGGCTAATTTTAGCCTGGCCCGTACATGAAAAATGGGATTAATTCCTGTTGTATATATTTACCCCCCGGGTAAATATAGATAAATGCAAGCAAATCGGGTTTCGGAGGGGGAGAAGCATGGCGCAAGGACATGTCGCAAGGGTTGGAAAACCCGACAGCAAGGAAAATCAGGTCTCGCAAGGTGGAGGAACATGGCGAAGAAATAAGGCGGAGAAACACACAAAAGGAACATGTCGGGGGGTCTCCAAAACCCGACGCAAAAGAAATCGGGTCTCGGCGTCGGGGAAGCACGTCGGGAAAACATGAAAAAGAAGCATGTCGAGCACCCCTTCGAACCCGATGCGCATGCAAGTTCATCTTCCGCCCCGACACAAAGGAAAGCTCAGAAATCACGGCAGAAGCGGGTTTCAGGAGAATGCAAGCATCAAACACATGTCGAGGCATCCTCCAAACCCGATGCAGATGCAAAGGAGAAACCCGAACCCGACTGGAAACAGACCCTGACGCGAGAAATATTCAGATCACCATAACTTTTCACAGGGAGCTCGGATTCACACAAGGTTGGACTTTTCGGAAAGCTCTCGGCGTCCTCTACCCAACTACGACTGGATATCTTTAATTGGGTGGGAACAAGTTCTTAAAAATGCAAAAATACAGTTCGCCATGTTTTGAGTTGTTGAGGATCCCACCTACCGCCATTATGGGATGAGTTAGGTGCAGTCTTGGAGGTGGTTGGGGCAGCATCCGAATCATTCTCTTCTCCCTCTTTTCTCCTCATATAAATGGTCAAGAGAGGCTCTTTGTAAAGGGTTGGACATTCTTGTTTTGGCCCCTCCCTTCTTCTTTTTTGGCAGGTGGAGTTGTGGAGTTCAAACCTCCCATTTGAAACTGTAATGCAACCTTTTCCTATTGGCATTTTTACAGTGTATTGTATCAAACCTTCGGAGAAAATAAATGCATGACTGTGGATGTTTCTCAACCCTCTATGTGTTTCATTTTGCATCCTCCTGATCTTTCACTGCGAATATGTTTATCCGTGCATGATATTGCATTGCATTTCTATGGTTTGTGTTTATTGGCAAAACATATGTTCTTCATTCCTCGGTGCATCACCTCTGTTAGTTTAGGGTTGTTATTTCATGCATTTTCTTACCCTGTCTCCTTGGCAAGTTAGATTAGGTTTTTTGTAAACCCTCTGCATTTTATTGGTGCATCTGAACAGAGGAATAGGAGCCGGCCTTCATCCGGAGAGCTTTTCCGATTTCGCAAGGCCCCACACTTGGGAAAAGCTCCATGTTGTGCAATCGCACTGAGATTCTCAACCCATCATGTTGCAGAGTCCCAGGGGTGCTGCGTTTCGACATCAACAATTCCCCATGGTGGCGGATTGCATTTGAAAAGGGATAAAATCCCACATTTGGTGGGTTTGATAATGTTTGAGGCTTTAATAAGCCTTTCCCCATGCAAACATAGTGGTCTTGGGACCACTTGAGGCTAACCGATTCTGTGAGAGGATTGAACACTCGATGTTTAACTGAGGGTTCAATAAGTCCTGTGGTCAGTTTAAAAGGAAGACCAATTTGAAACTCTTGTATACGCTTAGATTCAATGATTCTATCTCCTACGACATTCTTATTTTTGTTAAATAATTTGGGTTTGTCTATAGGTTTGAAAGGGTGGTTTTCTTTTAGAAAGGGTTTTAGTGTCCCTTTTGTGACTGAAGCCTTTCAATTTGGTTACCCTTCTCGATGAAGTCTTCAAAGTTACCAACACAATGCATTTATAAATTAAAAGAAATGTATGGATTCATATTGGGGACACAAATGCTAACCAATTACTTTTCAGGGATTGAACAAGGGAAGAGGCTAGCTAACCCCCACCATCATTACAAGAAACTAGAAAAGGTTTCATTTGCTCTTTGTTTTGCATTACATAGGTCCAACATGGTGACATCACTTTCAACATTGAATGAGAAATGACAAACAAATCTCTCAGCTAGTTTAGGCCATGTGAAGACAAATCCCCTAGGTATATGAAGGAACTACTCTAAAGCTTGACCCTCTAAACTTCTTGGGAATAAGTGTATTAGGTAATTGTTGTTATAAGTCACTTCTTAGCATGCCATGTAAAATTATTTGATGTGATCTCATGGATCACCTTTTTCTTTATATTTTTTGAATTTCGGGCAACCAAAATTCTTAGGAAAAGGCATGCATAGCATAGCCTTGTCAAATGGATAAGGACATAGCTCTTCATATTGATACTTTTTACTGTGTCCAATGTTACTTTCTTGAAGGATTGTGAGTGTTTCTTTCATAGATTGCAACTCTTCTGTGAGGAGTTTCTCTTTGGTGGGAGAAGATGACACATATACCCGACTATACCTCGATGTTTCACCCCCTTGATTTTTGGTGTGAAGCTCACTATTTGCGACCTTAGGTTTCTCTTGATGTGTGTCTTTGTTTGTTTCCTTTTGCAAATGGTAAGCTAATAAATATATTTGTCTACTAAGGATTTGTATTTGTTGTTGCATAGTGACTTCATTGTTTTTAGGTTCTTCTTCGTTTTCATGTCAACGAGGTTGCTCCGTGTTCTCATGTTCCAATCTAACCCTACAAGGAATTTTGATAAGTGGCAAATTATATTCACCCATGTTGTTATTTTGAGGGTTATAAGTAGAATCTTGTCCATGCCCTAAAATGGCACCCATGTTAATAAGGGGACATTGTGCCTCTTCTTCCTCATTAGTGTTGTTTGTAGGTGGAACATGTTGGTACCCAAATTTGTTCTCCTTTTTAGTCTGAGCAGCATCATAGATATGACATGAAGCTTAAATACAAATAGATCATGATGTATGTCATTTTATAGCCGGGGATGTGATCTAACTGGCACTCAAATTTGTGGAGAGATGGATAGCACTCAAGTAGGACTTGATCTTGTCCTAACTGTTTTAGGTTGTGCCTTTCAACCAAGGTAAGAGAACCTATATTGCAACCTCTGTTTTGTGAAGGAGGTGAAGATATTCTTGCAATGTGCAGGTTGTATGGAGATGGCCTTGAGAAAACATGATCAATTTTCCATTATTCAAACTCAACAGAGTTGTCACTACTAAATGATGGAAATGATTTCAAGACAAGGCTAAGGCTGCTAGAGACATGGTATGATCTTGATTTGCTTTGTGCATTTTTGTAAATGGATTGTATTCTTTTGTTGACACACAATGCAATGCAGGGGTAGTATGGGGTAGGATTAGTTATTTTGAATGAATTTTTGGTGGGAGATTTTAGACAAGACTAACCAAAATTTGCCAAATTCTTTGAGGACCTTTGCAAGAAATTTGTAAGACCTAAACAACAGAATGCTTCAAAGGGGTTAAGGTACTCCTTCAACCAGGATATGTGCACCAAATGGAGGCCCAGATCTGCACTCTTCCACACAATCTTTGACAACCTGCCACAAAATCTTGAAGCATATGAACCAACAAAGCATCTAGAAACCTTTTTTTTTATCATGACCTAAGGTGCACCCAAAGAATTACAAACAATCTCTAAATTCAAGGTAAAGTGATTTTGAATTTATTTATCCCTTTATCAGATGAAAGATCTTCTGAATGTGAGATTGCAAATGCCACTAAACTATCAACAAGAAATGAGACCATGTATGATCAAGAGATATTTTAAACACAAGACTGCAACAGGAGCAAGAAACACAAATTGAAAACATTTTGGAACATAAGTGCATGCAAATTTTGCCAAGAGACAACATAGAATAATCTAGAAATGATCAAATCTATTAGCAGCGGAATGTTATAAGAACAATCTCAGAGCTTGTTAATGGCTTTACAACTTAAACCAATTCAACATGATACAAATCTGATGCAAAAAGGAATTAGAAATGGTTCTTAGGTGGTTTCTCAGAGAATGGGCTTCTTCCCAGATTTTCCTGTGAATTTCTAAGTTTCTCCAACCTTTTACATGTCTCAAAACATGCATTATATAACTTTCAATTACATTTGATCCTTATTTCCCAAGAAAATAATATGCCAAGCATCAAGTTTGTTACAAAATTTCTCATGATTCGCAGATAGGGACGTTTAACAGAACAAGTCCAAAAAGTTGCCAGTTGTCTCAAAAAGAGATGAATCATTACAAAATTTGCATCATTATCCATTGTGGAGGCATGTTTTTCATTCTCCATGCATGTAGACCCCTTTCATTTCATTATTTCATCCTTATCATTTCAAAATTTGATTCTGCAACTTCTTGATTTGATATTTCACGTTTTAGACGGGCTGGAGTAAAAATTCATTTCAAAAACACCTCAAATCTACAAATTTATCCATAAAACCTTTTGCATTGGTCTTTGCAGGCACAAACAACACGAATTCACCAAAAATTTGAATAAAATTGATGCAAAATTCACATCTCCAAGCTTCCTGGAGCAAAAATGGTGGCCAAAATGGAAAATGTATAGTTACCGTTGATTTGCCTTCATCCCTTCAATCTGAGCCCTCCACATGTCAAAATGCAATTAGGAATGGATTTGGGATCATTTTTGACTTTTTAATATTTTTGAAAAAATGGAAAAAATTGACTTTTTTCTCCGCCCCTCCGCCCTTGAAATTTGGAGCTGACACGTGGCATATGGTGGGTCCCATTGAAACCGCGCTTCAATTCTGCACATTTCCACCTTTTTTGAATTTTGGAAATTTTTTACTTTTTGCCCCGTGGGCCCGCACCTCCGTCTCTATCCCTGACATGTGTCCACTTCTCCATCGCTCATGGAAAATGCGGGTTCATGCCTCAAATTCTCACACTAAGTCATTTTGCAAAAAGGGAAAAAATTCCCTTTTGCCTCCGCCGGCCCACACTCTCTTCTACATTCACCACGTGTCTCCCTGTTGCTCATTTGGCGGACCCGGGCTTCAAACTTCCAATTTAATTCCTTTTTACCAAAAGGGAAAAATTTCCCTTTTGCCTCTGTGGCCCGCCGACCCGCTCTCTCCTCTGCGCCTACCACGTGTCCACCTCTTGCTCCATTTCGGACCCATGGCACCTTCCTCAACCTTTCTCCCTTTTTTCCCTAATAAAGCAAAAACTTCTAAGTCTTCCGCCGGTCCGCGCTCTCTTTTGACCCCGCATTGCCACGTGTCCACATCTAATTGGCTTGGTGGATGCGCGAGCCTTTCCTTACCTTTTTCCCCTCTTTTCCAAAAAGGTAAAAACTTCTAAGTTCCCCGCCAACCTTCCATCCTGCCTTTGCATAAGAACATGACGTTTGTCCCCCTGCGGAGTTGCAGGGGAAATTTGGATTTTTTACCTGAAACCAAAAAATGTTAATTTTTCAAAGGAAACTCATTGAGTCTCGTCTAACCACAAACTGCCACGTATGAGGGACGGATTGAGCTTAATTTTGATGGGAAAAGGACACCCGTATGACCTCCAAAAAACACAGAATTTTCCCGCGACCTCCAAAATCAATTTTTTCTTCATGGATGAAAGATTTTTTAGTCAAAAACAAAGAGAAATTGATTTAAGGAAATTTTCGACCATGGGGATAGATTTTTTAGGGAAAATAAGTACAAAACGAGCAAATTTGAGCTCCAAAGGCCAAGAAAGAAGGAAAAAATGACAGAGGCCCATGGATTTGAAAAAATAGGGCACAAAACAGGGCATGCATGTATTTTTCTTTCAAAATGGGGTAAAATAATAAGTTTGTGAGCTTATCAAAGCATCCAATCTGGACAACAAAGTTTGCAGACTACAAAGTTCAAAGAAAAATGTTTCAGAGCATGCAGAACAAAGGGGAATGATGGCAAATAGAACAGAGGATCAAATTGGGCACCAACATCGGCTCCTGCTCGGGGATGGGCACTCCCAGTGAGTGCCACAAGAACAACGTAGACCATGTGCCAAAATAATCCATTGGGTAAAGGAGTTTTGAGCCAAAACCACCAAAAACCAGCTTAAAACCCAATAAAAATGGCTGCCACACACCAAGGCAAACCACAAACTAACAAAACACCAAAAACAAAGCAAAAACCAAACACTATACACTATACAAGTTGGTGCATACCTCAAATTTGGGGATTAATCCAAGAAATGTTTCAGATGCCTACCATTAATAGGTAGTTCAAGCAATTCCCCATCTAAATCTTTGAGAAAAAAGGTATTCTCACCAATTTTGATATCAATGGAGTAAGGGCCCATCCATAATGCATCAAATTTTCTGTGTTTTCCCTTATCTTCATTTCTGTTATCCCATAACAAAACCAGATCTCCAATATTGAAGGCCCTAGGAGTGACTTTCTTATCAAACAATCTTTTCAACTTCTCTCTAAATCTGACATGCCTCTGGTGGGATGCTCTTCTCTCTTCATCTAGCTCCACAATTTGATTAATCCTTGCTTCATATGGATTGACCTCTTGATCTTCAAATTGTTGAACAAACTGAAATGAAGATAACTGCAGATGTAAGGGTAGTAGAGCTTGAGTTCCATACACCAACTCAAATGGGCTCTTACCAGTAGCTCTCTTAGCAATGATTCTATCAACCCAAACTACAAATTTCAGTTATTCACCCCATTTTCTCTTGTTCAACTCCAAGGTCCTCCTAATGATCTTTAACAAGTTCTTATTGCTGGACTCATCTTGTCCATTCCCTTAGGGGTTATAGTTTGCAGAATAAGTCAGATTGGTTCCATACTCCTTACACATTGCCATCAAATGTTTAGCTCTGAAACACATGGCATTATTAGCCACAATCTTGACTGGCACACCAAATCTGTATATTATATTATTCAACAAGAAGTCCATAACAACTTGGTGTGTTGCTTTCTTGGTGGGGATTGCCTTTACCCACTTGGTGAAGTAATATGTGGCTATAAGGATCCATTTATGTCCAGCACTAGAAGGGTCTGAAATCTCACCAATGAAGTCCATCCCCCACTATTTGAAAGGAGCTTCAATTGATATAGGCTGCAAAGGAAGGGAGCATGAAGCTTTCATTCTTCCAAAGAAACACTGACAGCTTTCACATTTTCTAATTAGCATGGTTGCATCTTTGAAGAGAGTAGGCCACCAATAACTAGCTCTCAAAACTTTGTGTGTTGTAACCCTTCCAGCAAAGTGTTCTCCACAAACTCCCCCATGGAAATCAGCAATTACTTTGGGAGCTTCATCTTCATTTACACACATCAAGAGGACACCTTCAAGGTTCTTCTAAGCCAGCCCAAAGTCAGTGATGACGTAATTTTGAGAAGCCAGCTTGAGGGCTCTTTCCTTATTTTTATTTAAATGATCAGGACAACATAGGTGTCTGAGGTAAAATATTATATCCTTGTACCACTCAGAACTCACCAATTTCCCAAGAACATCTGCCCTTTCTTCCTCTACTTCATTCACTTCCAAACTCTGTAAGTTGCTCTCAGCCATGAGCTTAGCAAGACCCAAACCTCTTACTAGATTTGTGGTTTGGATGTCCATATCATACTCCTGCAGTTTGTTCACCCATCTACATATTTTGCTTGAGATCTCCATCTCTGATAAGATGTCTTTTACCATGGTGTGGGGAACATAAGCAACAACTTTTGAACTTAAGATATAAGGCCTGAAAACCTTTGTTGCTTTCACCAAGGAAAATGCTTGTTTTTCCATGATTGTATATTTCAACTCAGCAACTTGTAAAGCCTTGCTAAAGAAGGAAATAGGCCTCTCAGCCCCATCTTCATCCTTTTGGAGAAAAACAGATGCAATAGTATTTTTAGAAGCAAAGGAGAATATTTGGAAAGGCTTCTTGTAATTCGGAGCTGCCAAGACAGGTGCATGTTTAAGTGCTTCTTTGATTCCTTCAAAATCTTGAATAGCAGCCTCCTCCCATTTGATAACTTGATCTTTCTTTAACATGCATGTGATAGGAAGATTCAACTCAGCAAAATTGGACACAAACCTTCTAATGAAATTGATCTGCCCAAAGAAAGATTGGATGCCCTTCTTCGTTCTTAGAATTGGCACCTTGTTGATTGCTTCTACTCTCTCAGGTTCAATCATGACACCAGCCTTTGAAACAATATGACCAAGTAGCTTGGCTTTTGCACCCCAAAGTGACACTTCTTTGGATTAAGAGAGATTCCAAATTCTCTACATCTGATCAACATCCTTTCCAAATGCTGCAAGTGATCTTTTCTGCTCCTTGAAAATACAGTCACATCATCCTGATAAACTGCAATGAAGTCATTTATATAACCAGCAAAAGTAACATCCATTGCTCTTTGGAAGGTAGCTCCAGCATTCATGAGAACAAAAGGAATTCTCACATAAACATATGTTCCCCAAGGAGTGGTAAAATAAGTTTTAAATCTTTCTGACTCCTTGACAACAACCTGATTGTAGCCAGAGAAACCATCCAAGGTGGACAACACTAACTACAGCATGTTCTCCATGTTTGGCAAAGGATAATTGTCTTTCAATGAAGCTCTATTCAGATTTCTGAAGTCTACACAAAGTCTGATATCTCCATTCTTCTTTCTGACTGGCACAAGGTTTGCAACCCAAGATGAATACCTTATGGGCTGAATGATCCCTCCCTCCTTTAGTTTCTTCAATTCATCTTGCATTTTCATGGAGAGGAGTGGATTAATTGGCCTTTACTTCTATTTGAATGGTTTGGCATTTGTTTCAAGAGGAATCTCATGCTGAAACAAGTCTTCTCTATATGCTTTCAGCTCTGAATATGACCAGGCAAGGCAGTCTTGATATTGTTTCAACAATTGGAGGTAGGACTATTTTTCTTCCTTGTTTAAACTGCTGCCCAACCAAAATTTTCTTGGTTTATCCTTTGTTCCCAAGTCATGCTCTTCCACATACCTTGAGGCAGATATGTTTCTATTGATGATGCAATTAGTATTGCTAAAATTTGACTCAAGAGCAACAAGACCTCTAGGAATGGTGTTAGTTTTCAATTGGATAATATCTTTTCCAAACAAAGTCTCTCTTCCTTCAAGTCACACACACCATTGGTTCCCAATCAATATGTTGATCCACAAACTCACCTTGATTTTGTAAGAACCTTTGCACTTGAGCATCATCATTAAACACTTGCCAATGCTTGATGTTGTCAGGGATAACTGGCCTAGTTAACACTTCAACATTATACTCACAATAAGGTGAAATGGTGCAATCTCCAAATCTTGATCCCAACACTGCCAACATTGTCAGAAAAAGCATTGAAACTTCTATCATGGTGCACAATATTGAAAGAATCAAACATCTCAATTAGATCCCAAACTGCATGCTTATACTATTTCATTCGCTGATTTTTTGTAGCATACAATTTTCTTATTCGTTTGACAACTAGCTATAAATATCCTTTTGCAATGATGTCCCTAACACCATACTTCCATGCAATTCTTAGACCCAACAATAAGGCTTCATACTCAACAACGTTGTTAGTACATTCAAAATTAAGCTTGAAGGAAAAAACAAATTCTTCCAAGCTAGGAGAAATCAGAATTATACCAGCACCATTTCCAAATTTGGAGCAAGCTCCATCAAATAGCAAGGTCCAAGGAGAACTTACCTATTCAAGGAACTTTGACTGATCCATCTTGTGTTATTTTCCATCAGCAAACCCAATAAAATTATCAACATCAACATCAGCAAATAATACTTCATAAGAAGCATTGTTTGGGTCCTCAATTAGATGCAACATTTTCTTTTCTCCATAGAGCTTGACAAGGCTGCCTTCAATGGGAATAGTGGAAAAATACATGTCCATTTGGACACTCCCTCCAACACTTGCAGCCCACTTTCTTGACAATAACATACCCCATTTGGTAGGGCAATCAACAATCACAACATCCAATTTTAAATTCCTCCTGGGATAAGATGGAAGTTGCACCACCAAACCCTTCACACAACCAACTACTGGCACTTCTCTTGAGTCCATGGTAGTACACTTTCCATAGGCTGCTGTCACTTTGATATCCAACTCATTCATGACTTCTAGAGGCATGACATTACATGATGCACTAGAATCAAACATACAATTGTGAAGTAGCCTATCCTTTATGATCAAAGTTGTGAAGAATGGATCAACATTCAATTGGGAATCAACCAAATATGTTCCCAAATATACCTTAGTTGCTTCACCAAGATCCTCTATTGCTGGTGGTGTTTCAAGATCAGCAATGATCTGAGGAGGAGTTTCAATAATATTTACATTTATGCTCAGATTATTCTTCTCCTTCTTCAATCCCAAGTACTCAAATGCTCTCTTCTTATGCTCAGGAATCCTAAGCAACTCAATGATTGGAACACTCACTTTGATTTGGATCAATACTTGGGATATGTCATAGGGAACACTCTTTGGAAAAAAAACATTGGAAGGGAGACAAGAAGATTCATTAGATGGAAAGGGATTCTTGGCAGCTTGGGCATGAGGAGGACTGTAATTTTTGCTTGGGACAGCAGAGATTTTGGCAGGTGTTTCTCTTCTAGAAGCTTCTTTGGGAATTCTTGCGAGCAAGGGTGTTTTAGGTTTGGCTTGAGGCCCAACTCCCTTAACAACTTTTCTTCTAGTGTTATAGTATTTCTCTTGAGCTACAACAACATTCATCAACAATTTTCTATCTTCCTCCAAAGGGATACCACCATCATACTTCTTAATCATAAAAGCTCTTAAGTATTCAAAGTCATTGTTAGGAATTTCAAAAGCTTGCACTACATCAACTTCAAGAGTATGAGGGGGAAGAAAGACTTGTACCCATTTGATGCAATCCCAAAAGGTTAGCAGCAGTCCTTGCACTTATCACTTCAGTAGATGTTGCTCCTCCTTGTGAGCTTGAAGAACAACCCACCATGCAAATATCATCATCAGTACCATCATCATTATTAGCTTCACCTTCTTTCTAGTCCACTTCACATGGAGGATGGGGTAGAAAACACCTATCACACCAATCAATATCAGCAACTTCTTCAATAGCAGCAACCCTAGTAGTTAGGGGATCAGGTAACACTCTTCCTTCACGTGCTTGAGGATGTCTATTTGTAGACCCTATGGGTCCTTTCCCTCTATCATCTGCCCTTTGATCACCTCTAGGATGATTGGAAAATTTGTCATGGTTTTGTGCTCTTGGCTGACCTTGTGAAGTCTTCCCAATTCCCTTCTCAACTCTTGCCAACTTGTATGAGATTTCTTTGACAGCCCCTACCAAAGTTTTCACAACCTCCTCCAAATCAGCACCCTTGCTAGCTTGAGGTTTTTCAGGGTTTATCAACTTTACACCATCTCTCTTGAGAGGTTTCCCAATTGCTTTGATATTGTTTTCAATTTGAAGTGCCATGGTGAAAGCTTGTCTTAGATTGGTAGGGTTCTTGTCTCTTAAGTAGTAGGCTATTTCTTATCAAATGCATCTACATATTTGATTAGACAAGATTCATCACAAGGCCTCAGATTGATAGGAATCCTTCTCAATGTTTTGTTAAACCTTGTGTTGAAGTCATGGAACTGATTCATTGGGGTTCTTCTTGATATTCTCAAATTCAAACAAGAGAAATCTAGGATCAGTCTTGTCACCATATTGCAATCTAAATGCATTCTTCATTTCAGTCCAAGAATCAATTGAATTATCAGGCAGATCCTTGTACCAATCCCTAGCATCCTCTTCTAGTGTATGAATGAACAATTTAATATACACATCTTCAAACTCTATTTCAAAATCCTCCATCATGTTAACAAAAAGTTTGAGATGTTGATCACCAGTTATAGCATTGTTACCTTGGAACTTTGGCAACCTATTTCTGACATCTTGTGGGACAGCATTTGGGTAACCATCCATTCCTCTAAATTCTATAGGACCAAAGGTGTTAACAACAAATGGAGGTCTAGGCTGAGCCATATTGTTTGGTGGAGGTGATCTTGGGGGTGACACAAGCTGATGAGGAGTGCAAGGTCTTTGGGGCTCAAGAATGTGATTCACAAGACTGGTATTCTCTAAGTGCTGATTTTCTTGGAAAGTTTTATTTGAATTGAAACACAGAGGTGTAGATTGAAGAAGGAACTCACCAGGTACAGCAGAAGGACCTTCACTAGCTGAAGTAAACAAGTTTATGAGAGGATTGCTTGAATCAGAATCACTGGAAGAAGAGTGATAATCCTCTACCAAAGGTTGATCTCTCTCACCAATGGATATATCCTTTGCCTGATGTCTGACCTTTAACAACCTTCCAAACTCTCCTCCCTTCCAACTCTGAATTCCTTGAATCTGAGAACAACTTCTTAGCAGAGTCTTTAATGAAGAGAGATCCTCTTCCTTCCAGTTTTGTAGAGATTAGCAACACAAAAAATAAATGACAAAAAGGTAAGACACTGGTATTTATCAAGATCAGAACAACATGGATTTTTCACTAAGGACTTTCACCCTAGTTGTGCAAATGCACTAAAATACTCTATCAAATACCTATCAGCACTGAAAATCTTGCCAAACTTTATAGATCAGACCTTCCTTTTCTTGAATTTATCAACCACAAATGTAAATGAAGTGCAACAACTACTGGAAACTGATAAAATTGCAGGAAGAACTTATATCTTCACTTAATCCTTACAAATCTGATTATAAAATGATGCTTCAACAATGTATTTGCATGCAAAATTTGCAAGGGACATTACCAGGGTTTGATATGCATTCAAATATCTCAAATATGTATGCACATGGATCAGATTGAACTAAGAAAATATCAAACTCAAAACTCTACTCTTCATTCCAACCTTATAAATTTGATCAGAAGATGATACTCAGATTTGTAATTACACATAAATCACATAAGAAGTATTACCAGGGATCTAAAATACTGAAATACTGAATAATCTCCCTGGAAATGGTGCCACTGGTGTTGTTGATGGGCTAAATAGACATGGACTGGAAAATGAATCAGCAAATCAATCTCAGCAATGCAAATTATTTCCTAGGAATTCAAAACAGTCCCCGGCAATGGCACCACTGGTGTTGGTACCCAAATTTGTTCTCCTTTTCAGTCTGAGTAGCATCAGAGATATGGCATGAAGCTTGAAGATAGATAGATCATGATGTATGTCATTTTGTAGCTGGGGATGTGATCTAACTGGCACTCAGATTTGTGGAGAGATGGATAGCACTCAAATAGGACTTGATCTTGTCCTAACTGTTTTAGGTTGTGCCTTTCAACCAAGGTAAGAGAACCTATATTGCAACCTCTGTTTTGTGAAGGAGGTGAAGATATCCTTACAATGTGCAGGTTGTATGGAGATGGCCTTGAGAAAACATGATCAATTTCCCATTATTCAAACTCAACAGAGCTGTCACTACTAAATGATGGAAATGCTTTCAAGACAAGGCTAAGGCTGCTAAAGACATGGTATGATCCTGATTTACTTTGTGCATTTTTGTAGATGGATTAGATTCTTTTGTTGACACACAATGCAATGCAGGGGTAGTATGGGGTAGGATTAGTTATTTTGAATGAATTTTTGGTGGGAGATTTTAGACAAGACTAACCAGAATTTACCAAATTCTTTGAGGACCTTTGCAAGAAATTTGTAAGACCTAAACAGTAGAATGCTTCAAAGGGGTTAAGGTACTCCTTCAACTAGGATATGTGCACCAAATGGAGGCCCAGATTTGCACTCTTCCACACAATATTTGACAACCTGCCACAAAATCTTGAAGCAGATGAACCAACAAAGCATCCAAAAACCTCTATTTTATCATGACCTAAGGTGCACCCAAAGGTTTACAAACAACCTCTAAATTCAAGGAAGGTAAAGTGATTTTAAATCTATTTATCTCTTTATCAGATGAAAGCTCTTCTGAATGTGAGATTGCAGATGCCACTAAACTATCAACAAGAAATGAGACCATGTATGATCAAGAGAGATTTTAAACACAAGACTGCAACAGGAGCAAGAAACACAAATTGAAAACATTCTGAAACATAAGTGCATGCAAATTTTGCCAAGAGACAACACAAAATAATCCAGAAATGATCAAATCTATCAGTAGGGGAATGTTATAAGAACAATCTCAGAGCTTGTTGATGGATTTACAACTTAAACCAACTAAACATGATAAAAATCTGATGCAAAAAAGGAATTAAAGATGGTTCTCAGGTGGTTTCTTAGAGAATGGGATTCTTCCTAGATTTTCCTGTGAAATTCTAAAAATTTTTCCGACCTTTTGCATGTCTCAAAACATGTATTATATAACTTTGAATTACATTTGATCCTTCTTTCCCAAGAAAATAATATGCCCAAGCATCAAGTTTGTTACAAAATTCCAACATGATTCGCAGATAGGGATGTTTAACATATTTGCAACAAAAGTTGTCAGGTGTTTCAAAAAAGGTGAATCATTACAAATCCTTCATCATTATCCATTATGGAGGCACATTTTTCATTCTCCAAGCATGCAAACCCCTTTCATTTCATTATTTCATCCTTATCATTTCAAAATTTGATTCTGTAACTTCTTGATTTGATATTTCACGTTTTGGATGGGCTTGGGCAAAAATCATTTCAAAAACACCTCAAATCTACAAATTGATCCCTTAACCAATTGCATTGGTCCTTACAGGCACAAACGACATGAATTTGCCAAAATTTTGATCAAAATTGATGTAAAATTCACATTTCCACACTTCCTAGAGCAAAAATGGTGGCCAAAAAATAGAAAATGTACAGTTACCATTGATTTTCCCTTGTCCCTTCAATCTAGGCCCTCCACGTGTCAAAATACGATTGGGGATGGATTTGGGATCACTTTTTGACTTTTTAACATTTTTGAAAAATGGAAAAAATTGAATTTTTTCTCTGCCCCTCCGCCCTTGAAATTTGGTGCTGACACGTGGCATATGGTGGGTCCCATTGAAATCGCGGCTTCAATTCTGCACATTTCCACCCTTTTTTGGAATTTGGAAATTTTTCACTTTTTTTTCCCCGCGGGCCTGCACCTCCGATCTCTATCCTTGACACATGTCCACTTCTCTATAGCTAAGAATCTAGCCACAGACTATTTCATGTTTTAACCCCTTTTTCGCACCAAGGGAAAATTTTCCACTTTTCCACAGGCCCGCACCTCTGATTGCCACGTCTCGCCTTCTGATTTCTCGATGGAAGCCACACCTCAAATTCTTACCATAAGTCATTTGTCAAAATGGGATAAAATTCCCTTTTTCCTCCAGTGGCCCGACCGACCCGCTCTGGCTGCCACATGTCTCCCTATGTGCTCATTTGGCGACCCGCGTCTTCAAATTTCCATTTTAACTCATTTTTACCAAAAAGGGAACAATTTCACTTTTTCCTCCGCTCCTACCCACATGCCCGCCGACCCGCTCTCTCCTGATGTGGACCTACCAGGTGTCTCCTTTGCTGCCAATGTGGATCCCGCAGCCTCAAACTTCCATCAACTTTCACCCCTTTTGCCAAAAAGGGAAAAAAATCCCTTTTTCCTCCGACTGGTCCGCATGCTCCCAGCTCTTACCCTGCCCTGCCCCACGTGTCGACCTCTGATTGGCTTGGTGGATGTGTAGGCCTTTCCTTACCTTTTCTCCTATTTCACCAAAAAGGTAAAAAATCTTCTAAGTCCCCTGCCAGCCTTCCATCCCACCTTATGAATAAGAACATGACACGTGTCCCTCCTACTGGAGTTGCGGGGGAAATTTGGATTTTTTGCCAAAAACCAAAAAACATGTTAAGTTTTCAAAGAAACCTGTGCCAATCCTTATCCAACCACAAGTGGCCACGTATGAGGGGAGGCTTGAGCTTAATTTTGATGGGAAAATGACACCCGTATAACCGTCAAAAAACACAGAATTTTACCAGAGATGCCCGAATTTGATTTTTTCTTCGTGGGTGAGGGATTTTTTGGTCCAAAACAAAGGGAAAGTGATTTAAAGAAATTTTCGACCATGGGGATAGATTTTTGAGGGAAAAAAGCATAAAATGAATAACCACGAGCTCCACAGGCTAGAAAAAGGGGGAAAAATGACAGATGCCCGTGGATTTGGAAATTTAGGCCACAAAACACAGGCATGCATGTATATTTCTTTCAAAACGGGGTGAAATAATAAGTTTGTAAGCTTTTCAAGTCATCCAATCTGGAGAAAAAAGTTTGCAGACCACCAAATTCAAAGAAAAACATTTTGGAGCCTACAAACCAAAGGGGAAAGATGGCAAATAGAACAGAGGATCAAAATGGGCACCAACAGAATGGATTCATGTTCATTTGGAATTTTAACACCATGTTCTACAACTCTTGCAAGCATTATATATTTGTTTCGAAAGAGGAATTCATTCAATTGAGTGGGGTCAAACCCTAACTCCACCTATGGTGAATCTAACTCATCACCATTATGGTCAATCATGTCTTCCATTTACTTTTCTGTGGAGAATAGGGGCCATAAATCATGACCAATGAAAGGGTTGGATCCTTGTTTGTTTGATGTTTCTCATGCTAGTTTTTTACATCCCATCTTTATCGAATGGGCATAAAAAGGAGTGTTTTACTAAGGTGTTTGTTGAATTGATCAAGAGTAAAATCAAACCTAAGTGAAAACTTATAATGTGATGTTTGTGAAGGTCACACAAATAATGTCAACGATAGTTTAAATAATAATGAATGATAAAGAATCAATGGATCAAATATGATTTTCCTAAAGAGATAGGTCAATATGACTAATAATCCCAAGGCACAATCACACAAGTTCAGTAAACCAATCAATCAACAAGGAACTACTCCCTAAATGTTTTTCCAATGGTAGTTTGACGTAAGATGATCAAATCAATGTCAAAACTTAAGTAAAGTTTAAGATAAACAAGGCGTAATTAGTAACAAGGGGTTGATGTGACCTCCAATCGAAGTATATTATAACTTTTTTAGGATCGAAGTATATTATAACTCGTTTAGAGAGAAACAATGCCTAAATCCTAAAAAGTGGAAGTTACAAGTGAGAGCAATGCAACAATACCACCTAGATATGTTAACCAAGATTTTCAAAAAAATGAGATATTAGTATCAAAATACTATTGATACGATGCTAACAAAATAACAACAACACCTTTCAAGATTTGAGGTAATGTTTGAAAAGAAACAAGGCTAAATTATACCAAGGAATTTTTAAGATGTGGGAAACATAATGGCATAATCTAGAAACTTAGATCAAGTTTACGAGAAACAAGACATAAGTATCAAAATTTTATCAAGGTGATTAACTAAAAATTGATTTTTCTTAGTAATTTTATGTGTTAATCAAAATAGAAACTAAATGCTATATCGAAATGCTAGAACTAAATATTGTGCTTTTATATTTGAATATATTGGAATAATGGAAATGAGAGGGATATGGTACTAACCTTAAGTTAACTTACCTCAATGCATTCTATACTGTAGCAGATTGGCATGCAGACTGGGAAAGCTATGACTGAATGGCCTCAAGAAGGGTAGAAGCTAGTTGTTTTCCTATACTGAGGTGCCTGGGAGGATACTGGGGTGCCCGAAGGCTCCTTGGTCTATAATTTGGGCACTGTAGACTACAGAAAATCTCTAAGCTTGAGTTTGGCAGTGTCACAATACATATATAATACTTTCGCTCCTGTCATGCAAGTGTCATAATATTTTCGCCTATGTTGTTGTAAATGATATCTCAAGATCTACCTATAAAAACCTATCCAAATCATTAATTCCTAAAAAATAAAATGCATATGAATAGGTTGGAATGACCTCAGCTTCCAAACTAGTGGTCTTATGATTAAGGGTTGCACTACATTTTGGACCCAGTGTAGTTCTATGTGCATGTGTGTGCCATTTTGTGCCTAGGATGCCCTAGCTCCAATGGTATGGTAATAAGGGGCAATAAATAGATGTAAAATGCAAATGGTGAATGGAATAGAAATAATACAACCCTTTGCCCCTATGCAGTGTGTGATGCAAATATAGAAGAAGCCCAAATGTAGTCCCTTGCCTTATTAGATAGTTTCCCTTGATAGTAAGATGCCTTCCCATAATGTAGTTAGTATAATATGTTTATATAGGGATCTCTTGTTCAAATGTTGACACTAGTGACCTGAAACTTCTGACTACAACCTAGGGGAATGCACGGGGTAACCATTAAGACCTACCTCAAATAAATAAATTAAGACCAAAAATTGAGACGACATGGGCGCATAAAATCACGGACTGGGGCACCCCAGTGTAACCCTAGGTGCCTCAAATTAGCCCTAAAGACGACAAATGAGAAAACTACGACAAGTAAAACACCCTGAAAAATGCCCAAAACTGTAGAGACAAATGAAAACTGAACTAGACAAACAACAATGACATCTAACACATTGACACACTAACAACAAGACTCTAAGATGGGTCACTAGTGAACACTTTTATCACGTAAGATCCACATATAAAATAACATACTCGACATTATTAATGTAATAGTAAGTGCATGAGTTTTTTGAGTACACAAGGAGATGTGAACAAAGTAACACTTCTAAGTAAATTCAATGATGAATCAAGCGTAACTACAATGAAAATCTTGACGTGGGTATCAAGATCAAATGGCTATCAAGATGGGAATACATACCAACACACTTTCAATGTTTATAATCTAGTCTCAAGAAAGGACGAATATAAATGGGTACAAAAGTGGCAGACACAATCAATTAATAACACACATATGTTTTTCTTCTTTTGATCCAAAATATCAACAAGAAAGTAAAGGAAGTAGATCAAGTGGGGTTGAAAAATACTTGGCCTTACTTTGGAAATAATTTCCCTACCTTATCGCGAGTGAAAAGCTAAGACAAAGTAATGCTTTGAATTTTTTGTGATGAATAATGCTTGGCTCAAAATTTAATAGACTCTCCCCTTATTTGAAAAACAAGATTTTGACTCTGAGAAAGTTCTTGCTTTTCCAAAGATCTTTAAAAAAATGATTGATTTTGAGATGGTCAAGTTGGCTCCAAGACGAAATGGCTTCCTATTTGTTTCTCTCAGCTAGGTGTCACAAATTATCTTTGAGAGCTTGGTTTTCCAAGGAATTTTCATTGACTAAACCTTGTAGTATCCTAACTTTACTTTACCCCCTTCACTATAATGAGTAATAAAAGAATTCAGTTGTATTTTCACTGGGGTCATGTTATAGATAATTTTGAATCTAAATCTCACAACTGTATACTAGACAAGTAGGTAAGTGAAGCGCTTCCCATTTCTTCCATAAGGTTCCCTCTTGTGTGGACTACTTTGGGGTTCCTGGAAGCATCCCTCTTGTTATCTTAAGGATTATACCAAAGGGCACTTCTCCCATTTTAAAGCGGACGAGCCGTAGCTCTTAACTAAACTTATAATCACATTGTTTTGAATGTGTTTTTTTCTTATCTTTAAACTTAATTTGGTTTTGTTGTACACCGTTTAGCAACCTGCATCAAACTGTATTTGTATTTTGTTTACATCCTGATTTGTCGACAAACATATTTAGGTCTTGCATGCAAAGTTTAGTGGTTTCCCAAACGATCAACACACCACAAAAAGAGGATAAAATGTTGTTTCTGATTCTCAAGATCATCCTAAGATGCAAGAGAATATCATACACAACGAGGAATCCTTACTATATTGCAAATAATGGAAAAACTTATAACTCAAATGCACAAACCATTCATTTTAAACATCTTATTTGTTCTTTCCCTTAACAAAAAGTTTAATGAAATGTCTTGAAAGGATGAAAAAGGTTTATAATCATTTCCGATTCCAAATATCATCTAGAAGATGTGAAGGAAGAGCATACATGATCCTATCATCATAAATGAAAATTCAACATTCATTAAGTTATCCCAAACAAGTTAGCAAAAAATATGATCTAATATATACCCTACAATCAAGAGTTAGCTCTAAAAACTACCTGCAAGATGTTAGCAACTTTAAATAGATCAAACATTTGTAAACTTAGAAACAATGTTCAAATTTAGACTGCCATGTCCACGTGCCCTTTACAGCATATGCACAACTCTGATAGAAATACACAGTCAATAAAGCATATGCACGGCTAGAGAGGCAGGTACGTGTTGTTTATGATGTATGCACGAGTATGTTAGAAAATAAGGTAATAGAGACTCTAAAAAGCATATGCGCGGCCCTAGAAGCACCTACGCACCTCTGAAAGAATATGTGGTGCACTAACAATATCTAACACAGAGGGTAAAATCACAGTATGACACATGCATTGCTAAAGAGTCACATGTGTGCCCTTGAGCACGTATGTGCGCCCTTGAGCACATAGGTGCGCCCTTGAGCACGTTTTTGCACCCTATACAACAACCATGCCTAAGTTTTAGCGTATGCGTGCCCCTTCCTAACACCTACGCGTGTACCTGGGATGACATTAAAAATATGCTAGACTTACACAAACAACCTAAAAAATATCATTTTTTTCCTAATTTAGCTCAAAATTAATGACAACCCATCATAATTAACCCTGCAAAGAGACTCAACGCATGTAAAGTTAGCAAAATACCCTAAGGAATTCAACTTATTTCACATGTTCCTAATTAGGGTTAGAAAAAACTTGAGATAAACTAATAAAACTTGACATCAAATGCTAAGGGACTATAGATCCATCCCACCGAGTGTACCAACTGTGCTCATGTATAATTAACTATGCTAGTTGAATTTAAATTAGCACCTAATAGTTATAAAACAAAGCTAACTAAACACAAACCATCAATATAAGAGCTTATGGAGACTAATTCATTCTAATGCATGCAACTTTGAACAACATCAAACTAACATACTAAGATAATATTTACTCTCTAGATTGCTAACACAAAAATGAACCTAAATGGACCATTTAGCAATCAAAGTGGATTGTTGCTTGATCTCAAGGATTGAAAATGAAATCTCACCAAGAATTGCTACAAGGTCATTTTGAATCTTCCCATATTACTCAATTTTGAGTGTATGGATGCAAGATGAAGAAGCTAGCTTGAACTAATGGAGGAATGTTCAAGATCAAAATGCCTATATTTTATGCTATATGCATGTAAGGTGTAAGAAGAAAGGTAAGGAGAGGGGTTTTTTATATAGCCTGTCAGTTGGAGCAAGGCTATAAATTTGGTAAATGTGGGATAAAGGGAAAAGTAACTTTAGTTTAGTTTACTAAAGCTAGGTGAGTTAGTATGTGGGTTAGTACTTTATTTAGCACTTTATGGGAGTTGGGGGGCATATAATTAATCAAAGGTGATTAATTAATAGGCTAGGAATAAGTCTTTGTAGGATGTTTAGAGGAAAATTAGTGTGATTCAGGGGATTTAATAGAATAAAATGGGGCAATAAATGGTAATTTATTGATTTAGGTCAATGTTCATAATTAATTGGGAAAATTTAATTGACCTGAGTAGAAGTGGACATTAACTAATGAAAGGTCCTTAATCGACATCCTGAATGATATGAGGGTTAATTAATTAGCGAAAATGTAATTAATTAACGATGATAGAAGAGAAATGGTGCATTATTGACGAAATGTTTTCAATTTATAGGAAATGGGATAGTTAGTGCAATTTAGGTATAAAATTACTTGACCCAATTCTAGGTGCCTACAATGTAAAAAGAGTTTATAAGCAAGTAAAGTAAAGTGCTAAGTACACAAATCAAATAATAGCCCCTGTGAGAGATGAAAGTGGATGCCCCCAGCCACCAGTGTAGGAAGGGTAGAAGGTGAGCATTCATGCTACGTGTAAGAGACATGTATTTACAATCACAAATAGAGAAAGACATGAGCAAACATGTGTGGATGATATAGATAAATGAAATACAAGTAATCTAGCTAGCATGTGTAATAATGTGATCATGAATAGGCAAAAGTAAGCAAGAATAAAACAACCATAATATGTAGTATGTTGTGGATGGATGGAATGGAATGCAAGATGAAATGATAGGAGCCGTGTGCCCCCCCCCCCGAGTGAATCAAAATGTATGCAATAAGGTTCATTTTGTTTTCCCCCTCAACAGTCAAGAATGAATTGTAAGCGAGAGTGTGTCATCAGGAAATGGTCAAATAGTGTGTGTTCTATCTAGCGCATTGTAATGAATGCATATAAGAGTAGTGATGATGATATACGACATGTAGAAAACATATGCGTGAACCTTATAGCCTAAGCATATATGTGATTTAGCCCTGAAGCATATATCACTACAAGATGAATAATAGGGAGTGGTGATGTAGCCTAAAGCGTATACCACTACAAGATGAATAGAGTAAGTAGCGATTTAGATTATAGTGTATGTCACTATCCTAGAAATGTTGCATGATGGAAGGTGGAATGATACATGCATGATGAATGTGAGCTCCATTTTATTTTTAAACCCTCGACATTCAAGTATGGATTGAGGAACTTAAGTATGTCATCGGTTAGTGAGTGCAACACGTAGAAGACAATGTAGTATATGTAAGGATGAAAGATGACCATTTGATGAGTATAATGTGTAAAGATACGATGTGTAACATGTGTAGAAGGTGTAAGGTGTAATGTATAGAGTACTATGTAATGTATATAGATATAGAAGAAATGTGGTATGTAGGATGATGTAATGCTAGACTCCTATGCGATGAAGACTAGTATAGTATATAGAAGAATGAAAATGTCAAAATGTTGTAGACTAAATGTATAATGTAAGGTGTAAGACGTGTAATGTGTGATGAAATGGCAGGTGTAATTCCTATAATGCAGTGTGTGAGGTTCATGTGTAGTAAGCCCTCAATAGTCAAGTGTGAATCAAATCACAAGAGTGTGTCATCGGATAATGACGCTAGAATGTACAATGAGAATGTCTAATGGATATATGAAAATATAGCTATGCTAAGATGAGGTGGGTGAGGAGGTGAAGTTTTATGCCCCCCATGTGTGTGTGAATGGATGAACTATCTAATGTTGGTGAAGGAAGGAGGTCACCCATCTGTTGTAGAAGAGGAAAGTGTATGACTATGGTCTAATAACGATGGTATGGTAGACATATGTTGTGGTTGTGAATGAAATCTCTGTGTATGTGAGGGATGAATGTATAAAGAAGGGGGAGGCATCACAAAATGTGTCAGTGATGGATATCTACGTGAGGAAGAATGCAAATGTGAAGAATATCCACGTGGAATAAATTGAGGTGCTGATATATGTCGAGATGCAGTAAGTGTCTGAGGAATGGGCATATACCTATATGTAGGACTAGTGGAATGATGTGATCATGTAGACGATGCTCGAGTAGGTGAGCTAGGGGTAGATTTTTCTTTGAGCAACATAGAATTTGATGTGCTAGAATAAGTAGGCGGTGTGCTTGCTACTGCACGAGGAGATGATGACCATGGAGTAGATGGAGGGATGTCATCAATAGAAATGAGCTGATTGTTGTAAATGAATTTGAGTCAAAAATGATTCATAAAAACGATAGATTGAGAGTGAAAAATCCAATTGAGACCAAGAATCATGTTGCATCCCTCAACTATGTTTCCAACGAGGAAAGGTACAAGCATAGTAAGAGGACCAACTGTAACATGTAGCTTAACGACCCCAAAGGGATTTTTGAAAGGGTATTTAATTTGCGATTGAGGATTTACAATAGCCTTAAGAAGTGAAATAGAACATGCACTAATGGTCCATGATGGGTCAACCTTAGTGTTGTTAATGGAGGCCGAGCCAATAGATGCATTGATGTGTAAATGATTAGAAGTAAAATTTACATGATAATTGTTGTGGGAAAAAGAAATGATTAGTGGTGAAGCTTTAATGTTAGCAACTAAGAAATTAAGAACTCATGAGCCAGTGGGAGACATGGTGTGCGAGATATAATTAGCAGTTGAATCTTTTGTTTTTATGTTATGCTTTGGAAATGGGTTATTAAAGATCTTGAGTTTATGATTTTCACTAGTAGGTGGAGATGTCATGGATTCCAGAAGCTCAGTTTAACCATTGCCAAGTAAATCCTAAATGAGATGTAGTAGTTGGAAATAATGATCAGTGGGATGTCTTGTGCATTGATGATAATCATAATAAGAATTTTCATCTAAATTGTGTCCTTTTGGCTGATATGGATCAAATTGTAGAGAAGATGGTAAGGTTATAAGATTTCTATTGATGAGCTGCAAAAGTAAAATGCTCGGAGATGTACAAATCATCATAAAAGTACGTTTATATGGTTATGGTTGAATTTTCTTTGGAGTAGAGGTTGTGTTTACAATAGTTTTTTAGTCTATGGGTTTTGTTGTAAAAGACTTAAGGGTTGCATTACCTTGAAAGCGGGTGGATGATGAGGTTTGTTCTTGATATTTAAGCTTGCCTATTGTTAAGAGTTTTGTCTCACGAAGCTTGAGAGTATGGAAAAGTTGATCAAATGAAGGAGGTTTCTCAAAGAGAACACTCTCTTGTAGTGGTGGTAATAAAATCTAAATAAATAAATCCTAGAGTTCAGAATCCACGAGGACATTAAACATATTAGCTAAGTTATTCTTGTATCTCAAGACATAGTCGGATAAATGTTCATTAGACCCTTGCTTGAGTTGTGTCAGCTCGACATAGGAGATCTTAGAGCCAATGTTGACATAAACTTGAGTGAGAAAGGCATTGTCCAAATGCATGAAAGAGACTACCGAATGTACAAGTAGGTCATAAAACCAACGCATTGCATAGTCTTGTAAACTACAAGGGAAAAACTTAGCTAGTATAATGTGATCATCTGCATAATCAAGGCATGCTACATGAAATGCTTTAAGATGATCTTGTGGGTCCCCATGGCCTTTAAAGATAGGTAGCTTAGGAGGAACAAAATTAGGCAGTAATGGATATGTTGATATGGCATACACAAAAGGAATATGCAATAAGATTGTAGAATCTAGAGATGGTTATACGCGTGAGGTAGCTAACTGAAGCTGACAAATTTGGGTTTGTAATTCTTGATATAAACATGTAAAATTTTGAAAATTCGAAGAAGAACCGAGGTGCAGATGAGAAGAACTATGGTGAATAGTGGGAACAGTGGTTGTAGCAATAGAAGAAGAAAAATACCTAGGTGGAGTAGAGACCATATGAGCTGAAACATGGGTGGGTGGAGTAGAGACCATAGGACCAAAATAAATAACGATGGAAGTGGAAGCATCGCCATCTCTCTTAGAGGTGATTAAAACATGTAAGACATGAGGGAAATGTGTAGGGTTTTCACGCAATTCTTGGTGAAAGTTAGTAATAGCGTTAAGTTGGTCTTGGTCAATGTTGGTGTCTTCATCGTAGGACTTCTCATTATCAGATGCTTCTATCTCATAGAGAGGAACCTGGTTGGAATTATCAAAAGATTTTTCAGCCATATATGTAGTTGTATTAGCCATTTTCTTAGAGGTATGATAGTTAAATGAAGGGAGCTCACAGTAGTGAAGAGACCTAAAATGACCACTACGGGTAATGGGCATAAAATGAAAGAAGGAAGATGTATTAGCAAGTTGGGGTCACCAAAATGATTAAATAAAATTAGAAATGTTGGAGGTACTTAATCTAAGCTATGAACGACTGTAATAAAGTAAATAAATGCAGTAAATAAGTATGTAAATGATCTAAACAACTATGCAAAAGGAAATGCTAACAATAATGTGTAAGAGAGAAGAGGAAAGAGTTCAACTGAATAGAAGACGCTCATAGGACAATGTCACAGTGGTGACTGGAAAATCTTGAAGCAGGAACGACTGTGCACAAGTCCTGAAAAGGATGGATTTGGAGGATTTCACTAGACTGGAGCGCCTAGAGAGGGACTGGGGCACCTGCAGGCGCTCTGGTCTACAATCTGGGAACCCTGGTCTGTACAAAAGCTTTGAAACTGATCTTCATAGGGATGGGAGGCTTTCCGGAACCTGTTTTGTATGTTTTATCAGGTTCACCACGCTACTTCATATGTCACCAATAATCCAAGATGAAAGAAAGACCTGCAAGACCCCAAAACAAGCATCAAACCCTAAAAAAGAAAAATGCATATGAAGGGGTCGGACTGACCTCAGCTACCACAATGGTGGAATTACTAACTGAACACTGCACTAAATCTTAGACCCGATGTAGTTCTATGTGCAAGTGTGTGTAAACATGCCCTATGTTTCTCTTGTGCCAGTTGTACTTTGTGAAGATAGCGAGCAATAACTACGTGTAGAAAATGTAATAGAATGTGTGTATGGAATATAATAAAATCCCTCCCCCTATGAAGTGTGTTGCAGATGTTCTAGCTTTGTGCCTTGATGATGGAGCTATGCGGGTGCAAGTGATCTCCAATGTAATAGATAGATGCAACTCTAGATGAGTGATAGTAGTAAGTGATGCTTGGTCCCTCATTATGGTCTCATAACTGCATATTTATAGGGTTCTCTTGATCTAATTTCATAATTAACCCCAAAAAGGACAACCACAAGAAAGATAGATATCCTAAATGGCTAGAAAGAACCCAAAAAGTGGCAGGAAAGTACAAAAAGGACCGGGGCTCCCCTAGTGGGACCAGGGTGCCCATAATCTCCCCATTACTAATCTAGGCGCCCAAGTCGAGGCTAAAATAACGCATGATGACAGAAGTTGACTAGGCATATGGGTGCAAGAGGTCGATAACGAAGAAATAAAATAAAATAAGATGGCTAAAAGACGGGGGTTAATTGGTACTTTCTTCACTCAAAAATCTTCTAAATAGTAGTATGAGACCAAGACTAAATAATGTCTAAAGTGCATAATTTTGTGTCTACATGTATTGAGGCCATTAATATTCCAAGAAATGAACTTCATTAAATAGACTTGACATATTTGGTGCTTTCCATGATATCGTCTAACTGGGTTTGATTTCCTGCCATGATATACACCATTGCACCATTTTGTCTTTTCTCTCACTTGCTCACTCCACCGTTATTTTTCTTGAAATCTCTTTCCTTTTTTTGGGTTGATGGATGTATAATATTATGTCTCTAATTCTAAATCAAATTCTTCTTGGAGATCTTGAATGTTTATGCCATCTCCTTGTGTTTCTCCTTTCTTAACAACTAGAAGTCTTTATTTCCTTTCTTACATAAATGACATTTCATTCTCATTGAGTTCACCTACACTTCTTTAATGAGTTTAAAGATCAAGTCCTTGAAATCATATTGTACCATTATGTTCTTGTTCCTTTCAATCTATTTTCCTAATGAAAATAAGGTATATGGAACAATCTCCATATTATCTTCCCCTTTATATGATTTTTTCCCTTTTGCATTGTTTTTATTAGGTTCATTTTATTCATTTCTCTTTCCTTTCTTTCATGAAGACATCACTGTCTTTTTTTTTGTAGGTTTCCTCTCTAAAGTGATGGAAATTCCTTGATTAAATGCCCATATTCATGACATCTTCAACATCTAAACACAATGATTATGTAGTCCAAATCTTATGTCCAACACATATCTTCAGCCTTATGAGTGATAGTTTTTGGCATTGGCTTAGTAAGGTATAGTCCCATACAAACCATGGTATAGTGTGAAAGCTCCTTCTCAGGATTTATCTATGAAGTATCCATCACCTTTCCCAACATATTTTCCATAGTGTCAAACACATGTATTTTGGCCAAAAATCTTAATTGGGTGTAGATAATATGATTCAAAATTGTGCCATTTTTGGCACTTTTTTCGTTCATTTGAATATAATATGATAGCACTTCATAAAAATCCATGCATTTTTGAAGAAATAGAGCCCGCTTCTAAAAAATGTCTCCATGAGCTTCATTCACAAATTTTTCTTTGAAATATCCCATGACACAAAAATTTAGAGCATATTGCCCTTTTTCCCCATATCCTTGAGTCCATACATGTAATTCCTATATAGAAACTTGATCTCCCATAAATTTACATACTAGTCTTCTACCTTCTAGGTTAAAAATATTATTTATGATCCCTCTATATCTAAGAAAACAATAAGATTTTCATCCATCGTTGACATGAGTGGTTTTTTAGCACTTGTTAGTCATATTCCTTGTCCAGACACCTCAATTACTACTCTAACCTCATTGCCTAAGGTTGTCCCTTTTGATCCAACCACTATTTTTTCATCAATGATTATGTTGGGGGAATGAAATCCCCTCATTCCTTTGCCCATCCCTTTCTCTTCCACCGAATTGTCTTCCAACTTGGTTCAATAGATTGGAGAAAATCTACCCACTTCTAGGCTACCAAAAATTTGAAACCTTGGTAGAGCTCATTTTTCTCAATCTTTTTGAATGTTTCTTCGTCACACAATTCTAAACACTAGGGTTTTGTGGAAAGACAACAAGAACTCTAGAAACTTGTGCAAATAGACAAGCTCTGTAAAACCATTGAGTCCACATTTTTGACAATTTGAACCATAAAGAGTATAGTTCTAGCATAATGTAGTTAGACGAAACACATTTTGATGATTGTGTTTGTTAGACTTGAAGCTCTAAAAATCTCACAATGTTTTTTAAAACTTTCCTTCCATCACAAGGAAAATCAAGTTCTTCTCCTTTCCCTAAATGTGCAATAGGTATAAAGCTCAAGGAAAACAACATATGTTTAGGGGCTTGCATTATACCAAATAATAATCAAACTATCTTGATATTTGTGAGGCCCCTCAATGATATATAAGAAAAAGCATCACACCAATTATTGCATTAATTCATCAAATAGGAAAACTAGTACAACAAAGCGTGTCTCTAACATGAAATTTAGTAATTACATAAGGAATGCGAAAATGATTGCTTCATTCTCTATATGCTTGTAAATTCTCAATATGTTCATGCAAAAATAATTGAATTATCTAGCTTTTACTTTGATTTCTCTTGAATACTTTGTAATCATTGGATGCCTAAATGAACTAGGGTGCTTGTATATTTATAGATGAATTGATTTCAAAATGAGACCATATTAGTGCATGAGTCAACATCCAACAATTGAAAATGCAAAAAGGCATGATAAGGTTCACATGGGTAATAGGAAAAAGGGCCAAAATAAAGCCTACTAAAATCGCGTACTTGACGCTTATAGTAAAAGGAGAAAAACATGACCGGATATGGGGGAAGAAAGAACCTAGCTGGGAGATGTGTATGAACCTATAGAAGTCAATAATGACATTAGTAATGGGCCTAATTTAGACCAATAATCAACAAATGCACAAACATACTTAAAAACATGTAATCTAATGACTAACAAATAAATAGAGCCATTTTTTAATTGAAGGTGGAAAAAATAATTTTTTTATTTATACAGGGTTGGTTTTAAATTATGGGTGCCTGTCAAATAAAAAATTGTTAACAACTTAGATCTTCTATGTCACAATAAAATCTAATATTATATATATAATTTTTTATGTTTTCTTTTTACATATATAAATAAGTTTAGTATTTTTATTGATTATACATACATGAAAAATTATATGGTTTTCTAAAATTTTAACATGTAATCAATCGTCTACTACTACTTAATTTCTTTGCTAGTTATATATGGACAAACTCGTAAAAAAAAGGCTCACATATCACAATTTCGAATTTTATTTGTTAATGTTGGTGCACAAATGATCAACTTTCATTGACTTAATGAAAAAGAGTAGACTAATACTTATTTAAATAGCATCTTAAGGTGTAGAAACGAAGAAGAAGATTAAAAATAAGACTTATTATACCTTATTTAAAAAATAAAATGTCATATGATTCCTTAAAAAATGTCTCTCTCCATATGATTCAAATAAAAAAAACAACCGTTAAAAGGAGACGAGGTAAAACGGCGTTAAGAAATAAACGTGTGCTAAAACTCCGTTTAATGAATTCAAAATCAAGGTTATAATGCTATAATTGTGAAGAAGAATATTTGAGTCTCTTATTTTCAGGGGTTTTCTCATGTTTTCTGTGAAATTGTTTCAGGTGTTCATATTATGCATTTTTCTCTGATTGTTTCTTTTTCTCTGGTGGTTTTGTTATTTTTATGAGTATTGTTTCAGCATGGCCATGCTAGTGAGTCTGTGTTGTTTTGCTGTGCATATTTGTTTCATTGTGTGTTTCATTATGCATTTCTGCATTATTGTTTTTGTTTTTCCTTTTGTATTGGTTGTGGTTTTGTTTTGGGAGGTTTGTGGTTTTTTTTGGGAGGTTTTTGGTTTTGTTTGGGAAGCTAGCAGCAGAGGAGGCAAGAGAATGGCTGGACAAATAAAGGAATGGCAGGACAGAAACTTCTTCCAGGTATTCATCTTAAATTTACTCGACATAGCTTTGTTTTTATTTTCTTAATTAGCTAGCTATTTTTTTTCTTGTGTGTTTATATCTGCTCTGTTAACTATTAGTTTATTTAGATTTCCCTTTGGTATTTGAGTACATTCTGGATAGGATCTAGGGTTTTGTGTTAATTGTTGCTGCCTGCTCAAAAATATTTTTTAGTTTTCAGACTGATTTCCTAATATTTCTTCATTAACTAGTGTTGTTAAGGTATTCACACCATAAGTTAATGCCAGACACAGGCACAAGGTTTGGTTTAAAATGCTCCTTCGCTTCAAAATAACTTATGGGACAAGTCTTGATTAATTTAATTTCTTATGATTTTATGCACTAGTTAGCTTTACTAATGTTTCCTACTGTTTTCAATACATTATCATTTCCTTGTACTTGTTGTCTTGGCTTGCTTCTTATGTTTTCCCTCTGTTACGATTGTGTTGCCCAGATCTGGATTTCAGATCCTCATCTAGATTTCAGTCTTGTTTTTGAGTGTGTTGTACATGGCATAGGGATTTACATTAAATGTTGCAGCCACTTCAAAATATTTTTTAGAAAGGTTATTTTTATACTAATTTCCTGATATTTTTGCTCTAGTTAGCTTTGTTAATATTTTCCCCTGTTTTCAGTATATGCTAATGTGCTTATAGTATGTTGCTCAAGGCCACAATCACCAAACAAAGTTTGTATACAGCCAGTTCTTAGTATTTCATGACTTGACTAGTTTTTTATCCGTTAACATCATACTCTAAGCTCAATGCTACTTCAAATCTCTTACTATGATGACCTTGTATATGTTGATTTCTTTTCAGAGTGCTTTCTATATTTATCTTGTTTACATTATTTTTCTCATACTTCTTACCCTAGGCAGTTTGTTTTCTGCTCCTCATATTTTGTTTTCTTATTTGTTTACATTGTTTTTCTCATACTTCTTACCCTAGGCAGTTTGTTTTCTGCAAATTGAATCACTTATACACAAATCACGATCTTGATCCAACTTATATCTCTAAATGCATACACTTGCCAAACACATTTATAAAAACATCATGTAATTCAAAAATATTATTCCAATTCAAAAATATTATTCCAATTTGGCTATTGATATTAAAATATTTCTATCTCTTGTTTGTGTATTATGGCCTCAAATTCCAATACTTATGAACAATCTACATGTATACACTTGCCAAACGCATTTATAACAAAGATCAATGTATCTTTAAAAAATGCCCTTATTCTCAATGATTTTAAAATCTTTGCTTTTTTTTTCAAATGATGTCTGAATTGAACATTGGAAATTTGGCTATTAAATATTAAATACATATTGCTTCTACATCCACATAACCTACCTTTGCTTTCTTGAAAACTATGGTATGCCTCTTGAAAAACTCTTAATTCTAGAGCATTATTTTCACACGTTTCTTCTAGACTGAGTTTATCTTGTTGACACTTCCTTGGATAGTCATTTTGGCCTCACATTCCAATACAGCCGAACAATTTACATCGATATGCTACTTGAATTAATAAAGATCAGTTTATCTTTCAAATTTAATTTTTCTCTTAAGGTGAAAATATCCAGTTTGACTTGATAAAATCATTTACAAATACATTATTTCCATGTTAGCTGATATCAGGTGAATTCAAAGTTGTCATGAGTTTTTCATTATGTACTTAAAATGAGCTGCTAGATCTATTATTGGAATGCCAAATGCTAGTAAACTGTACAATAAAATGATCATAGTATTTTGGTAGGTATTCAAACTGTCAACTATACTTTATCTGGAGTAATTGGTTTCCTTGGATGGGACTTTGAATAAACCCCTGAAAAGTGCCAAAATTTCTAGCTAGAAAACCTGCATTGTTTCGTCCTTATTTAAATTTTGAGTTTACCTTCAGAGGTTTTATGTTGTCCCTGATGCCCATCATTCACTGTTAGTTAATGCTATGTCTAATAGTATTATATCATATGATAGTAGAAATTGGACCCTGAGTTTATATCATTTACCAAATGACGCAATTTTTTAAAGGAAAAAGATTTGAATTGTCATTCAATGGAGTATTGTAGTGACAATACCATCCAAAATAATTGGCTGACATCTACAAACAATAACAAGGATTAAAAAAAAACAATGGCAGAAATTAAAAAGTGGAGCTCTTCATATCTCTTACGTCAGTTGAGTTTAATTTCTTCTCTCTTAGAATGTCAAACACTTAGTAGACTATTCTTTGGAATCTTGACCACCAAAATTTCCATGAAAGCATTAGTTGTTGGTTCACTCAATCATTCTCTGAAACTACTGTTGTAGGGGTTGTGACAATAATTGTGATATCATGTAAGGTGAATAATCTTTCACTTGTGAACTTCGTTACGTCTATCCATTTATTGTTTTTCATATTGTTTTTTATGCTTAAAATGCTTTTTATGAGATTACAGGTTCTTTGCAAGTATTGGAATGCCAAATTTTGCTATTGCAAGGACTTTGCAATAGTACATGCCATCTATCATATGATCATCATTACTATTTTAGGAACTGATTCAAGTTTGTAATTACCATTTCTGTTCTGGAGTGCATGGTTCTGATTGCTTTACTTATTTATTTTTCACCCCAGTTTTTCCCATCTTAATTTGTAAGTATGTGTATTAATTGAACAAAACTAACTACTCTAGCTAGAAAACCATGTAGCTGCGATGTTATTCACAACAATAGTATCATTATTTTCAAAGATAAGAATCTCTAATTTTCAAATCTCAAGTATCTTGTGACTGTTGGACTTATAACCCTCTAATTATCATTCTTGATTTAATAGTGACGATCTGATTTAGAATTTTGAGCTTTTTGTATTGCTTACATATCTTTGAGACTATCACTCTACCCAAACAATGTTTCCAAAGATAATAATTTTAGATGTCTAGATTTAGAACTCATTAGTGTATGACTAATGATCTATTGTGGCTTATTTTTCTACGAAATACTAGACTCGTTACCCATATTATAAAATTCTAATACTTGTATTTGCTGATGCAGAACATAGATGAAGGTTAATTTAAGAGAGCTTGTGATGAATCAAAATTGTTGGAAGAGGTAATACTTTATTTGCAAGTGTGTAAATTTAAACATATTGTTGTGTTTTGGGATGTTTCTGTGTATCAAGACGATATTCTTGTGCTACATTTGTATCATCAAATTTGAGATTTTCCAGATATCTCTACAAAAAGCATACAAGAATGTGTTACAAAATTCATAGTTGTCTTTAGTGACAGTGCAGTGGGAGCAAATGCTGCAAGATAGAAGTATAAGAAGATGGTCCATATTTCCTGGAAAAAGCAATTTGAGGTAAACATCAAACATGGTTATAAATGGTAATACTTTCTTTGCAAATGTATAAATTTAAGCATGTTGTGTTTTAGGATGTTTCTGCATATCAAAATGATATTCTTGTGTTACATTTGCATCATTGAATTTAAGATTTTCCAGATAGCTCTGCAAAAAGCATGTGAGACTGTATTACAAAGGCCCTAGATTGCTTTAATGATAGTGCAGTGGGAGTAGATGCTAAAAGAAAGAAGTCTAAGAAGATAGTCCAAATTTCCTTGAAGAAGCATTTTAAGGTAAAAATAAAACATGGTTATAAATGCTTCAGTTTCCTAATTGCTTGCTTTTTAACAATTTTGAGGAAAAAAACCTCAATTTCAAGATAATATGTAGGAACAATAAAAGGTGTATCTCTAGAGAAAAGTAAATATATAAAATAGGGTCATGTATGTTATATTAGTCTTCCTTTTTAGCGTTTTTCAATTTGTTTGTGCAATGTTATTGCACATATTCATCACTAGATATGTGCTCCCCACTCTCAAATATGAAAAGTGATTGTGGATAAAATACTCTCTTAGATCAGAAATAGACTGTCAATAGATTGCAATCCAAGATTATCGAGGGTTACTTAAAGTACACATCCATGCTTTGAGTTTGAAGTAGTGACCATCCATTCCAGTTCCATTCCCAAAAGTTGACAAAAAGACCCTTACCAACAAGCCAAGGTGAGGTGTTTAGAAAAAATACACTCTTTGTCAGATATGTACCCCCACTTCCAAATAAGAACAATGAATGTGGATAAAATACTCACTTGGATCAGAAATAGATTGTATCCCTTGATTTTGGAGGCTTACTTGAAGTACATGTAAATCTGTGCTTTGAAGTGGCGACCCTCCATTCCAGCTGCATTCCCAAATGTTGATAGAGAGACCATTGCATTTAGTTAGAAAGAAAACACTCATACTAACTTTAAGATGTTTTATCATCCCTAAAAGGCATGATTGGCATTTAATTACTAGTGGACTATCAATGAATGGGCATATAATACTATTTTTTTCGTATAATAGATTGCTCCAAACAGCCTAAGGCTTTTTGCCAAAGATGTAAGGCATTTTTGATTTGCAAGGCGACCCTCATTGAAATGGGATTCCCAGAATGATTGCTAGGCCTCCATGGAGCTTTTGGCTGGCAGATTTTTTCCCATGAAACAAGAATATATTCATATGAACTGATACCAAGTAGAATTTATGTGTTCCTCCTAGATACCAAGGTTAATGGACATTTAAAATTGAGATCTAAGAAATGTCTATTAGGTGTCTCAAAATATGTGCCTTGTAAAATATTTTTAGTAACTACAATTTACCTGTGAGTCTAACGAGATAACTTTGTTTGTAGCTGAAATACTTGGATACCGATACGGAAATATAGAGGGGTAGATACAAATACAATACATATCCAATATGGATACGACCATGGATACGGTAAAGACAAGGATGAATACATCTACAAACGTATCAGGTCAGTATCTGGACTGAATCCATGAGCCGTATCTTAGTCATGTATCCAAGGCCAAAAACATGTTTTAATGCCTACTTCTTTTCGTTCACATTAAAACATGGCAAAAATGACCCAGTTTTAAAAATAAACTATGAACCCTACAAAGTGTATTACAGCAGGGTCTGATCTTGAGGACAAATCTGACCAGGAGGGAACAAACACAGTTGACTCAAATACTCTTTATGTCTTGAGTCGAGATCACTTGTCAGACAGTTTAATTCTGGACAAAGAATGGATTGTGACAGAAAAGTACTTAAATCCAAAGTAAGTGTGTCACAAATCTGATTCTGTCATATTTTGTGCTGCAATAAAGCCAGAAAATAAGATCAGTAGCTCATGATATACATGCATCTTCTATTTTAGGATGGTCACTGGATTATGATTCAGAACTCCTGTTACCAGGAAATGCCCTCGAAATGTTTCCGAAATGGAGTACTCCTTATGACATTTCGTTGTGGCAAGATTAAGTATGGCATGATAATAATGTATTATTTTGTAGTGTTTTATCAGTTATACTTATGTTCTTATGGTGCATATTAGGAGTACAATTCTTATTTATAAGTACTATATATATATATATATATATATATATATGCTTATATGTATCCATATTGCCATTGTACTGGACGTTTCCTGTAAGTTTTCGTACCCAAGGTTTTTTGAAAATTGGATGTCTTCCACATTTCATACCCAGACCCGTACCCGTAATGGCCTAATTTCCTGACAACATAGGGTCATCCCAGAAGTGTGAAGTCCAAAAGTGTCTTCATAGAATAGTCATGATTCTAGAGATTTGTGTTGTCACCAAAAGCGAGATCACAGTAAGGACAAAATGGGACAAAGTAAGTATAATCAAGGTTTCATGAAGATCTATGTGTGCAAATCTTTGATATCAGTTCAGTCTAGATGGTCAAGATGTGTAATGACTATCTCCAGGTCTTCCAAGCAAAAGGAAACTGCTCCAGGATCCATAGCTGGAAGACTGAGCAGTGTGGAAAAGTGTCTCTGCTATTAGTGATAAGTCTTGATACGGTCACAAGTCGAAGTTAGCTCCCATTGTCAACCGTGGGTGGTAATAAGATGAAGGTCCTCAGAACATAGATTGTATCCCTTGATACAGTTTGTGAGGCATTCACTTGATTGCCTACATGTGAAATCTGAAAGCTTTGTAGAGTGGTGACCCTCCATTTTTCAACAGCATCGATCATATCTTCCAAATGTTGACTAGAGAGACCATTGCATTTAGTTAGAAAGATAACATTCATACTATACTTCTAAGATGTTTTGTCGTCCACTAATTTATACTGGCATGATTGAGCATGATTAATTAGGTAGAGGCGGTTTGAGCCTGTTGGGCATATTAACTTTGATAAATTTTTGTACGTATAATGTTGCTCCAAAGCAGCCTAAGGTTTTTTCTCAAAGATGCAAGGCATGATCGTGTTGGCAAGAGCCTCATTTGAAACGGGAGAAACTGGATTGCTTGTCCTCCATGGAACTTTTGGCTTGCAGCATATCCTTGTTCCTCCATGATTCCTCAACTGATATTCATGCTGAACTAGAATACCATCTAGTACACTATTACTTTGTCAGAGTTGAAGGAAATAAGATTTATTAAATGGATTGCTTGTCACGCTCTGTGTTTGGATATTCTGACAGGATTTACCTGTGAGTGCTAACGAGATAACTTTGCATTATAGCTGAAATACTTGGATACCGATACGACAGTATTGTCTGAAAGAATTCCATAGCAAAAGTTAAAATTTCCTTAGATACTGATCAGTGACAAGGATGAATACATCTTACAATTTTTATTTGATAGAGAGAGTTGGTATCTGGACTGCTCAGGCTGTAGTCTTGGGTGTATTCCCAAGACCTCAAAAACAAGTATATTACTTACTTCTTTTCAACATTAAAATATAAAATGGACCCAGTTTTTGAATGAAACGATAATAGTGTAATGGAACATGTCTACAAAAAATAGCAGGGTCTGTATCTCGAGGACAAATCTGACCAGGAGGGAACAAACACATGTCTGACTCAAATAATACTTTATCGGACTGCACTTACAGACATTCAATTCTGGACAAAGAATGATTGTGACAGAAATTTAAATCTCCATCACAAATCTAACATTTTTGAGAATGAGATTTGCGTGACATCTGGGCAGCCAGGTAGATGGTCCATAGAAATAAGATCAGTAGCTCATGATATACATAGCAGTCTTCTCACCCTTGTTGTAAATTGTCACGCAAGGATTCAGACCCTACTGCATTTTTGTGTAATTATAAATTTTAGTGTTCATTATGACATTTGTGGCATTTCATTTGAGCATTTAGTTGGCCAATTATATAGATTATCAGTAGATGTTTTATGGTTTTTGTTGTAAATTATAGAGCAGTGAGCCACTTAGGTGAAATTAAATTCTGTCAATTGTATTAGGCAAAAATGTCATATATTATTTGCACTTTTCGTATCCAAAGCACATATCTGGGGGTTGGGGGGCAATTTTTGATGTATCCGCATATCAGATTTCTTCTAAATCAAAATTCTATGATTACCCATATCCGGAAGATAGATATTGGCACTGTTGAGACTTATTTGGAATTCATAGAAAAATAAAGTCATCCCATACACCTCACTGAAGTCGTATTCATTCATAGGAAGAAGAAATACCTCATCTAATCCAGTGAAGAAGAAAATTTCCTTGTCTCTGGGAATGGCAGTCTAGTGTGTTTCCTAGCCCCAAATGCTTACAAATTTCACCGTCTTGGTGAGTGACACTATATAAACATGGGACAATGCAAGTTGAGGGTTTCTTAGAATCAGAGTGCAAATATTCCATGATTTTCCTTCAGTATGAATGTTGAGAAGATAAGTGTGCTCATCTACAAAATGGAATAAGTACCATTGATATCTGGTGTCCATGATTTCCATCAGCTGGGAGATCGATTCCCTCTTCTTCTCCAGCTGGTCTCTACAAATGTATTGATAGATTTTCATTTTAGATATGGCTCCAGCTTGAAATGCAGGCTCCCATTTGACCTACATTTATAGAAATTAAATCCAAGGCAGTGAGGTGTTTATGGATACAGTTGGTGATCTTCATTCAATTATTAGGCCTCGATTGCAAACTGAAAGCTTGTATAGAAGTGTAAAGAATGATCAAATTCTGCAGATTCAACAAGAATCGATCCTATATGCCTCTGGAAACATATCCGGTTTTATTAATAGCCCTGTGTTTACTTTTGAATTGCAATAATGTTATCTTCTATTTTTCGATCCCTCCACAAATTTATACTGGCAAGGGGATAGAGATGATTTCTCAAGCATTTTGGCGGATGGTTGATAAACGTCGCTATATAAATAGTTAACTATTGATAAAATATTTATACATCTTATTGCACATAAATAATTAGGGATTTATACTGTATCAAGATGTACTTCCAAGCTTATAATTGAATGTTTTTGGTAAAAGTAGGAACAGTTTAGTCACATTCAATTTTTAAAGCGTCTTGTTCCTCCGCGATTCCTCAACTGACTTCAAAATCTGGAAAGCCCCATCTAACTCCCAAGTCGCTTTGTCTGGTTGAATATTTGAGAAGACTACTGAAATCTTGGAAATGTTCCCATGCATAACACTGGCTGAAACATGGGTTTCATCAAATAAACCACTATTTCAAATTAAATGTGGGATCAACAGATTCGTGAGGGAGGTACACTGCAGTGATAAGCGATCATGTGAATTATTGTATTTCTCCTGTTGTGAGTAATTGTCTGAAAGAATTCTCTAGCAGTGAACCAGGGTTATTAGAATTTTCCTTGTGACTCAGTGAGAAGAGATCCATCTTCTAAGATTTTTATTTGATAGACATAGTTGATATTTTAAAAGTCTGGAAATGTCCCATGAGTTTATGCAAAAGTATCTGGTGATCTGGCAATCACTCATAACTAGTCTAGTTTTCCCTATGACCTCTGGCAAGTCAGTATATTTCAGTCTGCCTTTATTACTTTATCATGCATATTGTGTGGTTGCCCTAACTTGAGAGGCTAAATAATGTATATAAATAACACGTGGTCTAATCTGCTTGTTGCATTTGCTTATTAGCTGACAATTGATAGATTTTAATGTCTGTTAAAAAAAAATTCCCAATACATAGATGTGTACCTTGTCAATTACATATCCAAAAAGGCAGTGAGCTGTTTATGGAGACTTGTATCCAATATGACTATTTTCGGTGTATCAAGTATCTGGGCCACATAGAGCAGCATTGTGTTTTGTATCGAAGTGTAAAAAAAGATCGAATTCTTTGTCCCAGGGGATCGAGAATGTGTCACCAGATAATCTCCAACAGAACAACAAAGGGGTTGATTGAAGAAACTGACTGTTCTTTTTCGTAATAGTCAAGAAGTAGATGTTATCAATAAAGAGTTTGGTACCATTTGATGCCCACCCATGTCCAGTATTAACCATTATGGCAAAGGATTTTCAAGATTATTATAGATCCTAGCATAAGTCAACATTCTGGGCTTCTTAACTCAGAGGAAGCAATGTCGTCCTTGATTGCTGAACCAATTTTCTTGAAAGGTGATTCCTCTCAGTATTCAGTAGGAACTTAGGAAGTAAGGGCAAATAGACTTATTCTGGCATAGTACTGGGTAGATCCTCTGCGGGGTTGAAGAATCGGGAGAAGACTTTCATCAAGTGTCAAGCCTTTTTAAGGAACCAGGAGCCTAACTGCAAAACCAGTCTTTTCCAAGCTTTGTGGGAAAATTACCATAAAGTAATCAGGATTTTTTCAACAGACTTGGTGAGTTTCTAATTCTTCTAACCTGCAAATCCGGGAGGCATCCACATCACATCTATTTTTCATTTCCTTCATTGAGAAAGAAACTTTGGGGTATCTATTTTCAAATGACAGCCACTCTCCTTCTTTGTAGGGGTCCATTAAAGAGAGTCTTTTTTGGCGTACTTACTAATTTTTTCTATACATACCTGAGGTGCATCCTTGAGACAACTGATCAATGAGGCAAAAATTGATCAGCAAATATGAGAATTGATTGTGGATAAAATTCTCTCTTAGATCAGCAATAGACTGTAATCCAAGATTTTCGAAGGTTACTTAAAGTTGACCATCCATTCCAGCTGCATTCCCAAAAGTTGATGAAGAGACCATTGCCAACAAGCCAAGGTGAGGTGTTTAGAAAAAACACCCATACATAGTCTTTGTAAGATATGTACCCCCAGCTCCCAAATAAGAACAATGAATGTGGATAAAATACTCACTTGGATCAGAAATAGATTGTATATCCCTTGATTTTGGAGGCTTACTTGAAGTACATGTAAATCTGTGCTTTGAAGTGGCGACCCTCCATTCCAGCTACATTCCCAAATGTTGATAGAGAGACCATTGCATTTAGTTAGAAAGAAAACACTCATACTAACTTTAAGATGTTTTGCCGTCCCTAAAAGGCATGATTGGTATTTAATTACTTGTGGACTAACAATGAATGTGGACATATAATACTCATTTTGGATCAGATAATAGATTGTATCCAAACAATTTTGGAGGCTTACTTGCCAAGTACATGTAAATCTGTGCTTTGAAGTGCCGACCCTTCATTCCAACTGAATTCCCAAATGTTGATAAAGCATGAAAATGATGGTATCTGAGATGTATCATGATATTGTTGAATCATGAAGAGATTGATTCATATAGTTAGAAATAGTTTTATGTGTTCCTACTAATATTAAGGTTAATGGACATCTAAAAGTGAGGTCTAAGTATGTCTATTAGGTGTCTTAGCATTCTTGTTGTGTCTTGAAATATGTACTAAGGTGTTTGATGAGTAAAGAAAAGAAGTTTGAGCTGTCATACTGTGAAAGGTAGTTGTATGTGAAGATAAAGTACTCTACATACCTTGAAATTCCTTTGTTATCTTGAAAGAAGTTCTCAATCAAGTCTCTTGAGTTTTTTGGTCATGAATGATCTGTATAGTGTCTCAGCAGGATCTGAATCCATAATGAGGTGTTTAGTCATGTTCATGAAGTTGAAGCAACTTTGTAATGTCATGCGTGATTCATTAAGGCTGCGTTCTTTGTCTCTAAGAAGTCATGGCAAAAAAGCTTTGTCTCTAAGAAGTCATGGCAAAAAAGGCCTGTAATCTTTGTCCTGATATTCAAAGTGTATTAAGTTGGAGTGTCATGTAAAGGAATTCCGAAAATGTCAAAATGGTCCTACTATGTGTTAATTAGTGTCTTGAGTGACTCTACTGCGTCATAATAAGTTTGAGTCTGGGTCATCAAGCTGGGTGTGTCCTTGTGATCTGAAAAGTACTTAAATGCCAAAGTAAGTGTGTCACAAGTCTAGCTCTGTATATAGTTGCTCTCAGTGTTTCCAATCAGTTTGTATAGTGTCTCAGCAGGATCTGAATCCATAATGAGGTGTTTAGTCATGTTCATGAAGTTGAAGCAACTTTGTTATGTCATGCGTGATTCATTAAGGTTGCGTTCTTTGTCTCTAAGAAGTCATGGCAAAAAAGGCCTGTAATCTTTGTCCTGATATTCAAAGTGTATTAAGTTGGAGTGTCATGTAAAGGAATTCTGAAAATGTTAAAATGGTCCTACTATGTGTTAATTAGTGTCTTGAGTGACTCTACTGCGTCATAATAAGTTTGAGTCTGGGTCATCAAGCTGGGTGTGTCCTTGTGATCTGAAAAGTACTTAAATGCCAAAGTAAGTGTGTCACAAGTCTAGTTCTGTATATAGTTGCTCTCAGTGTTTCCAATCAGTTTGTAAGTCTGAAATGTTACATGTTCCCTTCAAGGAGGTCCTAGATTATGTTAGAACTTTGTTACCAGGAAATGCCCTCGAAACGTTTCTGAAACGGAAACTCCTTCAAAACGTCCTAGAGATAAGTATACATGATAATAATGTATTATTTCAATGAGTACAAAATATTTTGAGTGTTTTATCAGTTATACTTATCTCTTATGGTATATTTTGGAGTACAATTTTAAAATGAGTACTATGCATATATATATTGTACAAATGTTTCCCGTAAGTTTTCGTACCCAAAGTTTTTTGAAAATTGGCGTTTTCGCGTTTTGTACCCGTTTCCGTTTCCTGGCAACATAGTGTTAGAAGTGTGAAGTCCGAAAGTGTCTCAGTATTCTGATTCAAGTTTGTATTGTCCCAAAAGGAGATCAAGTAAGACAAAAGTAAGTGTAATCAGAGACATGAAGATATGTGTGGGGTATTTGTATCAGTTCTCTAGATGGTCAAGATGTGTAATGACTATCTCCAAGTCTGCCAAGCAAGAGGAAACTGCTACAGGACTGTGAAGCTGAGCATGATTCTCTGCAAGTGAAAGTCTTGTGGTCACAAGTCAAGTTAGTCCTTGTCAACGTGGGTGGTAATCAGATGAAGGTCCTCAGAAATAGATTGTATCCCTTGATTTTGGAGGCTTACTTGAAGTACATGTAAATCTGAGCTTTGAAGTGGCGACCCTCCGTTCCAGCTGCATTCCCAAATGTTGATAGAGATACCATTGGCATTTAGTTAGAAAGAAAACACTCCACACTAACTTTAAGATGTTTTATCGTCCCTAAAAGGCATGATTGGCATTTAATTACTAGTGGACTATCTGTTGGGCATATAAGATATTTTTGTCGTATAATGTTGCTCCAAACAACCCAAGGTTTTTGCCAAAGATGCAAGGCATTTTTGATTTGGCAAGAGCCTCATTGAAAGGGAGAAACTGGATTGTTGATAAAGCAGCTTTTGGCTGATAGATTTTTTTCCCATGAAACAAGATGTGTCATTATTGTTGAATCATGATGCCTTACCAAAGATTGATTCATATAGCTGAACTGATACCAAAGTACACTCTACATTCAGAGGAAGGAAATGCATCTGATTTAAATGGATTGCTTGTAAAACTGTGCCTTTATGTAACTACAGGTTTACCTGGTGAGTCTAACGAGATAACTTTGTTTGTAGCTGAAATACTTGGATACCGATACGGAAGTATACAGGGCTAGATACGGATACAATACATATCCAATACGGATACGGCCCTAGATACAGTCAGGACAAGGATGAATACATCTACAAACGTATCAGGCTGTATCTGGACTGCCAGGCTGTATCTTGGGTGTATCCAAGGCCAAAAACAAGTTTTTCCTACTTCTTTTCAACATTAAAACATAAAATGGCCAAGTTTAGGCCTGTAAACTATGGAACCCTACAAAAAACAGTAGGGTCTGATCTTGAGGACAAATCTGACCAGGAGGGAACAAACACAGTTGACTCAAAAACTCTTTATCAGATCACTTACAGACATTCAATTCTGTAAAAAAGAATGATTGTGACAGAAATCTAAATCCCACCACAAATCTAGATTTTCATATTTTGTGCTGCAATAAAACCAGAAAATAAGATCAGTAGCTCATGATATACATGCATCTTCTATGTTAGAATGGTCACGCAAGGATTCAGACCCTACTGCATTTTTGTGTAATTATAAACGTTTAGTGTTCATTATGACATTTGTGACATTTCATTTGACATTTAGTTGGCATTATATAGATTATCACTAGTAGTTTTTATGGTTATTTTGTTTTTATATGCATATCAGGTGGTTAATTCTTATTTATTAGGCAAAAAATTATATATTTTTTGTACTTATGTATCCAAAGCCATATATGGAGGGTTAGGGGGCAATTTTTGCTGTATCTGTGTATCAGATTCTTCGTGTTTGATACCCATATCCGAAATGTATTGGCCTAATTAGCTGAAAAATAAAGTCATCCCATAATCTGATCGTATTCTTCATAGGAAGGGAAAATCACAAATAGTGAAGAAGAAAATTGCCTTTTTGGAGTGGCATAATTCTAGAGATTTCCTTTCACCGCTTGCGAGTGACACTAATAAACACGGGACAATGCAAGTTGATGGTTTCTTAGAATAGAGTGCAAATATTTGATTTCCTTCAGTATGAATGTTGAGAAGAGAAGTGTGTCATCTGCAAAATGAAATTTGTGTACAATCTATGTCCATGATCCATAGCTGGGTGGACGAGAGTGTGGCAAAGTGTCTCTCCTGAATTATAAATTGATATGGCTAAGATGAAATGAGCTCCCATTTGAGTACATAGTAAATTGAGAACATAGGTGCTTTGATACAGTTGGTGATCCATTCAATTATTGCCGCATGTTGAAACTGAAAGCTTGTAGAGTGTCGAATGATCATTTTTCAACTAACATCGATCATATGTCGTGGAAACTTGGCAGTTTTATTAATAGCCCTGGTCTACTTTTGAATTATAAGATATGTTTTCTTCTATTTGTCTTCCTTCCACAAATTTCCATACTGGCAGATCATTGAAATGATTGCCTTAGGTAAGACTCCATGGTCTACTTTTTTTGACGCTATCTCGTTGCTTCCTTAATTTTCCCATGACAGATAAAATATTCACTGCTATTAACTTTGATAAAATTTTGTACATCTAAACTTGTTCACAAAGCAATTGGCCCATACTCATCAAGCTGTCTCAGCATTAATTTTTGTAAGTAGGAACAATTTCGTCACATTCACTTTTTAAAGCATTTTCTTGTTCCTTCGTGATTCCTCAACTGACTTCAAAAGCTAGAAAGCCATCTAGCCATGTTGATTTGGTTCATGCTCTGTGATGGGTTTCATCAAATAACCATTTTCAAATTAAATGTGGGATATTCTGAGAGAGGTCCTGCAGTGCAAGCGATTGTGCATTATTGTTTATCCTTGTGAGTGTTGTCTGAAAGAATTCCATAGCAAAAGTTAGAATTTTCTTTTGACAGTGAGAAGAGATCCATCTTCCAATTTTTATTTGATAGAGAGAATTTATAGTTGGTATTTTGTCTTCTCATAGCATGGTAGTCTGATTTTCCCTACAACCTCTGGTTATCACTCATGGTAGTCTAGTTTGACATTTCTCTAATCTTTTTATTTACCATGGATAGTTTTTGAATGAGAGGCTAATAGTGTATTGAAACACGTCTCTAATCTGTTGTTGTATTTGCATCAAGCTGACAATGATGAGTTAATGTCTGTTAAAAAAATACCCAAAAACTGCCTTATGCTGAATCTTTAAATCTTCTTTGAGATATTTGATTCTGTATACAAACCTAACATTTTTGAGAATGAGATGGGTGTGACATCTGGTAAGCCAGGTAGATGGTCCTAGAGACAGGCCAATGATCAGACAAAGTAGAGTCTTCTCACCCTTTCTGTAAATTGCAGAGGAGCCACTTTTCTTAAATTAAAATTATGTCAATTGTGTCTGCCGTCAAAGAGATTGGCCAATGATCAGACAAAGTAGATTCTTCTCACCCTTGCTGTAAATTGCAGAACAGTGAACCACTTTTCTGAAATTTTTAAATTCTGTCAGATGTTCTCTGCTGTAATTTCAAATATAACATTGCTGCTATCTACATCATGTATAGGTTTTGTGGGTTAATCTTTGTAATCCTAATTTTTGATTTGTTCTAAATCAAAATTCTATGATTACACAAAAGGGGAATATAGATATTTACAATGTAGAAACTGATTTGGAATTCATAGGATCATAAATTAGCTATACTCCCCACTGAAGTGTTTCATGCAAAGAGAGGAAATACCTCATGTACTCCAGTGAATTAGAATTCTCGTCTCTGAGAAGAGGTTTGTGTGTTTTCTGCCCCAAATCCTTACAAATTAAAGGGTCTTGGTGATGCTTATATACATATCAAAATAAGTTTAGATGAAATCAATGTTTGCTGGGGGCACCAATACATATTCCATGAGAGTATCTGCATCATGTGATTGACTGGAAGTCATAGGTGCTCGTCTCCAAAGGGGAATAAGTACCTTTGATTTTTGGTGTCTAGATTTGCATCAGTTTTGAAATCATTACATTCTTCTTCAGCTGGTTCTACAAGTCTATTGATAGATTTTCATTTTTTCTTTGTCTCCAACTTGTTTGCAGGGTCCCAAATACCTAGATGCGTGTGAATTAGATCCGAGGAAGGCTAGTTGTTTATGGAAACTTTTTTGCTTCTGTTATTAATAGGCCACAAAGCACATTGTGTTTGTATAGAAGTGTAAAGAAAGATTGAATTCTACAGATTCATCCAGATACATGCGGGTGTGCCCAGGCGATCGAGAATGTGTTCCAGATGAATCTCCAACAAATCAGGTTTAAAAATGTAGTTTTTAATTCAAATTTAATTATTTCTGCGTTACCTAAATCTCGGGGACGAGGGGACACGGAATTTCTCAAATTTTGAGGATGGTTAAAATAATATATAAAAGTTTATATTGAAATATTTTAATTTTATTCAATAAAATTTAGGGATTTAAATTGTATTTTAGGTGCTGATAATTGAATGTTTTTGTTAAAAATAAAAGCTTTTTAAAAACAAAAATATCAAATTTATTTTGAAAGATTTAAAAATAAGGGATGTCCCCTCTAACTCCTCAGGTTTGGAACATTTGGGATGCCACTGAAATCTTTGGGACGTGCCCCTGCATAACATAGGCTGAAACATAGTTATTAAAAATAAGAAAAAAAACACAATGTAAATTATTTGTAATTATGCTCAGTAGAATCGTTAACAAGTTACATCCATGATAATCATGTAAATGATTACTATTTATTAAGAGTAGGTGAAAGCACATTCTTTCAAACTGATCTGCAATTTGCTTAAAGCTGACCAATGAACCAGAATACAGTTTCTCTATCACTCTAAATGTTATTCTGATAAAATTAATTCCTTTTACTAGATGTGTGTTGAACTTTGTATGATCCGTACCTTTGAGCTGTATAAGAGTAGGATATGAAAGCATTTTATTTTTAAAGTTGGACATTCCCATAATTCAAACGAATGTTTTATGATCTCAATCCCCATAACTACCTAGAAATCCATATGACCCAACCAAGTCATAGAATACAGTTCTCTATCACTCTAAATGCATACTGTATGGTTGCCCGAACTTTTGTTGTTTTTTATATGAATAATATGTGGTTATTTCCTTCTTATTAAGCTAAAATTTATAGATTTTTAAAGTCTTTGTATAGTTTTATCCAAGTTGTACCTTGCCCATACGTATCCAAAAAGAATCAGAAACTTAGGGATATCTATATCCAATGTCATCTTCTAACCCCATAGAACAACAAAGGGGTTGACTAAGAAACTAATTGTTCTTTGTCTGAATACTGATGAAGTGGATGTTCTCAGTCAAGAGATAGAGTACCAAAATCCCATATAGTATTAACCAATACCAAAGGCTTTGCAAGAGATGAACCAGATTTATTAAGACCCCAGCATGACATTCTGGGCTTCTTAGTGAAACTCCATGGTGCAAGAATCAATGTAGGCCCTTTATTGAACCTCTTGGAAGATGATTCCTGTCAGTATTCAGTAAGGGAAAACAGAATTATTATGGGATGGTGCTAGGTAGATACTCTGTGGGGTTGAAGGAACTAGGGGCCTAACTGCAAAACTAGTCTTTTCCAAGCTTTGTGGGAAAAATTACCATAAAGTAATTTGGAGTTTTTCAACAGAACCGGTGGGTTTCTAATTCTGCTAACCTAGGTGCAAAGTGTTTTTTGACCTGGAAATGCGCTCATGAACTTGCAAATCTGGGAGGCATTTGCATCTTATTTTCCATTGAGAATTCATTGAGAAAGAAACTTTGGGGTATCCATTTTCAAATGACAGCCACTCTCCTTTTTTGTAGGGGTCCATTAAATAGAGTCTTTTTTTGGCATACTTACTAATTTTTTCTATACATATCTGAGGTGCATCCTTTGAGACAGCTGATCCATAGGGGATTCCAAAGAGGTTCTATGTAGAAGAGCACGTGAGCAAGTTTAAGTTCACAAGCTTAAATTTGTGCTAAAAATAATTGATAAAGTATGTCATATGTCTTGTGGGTGTTGGGTTTGCTAGTAACCAATTATTTTGAAGAAGGTGCTGCAGTAGGTTAATCATATATGCAATGAATTTTCTCACGAGTTTTTTTGTCATAACACCATAGTTTTTTGTCTTTAATAATTGTTGAGGATGGCCTTAGGTCCGTAATAGTACAAGAATAGAAATATTATGTTTAATATGGCTCTTTTTAAATGAATTTTCTTAGATTTGTCACATGCTTGATGTTTTCCGTACCTTATCAGTAAGTTCTTCATATATTAAAGCACTAAACATTGCATGGGCTACAAAAATATAAAACATACCAAACAAACACTCTCTTTGTTTGTTGCTGGACATCTTTCTTCTAATATTCTTATTCCCATTCTTTGCATAGTGGGCAATATACAGACTCAGGTATACACCAAATCAAATCTTTATGGTTTTAAAATTTACAACTATAAGTGTTGTAATTGCCAAGCACTAGTTTATAAACCAAAATAACATACCAATTGTAGCCTATGAGACCTACCTGGAAGCCCCCAAGGGTTGTTTTTACCATTGTACCTTATATAGCCCCCAAAGGTTTTTCCATTTTTCTTATGCATTTGTTTTCCAATTTTCTTATTTTGATTCCTAGCAATCTTCATGTTTATATGTCTGGTGTATGAGTTTAGATCCAATTTTGCAACATCTTATTAAGCTTCTAGTTATTGAGTGGATTTGTGTGAGATTCAACTTGCACCCATAGCTATATGTGTTGAGTATGATGCATTTTCTAGTTTGACACTTTATTATTGACCTACTATTGACTCACTGAAAATTTATCTATGATAAATTAGCTTTGTTTTTATTACTGCTAGATGATTTTATCTTACAATGGCATTTATGTTGTAGGGCATGATCAACAATCAAAATATTGCACAAATAAATCCAAAGAAAATATACGGAAGCATATCAAACGATTTCCAACATCAAATGGCAATAAAGACCAAATACAGGTCAGTTGTTTATGTTATTCAATGTGAGGATCTTACAGCTCGAGTGTAACAATATTGTATAGTTGTGAAACATATTCCTAACTCCAATGCTCAATGATTGCTTTTCCTTCTTGTCTGCAGGTTCTCATTAATGCAAAAACTATTTCTCTCATGAAATGTTTCTTCAAACTACTGAATCTGACATTGAGAAAGAGGTGGCATGGACAATCTATCCCATAGCAGCATAATAGGTTCCTACCTCTATTGAAGATGGCGAGAGAAATATTTTGTTAACTTAAGGACAAGAAAATATCTAAGGAAATGATTTAGGTCAATTAGATTGACTAACATCTTGTAAACTTAAAAAATGATATTATAATAAAAATATCTTTTTATTGGAAGGGGCCAAAAGCCCCTTCCGAAGACCTGAAGGAATGACGACTGGCCATGGTCATTCCTAAAGGTTTGTGTGTCCTAAAGGCTGAAAGGGGTGGCCAATGGGCCATGGTCATTCCTTAAGGTCTTGTGTCTCTTATTTTTTATTAGTTTTTATAGCTATAGATTATACTAGATTCAAGTTCTAATGAAAAATATATGTTTTTAATATAATAAATTAAGTTAATAATGCATAATTCTGCACTAATAAATCTCACTTACCCTATTTTGTGACACATCCTAAATAATTACAAAAACTCACTTGATAAATATCCTCTCTACACTTTATGGGGACACATCCCAAAACATTACAAAACTCAAATAACACATCCCAAATAATTGCATAACTCACTTAACACATCCCAAATAATTGCACAACTCACTTGGCACATCCTAAATAATTACAAGACTCAATTAACACATTCCAAATAATTGCATAACTCACTTGACAAATCCCAAATAATTATAAAAATCAATTAACACATTCCAAATAGTCACAGAACCACTTGACACATCCCAAATAATCACAAAACTCAATGAAAACATAGAATGCATTTGATAAAGACCCCTTTATCATGGACCCATGGCGCATAAAGTTTCAATGAATTATAATATTCATTAAAAATTGATGTTACCACAAGCATGAAACTCAATCCACAAAAACCCTACCATATCTCATGAAGACACTTATAATAGATGAACAATCACATTTGCTAACTTGGCACACTAGTTTAAATGATCAATAATATTCATTTACAAAATTTTAAAATTATGCTTACATTTGCAATTTCAAAATTATGTTTACTATGATATTATTATTTATTTATGATAATTAATAAAATGGTGTTTGTGTGTGTGTGTAGTGTGTCGTGTCATGTCTTTGGTTAGGTGGCTGTAGTAGTAGGTCAATTAGGTCTAGGTTAGGGGAGGCCATATAAGCTTCCACCTTCACGTGGTTGGCCTTGTTAGTAGAGAATAAAATTTCTCGAAGCTAAGAGAAGCTTATCATTTGGTTTTATTTTTTATTTATTCAAATTCTTAAAAGAAAAAACTATCATTATAATTCTTTGCTATCATAAGGCCCACTTCAAGATTAAAAAAGTAAATATAACAAAGACTAATTTGAATAATTAAGTTCTTATAAACAATGATGAAGAGTTAAAAAAACAACAATAAGATTTTATTTATAGGTGATTGAGAAACCATCTCAAAAAATGTATAGAATATGTTAGCAATAACCAATAATCATAAGAAAATGTTTCAACATCATTAAACTTGTGACTTTACTAAAACTTTAATGTTATCAAGCTAGGAATGTCAAAGAACTCCTTGTGACTTCAATTATATGCCCATCTCCCAAGTTTGTTAGATTTGTCAGCTGAATTCTTCATGCAATTAGGGTAGGGTCTAACACTTATGTGAGCAATGTCCAATTTCAAGATGTAGCGAAGAGAGATTTTGAAAGGAATATTCTATGCCTTGGATTTTGAGGTCATCCATTATCACTAGATCTTGATGTTGTGACCCACCACGTGGTGAAAGTGACTGAGAAGTTATAGACATTTGTCAATCATGTCCAGTTGGGCAAAGATGGAATGCGTGGACCCCTTATTCCAAGAAACCTTTTAGGATTGATAACAAAAGGAAAATCTGGAAAGTTGGAAGACCTTTTAAAGATCCCACTTTCGACAATCCTAGATTCTCTAGAATATTGATCAAGCCAAAATTAGAGAAATTGATTTGGGTAAGAAGACAAAAACGTTTAGATGTCCTAGGGAAAACAAAGAATCAAGTTGGAAATTAAAAAAAATAAAATTTGAGAGGTAAAATAAATTGGTTTAAAAAAATAAGTGGTGAAAATCTATTTTGGGGGAAGGTCCACCAATTTTGGTGCCTTTTCCTCAATGACCAATGACTATTTTAGATGCAAATAGCACATTACTTAGTACCTTTTCATAAAGGATATGGCCCTATAACAATGGCCCAATAACAAAGGGCATTTTTGGTAAGTCGTATGTCGATAAAAAATAACTAATTTGCAATCTTAGAAAAGATGTTAATGAAATAATTTCCATTGAGTTATCTGGTTGTGTGTCAATAGAAAATATTGAATCTTCGGAAGTTCATGACCATTGACTGCTTTGTTGGTATCTCTCTCTTGTTTTTGACCTTCAATGAATGGTTCGACAAAAAATGGTAGTCTTTTGGTGTTGGTTGTATTATTGGTTTGCAATTCTTTGAGGTATTTTTTTCTTCAGAATTTAGATGTACGCAAATGGGTTCCTCAATCCCAAGGTATTGTAATGTGATTCATTTGCTTCTTGTTCATCCATGTTTTGCCTCCTTCAACTTATGCTCGTGTCCAAATGGTTAGGCCCCTCTACAAAATAACATTCCTAACCTCTTTTATGCCTATACCAAGCCCAATATCCTCATAGCAATTATAAAAAAATTCAATGAATCCATTGCATCTCATATTGGTCAGTCCACTGATTTTGAACTGAAAATTTGTGTCAGAACTTCTATACCTATTTTCCTCATAAAATCTATTCTCCTATACTCATTGTTGGGTTTTTGGCTTCAACCTATTCACTTTTAGATGCCTAACTCTTTTCGCTTACCATCTCCCCCCCATCTCTGATGTTAACTCTTATAAATAGAGGTGCACCAAAATCTAAGATAAAATGTATTCCCCATTCTAAAACCACTTGGTCCCTACTCGAAATTATTCCTCACCTTAGCCATGGACAAAAAATCTTTCTTTGGAGAAAGAGTTGCCCATAGTTTTTGTAACTTTCCCATTGAGAGATTTTGTAATTCATTTAAGGAGAAGAGTCACACCTTAATTTGCTTGGATTATATCGAATCCCTTGATAGATCTAATAAGGAAGAAAGCCCATAACCTCCCTCTCCTACAATTTTGGGGATCTCCCAAACTCATGGAATTGAGGAAAATACAAAAGCAAGAAGAAATCAAAGAAGGGTGGGAATATTTTGAGCATGGAAAGGTACGAGAGACAAACATAGGATTCAATATTTAAGGATCAAAAGACCATCAAAGAGTATTTCTTATGACAGAGGGGGAAGAGCCCCCCAATGTACAAATGAAATACACATCATGGAATGTTAGGGGACATAATTCCTCTAAAAAATAAAGGCAGATATACAGTCAACTTTGAAATCATGCTCCAAAGATAAATTTTCTTCCATAAAACTAAAATAAAAGCAATTTTTTCCAGGACTTAGTGCACAAGAAATGGCGTAAATGGGGGGTTTATGGAATTGAAGTGGAAGGAGCCACTAGTGCACTTAGAATAATATGGAAACTTTGTGCCTGCAAATGTAATGTTGTGAGTCTTCACAAGAACTGAATTTGTTGTGACATTCAAGCCTACAATGAGGATCTACAAGCAAGATTAATCAATATCTATGGCTCTAACCACCCAAAACTGAAAAAAAAAGTTATGTTGGAAGAGATCAAAATCTTTTTATTCTAGAACCCTTTCGATAAAAAAATTATAAGGGGTTACTTTAATGCAACTATTTTTAGTCTAGACAAAAAAGGAGGCTATATTGAGCAAAATACATCTCAAAGATATTTCAATCTCTTTGTCAAGGAATACAACCTCCTTGATATCCCCCCTAAAGAGGTGAGTTCATATAGAACAATAGAAGGAGAGACATTTGCAACATGGAAAAGAGATTGGATTGATTTATGCTATTTGAACATTGGATGTTAGATGTATGGACTATGGAAACTAGATTTCTACTCTTTTTTGGTTCATAGCATGCCCCAATATGGTTGGAAATAAGCAAAGATCGTGGTTACAAAAGTGTCCCTTTAACTTTGAACAAATGTGGTTTAGAGACCCAAAATTTCTTGGTTTAGTAGAGAAATGGTGGAAAACAAGCCCGAAGATTAAAGTCACAAGGGATTCTTGGTTCATATCTAAATTGAAATCCTTGAAAGGATGCATGAAAGAGTGAAATGTAGCCTTTTTGAAGAATTTTTTTGTTCAAAAAACTCAGTTGGAGGACTTGAAAAATATTAATATAACCATTCAAATTGAAGGTATGATAAAATCATCTTCTTAATTATAAAAAACCTTATTCATGGCTTTAAATGAAATGTATTACACTGAGGAAATCTATTGGAGACAAAAATCTAGAGAAACATGGTTGCATAAAAGGGACAAAAATATAAAAAAATCCATTCCTCTATGATTGTAAGAAGGCAAATAAAAAAGATCAGAAAATTTTGCTTGGTTAAGGGGGAGATGGCGGAGTCCATCTTATAAATTAATAACAAAAGTGGCAAGTTCTTTCAAAATATTCTCAAAGACTTGAGAATCTTGGATAATGAGATGAATGAGTTCCTCTACAATATACTGATGGCTCCTTTCAGCGGTGGAAGTCCAGGAGACTTTATTTGAAATGGATGGAAACAAATCACCAAGACCAAATGGTTTATAAGCCTTGTCTTACTATGCGTTTGGGAAAATCCTTCAAATTAAAGTCACAATTGTTGTCGATGAGTGGAGAAATTAGGGAAGATCTTGAAGGATCTTAACTACTCGTTTGTTAATTTTATTCCAAAGCAAGAGGAATCCTTGTCTTTTATAGATCTAAAACCTATATCCTTGTGTAACACACTATACAAAATTATTGCGAAGTCTATAGAAAAGACGCTGAAGTTGTTGCTCCAAAAGCCAATCTCAAAGGAGTAGGGTGGATTTGTAAAAGAAACACAAATATTGGATTATGTAATACTTGTACACAAAATGTTGCATTCTCTAAAAATAATATCAAACGGGATAGTTATAACATTGGACATAAGAAAAGCATATAACAACGTAAACTGAGAATTTCTCCATGGAGTGTTGAAGTGATTTGGTTTTAGGGAGGGATGGTGTCAATGGATAATGGGCTACAACTCATTGGGCAAGTGCACAAAGATGGAGGACCAAAAAGCGGTCAAAAATCCGCTTTTTGGTCATTTTTGCCCTAATGCACCCGCGTTATGGCTCGGTCACGTCATACCACGACAAGGAAAAATCAAGGTCACGTTATAAAGTAAGTGCGTTACAGATCGGATTTACCAAGCGAAAACACGCTCACGTTCCTATTTGAAATGTTGTATATTGGTATATCATATTATCCCTCCCAAATGGACATATTCCACATTTCAAATAGGAACGGGTACACGCTATAGCGCACTCGCATTTCATCTTCTTTGGATTTGAAATTCCTAATCCATAGGCTTGGATTTTCCTTCTATATCCAAACCTAAGGTTTAGACTATGTAATCTGTGAATAAATCCGTGTTTGACATAAAAACATCAAAATATCACTTGTACACCCTGATATCTCATGCATTACAACATAACATTCAAAAACAATTATACTACGATGTCAAGCTCGATTTTATTTGGTGACGATATAATTATTTCTAAAATTCAATTAGTTTAAGACTTTCATCCATAATTTATTTTACTAGTGCCTTCTTTTCTTGCGAAAACCTATGCATACATTTTGGTGCACAATTTACGATTTTTTCATCCAATTTTTTTAAAAAGTGGTTTTTTCTTAACTTCATTATACACGCACTAAAAAACAAAAAATGACCTTTTTCTCAAAGTTATGGGGGTGTACACACAAATATTTCATTTTTGAGATGTGTGCACTTTGAAAATTAATAAAAAAATTATGTTTTCATCCAAAAATAATGAAAAATTAGTGGGACTTCATACATGGTCTTTGCTAGCTTTGTACATAAGGGATTTGAAAAATAATTTATATAACTCAAAAAATGGGATGGCACACACACGATAGATTCTTATCTTTTTGAAATAAAAATATTCATACTTTTTGTGCGTGCCACATTTGACCCTCTTAATCTCCACCAGTTTCAAAAATATTAGTAGTTTAAAAACTAGTTTTTGATTTCTACGATACATATTCTTATAACTTTGTCAAATTTTGAGCATATGCAGTGAAATTATTGGATGAAGCTCAACCAACTAGTGACTTCTTGAAAAGCATAAGCACTGTAGAATTTCTGGGAACACAAGTTGATTGGGAGAGACTGGAACTATTGTTATAACCTAATTTTTCCTCATGAACATGCCACTTCTAAAATGCACTGTGTAAGAGAAACAATGACACAAAAACTATGTACAAAAGAGAAAATCATACATACTCCAAGTGAAGCATGTAGAGTTTGCATAAGCACTTCTTCTGTTGAAAAAAAACCTACCTAACCTACACTAATTGGAGAAAAGGAAGACTTCAAACGAACCCTGATACTGGTAGGGAAAAGTAACTCCCCTTCCTAAAAATTTTAGACCATGCACCTGATTTGAAAATGGGAATGGTCATGGATGAGAGATTGACATAGAGACAATCTTCCACCCAACTTGCCAAGGTATCAACAAACAAAGCAAATACCTCCTTCGGCTGATCTATATTTGGTTGGAGGTGTTGTTGTTGATCCTTGGTGCATTGAAAATCATCCCCATGATCTAGATTGAACATGGCCGGTGGCAACTATGACCACTGCTCTAGTGAAGCTAGGTATTTGATTGGGCAAGGCCTGGGTCTTGTGATTTTCCCGATCATTTTTTGCTTGGCCCCACAAATATGGCTTTCATGCAAACCTTCTTCCTGAATATGGTTGTTTGTAGGCTGATCTATGTTTTGTTGTGGCTCTACAAACAACTCTATTTCCACTTTGATGATTGTTGGCATTCCTTGGGTCTCTTCATTCCCTATTCCCTCTTGATCTTCTGATAAAAGTGTAGCCAGTTCCAGACAAGCAAAGCAATGAGGATCATTGCATTCAATAGAATCATCTTGCTCACTCTACAAATTTTCATCCTTGAGGAGTTGGGTGCCAATAGTGTTTAAAAACACTTTCTCCTCCCTGACCTTGCCAATTTGAGCTCCCTTCTCACCTACCTGCTTCACTTGTTGGTTTAGCTCCTTCTTTGGGACATTTTGAATTTCCTCATCCTCCCAATCTGAATCAAACCAGTCAATTATTGATACAAAATTTTCACCCTTGGTAAAACTATTCGAGGGAGAGGTGTAAGAAAGAGGCTATTGCTTTGTCTCCTATTTAGGCCAAGGTGTTTGATGCTCAAGGGGTTTTATTTGATCACTTGGGGCAGCAAAATGACTCTCTAGAACATAACCCCTGCTCTATTGATATGTTTCCTCTGAAATGGCTACATGATTCTGCCTGAAGCCTTACTATTTAGGGTATTATATGGGAATATCCCTCTCTCCGACAACATAGAAAGTCTCTCTTTCTACCAGCCTTGTAGGGTATCTTAGTTTAATGACTGCTGGGTAGTAGGTAGGGACATCACATGGAATGCCACAACTTCTAGGCACAGTGGTGTATGGCTTAGGGAAGTTGGGTAGTTCCTTGGGTGGAGATGGGATGGATTTCTACAAAGCTTAGGGAACATTCAGGGCGTAACAAACTTGTGAGGCATCAAATGAAGGATAAGGAAACGAAGGAGCTTCCTAATTTTGGCAAGGAATGATGGATTTTTATTTATTTTCACATGGGGAAAGAAGAGCTTGAAGTGTTGGGGGAGGAATTGCAACAACATGGATGGGTTTTCATTTTCTAGCTTGAATAAGAATCTTCTCAACTTGTGATGTAATGGTGAAAGCACGAGGAAGATTGCTTCCACCTAAAGAATGAATCAATACAACTAGATCAACATCAAATGACCTCAAATAATACAAGAATGCCATACTCTATGAGGTTTTGTATTCTTGAGGGATTCGGTGACAGGTCCTCGTGAATCTGAGTTTGAAATCAGGAATGGATTCCATTGAAGCCCGTTGTATTTTGCTAAGGTGTTCCATGACGAAAATAACATCTGCATCCTCCTTGAACCAGATGTGAAGTTGTTCTCCCAGATGATTCCATGTACAAATGGATTGTGGAGCCAAATTACTATACCAATATTTTCTTTTCCTTTGAGAAATGCAACCAAAAGTATGAGGAAAACATGCTCTTCCATGATAATGTGAATAACATAATGGTTTACAAAATCCCGAGTGTGATCAATAGGGGACTGTTCTCCATTTCCATAAAAAAGAGGCAGAATTTTTAGGGCCACCTTAGGGATGACATCCAACTGCTGCAATTGAAGAGGAATGGAACTGAAATGAGGGAATATAAAAGCTCCTTAGAGAGCCATGGCTAGAGTGAAAACATTAAAAACAAGTTTTCATACAGAGATGATTGGTTGTTTAAATCAGTGGAGTCACCAGATATGCTTGAGAGTTGCCTCCAAAAGCTGAAACATTTACCAAGAGCACATCAACTTGATGAAGTGAAGTGGAAAGGTGCTTCAAACCTATCCCACCTAGTGTGCCAAAACTATTAGTGCAAAATTACAACACCCCCCGATTTGTTGTCATGTGTGTGTGGGGGAAATCGGTGTAATTTGCTAGTATGGGTCCATCTCTCAAGTTGTGGGACTTACGACTTGAGATAGACTTCCGTAGAAGGTCGAATTCCTCTACCTAATCCTATTGTTACAACTACTCCTAATGCAGAAAAAACACCTAACTACACCTATAATAACACTTCCAAGGAGACAGGGAGAGATAAAATGCATCAAAAGGGAAATCCTACACTAAGGGGTGGTGATAACACCAAGAAAACGGGAAAGATATCCTATTCAAGGAAAAAAGAAGGGAAATGAGAAGTGAGAGAGGCTAGATAGCTGTGATACAAACCCAAATCTCCACCTACCATCAAATCTCCATCAAACACAACACCTTGCACCTACAAATGAGAAATACAGGCACATAATAGAACAATAATAATGGAGAGGCAAGGACATATAATAAAACATGAGAAAGGGCTCAAAAACACCACAAAACATGAATTTATTTCTCTATAATATGCTTAGACCATTACATTGTTGAATAGAGGAACAAATACGCTTGTCAGCCGTAAGAGAAGGCTTATAGATCATTGGAGTTGAGGAAAAAAACTTGCAAGAGTTTCCCTAGCTCCCAGAATGTCTCTCCAAAAATGAGGGGGTCGATTACATTCTATAGAAAATTATCTCACCTACCCTCATTGAATCCTTGATAGGTAGTTGAACCACCTCAACTACCGCCATTAAACTGGTGGTTGAGTTGGCTTTTTTCACTTGCCCTCCCCTGATGTGTGACCTGTCCAACTCGTGAGCCATACAATTCGGACCATGAGCTACTCTGCTCTATGAATCATGAGCCATCTAGCCATGTTGGGTTGGAAGGTCATCTAATTGCATTGGCTTGTACAACCTTCACCGAGAAAACAATCGACTGAACCACTAGTTGTTTGTCTTACAATCCATCCAACCATGTTGGGTTAGATAGATGTCCAACCTCTATCTAACATAGTGATGAGCCGTTTGATTCTACACTACTCTGCCTAAATGAACAACCATCCAGCCAATGAGCCCTATAACTATGTCAGTGAATAACCCATCCAATCGAGCAACCTGTCTAACCGACCATCATACGCCATCCAACCAGGGTTGGACGGTCATCCAACTAGACAGGGTTGGATGGCTATCTATCCTCTGTCTAACCTCATGATCTTCGGTGTCTGATCCTGGCTCATCTCCTGTCCATAATAAACTTGCACACCTCGCTCTGTAGCTTGACCATCATCCAGCTTGGTTCTAACTTTCCAAATAACCTGGCCAGCTCGGTTCACCACGCATGAAGATTAACTCGGTCGAGCCATCCTGAGCTATCTTTCTTTTCTGATATCTTGGGATGAATTTGATGGTCGTCCGCACATCTTTAAATTTGAATGACTAAGTCCATTTATAATGAGTCATCCAAAATGACTTGGGGGGTGAATTTGGGATAACATGTATTCGTAAAGACTACATAGGGAATTTGTTTCACTACCATAACTGGAAGAACTATTGTCATGTTCAGAAGAAGTGGCTTCGATTTCAAGAAGATGGGACCCATAAGGTCAAATACCAACACCATATCTTTCCATCTTTTCGTGTGGTGTCAGAAATGGTTATCGCACACCCTATTCATCTATGCCACATCCATATCCTTGGTAACCCATGGCATGCATCATCTTGTCAGGGATAACATATATAGGAGATTGATAAGAGGAGGCCATTGTGTCATCAGAAGACCGAGATGTAGAAGTGTCAAACATTTTCTCATCTAGTAAAAGGCCACTAGGAAGGAAAGTATCAAATTGTAATGCTACTGGGACTGTTGTGGTTGATAAATGGGTCTACCATGTGTGTTAGGTGATAGAGGAAGACTATAAATGAGAATGGCCTATCAAAGGTTATATTATCCACAGTTGGTACAAAATACTTTCATCTCCCATGTAACAAATGGAGATACAGACATAGAAGCACCACTTTCATGTGGGTGCAGTGTATCAGGATCAATGCGGGAGGATAGGGCCTCATATTGAATCTAAATAGCTATTTCAATAGAAGGACATTCATATGCAATGGGGAAATAAGTAGATGACACTATGCAATGTGTAAATGGTTGTGGGTCCCCAAGAATGGTGAGTGTTTGTCCTTCATGGTATATTTTGATATATTGATGGAAATTTGAGGGCATGGCCTGCATGACATGAATCCATGGGTGACCGAGGAGCATATTATAGGGTAGTTTCAAGTCCAAGACATGGAACCGAGTATCATGAATAGTGGGCCCAACTTCCATAGGAAAACTTATTGTTCCAGCTGATTTCCACTCTGCATTATCATAAGCATTAATGGTGGCAACATTAGGCTCCAATTCCGTGTCACTACATCCCAATTGTTTAATTAGCTTTAAGGTACAAATGTTCAAACCTAATCCATTATCCACAATCACCCTTGTTATATTCTTACGAGTAACGATCACTTTAATGTACAAAGGGAGATTGTGCGTATGATCATTCATTGAAAATCATGTTGGTTAAAGGTAATATGTTCATATGGAGAAAGTTACACAACCAAGGTTTGTAAGCACGATCGATCAATACGTAGAAACTCCTAGTCCCCGAATAGTTTTATAAAGGATTTTATTATGAACATTGGATATCTTAAGAAGACCCAAGATGGAAATCTTGGTAGTAATCTTCACAAGCTTCTCAAGGAGATCATAATGACTACCTGTAGGGGTAGGCAAAGGAGGTTCTGGGATGATAAGATGAGCGCGTCGTGTTGCCACATCACACTCTTGTGTCTTGATCTTAATGATATTCACATGCTCAGTAGTAAGATGAACACAACTAATGAGGGAATCAAAAGGATGAGTTACCTCAACAAAAACATGATTGACATTTTTATTCTCGGATGATTTGCCTTGATATGGCTTTTTATTTTCATGTTTATGCTTAGGGAATGGCTCTTTATAGATTCCCAATTGTTTGTTAGAGGTTTTGTTGGGTTCAGGTTAATCCATTTTAACATCTCCACTATTTATGAGGTCATGAATGAAGTGTTTCAACTTCAAACATTTATCTGTGGCATGGCCTTTGACACGATGATATTTGCAATATTCACAATCTTTGTACCATGCCGATTTTGTTGCATCGTCAAAAAATGGTGTAGTATCAGGAAATTTAACCATGTTCACTGCATCAAACTATTTCAAGATTGATGAAAAAGAATCTGTAAGTGGAATGAACACTTGACATTTAATTTCAGGTGCAACTAGTCCTTTGGAAACTTTCAAAGGAGAGCTATTCTACACCGTTTGAACATGTTTTGAATCCATGATTCCATCACCTAGGAAGTTCTTTTTTTGTTGAATAATTTAGGTTTGTATGCAAGTTTGGACTCATGGTTATCTCTTTGAAAGGGTTTTTAAGTCCCTTTAGCTAGTAACTTAGCCTTCTCAATTTGGCTTCCTTTATCAATAAATTCTTCGAAAGTGCCACAATGTATTTGCAAGTGAAAGGATATTTCAAGAGGAAAATTCAGTACAAAGATACTAATAAGATATTTCTCTGGAATAGAGCAAGGGAAGCGACTAGCTAACCCTCACCTTCATTGTAAGAAACCAACAACGTTTTCATTATTATGTTGTTTGGCATTACATAGATCTAACATAGTGATGTCACTTTCCATATTAAATGAAAAGTGGCACAAAAAACTCTCAAATAATTTGCCAAACATGAATATAGACCCTTTGGGAATACGAAGAAACCATTCAAGTGTTTGGCCTCCATGATTTTGTGGGAACAAGCGAATAAGATAGTTATCACTATATGTAACTTTCTAGCAAGCCATGAAGAAGTCTTTGACATGATTGTGTGGATCACCTTTACCCCTACATTTGTCAAATTAAGGGCTATCAAAAGTAGGAGGAAAGGGTGTATGTAACATTTCCTGATCGAAAGGATAAGAACACAGTTCTTAAAATTGATATTTCTTATTGTGTCCAACTTTATTTTCTTGCAGACTAATAAGGGAATTTTTCATGGATTATCACTCTTGTAGAAAATTAGGCCATGTGAAGGTCTGATATGTATACACACACTGTTATACTTTGATGTTTCACCCCCATGGTTATTAGTGTAAAGTTCATTATATGTGACTTTAGGTTTCTCATTGATCACAACTCTACTTGTGTCTCTGTGGACATGGGAAGTTAGGTTTTCCAATTGACAACTAAGGGCTTGTAATTGTTGTTGAACAATAACCTCTTATTTTAGGGTTCTTATTGAGTTTCATGTGGAGGAATTTGTTCATGATATTCATCCTCAACTCTGGCTTCATGATTAATTCTAAGGGGTGGTAAGTGATATCCACTTTTTTTAGGAGCTTCTTCTTCTTCATTGTTATTTACTTGACCAGAAGTAGATGCATGTCCAGGGTTTAATATTTCATCAACAAATCAAAGGGGGCATTCTGTTTCTTCTTCTCTATGAACCATGTTTGTAAGAAGAGTATGGTCAAATTCAGGTGGAAATCTAACCCCTAATTCTATAACTCGTACTAAAACTTGATATCTATTTTAGAAAAGGAAATTTTCTATACGTGTCGGATCAAAATAGAATTTATCCCTAGGATATGTCACCTCATCTCCACTATGGTCAATCAAATTTTCTTCTTCAATTAATGGTTCCAAATTTGTAATGGCAAAAAGATTTGATCCTAATCTTCTATGTCCCATTCTTGTAATAGGAAGCATGAGAGTAAATGTTTTGGTAAGGTTTGAAAAATGTGTACAAGTACTATAATGAACCTAGGAAAAAGTAAGCAGTGTAACAACTACAAATGTCACAAAGAACTCATTATCACCAAAAAGAATAACCCTATGATTTTCATGAATGTGTGAATGGGAAATATGTGTTTTTGGGGTAACATGGGATTGTCTCTCAAGTTTTGGGACCTACTACTTGAGACAAACCTCTATGGAAGGTTGGTTTCTCTACCTAATCTAATGTTAAAACTACTCCTAAGGAAGGAAATACATTTATCTACTCCTATTCTATGATTCCAAGGGACTAGGGAGAAAGGAAAGTACATGAAAATGAAATCCTAAGCTGACAAAGATGATAACACCCAGAGAAGGGTGGTGTGGACACTTCAAAATGAGTGAAAATGGGAGAAAATGGAGGTGGAAAGGAAAAACACAACACCACAATCCTAGAACAACATTTATAACATCATTTTCATTAAAGCACAAAAATATCATACCCTGTAAAGAGAACAATATGTGCACAAAATACATGCAAATGTGATAGAGAGGTAAGAGAATGCAATAAACACAACTAGGGTAGTGAACTAACCACAAACTTGATTTTAATTTCTTCATATTGTTGCACAATATATTACAATAAAAAAATGAGGCATGAATCCACCATACAATGTTTTAAATGAGGCCAGAAGCTCATTACGTGCAAGAAACACTTGAGAAAAGAGTACTAACATAACTATAATGTCCATCCCCTTCAAAATGAGTTCCCTTTTCACATATATAGAAGTTATAAGAGGGAAAGAGAGAGAGAGAAATCCTGAAACTGTGGTTGTAACCACCAAAAAAAGGTAGTAAATGCTTTGAAAATGGTATGGATCACCTTGCGAACCCATCTCTTCTTTTAACCATTGCTTGAGGGAGAAGAAAATGTTGATATATTTATTTATTTTACCTTCTATTCACCTGGGATGTGGATTTTAGACTGAGAGAGTTTTCCTTGTTTTTTGCCCACTAACTCCACCTACTTCCATTATTTTATGATTTTTGAGTGAAGTGCATAGAAATGTGAATCCAATGATTGTAATTTCACAAAACAAGGATGGTAGCCTGAGAATTATATTAATGTGAAATCAACCATTTACATTTATATGAGATGCAATACTTATAGGAATTGTACAATTGAATACATACACCGAGATATGTTAAACTATTTCACACAAGCTTCTAAAAAGTTAATCTGGGAAGCATAACTAATATAAAATACAACCAAACAATTATATTGTTAAAACAATATAAGAACACCCGTATTTTTTGAATACAAACAATAAGATGGTTATAATTAATTATAACCATATAAATCCTCACGTGGAAGCTTCCACCATGGACTTTGCCCCCAACACCGCTTCATCCTCCCATCCCCACATGGACTTAGAAAAAGATATGGGGTTGGCGGTTTATGTGGGTTTGGAGGATTATGTGGGTTGTACACTTGGCATTAATACATGGTTTCAAAATAAAACCCGCCCACTTAGACATGTGGCATGTAAATTGCTTTGTAAGTGGACTTACCTAGTTAATATAAATTCGACCCATACAATGTGGTATAGAAAATAATTAACTCGGTCCATAGCATATAGTCCACTTGTCTCCTCTCGATAGGAAAATCGAGTGAATTCAATTCATGGTGGCAAGCCACGTGGTGGCTTGTGGACCCACCACATCAGCGATAATACCATAGTCCACACGACGGTCAGGCTCCCCTCCGTAACAAAAGTTGAGCCTCTTGTTCCAACGAGCAATATTTTTACAACCGTTGAAGACCAGAGATCGAAAACCAACAAAAAACTCTTTTCACATTTTTTCCACATGTCACAGTGCCATTGGTCCAATATTGACCAGTTGACCAGAGTTGACTTTTTCATTGACTAAACTTTGACTGGACATAACTAGAGCTCCTGATGTTCATTTGTCACGTTCTCACAGTCGTTGGAAAGCTCTCAAAATGATCTTCTACACTAACACAATTTAGGGATGTTTAGGGAACTTAAAAAATGATCTCTTAATCACAAATACATGAAAATCTAACACATCTGGTTTCTCTCCAAACCAAACCTACATAGGAGTCTTATTCTGTAAGGCCTTATGTATGGTACAGTTCTGTAACGAACTGTTACACCAAAACCTCGAGGCGTTAGTGAAATCCACACATGAGGATCATAACATCCCACCACGCTTCTGTATCCCGGACCCCGGGATAGATTTGCGCCCGTATAGCGGGACCCCGCCCTACCCTATACGAGCCCCGGGTGAACACTGCAATGCCGGCGTAGCTACCCATGCTGGGACTTGAACCTGGGTGGTCGCTCTGATACCAAATGTAACGAACCGTTACACCAAAACCTCGAGGCGTTAGTGAAATCCACACATGAGGATCATAACATCAAGGCTATTATATGAGAATATTGTCATCATTTACCTATATTTTGGTGTTCTCTCATGTTATTCTATTGTATATGTTCTGATTTATACAAGTGATATCCTTCCAAGTGGTATCAGAGCAGCGATTTCGGCCAAAATTAGGGCAAAAACCCTAATTTTTTGTTTCGAATATATCTTGAAGAGGGTATCGAATTTTTTCCCAATTTTTGCATCATAATTTGGAAACACTCTAAGTCAAAATATCTGAAAATTTCATCTTCATTTGATCTGGTTTGCGGATGTTATTGGTGTTTTATATTTTTTCATAAATTCGCTTTTCAAGAAGCAAATTGTGGTATTTTGTAGAAAATTTTATATTTTCGGAAAGCTCTTGAAATTGCAGTTAGGGTTTGTTCTTTATGTTTTTATCCATTTTCTGAAATATTTTCATAATTCCTAAACCCTAATCATGATCACGGGGATAACAAATTTTTATGGAAATGATGAGATGGATGCTAAAGAATGGTGGATAAAATTTAAGAATATATATTTCTCATATTTCATGACAAGGAATAGGTTTTCACATTATCTTGGTGGTCCTACATGGATTTGGTTTTCTGAGATTAAAAATGACAGGAAGGATTGGTCTTGGGAGGAAATGAAACAACTTTTTATGGATAGATGGGACCACAAAGAGGAAGAAGAGTCAAAGCAAGATGATGGGGAAGAATATATTGAAGAATCAAGAGAGAAAGAAGATGAAGAGGAAGGTGAAGAAGATTCAAGGGAAGATGATGGTGCAACATATATTGAAGAATCAAACGCAGAAGAAGTTGAAGAAGACTATGAAGAAGAGGAAGAAAAACAAGATATTGATGCAGAAGAAGATATTATAGCTCCTAAGAAGGAAGATACCGTATTTCAGTTTCATGGATGCATTCAAAGGAATAAGATAATTGTTTCCATAAACCCTAACAGCAAGTATAACTTCATCAACAAGGATATGGCTCAACATCTACATATTCAAGAAAGTAATATCAAAGAAGCTCAAGTGAATGGTAAGAAAATTCAAGTTTTTGAAGATTTAAAACTTACTATGGACAAATATACTTTACATTCAGATTTTTTTGCCTTATATATGGATGGTTTGGATATTGTTCTTGGGTATCCTTGGTTAGAGACATTGGGGACAATTAATATTAATATGAAAAATAAGATTATGGAGATTTGGTACAAAAAGAAGAAGGTCACTTTACAGGATATCAGGCTTAATGGAAATCAAAGAAAAGTCAATATAGACCATGAGGATGATTTAGAATATGGAGAAGAAGGGAATGAGGATGATTCAAAAGAGGAACATGAAGAAAAAGAAGTAAATGATGATTCATCTACTCAAGAGAAAAAGAAAATATCAAATGCAAAGGTGGAAGAAGAAAAGAAAGTTCAGAAACAGGTTGATAAGGTTGAGGATACTACAACTGCACTATATGAAAATCCACGTCAACATGAGAGAAAAAAATCATGGAGATATCCCAGGGCACATCATATTTCTAACCAATATAGATATACAGGTAATTGGAGGAATAATCACTTTATTTATACAGGGGATCAATGGAGCAACAATTATGAAGCATGGAATCCTTATTATGGTTATACATGGAATCCTTATCATGGTTATGCATTGAATCCTTATGTTGGTTATGCATGGAATCCAAGGATGATAAACTATGGTCACAAATGGAATCAGAGTAGCGCAACAGAATATGGATATTAGTTCAGATATGTATCATCTACCAGGATCACATATGGTTGGATGATCGAGCTTGGCGACAAGTGTGCAATAATTTAAAGCACACTCATTATATGGCTTCTTCTTATGTTTCGGGGACGAAACATGTCAAAGAGGGAGGCAATGCTATGTACCTTGGGATATAATATTATAATGTATATGGGTTGATGGAGATGTCGACATGTGGCACACATCCCCTTAGTTATATGTATGGGTTCACATAGGATGTTATGATGTATATGTATTGATGGAGATGCCGACATGTGGCACACATCCCCTTATCTTATTATATCATTCATTTATGATTTATTATGCTTAGGAGGTCGGCCTCAATATTGGCCATAGGTTAGAATGGTATATATAGGGGTTAGAAGGTTGTAGTTAATGATCATATTGAGTATTGGAGTGTTATTGTACAGTTTGGAGGTTATCCCCTCGAAGTGGTATTGGAGGTTGCCCCCTCGAAGTGGCAAGGCTATTATATGAGAATATTGTCATCATTTACCTATATTTTGGTGTTCTCTCATGTTATTCTGCTGTATATGTTCTGATTTATACAAGTAATATCCTTACAAGTTCTGAATATAATTTGAATAATTGATTACCTCAGCCCAATAAAAAGGGTCCATTTCCTTAGAATGAATCATGCAATTAGCCATATCCTTCAACATTCTATTCTTCCGCTCAGCCACACCATTTTGTTGAGGAGTATAGGGTATTGTAAACGGATGCACGATCCAATGTTGGGTGCATAAATCCTTGAATGTGTTGCTCACATATTCCCCCCAATTATTGGTGTGTATCATCTTAAGTGGAAGAGATGATTGCTTCCCTATAAGAGCCTTAAAGGCTTTGAAATTCTCAAAAACATTAATTTTGGTCTTAAGAAAGTAGACCCAAGTGCATCAAGAAAATTTATCGATAAAAGTGAGTACATATTTGGCCCCAGAAAATGAATGAGTAGGAAAGGTGAGAAGATCACTATGTATCAACTCGAGAAGATCCCTTTACCGAGATGCCTTGCCTTTTGGAAAATAATCCTGATGTTGTTTTCCAAGCATACATCTGGGACATACTCTATCTATGCAAGAAATATTCGGAAGACCGAGAACCAACTTCTGTGTACTCATCTACTATAAGTATTTGTAGTTCATGTGGCCAAACCTCTCATGCCACAATTTACTGACTTGATCAGATCTGCCATATTATCTTTCCTCAAGAGATAATTGGCCAATGAATAGGTTGTTGCGTGCATAAAATAAAAATTTCAAAGAACTTCCGTAATGTAATGAAATTTTAAAGATGCACGGCCTGAGGGTTGGCACAAGTCTATGACATCTATCTAAAATCTCCAGTGAGAATTTGTGAAGGAAATATGGTAGATCTGAAATCTTGAGACAATTTTTTTATCAAGAAAACAAACAGTAGCAGATTAGTGAAGATTTCAACACACAACAAGCAGATTTAGACAATGTAGAGGCTTTTTTTTGGATGTTTGGGGCATTTTTTACATATTTCAATCCAAAAAAAGAGTGCACAAGTTAAAAACGCTCTCCCCATGTTTTTAGTAACCCTCCAACATTATTTTGTTGGGAAAGGATGTATCCCAAGTTTGTAAATGAGCCAAAAATGTGGCTTTAAACAACACAAACGCCCTCACAACAACAAAAACATTCTGAGAACATAAAGAACGTATTTAGAATAGCTGAAGGTGCATTAGAAGAGCAGATCTATGATTTTAGATGCACAAAACGTCCCTCTAATAGCAAACAATACATAGAGAATGTAGAATATTGTCGGCAAGCACGAAGAAAACTTCTAGACACCCAATGTTCTAGTACCATGTAGGTGGAACTAGCATAGGAAAAGATCTAGCTGTAAGACAACTTCAACAAAGAAGCCAAGAACACAAGATCTACAGAAAAGAGATTGCTATTATTGACCTCTCTCACATACAACCCAAAGAAATGATCGAAGAGGACTGTATAATGCCAATAAATAGGAAGTCAAAAGAGAGAAGATAATTCTAGAGAGGATTCTAGAAGATAAGGATTCTAAAAGATAAGGTTTCTAGAAAGTGAAAGAAGGTATGACTACCCATATTATGAATAATGCACAAAAAGACAAAGAAATGTGCACATGTTATTATCTATTAGAGTCTAATTATTTATCATATTAATATTAATCAGAGGTGCATAGCGGGGCAAATGTTGTGGGAGCATATGAGGATCTTAGATTGTGTATCAATGCAAGGATGAGCCACATTAGCTATAAAACAAATAGTGGAAATTAAGACACAAGGTTCTGGAAGGGATAAAACCTTACTCGAAAACCCATACAAGGCATATACCTAGTTAAAGGGATGGTATCTCTTAGGAGTTCGTGGAGTAAGATCCCAAGCCTAAGCCATGACTATTCAAAACACTAAAAACAAGAACATACACTCACTAAGAAACCTTGGGGCCGTTGAGGTTTTACAATCAAAATGTCGAGCTAAAATAGACAATCTAAAACCTAAGCTATATGAAGGGTTACAACAAAAGTGGGTTCCCCAAAATTTATAAGCCCTAAAATAATTACATCATGTTTATCTCACTAATTTATACAAAGCTAAATAAATGTTATAATAAATAAATAAATTTAGATTACATATATTTACATTTACATAATGGAAACTAAGGAATTGCAGATGCAATGAATTAACAAACTAGTAAGAGCACGTAATAAAGGTTTGAGAAGTGACTTAGCTTAATGTCCTCTACAAACTATGTTGTCAATAAATTTTGAACTTGTATAAAACATGGAAGGTGCCCAAACAATCTTATGTATTCTTGACCATGAATTGCTAAGACCGTAAGATTGTGTCAGGATCGTACTCCCTCATAGACCTAAAGTGTAAGGTCTTGGACTTGTAGATGATGGATCTCTAGATCTTTATGTGTCACTTTAATGTTGTTTGTGTCACACTTTGATATCTTCAACTTCACTTGTAACTCTTGCTTTTACACCTATTCCTGCAAATAAACTATAGCTTCCCACAAATAAGTTCAAGCACACACTAGATTAAAAATGAAAACATGAAGTGCTTAGGTCAGACTAACCTCAAAACAATCACCCCATTTGTGTTGCACTAAGCATTGCACTCCATTTTAGACTCAATTTAGTTTTCCTAGTGCTTTATACGAGTGTGCATGCAACTAAAACCCTTGATCTAGCTTTGCCCTTATGCTTATGCACCAATAACATGCTATACTACTTTGTCCCAATTAAAAACCCTTGTATGTAGAGATAGAAATAATTATTATGCCCCCATTGTGTTGTGTTATGTAATATGCAGTAATAACTCTTGCTTCACTTGGATTAATAGGTAGTGAATAAACAAACACTTGCTAGATAGTAAATGCTTAGAGAAAAACTTATATATATAAGATCCCTTTTACTATGAATCCGAGTGGTGAGAAAGACCAAACCAAAACATAAGCCCCAAAGGATCCCAATGGGTGAAATATAGTACCCAAAAGTAAAAGGGGCCAAGACTGTATATATTTCAGGTTAATATCATAGTATAGTACAACCCAATTGTACAATCTCATGCCAAAGTCAACAAAAGTCAATAGTAGGTTACAGAGGTCAAATATTTGTGTAACATGACAAAAAGTCATATGCAAGAGCTAATTAAGTCTAAAAGTAGAAGATAACCAAGCAATATTTGAATAAAACAAGGCCTTGTGCCACTAAGATCTAGTTTCATCATTCAATACCCATACATACAAAGTTTGATAAAAACATGATGTAATAATGAGTTTAAGCCAATTTTATTGTATATAAAATATTCTCTCTTGTCCTCAGACATCACATCTATCTATCTCTCCTCGACGATACTCTCCCTCTTATGTAGGTGAAGAAACATCAATCACACACTCAACAAAACTCATTAGGGGTTAAACCATGTTAATAATCACTAAAAATCATTTTAGTTTTAAACATCATAAGGATTTTGTGAAATATAATAAAAATGCATCAAATCCATTTGACGTTAAATGTCAGCTCCCGTAACACAATCTAAATAATCAAGTAATTTCAATTTTATGTTATACATTATAAAAAATGAATAAGTCCAACAAATCCACTTAGTCCATTATCTATCTAACCATATCATTAGGATGATTGTTCAATTAACTAATCATGTGTTAACATCACCCTTGGTTACAATAATCACTTCTAGTTTTGATGTTGGGAAATTGGGATGTGACATGCAATCCATGCATCCACATTTCTTTTGGGCCTTTAGTCGAACAATTGACATGCCAATTTCATGCAGAAAAAAGTTATTTGGTGCTTAAGAGTCAAATCTTTTTTGTGAGAAATGTATAATCCAAACACCAACCTTGCTTAAAGAATGTTTAGTAGAGATGAAGTGTTGAAGAAAAGCCCAAATTTAAGCTAAACTTTACGAGAACCCCTACCAAACACTAATTGTTTTTACAGAATGTTTAGTAGAGATGAATTATTGACTGTAAACATAAAAAGAATTATATTTATAAACAAAATCTTTAGGAGTGCATGTTTAATATTATAAATAAATAAAAGAAATTATTATAGTTTTTATGTTTTCACAATCCATGAGATTAAAAATGATTTCTAAATCAGCTATATGTGTAAATTTTAATCTCAACGCATTTCAAATCACCACCCATGATTCATCATCTGGGAAGACGAAATGTTTTAGTTGCAGGCTTAAAAAGAAAGAAATTCTATCAATCATTATAGACTACCAAAATAGGCTAGTGGGATGGGATCACAAATATAATAGAATAGAATCAATGCAATCATGGATCAAATTTGAAGGGTTAGCCGAAATTTCAATGTGAAGGGTATATTTTCAACTAACCCTTCCACAATGAAAATCAATAAAAAATTAAGACTTTGTATGGCAAGAGTAAATCAAATGTACACATCATAAAAAAATAAATAATTTTTTAAAATGAGGGATTATGTTTGAATACAAAATATCACAGGTAAGGATATTTTGGCTACAATCAATTACAAGATACATTATACATTAAGTCCAAACCGCTATCAAATATCTCAAGAGTCAATTAAATGTACATACTAGTTTACGTGAATTGTGTCTATGAAATGTTTGATTGTTCCAAATAGGTAAAGGGACTAGGAAGAGGATGGCGAGCCACTATGAATAACAACATTAATATTGTGCATTGTAGGATGTTTATGGTATTTAGTAGTACAATACCCTTTACTGACATTTTTGTAGGATCTCATTTTTTCTAGCTATTGGTTTATGTTGTTGGTATCTAAGAGAAGTGTTAACACCACATCCACATAACTAACTAGTTTAACATCTTAGAATAATTATCCATTCAATCTCCTCAATTGTGAGTGATTCTAAATCTTAGTTGACTCTATTATTTCTCAATATGGGTGCTTGTTTTTCTTTTTAATGTTGATACATAGTTTATTCCCTCCTAATGTAGGATATGATCCTCTATCTTTTATCCTTGGATTCCATGAATTTAAACATATTTCCTTATGAGCACCATTCTGTTTATGGAAAACCAAGAATGTTGAAATACACAATGAATGCAAAAGGATTTATAATCTTTAAGTAAAATTAGAGGAGGGAACAAAAAAATAATGAAAGAAAGACATTTTTAGTCCTCAATAAAATAAAATAAGAATAGTTTACAAGGACACATCAGTATATGGTAGTAGTTGTTGAATTTGTTAGTATGTAGGGGTATTTCAATGTTGTAGTCGTAGTAGAAGAGGTGTGTAAGAGTAAACTAGACCTAGAGAGGTGATTTTTTTTTGGGAATTCAAATCTAAGTGTTTTAAATAAAGTACGGCTAAGTATTTTTGTATTTCTTACATTACAAATTTCAAATATTTCTTACATTAACAAATTAGTATACAAAATTATTGTAATGTATAGATTCGGTATAACAAACCTTGCATATGAATCATGTGCTTCAACAATCCTAGCTCTAATCAAATCCACCCTGTTCTCCTCCTTTCAAGTTTCGATTTTCATTTTTCTCTCTAAAGTTAGGGTTATTTTTTTCTGGGCATTTTATTTGTGGTGATAAATTTTAGTATAAGATTTTTTATTTGGTACTTCTTATAGCTTTTTTAGCCAGTCATGTTGGCAAACCTTCATTTTAGAAAACATGAACCACTCAACTTTACATGTTCTATTGATAAGCATTTGTTGCTTTGAGTTTATCCAAATGATATATTAGATGATGAATTGTATGAACTCTAAGGGAGTTGGTAAAATGTAAGGCATATGCTTAAAATAAATGTTGTTAAGGCACAATCCAAAATATTAGTTTTATTCTTAACCGATAGTGGTCTTATGAGTCGCGAGTCCATGACATTATCTCTGCACTAAACCAACAAGTTGTAATCGAATCCTCTAGACAACATTTAGTAATTTTGATTTCAACAATAATCTATTAGTAATTTTAACTTTTCAATCTTCAAATGTGAATTTATGCAGAAAATTATGGCACTATTTTTTGTTAAACTCTTAGTACTCTTTCTTGAGATTTAATGATTGACTATAATTTCAAATGTTGTTAGTTGATGAGTGGCGTTAGACATGGAAGGTCATTTTTAGAAACAACCCTTCTTTTGCCATTTTTCATAAATATTTCCACTTCCACTGTGTCATTTGAGATATCTATATATTTGAAGGATAATTTTATTGTTACACTTTTAATACGGTTTAGAACCATCTGGAAGGGCTGAGACGGGGGCAATTTTGAACTCTGACTGCAATATATTCTTGCTAGTTACAATATATCGCTTTAGAGTCAAAGCAAGGACACATATATAATGTGAATTGTTTGACAGTCTGTTACATTGTGCAAGTCCTGCAAAAAAAGCATACACATGGTGCAGTCTAGTATCACCTAACAAATTTAACTACAAAATGAACATCTGAGAAATATTTAATTAAAAAATAGTCTATACTTTTATATATTCATTAAATTGAGCTCCCTAACAAATTAAGTAAAATATTTTAATATCAACGTAATCATTACTTGTTACAAAAAAATTGATAAATATTTATAGATTATTTTGAATGATTGTATTTTACTCATGAATATTGGAGTGAATTATTTCCGATCTATCAGACAGGGGTGTCCTCTTGTACCTGCTCTTTTTGTTCTAGTCATTGATGCTCTTGGATATCTCATTGTTAGGCATGTTGAACAGGGTCGCATTTGCGGATTGTTTTTGCCAAATCATTCTACTCAGCTCATTAATGGGCACTTTGTTAATGATTCTTTTCTTACCCTTGCTAAATATGAGCAGAATTTTGCGGAAGCCTTTGATTTTATTGACATCTTTTTTCTTGCTTCAGGATCTAACATCCAAATGGCTAAAACTTTGGGCTATCAACAAAGTTGTTAGCCATTGCCTAACTGAATGAAAGCCTACCCATGGAAGTGGATTGGGTGCAGAGAACAATTTAAATTTTTGGGCATACCTTTTTCCTTTGATAGTGATTCTTGTACTCTATGGCAATATGTGATTGACAGAGTTGAGCACAAAGTCTCTCGGTGGTCTTCCAAATCCCTCTCCTTGCCCGGTAAATTTCAACTGTGTACCAAGATTCTTGTGGCCACCCAGGTTTACTATTTTGCTTGTCGGTGTCCATCTATGGCTTCCTTTGCCGAACTTGCCAAGCTGCTCCGGGATTACCTCACGATTACCTTTGGTGTAAAAGTTCTGGTTTAGTTGGCTTTTATCAGGTCACTTGGGAGGTTTGTTGTCTCCCTTGTAATCAAGATGGCATGGGAATATTAATTGACGTCTACAGGGAAAGCATCACCTTATGTTCTAAATGGGTGGTGTGATATCTCTCTGGTAATTAAGTTTGGCAAATTTTGCTTCGCCATTACATTGCTTTAGGTTCTCCTTACAAAAAACGATGTTGGACTACTATAAGGTTATATACCTTAATTATCACCAAGGCACTTGTTAAGATTACTAGCACGTTCGTCACCAAGAACATATGGAAGGCCTTTGAAATTGTGAAGTTGCTAATGCGTTGGATTGGAGAAGGATTTCGTGTTATGCCCCTCCCCATTATTGCAACGTCAATGCCTCTCCACGAGGTAGTGTGGTCACGGGACTACTTAAGGCGCCTAGACAATGAGTAAAATCTTCCTCAAAAGTGCAGAAATTTAGTGGATGTGTGTAAATTGTTTAACCAAATGAAAGAGATAGAAACCCATATGAAATCCACTATTGCAGTGTACGAAGACATGCGTACCCTCACGGGATAGTCACTTCTTTGTATGTAGCAAACATTTTGTTTCAACCAACCAATTTTTTCGAGATTGACCCAGTATATGAACAAGGTAACAAGATGTCTTGTATCCAGTATTTCTACCAATTCTGCCTCTCGTCCATTCCACAAGATGGGATATTTTCCGGAAAACTTTTGAGGAGGTGAAGTATCAAGACTCATGTTTAGAAAGTAATAGCCTCATTTGTGCTATCTGGCATGTCAACTGATTACTGTAATACTCAGTACATCGAATAACATTACTGATCTCGCAGCTTCATAAAAGCTTCCTCCATCCTGTACTGAGTCCTTTGTCCAACATATCCCTGTATTCTGCCCTATCATGATGAAAATGCACCCATCTTACCAACCTTAATGGCATGAAAAGTTGTATTCCTCGAGGGAAGGTTCATCTACTTCTCCATATTCCAAGTTGGGTTGTTCAATAACCAGATCTTTCATATGCAGACATTTCAAGTCATACCTGCATTAAAAAATTGTCCAAACCGTGATCTTCTCAATATGTCAAATTCATCAAGTATAGGACACGGTGGGTAAATTGTACACTTGCTGTTAAAAGAAGCTGCAGTAACCGTACTCCAATCATACGTTTTGCCTGTTTGTCATCAATTTCAACCTCATAAAAAACATCATACATATTGGTCCATTTCCTTTCATTATATGAGGATTGGATAGTCATCAGAAGTAAGTAGTGGTATAATCAAAATTCAAAAAAGATTTACATTAAGGAAAAATTACGAATGGTAATGTCTTACTGTCTTGCAGGGTACCTGATGCCAGGCGGGCCTTATAATCAGAGGTTACTTCTATCAAGTTGCTTGAAAGGAAAGGTCTAGCAAAGCAAAAATTACAGGTCTATTTGACTCTCATGCAAAGCTCGCTTCAAGAGGACCACTTAACTATGTAACAATTTGTCACAGTTCATCAGTTAAGGCGCCTTTTCGCACTGAAGACCAAAAACTTGGGAATACTTAGAGCTTATCGTGCAAGCTTTCATCTGAGACAAGCTTTCAGTATCGCCCTTGTTAAACAAACAGCTCCAATCCAGGGTGGTCAGGGGAGTCTAAGTACTGTTTGACCAGGGATACTTGGCTAAATAGTTCTGTGAAGACAAGCTATCAGCATAACGGAAAATTTTCAAGATCCTTCTCCTTGTAGAGTACTTTCAAGACAGGTTGGTAGGCCTTGTAGATATGTAGGGCTTTCTGCAATGACAATTAGTAGACTTCAAGTATGTAGACTGACTTTTTTTTGAGATCCTTCAATTTCCATCACTCATATGGAAGCAAATAATCTTACCATCCACAATCTCTGCAATTAAAGGCTTAGGATAAAAACATGCCTTAATTATAACTAGCTGTCAAATTGGTAATCCTCACAGTGGGCGAACATTTGGCCCCAAATTGGAGAATGCGAACATATCCCTCCAGTCGTCATGTTATCAGACAGAGGAGGTTTCCTTCCATAGGACGCCTACTGCCGTATACCCTTTCTGTGCTGGACATATCTATTGGTTATCGTCCACGAACGGCTTCCACCAAAATGGAGTCCTAATGAGCTACTCCATTTTGGCAGAAATCCTCATGTCCACTTCGGTCCCATAAAATTGTTCTTCCTGAAGGTCGGATATACCCTTTTTCAAACCCCAAAAGCAGTCCTCTTTGTAGTGAATCGATAAATATGTAGTCCAGTGTAGGTAAAGAATGCAACAGATCAAACGTAGCTGTCCAGCTGTTTCTTTATACATCTCTCGCTAACCCTTTAAGATATAAAGTCTGTACCATTTAATACAAAACAGTCTCTTCTGTTCCGCTCCCTGTGAACACTGCTCAGACTACCAGGGGGACCAATCGTAGTACAGTCTAGGTAAAGAATTCAACAGCTCAAAGATATGTCACAGCAGATTCTTTATATGGCATCTCGCCAACTCTGTAGCAGATATAGGATATGTACCATTTAATACAAAACTGACAGTCTGCAACTCTATGTGAGCTCTTCCCCACCCTAAGGTTTTCAACATAATCAGTTTCCAAAGTAAAGGCATAAGATATCTAGCCACACTTTCGGGATTGCTAGCTGTAAAATTGCTAAATCCATTACATGACAAGTTTTTAACCCGCTGGACTCCGTCTATTTGTGAGTGTTGACATAATGGCACTACTGAGAGCGCGTTAAAGATATAGGAAAGAAACATGTTTATTTATAGGGGAGAAAACCCTGTATGCGAACATCTTCAACCTCGTAGGCCCATGGAGCCAATTCGGTTCCTCATTATGTTCACCAATTGTAATATTATTTGCTAACATATGCTCCACTGAAACCGAACCTCACAAAATGAAAGTGGTCAACCACCATTTACCAGCGGTAGTTTGACCCGCCTTCCAATCTGGTTTGAACCCAACTGGGCATTTGGTAGATCTGTTCGCAAAACTGGCGCGTTTTGGAGTCGTTTCAGACTGTTTTCCTCAACCGCCATTTATTTAGAAGAGTTTATCCAAGTAAGGGCAAGTATGAGATCTTCCTAGGCTTCTCATTTTGACATTCCAGGAGGCATGCATACCAATATCCTGGGACACGTCATTTGAATGACAGTATGCCAGAAATGTATAAATAACACATCGCCAACTTGCAATTCAAACAGGCCGGTAATCTGATTCTGAAAATTCTCTCCAAGTCTTACAAATATAGCATTGTCAGAGCTGCTGTTCTGCTGCACATGAAAGAAACAATTGGAGCGAGAAAACCGAGTTGGATTACCTTCAGACAAATTCAGGAGGTAACAACGAGTTGGACCTAAGATTTGCAGTTTCCAGGTGCTACAATGAAAAAGAAATCCCTCCTACTCCTGCCTGTAACATCGGATTGTTGACTGTATAGAGGCTGTCTCTGCAATCCAAGACATCTTCGAGCAAGATGCACTGACGAAGACGAACGTCTCCAAGCAAGAAGTTTGTGGCGATCTGCCACAGGCCATAAGTTCTAGACACAAGGTATCATTGGTGGTAGACTGACTTGTTTCTCCAACTGACAGCCTCGTCGAAAACGAGTATAGCGTCGCCAACTCTCACTGTTAGAGCCGCCTACAAACTTTCTCCATTTGCCGCTACCCGCAGAGCTCCTTGAGTATGAACGAGCAAATTTGCACCCCTGATAACCAGACATTTAAATTCAGAGAAAACGAGATCGTTATGCAGATTAGAATCGAAGGTTAAGATCCCGGTTCTCTACCTCTCACGTAAAGGATGAAATAATCAGTATTAGAGGAGCACGAAGAAGACGAATATCGTGATTGGCGCGACTTTAATCAGGTACCAAGGACTACAGTATTGATATCACGTCAAACTTGTACAAATATTGAAATGCTATTATAAATCATAAATCGTGTACCTACTAAGGGAGAAGACCCAGTGTGCGAACACCCTAAGTTCACAAGGTCCATGGAGCCAGATCCCTTGCCACGTAGGAGCGCCAATTTGATAGCTAGTTATAAAATAAACATTTTTTTATCCTAAGCCTTTAATTTCGTATCAAAATTTTAATATGATTTGCTTCCATATGATCGATCTAATAAAATATCTCTAAAAAAACACATTTACTGGTGGAGAGCCGAAGTGGTTCACTCAACTTGACAGGGGTTGTGCATTTAATTTGAAATTAAAGAGGGAAACAGTATCTGTCCTCCTCACCATAAGACGCGCGCAATAGATAAGCTTCAATTAAATGCCAATACGTACAGTAGTACAATAGATTTGCTGCCACCGTAACAGCATATGTAGTCAAGCTATTACAATTAGGATTCTTACAAGCATTCAATTCTGAAGATGGTTTGATGTCAAAAAACATTACATTAACAAGACCTGCGTCAATTGATCGATATGAATTACAATGTTCGCTTGAAACATTCGAATTAATATTGATCAATTACAAACAAGCTGTTGAATGTAGTGTTATTTGATAACACCTCATCTTTAGAAGTGTTTATAGATGATCTTATTGATATATTAATACATATTTTACTAATTTTATATTGTTTGATACTGCAGCGTTCAGAGAAGATGAAGACAAAGAGGAGTTTACATCGAGCACAACGTATGCCCAAAAAAACGAGGTGTACAATTTGAAATTGAACCATCTAACCATGAAACAGATGAGCAGGATGCTACAATAATAAGTGAAGAGGATGGTGCAACAACAAAGCAAGGAGATACAAACACAACTGATGATCATCAGCGAGAACTTGCTGGTTGTGAACTAAATAGGCATGAACTACAGGAGATTGTGCTTGTTAGAGGCAACACTTCGACCAAGAAGGTTAGAATTTTGTCTAGTTGGTCAAAAGAAGATATGTTAAAGGCCATAGATGATATTGAGTTACTCGCATTATTCAATTAAAGCTGTTGCACTTGAACACTATTCTGCATTTAAAATATCCAATACTTGATGAAAAAAAAAACCAAAATTTTGATTATAGAAAGTTATATAGGGCCAGTATGCGAACACCCTAAGTTCGCAGGTCCAGGGAGCCAATTCCTTGCCACGTAGGAGCACCAACTTGACAGCTATTTATAAATAAGCATTTTTTTATCCTAACCCTCATAGATAAGACACAAATAAATGCTCAACCACCATTTACCATGCAAATGCTGGTTGTTTGTGAGTGGGCTCACAGCCTATGCGAGGTTTTCGTGAAGGGTGGCTTTCTCAGTGCCTTTCTCGAGATGTTGACCCTATTCACATGTGGTTTATAAATAAACAAATTTAGAAACTTCAATAATCAAAATTTGGGTTTTTATTCCATCAGGTATTGGATATTTTAAATGAAAAATAGTGTTCAAGTATTGGGACGTGTTCACATACTGGCCCTTCTCCAATTGTAGATGATCTTATTGATATATTAATACATATTTTACTAATTTTATATTGTTTGATACTGCAGCGTTCAGAGAAGATGAAGAGAAAGAGGAGTTTACATCGAGCACACCGTATGCCCAAAAAATGAGGTGTACAATTTGAAATTGAACCATCTAACCATGAAACAGATGAACAGGATGCTTCAATAATAACTGAAAAGGATGGTGCAACAACAAAGCAAGGAGATACAAACACAAATGATGATCATCAGCCAGAACCTGCTGGATGTGAACTAAATAGGCATGAAATGCAGGAGACTGTGGTTGTTAGAGGCAACACTTCGACCAAGAAGGTTAGAATTTTGTCTAGTTGGTCAAAAGAAGATATGTTAAAGGCCATAGATGATATTGAATTCAACAATTATTCTATTAGAGCTGCTGCACTGAAATATAATTTACCTCCTACATCTGTTCATTATTGGCTGAATGGTCTGACCCATACAAAAAGGAAGGGGCCTGCACCTGTTTTGAGTGAAGGAGAGGAGAAAGAGATAGTTGAATGGTGTAAGCAAATGGCAGATCTAGGGCATGGAGTGGGATTTATGCAACTGAGGGCATGTGTTGCACAAATTTGTGAAACTAGAGAGACTCCATTTCGAGAAGGATTACTTGGAAAATCTTGGTGTGAAGGATTTAGAAAAAGACACCCAGACATAGTCCTTCGGACTGCTGAAGGTCTAGACAGAGATCGTGCAATTGGTTTACGTCCAGAGGTGGTTAGCAAGTTTTATGAAAAACTAGCTAGCATTTATATCAATTCCTATGGTGCAGGCAAAATATGGAATTGTGATGAGACAGGAATCCAGGCAGGGAGAAATTGTGGCATGAGGGTGCTTGCCACCAAGGGTTGCAGGAATGTTCCCAAAATCATTCCTCGTAGCAGAGAATGGATGACAATTCTATGTTGTGTAAATGCTGCAGGGCAATGTATCCCTAACTTTTACTTATTTAAAGGTCAGAAAGTTTCACAAAATTACATCAAGGGATGTGAACCAGGTGCTTGCATGGCTGCTCATCCGAGTGCTTGGATGACTAGAGAGCTCTTTATAAGCTGGTTGTATCATTTCAGTAAGTCTGTACCTGGAGGGGTGTGCCCTGAAAATAGGCATTTACTTATATTTGATGGTCATGGAAGCCATGTGGCATTGTCAACTATAGAAGAGGCCAGGCGATTAAGGATTGATTTATTGACATTGCCAGCACATACTACACACAGGTTGCAACCACTAGATGTTAGTGTCTTTGGTCCTTTTAAAGCATATTTCAGATCTGAGAGGATGCAGTGGATGTGTAATAATAAGTACCAAGAAGTCAAACGTTCAGACTTGGCAGAAATAGGTAGTAGAGCTCTCGCCAAGGCCTTGACACCTGCAAATATTCGTGCTGGTTTTAGAAGAACAGGTATATGGCCACTTGATCCAAATGCATTACAGAATGACATGGAATGTAGTAAACTATATATCATTGAAGAAGACGCCAACGAAGAAGCTGCTGAAAATGTCACAGATGATGATACTACTGAAAACATTATGAATGTTGATGGTACTGAAAACATAATAGATGTTGATGCTGCTGAAAACATACTAAGTTTGTCAAGAGATGTAGCTCCACCAGTTGGTGACAAAATAGGAGAAAATTACTTAATGGAATCAGTTGAGAATCTGTCAACAGCAAAAGAATTCCATCCAACCATTGAAACAATGGTTGTTGCTAATACAGAGACGGAGGAACCAAGTGTACAGGGAGAAAGACAAAGTATAATGCAGACCAAAGATTATGAAGTGAACCACATTGTGAATACTGGTGACCAAGGCACACCCAGCTGCAACACTGAGGCCCAGGGATTTGGAGAGGACGATCTCTCATTGCCAAGTGCACCAGAACAACCTACTTGGCTGCAAGAGCATATTGCAGAGTTGGGACTTGATCAGATTGGAAACATTGAGGATGAAAGTATATCTTTACCTTCGATGCCAACCAACCTTGAGCCAGCAGACTTTGAACCAGCAAACTTTACTCATTATTATGCTGACACAGAGGAAATTGAGGTCATTGATAAAGATAAAAATGAGGAAGAGACACCTGGCCATGATGTTGAAAGTGGTATATCAAATGATGGTGTTGCTGCAAATGAGAAGAAATTGGGTAAATTTTTAAGGTTACCAACACACTTTGTACGGGATCCTTCCAAAGGTAAGAGTGATGCTGCACTCCGGATAAGTCGTGCTTCACAATTGTTAACATCTGATGCTTATGTTCAGATGTTAAAAGATACACAACAAAAAAAACAAGAAATATGTGAAGGGAAACAACGTAAAAGGAGCATATTGAGGCAAAAAAGCAAGAAAGGTTGGCAGCAAAGGAGCAAAAAAAGGAAGAGAGATTGCAACGCATTAAAGAGAGGCAAGAAAGGGATCTACAAAAGCTTGTTGAAAGACAGGAGCGCGAGAAACAACGGGAAGTAGCTCGCCAAAAAAAGGAATTGGAATTACAACAGAAGGAAGCCACTCGGCATCAAAGGGAGAAAGAGAAACAAGAAAGAGATAACAAGTTCAACAATCCGCATGTTTTGTTTCCCATGCATCATTCCATGCCCATACAGAACTCCATGTTGCAAGATATGTTGAAAGTTCCTATCCCAGATTACCACCCTTACTTCCTTGACACCAACAGAATGCAAATAACTTCAACTCCAACTACACACCCCATTATCCCACAACCTCCTACTTCACATACAACCTTTCATACCATATCTGGTTTTCCTATTCCACCATGGGTTCATCCAGTGAACCTCTTAATGACTCCAACAACATCCGTCAATGATACAATCGTTCCTGATAGTCCAAACTCAGGGCCTTTTTGAAGGTGTGACATGGAAATTGACTAACAAAGGTGTAGTAATAATTTATAGTTGGTATGTAGTTTATAATTTATAGTTGGAATATTTTGCTCCGAATGTAATGAATATGCACGCATACAGTAGAAGTTTATATGTTTTGCTCCGAATGTAATGAATATAGACACATACAGTATAAGTTTATATGTTTTGTTCCAAATGTAAGAATTTTAAAGACATACATTTTATATTAATACATTTTGCCCGAGATGTAATTGTTGTTTCAGATGTGGAAACCAAATCAGAACATTTTTTTGTTAAAGGTTTACGTTAAATTGTTGCAACTTAAAATGAACGCCGTGAAATAAAAACTGAAAGACATGGATTAATTTGAATCTTGGTGAGGTAGAAACCTCACCTCTATATGGCTTAAAAACATAGAATTGCAGGTAACATTTTCCTTGAGTATTAGTAGTGTGAATACACACTGTTTCCACCCTACTTCGAATCGATCTTGACGCATAAAACCGCCGCTCCAAAGATTTCCATGCAATCTGCGCATGCATGTTTAACCATATATTAAAAAACAGAGAATGAAAGAACCAGTCAAAGCTATCAAAATGCAGTCAGAGCTTCAGAGAAAATGAATGCCAACAATGGATAACAACATGCAGTCTGAGTTTCAGTGAAAATGAAAGAAGAAAATGGCTAAAAGAACGAGTTAGATTATTTCATAGAAAAAGGAGAAAACGAGTTGGACAAGATTTTTCAAACTACAGCGAAAAAGATGGAAAAAAATGCGTGCCTGTAGGGTCGGATTGTTCACTGTATAATGTTGTGAGCAATATGACAACCTCGAGCAAGGCACTGTGTAGCCACCCTTCACGCAAAACTCGCACAGGCTGTAAGCCCACTCACAAACAACCACCAGTCGCAACTACGGGGAAAAAAACGAAAAAACGAGAAAACGAGTATAAGGAACCGACAAAACGAGAAAACTACAGAGAAAGCGAGAATACGAGAGAACGAGAAAACTACAGTGAAAAAGAAAGAAAAAAATGCGTACCTGTAGGGTTCGATTGTTCACTGTATACTGCTATGGGCAATATGAACACCTCGAGCAATGCACTGAGAAGCCACCCTTCACGCAAAACTCGCACAGGCTGTAAGCGCACTCACGAACCAACACCATTTGCAACTATAGAGAAAAACACGAGAAAACGAGCAACCGGGTATAAGTAAACAGAGAAAACTACAGAGAAAACGAGAAAACGAGAGAGAAAAAGAAAGAAAAAAATGCGTACCTGATTGTTCACTGTACAAGGCACTGAGAAGCGGAGACAGTAGGTGACAGTGTGCAGCAAGGGAGACAGTAGGTAACGCGTCCAGCGGAGGAGACAGCGTGTAACGCGTCCAGAGGAGGAGACAGCGCAAAACGCGGCTGAACAAAACAGTGTGGAACGACTCCAAAACGCGCCATGGAAGACTGGGTCGAGCAAACCAGTTTGGAAGGCAGGTAAACAGTGAGAATCGACTCCAAAACACGCCATGGAACAGTGGGTCGAGCAAACCAGTTTGGAAGGCAGGTAAACAGCGGCTGGTAAAGGGTGGTTGGGCATTTAATTGAAGGTTATCTATTACGCGCGGCTTATGGTGAGGAGGACAGATATTGTTTCCCTCTTTAATTTCGAATTAAATGGACAACACCTGGCAAGTGGAGTGAACCACTTCGGGTCTCCACCAGTAAATGCGTTTTTTTTTAGATATTTTATTTGATCGATCATGTGTAAGCAAATAATATTGCAATAAAGGAGGGAGAAATTTTTCAAACATTGAAGTGCTAAGATGGCACCAGGCCGCCCAATGTCACTTTTCTAATCCCCTTCTAGGCTGTGCAAATCGGAATTTTTTGGCATCAGACTATGAACATCCAGCAAAGCATAATGTATATTGTTTTAGCAGTCACATGAGGGGAGAAAATTCGAGGCTATGTGCACGTGTTGGGGAGAATAGTGTAGGTTGCATGTAGGTTTTATCAGATCTAGGCCATACTGCTATCTAGAAGAAGCTATAAACATTAGCATTTTGTGTGTAAATTAAACATGTGATGGTTGGGTGTATTTTTTTGCTTGGCCGACTACTGGTAGAAATCTAGAACATACCTATACATTTAAAGCTTCTTTTTTTGTCTTTTATGTTTTATTGGATTCGATAAAATTGTGAAAGTGTGTGGAGGAAGGTGGTAAATTCTTCAGGGACCTGGGCATCACTTTTCTCAAGGGAAAAATGCCCATAATATCTTTGGTTACTGTGTGGCCATGTTTACTTCATGCTTGAATTTAAGGTGGGGATTGTGTGGATTTGTTTGTCTGGTGCTAGAAGAGCACTTACGAGAATGGGATATTTGGATTGGGTTAAGGACCGCTTGCTTTTTTTTTTGTTCCTTAAAACTTCCTTATGGACATGGCACTTAGCTAGTGGACTTATATTTATTGGTGCTAATTTGGGAGTGGTTGTAATACTAGGCATGGTTGATATGCTTGGTCGTTGTGTTGGTTATCGATCGGTTAGCAATCTTTTCTTTCATTATTATCCCATGGAGCTCGACATTGGTATTGAGCTTGGTATATCGACATGGAATAGTTAAACTTGAAGGTGACCATGAAATAGTAAGTTGGAATCCTTAGTGGTGTTGATGGATTGCCATGTAATCTTGAATGATGAACTAGAAATAATGCGTAGTTTTGGCAAAGATGATCTCAAAATCCTTATACTATGAAGCTCACTGGAGAAAATTCTAACACTCTTCACATTATGGAGGATTACATGAGACACTCAAGATGGGATTAGTGAAAAGGCCCTAAAACCCCTCAAGAAAATATGTTGGCTCGTGAAATGTCAAACCACTCAACCCCCACTCGATGATCAAGGCCTCGTCGGTTTTTCAGGCATGGTTTTTTCTCAATTTCTAACATGTCTTGCACATTTATAAGTTTTCACTTTCTCTGCAACTCAAAGATTAAAATGAAGAAAAAGTATATCTTTTGGATATGTTTTGATAATTTAGGATAACGGAGACCTCCAGAATGACAAGATTGATCTTGATATTTTGTGATAACTTGCCAATTATACACTTTCAAAAGTTGATAAAACATAGTTTTCTTATATGCATAAAACACCCTTCCCAACCCCGTAACAAGGAAAATGATGGTTGAATATGTTCACCAATGATGTGGTATGCTACATCAGCCTCTAGAATGATTATATCAGGGGTTTTTTAGGGGCGAATATTCGTAAAATGGCAAATATTAGGATTTTTCAAATTATAAATTGGTTATTTTTTCATTACCGTACAGTAACAGGTTCACCAAAAATTAAGGGTCATAAATAAATTTAACCCTAGTTTTGCATGTCCGTTTCACTAAGGGCCAACCAATTTTGGTATATTCACCATTATGTTACTGGCCGATAAGATAATATATGTTGTCAGTCGATAGCATAAAATATGTTGTTAGACGGTAGCATAAAAATGTTGCCGACCAACAACATATATTACATTGTCGGTTGGTAACATAAAATATGCTACCGACCGGTAGCATGCAAAAAAGCTACCATCCAATAGCAATAGAATTTACATATATTTTTGGCCAACACCATTATTAAACTTTGAAAGCCATTTTCTTTAGATTCACCATCATTTAGAAAGTCATTTTCACATATTTGCTAAGGAATCTATAGAATTTTTTTGGGGGAGGGGTCATAAAATGAACCCTGGATTAGATGTGTCATTTGACCAATTTTCTTCATGCATCTAGGATCCCACTAGTCAATATCGCAGTGTTGGGTAGCTACTGAAAGTTAAGAATTCCATTTGGTTTTGGTATTATATTTCACACATATTGTAAACAAATAAACCATATAAAAAACACATAATTCAATTAATTTGGGACATCAAATACATACAGGAAGATTACATATATAGATTTTGATCTCCTTGATTCTAGGAGTCAACACTCATCCCACATATCTCTCCTAATCCCCACAATATCTCACTCAAACTCTCAATCCCATTATTCTCTCACAACAAACCTTATCTAGTTACAACTAATTACATGAGTTAACAAATCATAAATAGTTGTATTACATTACACAATATTATTTATTTCCACACTCATAATAATGTTCAAAATATCTAATAGTATTCCTAACATTTGGCTCACAGTTTTGGCACCGCATCGAGAAACGTAGTTTTGTTACTTCATACCTATATTTTTTCTCAAGGGAAATCATAGTCAAACTTTAGTTTCGATAAAATCACCTTGGAATCTTGTTTCACAAAGGGGTTTTGTAGGCATTTGGTTTTCTGGCAATAAGTTGCACTAGCATGATTACGACAAGTAGCTCTGGAAAAGTGGCCGCCATTTGAACTCTAGTAGCCAGATTGAAGTTTCATCAACTTCTTGGTCCTCCCTGTATATAGGAGAATAGATGAAACTTTTCATATGGTGTGTTTGAGTTCGGAAAATGGTTTTTTAAACCCGGTTTTTGGGCCATTTGGGATTAATTGGACGTTCTTTTACACTGGTTGCAATATTAGAAAACTGTTGTTGAACCTTATCCTAACTGAATAACTATTGGAAAGTCTATCAACACTATTAGATGACCCTATAGAAATCCTTTATGTTTCTTGTTTGGTCAAAATAACCTATGGGTAAAATGGGATTTCTCTCTCTCTTCCCATTTTTCTCTCACCAGTTTGATAACGAAAAGAAACTGCTTAAGTGATCTTTACTCTCATATGTTTTGTACAAGTGTTTGAATTTATTTATAAATGGAAAATCATATACATGTGAAAAATGTTAGTCGTAGGGGAAATCCATGTCAATGTATTTTTCCCTAACCATGTTTACACTAACTTGATAGGTTACAGGTAGCGTAAGCGGGATTAAATGGATGGTGGAAAGCAAAGTTTAGTGTTTGTTACTGAAAATGTGTAATCGAGATGGAATTAGAATAGTCTTTTATTTTAACAATAGTACTTGTTGTATTATTAAGGAAAGAAGAGATCCTTTCATTGCGTACATGTGTTAAATAAAGTGATGGTGAAATGTTAATTATAACTTTACAATTCAACTATATTTTAGAATAGTGTATTTAGATAATGTGTTGAATTGTCATAATTTTGTATATTGTTATGGTAATGAGCTAAAAATTGAAAAGTATTTATGTCCTTAACATGTAAAGATAAAGGTTGGTCATTAATAGTATAAATTGTGATGATTCCTTGAAACCTTTCTACACCCTTTTCCGCCTTGAATAATAATTCATGTGTTCCAACATAACGTAGTTAGTGCGCTTATCATCTTACATAGCATTTTTAATAGTAATTAGTATATAGGAAGGCTATGTTTAATTGATAATATGTTACAATGACAATTGATATGTAGTTGTCATGGTCATCTTATAATGCACTCAAATCATGCTTCCTTGATAAAATAGCTATGGTCAACCCTTCCTCTTCCCAAGGTAAAATATATGGACTCTATGTTATTTGGATATCTTGGTTGTACACACAATAGAAAATTTGCAATATGGAAAGTTGTTATTTCATTGAAGGGTTCTATGAATTGTAATTGTGCATGGCTATCTTAATTTTCACTTTTAAAAAAAACATTCCCTACCCACCATGGCCATGAACAAGTCCTAACCTTTACAAAATAAACCACTTATAACTCTATAGAAAGATAGTGGCAGGTTATAGGTGTTGTGAGCAAAAAGTGAATAGTCGTACATATTTCACCACAAGAAAAAATGGGTGAAGAGCTAATCCTAAAGGCCTTTTGTCTCTTCAAATAATTAATGAAGGAAAGTCATGAGGTGTGAAACCTTCATGATGTTAGAATACCATTTGTTCCCTAATGCTTACCTATAGAGGGTCATGTCTCTTTTAGATCAAGATGAATTACTCTTGGGACCTCTTAATAGGATTTCAATGGATGAAACCTCAATGTATATTTCCTACCACTTGGAATGGTGCCATAGGGAAACCCTAGATTGTTATATGTGGATATTTTTATCTCTTGTTATATGTCTTCTTATACTTGGGTGGTCAAATATTAATGAAACAGACTTCTTGTGTGGGACTATGCCCTTTGGAGCTCCTAAATCTCTAAGCAAGAAACTAAAGCTTCATCTCTTTGCATTTGTATTTTAAACAATGTTAATGGGTAAATTATGGAATAATTTTTTTAAAGGGAACGAAGGTGATGATAAGGTTGACCTTTGGTTGCAAATAGTCACCACAAAATTACTTAAATAATATTATTACATAACGGGAAGGATTTAACCTATGGTTAGGTTTAAAATATTTTATTCAATTAATCCTAAATTAATTTAATACATAGGTTTCGAAGGTCATGCAATAATTTAATAATTAAAGACCAAGTCTAAAACACCCTTCTATTTACACAAGGATAATTATTTAATTCTCTAATATAAAAGCATTCTAATCTAATAAGGGAAGAGTTTATTTAAATGAAATCAAAATAAAAAGCAATAACTTAATTACTTTCAAACCACACAAGTGGCCCCATTCAAAAGAAGACCCGTGTGATCAAATGATGATCTCGCTTACTTTCACATAACATTTGTAGGAGACATTTTGGGCCATTGGATGAATCCAACCTAGGCCATTGGATGAAGGGATTTCAAATCAACCCTAAAATCTCTAGATTTTAATGACGTCCACTGAAGAGTCAAAGGGACCAAGAAAAGCAGAAACATTAAGCTGAAACCAAGTTCTTTTCCAAATCCTCTCATCTACTGTGAATCTTGAGCACAAAGCTAGCAATCTTTTGAAGCTTTGCTTCCTCAAATAACTCATCGAGGTTGTCCACTTGTAAGCCATTTTTCGTACTGGAAGCGGATGTCATCATATGCTGAGCATTCCATGATGATGTGCCATTCTGTTTCAACAACCCCTGCACTACAGAAAAGACAAGTTATCCTTTCCCACTCTACTTTGGGAATAGTCCATCTGCCCGTTTCACAGCGAAGATGATGTGACTCAGTCCTCAACTGAGCCAAAATAATCCTAGCCTTACCTTTGATATCCGCCCTTAAATAAGCTTTGTTATCATGGGCCCAAGTGGGGTTGAAATATTTGATATAGTGCGCTTTCTTATGACCAATATTTTCTGTCCACATGATGTTCCTAAACTTCTTCGCCACATAATTTTTTATTTCCCTATTGTTGTTAGGGCACTCCTGGAAGTGGATGCCCCACTTCTCCATCCATTTGGTGTTCTGCTTCATCCAAGTTTTCTTTCTGCGCTCTAAGTTATCCTCTATAACCATTTTGGGCCAACGATGATTGTCCATGCTTTCCACTTTTTTCAAATAGCTTATTAGCCGAGTGATTGCTGAAGCTTCCATTGGTAACATACCTGCTTCAGCCAGTAAAATCTCATAAGGGACCGTTGATTTAACCTTGAGATTGCTCGTGATTAAATGTTTTTGGATTCTTTCTACCTGTCTCCACCCATGCTTTGACATATTACTTCCCCAGACTTCACACCCATAAAGGGCCACCGGAGTGACCAACAGGCCAAAGAGGGTTTTCTTGGTATTCCAGTCCCAAAGCTCAGCTTTCCTACATCTATTTTGGAGCGAGTATGATGCTTTCCAACCTCCTTGAATTTTTTTTGCTCTGCATGTTTCCCAACTCAATTTGTGGTGAAAATCAATCCCCATATATTTATATTCTGTAACAACTTCCAATGGCCTCCCTTCAAAAAGAAAGTTAGTATGCGTCCCTTTCCTTTTTAGAGAAAAAATCACGATTTTTGTTTTGTCAATGTTCACTTGCATCCCGACTTCCTGGCAAAAGAGTTCTACAGCTTTTAGATGCTCTCTCAAACCTTGAGCTACTGTTGATATTAAGATAAGGTCATCAGCATATAAGAGCAGCTTCACCACATATTCTACCAACTGAACACCCCCTCCCTCGATATTGTGTAACCATTCTTCAAGCTTGTCGATGTATAGACCAAACAAAGTGGGAGAAAGAGGGCAGCCTTGCTTGACACCAATGTCACTACCAAAACATTCCGACATGCCTTCTCTAGTTCTGATTTTAGCTCTGACCTACTCATAAAGCCTGTGCACTGCAGCTCTAAACTCGTCTGGAATCCCAAGTTCTTCCATCCTGTTCCAAAGTTTGTCACGAGGGACCGTGTCAAACGCTTTTTTAAAGTCAACAAAACAACAAAAAGCTTCCTCACCTTGAGAATCCCAAACCTTTTCAATCAAATGCCTGAGAGTTATGCAATGATCAATGGTTGAATGTTTAGGTTGGAAGCTTGCCTGTCCTTTTGCTCTTTTACCCTCTCTTTCTGCCCAATTGTTGATTCAGCGCTCTATCATGCCCCCAAACAACTTACCAAACAGAGGATTGATCATAATGGTGCGGTAGTTAGAAGGGTTATTGGCATCCCCACTTTTAAATAGAGGAATAACCACACTGGTCGTCCATTCTATTGGGAACCCTACTTGATTTACATTATTGAAGATTGTTTTGATATGTGGAGCAAGCACCTCGACCCCCCATTTTAAAAATTTAGCTTGTAACCCATCAACATCTTGTGCTTTTCCATTTGCTAGCTTTTGAATGCCGTATTTGATGTCGTCTTTTGAGAATAGCTTGACTGAAGTCTGGAGGATGGGAGGGCTATCCTGTTGAAGAGACCGCTCATATAAAAGCTTCGCATATTCCAACCAATGTGCTTTTGTGATATTGTTTTCTATGTGTGTTTTCTTTTGTTGCAACTCCCTCCAAAATCCTTTGGGATTGTGTTTTTCGAGAGCAATTAATTCCGACCTCCTTCTATTCACATAGGTTTCTTTTTTGTATTGAACCAGTCTCTTATAATTCTTTTTATTTATTTTATTTCCTCCACTTTCTCTCATAGTTCTCTTAGCAGCCTTACAATCCTCATCATACCATGGATTAGTGGGAAAAGTATTTGCAGCTCCCTTTCTGGGCTTAGATCTTTTGCAAGCACCTAAAGCCTTGTGAATTAAAGGTATCATAAAGCCTTGATAAGTTGCAAACTATGTTATAAGTGATATGAAGGGTGTGGCCTCACGGGGCTTGAGTGTTTGCCAACCATTCAAGTGGGAGGACTCTCTTGTAGTATGCTAGGTTGTTTGGTCACTAACTTTTGTAGTATCTAAAATAAAAAGTGATATGAAGTTGAAGTTAGCTTTTGATCTTATTGAAGACGGTCCCAAGCTTTTGATGATCGATAAAATAAATGAAAGAAATACATTTTATGAGACCACACATCCTTACTCATTTTGTTGAAACAATTTATGTATTGTATATGTTTGCAAATTTTATAGACATGTCTACACGAGCATTAACAACTCTAATATTTGACAAAAAAAAATAATTTTCGTTATATTTTGATGAATATAATACCATATTCTAAAGCTCCCATTTTAGGACAAGCTAGGAGTATGTTGACAAAGGCTGTGGAGTTTGGCTTTACACCTCCGAAATGTAGTTGTTTGAATGTTTTGAAGGTCTTTTTAGCTGTAACATTGTTTACATCCACACTAGCCATATCAATCTCTGAGATGTAATGGAAATGTAGATCAAAATGGGCAAATAATTTTTGTCCAAAATCCGGTGATACTCTCCCAAGTTTTGCCGAAGAAAAATTATACAATTTCAGATAAGAAAAAAAAACATTGAATATGATTTTCCTCATTGGAGTGTATTGAAGATTTCAAGTTCCTTGTGCATGCTTCAAAGAATAACTAATGTGGCAACTTTAATGTAGTTGGCATTGCCTAATCGAGCAAGTCATGTGATGTTGCATTGCATGGACCCACTCCAATAATACAATAGAGCAATAGAATCAATACCAACATATGAATTGTCCACATTTCTCCACCAAAGATTACAAAAATAACTTGACTAATTTTTGTTGCATCGTTTGGAAGCTTGCTAGAATGTAGCTCAGTCGATTGTTAAAAAAATAGCCAAGCAAAACTTCAATATTACTTTAAACCCTAGGAGGCCCAATTCTACTAATTTTAATAACCAAGCTACCTCTCCAATTGATTATCTCCAAATAGAAATATGGCATGGTATGACTTAGAAATTATATTTACACGACTACAAAAAACAACACTCAACAAAAATTAGCTTTCCAATATGCTAGAATGGGTGTACATGCCCTATTCTAAAGCTCTCATTTTGGCACAAGCTACAAGTGTGCCAACAAGGATTATGGAGTCTAGTTTTAAATCTCCCAAATGCGATTTCCTAAGAAGTCCCCTGTTTAGGTATGGGAGTCTAGTTTTTCCATGTCGATCCTTTCCTAAGAGTTTCTGTATCTCCGAATATATTCTAGGTATTTTGTCAAATAGTTCACATGCCTTTAGTATGTTTCCACATATTGTATACATTTTTACAAGGGCACTTGCAACCACAACAAACAAAAATCAACTTCCCATAATGATATGATGTGTGTCCATGCCCTATTCTAAAGATCCCATTATAACATAGGCTAGAAGGATTGTGGAAAACTGTGTGGGGTCTAGCTTTACAACAAACCCATTCTGTGCATATCCCACAATCATTGCAAGCCATGAGACTACATTTCTCTTAGGGACTTTTTTCCAATAGTTTGTATGCCTTATTAACGCTTCCACAATATGCATACATATCTACCAGAGCATTTACAACTACAACATCTAATAATAGTTATTTCTCCATGATGCTTTGGTGTTATTTTGACGCTTCCTATTTTGGTATAGGTTAGGAGTATTTTAGCAAAGGTGAATGGATCGCGTTGGACATTTGGTGGTTGTCTTTCGTGAAACATTGTCAATGCTTCACAAATAGTATAGATTATGCTCTTATAATTTCAATATCACTCTTGTGCAAAAGGAATAAATCAATGTGTGATCCTCAGTGTGTTCTCTCATCCCAAATGCATTAATGTGATCATTTTAATGGAATACAAAAAATGGTGAATATCCTATATAAGTGGTCAACACTATATATCAAACCAAAAACAAAAGGGGAGAGAGAAATCTAGAAAAATTTGGAGAGAACAAAGATATCATAAATAAAAACGATAAATACATAGACAAATAAATTTGTTAGGAAAAAAGGTAATAAAAGACATTTTAAAAAGTTAACAAATTTTTTAAAAAGTGACAACACAAAAAGTGCTTCAATAAAAACTTCTTAAACCAATAACAATAAATAGACATATAAATACACTACCAATAAAAACTTACCTTAAAACCAATAAACAATAAAGCATATAAATATGCTAGTAGGGAAGTCTTGTTCCAAAAATTAAATTTCTACACTACTCAACAAAAAACATGAAACTTACATTGAATGGGTTGTGGTCCAACGGTGTGGATGACGGTGTAAAAGGTGTTGCCTAGCCATCCACCAAGGTTCCACTCCCATGGAATACCCATATAAACAAAGGGATGAGGTCGAGATCATGCCCAAGTGACTTTGGTGGAAGTGATACCCCTCAAACCTTGTATTTAAGCTAAAGGGGACTGGATTAAATCTAGGCCTCACAAAAAAAACATGAAACTTACATGGACACCCAATTTTTTTGTGAATGCATTAGATTTACAAATAAAACAAAATCATGAAATTATAGTTACAAGCAAAATGATTAGGCATAGGTTTTGTTGATCTAATGGAGAAATATTAAAAATGAAAAAAAATACTAAATATATAATATAAGAAAAGTGATTCGGTGTAAGTTTGAATCCGAGTAAGTTGTCCAATTAAGAAAATAGAACTCTATAAACCCTAATTGTTATTTTCAAATATTGATACCACGAATTTTTTTACCTTTCACCAGTAGGCTCGAGATCAACCTTTCAAATATAATGCATTGGGATGTTATAGATATTAGATATTATTTAGTTTTTATGGCCATGATTCATAGGTTTATCTTGATTACAAAAGAGTAATGAATATGAAATTAATATAAATTAACATAAATTCTCTCGGAAAAAGATTGCACGAAGAGTACTGCCAACAAACACGAATAGTGACTGAAAAATGGCATTTTCATAGAGAGACGACTTCTGGTATAATTATGGACTTCATTGTGAATTATATATTGATTTTTTGGTAATCCAGAGGGATCAAGGAATCCATAATGACCCGGAGCTTCGAGGAGCGAGACTCTAACACAAGGTGAGCACCATCTATCAACCTCATTTAGAGCAGCATACACCGAGCCCTCAACACATGTTACAAATAAATTTAATATTACTAGCACTTGACCAAAAAAAGGTGCAATATTATGTCGATAGTAAACATATATGGGTTTATAAAGTCATTAAAGCACTTCAAGATGCATTGAAGAGGTATGTCTAGCCTGGGTAGTAAGACATGTAAGGTTTACAGAGTTGTCAAAGTAATCCCAAGATACACTAAAAAGGTATATTCGACCTTTGTAGTAAGGTAACAAAGATACATGTCTCGCAACCAATCGACCATTGTGTTAGTGAGAGGTCTCGCCTCCAGTACGACTTCGTCCCTATTGGCACAAGGATCGTAATATATTACTGTGGACTATGCCAAGTAACCTAGGAGGGATTATTTGTATGATTGAATATAGATTTTAGAGTCACAGAAGCAATTCCTAGGTGCACCAAGCCTACACCACCAATGATGTCTAACATTTCCGCCTTTGGCAACATTGATGATGTCATCCAAACTAAATATGGAGGTTGGGGTATCACCATCATTGGGCATACTATATTGGTTATAGGGCCACCTCATTGTGGTGGCACCCCTATTGGCGCAAGGATCACAATAAACTACGACCATGTCTAAATCTTTGTGACATTAGCTGTCACCTATAAATTAAAAACTTATAAAGAAAACTCTGAAATTATTAATTATATATCAAACGAGAAATCCTAAAAGCCATGAAATCTCCCACTAACAAGGACATGACAAAGACATTAATAAATTTCCCACCAACAAGAATACGCCACAAATTTATTTCACCTTAATAAACGTGGGATTATTTTTTCCTTGGGCGAGGATTGCAGTCATAAAAGTAATTCCTACATGCACTGAAGAGGCATATTCGACGTAGGTTATAAGGCATGCTTCAATCTTTGTTATAACATGACCAAAGATGTAAAATGAAAGTAATGTTAAAATAAAAATCCATTAGACCATCTAGATTTCAATACCTTTTTGGAAATGGAATTTAAGAAAATACATTTACTATGTAGCAAAATGCTTAAGCTTGATAAATAAATTGTCTTATTATTGAACAAAATGAAAATTATGATAATCAACTCATAAATAAAAAAATGGTTGATTTGCGGGCCTGATACAGTTGATGAAATTGGTTATACAACAAATATGGACGTGAATTAGTTTATCTCAATTATTTCTATTTTATAGGGAATAATTAGCTTATCTTATTATTTCTATTTACTAGGTGCTCTCAGGTGTTTAATAGTGCTCAATCTAAAAAATAACTTATTTTCTAGACAAATTCCCAATTCTCTGAATAACTACGCAAAATTTCATCACTTATCGTTGTCTGATAATACACTTGAGGGACCAATTCCATCTGTGATATTAACAACATTCACCATATTAGAACATCCCAAAATCCATAGGAAATATTTTGGCGCTTAATTTTCTTCAAATAGAAGACAACCAATTAAGCAGAATGGTACCCCAGGAATTGGGAATGTTGGGTTGCCTACAACAACTGACGTTTGGCAATAACAATCTGAAGGGAGATGTTTTTTCCATTCTCTTGAACTGTACAAAGTTGCAAACCATTGGGTTGGAATTCAACCAGTTTTTGGGCTCTGTTCCGGCAGAAATTGGCTTCAAGCTTACCAAGCTACAAGAACTTGTTGCAACACGTAATTGATTCAATGGGAGGACCCCACATTTCAGATACTGCACTTGTCCTCCCTAAGGTCCATTCTCAACACTGGTGCCCAACATCGTGTTGACTTCATTCTCAACTAATTTCCTGATGTCTTTACCTATACCTTTTAGTTTCTTTATAGCCACATATTTATCTTTCAAATTACCCCGATACACTCTTCAAAAGCTTCCTTGCCCAGTTTCGTAACACTGGTTGCAAATCTATGGGTTGACACAAGCCTCATGAATGGTGCCACAGGAACAATCACCAACATTGTCTACGATGCATCATTGCAACCACCAACATTACCTTTATTTGTTGTTGTCAAATTTGATAGATACAACGGCCCATGTTAGGATCCCTCCAACCCGTTACATATTCCCATATCCCCTATTTCAAGAGGGAATCGAAGACAATTGCCGATTAAAATGGTCTGGGGATTAACTATCCACAAGTAGAAGGCACTTACTTTGCATAGAGCAACCGTCAACATTAGAACCACTGAAAGGCAAGGTCTGACATTCACATCTTTCTCCAGAGTTCCCTTGCTTGCAAATATGTGTATTTCACCTACTTTTTCATTTGAGAGATACTAAAAAATGGTGTACATAACAACACTTGGAGCAAGAAGAAAGGAGGAGTCAAGACTACTATCACTCATCCTGTCGTAAAAGCTACCCTCTGCTTTGATAGCATGTCCACCACTACTATACTCAACACTTCTTCTATCCAAAGTGGCACTGTTGTTCAAGGGGTATCAAATGTAATCATGTTTATTGAAACTAAAATTGCCCAAGTTAAAGGCTACCATTCATGATATAAATACTGCAAATGTATACATGTCTCATTATGTGCATGCAGATCTACATTTATTTGATGTTTTGAAATATGATATGCAACTTTAATTGTATGAATTTGTAACATAATTAAATGTACACATACAACATTTTAATGTAATGTTTCAACTAAATTCCTACACTACAACTATCAATCACACACATTATCAACTGTACAATAAATGTTTTTCCAACAAAACACCAACCGAACAACTGATGCACAGCTAATAAACACAAATTAAATACATACAACATCAACTATAAAATAAATTAACTATCGAAAACGACATCAAATGTATTCATGTACGAATTTTTAACAAGTTTGAAATGTAGAAACAACCTTCAAATTAAGTGGCCCATCTATATTTCTACACTTACAAAATCAATCACACCCCTAATCAACATCAACTACAAAAGTAATAATTATACCGCTAAAACAAATAACATATACCGTTTGGCATTCACATCTCATAAAACACATGAGATTGCTAGTTAATAAAGCTGCAAACAGGAGGTGCAGACTGCATTAAGGCGCAGGGAAGCCGATTTTTTTAAAAATGCAAGTTTTACTGTTGGGTGGGGGTTTGACCCCCACTGTAAGGTTTTAATTTAAAAGAAATTGGTGGGTTGGGGGGAGGGGGCACCACCCCCACCCCAACACATATTAATATGGGTTGGGGTGGGGGCGGTGCCCCCTCCCCCAACCCACTAACCAAACTTTAACAAAGCCGATTCACTTGGTTACAAAGTTTATTTGGTAATAGTATTTTATAATATAAATATAATAATTAATATATATATATATATATATATATTAATTATTATATTTATATATATATTTTAGTACTAACTATTTCATTATATTGTTATTTTTAAATTACAACACTATTAATATATTATTAATGATTAAATGTCAAAATTATATAATTTCTTATATGTATATATACATTTTTATTTTTTTAGGAAGAAATACATATTCCAACATTTATATATAAAAAAGGGAACTTGGTAAGTTCTTATTATAAAATTTATTTAGTCATTGTTACATTTAAATAGGAATGTGAAAATCCACCATTAATCACTTGCACAAATATAGGTAGTCTTTTGTTAAATTTTATCTAAACTAAAATTGGAAGATTGTTAAGATTTCTTACACAACTAGATACACTTAATGAAAGGAAGGTTACCACTCATTCTAAATTTTAAATGAACCATTTTTCTTCCTACCACTTAACAAGAAGGAAATAAAACTTATATATCCTCCTTACACACATTCCTTTCAAGGAGGAGATATAAATTATTATCTTTTTTTTTCAATGACTATTCAAATAACAACCATTTCACAAGTAAGTGTAAACCAACAAGATACTAATTTCTCCCAAAATAAAGCATATAACATTTTAGAATAATGAAACAACTTAAAAATAAAAGGGAGAGACACATTCCCATTTTAATTTATTTCACACTTTTTACTTCTTCAAAACAAGGAGATAGATTGGTAGATTCCCTTCACAATGCTAATATATTTTAAAATGCACATTCTCATATAATACTCTAAGAAGAGTTTACAAGATAGAAGGATTTCCAAGTAGTACAACAAACTTCCTCTCAAGCTTACGATTTACAATCATCCACTCAAATGGGAATAAAGGAATTTAAGCAAATTACAACAAGGCTATCAACGAGCCAAATTTCAAGTCTTCAATATGCATGCCCTCTTTACATTGGTAGCTCTAAAACTTGATTTCCTCAAACATCATAGTGGAATCACAAAACAAGGAAGGGGGAGTAGGCAACGCTCTCCGCCTAACCTTAAATCCATTAAGGGGAGAAGTCATCCCCTTAATGGCCCCTGATCCCCAACCAAAGAACCATGAGGGGCATTGAGAAACAATGAAAACTTCCAACAAAGTAGCTTCACAACAAACATGCATACAAGACATTCAACTCAACCAAGACAATATATCCAACAAATTTGCACATTCAAAAGAATACAAAAGTTTGAAGATCAAACCAAATAGAGCAAGGGTTATGGGAGACCACCTCCTTATCCCTCCTAAGTGAAGTGGGAGTCTTACCCTAAGCCTCTAAGTGCACAAAATAATCACACAAACTCCTTATCTCTCTCTTGCAAACATGCAACAAAACCATGCTTTCCTTTTCACTCCCCATAGGTAAGTCTCTCAAGCACACTCCCACCAATTGCATGTCTCACATAAAATCCATTTTCCCTCCCCAATGGTCCCATAAACCCTTCTCCCACACCCAACTAAGGCCTACTACACAACCAACACACAAACATCTTCACAAGACAAAACAAATAATTTTACAAACACAACATTGCATACAAATAAGCACAATATCATAATGACAAAAGTGGAGAGCCTACCTCTCCATCAAGTTCCAAGAGAAATTCCACAAGCCTCTTCCAATCCAAGAAAAGAAATTTCTAAGCACTCTCAAAAAGCTTCAATTCCAAAAGTCCACAAGAAGAGAAAAAACAAGTAACCCCCATTCCAACCAAAAAACACCAATAAATAGAAATGGAATGCGAGGATGATGAGGTGGCTCCATGTAGGATGCCACTTCATCATTCCTCCATCCCCACACTCAAGTCAACACACAAAGACCAAGAAAATCAATGCACATGCAAAGGACTATGACAACTCACATGGCCACATATGTGAAGTCATCCCCATGGGAGACCTCCAAACTAGACATGCAAAACACCACACTAAACAACATTACACAAGTTGTCAAATTTAGCCTCGTTTCTCAACGCCCGACATCCTTCTTTGGTTGGTCCCCTATCCCCTTTGATGTATGTGATAAAAATCCTGCACACAACAAAATACCTCTCTGGCCTTTCGGCCGTATTAACAACATCAAGAGAATATACATATAAAAATCAATATTCATCATTTGTCATTAGCAATTCTATTATCCATCAATATATATCAAATCCAACCCTAACATCCATGAGATTACAATTATACTCCAACATCCAAAAACATAACATGTCATTATAAAATCCACATCATGAAAATCAACATATATCGAACTATCTAACATCACTATCTAGCGCATCATAATAAAATGTAAACATCATAATGTCAATAATCCAAATATCAGTATAATCTATCATCTACTAATCGATGTATCAAAATCAAAATGTTTGAACATCAGTCTAATAGTATTAATATCAAGATGAAACAGTGTCGAAGAGGAGTGAGCACTACAAAATGTATGGTCTCTTTGAACATAAATACCTCGAATGTTATCTAGTGAATAAAATGCAAACATGATTGTAACACAAACAAAATTAAAGGAAATTACTCTTGATGAGAAAACTTAAAGATGAGGAAACTCCTAAATTGTAAATGATAATGGATGGTTTGATGATTGTTATAAGAGGGACAACACGGTGGGCTAACACAAAGAAATCTAATGAAAAATCTAAATCTTGAGACCTATGTGAATGATTGTTAAGAACTCAATCTTTCCTTCTTGTAGTCTTTTTCACATGTATTAGACTACGCTCGTATAAGTGATTGTGGTTGGCAAATTCACCTCGTTCACGGAGCGAATGTGCTCATGAGCTTTGGTTATCATTAACCCCTATTATTTACCAACCGATTAGAAGAATAAAATTTTATTTATGATATAGGTGCATAGCTATAGTTGGAATACATGGACTCCCTTCTTTTTATGGTTACACTTATGAATAAATGTATGAAATGTGTAGGGGCTAGCGAAACTTGCTCAATTGAGGAATCTAACTAATGTGTCTAATTGTGATCGTAGTGACAAATGGTTGTAGATACCTGATATGTGTACCATCCTACAAGAATTGTTATGCCACACTTAGGAGGGGTCAAACAAGGTAAAGTTTGTAAGGTTGCAGTGAATACTGGGTGCCGATGACACCTCAAGGATTAAGGGATAGTACTTTCATACTCCTAAGTAGTGAGTGAAGCCTCCTTATCAATAGTTCGTGGAATAAATATCCTTTAAAGGTTATGTGAACACACCTCGAACAATTGAGACACACACATGTTATTACAGGGGTTTTTCTTCGTTAATTGAGTTGTAGAATGACTTAGAATTTTATGCCAGAAAGGTAACATAAACCAAGTTTGGTCTTACCCCAAGAGGACTTCCTATATGAATCCTTGTGGTATATAAGTGATCCTCTTTTCAACCTTTGCACATGTTTTAGGCTTGTGCGAAGGATCTCTTAGGGACGATTATTTTGGTATCTTCGTGGCATTGGTGGAATTTTTCCTACTTGGTATGGGTATAATGTGCACTGTGAGTCGCATTAGATGGGCTTACAGACTTGGACCCGACCTTTGTGTTGTGAATCAAATTTGACTTTTTGATTTGAAAGGGGTAACATGAACAAATTATGGGATGTAATACATGATTAAACCCTAGAGCAAAATGAACCTCCTCTGTTGTGTGGTATTGAGATCCATGATGGATGTAATCGTGTTTTCACATGTATATTACTCCTGAACTAATAACATGTGATACATACAAAAGTATGATGGTAAACCTTGGGTATGTTGATTTATTGCAAAGGAAAGTGTTAGTGTTATTTGTGTCCAGTGAGTTGGGCTAATGTCTTTAGTGTTGCATTTATTAATGATAAATTTTTTTGTTAGTTTTTTGGTTACTTTTTGGGTGGTAGAATTCCGAGCACTACACTTTGCACCAGGATTTCCTTCAATTCCCAGAATATCTGGTGGTCTCCCATTATCATGGAAAGATAGTATCCCACTTAATGAAACTCCAGGCATTAAAGCTCTCCATTTATCTCGAAAAGGGATCCACATTATTCAATATTTGGTTTCCCATAGAGACTGGATTTCATGGACTGAACTCAAGATGAGATTCAATATTGCCAATTTAGACCTTTTGTTTTTCCGTAGAATTCAAAATTTAACACTAGATGTCATGCTTCAAAAACTGGGACTTAAACCTCTAGATGCGTGATGGCGAGATTGGTAGTAGAATCATAGCATAACCTTTCTTCACTATAATGCCAACATAATTTACTAGGTTTTGAGCCCTATTTCACCTGCCATTTCCAAACTCAACATTCGTTGGGGTCTACAATCTGCCCCAACTACTTGGCTTCATCGGCTTTCCCGTGCTTGGAACCTAAAGTCAACCATTTTTTATGGTGCCTTATTTTTTATGGAACCTAAAGTCTTCCTGTTGACGAGCTACTTAGTTACATTGGACTTCCCAATCCTAAATGCCCCTTTTATTCTCAAACTGAATCTTTTAAGCATTTTTTTGGTCCTGTCCTCGTGCTCAAGCCATTTGGTCTTGGATTCATACGCTATTTCAACCCTACCACCTTGAATTCTTTCATTGGCATATGAAATTGTTTGACGACTTCAGTTCTTGGCCAACTTATATTGATAATCTGTGGCATGTGTTTTGAGCCTCTATTTTCTTTCAGATTTGGAAAGCTTGTAATTTTGCTATATTCCAGAGTGATCATTCTGTTGTTTTGTTTTCCACTAATAACAAAGTGGCTATTTTGTCTTCTACTCACATATAAATTCAAGCTCAAGCTGAAAAAGTTTCTCTAGAGTTTGCCCACATGCAGGAATTGCTTGCACACTGGGGGAGTGCTCCTTGCACGATGAGTCAGGTCCCTTTTGACCTTTTACTACCTCCACCTCGGCCATCTCTGCCACGTCGACCACCTCCGCAAAGACTGCGTTGTAGAAGTCACTCCTGTAGTCACTGCTCCGCCTCTCCTCAGGGTCGCCCTTCAGCTTCGTCCTCTTCAAGGCTGGGCTGGAGTCCTCCTTTGCGGGGGAAGACAGTGACATGTTCTCCATGGTGGGCCTCTTCTCCGCATGGAGTTTAAACTTTTGCTAGCTCTCCGCCCTTGGTTAGGGAATTATTGTACCTCTGCAAATGCAAATGCATGATCAGGATTGCTGGGAGGCAGATCCTCCTTTAACTGAGCCAAGTGAAGCTTCCATCCCTCCTCAGGATGATCCTCCTCCTCCTCCTGGAGCGACAACGCGTGCTTAAAGTGTTCTGGTTTTATGTAGTTCCTGTGTTTGCCCTCGCGGCGTTCTTTGTTGGCCCTTTGGGCATTTTGTGTTGCCCTCGTGACTTTTTGTGGGACCGTGAGTATTCCAGTCACCCATGCTCTTATAACTCTCATATATATTTTTTTTAATATAATAGGTAGTTCCAAAAATAAAATCTTATAAAATACTTCGAAAATAAAATAAAAATCTTATAAAATAGTTTTATTTTAAGACAACAATGATACAATTTCATAGAAACCATTTTGCCAAAATTATACTTAAGGAAGAGTCCCCATGGAACCCCTTACGAGCGCACGGTAAATCTATTAACCACGAAATTGTTGCAACTATGTACTCTTAATTATGGGAATGCTAAATGCTGAAAAAAAAAACGCTAGTAACGCAGCCTCTCCCGATCTACACATTCCCTGCTAGGGCATACTAAGGGGAAAACCAGGTAGATCGGACGGCTGTCGCAATATGCAAATCTGCTCGAGTTTTAAGCCAATTCGTTTGGAAAGATCACAGAATTAGATCAGAACGAGATTTACAGAGACAAATGGCGGGGTAATCGTCGTAAACTGTGCAAAATCCTTTTAGAAGCTGCGCGCAAAATTTCAAATACTAGAAAATGCAAAATTTCACGGTAAATTTTATACATCTGAGTATTTTCGAAGAATAATTTAGATTCAAATCGTTTATTTTAGAGAAACATGTTTTTTATACGGTAATCAGGGTTAGCGTTGGTTTCAATGAGGAGTTCGCTCATTAGGAGCAATTTGTGCTGAAAACTAGGGTTTGGGCGAAGTCTTGTTTACGTTTGGGGCTGAATTTTCTGTCTAAAGCTCAAAAAATGAGTTTTCTAGGAGAAAGACCGCATTTGCCTTTTCTTGCGGCAAAACCTTAAAATTTTTAATTTTCAACTGTTAAAATAGCTGAATTCAGCAAATTCACGCTGGAAGATATAAAAATTAATAATTGGAACTCAAATTCTGCAGGCATTCGAGGGCATCTAGGATTAATTGTCAAGCAATTGGTGAAGAACGTACACTGTTGAGTTACGGCCATCAGTTGTATCAATTTTGCATATCAACCAGTTTTCGCTCAAAGAGAATTGAATATCTGTCATTTTTCAAATGGTGGAAACATTGAGCAATCGACATCAAAGCCATTGAGCTTCGAGCTGCTGCATCGAAACCCTACTTTTTCACGACAGAAAGTGCTAAGTATTTGGGGTTTTAAGGGTTATATATAAGTCAGGCAGTTGGCAGAAAATAGGATTCCAGACCTCTTGTAATGCGGAAAGGACAGTGTATGATGTTAATTTTCGAGACTTTTTAAGAAATGAACCAGAATCATAGCAGGAGATTGTTTGATGCAAGCACCGGAATCGACTCTACAAATTCTTTGAGAAAAATATGCGAGGCTAGGACCGCCGATTGCCATTTGAGCAGGTTACTAACATATTGTTCTTAGCTGCTTTTGCTGTTCCATAGTATTCCATCCAATTTGTTGACTGGATAGAGTCACGTCTCAACAGGATCAGAAATTGAATTTCAAAACGGGAAGGAAGGACAGCAAGCTTTTGGGCTGCTTGAAAGGCCTTGCTATATATATTTCTGGGTCATCTCGTAAAAGATTTAACGCCATGTTCTATGGGACGATTGTTTGGGATCCATGGTTGATAGTCTCTCAGATTATCTGTCTGCAATGCCTCTATTATCTCAGCCTTGGGCTGTTTATGTGGATTCTTGTGGGATCAAGGGTTCCGAGATTGACGGTTATTTATTTCTTCGATTACTCAGTCGTATCAACCTCGACTGTCACTGGATGGTGCATAATGGGTGCTTTCTTTCTCAATGCTCTTGCAGGGTGAGTATTATTTAAAATGCTCTATATTTAGTTTTTCTGTAGTTGTTTAGTGGAGAAGGAAGCGTTTTGCAAGTTTTAAATTCTCTAGTCTGGATTACTGTAGAGAAATAGTTTGCTGGTCTGTGAAAATGTAGCATTTGTTTGGGACAGAATAGGAAAAATGACATTTATGAGCCTGGCACAGCTAGCCAGATTTCAGGTCTCACACATACTTAATTAAGAACATTTTACTAAGACTGCCAGGGTATGGGTACGGGTACGAAACACAGAAATGCCAATTTTTTAAAAACCCTCGGGTACCAAATGTTGCGGTACGTTTTATACAATATATTATTAAAAATAAAAAATAAAATATATAAAAAACTAAAAAATGCATAGTTATTAATATTCATAGAATCATATGTATTCATAATTTCATGGAAAACAGACTTCAAATACTTGGTATTCATTTATAGGATAACATTAGGATTCAACTACTTCAAATATCAGAAATAAAAGTTTATCCAGTTTCAAAATACATACAGTTAAATGCGAAAGTAAAATTGAAAATGTATTCATCTGACACATTTATAATTCTTCTCATCACAGTCTCTCCCCACAGAATTTGCTACAAGTGTAGCTGCACCCAAACTATGACTGGGTTAAAAAGATTTTCAATGAGGTTGATCCCGTCCATCCAATGCTTTACACAGAGGCGTGATTTTTTCATAAACCAAGGACCACATTTAAATATCACATCCTTATCTGCTCTGCGTCATGATGATATATACTGCCCCATGGGTTTACAGTTCACGTATACCCACTCTTTGACTATGTTGGGTCCAAGGTAAGACCTCAGAAACCTGCATATCAGCACCATTTCTTTCACATAACATGGCCTTTGTTCCACTTCTTCTATGGGGCAGTGAGCATTTGGAGGTGATTCTATTTTGTTGGGAATTTCTGATAAATTTTAAAAAAATAAAAAATAAAGAATTATTGAAAATAAATAAAATATTCAGGCTGGATGCAGGTCCTGGGTACACCCTGAAAATGTACCTGCAGCGTTTCCGTACCCGTACCTGTACTGAGTACGTTTCCGACCTGATTCGGGGGGATCCTAGATGTTTCCCTGCAGTCTTGCATTTTACAAATCTTAGGAAGCACTTGACATCATCGACAAGGCTGCCCTACATATATGTGTGCATACTTTGCCCCTCCAAAGTGAGAAAAATAAAACCATTTCTGAACCCTAAATAGAATGTGAGCACAAAGATGCTTAAGATGGCCTATTAAACTCATCACATTAAAATCTGTCCTTGAAAGTGCATGTAAAATATTTTTGATCCATCAAGGAAATAAAACTGTCACTTAGTAAAAAAACTGGAAAATGACCTGTTGCACAAATAAACTGAGAGATGTTAGTTCTAGCATAAGTCTGAATACTTCATCTTTTGTTTGCTCTTTCTAATTATGTGCCGTTGCTATTGAGTACGCCTTTTAGTTTCATTTGTAACTTGATGTTGCTTTTATTTGGCAAAACTTATGAAAAATACGATGGAAATTTTCATTGTTAGTGCAATGTGCTTGAAGTCTCAATTATTGGTGGGGGTTTAAATGTACTTTTGATATCTTTTTTAGATATCCTGCCACGTGGTTTTTGGAATTTAGAAGGTTCTGTAGGTTCATTTTCAATTTGATGCTGATCAAATAGTCTAGGCTAACTTTTGGGTTTATGTGTTCATATCTAGATACTGCTACAATTGAATGACTATGAAATACGGTGGTACAAATCTGAGCTGTATCGAACAAATATTGAAAAAAAGAGATAGAAGTCAACCAATAATAAAGAGAAGCAAAACACATATCATCTGAAATATCATTTATCCTTGTATCCATATTCGGAGGGATTTTCGTTTCAAATTTCTTTCTTCTGTTGCTAGTTAAAAGGCAGGCTGATATTAGTGGGTGTACTGATACTTTAGAGAGCCATCTTACCCTTTAGGAGAGAGGGCAATAGAGAGCTGACATCATCTGCCAACTACAAAATGTTTTGTGGAAGAGAATCTCTTGTTAGATGAACAACGTTGGACCTACACAAGAAAAAACTGGACGGAGTACTCTGCATTGTGACACCCCCAGAAGTGTGTGATATTCTGTTTGGTTAACTTTTGATGTGAGAATGATGTGATGTCTATCAAACCAATTCTCATACAGTCATCATCACCCTAGATGATTAGTCTCACAGAATACAAAATATGGCCCCTTCTCAGAAAATCTTTGTTTGGTGCGAAGAAGCTTGTACTTTATATCATTTCCAAGATGCAGATATGGTTTCTGTGTCGCAGAATGAGCACTAGTTTCAGAACCAATGGTTGTGCAAATTATAGGAATTTAGAAGAATCTTGTTCAATTCAGAAAAATTGTCGTCAAAGGATTTTGAGGAAAAGAAAGATGCAACCAAGCTATGTAGAAGCTCCATGAAGAATTGGCTGCTAAGGAAGAAATATTGGTTGATCTGCATATGGAAGAGGAAGAGTTGCAGACAAAAGGGTCTATAACAAAATATGCCCAGACAGAAACATATGAGAGAATGGTGAGCCCTTATGATTTCGAGCACTCTGATTATCCATCAAAGTCATTTGGCAGTTTTGGAAAAAACACACCAAAGGATTTGGTTTCAAGGAGGTGATGAAAACAGGATACACTGGTCAAAGTATTGGCAAACATTGATAAGAAATATGAAAACCTCTTTAGACAAACACGAGGACCAAGAGTTTTGGTCATGATACACAGGGTATACGAGTATCTTCTCAACCCACCACAGGTGCATGTTGATTTGCTGGAATTCCTACTCTTAAATTTTCAGAATTAGTTAAAGCGAATTTAGGATGGATTATCCTTCATAAGTGGAAGAGAATCACGTAATGCACTAAGAAGTCAGAACTTATAATGTTCTGCAATGTACCCTTTTCAGAATTAATTAATTTTGAATATCTAAAGCCCATTTTTATTATTTTCCGTAGGCTAAGAGGAAAATAAATTAATGTAAGTGGTCCAAAGATATTTCTATATTTTAATTGGAGAAAGGACACTTAAAATATATTTTAATCCAAAAAGCAGAAATAGAATAAAATAATAATAGAATGGTGTACTTCTATTATTAGGTGCCGAGTTGGATAATAATTAAAGAAAAGTGTCTATAATGGGGGCGCCAAAGATAGAAAGGGGCTGCGTGAGAAAACGAATCCTATTTTTAGGATGAAGTGGAGTTTGAGCTTTTTAATATCGCATATTCCTAATTTTAGAATGGGGTGCCAACTCGAGGGGAATAAAGTATTATTTTATTGGTTTATGGCGGCATGCATATATTTCCAGAAGGGGCCCCCACTTTGGAAGAGGATGGGAGGTTATGAAGGCAGATTTGGGGTTTATTGTTGAGGCATCTTGGAAAATTATCAACTACGTATTTGTCTGCAAGAAGCTTCTGCTTCTGCATTTGTAACAGAGGATGAAAACCCTCCTTTACACAGATTTGAGGATGAAATCCCTCACATCTCAGCTGGGTAATCCCATTCAGGGGTTGCAAGGACAATTTATGGCACAAGTGTTCCGCCAGTTCAACTCTAAACAATTGTATCTAGACTTTGATATTTTTATTATAGCCGGTTCATAATTAATAAATAAAGGACTGTTTTGACGCATTATGGTTTGCTGTTTTTATATCAAAAAATTAGATTATCGGTGTTGTTATAAAAGTTAGTTCTTATACTACTACCCTAGGGTTCGATAAAATATCCAGGTTTGTTAGAAAGTTTTCTTTTTAGGGATATTACAGTTTTATCGGAGCGAATTTCCTCCCAACTTGTGGAAGGGAATTAAAAAACAGGAAAATAAATTATTTGTAGCTTTGATCTTCGTGCAGGGTAGTGATAGAGAAGTCAGGGACCCACAAAGGGAGAAAAAGAAATCTACAGAACAACCAAAAGTCATGGGTAATAGGGACCCATATGATGTATGTTTTGATAGGCTTGTGCAGGGACAAGAATGGTTAGCTGACATGATGGCTCAATTAGTCCCTACCATGCAGAACACGAATGTGCAAAGGGCTCCAAACAGTGAGGGAAACTCTTCAGGAGTGAATCATAACCAACACACTTAGAGAACAGGCATTGGTTCTATTGCCAGGCCCTTCCATCCTAATTTCCTTCGCAGAGAGGAAGCGGTTCGAGAGGTAGAAACTCAACTTTCTATAGCGGATGATATTGCTGCTAGTTATGAGGAGTACAAGGTACTTCCAGGTGAGATTAGATAGGCTATATCGCTCACTAATTTCATCAATTTGAAGAAAAATAGGAGTGGACCAAGAGCTGATCTTAGACCACAAACCGAACAGAGAGACTTGTAACAGGCATTATGAAAGTTGTCACTCCCTACTTTTAACGGTTCTAGTAGGAGTACAACTCGTGCATGGATATAAAAGTTGGATTCCTTCTTATCACTCAGGCCAATGATGGAAGAGGAAGCCATCAAATTTGCAACCCTTCCTCTGAAAGGTATATAGCACATGAGTGGTGGTACCATGGGTTAATCACACAAGGACACAATCTCGTCCAGTTATACGGTGACTTCAGTGACAAGTTGATAGAGAGATTTGATAAAGTGAATTTACAAATTCATTTTCGGTTATTAGCCCAACTCAAACAACTACATTCGGTAAGTGACTATGTAGCTGAATTTTAGAAGTTTTATGTGATGGTTCTTGATGTGATAGAGAGGAGATTGGTTGTTTTGTTTATGGAAGGTTTAACTGAATCTTTTGGGGGATTAGTGAAAGCTTTCAACCTTACTTCTCTACAAGGAGCCATCAAAAAGGTTTTGGATTTGGAAACCTCAACCTCTAAGCCTCTAAAGGGAGATATCAGCCAATAGGACAACTTACAACATAACCAAAACCAACATCTTATGGACAACAAAAAAAGCCATTTCAGCCGGGTGGTTTTCAACAAAAGGAGCTACCTAAATCCAGCAAGGAGATAGAAACAAGAAATGAACTTAAAAGGAAGAAATTGTGTTTCACTTGCAGAGTTCCATAGGGACCAGGTCATAGATGTCTTCCCAAGGGACAAATACATTACATAGAGGTAATATCAGATGATGAAGCGGAAGAAGAGGAACCGGAAGTGGACAAAGAAAAAGAAGAACCGGTGGCTGAAAATAAAGGTGAAGAAAAGACTCTAGATGGTACTCTTGCTACACTTTCAGGTGCTCCCAGGTATCATCCTTTTAGAGTTCTTGGAGTACTACATAGGCATAAGGTAACTATTCTGTTTGATAGTGGGACAACCCACAACTTTATTGATGAGAGTGTGGTAGCTCAAAGAGGTTTTGAAAACAAAGGAATTCTGTTAGGAAATAATATGGTTAATGCTCACTATGGGTTAATGTAATGTGAATAATTACGTGAGTAATAATTCACTAGTAAAGATATATGAGGTTAGTAGTTAGATGTTTGTTGTGAGATCTCACGTATATATTTAAGATATATTTGTTAGTGGGTTGTACTCACTCCACATAAATAGGTTTAGGAAGATTTGATAGTTAATTAGTTTCCTATAATTTAGGGAAACTATAACCTATATATAAGGCTATTGTATTGTGTGAAAGACAATGAGATTGCAGCATATGGAATGAAAGATATTCTTATTGTATACAAATCTGGTTCTACCTCTTTCTTTGGTATCAGAGTGAGTATGAAGAATTAAAATTTTAGGGGCAATTTTTATCCTTTGCCCCTGTAGATGAGAAGGAATATTTGTTGAATAATTTGTAGCATAGTTTAAACCAATTTAGCATTTTTAAAGGTTTTCTATATGCATATTTGTCTTAATTAGCGCATTCCCTTGCAACTATTCAGCGCACAAGTCTGTCATTCCATTTGAGGCACTTCAACTCTACATCCTATAGTGTATTATTTTCATTCATAAATTTGTAGGATTGGAAGTGTTCATTGCATCAAACTTCTCATGCGTAGATCTTTGGGTATTATTGGATGATGCCAAATTCAAAGAGAATGCAAATAGTTTTCCCTGAGAGTGCTTCATCTACACCTGTGTTACATTGAAATTATTCATATCCACAAGCTTGCCCATACTTCTGTCATTTATCAGATCTGATTATTGGTGAGATCGACCCAATTTGTGTAGCGTTTGGCACTTGTTCTGAGCTCTTGGGGTAAGGTGACTCTTCAAGGGAATCCTCGTGGCTTTCACTATAAGTTCGTGTACTTTCATTGCTGCAACTACATTCCTACGCTGGTCAAAGATCCATAAAGTCCAACATGCAGTGTTTTAAAGTCATTCTACTTGTATGATGCCATGAGTTAGTGCAATATTTTGTTCTGTACATTGCAGTACAGTCGGCTCTCCTCACACATGCGATCCATGCAATTCTGCCCAAGGTCAGACGATCAATGTCATACTTTAGATGCATTCGAAGTGATTTGGTAGTAGTCGTTTATTTTGTTATATTTCTATTCTAGGTATATTTCATATACCTTTGGTAAAAGTGCTTTATTAAAGTATCAATTCAGTTTAGGGGTAAAATCAAGTTGTTTGTATGTCATTAATATTAGAGTCAAAATACCCTTTTTGTATCTTAGAAACGTAGTATTTACATTATTATGTATAATTGTTGTTTTATTATGTCTGTTTTGGTAAAATCAAAGTTGTCATTTGTGTCATTGAGACATTATCAAGTATTGTCAAGTGTCAACTATTGTAAAAATAAAAAAAATATTTTACCCAGACGCATTTTCGCTTACGCGACGTCCGAGTCAAAAATTGAGGGGGGCAACTCAAAATGAGCCTCAAAGTTAAATTTGTTGAGTAACTAAGTAGCGACACTGGAGGATGGAGATTGGAGGTCAATCAATGACCTGTCGTTAGTTGCCAATGATGGGGTTGCATATCAGTCATGGTGGCACATTTTTGTGGTGTATGTGTTTTTTAGTTGTGTAGTGTGTGTACGCCGGAAAAGCGACAGGCGAGCGTGAGAATCTACAAGTGACTCTTCCGCGTACCCGACCTCTCGAGGTCGTGCCGAGACAGCCGGTGGGGGTAGAATATGCAGACAAACTAGTTAGGCAGTCTAATGTCTTCGACACGCACTAGTGGTATTTGCGAATCTAAGGCAAAGAAGGCCCTTCTAACTTGGACTGGTGTGATAGATCGGTCAACGAGGATGACTGCTCGAAGGCTCCAATCAATATCGAGCTCTGGCGTGATTCGATCTATGGGTTGCGGAATACGTGGAAAATGACCTGGGATTGTTTCGTGTATATCTCCTGATAAGGTCATATGGCGGATATAGTTGATTCTATGGACGATTTTCTGGCCTAGTCCAGAATTCCCTAGCTTCGTTAGCCGCTATATCTAGTAAGGACAGTTGTTCGATGATGATAGGTGGAAGTGGAGTGGACCGAAATACAAGTGTGCGTAGGCCAGTATCTATATCGGATTGACCTGTGGACTCGTTGGGCTGTGGGGTTTGTGGATCACAACCGTATACTCTCTGTTGTTGTGGTCCTGTTATGGTCATACGCGAGATCAAGTTCTAATCCCTAGTATCCAGTAATCGTATGCTTTCTCAGCTTCTATGTTTAGAACCAATAGTTGTGCGATCTTCTCAGAATACCTTACAGGCGTTCTCGCGACTTGGATTCTCAAGTTGGTATCTATATCTACTAGGGTGTCTCCAGCGTCTGGCTGTGGAACTAGAGGATCACACCCGAATGTTTGTTCTCTTTCGAGCCCTTCTACAGTCATGTGGATATTTTCTAGGGTAATCTGTAGTTTGGCTGACTTGACCAAAACGCATGTGCTTGGTCGTCTTCTATGTTTAATCCTCTTAACTGTGAACTGATCAGTTGGGGATCTATGGTTGTTCGGAATACTTGTATCCTGAGATTTTGGTCTATGTCAACTATTGCTGTGACTAGGTTTGGTTGAGGCACGATTGGCTCAAATATATATTCCCTGGGCTCTTGAGGTCCCGTGATTGTCATACAAAACGAAATGTAATCTAACTGTAATGAAATAAATTTTAACTATGTGAAATAAACCTAACATATATAACCTTTATCTTTCTAAGAAATATTCTAACAATTCTAAGGAAAACAAACTATTTTAAGCGTATCTAGAAATAATAATTAAACAATAACTTAAAACAGACAAGATAACCGAGTGTGGTTGTTTGCCTGTGCAATTTGTAGAATTATTTTAAATAAATAAGATAGCCTGTCTAATCTACCTGCAGGATTCTCGATCCTACCTCAGAAGTGAGGAGTGAATCATAGTTTCTCAGAAACTATCAATCCCCACAGCTTCCCTGGCAATATCGAGAATAGAATGAAATGAAATAAAGCGATTAACTACTCTATTTGATATAAATCTGACTAGAACTTTGAAATTTAAAACCTGGACTTCGCAGAACAGTGGCGAATCCGATGGTGTATGTGATCTCGTCCCCTCAGTATGATCTTCTCGTTCTTTCGTGTTCACTTGGATCCAGAAAAGCGTGTAATGCTAGCAGCGATAGGAGTAGATATTGGGACAAGGACAGCTCTGAATGCAGACCGAGAATGCGAGTAGGAGAGGGATAGCGCAAGAGTACAGAGCTTGGCTTATGCGATTCCTAGCGGGATTTTACTGCGAGTCATGCAACGTGAAGCGACCAGAACCTTTGACTATCCTATACGAAGAGCAAAACCTGCAACTTTAATGGCCTCCAAAGCTATTCCGTTCAAAACAAAGACACTGCTTGCACAAGTTGGATATGTGGCTTACTAACAACTGAATAAAGCTAACCAGGTATACAATGAATTGAACTAAGAACTCTAAGTCACAGTAAATACAAATCTACAGCAAAAGGAATTCAGAGGCAAGCTTCTAATTGGATAAAGCAACAACACTGCCTGCACAAGATGGGTCTGTGGCTTACCAACAGCTGAGCAATACTAAACCAAGTGTGAAGTAAACTATGCTATCAATCCTAAGCAAGCTAACCAAAACACTAAAACAGAAGACTTCAACAAGGAAAAATGGTGGCCAAAACTCCAGCTCAAATTCTTCACAAAACTCAGCCCAAATTCAGACCAAAATCAGACCAAAAATCAGAAGCCATTTACATGTACACAAACCATGCACTTATAGGAATTCCAACACTCCAAAACCAAAATCAAATTGAACTCCTAAACAATAAACAAAGGAAAAACACTGTTCCAGGGGACCAAAAACATTAATGCATGCTCAAGTCGGCAAAGAAAAGCTGGTGAAACGTGATATTTCACGCGGGTCGCGCCAAAAGGGCGTTCTGGAAAACGCGCCCAGGACCGCCGCCCTGCTCAGGGCGGCGGTTTCGTCACTGAAGATCAAAAGGGGCAAGAAAAGAGGGAAAAAGGGGAAAACAAAGGATACGGGGGCTAAGTGGGGTATGCGGGATGTTAACGCATATCCGAAGAGCTCTTTCTGGATCCCGAACACCTTGCGAGGAGACCTGTATCATCATTGGGGCATTTATTACACCGTTCCGCAGCACAGTACCTTACCAATTTTGGGTACGTACATATTTGAAAACCATGGAAGGAGAGAGCCTTTCTTTTGATCAAGATCATGAGAAATTTCACATTATGGGGGAACATGAAACTAATGTTCCATTTCCATTTTGTACCAAAATAGATAAATTGAAGGGAAGCTTCCAGTTGTAGTGGAAATTTCCTATGTTGTTTGATATCGAGTGAAAGCGATCAACATTAGTTAAAATTAAGAACATTTAATTATTATAAGATATAATGTGAAATCTATTCTACTATTAGTAGTCATGTTCAGATTGGTATAATTGAGGGTTTTTTACCATGTACTGCCCTTATCTAAAATTTTTATAGAGAACAAAAGCATGAGAGTAAGATAGTTCATGGATCTTGAGAAGGTTTGTGGGAGATGTGGAAAATCACATGAGGTGAATAGTTGATGTGGTATGTTCACGTCAAGGTTTGTGGTAAACCTATTCAAAACAATGGAAGGGGAGAGACTTTATTTTATATCAAAGTCATGAGTCACATAATTGGACATTCCACAGGGGTGATCATATTGCAGATGCATTTGTTAATGTTTTTCTACCATGCTCACACTAAGGGGGAATGTGAGGAATATTTTTTTAGTTCTCACATGATAAATATACTATTATTAGTGACATTTTTTAAGGGTTTATATTTGTGAGAACACTTGTAGGATAGCATGCTATCAAAATTTGTGGAGTTTTTTCTCCTTGAATGTAGGAGAAACTCCTAATATATAAATGTATTATTTTTCCATATGAGTTAATAAGTATAATATTATTAGTGTGATAATCTCATACCATTTCACATGTGTTTAATTTGAATGATTTCCCACTCAACTAATCCTAAGTTTAATAAGGTAACTTGTGCATTTGAAAAAATTACCATTGAAAATACAAGGGATAAGTTTATATACAATGGGACATAGTCATCGAGTTAATATGTCATGGGCCCCATAAGCCCATCTAAGATTTAGATAGAACCATGTCTAAAAAAAGAGATGGTTTGTAGAGAGTATAAAAATGTGATGTATATAAGGTACACTAATTCATGAAATGTTGAGCTCAAAATACATTCATGGCCTATTGAACTAGGATTTATGATAGATCAAGATGATTTATATTTATTTAATAATTATATAAATGGAATAAGTCAGGATAAATGGCAAAGTAATGTTTCCAAGTACAATAGGACCAAATTTTTGGTACTATAAAAGGGAGTAACTAATTTAGTTAGTAATTGATCCATGTGCATTAGATTCACATGTTCGAATCAAGAAAATCATTAGTTGCTTCTTTGAGAAAGAAATATGATATTTATTCTAAAAGCTTAAGAAACTTTACCCTTTTATATCAGTAAAAACTTTTCATAGTAGGTCACTCACGCTTTGATTAATCATCATAAAGATATTCATTACAACTTTTTTTTGTAAGGATAAAGGATTTTTTCCTGGGACCCTACCTAGTTACAAACATTTAATAGCTAGGATATACAATAATTACCATAAGAGGTCAAAAAAATACTGAAATAACCACTCCGTCAACTGACAACAGAAAATAACAGAAACACAACAAAAAATCAACAAAAATCCAGCTTAGTAATGCAACAATAACACACAAAAGACCCAAAAGAGACTCCAAGAGACTGAAACCAAAACAAAGATACTTTATGATCTTGTAAAAGTTCTTCTTGACATTTTACAACCCTATTTTGATGTCTCAGAGTCTCCTTCCCTTTAATTTTCTCTAACTAGTAGTTAATGAGAGAGAGAAACTCAATGTTATTCTCGAGGATGGAAAGGACATCATGATGCTTAGCTCTTATTTTATTCAATACAATATTACTATTACATGATAGAAAAAATAACCTACCTTCATAAATTTTAGATAAAACATTAACATTAATAGGGTTTTAGTTCCTTTCTTATCTTCAAAGCCAAGTTTTCAAGAAAGCAGGAATATATTAATTTTTATTTAATATTCTCATGAAATAACATTGAATATTTTAACTATTTATTTTATAAGTGAATGTATATCTCATTTAATTCCATGAGAATAGGATAAGATGCCAACACTGGAAAAAGTCAATAGCGTAGAATATTTGATGTTGAGTTTGCAATTCACATTAGAGTAGGTTCAAGATAGTAATTGTGGGAAAGTAAATAAAGGCATGGAAATTATATATAATTTTCTCATAATGGCCAAAAAATATGGTCTTTGAATAACATAGTCTAGTAGGTCTATTATTTGTTGTTCACTTATATTTTTGGTGGAAAATATTCACAATTTTTTTTTTTGAAATTGCATGTATGTTCTAAATTATGTTTCTTAACATTTATTTTAATAATGTCCACTTCTGCCTCCCATATTATGGGTCCTATTTCTCCATGCCATCATAATTAGTTAGTTTTATTCCATTTTTTGTTACCTTAGCAAATATAATTTGCATTGAAAATTAAATCTTTGTGAATATTTTGAATAATAAGTTGTGGATATTTTTAAAAAATTTCCCCTTTAGACTATGAATGTGGATATTGGTGTGTTTGGGCTTTATTATCTCACTAATTCCCTTTATTTTCTATATTTTCACCAATTTCCCCCAAAAATTAATTTTAATGTAATTTTACACAAATTTCCCAAATTTTACACTAATTTCCTTTATTTCCATAATTTTACACTAATATCCCTTATTCTCTTTATTTCAATAACATGTTACTATTTTACATTTTTCTTTAAAAAACATATATTGGAACATATTAAATAATATTTATATGGAGGACATTTGAGTGAAATTTTTTTACTTACAAATATCCAAAAATAATTACACTATGGTAGAAGACTCGAAGACCTTTCTCTCACCTATTTGAACATGTAAAACAAACTCTGTTTGAGCAAGATACCATCTACAAAAGTTCTTGATAAAAAATAAGGGTAACAAACCAATTGGAATGTAACACATGGCCATGAAAAAATAATTAAAAATGGTAAAATGGTGCTCTTTTTTTTCCTCTATGATTTTACACTCAAGTTCGAATATGTGGGCCCCACTATTTGCTAGTTGGGGTCCCTCAACAAGGGTCGACATGCTCATTTTGTGGAGGGGTGCCTTTGTCTCAGTATATTAATATTACCATTATCAAGTTTATTAATTTAAAAGACACATACTATATTTTTTATGGTACATATGGGACTAATATTCCCATTATGTAATTATTTAAATTACCATTTAATTACCACTACCGACGAAATCTAAGGTTGGCGTATTATCCCTACCAACTTTGGAGCTAACAATTTTTACTAATCCCACCATATTAAGTTTGGTATAACATCCATTTAGATCCCACATAACAAACCTTATAACCTTATCACAACCAACCAAACAACGTGTTTATGCCTTATCTCATGGGGACCATGTAAACAAAGAAAAATGTGATGCATGGCCTAAGCCACGTGAAAAATAGGTAGTGAAAGGCTTATTAAAGTCTTATGTTTTCTCACTCCCACAAAATGTGGGATATTAATCCCATATAAGCTAAATTTTAGGTAGTATGTGGTTGGCGAGGCTCAAACCCACAACCACATTCATGAAAAAATATGCTTGGCCATTGATCCATAAGACTGGCTCAAAACTATAAATATGCAAATTGGATCTTATAAAAGTTCACTATTATGAGTGTGTTTTTTATAACAGAGTAGTTTTAAAGAATTGGATTTATTAGCAGCTTTTGGGTATATTTAGATCTTAGTGTAGACTTGATAGTTGTCATAATTTTCATAATTCTAAGATGCTCTCGGTTCATCCATAATTTTCACAATTTAGAGTACTTTTTATGTCTTTTTGAAGTGGGAAATTTTCTTGTTGACAAAAAACTAAGGAAAGAGACTATGCAAGTGATTTGGAAAAGTGTAGGATGAACATTGAGCATTGTCAGAGTCTTCTAAAGGTCTGAGGGAAAATTTTTGTAGGTTTTGGTTCCATATTTGTTTATTGTAAGTTTGATTCTATATGTAATTTTGACATATTTTAATGCATTGATTCTAATCAACCTGGAGACGTAGGGATTTTCAAAACTCTGTAAACAATTATGGTGTCATATTTATCTAATTCTTACATTATGATTTTATGATATATTTTCTACATAATTAAATTAGATTTTTATTCAGATAAGTAATTTTATAATCAGTTGTGACATTTACGAGGTAAAATTGAAATTTGGATGGTTTGATTGAACTATGAATTAATTTAATTTTTCAGAATCTTTAATTAGTTTAGGATTAGTTTAGTGACTAACTTGTTAAAATTTATATTTTAATAAATTATTGATTTATACAAGTCACAAAAAATAGTGACTAATCGATTGTGTTGTAAACTATCAAAATAATGGGGGTCTATTTTCATTAACAGATCAATATTCGGGTATCATATCCTGTTGAATTCAGTGGTTTGATTTAATTTTGCATTTGATATCAGTTTGTTTTTCGAACTCCAACATATTTACATACATTATTAGCTTGATATTATATTTGTGTGTGTGCATTTTTTAGGAAGTTTAGGTTGTTTGCAAGTAGCTTCTGCTTCTGCATCTGTAACAAAGGACAAAAAACCTTCTTTACACACAGATTTGAGGACGGAATCCCTCACATTTCAGCTGGGTAATCCCATTTAGGGGTTACAGGGACAATTCAGGGCACACATGTTCCACCAGTTCAGCTCCAAACAATTGTATCTAGACTCTGGTATTTTTGTTGTAGCCGATTTGTAATTAATAAATAAAGGACTGTTTTGACGCATTATGGTTTGCTGTTTTTTATATCAAAAAATCAGATTATCTTTTTTTTAATTTTTATTATTGGTAAATAGTTTTTTGAAAGGGACCATACCCTTGTACAAAAAGGCTCCAAAGCCAGATTTAACCATATCAACATTAACAAAAAAAAATCAAAATCCAGATATTACCAATAAGTCCAATGACAGAAAACAACCTGCCAAGAACAAAACTTGCAACTAGCAATCCGACAGCTGAAAAATAGCTAATCACCAGCAACTAAACAATAGAACAACTGCCCAACAACTGCAAAACAGGCCAATAACCCAAATATAACGATGAGAGCTAACAAGAGGGCAAGATTCATGCCTTGTCCGAGACGATGGGGGATTTAGGTTTGGCTTATCCCTTCATTTTCCTATCCACAACTGTCCATTCTTCGTTTCCTTCTTCCACTGAGATCGGAAGAACCACTTCAATCGATTTGATAGGGATGTGACCCTCAGGAAGGGGGGTCAGAGCAAAGTTTATTACTGAATCAATGCCCTTAATAGAAGAATCTGAGGGTAACTGCTCTGTATTGTTCGAAGAATCTTCCATGATGGGTGGATCAACTTGCATGGGGGCGCTAGATTCCATAGCTGGATTTGTCTGGGGATCAATTGTTAGATGCTTTGGTAGAGAATCTTTCCACCATGCAGGTTTGGTCTCCCGTTTGGAATGTTCACAATCTTCTGTGCTATGACCAATTTTGAACAGATCTGACATTTGTAAGCAAGTCCTTCGTAGTCTAACCTCTGTACCCAATGTCTTTCACCGATCTGCAGATTAATTTCTGCTGGTAAGGCTTGGGAGGTATCTAGATATACAAGGATTCGTGCATAAGTAGTGTGGGTTTGAATGGAGGTCTTTTCATCAACAACCGCTCATGAGCCTAGAGTAACCCCTATAACAAGCAAACAAGATCTGTTCCAAAGTTGAAGCGAGAGTTCATGCAAACGAACCCTAACCAGGTAGGTGTCAAAATGGTCTTTTAATGGATCAAAAGACAGAAACCTTGGCTTAGCCATGAGCCCTTGTTCACCCCAAAGCCAATGTTGGGTAATAATTAAATCCCTATCTTCAGGGGTTTAAAATACAACAATGAAATATGCCTTGGCACAAGGATAAAGTTCAATCTTACCTTGTATCTTTTCTCTCCATCTCTGAGCAATCCAGTCATGGAGCTGTGAAAGTTTGGCCAAAATTTGTGAAACCTGCATATGAGACCCAGCTGGGAAAGATTTTCTTCCTCCTTGAGCACCTTTTGAAGCAGATCCTCTATTTTTAGCGTCGGGGTCTCCTAAGAGGGTTTTAATAGCTTTTTAGAAGTCCTTGCATTAGTCTTTGGCTGTTTGGATACAACATCTGCAAATGAAGGAGCACCCGTCTTTGATCCATGCATGTGAGTAGCCCCAAGCTTTGCTGTAAATCCAATAGCCATAGTGATTTCAGGATGAAGAAGCTCTGGGGGAGCCCGAACACCACCACCCAACGCCCTGTCCTGTCCATGGCCACCACCTCCTGCGGTGCCATTGACCAAAACACCAACAAAACCGTTGAAGCCTTGACCGATTTGCTGCGGAGTGCCCATTCCATCTCTGTTAATGCCGCCGCCAGCAAATACAGGGCTCGATTTAGGGCTTACAGATCTTTTTTTGGAGGCATTTAATCCTTGGCCACGTATAGGAGACACAGAGTTTGGCTTTGATCTATTCCTTTTCTTGCCACCCAGCTCTGAGCGAAGATCATGAGGTTCTGCGTCCTCATGTCCATTGCCGCCGTCGCCGAGCCCAAAGGCAGTTCGAGAAAATTTGCTAGGGTTCGCGGAAAAGGATTTAGGGCTTGCCTTTTTCTAGGGTTCGAGGAAACAAGATGTTAAAATAAAAAAAATCAGATTATCGTTGCTGTTATAAAAGTTAGTTTTTATACTATTGCCCTAGGGTTTGAAAAAATATCTAGGTTTGTTAGAAAGTTTTCTTTTCAGGGATATTACATGCTCATCAGAAATTGGAACTAGAAGCAATGGGGCCCATTACTTCCCAAAGTAGAAATGATTGATTCAGTGCATATTCTGACAAACATATTGAAAAATTACTAGGTGACTTGGTTGGGGCCATAACTTGCGACTGGCTTTAGATGACTCTGTTCAAAACATGTTGGAAAGCTTAGGAATCTAGGATTGTGTACAACATTCTAGAAATCGTTCTGGAAAATTTTGACCCCGAAAACCAATTAGAAAAACCTTTGTAGTGCAAAACACGAAAATCTTGAAATTTTCAAAATGTATCTGAAAGCTCAAATTTTGTGTTTTGATAAATTTCATATCGTGATGGATCCTCTCTTTCTCAGGAGAGCTTGTCACATGGCTTTTCAGGTTCCAATCTCGGATACCTAGAAACGCCAATCAGGGCAGCATACCCATATACTGATGTACAGGATATTGTACTTGCCTGAAATGTTTCCGAAGTTCCAAAACAGTTTTGGGTACGGCTTTCTGTACCATTTTTAGCAGCGCTTCTGTTTTGTAAATGCCAAAAAATAAAAATAAAAATAAAAACACTAGATACTTTTGTTTCAGCTTTACGCAAGGAAAATCTAGATTATAATCATGGACAAGTGAAAATTTAAGCATGTTGAATGTGTTGAACTTTCACGAATACAATGTATTTTATGTGTTTCAATATTTATCTTTTATGGACAAAAAATGAGTATTATGCATTTTTTATAGATATTTATATTTTTTAATAATATATTGTATGGATGTTTCAATGCCATTTTGTACCTGAGGGTTTTTTGAAAATTGGCGTTTCTGCATTTCAAACCCATACCCGTTCCTTGGCAATCTTGGTTCCAAGTTGAATCGCTTCACTTTTTGTTTATATACCCTTCATCTTTAACTAAGAAAGATACAACGGAATTGCCATCCAAAGGCAAAAATCAGACTGTTGTAGTTTAATCTCTCTTCTCAGAGATTGCCACCTTGTAAATTACTTTAATTCTCAGTAAAAATTTCATTTGCATTGCAATATCAGTTGTGTTTACTGGGTTCTTTTCCCTTGATTTGGTTCATTCCTCTTGTAACACATTAAGCTTCATCAATTTAGCGTGTTGTCCATTGGATTGTCAAACAAATTTGGATCAAGAAATGATATTATATGCATAAAACATGAAGAGGGCTGGACAAGTTTGAAACATTATCTCTCCTGATCTGGATTGCCACTTCCCTTCTTGTTAAATTCTGAAAAGATGCCTTGAAATTCAAGCAGATGTTTTGTACCTGCTTATTCAGGCAGGGTTCAATACCACCAGAATTTGTCATCTGAGGCTGAATACTACAAAATTTAATAACACCCCCGCCTCCCCCACCACCCCCCCTAAAATTGTTATTATATTCTTGATATCCCAAAGGAAATATTTGATCAGGTAGGAAGACATTGTCTATGGCCAGGGATTGGGCCATATAGTTCATGTTACTTCAGGACATTGTGTGATTAAAATTAAGATGGTCTTGTATACCTTAGCAGAATGATTTGTCTTTTCCTTCTCATCAAGTTTGATACTATTAATGATGGATTCTTTATGCCAATGCCTAATAGCTTGGTTCATATCACCTGATATATTTCTGCAGGCCCCTGCAAATTTCCGTCTTCAGTTTTGTGGAGGATTGGGAAGGAGGATTAGCTCTAGCTTTACCTTTCTTATCAGTTATCAGCATGTCGTCCTTCAGAAGCAGGGGCGTTACCTTTTGTTGAGGAACTGGGATTAGTGGAGGGCTGTCTTCCAGTTTACATTTCTTACTCTACGTGGAGAATATTCTTAATTTTATTGCCTGCCAAACTCTCTGCTTCCTGGCTGCCAGAATTGATATCTCCGCTTGAAACCCATCTTCTCTCCTTCCATTTATAGGGAGTTTCTCCTCAGAACCTGCAGACTTATCAATAGCCAAATTCATCATGGATGGACAATATAAAAGATATAGAAACTCTGAAATTGCAGAAAATGGACAGACCCGGCAGAGAGAGATATTATCCAAAGGCTTTTTGGGGTATGTGTATCCGACTGAAATTGGGGTGCTCCCGAGACGCACCCGCACATGGTATGTACGTGAAGGTGTGGTACACACCCAAATATATACTCTAGGCCAGTACAGCCTAACCCACTCCGGTGCATCCATTTACTCTAAATGTCACGAGCACCCAATTAAAAAACATATTAATATATTTACAAACCAAAACATAGAAGGAAAGAAGCAGAAATAATATTCTTTGTTTCAGTTTTACTAAGTTTCATGAAGATGTTATGTTTTAAGTTTCGAGTTTGATGTTTCAGATTAAATGTTATAGCATACCCAAGTTTATTTTGTACCCAAACTTCAGGGGTTACACACCATACATACTGAATACCACACACCCTCACACCTTACACCCTGTGTACCTCTACAGTCTACACCTTTGGACTCGGGCACTGAAGTTTTGGGAGTTTGCACTGGGTGTTACGTAATCACACCTTGGGTACCCCTGCATCTGTCCCCCCATTTAACATTTTCTATAAACCAAGCCCGCTAGCAACAAAAATAAGCCAGTCACAAGATCAGCAATGAGACGAATAATGGTCCAAACCAGAGCCCAACACATAAAACCACATGAAGGCCAGAACAATGCTGTTAAGAATGTTGTACAGGAAATGAGACGGCAAAATAACATTTCAGTGCAAATTATGAAACAGATTTAGGACTGTAAAACTTGATTTATATTCTCCATGGCGAGATCAATCTCCCCATCAAGTTTCACTACATCTGGAGGTGTTTTGAAAGTGATTAAAGTTTCTATCTTACCTAGGAAAAGTGTTAGTACAGGACAACAGGAGTTGAGACTGAAATAAGGATCTTATATCCAAACCATGAGGATATTTTGGGCTACAACAAACATTGATCCATCTTATTATGAATCTGACACATGCTGAGAGGTATCCAAAAGACTCAAGGTTACCATCCCTATGTTCTTATGGCAGGATTTTATCACGTACCTACTTAGGTACCCAACAGATATATAATCGAAGTTTAATTTTTAGCATCCGCTGCATGTGCTATATATGTCTACGTTTTTTTATTATTATGAGCTACATATCTATAAAATCATTGGTCGTCAATGTTCCCCACATATCCATCCAACCACTCATACCAAAGAACAAGTTGATTGGGGGTGTAGATTGTCTACTTTTTATTATTATTATGAGTTACATATCTATAAAATCGTTGGTCGTTAGTGTTCCCCACACATCCCATCCAACCACTCATACCATAGTACGAGTTAATGTAGGGCGTAGATTGCATCTCCCAGTGAAAATGATTAATATACATTTTTAATGTTGAGATGGATCTCCATATCATTTCCCATTCCATTTGGATGTTTGAGACAGCTATTTAATTTTTCACGATCTTGCATATGTAATAATGTACAACAAACTTGATAGTATTGAATAGCAGCCAACCTGAAGACTGTTTCTTCAATAGGGGAGTTCTAATAGATGTCCTATAGGTGGTTTACAAGTTCTCATTTGATTACAGCAGTTCGACATGAATCGCAACAGATATGATTTTTGCTATGATTTTCAAGCTTGAACATGACTAGGGCTACTATGGGATGTTTGTTTAGGAAATGAGGCTGTAAAAATGACATTCCTTGACATCAAGTGTCACCATATTTGGAGATGGTTTGAAAGTAGTATATTTTTCAGACCTACCTAAGAAAAATGGTTGTACAAGGAAACAAAAATTTGAGATTGAAAGCAGGATCCTATGGGTAAACAATGAGGAGCTTTCAGACTGTAATGATTAATTCACATTTCAATATTAAGATCAATCTCCAGGTCATTTTTCATGCCATTTGGATATGTTTTGAGAGACCTTTTTAATTTTTCACGATCTTGCATAAATAGGGATGTACATCAGAAATGAAGATAGAATTGATTAGCAGCCAATGTGGAGACTTTTCTTCATTGGGGGAGTTACATTGAGATGTCCCATACATGTTTTATCAGTTTTTATCTTTGGATGATGTGAGTTTGCCATTGATCTGAATTATTTTTGGAATTCAGTGGACAACACACTAACAGTGGCATTTAATGTGTTATGGCAATACATTCATAATAAAATAGCTGAAACTGTAGAATCAATGAATTATACTGCAAAAATTAAACTGTAATTGTAAAAGTAAAATAACTTTATTGAATATATATACAAATTGGGCAAACTCTGTAGGAGAGATGTATGTTGAATATATTTGCAATCGAGAATGTATGCAAAATGACAAACTCTATAGGAGAGATGTAAGCTTTGCAATTCCTTGCAAGTGAAGATGTATACAAATAACAAACTCTAGAGATGTATGCTTCAAAACTTGCAAACTTGCAAGCTGCAACTTATGCCCACAAAAACTTTCAACTCACAAACTTAAGTTTCTATTCGAAACCATCTTCTTTATAGCTAAACAATGTAGAAGATGGAAGGTTGCTAGGAATAGTAAATGAAGGGTTCCAAATGGGAACTGAAAGAGCATCCTACATGGAGATGACATGGAGCCACCTTTGGGGTGAATTCGAATGGGCAAAAAAGACAAAATCATATATTATTATTATTTTTAGTGCTCCTTGTTGGGTTCATATCTCTTAGCTTGTTGACCTGATTTGTTAGCCGCAAGATTTGTTGGAAAGATAATGAAACAAACTCGAAAAAAACTATTACGACCATAGCACTGCGGCTATCGTCGTATAATTCGAAGCCCAATTTTTTTGAAGACCCTCAAAATTGCAAAATACTAAAAGCTGCTGAAAACCCACTAAAAATAGATTTTAGGACTTTCTAAAAAAGACTTATTGAAAATCCGGTATTGATTTGTTGATATTGCTCTGAATACTCATCTTGCTCATTCACTGCAAAACATAGATTTCGGTCAGTCTTACTCTAAGCGCTTATTTAGATCAACGATGAATTGCTATGGATCTTGATTTTTGTTTGGATTTCTGAACTTGAATTGACTATAGTAACAATGGTTTGACTTTGAACCTGTATTCCAGGAAAACGTCCAGTACCAATTCGTATCAGGTCTGAAATGTACCTGGTATAGAATTCGGTACTGGTATGTTGTGGGTACGTACCCACAGGCCTCAGGTATGTCGCAGGTACAGTTTTACGTACCTGGGGCTTGTGGGTACGTACCCGCAACATACCCTTCTATTTTCAATCCCAATACTAAGTAGAATGCCTAGAAGTAAAAAACCATCAGATAACATAGAAATCAAGATATGAATTATATTTATTCCCACCAGCAAGGTAATATCCTAGAGCCAGTCAAATAATCTCTAAAAGGAATTGGTTTGCTGTATAGTCCAGTGGGTATTCTTTCCATTCATAAGCATTGAACATGTTTAGATTTAAGGCATCCTGCTAGGTCAGTTTGTAATGTTTCTTAGGGAATTTTTGACTTGGGACATAAATTTGGAACATTTTTCATTCCAATCTATCATGCCTTTTCCATGTCCAACTTGAAAGAAATGCTTTCCTCATGCTTTTATAGATATCAAGGTAGCATGTGGGTTATGATTCAGTTTACTGTTCTAAGGATTGTGTAGCATATATTAACCATTGCAGAAAACACTCATTCTCCACCCAGTAAAGATCCAACTATATTTAACTTTTGAAATCAATGGATTAATATTCTATCTATGTATTCAATGTAGAGATCTATTGTTTGGCATTGTTAAATTATGTTTGTTGCTTGACAAGATCTAATTATTTTATACCATTACATTGCTGAATTACTATAAATCAATGAGAACTCATATAAATGTATTAATGACAGGGCAATGCTCAAGGCATGTCAGAGCTAATTCTTAAAGAGTGACATATCCATAACCAAAAGATGTGATGCTCTATAGCAACATTTTTCTATGTGATGCTCATATATATATATATATATAAATGTAATCAATGAGACATTTACAAGGTCTTGTATTTATATGGTGTTTAATAAGGCCGAAGATTCCATGTGCCTCCATGTTGGCATCCAAGAAGGCTGAGTATCTGCTATACGTAGATTCCAATTTGTGCCTCTTAACGCACAAGACAAGAGTATACTAGAGGCCTTAACAAGCTTTGGGATATTTATCCTGAAAACACTGACTTTGAAGTTTCCGCTGCTCGTTTTTCCAGTGTTTCACTACTTGGCATCGATGATGAACACCCAGGGAGCCCTTCACAAGGGTTGTACAGTGGAGCTAGTGCAAGTGGGAGTGGAGCTGCAAGTGCCATTCATGGAGATGATTTTGAGGATCATCTAAATGATATGTTCTAGGAAAGTGAAGCAAGTTGAATGTATTACGTTTTGAACTTTCATGAATTAATACAAAGTATTTGAAATCTAATTTCCATGAATGATGAAATTATTAATATTATTATTGTTTTTTAAAAAACCGAAACCCATTTATATTAGTGATAAATCAAAGAGTACATCTTCTACTATGCCATGCCTAAAAGCTATCAGTCCAAGCCTGGGCATCATACATAGAAGGATACTTATTAGCAATCATTAGTATAGATCAGAATCTAGAATGTTTCTCATATCTACTTGGATCTTGGTTAACCACCCTCGAGGAGGCTTCCTGTAACAAATAATGTTGTGGTTATGAAGTGCATAATTGGCTAGCCCATCCGCCGCTTTATTTCTCTCTTTAGGAATATGGCTGACGTGCACATCTTGAAACTGCTGCCATATCTTGTTAGTTTTCATCACTTCTCTATCTATTCTCCAATTTATGCTATGACCCTTTTCCTTGTTAGATAGCAGACTAACCATCACCTTGGAATCCAATTCAATTTGGAGTTTTTGCCACCCAATTTTCAAAGACTCCTGCATTCCTTTGAACATAGCCTTTATCTCTGCTAAATTATTAGTTGCATACCCTAATTTCTTAGCAAAGAAAAAAGGTTACTACTCTACTAGGGGATCTACCAATGCCTCCTATAGCTGCTTGACCTGGATTGCCTCATAAGGCTCCATCCATGTTTAACTTTACATATGATTTTATGAGTATTAAATTTTATTAAGTATGCATTTCTTTAAATTTTTATATATATTTATATTTTTTAATTTTTAGAAATGTATTGTACGGACGTATCCGCAACATATCGTGCCTGGGGTTTTAAAAAAATTTGCCGTTTCGGCATACTGAACCCGTACCCATATCCTTACTCTGGCAGTCTAGCTTTGATCATCATCAAAATCTTAGAGATGAGCCCAAACATTGCACATCAAGGCAAACGAATGTAGAAGAATGTTGAGGATATATCTTGCATATCCAAATCTTATTGTCTTGTCAAAGGGCCCTTGGTCTATTGGTGATGACGTATGGCTTTCAATGAGCCCACTAGGGATTAAGTCTTGCTGAGTGCAAGGCCTGGAGACACCTGACACGGAGAGTTGAAACGGTTGAGGCTAGGATTGTGCCCTGGGTGACTTTGACGGTGTGGATGCCCCTTACTCGCAGCTGCTTGGCTAAACGTGATCACTAGTTTAGTTGTATGCTTACTCATAATTTTATATCCGCCATATGCTTCCTTCAAAGCATGGGCAGAGACGTCGACAATCTATGTAATCTAGTACTCAGTTGTGTGCATTACACATAAAAAATAATTCTTATTGTCTTTATTCCTATAAGTATAATTATGCTGTACTAAGATGCTATTGCTGAAATTGTCCATGTACATAATAGTGGAAAATATGAAAGTTTGTTATGAATGTAGACAGAAATTTCTAAGTGGGTGTAATTAGTCATTAGGTTAAAATAAACGAGCCAGTTGTTCACCTACCTTTTCTGTTCTCATTCCTATCATAAATATGGGAAGATGTGGGATGGATGGTCTATTATGAAGTTACCTGATTTTTTGTACCGATCACGCATTTTATATAAGAAGCAGGTTTTAATATGTGCTAATAAAGTCAGCTGAAGCTTCCTTCCAGTAGGCACTTGCAAGATTGTTGGGAGGAGGAAACTCTTGCCATTATAAAAAGAGCACGGTTGTGCTTTTAGTTTCAGGTCTACAGCGCATGATGTATATTTCTAGATTAGTTTCTTCCTTTTCCAATGCAGATTATAATTTGGTTGGTTGACTGCAGTTTTTATTCAATTTGTGCAAGTTAGTGTTTCCAGGTTTCATATTAAGAATGATTTAATACATGGATAAGGTTTGGTTTTCATATTGTATGGCTGCTTTTTAAGCTCTTCGCTTAGGTGACAGTAAAAGTATGCTCTTTCTGGCATTGCCATTTGCTACCTGTAAACTAATTTCTCTGTCACGAATTTGAATAATACCAATGCTGATATCCTTCATTCATTCTTGACTGCTGTAACTTGAAGTCTTCATATCTCCTCTATGGAGCCTGCCAGCAATGCCTTTCCTTTGTAAGTGCCCATTAAAAAAAATTCTCAGGTCATTGCCTAACATTTTCTTTTGATTGGTAGCCACACTGACCAGCTCCTTAAGACTTTCCTCTCTTGATTTCCATCAACTGGCATTGGGAAAAAGGAATGCCCTACAATAAATGTTATAGACCTTTAACAGCCTTAACCTAAGTCACAAGGTTTGAGTTCGAGTTCATGTTCAATGAGGATAAAGTTCTGTTCAAGTTCGCCAATGGATAGAAGTTAGGAAAAAAACGTCTTATAAGTTCGAACAAAAGATTTTTTTATCATTTTTATTTCCTAAAAAATGGATAAATATGTCAAAGGGACAGAGTGGAGACAGCTTTATGTCTTCTGCTTTCAGTTGGTACATGTATATACACATATGCATAAAATAATGCACAAGCATGTCGAAAACTTCCCCAGTAAAAATAATGGATAAAGTTCAAGTTCATGTTTGACGAGGATAAACATCGGTGAAGTTCAAATTTTTTTGATAAAGTTTGGAGTACCTTGTGACAAAGGTCTTTCCTGCTCTTCCCTGGCACAGTGCTAGATTGTTCCTATCTAAACTCTACCAGGATTCGGTGAAGTTCAAATGTTTTCGATAAAGTTTGGAGTACCTTGTGACAAAAGGTCTTACCTGCTCTTCCCTGGCACAGTGCTAGATTGTTTCTATCTAGACTCTACCAGGATTCTAGTGTTCTGGATCCTAGCTGCATTAAAATGAAAAATGTAACAGTTCCAATATTTTTAACCTTGCAATCCCTGCTGTGGAAAGACAGCCACTGCCCCAAAATGACCCACAAAATCTATGTCGGTCATCTGCCAACATGAATGTCTGTTTATATGATGATTTACCACTCATTATAACTAATGCAATGCACCCCTTATTTCTCTAACAACCAATTCCTGTAGATCCAAGGTATACTAGAACCTATTGATTTCATTTTTTTGATTTTCTTAATTCTACTGCATATGGTTCTCACATAAAAGATATATCAATCTCGATAATTTATTGTCTATTCATAAACATGAGTCTAGGTTTTCAATTAGTGATTTAAGGTAACTGCAACATCAACTATTTTTTAAGTCTTTCAAGCTCGAGTAAGAGTTACAAGCTTTTAACAGCTCTAAGTAAATTGTTCTTATTCAAGTATTCAGTTTGTTCCAACAATTTAAATCCCAAATCGAAGGAAATTTCTCATCTAGGTCTTCAACATTGAGTGTTAATTAGAGAGATTAAGTCTTAAGGGTTTGAGAGTGCTTGCTTGGGGGGGGGGGGGGGGTTGCCTACCCAAGACCAAATCTCAAATTTACATCATGTTGGAGGTTAAAAGCGTTCGTTCGTGAAGATTATGCACTACACGACATGGGATTGCTTTTCATGTGTGGGACTTGCAACTTGAAGAAAACTTCTAGAGAGAGCTGGTTTTCATCTACCACTCCTAATGCTATCGCTAACTACTTAATTTAACAATTGCGTGGGATAAGGAAGAAGTGAAATAAAAGAAAAAGTTGGTGATGAGCCATGAGAGAAATAGGGATCTTCCTTCTACTCTATATTTGAGGATAACACAATACATTAAATAAATGCAAGTATAGTCCACAACACATATCATAGCATAACAGTAGGTAAGAATGGTATACTAGAGATTAGGGAGACGAGAGAAGAATAGGGCAGATATAAGCCACAACACCTCACTATTGCTCAAGTATACGCAACTGTATTAAATTGCAAAATGATGCCCTAGATGCATTGCATCCATCAACAGAAAGGCTAAAACATCATACATAAAAGATGAGAATTCAAGTGAATTCTAGAGAGAGAGAAGAATCAGCTGAAAGCCCTTAGAACAACACAAGCCTCGTTCGTTATAGACCATGGGAGGAGGAGACTTGAGTAACAAGTCAAAGATGTCATGAATGAAGAGCGATGGATCGTCCCTTGCTACAGAAAATCCAGCATCTGAAGTGACACTTAGATTTGATCTTGAGTGGCAATCAAAGATTCTGGTAATGAACAATGAATTTGAAAGGGACAGACAACTATTTGAATTATATATCAACTAGAAATGCCTTGTGTTGTGAAGGTCTACATTCTCACCCCACTTGCATTGCATTAGGTCGGGCATTAAACTCTCCAACCACTCAAGCCAGGAAGGTGAGCTCTATGGCCATTGTTGCATTCTTGCAACGCAAGGGCAGCTCAAAACATCAATGCAATCTGGCAACGAATTCAGAAGCAGTGATTTGTGGCATACAAGAAGTGAACGAACAATTCTGAGCCCATGGTCACATGAAGAAGGCGTTGGGAACTGAAGGGGATCTCTGCAGATCATCAAACGAGCAGAAGAATGTAGAAGAGATGGTGTTGCGACCAAGGAGTGACTAAAACAATAAAGCATAGGATCACCAAAACTGTTGGAATGTCAGAAGGTCACGGAAAAGCGGTTGCTGACAATGTTTCCTTGCATGACACTTTGCAAGCATTGCAGCAAAAGGCAGGATTGCGGCTTGGGAAGAACCTCATAGTTGTTGATATTGTTCCATGGCTATGAGATAGAACATCACCGACTTATGAGCAAGCAAAGTGGCTTAAGGAAATACCTGCATGGCATTTTGCGGGTTGACAACATGACGCAACAAGAAAGAAATGTGGGGCGATAAGTAAAGATGGCCAGAAAAGTGAAAGAAGGAGAAGAAAGAGGTAGGGATAGCATGATGCTAGCACTATTTGAGTTGACAAGGAACAATGGTTCGCAAGCATTGATGCGGGCTTAGACTTAGAAGCAAGCGAGAGATGAGTCAAGCACTCTATGATTTCAAAGGGTTACGGCGGATCGTGCAAGACTTGGATTCGGAGGATGAGTAAATATGCAATGTGCGCGGGCGGAGTCACCATATACGTGCTTCGCATGGCTTGAAACAATACATCATACGACTTAAGATAAGCTCTTGTGGCATGTGGGAGTGATACACGAGCAATGCAAAATGGTTTGCAGACCTGCAGAATGAACAAAGTGCTACGGGTTTCACAAAATGAGACAAGTGCTTAGGAGTCTTGGTCCTTGAGAGTACAAGGTTAACAAAAATGGGCAGGGGCACATTTTGGTTAACATTTTTGGTGATTCATGGGGACACTTGCCCACTAAGTGTGAAGAACCAATAGCACTCTAGCATCCATTGGGCATGGAGTTTGCATGAAACCACTTTGCTTCTGCTCCTTTCTAAATTTGCATCCTCTTGGAAGGGCTCCAAAAACTTTGTACAAAACTTAACAACACATACATATTCCAAGTGGAAAATGTAGGGTGTGCAAAGCACTTATTTTGTGGAAAACAAATCATATTCTAACCTACTCTAACAACTTAGGGGAAAGATTTTCCGAAGCCACTGATTGGATGGGAGAAATAGCTTCCTTTTCTGATAATTCGTAGCCATGCAATGAACTTTGTGGTAGCTGCGGTAAGTGATATGAACACAGACAGGTCTTGGTGCTCCTTCTCCCTCGAAACATCAACTTTGCTCACGGAATACACATCTCCTCCCTTAGTGCTCTGCTCTAGAGGGTGTATCAACTGATTTTCGGTGCGGTGAAGTTCTTCCTCATACTCTGCTATGAGCATGACCTACGACAATTCTGGGTTGGGCCAAAAAGGACTTGATATTTGATTGGACATTTGTCTCTCAAGGAAAAAGGCCCACATCCTTTGAAAAGATCATCCTCGCTCTCAAACATGTAGGAAGGGTCTGTAGAAACACCTTCCTCTTCTCTTGAGCTAGTCCCAAGTTCCATTGGCTCTTCAACATTGTAATCTTCAAGAGTGGCATAGCGAGCTCTAAACATGCAACACAATTGGGGTCATTGCATTCAACAAATGCGCAACTTGCTTATCCTCCTCCTCAGTAATTCTGCGACTTAATCTGATCATCCTTGACAACAAAAACTCTTTGGCTGAGAGCAAATAGAGCGTCATCATCATCATTAAAGTCAATCCACTTTGATACTTTTACCTCTTGTTAGTGGTTAAATTTGCTGATGAAGCTTGTCTAAGTAGGCTGCAATGCACTATCTAAGATTGTGTACCATTTCAGCTCTCCAACAAGAGATTGCTTGAGTTTTGCCTCCTTGATTTGCCTTTCCAATTACTGTAGATGATCCTCTTTGATGCGTTCCCGCTACTGCAAGCCAAGCGCAACCAAGAAGTTATGCTTGATTTCCTCTTGCTCACGGAAATTCTCCAAGTTGACCGAATATTCATCTATCATAATTTGCTTGGATTCTTGCACGCCACTTTGGTGGACATCCTTTTCATCATGGAAATGGAAAACATTGCCATCCACCACCCTTAGCTCATACCCAAGTTTGAAAATAGTTGGGAATTGAACAGAGCAAGTATTCAAGTTACCGCGGCCTCCCAATGTTCCGTTATGAAAGGTTTGGGCGGTGGGAAACACTTTATGTTGTGGTGGGGGAGTTTTTTGCAAGGCTAAAAGGATGATTAGGACAACAAGAGGTTTTTGCATATGAGGTGGCTTGGAAGGGTTCTCATTAGGTGCATGGAAAGTTGACGGGGTGTCACAATGCTTGGGAAGGAGGGGAAAATGAGGATGGGATTCATTATACCAGCCTAAATGAGGCTCTTCTTTGACTGATGGATAGCTATATCATAGGCCTGAGAAGAGAGAACTACCTCCAAGAGACTGAATCAAAACAAAAAAATCAAGAGTCAAAGGCTATTAGGTAGAATAAGAACGCCATACTTGGTAGGGGTCTGTATTCTTGGGGATTTTCATCCCAAGTCTTATTTGAATTTGATGTTGAAATCTTGAGATGCATACTGTGTGGGGACCCTTTCTATGGTGGTGAGGTGTTCTATGAGAGATATGATGTCAGTATTCTCCTTGAACCGGTTTAACTTTTCTCCTAGCTTATCCCATGAAGAGATCAATTGTGCGCCCAAACTTCTAAACCAATCTAGAGCTTTTCCTTTGAAAGAAGAGGCAAGCAATCTGAGAGCTATATTCTCTTCTATGATATTATGCATTGCACATAAATTGGCTACATCTTGAATATGATCAATACGGCTCAAAGAATCATTTCCATAAAAGAAGGGCAAGGATTTAAGGGTTGCTTTAGAAATATCATCTCGTTGTTGCAAATCAAGGGGGCCATCAAAGTTCCAATAAACAAATGGGTGAGCTTTGAGAAGAGCCATGGAAGTATGACTAGCATTAAACATGGGGGGACTGGTATGCATTTCTGAGAATAGGGTCTTTGAAAATATGGAGTCGCTCAGGTGATAGATTTTTGCTTCAAAAAGTAGGGTAGAGTCAAGATTCTCACCAAAATCTTGACTGAAAGGTTTATAAATATGGGCTTTGTGCAAGATATTAAAAAAAAACAAATCCCTTGTCCCACGAGGCGTGCTAGAATTGTTGGAGGTTGAAAGTATCCACTCGTGATGATTATTCACTAACACAATGGGATTGCTTCTAAAGTGTGGGACTTGTAACTCGAAGCAAACCTCTAGAGCTGGTTCTCATCAACTTCTACTCCTAATGCTATTGTTAACTACCCGATTTAACAACTGCGGGAGAAAAAAGAGAAAAATAAAAAGGTTGGTGATGTGCCAATAGTGAAATAGGGATCTTCCTTCTACTTTGTGTTTGAGGCTAACACAATATACTGGATAAATGCAAGTATAGTCCAAACACCAAATGACAACATAACAATATGTAAGAACGATCTACTAGAGATCTAGAGACTAGAGAGACAAGTTTAAATAAAGACTTAGGGTCAAGTATACAAAATGTATTAGATTGTGAAATGAGGGCCGAGATGCATTACATTCATCAATATAGAGGCTAAAACACCATACATAGATCATGGGAATTTAAGCGAATTCCAGAGAGAAGAACCGATTGAAAAAGCCCTTAGAACAAAATGTGCTCCACACTTTATAGAAGAAATCGAGAGAAGAGACTTGAAAAACAAGTGAAAGATGTCATGAATGAAGAGTGATAGATCGTCCCCTCTTGTAGGAAATTTGGAATCTAAAGTGGCACCAAGATTTGATCTTGAGAGGCACTCAAATCTTCTGGCAATGAACAATGGATATGAAGGGGACAAATAGCCGCATGAATAAGATATCAAGTAGAAATGTCCTGTGTCGTGAAGGTTTGCACTGTTGTCTCACTTGCATTGCATTAGGTCGGGCATTAAATTCTTCAACAATTCAAGTCGGAAGGCAAACTCCTTGAAAATTGCGGCATTCCTGCGACATAGTGGTAGCTCAGAATATTTATGTGACTGACATTGATGTCGTCGCGTGAAAGTACTGCATCCATGACCTAATAGAGCTTCAACAACGATGCTTGTGGCATCGTCCCTATAAATTGAAAATGGAATCTGTTGCAGTGATAAGGAACCCCTCCATCTCCCTGTTACAAAATGACTTAAATAAAATCAATTGTTAGCACAACTTTGACCGACAATGATAATTGGTTAGATTGGTCTTGGCAAGTGGAGAACACACTTATCTTCAACGATCTTTGGTTCGATTGTGACGGGGATACAAAGCCAACATTGCCTACAAATGTAAATATCTGGAAGCAAAAGAATTTGAAAGCTTTGACCTTAATGAGGGCCTTAGTTGATGCATAAGTATTTCATCACATTCAAGAGTTTGATACTGCATGGGAAGCATTCAATATGCTGAAGGACTTGTATGATTCTCACTTAGAGTTGGAATTCCTACAGTTGTAATTGAAGTTGATTAATCTTGAGTTAAAAAATGGTGATGTGATGAGCATGGCCTAAGAAATCTGAGCTATCAAGCATGATGTTGAAGCCACCAGGGTGAAAATTGATATATATATATATATGACAACATTCATAGAAGCCCTTCTTCCTACATCTTCAACCTATTTGGATTCTTTACAAGCAATTGATCAAAGACTCACGTTTGATCAATTGGCTGAAAAGATGGCTGAAAGAGAAAAGACTTTTGGAAGAAAAACAGACTCGATAGGAGAAAGCATTTGCTATGCCAATCAAAAAGACATTTCTTTCCAAGGTTCTTCCCTAAGGCATTGTCTTCCAAAAATGATGATAAGGGCAAAAGGAAGAATAAGGTTAAGGTAGGAAAAAATAACAATAATAGTGGGCAAAAGCAAAATGGTAAACAACACTTGTTCTGCAAATGGTGTGGTAGAAAAGGGAGCCATGAGGCTCATGAATGCAAGACTTCATGGGAGAAGATGGAAACTTATTGTAAACAAAAAGAAGAAAAGAAGCCCATCAAAGAATCAGACTAAACTCAATTCACTAGTGAATATGTGCTTTCCAGTTGTGATGAAGCATATCATGCCTAAATAACTAGTACCACTTGGTTTGAGGCTTGGGTCCTGGATATCGGAGCTACGCAAGACATGAATTTCCGAAAGGACTTCTTTAAAGAGTTTCATGAAGAAAGTTGTGATCTTCTATACTGGGTGGACATATCAAGTTTGTGACCAAAAGGCCAAGGGACAATAAGAATCAAGTCTCAAGGGCTTCCAGATTTCATTCTTAAAAATGTACTATATCTTCCTCAGTTGAAAAGAAAGTTGTTGTTCAAGGTGCTCATTCCCCAACAAGGGCACTCCATTCTGACGGACAATGGGGAGGTCACTGTAAAAAGAAAAAGTGACAATGCAATTGTATTGACTGAATTTGAGGAAGGCAAATTGTTAACACTCAGGGGTGAGATTTCAATTTAATGGAATTTTGCTCATCTCGTTGAAGACGGAATGTCTCCAAGTATGTTGTGGCATGCCAGATTTGGGCATTCCAATCATGATTGCATTCATGTGTTGCAAAAGAATGGTGTAGTAGGATTGCCCACCCTGTCTGCACAATCTGAGTCGTGTCTCTGGTGATGTATGTGGATGATCTGCTCATAACAGGGAATAATGAGAGATTTACTGCAAACCTCAATGCAGAGTTGATGAAAGGGTTTGAAATGACAGATTTGGGCTATCTTCATTACTATTTGGGTATTGAAGTGCTTCAGAAATCAAAGTACATTTTCATCACTCAACAAAAGTACATTGGTGACATTCTAAATAAATTTGGAATGGAAGATTGCAAGCCTTTCAGTATGCCCATGGAACAAAATCTGAAATTGACCATAGAAGATACCACAGATTTTGTAGATGCTACTAAATACAAACAACTCATTGGAAGTTTGATCTATGTGACAACTAGTAGACCAATTTTTTCTTTTGCTATTGGCGTTCTTTCTAGATTCATGCAACAACCTAGAGAAAGTTATTGGGTAGCAACAAAGAGAGTCCACTATCTCAAAGGGACACAACATTTTGGGCTAAAAAAATCCGGGGTAGCAAACCTCAAACTGATTGGATATTCAGATTCTGATATGTTGGTGATTTCTAAGATGGGAAATCCAGTTCGGGTTTTCTAATGAATTTGGGAACAGCAGTGATCAGTTGGAAGTCAAAGAAGCAATTAGTGATGGCAATTTCTTTAGCAGAAACAGAGTATACGACAGATTCAGAGGAAACTAGAGAGATTTTGTGGCTTAGAAGGGTTCTTTTATATATGCAGGTACAAGTTTCTTCAACACTATTGATGTTTGACAACACATCTACAATTTCCATGGTGAAGAATGCAGTCTTTCTTGACTGAACCAAGCATATCAATACTAGATTTCATCTGATTTGACACTATGTGAAAGATGGCAGAGTAAAGTTACATTATCGCCCTACAACAGAGCAACCAACAGACATCTTGACAAAAGTGCTTGGATGAGAAAAATTCGAAGAGTTCAGAGGCATGCTTCTGTCTCACCATAACCCTTGCGGACTAAGGGGGGTTGTAATATTATTGTAAATAATATTAGATAATCCTAGGTGTTTATTATGAGAGCTTTTGTCTTGTAGTTGGAACTCTTCAAGTTCCAGTAAATAGTTGAAGAGTCATTTTCGAATGTAAAGTGAACCTCCATTCTTGGCTTATTTATTTGTAATCTTTGTCATTCATTTCAACTAATGAGAGTACTGCGTTTTTGTTTGCATATTCTATTCATTCATTTTTGCTTAGTCCATTTTACATGGTCTGACAAACTACACTACCCCATTGGTAATTTTGAGTTAACTATTAATCTTGGTCACGAGGACAAAATCCTCGAGAGTACAAATTTTGAACAATATATAAGGTAAATAGAAAACAATCACTTTATGGCGTTTCACAAGGTGGGTCTCATACACCATCTTTCATTTGGTGGTGACCTAAAAAACTACCTTTATCTTTTCCTTTACAAACAATACTAGGTTGACAACATGCTTTTCCATATATGGAGATTAGAATCTTGTGCTGGTTAATGCTTCAACATGTGCCAGAAGCTTGTATTGTAATATGCCTCAACATGGCCTAGACCCCTAATTGCCTTATCATCCCATATATTCTTTCCTTCTAGAAATTACTCATTTTACTAAAACCTTGTTAGTATTTCGAACACATTACCACATGAGAAAACAAGGTCTGTATCGAATGTTTCATGGCAAATTTGTGATTATAGTATTGCCATGCTTCTGTCTATTTCATTACTTCTTCTGTTAGTCTATTGAATAGTAATTACATAGCAGTATAGAAGAACAATTTATTTAATTACTTCTCTTAGTTTATTGATAAGCAATTACATAGCAGGACAAAAACTAATTTATTATCGTGGTTTTAGAACAAATAGATACATGGTGAAAATAATTTCTTCTGATGAATGCTCTAAAGTTGCTGGTTGTGGATTCAGGTTCATTATTTTCTGTCTTGATGCTTTGAAATAAAAGAAATTAAAAGTTTGTCTTTTGCTTTTGCATTTTGACTGAACATAAGAATCAAGCTCTTCATGTCTATTTATCTTAGCAGAACAAATGTAATTGAAAACATATATTTTACGAGACCACCCTTCATTTGCTAAGAGTTTCCACCTGCTTGTCTTAACAGAGCTGGCTACATGTTTTTGTTGGTAGAGAGGGCTAAAAAGTGTCTGGATTTTTCCGCCACAGTATATATTATCCATCTGTTTCTGTGCCTTATATATGGAGGCTGGCCATCTTCTATTACTTGGTGGGTCAGCAATGGCATTGGTCTTGCAGTTATGGCTCTGCTTGGTGAATGGTTATGTATAAGGCGCGAACTGAGGGACATACCCATCCGAAGTTCTCGTGCAAGTGAGTACAGTCTCAAGAGACATTTTTACGTTACCTTGATTTTTGTAACATATTTCCACATATAATCATATATCTTTGTCTAAATCCATGAGCTTCATGGCATAGATATAAACAGCTTAAATAACATTATCCATCGGTGTTTTCTGTGAGATCTCTATGGCCGAGAATACAAAAGACTCGCGATTTTTAGTTATGATAATACTTCTGTAACTTAATATCACAAACAAGAATCTCAGGGTAAAGATAAGTTTTTTCCTCTTACATTTTCAATAACTACATTGATTGCATTACTAAACAATGAACAAGGCTTTGACTAATTAGGCTTAGTTTGGTCTCAACAGTTTAAAGGTTGCTGGAAGCTTTTCTATCCAAGTGAAATGCCTTGCACCCATAGTAATTTTTGTCATCTTTGAAATAGTCTAATATAAATATTCACAAGGTTTCTGTCAATCCTTAGAAATTTCTTGCACTCGGCATGTTAACAGAAATCTGACTTTATTTTAATTATGATGGTTGTCCACAGCTCTACTGATATGCCAATTTCTTAGATGCAATCTTGTCCTAGAGGAATCCCAGTGACATTTTTGCTCACAACCTTAAATTCATGAAATGCTATTAAACTTTATCAATTGTTTAAAATTTAAATGCACTTCCTTGGTTTTGTTAGAAGATCATGGTACTGTCTGCATGGAAGATGGTCAACATGTCATCAACATGTAAACTCAAAAGGTATGCATTCAGAAGTGAAATTGGAGTATTCATTTAACCTATCACCTTATGGTCTAATTTATCTGCTTAGATAAAAGAGCACGTACTTGTTTTATGTGTTCTACAATCACCATTTCCTTTGGCTTTCTAGTGCCATTTAAATTTTGCATTTCTTTGTCTGGTAAAAATATGTCTCAAGGCAAACTAGCTGCATGACTGTTGACGTCAATATGAGATACAGCCAAGCTGGTTAGTGGTACAGACCTTTGCAGGCTACAATGATACTAAGAGACCAAGCTTATATTGATTATTGAATCTTTTGTTTTTTCCATAGGTGGATCTTTACTGCTTTGGAGGTCACTGTCTCTTCCAGACTGTAAACTGCCTGTCTTCAGATCTCTCTTTTTTGGAGACCACCATATTTTGTTTGTGATTGGAAGATAGCTTGTTCTTTCCTACTTGAGAGTACTCACTGATTTCTCGTTATGGTTGACAAATGCATGCTCGTCTGTCTTGAGATCTCTTTTTTTGGCAGATTACCATATTTTGTTTGCAATTGGAAGAGTGCTTGTCCTTTCCTACTTGAGAGTGCTAATTGATTTCTTGATACGGTTGATAAATACTTGCTTGACTGTCTTGATATTGTGTGCAAAGAATATGCAAACAAAATCAAAATGTTAAGCCAGAGTTTTGAAGTCCTCAGCTTGTTGGTTTAACTTAAAGGGTGTTATTGTAATTCCTCATACGTGTCTTGAGATTTTTCTTTTTTGTAGACCATCATAGTTTGCTTACGATTGGAAGATAGCTTGTTCTTTCCTGCTTGAGTGTGCTCACTGATTTCTTGATATGGTTGACAAATGCGTGCTTATCTGTCTTCAGATCACCCTTTTTGGAGACCGCCATATTTTGTCTGCAATCAAAAGATAGCTTGCTCTTGCCTACTTGAGAGTGCTTATTGATTTCCCAATATGGTTGAGAAATGCTTGCTTGACTGTCTATATGGTTTGCAAAGAATATTCAAACAAAATCAAAATGTTAAGCTAGAGTTTTGAATTCCTTAATTTGTTGGTTTAACTTAAATCAGTGTTATTGTAATTCCTTATACATGTCTTGAGATCTCTCTTTTGGAGACCATAATATTTCTTTTACAGTTGGAAGATAGCTTGTTATTTCCTACTTGAGAGTGCTCACCGATTTCTTGATATGGTTGACAAATACGTGCTTGTTTGTCTTGAGACCTCTCTTTTTTGGAGACCACCATAGTTTGTGTGTAATTGGAAGGTAGGTTGTTCTTTTCTACTATTAGAAAACGTGCACAAGGAAGAAATGAAGAGAAAGCAGAATGCTCACATTATCATTATGTGTCCTTCATTTTATTATGTGAAAGATGGTTACAAAATTGTTGAAGTAGTTTTAACTATTTCTTAGTTAATATTTAACAAATGTTTAATTAACACTAATAAATAAGCCCTATATTTTAATACCCTCTCTTAAGGCTTACATTGAAAAGAAGATAGAATTACAATCTTCAAAAGTTTTTCTTTTGAAGAACAATTCTAAGACCAAATAGAACTTTGTCAAGATGCCTCCCTAACCCTTGTAAAGGTGTAGTTCCCGAGCTGAATTCCTGAGTTCTTGGATTCCACCTCCCTGAACTCCTGAATTACAAAATCTCTTGAATTGTTGGACAACCCTCCATGTTGAGCTACTCCCATAGTACTCCATTAAATTCGTCTTATGACCCTCGTAAAGGTAAAATTCACGGAGATCCATACCTACTCCCGAACTATCTGGTCAGCCATCCATGCCAAGTTTTACATACATTGAATCCCTTACTGTCTTCTAAACACTAAATTTTTAGGGTACATATTCATCTTCTTCTTCATCAATAAAATCTTCAGCGCCTGGTGGATTGTCAACAAAGGCCACATTTGTTTCTTTGGGATCATCTTTGGGTTTTCCTTGTGAAGAACATCATTAGCTCGAATGCAACAATTCCAGCGTTGTATGACCTCTTTTTTTGCAATAATAACAACTTGGATGTCTTTATATGATTTTTTATGATGATTTCTTATGCGGGAGTATAGTGCACTTTCATGTGAAAAATTACCTTCTATATCAAGTTGTTCTCTTTTCTTTAGTCAAGAGAGCATTTAAAATCATATCTTCCGGGCTTTGTGAAGGCATCTGAATGAGAGTAAAAATGACATTCCTATATGAAGAGGGCAAACTGTTTAACAAAATGGCTTTAGAATCTTTGACAACTAGTGGAGCTTTAACCTTTGATAACTGTCTAAGAAGAGATCTCAGATTGTCTATATGGCTGGACATAGTAACATCATTGGCCATTCAACTTACATGGTGTCTTTATATGGTTTTCTATGATTATTCCTCATGCGGGAGTGTGGTGCACTTTCATGTGAAGAATTACCTTCTGTATTGTTCACAATTCTCTTTTCTTCAGCCAAACAGCCTGAAATCAGGTTATCTTCCAGGCTTTAATAAGGCATTGACTGAGCAAAAATACATTCCTATGTCTAAATCTATTTGACAAGAGTTCAGAATCTTTGACAACTACTGGAGCTTTAAGCCTCTGCTAGTTGTCTAAGAAGAGCTCTCAGATTGTATTATTGACTGGACATAGTAACATCATTGGCCATCTTGAATCAAAATGGGTTGTTGAAGCTTTCCCAGAAAATTTATACATTCACTATTTTTGTCCCTAATAAAACCTATTAGTATTTTATCCCAACTTTCCTTTGGATGATTTATGTAAATCCATATGATGGAGCTCTGAATTAAGAAAGAGCAAGCCCAATTATCTGAAAGCTTTATCATCGTGGATTTCCCAATCTAACAATACAGATAACATCCTTTTGTGGTCTTTTCCATTAACTATACTCCACAAATTTTTGTTCATTAATTGCATATGGATTTTGCCTTTGAAAGTGTGGAAATTAAACCCAATATATTTGTGTATTGGGTTAAAGAAAATTGTCTTCTTAAAACAAATTTGTTTGTAAATCCCTTATTTAGATTTAATAAGAGAGTTTATTTCTTGAAATTCGTGCTTATTGCTGAGATGAACAGATTGGAATACGGCCTGTGTTTATGCCCTATCAAACCAGAATTTGTGATGATTTCCTGCCTTTATGCCCTTGAAATTCCTGTCGTTATATTGTAAAGTGCAATGACTGATTTATTCTCCTAATTCACTATTGACTGTTCATGACTGTATTTTCGCGACTTATATGACTGATCAAATGGCGTCCTTCAAGCTCTTCATGGAATTGAATTCACCCTTCAATTTGAAAATCGTGATTTCGTTTATCCTTCAAAACTCTGTGATTTTCGCGATTTTTTTGCCCTCGTTTTCGACTGTTAATATCAACTGTGTTTTGATTGTTTATTTTGCCTGTAGATGAAACTGGCCTCTGAAATTCATGATTTTGCTTCAATCTAAAACTCGTGATTTCTTCAGTGTCTTCTCCTTGACTGACATCCTGAGTGTAAAACTCCTCAACTTCATGTCCTGAAATTAAATTCTTTTTAACTCGTTTTGCAGATCCCTTGCGAGCACCAAGGGCTCTGATCAATGTTAGAAAATGTGCACAAGAAGAAATGAAGAGAAACCAGAATGCACACAATATCATTGTGTATCCATCATTTTATTATCTGAGAGATGGTTACAAAATAGTTGAACTGGTTTCAACCGTTTAATAATTAATACTCAACTAATATTAGCTTAACACTAATAAATAAGCCTTATATTTTAAAACCCACACCCCTTCATAACAATAATTAATCAATTTGTTCATCATGATAGTTTTCCACATGTCCCTTTTATCGGGTTACTTGCACATCCCTTTTTATATTCTTTAACAAAGCTTTTATCCCCATTTTAATGCCATTTATAATTTATAAGGTGGAACATAATCTTTAAATATTTCACCTCTTTAATATATATTGTGGGGAATTATGGCACATAACAAGAACACTCAACCAAGAATGAAAATGAATCAATTGGAAACACACATTACTGAACTTAGTAAGAATTAACCAAATAATAAGTCCAAAATGCCAAAGATCATAAAGAGACACCGTCTCCAGCCATTACTCTTCCTTTTGTCTGACAAGGGAAGAATCGCCACATACATTAGGAAACACTGTTTTCAAAATTGCAACCACCATAACAATGCTCATAACCACCATGAATCAATAATGCAATTCACACCCTACTAAAGGTGGGTGTTTTGTCATCTGTACAGCCTTCTCTTTATTGTTTTCTTTAGATATCAGGATACCTCCTTCAATTGTTTACTTGGCACCAGGATGTTCAGATCGTCTTAGAACCATCTACAACCTCTGTAGACTGCTTTGTACAAAACTTGGATACTCTATTCTTGCTAGAATACGTCAATTTAGGAGTGAGAGGAGTGTCCTTCAAGTTACTTCCTCTCCATAGCCATTGGTGACGAAGTGGGATTAGTGGCTTAGTTAGATGAGCATTACTAACTCTCATGATCTGATTGTGGATCACCAACAAATGGATGGTACATAATTATGGACAATATAAGGTTCGCTTTTATGAGGTTCCATATCATGTGAATCTGACATGTTTTCATCTCTGATTGGATATATATCTAGTGCAGACCTAGAGGGAAATGTTTCACCCCTACCACGTAGCACTAGTATAGCAACATGCAACTACTGGCTGAGTCAGGGAGCCCAAGAAGGATTTCTAGCAACAATAACTTTTACTGATTCAATTTTTACATGCAAATAAAACCGTCTATGCTCTCATGAGTTCATACATGCTTTCATGAAAGTCTACTAGGTGTTCTTCCTTTGATTGCACAGAAAAATCATTTCATACAAAATCCTATGAAATGTCAAATCCAAACCAGAATTGTTTGTTTTACTTTCAATAGATGTGGAAGATCAAATTCATCTAGTAGAAGGGATAGGAGATACCTGAATGTGAGCTAAACATTATGCTACAAAACTTCAACAGTAAGGAACCCTCCAATAAGGTAATCAAGATATGCTAAAGACGTAATCAAGACAAGCTTCGAGCCAGTTTGATGCTCCATTAATGCAATAAATACAAAAGATTATCTATGAAAGAATGACAACGGAATGATCAATTGAGATAAAGATGGCATTTAACTGCAATTCCCTTCCATCATATTCTACATAAGAACAACATGAATAGATGCATGGTACCGCAAGACATTGTCATTAAGGAATCTATAACTTACAAATCAGTTGTCTGCCAGAACCGGTTTAATCAAGCGAAAATACAGGAAAGGCAAGAAATGAGGAAATATATAAGGGAACTTAATAGAAAAATCCCTACTCATAATTGAAAATGACCAGAGCCATCATGTATTCATAGTTCGTTCATATTATCAATTGAAAAAGATGTACTTGGCCATTTGTAGGCCACAAGTTAAGGTGTTTAAGACCATTTCCAATGAAGGTTATATCATGCACAACCCCATTTTAACATCTGGATCATGCACGCGTGCTGCAGAGGTATCCAAAAGATTCTAGCTGTCAATCTTTATGTTCTTACACATGCTGTGGTGGGATGATTTCAACCTCAAGATCGTTTAGATACCTCTTGACATGTATCAGATCAATGTTGAGGTTTTAGTGTGCTGCCTTCTTTGAAAAGTTAAACGTGTTGGTGTAAAACTCAGAAGTAGACAAATCAAAACATTAAGATATGATAATGGGAGTGAATTCTCTTCAAAACAGTTCAAGTTGACAACCCCTTATGCCCCACATAAGAATGGGGTGGTTGAGAGGCAAAACAAAACTATCATGGAGATGGCTTGTTGCACGATGCATAACTAAGGTGTGCCGTACAAATTCTAGGGAGAAAGAGTAAACATGATGGTATATAACCTGAATTGGAGTCATTGCAAAGCTTTGCTGGATGTCATACATGAGGAAGCATAGTTCGGAATTGAACTTGATGTAACAACTTTTTGTGGTTTTGGTTCAGGTGCATATATTTTGGTTCTTGATAGAAAGAGGAGTAAACTTGAGTCTATAAGTATATATGAAGGAGACAATACTTCTTTGTTTGTAAGTTTGTAACCAACAAACAATGAATGATAGTGTTGTGGTCCCTTTGAAATATGAGGAATCTATTTCATTGAGTACTCCATCACACACTCCATTACAATCAGCTATGGCACCCATCGCTGATATCTCTAATACCCTAGTCTATAAGGGATGCCAACCTAAGTTGGTCCACAATCTGGTAGAGACTCAACCAATACATGACTCTTCGGTGCAGTTAGGATGTGTGGGAGGATGAAATGCCTGAATTAGCACGGCCCCGGAGGGTTGGAAAAAAGGTTGTTGATTCATAGCGTGTTCATTTTGCTCTCTCATCCGATGCTTTCATGGTGCTTGAACCACATATATTCTGAAGCAAAAAGCATTCCTAATGGGAGACTACTAGGTGAGTAGAATATAATTCCTTGATGAAGAACAATAGCTGGACATTGGTGGAATTACCTCCACGGAAACAACCCATCAGTTGCAAATGGGTATGCAAGGTCAAATGCATAGGTGATACCGATAGTACGTTGGACAAGTAAAAGGATCATCCTGTTGTGAAAGGTTTGAGGGATTAGACTATGAAGAGACTTTTGCTCCTATTGCAAAGATGGTCACCTTTTACTTTCCTGAACGAAGATTTTGATGAGGTCTACATGGTGTAGCCTTAAAGTTTTCGGGTACTTAGTCAAGATCATTTGGATTGTAGGCTGCTTAAGTCCTTGTACAGATCTAAGCAAGGCCCACGAGTATTGTTATATAAAAATTGATCAGCATCTACAAGATTCTTGAATTTAAAATAAGTATTTTTTATCTGAATCTTTATTTCAAAAGCCATAGTGATGACATTGTGATACTTATTGCTCTGATCTTCTCATTGTTAGCGTAGTGGGGCCATTGTCTATTCACATAGACTGATGAGGAGACTTGTATGCTGCCTACCACAAAAATGGTCTAGGCATTTGATTGCTTCTATTACCTAGGTGTAGCTTTGTTTGGTTGGCAAGTATGACCAAATGAGATGTATAGAGCGCCTAAGTCTAAACATGCTATGAATCATTGGATGAGGTCTATACGGTGCTGCCTGAAGGTAATCCTTCAAATACACCTATGGAGTTTCAAGATGCATCTTAGCATTGCACTTAGTTTGATTGGAAGGTCCTCGTACATGGAACTTAAGCAGGCTCCTTCTTTGAAGCATTGTATGGACGAAGGAAGGTTTGGATCAACATCTACAAGGTTCTGGATTCAAAAGAAGTCTTTTTGACCTGAATGTTTATGTCAAAAGCGACAGTGATGCCATTGTGATACTTATTGTCTATGTTCATTGATAGTGATCTTGTCATCACATGTAGTGGGGAGACTGCTATTCAGCGAGTGAAATCAGATTTTTGTGATTCTTTTGACATGACTGGTCTAAGCCTCCTACACTATTGCTTAGGTGTAGAATTTTGGCAAATATGACCACTCTGATTTTCATATCTCAAGCTCAAAGTATGCCACTGAATCTTTTGACAGAAGTTTCAGGATGTATGATTGTAATCCTTCTTCTACACCTATGGAGGTTGGGCTGAAGTTCTCAGCCCATGATGATTCATTACTGGTCTATGAATCACTCTACAGATAGTTGGTGGGCAACCTGACATATGCCCACACAACCAGGTCTATGTTTTGCTGTTAGCTATCTTTCTCGGTTTTTGTCTAAACCAAACACCTTTCGTTGGACAACAACAAAAAGAGTTCAGACATATGTTAAAAGAACTCTTGACTTTGACATCCTATATTAGAGGGTAAAATGTTTCAGATTGATATGTTATACACACTCTGATTGGGAAGAGTCATTGGATACTTGGAGGTCTACCACCAGATGCATTTTTTCCTTTAGTTCAATAGTTGTTTCGTGGTAGAGTAAGTTTCAACATACTGTAGCTATATCTTCCATTGAAGCAGAATGCAAGGCAGTTGTCATGCCAGTCGTGAAGCAACTTGCCTAAGTTGGATTTTGATTGACTTTCAACTTCCACAGACTACACCTACTCCACTTCTAATTCATGTGACAATTAGGGTGTATTGAAGTTGGAAAAGAATCCGGTATATCATGCTCACACCTAACACATTCAAATTCATCATCGCTATATTTTACAGTTGATTATGGTGATATCTCTCCTCACTTCTGTTTCTCCAAGGAGCAACCTGCAGATCTAATGACTAAACCTCATGGTCCCATCTTGTTTTTAAAATTTCGGGACAAACTTGGAGTTGTTTCCAGTTAGTCATTAGGGAGGGATATTAAATAGAGTTAATATTTATTTATTATACACTAGTTAGTTGTTAACTAATGCTCATTTATAAACTTCCCCAACTATATTTATTATTGTAACTTCTTTTGAGCATAATAAAACATGGGCACACAATTTCCAATGCGTGCCTCCGGTTTCTCTTCATTCTTTCAGTATTTACGTCTTCTAACAAAGATTATGTGTTTTGTTTGCTTTGTGTACATATTTTACTATTTTGGGTTTTGACTAATTGACTATAAAATTTGTATAATGTTTCGACATCCTTGTAAAATTTCATACATCGGTGTGAAATACCAGTTCATTATTTGGGGCCGCTTGAATATTCTTGGTTTCCTTCGTCATGAATGGACCTGACCAAAGCTTTTACCACTTTCTTTTAGTTAGCAATCGTTATAACAAAGCTTTTACCCCTTTCTTTTAGCTAGCAATTGTTTTAACAACCACCCCTTTACACCTAAAACAGGTACAGGTTTAGTTTTGTATATATTTACTTTATTGCTTGCTTTTCTCCGCTGACATGTTATGAAGTATTACTATTAGTTTTTGCCATTGCAATCAGATTTTTAATGCTCCTTTTTGTCTATAGCTTTAGTACTTAGGCTGAACTTGGAAAAGTCAACGCCAAAATACAATTTCAGCTATCTGCCATATGCATAACAAGGAGGGAGCTGTTGGCTTATTTAGCATAACAGTCAAATTCAATTGTGTTATATTTGTAGCATTTTGTACGAGTTATTTAGGAACTTGGTCGATTGTGTCTGTTGTTCATGGTTGTGGTTAACAGTAAAGGTTTGCAACAGCTGAAAACAATATCGAGTCAGGTCAGAATATTTGGTGGTAATTGTCTTTGTAAGATCATGAAAGTTAGTCTGATATTCATACAGAATATGAGATTTATCATCAATTTGTGGAAGATAAAATCCTTTCCGCACACCGTATGTTAAATATGAAAAAACTGAGGAGTGTGTAAGAATAGAGACATCTGAGTTACTTTTCTTTTATGCTCTTATGTTCTTATCCTACAACAGTTTTTTTGATAACTGAAGTGGAAGTTGGCTTATGAAACTCCTTTTTGTGGGTTTGAATGTTTTATTACGATTTTACAAATAATGCTTTCTTTATGTACAATGCTTTATTACAAAGAAGATGGGAGGTGTGGGAGCATGCTTTTGGAAGGTTTCATTGAGGACCAAGTCTGTGCTGATCCTGCCAATAAAATAACAAGCACAGACAGAATATCACATCTTCTGCTTGTGCAAAAGCCAAAAAGGTGCAATTATTGCCACACTATCCTTAAAACACAAAATAGTGGAGTGATTAAATAACAGGCCCTTAGAGGTAGCCATATCAATAACGAGTTTCCAGAAAAAGACCATGTCAGTGACTAGGCTTTGGAAGCAACTAACCCAGCCGATGGTGGCGGATGTCAATCATTTTTATCATAGTAGCACCATCTGTCATTATGGACCTTGGTCCAGGGGCTTGGACCTCCCAGCTACCTTGGATCTGTGGATTATGCGGGCTGGGAAAATGTTTTATTGTCATTTTAAATTTCAGTTAATTCAAAATAATTTGTTGAAAATTCAAAAATTATTTCAGAAGTTCAATGCATTTCTCAGGCATGCATTATGAAAAATTTTAGGCTAAAAATGTATAATCTGAAGGATGTTTCTCTTTCCTTGGTAAATCTCAGTTGATATTATGTGCCGCCTTTAACATTGTGTGGGATAAGCTTGGTTCACATTCTTAAGATTTCTAAACACGGGTCACACTTGAGTTTGCACATAACCTCTAAACCACAATTTACCATGTCTGTTGGACTTTCTGCTGCCTTATATGCAGTGCAGGGATTTAAACCTGGGTCACTCTTACAAATTTCCCCAGCTACCATTAAGCACGGTCCATTGGAAATAGCCTGAAAACTTTTAAACACTATCTGAACAAGTATTGCACTTTATTTTTTATATTTATAATATTTGTGGAGGACTTAATTTAGATTCTTGTATACAACCCAAATCTATTATAAGAAATACCAGATTTGATGGAACATGGAAGTGTAAAGAATAATGTTCATAGTATTTTAGATATGGAGAAAATCTTTGTGAAACATATGTTAGTGATTGCAACAATGTTTTTTGTAAATTTCTTTGGAAATGACAGGTTCATAAAATTTACCTCTGATGCAGGTGTCTGAGTGAAGAACTTTGTTTGAGATCTCATGCCATTCTGTTAAATGGAATATTTATGGAGGGAGCAGTTCCAGACACTTGACTGGCTTCAGCTGCAACTTATGGTTCAGATTTTTTTTGAATATGGAAAAAAGAAAACATCTAAAAGGAATTCTTGGCAAGAAAGCTTAGGATACAAGCCTTTTGTTTCCAAATGCCATTACTTCCCTTTGTCAAAGCAATTGGCTTTTTTGTATCCTAGCGCCTTTTCATTATGCAATATATGTTAGCTACTCAGTTCACCATGTTAGGAATGGTGGGAAATCTTGTTAATTGCCATAACCCGTTGAGGAAAATGTTTAGAAGATTCAAGTTTGGCAGATGGCCTGTAAGTTATCTTTTTCAACCTTTCCTGTAAAATGGGTGGTTTATTTCTGGTTATTAGATAGTGGAAGTGAGTTAATTACTCATTTAATCTGGTTCAACTGTTCTCATCATGGATTTATAATTTGGCACGACAAAAGCCCTCTTTGTGGGAGTAGGAAAGTAGCAAAAAAGAAATTATAGTATCTCAGCAAAGAAAATCCTTAACATGGTTAAGGTTTGGTTGGCTGTTCTTGAAGATGATTTGTAGTCCTTCATATAGTTCTTATAGAAGATATTGAAGATCAAAATGACCTTTAGTGGTGCGTAAACAGTGTGTGCTTAAGATGTCCTTCAGCATGATAGATTTGAGGAATAGAGTATCTAAAATTGAATTGAATCATTTAATATAAGACCTTTTTTTTAAGGATAAATATAAGGTCATTTTTTCTTGATGAAGGATAACATCCCAATTTTTTGAGACTATTTTGCACAATTAGGTATCGTGTGCATGGATAATTGACATTCTTCGCCTTAGTGCCAAGTTTTGAGGGGTATCCATTCCTCCAAATTCACATGGTACTTGAATCCATTCTCATTCCTTTTGGTATCTCTTGGGATGTGTGTACCCTAGTGGATGGTGTGACAACAAGACTTAACCATCATCTGTATCAATTGGACTCCAACCCTTCGATTTATATAAATTATTGAAATTCTACCCCTCAAGAACTTGAACATATTGATTTGCATAGGAAGCAGTTAAATATTATGATTGACAAGAGCTTCTGGGTCTAATTTGTTCTTGTTGAGATGCTACAACATTGCCATTTAAGTTATTTTTGTAGTCTTATGTTGAGAAACTATGTGGACACAATGTACACAATGCTGAAGTGTAAAAATACCTCCATTGCATGTTGATCTTGCTACGGTACTTGCAGTGGATGACAGGCCATTGAAGCTTTAGTAGTTGGATAGATCAATAACTGGAAACTGTATTATTCAATTTTATTCTAGTCATTCAGTGTGTGCTATTGCAGATATATGGTCTTTGGAAGAGCCAAATTGTGCATCATTTTGTTTTCCTTTTGTGATTATCCATCTCAAGAAATTTGTGCAACTCATTGTTCCTCGAGAAAAGCTTCATCAATATGCATTTTTCATTGGAAAATCAAATTTATAAAATTTACCTAGAATGATTCTATACCCAGTCAAACATGCAAGCACTGCTCCTGTAATTTTTTGTCATTCTAGACCCATCTCACTGTTCAAAAGGAAAGGGAGGCAGATTCAAAACTATAGGGCCTTCGTCCAAACTGCCCAAACAGTTGCAGATAATTGGTAACGGTATTATTCTGTTTTATTCTAGTCATTCAGTGTGTGCTATTGGAGATATATGGTCTTTGAAAGAGCCAAAGTGTGCAACAATATATATATATATCTGTGTGTGTGTGTGTGTGTGATTTATCCATTTCAATTATTGTTACTTATGTAAAGCTTCATCGAATATGTATATTTTCATTGGAAAACAAAATTTAATTTTTTTAACTAGAATGATTCTTTACCCAGCTATACATGAAGATCTTTTTACAATATCACGGCTTCTCATATAAGAAGAGGGTGCATCTATAGCTTAGTTTAGCATTCACTATTAAAAACTTTAAGCCAGCAGACGAAGACTAATCAATGCCGGCATATCAGCTCCTAAAGAGCCACTCACCGAGGGTAAACAACCAGTTATCACCGATCTTCAAGACTCAGACAGTTCAGCTAAGTTTTATAAGTATAAGTGAAATCAAAAAAGTGTTTCATGGGGATGCGCCTCCCTACAAGCAACATTTTGGAGACTCGGGATGTCTCCGAGACTTGGGGACAGTTGGGAAACGTCCTTCCACCGCCCTTGCACCACCACCAGCTGGATGGGGATGTACCCAAAACGTTTTCCTCAAAGAGGGAATTTTTCTAATGTCCCCCAATTTTGGAGACTTAGCGACATTACCGAGATGTTCTGGAGATTACTAGATTTCTCTTGACCTATCCTAGAGACTCGCAACCATCCCTGACAGCATACATTTGTCTAATTTTTTAAATAAATAATTTTGTTTTATATTTTTTGGCCACCAACTCTAACCTTAATACTTTATGGGGCGTGCACACCCCTCGAGCACTCAGATTTTTTTTTATAAATAAGACTTGCAGTGTTACTTCAAATCACAAAAAAGTTTTAAAAGCAAGAATGAAAGTATTATCACAGCCAACAAGAGTGAGGGCAAACAAGTTTGAGAGCACTAGCAAGGAAGAGGGACAACATTAGCAACAAGTAACATGTTAGAGCAAGTGTGAAGTATTCATTGCTCGACTGTTGAAGTTTCAAGTTTTCAACCTTGAGGAGTCTAATAGTTCAAATGATGAGTTTGGCGCAAATTTTGGGGATGATTAGGCTCGTTAGAGGCATTGAGCCATTGAGTAACCATATTTCAATTTTTAATGTTAACATCATTTTGAATATAAATATTAATATATCAATATCGAGCATTTTCAGTCTTGGATGTAATGTGTTTAGTATTTCAAATATTCATTTGTTGTTCTTTATACATTTTTTATAACTAATATTTATACCTTTTTTTATAACTATTTTTTAAAGTACTATATATACTTGTACTACCATTCTGCTATTGGTCCCAAACCTAAACCCGTGGTCTCCCGTTTTCGAGACCCGTCCTAAAGCCCCATGTCCCGAGACTCTGTGGAACATTGAATCAAAGCAAAATCTTCCATTCAAATGCATGCTAAGTGAATTATTGGCAATGTGGAGAGGATTGAAATCTTATTATATTAGCAAACAACATAGGCACGACAAAAATAAAATGAATGTTCTCCAAAATCTTCCATTCAAATGCATGTTAAGTGAATTATTGGCAATGCGGAGAGGATTGAAATCTTATTGTATTAACAAACAACATAGGCACGCCAAAAAATAAAATGGATGTTCTCCCTTGACTATCCATTTCGAAGCCCCTTAAATAGGCACAAGCTTAGTACATTATGGGGTAGTTGTAAAACCTACCCATTGCATTATTACGCTGAAGGTGTATATAGTTAGAATGTATATGGATGGAGACTAGCCAACACTGAGAAATTGCAAAAAATCAATGGTGCAGATTGAAGAGTTGTGCATGCATTGAAATCAAAGGGTGGAAATTGGTCCATGTCAAGTCGATGGTGGTAGGACACAGTAGCAATGATGGAGCCTACGTAAGCCATGTCAATCTACTAAGTATGATGGGATCAATTACTATAAAACGTGTTTGGTGTGATTTTACAAGAGTACCCCAACCCCATTCGCCTTGCCTGCAGGTTGGAACTTTTACACAACACAGACTAGAACAAGCAACACGCCTTCTGATCGGAGGCATGCTCTGTTGCTTTCACTCTTGGCCAAATTCCTCAACCTTACCGCATCGGCTTTGCTTTCGCTCCTCCCCTCCTTGATCTGTCGTATCCTTTGCTGCACCATATACACTTCTGCCATTGGATCAAACTTTTCAAAGGCATTAAAACACCATTTTTGTATAATGTTCGTAAGGGTATGATTGGGGATGAGATCGTGGGTGTGTAGAATTTGACCAAAAATTGGACATACATTGTTTCCGTCGTAAAGCCATTTCCGAATGAAATCTTGATAATTTAATATATACGATTTAAAATTAATTATTTAATTATTGAAATAATATTTTTAAAAATATAATTCTTCAATTATATTTATGTGGATATATTTATACATTTTCAATAGTTTTATCACTTAATAGTATATAATATTAAATTAAATATTTGATTAAAATTTTACGAAAACAATTTCTATTATGTTTTATCATGCATTGTTATCAAATTTATGAATTAATTTTAACCATTCACAATTTAATTGCTATTCATTTCCGTGGAAACATTAAAAGTGACGTGTGTTCAGATTTAATTTATTAAAACGGTTTTTTAAAAATTGTATTGTATATATTGTTTATTGAGATTTATATTTGCCCTTCTTTATGAGATGCTTTGAATATTAAAATAGGCTACATTGTTATTTGTATTAAAAAATTGTTATTAAAATAGATTTTATAAAAATGAATACATAAAATGTTATAGTCAATTCTCTAAATATTGTTATTTGTATAATTTTTATGTTCATAAAGTTCATCTAAAAAAGTTCCTTACATTAAATTATATAAGGGGCGAGGGAGGGCTTGGTTTTGACACGCCGTACCGTCGCAATATCATCGCATATTATTTGGAAAACCGAACTTGACAATCTGAAAAAAAGATTTTAAACATGTCGTAAAAGGTCGACTTAAGGCTGTTGAGTGTCGTCTTCAGAATACCTTCCATTTCAATGGGGACATCGACGACACTTTCTGTGCCCCCTGGGAACCCCTCCAACATCGGCAATGAGATCTCCACCAGGTCGAGTAGGTACAAGAAACAAGAGGACACCATCTACGATCCCCACTCCTCTTTCACTTGCAAAGACATCTCCTAACAAGGAAACGAAGGTGGTGGGGTCCGTGAGTTCGGGTATAAATATGGACCCGATATTTCCATAGTTGGTGTTTAGGCTCATGGAACATTTAGTCTCATAAGCGAGGAACATTCATCAAGGTCGTGGGTGCCCCTGTTGGTGTTGAAGGGATCCAATTTGGATGCGGCCATGATCAAGATGTTAGTTTTGATGCCGTAGACAATATTGTTTAGTTGAGAAGAGGATACCTTTCAATGGTTTCTCAGCTGGGTGTCTCCATTAATAACAAAACTTCTTGTTGTTTACGATCCATAGAGGCCGATTCCTTGGGGAAGAAGACCCCTTCATTGCTTGGAGACGATGTTATGCATGGCTCGCCGTCCAAATTCAGTTCTACTCAAGCAATGTGCTTTTATTCATTTTATGTATGATGTTATGCATGGTTCTGCTTATAGTAATTTGGAGGGCTTATACACAGAGTTAATACATGCAGACAAGCCAAACACAAACAAATATGTTAATCTCACAACAATATTATTATACTCCACACTAACTGAGTATTATATCCAACACAATACAAATATATATGATGACATCCTATAATTTAGGAGATTATTCTTACCTATAATATCTCCTAATCTCCTATATACGCGAGTTAGTTGAGCAACTCCACTTAAGTAAAACAATAATATAATAACAAACTCCTTATATACATTATTGTTACTTAAACAATAATATTACTAACGACTAGAACGATATGAACTATGTATGCACTAATTAGTATATTTCCTAACATTCCCCCCTTAGTGTGAACATGGGAGAAAAACAATCACACTTTGTTTGTAGCTTGCCCTTCGTGCGTGCTAATGATCTGGATGGTTTTGCAGGACAACCAACAATCTCAACAAGGATGGTTTTACAGGACAACCAACAACCTCAGCAAGGATGGTTTTACAGGACAACCAACCACCAAAATATAATGATGTTGCTTTTCCTTTGTGCTTTCGTCTATCCACTATGTTTGTCCTTCAGGGAATTATGTAGGAAACACTACTTACTAAATACAAATACACACACTGTCACCACAGCTTCATGTGGGCCCATCGTTGGTGATTGAGGAGAGGTCGTTGATTGACCTCCAGCCTCCTGTGCCTTCGTCCTCTAGTGTCATGTTGCTAGCTCAGCCTGATTTGGATATGAAGCTCAACAATTTTCACATTGGTTTTATTTATATAAATTCCCCCTGCAATGTGAAATAGTTTATTTTCCGGATGTCAAGTAACACTGAAAATGTGTTCGTAAGACAATTTTTTTATTTTACGGACTTTTTACAATGACACAATCTTTTGATGACAACTCACAACTTTGAAAATGACACTTTTGATTGACAATACTAATGAATTATAAACAATAAATTTACTATTTATAACATTACAATGAAAATATGACTTTTATAACATTTAACGACTATTAATGACTTGCCTATTGATATTAATACGAACATACAAAATATGACGACAAATGTATTGAATAACTAAAGACTCTTTCTTAATACAAAACGAGACTTTAGATAATAACTAACAAATAACACTAAAATGACCGACTAAACAAAATTGTCAATGATAAGACATTGATGAGACTGCATGACTTGGATGATGATGACTATACTTAAAAGTGACACTATTGACACAAAACAATAATTATTACTTTTATTATCCTAATGATCCTCTAAATAACTTTTTAAAAACAACATGATTTTTTTTATTGATTTTGATAGATTCGCATTGGACTTCAATTTTTTAAAGGAAGACTACAAACTAAAAACACGAGTATCATCTAGATGACTAATTTTATTAAAACTGGACTCGACTCGAACAAAGAAGACTATACTTAACTTCGACGTAGAGTAGACAATGCGTCGGTTTTGGTGGAGAGTCGAGCTCGGTGGCCACGAGTTGTTCCCTATAAAATGCAGGGAAAACACTGCCACGCACCGAGTAGCTTGATTCAAGGAGATCTAGGCAGAGGGGGATTATGCTTTAGGCAAACTAGGCAGTTGCCTAGGGCGCCAACAATCAGGGGGCGCTTGAATATAATTTTTTTCTTTTTATCGGTTAATTTTAGAACTTAACTTTAAAATAATTTATCTGAAGATTTAATATCGATCAACCCATTTATGGATATTATTGTATAGTAACACAAATTTCACACATACACATAAAAATGTTTTGTTATATTTTTGCAAGCAAAATAAAATATCATATATTTATAAGCACATGATTTTGTTGGTATTGTTACCCATTCTATGATGTAACTCCAGATTATGTAGGTGTGTAGTTTGTTCTAGAAATAGGGTAATGTATTTTTTATAATGTCACTGGTGTATCTAGTAGAGGTGAGTATAATTGAAGTGAAAAAAAGTATTTTATTTTCTATTCTTAATTTTTTTGGGAAAAATTCTATTATTTTGTTATGGAGGAATTCGTAGGCTTGGTACAAATACGACTCTTCACAAAACCATGGGAGCTACATAAACGTTTTTATTTCTTTGCAAAGAAATGGTGTTTTATTTCTGGATAGAGTTACTATCACCTATTTGATATGGCTAAATCAGACTTGTAAGAAGCCTTGTATAAAATCTTGAATTTTTTGCATTCTAAGCATCCGCTACGATTAATGTTTTCTACCCACGAAATATTTTTCATCCTTGTGTGATAATTTATTAATATATTTTTATTATTCTTTTATTATGACCATGATGTAAATTTAAAAATAAAAGAATATAGACATATTTTATTTATTTACTTTATGGAAAAAATATATTAACTAAATTTGTGAGGAGGGCGTCCACTCAAACTATTGCCTAGGGCGCTCTCGACCTTTAATTCGGCCCTGGATCTAGGCTAGATGAATGACCCAGAGATCTTTTTGCATGGTGGATGATATAGATGCTGGTGGAAGATTCTTAGAGATCAAATGATCCAAGAATGCATAGATCTGTGACTGTCAAAACTTTATGATTTGATTATTGTGCTGTGCTAAACCAAGAAAACCATTAAAATAATCCTCGAGCAGAGTGTCTTAGCTCCCAGTAAGATATACGATCAGTTGTCTACACGTCGAAACAAAGACAAAACGTAACGTATCTCTCAGATGTGATATGCATGTGGCGATGGGTTGAAATACGTCAATGAGGAGGAAATAAATCAGTCGGTGAAGACAGAAAATAACATAAAAGTGATAAGCTCTTCAAATGCAAACAAATGAACGCCCTCTAGTTATCTGCAGCACATGTCCATCTTCCAGATTGCAAATAAACGATACTCCGGACATAATTATGAATGAAAGGATATTGGCAAAGGCACGAATAGTGTTTGTATTTAGAAAACTTATAAGACTCTCATTGAGATGTTCTCGCTCTGATACCACTGATAGTAATTCAGAGAGCTTATACATAAAGTTAATACATGCAGACGAGCCAAACACAAACACATATTTTAATCTCACAACAATATTATTATACTACACATTAACTGAGTATCACATCAACACAAAACAAATATATAGGATATCAACCTATAATTTAGGAGATTTTTCTTACCTATAATATCTCCCAATCTCCTATATATGTGAGTTAGTTGAACAACTCTGCTCATGTAAAACAATAATATAATAACAAACTCCTTATATACATTATTGTTACTTAAACAATAATATTACTAACAATAGAACAATTTGAACTATGTACGCACTAATTCGTATATTTCCTAACATTTCCATTCAAATTCAAATTTGACTCCTTCAAAAGATCCCCTTGAGGGTTTCTATCGTACATTTCATGTACAATTGCTAGTCGTAGTGTACCTATGGCATTTCCCATCCTCGAAACATGGCACATATACTGTGGCCATTTATATACAAAGACCAATATCGTTGACTTTGGTGTGACATGTATTACAATTATTAGGAGCTTTATCTTGAATCTCAAGTAAAAATGACAATACAACTTATGTTAGTTCTGTCGACATTGTAGAAATGACTTTTTCGTGGAAATTTCCTTGGTCACTTAATACTTATATTATGTCATACATGGAGCCCTCTAATGAATGCTAACTATATCATAAGTAACAACCTTAATCTAAAAATTAGTTACATGTTGAAGTAGTTTCATCAACTCATTATTTGTGGCCTTCATAACCTTGTGCTACTATTGAACTTGGGAAAGGCTCAACTCCTCTAATTACCGATCCTTCTGCATATCAAGATATTGCTAAAGGTCCTTGATTGCTACTTACGATTGCACCATTTTAGACTTGTCTAATACGATGTTAGTGGCTTGGGTTGTTCTATTTGATAAATGCTTCTCAATTTCATTAGTATGCCCCTTCAAACATTTGCACCGATTATTATCCTCGTTGAAGATTTTCTTTGCAAACCTTGTGTGCATCATCAAAATTTCTCATGTGGCAAACACTTGAAGCTAAACCAAGTAGCTAATAATAGTATGCGACATGCTTCCTGTTCTTGGTTGGCAGTCCTCAATGGAACATCCATAGCCACTGGGATTGCTTTTGTAGTCTTGACTTGGAGAGGTGAAAAAAATTTCATGCAAGGGTGGAGGATCCGCTCAAAAATCAATTCATGAGATTCTTAACTTAACGTGTACGTTAGGAGATATTTGAGGAAAAGTTGTGTAAAACAAAAAATCAAAATCTCCATGCATTTAATAACCGATCCGTTAAATAGGGACTTAACCCCATCATGTGTTACTTGGAGCTTCCCCTCTCATACACCTTTGTACATGAACCACCGTGCTTGCTAATCACGTAAATCCTCCTTTATGACCATAACATGCACAACATTTCTCTTTTCTTGGCACCATCTAAGTGTGACTGTAGCTTGAGGAGAAGTGTGCATGCCCCATGGTTGTGTTTGAAGTAGGGTAGTATTAGAGTGACAAGGAAAATGACTTATCCTTATTGAAGACACATTTGAGCACCAAATATATGATAGTTTTTTTTCTCATGCCCCATTCCCAACTCAATTTTGGGCACTCCAAGTGCAATCACAAGATGTGTAGACTTACCTATGAATTATGGTTTTACGTCTATCTTTACAAAATAGATCAAACAAATCCTCATGGGGTCATTATCCACCTTGGGATGCCCTTATAGGGTTGCACAATACTATGTAGACAACCAAATGCTCACACGAGGAAGCAAATGGTTGCGCTTTGCTTTGACACAAGGGTAGATCATCATCATAAATTTCCACCACGGGAACCCTCTTTGGCTTGGGTCATGGGTTGAATCATCTGGGTTGTTTGACCACCCCGTCACTATGTTTTTAGTACTTTGACTCAAGGTGTGTAGGGGATGTAAATAAACCCCAGTCTAGATGTTTACATTGTTGATGGTATTCGCCCATGAGGTGCATGATGAGAGAAGGGTTTGGAGCTTGAATTTGGATGCTACATAGTGGTGTTTTCCATGCAGGCTATCATAAAGATACAATATTCACTTGTGTTTCCTCTAAACGAACATATATAATCTCCATCTAATCATCGTGTGCCACTAGAGCATACTCCACAAAAATCACACCCTCATCATATAATAGTCCCACATGTGAATCATCTAGTATTGCCAAACATTTTGGAATAATCTTTGAGGGAATGCTTGTGCCGTGGGATTTCCAAGCTAACTTTGTATTAACCCAATCCTTGGTCAACAAGTACAAACGTTGTAGGGCATATGTAGTGTTTTCAAATGTTGCACACTTTTTTGTATGAAGATGCAACAACAAGGACTTCGTCTCATCATTATAAACATCTACAAATGTTTATCAATGCATGAAACAACCATTTGATTCTTGAAGGCTTGTGCCCATTGACCTATTTGCTCCTTGTGCTTCGTCTCCTTATCTCTAGTTAGATAGTCTAAATATGGAGACTTGTGCACTAGTAGTTGGGTGGGATCACATGAATATGAAACCAATAAATAACCATGGTTAGTGAGCATATATAAGATAAAAAATGAACCCCAATATAAGGGTTGTCATCCATGGAGTCATTAATTGATGATCATATCATTTGCAATGAACTTACAACAAGCCTAATAGCTATTGCATGGGTCATATTTATAACTTGGTATACACACCAATGATGGTTGTTGCATCCCTTTGTGCCTTGTGACCAATCTTGGTGGGTATCAAATGATTTGTAGTGCACACAATGACACATGCTACGACATCCTTTCCAAATTTCCTTAAAGTTTTGAACATGGCCAAAGTTCTATTGCATGTTGAGGGTTGTGGTGATGTTTGAATACATTCCTAGCAGGTATGATTACATATCAACTTAGTCATCACATGTATGGTCGCGAGGTTGACCGCAACAACATCATCCATCTAAAACACCTCCCACAACTCACATGTTTGAACACAAACTATATGGAAACAATAGACATAACTCTATTTCTTTAAAGCATAAACATACAACATTGCGCTGCTTGCCACTTTATAACTGTACTTGTCTCATGTTAACAATTTCCTATGTGATATTTGCTCCCTTAATCAAACTACCACTTTTGAATCTTTTCCCTTTGTTGTCCATTCACCCCACACATTTCTCATAATAACATGCACACTCACTTTGTATACGTTTGTTATTACAACATTCATGTTAATACATGCCACGTTCTCAAAACAAATACTAACAAAGCTTGTGATGCACAAACAATCTAAGTAGTTCTCCTAACATATACTTGTTATCATCTCACATCACATGACCAATGATATGTTTTTCCTATCACTCTTTAACACCCAACTTGTATTCGCTAATTCATTGTCTTCATTATTTCAAAGCTTTAAGAACTGACATAGAATTCATCGAATTTTTTTACATTTGGTGTGAATTTTTGAAGGGCCTCTACCAAACTTGGTTAACCAATTTTTGGAATTTCTCGCATGGTGCCTTTGGAAATCTAATTCTTAGTCCATATCATATCTAATCATTTTCCCGTGCTTTGTGCTTATTCAAATGCAAAGTTTAAGGACATGAGTAAAAATACTACTCCTAAACCAAACTACTTGGTCATCAAGACCTTATTTTTGCAAAAGCTTGGATATCTTCAAGGATAGAAGTAGATATTTTAGCCTATTCCCATTCACATACTCATAGATCTCAATGCAACCGAAACAAACAAGATTGAATACCCCATTATCCAGTACTTTTTGAACTAAAAAGGGTCCAAGGCATCATTGCTAAAAACTTCCCAGGATGTGTTTCATACCTAGAGGTATACATATGAATACAACTGTGTATAAAAAATGTCTTTATCTTTGATGCAAATATCATATCATGCCTTAGAATGTTTCTTCTCTATGCCATGGCTCCATTGTACTAACAATCTCCTCCTACATTGCTAGCCTCGAGAATGCAGTACACTTCTCTTCTACACCGATGGATTGATTGACCCAACAAAGTTAAAAAACCTCTTTCCGAAACGTTCTCAAATCAATACTAGAATCAAAGGCATCTCATTACACCTATAGAGTTTACTAATTCTTAGATCAATATCACTGGCACAAGCACACTTGTGCATATCCTTATGTAGTGTTGGAAACCATAATCTTTACTTTAATATATTCGCGGTCATTTCCTTTTTTTCACAAAATGCGCACCTAATATTCATTCGTGATACTCTGTCACATCGTATCTTATTCACGCTCTACAAAACCATGACGTAATACCTCACGCATATCTATTTTGTACAAATTTCCATTGATCAACTAAAAGGGGCCATGCACATGACCATTGATTTCTTGCATGTGGTTATATAATTGGATGTTGTTCCCCCAAAATGTAAGCAACATAACAATCTCTTCGAGCTCCCCATGAACTTTCTTGATCCAAAATAATTAAACATTATATAATCACCTTCAATATCCCCTCTCATATCCTCCCCTATATTAATTGTAGACATGGTTAGGTCTTACATGGTGCGTTCTTGGTTTTTCTACCATAACTGACCACATACAATTGGCTTATTGAGAAAGTACTTTGATGCCTAACAATATGTAAAAATGGTGAATATAATAGCTAACTAGTATTTCTTGAATTTCTGTAATACATATATCAAATTCACAATGCCATATACTCTATAGTAGTATATTTTCACTATATGTTTATATCAATTTTTGGCTTGTAAAGGAAATAGGATGATCAATATTACTTTCGCTGGGTTCCGTCATAATCATTCTAATGGATATAGTTAATGCATCAACATGGACATAAAATAGATTTCTATGATCTAAAAATTGTAGTATAGGAAGAGATAAGGTTCTCCTTCAATACGTCACATGTTACCGGATGCTCCTCTCCCGAATAAAAAGGACCCAACCTTTCTTAAAATCCCTATCAAGAGCACAACTATCTCAGTGTTGATATGATTCTTTATCAAGTTGGTATGGTCATTTTTTGTAACCGTAGAGAGCCCAAAGATGTTGAGATTGATGGTGCACCCATCTATATACGTCTAATTATTAAATTAGGCACATTAAATTCTACAACTAGTACATTGCATTTAGGCTTAGAGTAAAGTAAGCATTACAAATCTACATTATTGGGACCAATAAAAAAGAGAACACAACTTTTGATTAAGTTATATGTACCCACCCTCTGTGTACATAATAATAGAATTTTGCAATTCAAATTCAAAGGCAATATATATTTGGTTGTTTCTTTGCATAGTGTTTCAACTTGGAGTGAGTCAATATCATGGAGATGTAATTATGAGGGTTTAACTTTTATTCATGGTACAAGAGCTTGGTTCTCCATAGTTTGAGTTTTGGATTTTTGTGTTTTCGTTGAGCTCAAAATTTGCACACTATTTCTTGAGCCCTTCAACATGTTTTTGAGCCAATTTAAATTCTAAATTTTCAAAATTAGCCTATGGATTTTTTTGTTTAAGCCAAAAATTTAAAATTAGAGTTTTTTCTATTTATATTTTTTTTGAGAGAATACAACTATTTTTTATGAAAATTACTTAAAAAATTACAAATTTGATTATTTTTTTGTTTTTAAAGAGTTTCTGGTGATTTTTAGCGCACTTTTGAAGTTTTAGATTTGAAGGTTGGTCTAGGAGAAACATAGAAGAACAACTATTATTTTGTAAAAATGTGGATCAATGGACATATATGGGTTTCTCTCTTTGAGAAAATTTCTCAAAAGTCACGATTTTCCAAAAACGGAGTACGAAGGCATTCATGGTGAGAGTTTGAAGTTCATATGGAATTTCAAGGGTCGAGTTTATTGTACACTGGAAAAATAACACGTAGTTTCAGATGTACTCAACTTCTCGAGGTTGTGCCGAGACAATCGAAATGTGAGGAATGATATGCAAATGGAATAGGTATATGTGGTAAAAGTGGAATAGGTGGAGATGATGACGACAGGGTTTAGGGACGAGCCAAATGCAAAGGATTAAATTACAAGCGATGGAATTTCTCATCAAGGGAGATGAATGGTTTTCTAACCTCAATAGGCGTAATGCTACGGTCAAGGATAATGGCATGCACAATTCTTGATCTATGTCCATGATACCAAAAATACCCTTGCCAGTTTTCAGAACCAAGGGAATTTCCCATTCATCTCTAGATACTCCTCTCTTGAGAGGGTCATACAAGAGCGCAAACGAACGACATAGAAGTAAAACTAATGGTTTTCTCAGTTATGGTCATTTGTTCGTTAAGGGCGTCTAGCTGGCCTAGGATTTGAGGGGGGGGAGGGGTAGATCTTAAGACTAATGCTCGTAAACCAAATCTATGTCTCCTTGGTATTGGTCTATGCCTAGGGGATTGATAATTGGCTCAAATAACCTTCTACAAGGTTGGGACGGACCAGGAATGGTCATGTAACAACACTAACTTGTGAGCGAGGTGAATGAAATTGGAAAGTTGATTGGATGGGGCCAAGGGCTAAGAGCAAGTAGTCTATGCCGCTAGTGATCGAGATGTTGTTTTGCTCTAAGTATCTACACAACCTTATATTATCAATTTTAAATACACAATAGAAAAAGAGCCCAAATTAAATAACATATAATTAAATTCACTTTTAATTAATTAGAACAGGTTCACTATTGTTTAAATAATTTTTTTTACAACTATACTAACTTTTTTGGGTTATTTTTAATGAATCTTTTCGAATAAAAACAAAATAATTTAAATGGTTTAAGTTCCTAATGTTTTTGCATTTTTCAGTATAAATTAAAATAAATAAAAGAAAATAAATTTACAAACACAGGAAATTAAAGATATTAAATGAAATCTAAACTATTTCTAAATTAAAAAAAATCTATATTGCTTCTGGAAATGAATTAAATCTAAACAAATATTGACCGGGTATGGTTTCCTCTTCATTGCGGCTTCTATGTAACTTCTACTTTAAATAGGAAGATATTTCCTATTTAAATAAAATAATTTTTTTTCTCTGTTGACTTCTACCTTAGGATTTCGGGAAAATAAAGGATTCTCAAAAGTAATTTACTTGTTCACCGTATAACCTTCCCCGTCAGAACTTATTTTAAATCACATGGGATAATACAAATGAAGAAATAAAATATTATTGGCACTACTACTTCCTCCAACCTTTTCCCCGTGTAGATCCACAAGGATAAGCAGGGAAAAGGATATCAACGAAATATTTATGCAAGAAATGCTTTGATAAAAATACTATTATAAAGATATTATTCGGGAAGTGATGAAATATTCCGTTTCTAACAATCTAAATAAACAAATTTTAATGATTATAAATAATTACTATGCTAAGATTTAAAGAATTTAAGTATAGCCCCAACCTGGCTACTACTATTTTGTGGTAGCTTCCTAGAGGTGAGATGTATTTTTTGTCTCCTCAGCTTTGTATCCTCTTCCAATGATAAAATCCAATTGATCATGGGATGTAAGAATGGTGAGTGACAACAAAGAAATTGAGAACATTGGTTGTGGTTGGCTTGATGCAAAGTAAATGACCGAATGTGAGTAACATGAAAGAAAAAAGCAAATGTACTAGTTTATCTATGTGTTCCATCTCCAAATTTCAGCAGCATTACACTTCAACAAAAATATAAAATTTCCAACCCATTCTACGGGTAAAAATGTGATTTTTATAGGTTTTTGGGAAATAATATGTCAACTACAAGTGTTGATTAATAAATGATAACTCAACTAAAGGAAAAGGATTCAACATTCTAAATTTAGTAAGAAGAGAGAAGGAACTCAAAACCAATCCGATAGCCCATTCTTATCCAAATTGATTAAGAAACATGTAAGAGATAATCATGCTCAAAATCAAAACATGCATGGCACAAAATGCATGTTTTAATTTTATCGTTATAAGGTGACAATGACTGATCGCTTGTTGATAGAGGGGCAAGTTGTGCAACCTGCAGCTTCTGTCAATAACGGTTGATAGACGCGCAATCGACATCATGGTAATAAAAGGCACAAAGGGGATAAAGAGAGGTTCCACGAATAAAATGAGGTCTCTTAACTTAGAGTAAGGAGCTTGAATTGAGTCACAAGAGGAATGGAAATGGAGAGATGGAAGGGATCTAAATTTTCAATTTTATCTTGGAAGAGGTTTTTTATCATTGTAGGAGACATATTGCACATTTTTCTGTGTTGCACCATGCGAATTTTGAGCGTTTGTACATATTGCCCCATCAGAAAGAGAGTTTATAGCCATGAATGGGTTAAAATGTGATCTTTGATAATGGACACTCCCCAAGTGGGAGGGTTAGAGGATTAACCTTGTCTGACCAACAATGTCGTTGGTTCGATGCCAGACAGAGCCTTCTTGATACTTGCAAAATAAAAATGGGAATTCAAGTGCATTAATAAAATAATTTTTAATAAATTTTTTGAAATGAAAAAATACAGTGCTACTTACCATTTGATGTGGGGGTGAGAACATATACTTACCCTCATGTGCACACTATCTCTGAATACACTCACTCAAAATAACATTAGAAAACCAAAACTATTTGTTACATATATGTCGTTTTGCTATTTAGAAAAATCATTTGTGTCTTTGGGACTTTGCTAAATTTGGAGCTCTGGATTTCCAATGATCCGTTTTACTTGTAAGTATAATAAAATTGATGAGGATTTATATACAATGAAAAGTAAACCCATAAGTGATTAAAACAAAGAGGGACAAGAAAAAGTAAGTTATCATTGTTTCTTTGTTTTTGCCCTAAACTTATATTTTTGCTTGAAAATGGCTCAAAGGGAGGAGATTTTGGATGAAGCTTAGTAGTCAAAATGTTTTTTAGTGGTGTGCACCTTATAGATTTTGTACCTTATTTGGGGCAATTTGAAATTTTTAAAATATGTTTTTGTGCAATTTTGGCTTGAAAGGGCACGACCCGGTTTTGGTGATTTGACTGCCACGAGTGGTTGTGCAACTACCGCTTTACATAGAGCATCAATTGTGCAATCACCATGGTGGTTGTGTAATCATAACAGTGATGATTGCACAACCATCATGACAATTGTGCAACGATTGCTTTATGTAAGGGGAGGTTGTGAAACAATCACAACTTTTGTGGTGGTTAAGGCAAAGAAATAATGTTTTATTGATTTTGTTAATGTTTTCAGTTCAATTACGAATTTATTTCACATTGCAATTCAGAATCTAATATGACTCTTTTTAAATTTTCGTTTTTGTATAGATGCAAGGGACTTATTGCGAGATGGAATCAGATCCAGAGAGTATTAGTGTACTTGCTAGAGTGATCCCTTTATTGACATTAGTCCGAAATAGGCTTATTAGAGAGGGGCTGATGATACGGAGGTTAGCACATATCAGGACCAAGTTTCCCTCAGTGAATTAGATTCTTTGTGAATTTTTAACATACTGAGACACGTGAATCAGAATACTTTCTGATTCCCTGGAATTCGTGGAGAGTGGAAAATCACCTTAGAAGAATTCTACCAGATATTGGATGTTCCTGTCACGGGGAGGAAGTTAGTGCTAGAAAAGTATTAGCTCATCGGTTGAGGCTCATAGATGGGCCACTTACTTGGGGGATGCATATGCACTCGAAAAATGAGTTCCAAGTAGAGGAGTCAGATTGGTTGAAGTGTAAGGTGCCCCTATTCGTATTTTGTGCAAGACCATCATTGGTATCGTGGCCTTGCGTTTGATTAGAGGATAAGGGATGAAACACATGTTATTATTTTACTGAGCTGCATGTTGTAGATAGCATCGAGCAACACGACAAGAGGTTTGCATGGGGAATGGACATGTTAGGAGATACTTATCATGATTTATATCAGATTATCATATATGTGGATCTACTTCCCTTAGTTACCCGAATATTGGTAATGTCTTGGATTTATGAGAGATTAGTCCTCATACTCAAAGGGGCATTGGGATAACATACATTGCAGGCATCATATCATAGTAAATAAATGGGGGGATATGGCCCCTTCTTAAGGCCACTACCATGAAAGTAGAAGGTACTTTGACCACCACTGATATAGTGGCTCAGTCTTACCAAGGTATGTTATGGACAGTGGGGAGAGGAAACAATCACACTGACCTGCTTGTACATCCACTACATAGTTAGTCAACTGTGGAAGTCGGGTAGAGACTTCATCCAGCTGCATATGGGTATCCCTAACAATTTATATTATTACTCTTTATTGACGCTACTTCTTGTAGTTGGCATCATGCATTAAAAGCTGTTAGGTAGACGAGATATAGTTCACATGCATCGATTGAGATGGAATAGTGATAGTGCCTAGGAGTTGCTGATTGGGATATATGGAGTTGCACCTGATCCAGCTGCTAGAGGTGGATCTAGACCACACTAGGTTTTACAAATTAGAGAGGCTCCAACTAGGGAGTGAACATGAGGTGACAAAGATAGATTATGGTTTAGGTGAGAGAGTAAGAACCTTGAATAGACATAGTAGTGGGTAGAGGAGGAATAGTTTGCCACCAAGATATGAGATGGAGGCATAGGAGATGAGTCATGGATCTGGATTTGGGTAATGTGAGATCTTAGCAAGTGATTTTAATATTCTCTTTCCCTTACTTCATAAATTAGAGCTATTTCCTTATATGTTAGTGAATTTTCACTTTAGTTTAGGTTGTTGCAATGGACTACTTTTCTTTTGCGAACTTTAGATTTTTATAACTAATAATATGGGATGGACAAGATATCAATACCATGGAAAATTGGATATGTTTGCCATAAATGAATACATTGAGTATATCTTAAGATACCCTAGTAAGAATACATGTTATAACGGAATCACAACACCCTCCAATTTGCACAAGTGTGTGTTCTTGAGCTCACGGTGGGATTGGGTAACATGGGTACTATCTCCAAGTTGTGGGACTTGCTGCTTGAGATAGACCTCCAGAGAAAGTTGGAATCTTCTTCCTAATCCTAGTACAAACTAACTCTACTGAAATGAAGCTACTAACTATCTCTATCCTATAATTTCCAATGGAACATGGAGAGAAATAATATGTAAACATAGGAAAACTACACTACAGAGGTGATGCACCAAAAGGAGGGAATGAGAACAATTTCTAATGTGTGAAAATGGAAGCAAAATGTAGATCAGAGAGGTTGATGACAATTATCCTTAGTCTAATAAAAACATTCACAAAACATTTCCATGCAAACATAATAATAACAGGTCCATGCAAGAGTATAGAGTAGACACAAACATTTGCAATAACATTAGAGAGGCAAAGAGAATGCAACAAACTTAGCAAGGGAAGATACATCCACAAAATTGAATCTATTGCTTCATTAATATGCACAATCCAATCTATTACAAAGGAAAGGCCTGTATCACCATGCAAGTATTCCACTACAAAGGAATATAGCACATTGGCTTCATAAATCAAAAATGACAGATATTTACTACTCAAACTATCCTACTCTACAATGAGCCCAACATTTCAATTTATAGAACTTTGGGCAAAGAGAGAGAGGGGATTCAATTCCCGACATATAATTTCCAACCACTTTATATATGTCATAAATGTGCCCAAATGGTGATATATGACATGCAGAAGGAACCCCATACTATCCCATGACTTGCAATAGTGAAAAATGTCTACCCATGCCTCATTAAATGCATCTCCAACCACTAATAAAATCACTGTTCAAAACCTGACACGTTTTAATTAAAATCATCATAAAAATTAATTAATTTATGAATTTTTTTTTTTACATTTTTCTCAGAGTCATGGTTCCAATGAGACCAATTTTGTGAAAATCTGTTGAGAATTGCAAAAGTTATGGCCTTTTGAGTGTGAGCAATTGTTTTGAGTTTGCTAGGGATATCTTGTATTTTACGGGACTAAGAAGTTAATTTATTGGATCTGGAGATTTTTTATTTTATTTTCACCCACCTATCCTTACTAAAAATAATAAATCCAATTTTTGTGGTGTAGAGGATGTCGAGAGCTTTCCAAAAAGTCCAATTTTGTGAAAATCAAAGCTCTGGGTCAAAAGTTATGCTCATTTGAACTTCGGGGGGTCGGGCGTTTGGGGAACTTGTGGCACTGGGGTACAAGGGCCACTTGAGCCGTCAACTCCTGCCTTACCTATATCTAGTGTACTATGGATGTTTCAGCTTTTATCGCCTATGATGCACTTGGGCCACGTGAAACGCCTGACCCCGCCATCGCCACACCATATAGACTTACGTCCATTTTGGCTTTCCCGTGTACTCACATCCCAACTCGCCTGGGACATTTGGGCCCTCCCAATCTATCTTTGCATGATATATAGACTTGTGGCCATTTTGGCTTTCCTGCGTACTCAAGTCCCAAATCAACTGATACATTTGGGCTGTCCAAATCCACCTGTTATCCAAAATAAGCACATGCTTATTTTTGGTTAACTGCCCCTTTTTTCCTCCTTCAGTGCTTCAATATGATTTTTTAGATATTTTAAGCACTTAAGGTTTCCTGGAAACATCTTCATTAGATAGTAAATTTCTTCCCCCTTCCCAAAAATGTAAATAAGTCCTTCTAACTCCTCATATTTTATAAGTTGTGGGTTAGCGGGTGTTGGAAGGATTTTTTGCCAAAAACGAGCCGGCAGGCTTGAGGAAGATTTTTTGACAAAAGGGAAAATGTGGACCAATGGGGCAATGGGAGAGTGTTTTGAAATTTTTTGCACTCTTCATAGAAGGTACAATTTATAATTGTGGGGCCCGCAATCCTAAGAAGTATTTCTTTGATAATTGGAAGATATGGGCCGGCGGGCCCTGGGATGATAAATGGAAAATGCACAATTTCGGGGCCGCGGAGGACATTTTTTCCAAATGGAAATTCGAGCTGGCGGGTTTGTGGGAAATTTTGGAACTTTTGAAAATTTTCAAAAAAGGGCACATTTTACAATTACGGGGCCCATGAGCCCTGGAATATTTTTGAGCCAAAGGAAGGGAAAAATTGTCTAAGGCCCGCAAAGGGACGCGTGGCCAAATTCGAGCCAAAGCGGGAAAGCGGGTCACCAGAGGCAGTTCAAATTTTCAGATTTTTTTTTGAAAAGGCATAATGTATAAAATTAAGCCGCACCTTCACTGATGCCCAGAGAAGCCATGTGTTAGACCTTTGTCAGCTGTGGGGAAGCGGGCCATCGAGGAAACTTTGGGAATTTTGCCACTTTTCAAAAAAGTGTAATTTCAATTTTGGGTGCAATTTCAATTTTGGGCCCGTGGAGGCTTTTGGCGCCAAAGTGAATTTCAGGCCTGCGGGAGGTTCTTATGGTTTTGCATTTTTTCGTAAAAAGCGCCAAGGTAAATTTCAGGCTCGCGGATCCACTTTGCAAAACTGGGTTTTTGCCATTTTTCGCACGAATTCGATACAAATATTCAAATGGTCATATCTTTCGATCCAGTGCTTGAAATTTGACAAACTTGGCACCATTGGAAAGGTATTGACCTCCTTATAACACCATGTAATTATGAAACTTTAATTTTGATAAGGTTAGGTGGGTGAAAATAGGAAAACGCCTTTCCTGCCATTAATGTATGATCTGATTGCTTCTACAACTAGATCAAATTTGATTGGATCCACCATTTTTCCTTCTTCAACAAGATAAACAACATGGAGAACTAGACTTGATAGATTATGGGTGGATTTACAGGCATTAATGGCTGGTGGTTGAGCTTCCAAATCAGATTTCCCCGCCTCCTTTTCTTCTTTTCTCTTCACTTGATCTATAAAACCAAGAGCTTGGCTCATTGTAAAGGGTTGGACATTTTTGTTTTACATCCTCCTTTCTTCTCTTTCTGAAAGTGGATTTGTGGAGCTTGAATGTCCCATTCAAACTATAAATGTAATCTTGCCTCTTGGCCATTGTAATGAACTATATCAACCCTGGAGCAATAATATATGTCTGTGGGTGATTCTCAACCCTTTCATGTGTTCATTGTTGTCTTCTGATATCTTATTGCAGTTTGGTTATCTGTGCATAGTGATTGTATTGCAATTTATTATGGTTTGTGTTTATTGCAAAGCAAGTGTTCATCATTCCTTTGGTGCATCACCTCTGATAGATTAGGTTTTATTTCTTGTATTCCCTTAACCCTGTCTCCTTGGCAAGTTAGAGTAGGTTTTTGGATAAATCCTCTGCATTTTGAATGTGTGCACCTAAACAAAGGAATAGGAACCGACCTTCATCCGAAGAGCTCTCTCCATTTCAAAGTCCCACACTTTGAGAGATGCTCCATGTTATGCTATCACACTGAGAGTCTCAACCCATCAAGTTACAGGCATTCAGGGGTGCTGTGATTTTGCACTAACAGTCTTGGCATGCCCAGTGGGTTTAAGAGGTATCCATTTTTATTGTAGAAAGATTGATGTGCACTTGTTGCAAGTTTTTAGCTCATAAGGAGTTGTGAAATTGCACATCTGATGACTCCAAAGAGGTAGATTCCAATGGTTTCAACAACCCAGGCTTGGTAGATTCATGAGAAGAATTAAAACTAGATCAAGAACTGTTATCCCAAATTTCCCCCAAAAAGTTTGGTCAGAAAAATCCTTACACATAAAGAAAACATGAAGGGAAATGATTCAAACTCACGAGCTTGAGTTCTAGAACCAGGCAAATTGAAAACAGAGGCCTGAGAAAATCAAATTCAACCCTGCACAAGAAGAAATAGAAGAAACGGTTCTTCTGGGAATTTCCATGTATTAAATCTATTTAAAGGGTCGAGGGAGGACTCAACAATGGAATTTCAGGGTCAGAGAAGAAGGGGCAGTGCCGTAAGAGAGGCCAGGAGCAAGAAAGGAAAAATGAAAAGGATCCAAGGCCTTTGGGCTCAAAACCGTTCAGAAAATAATCCAGAATCAAATAATTATGGAAGAGCCAGCAGAGGGAATCACGTGTCCTAACGACACTCCTCCAAAGGTGAATCTAGAAAGAGAAGCTCAAAGAAGCACCACATCTCCACGTGTCTCAGGAAAAAATGGAGGTAGGGGAAAATGGTCAAGCAGAGTCAAAAAGTGAAGCTTCGGGGCCGCAGGGGGTTTTCTGAGTTTTGAGTTTCGTGAAAAGGGGAAAAGGTAAATTAGGGACCCGCAAACCTGATTTTTTCTCTAATCTGGTTGCCATGTGTCCCATCTCAAAAGGGGGACCCATTTTCAAACTGTTTTCCCCATCCATTCATACAAATCTGATACAAACTTTGAAGGGGCATATCTTTCAACTCAGGGCTCAAAATATTGCAAATCTGACACCATTGGAAAGATCTCAGCCTCACCTACACTATGGTGGTATGAGACTTTAATTTTGAGGAGGTTAGGTAAAGGAAAATGGAGGAAATGTCTTCAGGCCTTCAATGCAGGATCCATATGTCTCAACAACCAAATTGGATTTGATCTGTTTCCACCATTTCCTCTTCTTTCAAGGCACCGAATCAAGGAATCATGCAATAAAGACGGATTTGGGGCATATTTTATCGGAAGCATTAATAGCAATGGTTGAGCTTCAACCCAATTTTCCCACTTCCCTCTCTCTTTCTTCTCTCTGGTCAAATCTATAAATATAGGGGCATGATTCATTGTAAAGGGTTGTTTATTCTTCTTCCCTACCCCCTGCTCTCTTTATTCTCTAGGGTCAAATGTGGAGTTTAAGCCTCCTCCCTTGGCTTTGTGATGGAAATTTCTTACTGTTATCCAAAATAAGCCCCTTGCTTATTTTTGGCTAACTTCCTTTCATTCCTTCCTTCCTTGTGCCTCAGTCAAAATTTTCCACTTTTCAGGCACTCAAATTTTCTAGAAATAGCTTCATTAGATAGAAAATTTCCTCACCTTTCCAGAAAGGTAAAATTTTCCTTCTAACTCCTTGTATTTCTCAAGTTATGGCTTGTCAGAGTTTTTGAGGGAAATTTTCCCTAGGAAGGTCCGCAGACCAATTAAAAATGCGCCACGTGGTGGCGGAATGGCGGGGAGTGGAGGTAAGTTAGAAATTTTTGCCAAGGATTGGTTGGGGGTGTAAAAGAAAAATCTTGGCCCGAAGGCCTGCAGCGAATGAGGAGATGACACGTGTCCATGAGACCGTCGGAGGTCAGACCGGCGGGGGAAAGTTAGAAAATTTCCAAAAATGGGCGCAAAAGAAATTTTTTTCCCAGAGCCCCGCAACCAATAAAAAGGTGACACATGTCCACAGACCAGTGGGGGTCGGAGTCGTGGGGGGAATTTAACAATTTTGCCAAAGTGTGGCAAATGGCGCAATAAAACTCCACCCCCCAAAGGCCCGCTCTAATCAAATTGTGACACGTGTCCATGTGTCTGGCATAAGTCAAAAGTGTCGGCAGTGTCAAAGGAAATATTTGGAGTTCAGGCCTACATCGAATTGGAGGATACCACGTGGCATCGGAGCGGCGGGGCAACGTAGCTTTTTTGGAAATTTTTCCAAAATGCAAAAAAGGCGTAAAATGGTCGTTTGAGCCTGCAGACCAATAGGAATGTCACACATGGCATCGGAGCGGCAGGGGTGGAGTTTTTTGGGAAATTTTTCCCAAATTCAAATAAGGTAAAATTTGTGGGTTTCAGCCCGCCAACCTGATTTTTGCCCTGTTTTTGCCCTAAATCTTCAGAGGGGCATATCTTTCGATCTAGAGCTCAGTTTTCCTCAATTTTGGTGTCATTGGAAAGCATTGAAGTCCTCTACATGATGGAATCTTCAATTTTGTTTTTTGATGGAGTTTGGTGAGAGAAAAAAAAATCAAGAAACACCTTTGGCATGGGGAAAAGAGCAGAATTGACATTCAACCACCATTTTTAATGCAGTATGGCTTCCATTCTTCTCCAGCATGGTCAAAAATCTTGGGGAATGAAATTTTAAGGGTACCCATGCTATTTTGATGGATTTGGTTGGTGGTTGAATGATTCCTTTCATTTTTCTCGCGTTTCTCCTTCTTGGCTCGGGTTTTCATTGTTAAAAGCCATTTTTTGGGCTCATTTGTAAGGGTTGGACATTTTTTTATGAATTGCAGGCTCCCTTCTTCACCCTAGCAAGTGGATTTGTGGAATATCAGACCTCTTTTAGGATTGCAACATGTTTTCTACCTCTTTGTTGTTGTAATTCACTGTATTTAAAAATGGAAATGACAATGCAAGCACTATGAATGAGTTTTAAATCCTTTTCTTGTGTTGTTTTCTTCATTATGATCCTTCATTACATTTCAGCAATTTGTGCATGATGTGTGTTGAATTTTTACAATGTGTGTCAATTTGTAGAACTATATATCCATCACTCCTTTGGTGTATCACCTTTTTAGTTTAGTTTTATCTTATTTTCTCTCTTCTATCCTTGTCTCCTTGGCTGAATTAGAGTAGGATTTTGAATTGAACCTATACAAATTTCATGCATACATCTGATAAGAGGAGTAGAGGAACCAACCTTTAATCTGGAGAGTTTTTTTTCCCAGTTTTTGAAATTCCCACACTTGGGGAAAGGATTCAATGTTTTGCAATCACACTGGATGACCATTATCAAACTAGAAATTTGAGAAAACATCCAGGGGTGCTGCTGATTTGCACTAATAGTTTTGGCATGCCAGTTGGACCTAGAGGTCTTCATCTTCATTACAACAAAGTTGATGTGCAATTGTTGTAAGTTTCTTGCTTAAAAAGAGCCCTGATCTGCACATCTGGTGACGCCAAAGAGATAAATCAACTAGTTTCAGTAGTCCAAGTTTGAAGATTCATAAGAAATTTAAACAAGGTCAAGGGCCAGAGAAGAGGGATTGTCTGAGTATCTACAATTATCCTAGGAAGAAGAGAGAGAGGAAGAAGAATTCAAAGGTCTCCATCTCCACCAAACAAAACTCTATCAACTCCTCCACCTGGTAGACCTTTCACCCAATCAACAAGGGTTCTCAGGCTAATTAGAATGGCACAACACAACCCTTATGTTAGCCTCATTGGCAGCAGCCCACTTTCTATCAATGCACAAAACCCAATTCTAGTTGCAGCATTGAAGAACATCCCCTACTTTACTGGGGAAAATCAGACCACTCCTGGTGATCATGTCAAAGACATTGCTAATGTTTGTGCAATCCATGAGATTGCTGAGATGTAAATTGCTGGCATATTCATTCAAAGGAAAAGCCTTGCAATGGTTCAGGAGCCTTGGAGCAGGCTCTATCCAAAATTGGAACCAATTGTGCATAGCTCTCCATGAGTAGTTTGGAGAAAAGGGAGACAATTTGTCTCTATTGGAACAACTAACAACTATCAAGAGAGCTCCCAATGAGTAGCTAATAGACTTTAATTTAAGATTTCAAAGGACTTGGGATAGAATTCCAGTGACAGTGAGGCCAATAGCTGAAGGTGCTTTCTTATACTATCTCAAAGCTTTAAATTCTGATATTTCTATGTTAATTCAATCCATGGGAGGTGTAAATATACCTGCAGCTTATAGCATTGCCATTAGGGCTGAGAATTGTTTGATCCAAGCTGGTAAATTAGCTCCTAGGCCTCCCACACCCTTATACCCAAACTTGGAAAGCTCAAGCACTATTCAAGCACCTACTTTAACTCCTATTCCCACTCCTAGAAATCAGAGTTCAAATGAAACTTCTACTTCATCCTCTAGTGCCTCATATGAACTTTAAGAAGTCATGAAACAATTACAAAATTTAAGCAATGAGCTGGTTACACTCAAGAGGTAGCAAGCCCAAGGTTTTAGACCTTCTTATTAGTCTCTAACTCAGCCTAATAGGCAACCATATCAAACTAATAGGCCACCCAATCCAGCTGCAAATCAAAATCAAGTAAGGCCTTTTGCCAATAAACCATTTTAGTTCTATAACCCCAATGCTGCATCTACCTCTAAAGCCTTAGTTCCAGTGAAAAATAATATAGCTCAAGAGTATGATTGGTGTTTCCCATGCAATGAACCTCACAACCAGTCTATGTGCTTCAATGGTGCTTTGAACCAAGCTTTGATGGTGACAAAAACTGGCGTAGAGAGTGAGGTGAGTCAAGAAACAAACCAACAACAAGGAACATCTCAGCAAAATACAACTCCAAATGAGACTACACTTGTGAACTGGCAAGCTGAAGATTTTTGTGGTATGAATCAAACAATTTCTCAGAATGTAGTAGCTAACACAAGGTCAAAGAAGAGGAATATTGATAATGGGCAGTCATTAGCTCCAGGCGATCCAAAACCTTCCATCACTCCACAAGGTGTTGGTAAGCAAAATGCAGTTCCAAATGTGTAAGGACAACCCAAGCCACCTTCTAGACTAGCTCAAATGCCAGCTGTTGCAGCCCATGTATAAGAAAATAATGTGTAGGCTAAGGGACAACAAAGAGATGTTTCATCCCCATTTAACATCATTGAACAAATGAAGAAGACAAATGTGAATATATCTATGTGGGAATCACTATCCATCCTAGGCCAAAGGGATCTACTACAAGCTGCCATGAAGAATTGGTCAACTTCAAATCAGCAAGCTCATATGCAAGAGAAGGTACTCACAAATGTTGAGCAGCTTGGAGGACAACAAGGTAAATTTTTGAAGCCCCCTCCATTCTATGTTTCATTGATCATTGGGGATAAACTAGTACACAATTGTATGATTGATTCTAGGGCAAGTAGTTCTGTGATGCCTAAGCAAATAGCTGATCAGCTAGGCCTCCAATATGAAGTCATATCCAAAGGGGTAGTGCAACTGGATGGGAAAACAATAACAACAGTGGGGGTAATTAAAGATTTGAGCCTCACTTTGCATGCATGCCCCAATGTCACTTTTTTGCAAGATGTGTCAGTGATAGATTTACCACCACTTTTTGCCCTATGTTTGTCAAGGGATTTCACAGCTAGAATTGGAGGGTATTTATCTGTTGATTGGTCACACATGTTGTTCCAGAATAGATATGGAACTAAGGCCACAATCAGGTCTGAACCTATTGCAAAATTCCACATTGAGCCTCATACTCCAAGCCCAATCAACGCCAACTATTGAACATTTGATCAAGAGGATTATCCAAGCACACATGAAGCTGACACCAAAATTGGGAGCATCCCAGATTTGAATCTTGATGAATGGGAAAGCAAGGTACATGATTTTGATCCCTACAAGGAAATAGAGGAATCTGAACTAGGAGTTTATTGCATGCATGAAGAAAATCAGCCTATTCCTGGCATCACCAAGCCAGACCATAAATATGATAATGAGGTATGGCAATTGTTCTTTGATGGATCAAGAAGTAGACAAGGTGCAGGAGGGGAGCTATACTTGTTTCACCTCAAGGAATTAAGTATTATTCAACTTTTAGATTTTAGTTTTCATATTCTAACGACACTGTTGAATATGAAACTTTGATACAAGGATTGCATTGGTCAAGAAAGAGAGGTATAAAAAACTTACAAGTCTTTGGTGATAGTGAACTGATTGTTAATCAAGTTAAAGGGCAACATGCTGCCAAAAATGACTTGCTCAAGTGTTATAAGAATAGGGTGTGGGACCTCGTTGAGGATTTTGAAGGCTTTGGCATCAACTCCATTCCTAGGAAAGAAAACCAAGCTACTGATAGACTTGTAGCAGTTAGAGCAGCCTTTGATGTTGTGGAGAGTATCAAGGAAGATAAAGTGCAGCCAAACATTCATGTGATTGTAAGGCCATTAGTGCTAGACAATAATGTAAGTTGGCAAGTGTTTGAAAGTGACCAACAAATCATCAATTTCTTGCAAGAAGAAGTTGAGTTCTCAGCCAAAAATTAGGAAAAGTTAGAACAACAGTATGGTGATCAAGTGGTATAGCAGAGAACCAACAAACTGTCAAAGAGACTTGTCACTTTGGAGTCCATATTTAATCCTAACGATCAATTTAGGAAGGAGAAAACAAATATCCAAGTCAAGGGAGAATATCCAGAGCCCATCTTAGTGGGAGAAGGCAAATCACTTCAAATTGGTAAAGTGACAACCAAACAAGAAAGGTATGAGTTCATGCAACTTTGCCAAGAGTTCTTAGATATATTTCCTTGGAGCTATGAAGACTTGAGAGGTTTCAATCCCAAGCTAGCTCAGCACACAATTGAATTGGATCCAAGTGCTAAACCCATCAGGTAAAAACAAAGACCGTTCAATCCACACATGGAGCCTCTCATGAAGAAGGAATTGAATAAATTAATAGAGGCAAGTATCATATTTCCCATCAAGCATTCAAGTTGGGTTGCAAACTTGGTTCCAGTTAGAAAGAAGAGTGGAGAAATCAGATTGTGTGTAGAATTTAGGGACTTGAATAGGGCATCCCTCAAGGATCATTGCCCACTTCCTTCTATGGCAAAAATTTTGCAAGTTGTAGCTGGTTCTAAGAGGTTTTCATTGCTAGATGGTTATTTAGGTTATAATCAGATCATAGTAAAGGAGGATGATCAGTTCAAAACAGCCTTCACCACCAAATGGGGAACCTATGCATATAGGAAAATGCCATTTGGGTTGTCTAATGCCGGAGCTACCTTCCAAAGGGAAATGGATATGGCATTCAAGGGATTGATAAAAAAAAATAGTGCTGATATACCTAGATGATATTACTATATTTTCTAAAAGTACAACAGATCATCTTTTTCATTTGAGACAAGTGTTCTAAAGATGTAGAAGATTTGGGGTATCCTTGAATCCCAAAAAATGTATTTTTCTAGTTCATGAAGGGAAACTCCTTGGCCACATTGTTTCCAAAGAGGGATTGGAAATTGATCCAGAGAGGGTTGAAGCAATAAAAGCACTGCCATTACCAAGTCACAAGAATACCCTTCAAAGTTTCTTGGGAAGAATCAATTTTGTCTGAAGGTTTTTTCTAGACTTTACAGCCCTTGTCAAGCCAATAACTATGATGTTGAAGAAAAGTATGGCTTTCAAATGGACAGCTGAAGGTAAGGAAAGTTTTGAGGCAATCAAAGAGGTTATCTCACAAGCTTCAACTCTCATCAACCCAGATTTCTCTAAGGATTTTATCCTTTATGCATTTGGTGGTGGTGATACCATTTCTGCAATTTTAGTATAACAAAACAAAGCAAATGTAGAGTAGCCAATTGCCTTCTTTAGCCAAAGCTTAGAGGAATATGAGGTGAGGTGTTCTTTCATTGAGAAACATGTTCTTACAATGATTAGGAGCTTGAAGAAATTTAAGCATCTAGTTTCAAACAACAAGGTTCAACTGCTGGTTTCTCATTTGGGAGTTAAGGACTTCCTCCTCAACAAAGACCTAAATGAAAAATGTGTAGGGTGGATTACTCGTGTCATGGAGTATGACATTGAGATCAAAGTCACCAAGCTGTTCCGAGGAAAGGGATTGTGTGAACAATTGGTCTTGAGCAAATCAATGGAAGCAATCAATGAGAAGGATGTTGTTTTGGAATTGCAAGACAACCATGAACACAGAGGTTTATCAAGAAGGGAATGGTGGTATGCTCACTCCTTACTGGACTCAAGACATAGTGAAATTCTTACAAATATGCCTATGCCCTCCTAGAGATGAACAAAACCAAGAGAAGAAACTTTAGATTGTAGGCTATCTCATATGCACTTGTTGATTGTGTTTTGTTCAAAATGGATATAAATGGAGTGCTGTTGATATGCATTCAGACAAATCAAATTAATAGAATGTTAGAAGAGTTCCATGGTGGATCAGCTAGAGGTCATTTTTCTCCAAGAGTGACAACCCTAAAGATTATGTAGGCTAGCTATTAATGGCCCAAGGTGTTCAGTGACTGTTATGCATGGATCAAGAGGTGCAAAAATTGTGCATTCTTCGTAGGAAATGAAAGATTAACAACCCTTCCATTACACCCAGTTTCAGTTGACCAGCCATTCATGTAATGGGGTTTGGACTTCATTGGAGTCATTAACCCAAACTCAAGCCAAGGACACAAGTGGAATTCTAATAGCAACAGACTACTTCACCAAATGGACTGAGGCATTGGCACTCAAAGAGGCAAATGAATCTAGCATTCTAGACTTCTATGAGGGGATGTTAACCAGATTTGGTATACCTGCCACTATAATATCAGATAATGCTTTGGAATTCATAGGATCAAAGGTAACTGAATGGGCGGTGGCACTCAAAGAGGCAAATGAATCTAGCATTCTAGAATTCTATGAGTCATAGGAGTTACATTCCTTATTTGGAATTGTAAATCCTCTTCTAGTGGCGTCATATGCGTCAGTCAACGTCATATGCTTCAGTGGCATCATTGAGTTCTTTCCATGTTTAGGCATGGGGGTTACACAACACCCCTATTTGTACTTCCTATTTTTTCAATCTATGAGTATGAGCAGACACATTCTTCTTACTTGCAATCTTCTTTCCATTGTTTCAAATCTTGCGTATTGTGTTGGCTTGATGTTACCATCGGAGTGCAACTTCGTTGTGGTGCATCACTTTTCGACTTCGTTGTGGTGTATCAGATCTGGTTTCGGTAAACGTGCACTCTTTGTTTCTCAGTTGTTTATTACTTCTGGTTTCTTCTTATTTCCTCGTGTGTAAGTTTTTTTTTTCGATTATCATTTTGGAATTATTGCTCACCTCGTATTGAGGTTTCAGCAGTTGCAAGTTAAGGTATTTGGTTGGTTTGTTTATCAGCTGAGTTCATATTCGGATATTTCTAGATCTTTGTGGCTGTTGTTTCTGGGTTGTTTGTGTGTTTGTTGCTGGTTGTGTTCAGATTCAGCGCCTGCAGGGTAAAATAAGAGCTCATTTTTTGGCGTGGACATGTGATTACTAGTTGGGATCGTTGTTTTTTCTTCACCGGTGTATACTCAGACTATTTCAATCTTTTTCCTCATCGCTGTGGTTCCTTGCTGTCTCGAAGTTACCTATGACTGGTCTCAAAACATTTTTGCGAGCCTACTGAAAACCTCTCACGTTTTTTCCTGGTCTCTCACATTTTTCGCAAAACCTCTCACATTTTTGCACTGTTCCCCACGTTTAAACCTGTTCCAGGTGTTTCTTTTGGCTGTTCTGAGTGTTTTCTCCCTGTCCAGGCATTTTTACACTGTTCCCCACGTTTAAACCTATTCTAGGCATTTCTTTTGGTTGTTCTGAGTGTTTTCTCCTTGTCCATGCATTTTTGCACTGTTCCCCACGTTTAAACCTGTTCCAGGCATTTCTTTTGGCTGTCCTGAGTGTTTTCTCCCTATCCAGGCATTTTTACACTGTCCTAAGGCATTTTTCTCTCCTTTCCTACATTTTTTGCTCGCTGTTCTGGCGTTTTTGGACTGTTAAGGTGTTTTCTCCTTAAGCTGGCATTTTTTGGCTGTTTTGGCATTTTCTTACAGTGGAAAGTCACTGCATTATCTATTTTTACCTGCCTTTCATCCCCACGTGGCCTTCTCGTCCGCTGCCAGGTAATATCTCTCTAAAAATATGTTTTTTTTATTCACTTTTCTTAAAAAAACGTGTTTGCATTCTTTTTATCTTATCACTCTTCTAAAAAACATGTTGTTTCATTTCTTTTAAAAGGTATAAGGTAAAAACATTACATTTTATTGGCATTGTAAGTTTTTTGGCTTGTTTTATTAACCTTTCGTCGAGTGCCGAAGACGAAGGGCGAGCTCCGGGATTGGCAGGTGGCTAATCCCCCCTCGCAATACAAACAAACCCTATCTCAAATTCCATGCCATTTCCAATGGGCATACATATGACACCTTTTGCATGCGTTTAGGGAAATTTTTTAATCCATTTGCAGGCTTATTGAATTTTTTCTCATCAGTTGAGGGAATTGGTTTTTTCTATAACGTTTGACTCGTTGCTCGGTTTTGAGCACTTCTTTGGTCAAAGTTGCATGTTTTTTCACACTATAGATAATGGGATCATTAGTTTTGTAAACACACTAATTTTATAAAGTGCCGCATTCTGGGGGGTGTTTTTGTATTGCTTAATTAAGCTCATTTTTTCTTGAGCTTTGTTCTATTCCTTTTTTTTTGGACTTGTGAGCGCGTCCGCTACAGTCTTACGACAAAGGGATTCTTTCGTGTGACGTGAGATGCTGTTTCTCACAAAGCTCTTTCTTCCTCCTCTTGCTTCTCTCTTTCTCTGCTTGCTTGCTGTGTCGATCTGTTGTGCCCTACAAACCTTGATTGTTGTCTCCACCATTGCGCGTTATTACGCTAATTACAAGGTGAATGACAAACTGGTTCTCGGAACACAGTCACATCTGGTTGTAATCAACGCACTGAATTATAAAGTGCCAAACTTAGAGGGGTGTAATTTTGTTCTGGGGTGGTTGTTTTCTTTCTCTCTCCTTCCTTATGCATTCCTTGGTTCTATCTCTTCCTTATGGATATCTCTAAAGTACCAGTGCTCACACCTTTTAATTTCTTCGAATGGAAATCTAATATTATATTGGTTTTGCGAAGTAAAGGGTTATACCGAGTTACCATGGGGTTAGAGACCGAACCTACTAATGAACCTGAAAAATCTAAATGGTTCAACCATTGTGATGAAGCCTTAGGTCTTATCTGTATGTCAGTCTCTCCCAACTTGCTCTTCCATATCAAAATTTCCTCAACACTCGATCAAGTGTGGAAAACACTCGATGATATGTTTGGGAAGCAAGATGACATGAGAGTGCATGAGTTGGAGAACGAACTACTAGGGTTAAATCCTAGTGACTTTGAAAACCTAAAGGCCTTCTTCTCAAAATTTGTCCACACTAGAATGCTTCTACAAGAATGTAAAGTGGATAAGAGAGACTCTCAATTGATCTTGTCGATTCTTTCTAAGTTAGGTCCTGAATACTCTGTTTTCATTTCAACTTTTCACGCCACGAAAGCCGCCTTGGGTAGTACTTGGACTATGCCCTCCTTTGACAGTTTTTCGTCCCAACTCATTCGAGAACAAGACAAACTCATTCAAATGTGGACTCTAAAATCCAAGTCACATGCCCTTGTGGCGAATAAGGGAAAGAAAAATGAAAAGAAGAAAGAAACTAAGGACCAACCTAAGAAAGAAACCAAGACCAACCAACCCCCAGCTAAGCCCATCACTCATACTTCGACTTCTGAGCCTAAAGCGAAGAAGGAAAAGTATAAATGCTCCTATTGTAAGAATTCTGGCCAAGACGAGCAAAATTTTTTTCGGAAAAAAATTGATCACTTATTTCATTTACTTGAGAAGAATAAAATAAGTGTTCCTGAATCCGTTAAACAAAATGCTCAGAAAGGCGAGTCTTCTAATGCAAAGGAGACTAAAAATGAAAAGAAGAAAGGTAAGGCCCTCGTAGCTAGATCAACTCCATCATCAACTTGGATTATCGATTCCGGTGCCTCGCACCACATGGCTTCTTTAGAGGTTGAATTCTCTAGCATTGAACCATGTGGCATGTCCCAAATCATGTTGGGTGATGACACTCATGTGTCGGTTTCCGGTAGTGGATCGGTAGAGATTGAAGGTGGAACATTTAACCAAGTGTTGAGTGTTCCTAATCTCTCTACCAATCTCCTATTGGTTTACCAAATCACCTACCTTGGTGAAGGAATGCGAGTGGAATTTGGTCCTAACTCAGTGATTATTTGTGAGCTTAACTTTGACTACACTGTGGTTGAGGGAAAGGTAGATCACCGTTCATGGTTGTATACCTTTTCCCACTTCTCTTCTGATCCGACGCCCAATGCCTTGCTCACTCATGCAAATGAGGTTAACAAGTTATGGCATGAGCATTTTGGTCATCTAAATTATCGTTACCTTGAACAATTGAGCCAAAACAAAATGGTCAATGGTCTACCCCAAGTTAAGTTTTCTAAGGGTCTTTGTGAGGGTTGTACCCTTGGAAAGTACCCTGAAAAAAGATTTGACAAGGGAAAATCCTGGAGAGCTACTTGTCCCTTGGATCTTGTTCATAGTGATGTTTCTGGCCCTTTTCCGTCTTCTTTTTTTACTAGAGCTCTATATATACTAACCTTCATTGATGACTTTTCGCGTTATACTTGGGTATATTTTCTTAAGCTTAAGTCTGAAGTTTTTGAGCATTTTCAAAACTTTAAGGATCTTGCTGAGAAACAAGTGGAACGGTCTATCAAGGTTCTTCAAACTGACAATGGAGGTGAGTATGTGAGCAATAGGTTTGAGGATTTCTACACTTCTGAGGGGATTGCTTTGTAGCATACAGTTGCTTACAGCCCTTCCCAAAATGGAGTTGCAGAAAGAAAGAACCGAACTTTAAAGGAGATGGCTACTTGTATGGTTCACTCAAAATCTCTTCCTCCATAGTATTGGGCTGAAGCAGTGAATTGTGCTTGCTATATTCAGAACCATGTCCCACACAAGGTAGTAAGAGGGATGACACCCTTTGAAGCCTGGTTTGGACACAAGCCTGATGTAGAGCACTTTCGAGTCTTTAGATCCAAGGCTATGGCTCAGATTCCCAAAAATAAACGTAAGGCATTAGATCCACAATCCAAACCTTGTATCTTTGTCGGGTATCTTGATGGCGTGAAGGGATATCGATTGTTGAACCCTACCACCCGTGAGCTTTATATTGAGAGGAGTGTGAAGTTTGACGAGTCATCCTTGACTTCAACTTCCACTGAGGTCCTTTTGCCCACTGATTTAGATTTTGACTCTTCAGATGATGATGTTGTTGAACGAGTTCCACCTCTCCCTACTCCTCATGATCCTCAAACTTATGAGTCTTCTGATTCTAACAGTAGTGATGATGAGGACTATGTCCCTTCTCACTCAAGTGAAGAATCTTCCAACTCGGAGCCTGAGCCATCGGGACCTCTTTGGGCTAGGAAAACTTTACAGAGTGCTGGAGATTTAGTTGGAGATCCTTTGGATGAGAGACATACTCGCTCAGACTTCACTGGACCTCACTCCTTCACCTCTGCTTCTGATCCACCATCTTTCCATGAAGCTTCTGGGATTCCTGAGTGGGATTTTTCCATGGATGAGGAGTATTCCTCACTCATAAATAATGACACTTGGGATCTTACCCTTCTTCTGAAAGGAAGAAAAATCGTTCGGTGTAGGTGGGTATATCGAACAAAGTATGGAGCTAATGGAGAAGTCAAGAAGTATAAAGCGCGACTTGTAGCTAAGGGTTTCTCCCAGGTAGCTAGGGTTGATTACTCAGAAACCTTTGCTCCAGTTGTGAAGATGACTTCCATTCAAGTGACCCTTGCCATCGCTGCCACTAACAGATGGGAAGTCCACCAAATGGACGTTAAGAGTGCCTTCCTTCATGGGGACCTAGAGGAGGAGATCTATATAGAACAACCTCCGGGTTATGTCCATGATCCATCCCTTGTTTGAAAATTAAATAAGTCTCTCTACGGCCTTAAACAAGTCCCTCAGGCTTGGTATGCCAAGATGGACTCCTTTTTACTTGAATCAGGGTTCACTCGGTGTCACTCTGACCCAAATGTGTATATTTTGTGACAGGATGACTCCATGCTTATTCTTGTTCTCTATGTTGATGACTTGTTGATCATCGGTAGCTCTTCCTCTATCATTGATTATGTGAAGATCTCCTTGGCCAAAAATTTCTCCATGTATGACTTAGGATTGCTTCATTACTTTCTTGGGATCCAGATTTCACAATCTGACTAAGGAATTATGATCTCGCAGCCTAAGTACTCTCTTGATTTGCTTGCTCGGTTTCACATGTATGACTGCAAGTCCTCACCTACTCCTTTTCTTTCTGGGATTAAGTTGGTTTCTGATTGCTCTTCCCCCTTGGTTGATGGTACCCTTTATCGATAGTTGGTGGGAAGCTTGATCTACCTTACTCACACTCGGCCAGATCTATCGTATGCCGTCGAATCATGTCCAGATTTATGCAGAAGCCTCATGAGCTGCACTTAAAAGCAGCAAAGCAGATCCTTCACTATGTTCATGGCACTCACATAGATGGTATTCATTACTTAGGAGGGACTAAGATTGACTTGGTTGGATTTAATGACTCAGATTGGGCCGGTGATCTAGATCATCGAAAGTCTACCTCAGGCTACAGCTTCACTTTTGGTTTAGGTCCTATCAGTTGGTCTAGCAAGAAACAAAACGCCATTGCCATATCATCAACAGAAGTAGAATACAGAGGAGTAGTTAACGCTGCCACATAAGCTGTTTGGTTACATGGTATTATGACAGAGTTTGGCATCCACTTTCGGCGGCCTACCATTATCTATTGTGACAACATGAGCACTATCTCGATTTGTAGAAATCCTGTTCAACATCAGCGGACAAAGCACATTGAGATTCATTTGCACTTCATACGGGAGATGATACATGAAAACATCATCGAAATACAATATGTTCAGACAAATGATCAGGTTGCAGACATTTTCACCAAGCCCTTCACTGAGGTGAAGTTTCTTCACTTGCGGTCTCTTCTTGGGGCGAGGTCTGCTACAGCCGCCCATATTATTTGGGCTATATAGTCCTCCTTCTTCTCCTCTTCTTCTTTCCAGAAAGATGTTATTTGTACATGGGCACCTTATTAGGCCTTTAGTTGCCAGGGCCCATTGACACATCTTTCTTAGTTGTCTAGGGGAGTCTTCTTTTTCTGTTCTGGCTTACCTTTACCTCTTCCTCGACTTCGATGAATGGGGGGTTTTGGTGTGTGTAACTGTCCAGTCATTGTCCACATCACCTAGGTGAGTCATCTCACCTTGCGAGAGTCATAGGTCTTAGGAAGTCAAACGTCAAGTATAAGATTCTGTCATAGAATCTGACATTGTCATTTGCGTCAATGCGTCATAGGAGTTACATTCCTTATTTGGAATTGTAACTCCTCTTCTAGTGGCGTCATATGCGTCAGTCAGCGTCATATGCATCAGTGGCATCATTGAGTTCTTTCCATGTTTAGGCATGGGGGTTACACAGCACCCCTATTTGTACTTCCTATTTTTTCGATCTATGAGTATGAGCAGACCCATTCTTCTTACTTGCAATCTTCTTTCCATTGTTTCGAATCTTGCGTATTGCGTTTGCTTGACGTTACCATTGGAGTGAAACTTCGTTGTGGTGCATCAATTTTCGACATCGGTTCTCGCGAATCCCTCTTTCAGTTAAAAATGGGATTTATCTGAGCACTTCATCAAATTATTACCCTCAAGGTAATGGCCAAGCTGAGTCTACCAACAAGAACCTATTAAAGATCATCAAGAGGAATCTTGATGAAAATAAGAGGACTTGGTACACCAAACTGAAATCAACCTTATGGGCTGATAGGATAACTCCCAATAGATCCACATGTAACTCTTCATTCAGACTTGTTTATGGAAGAGAGGTAATCTTGCCTATGTCACTTGAGTTGCTAATGTTGGAACTCATGAAGCAATTGGAATTGTTGGATTTTTAACCCATGGAGGTTAGATATGCAGAATTGATGGAACTCCAAGAGATCAGAGAGCATGCCGCCCAAACAATGGATAAGGAACAAGCCTTGATCAAGTGAACCTTTGATAGGAAAGCTAAGGCTAGAACCTTCCAAGTTGGAGATTTAGTGTTGAAACTTGAAATGGGATGCAGAATGAGCAAATCCAGGAAGACATTCAAATTTTGATGCCATTAGAGTGGCCCCTACATGGTCACAAAATGTAAGAATAGTAATGCCTTCCAATTGTCTACATTGGATGGTGAAGAACTACAGATTCCAGTTAATGGAATCCATCTAAAGCATTGTTACTAGAAGGGAAACTCCTCACCTTGTACATATTAGCTTAGATTTTCATTCCTCCAAGTGCTTGTGCACAATGTTTTGTTGTAGCTTAGTTTTACATTTCCCTAAGTGCTTTGGCATAAGCTTTGCTATCCCAAGGATGCATCTTTGTAGGCCATGCTCTAGATCAAGTGATGTTCTACTCTCACAATCTTCTTTCTAGAAAATTTCTAATGAGTTGAGAGTACCAAGCAGTTAATTTGATGACTCCATACCCAATGGATTACTTCAGGCAATTGGTTGCTTCATCTAGCAGGCAGATGACCCCTCTGAGTTGCCAAAATTGTTATCCAAAATAAGCCCCTTACTTATTTTTCGCTAACTTCCGTTCATTCCTTCCATCCTTGTGCCTCAATAAAATTTTTCCACTTTTAAGGCACTCAAATTTTTCTGGAAATGGCTTCATTAGATAGAAAATTTCCTCACCTTTCTAGAAAGGTAAAATTTTCCTTCTAACTCCTTGTATTTCTCAAGTTATGGCTCGGAGGAGTTTTTGAGGGAAATTTTCCCTAGGAAGGTCCGTGGACCAATAAAAAATGTGCCACATGGCGTCGGAATGGTGGGGAGCGGAGGTAAGGTAGAAATTTTTTCCAAGGATTGGTCGGGGGCACAAAAGAAAAATCTTGGCCCGAAGGCCCACAACGAATGAGGAGATGACACGTGTCCAAGAGACCATCGGAGGTCGGACCGGCGAGGGAAAGTTAGAAAATTTCCAAAAATGGGCGCAAAAGAAAATTTTTGCCTAGAGCCTCGCAACCAATAAAAAGGTGACACGTGTCCACAGACCGGCGTGGGTTGGAGTCATGGGGGGAATTTAACAATTTTGCCAAAGTGTGGCAAATGGCGCAATAAAACTCCGCCCCACGAAGGCCCGCTCTAATCAAATTGTGACACATGTCGATGTGTCTGGCATAAGTCAAAAGGGTCGGTGGCGTCAAAGGAAATATTTAGAGTTCAGGCCCGTGTTGAATTGGAGGATGCCACGTGGCATCAAAATGGCGGGGCAGTGGAGTTTTTCAATTTTTTTTCCAAAATGTAAAAAAGGCGTAAAATGGTCGTTTGAGCCCGCGGACCAATAGGAATGTGACACATGGCATCAGAGCATCGGGACAGTGGAGTTTTTTGGGAAAATTTTCCCAAATTCAAAAAAGGGGAAAATTTTTGGATTTCCGCCCGCCAACCTGATTTTTTTGCCCTATTTTTGCTCTAAATCTTCAAAGGGGCACATCTTTCAATCCAGAGCTTTGTTTTCCTCGATTTTGCTGTCATTAGAAAGCTATTGAATTCCTCTACACGATGGAATATTCAATTTTGTTTTTTGATGGATTTTGGTGAGAGAGAAAAAAACAATAAACACCTTTGGCATGGGGAAAATAGTAGAACTGACATTTAACCACCATTTTAATGCAGTATGGCTTCCATTCTTCTCCAGCATGGTCAAAAATCTTGGGGAATGAAATTTTAAGGGTACCCATACTTTTTTGATGGATTTTTTTGGTGGTTGAATGATTCCTTTCATTTTTCTCGCGTTTCTCCTTCTTGGCTCGAGTTTTCATTGTTAAAAGCCATTTTTTGGGCTCATTTGTAAGGGTTGGAAATTTTTTATGAACTGCAAGCTCCCTTCTTCACCCCAGCAAGTGGATTTGTGGAATATCAGACCTCTTTTAGGACTGCAACATATTTTATACCTATTTGTTGTTGTAATGCACTGTATTTAAAAATGGAAATGACAATACGAGCTTTGTGAATGAGTTTTCAATCCTTTTCTTATGTTGTTTGCTTCATTATGATCCTTCATTACATTTCAGAAATTTGTGCATGATGTGTGTTGAATTTTTACAATCTGTGTCAATTTGTAGAACTAGATGTCCATCACTCCTTTGGTGTATCACCTTTTTAGTTTAGTTTTATCTTATTTTATCTCTTATATCCTTGTCTCCTTGGCTGAATTTGAGTAGGATTTTGAGTTGAACCTCTGCAAATTTCATGCATATATCTGATCAGAGGAGTAGAGGAACCAACCTTTAATCTGGAGAGTTTTTTTTCCCATTTTTGCAAGTCCCACACTTGGGGAAAGGATTCAATGTTGTGCCATCACACTGGATGCCCATTATCAAACTAGAAATTTGAGAAAAAATCTAGGGGTGCTGTTGATTTGAACTAACACTTACCTCTTTCCTGTTAATGGTGTACTGTGTGAAATCCTGGAGCAATACAATATGTTTCGTGATGTGTTTTTTCCATCCTTTTCTCATTTTTTTGTCTCTTCTCACCTATCACCATTGCAGGGTATACTGTGCATATCTCTGATGTCCATTACAAGTTTTGGGAGATGTGTTTAAGGGGTTTGAAATGGCGTTCTGTGTGAAATTTATCCTTGGTCTGTGATGCATCTGTCCATCCTCTCCATTTCTCACCTCTCTCCATTTCAGACAATTGGGTTTGTGATCAACAGTTCCTTTTTCTCGGTGCTATCACCTCTATAGTGTAGGATTTATTTATTTTCATGCTCTCTCTCTCCTTGGTCCCTTGGAATTGTTAGATTAGGAATAGATAGCTGCATTTCCTTCCTTAGAAGTAGTTTAGCGCTAGGATTCGGAAGAGGAACCAACCTTCTCTAGAGGATCATTCCCATTTGTAAGTCCCATAGCTTGGGGAATGATCTAATGTTATGCAAATCACACCAAATGAACTTGCCTTAGAAACGTAGATCCATAACTCATTTGGGGGTGCTGTGATTTCGCACTAATAAGAACTAGAGAAGAAGGATTGTTTTTCTATTTGTACTTGTCACCAGACAAAGCAAAGAGAGGAAGAAGATCTCAAATGTCTCCATCTCCACCAAATAGAAATTTGTCAATACCTCCATCTGGGAGGCCTTTCATTCAATGAACAAGGGTTCTGAGGCCAATTAGAATGGCACAACCCAATCCCTATGTCAATTTCACTAGCAGTAGCCCACTTGCTCTCAATGCACAAAACTCAGTTTTAGTTGCAAAATTGAAGAACATCCCATAATTCACTGGATAAAACCAAACAACTCCAATTGATCATATTCAAGACATTGCAAATGTTTGTGCAATTCATGAAATCATTGAGATGGACATTGCAGTCTAATTGTTAGCCTCTTCATTCAAGGGCAAAGCTTTACAATGGTTAAGAAGTCTAACAATAGACTTTATCCAAAATTGGGACAATCTGTGCACAAATCTTCACAATAAATTTGTAGAAAAGGGGGATAACCTATCTCTGTTGGAACAACTGACAACAATGAAGAGGGCTCCTAATGAAAAATTAACTAATTTCAACTTCAGATTTCAAAGGACATGGGATAGGATTCCATTGGCAGTGAGACCAATAGATCAAGGTGCTTTCCTATACTTTCTTAAAGCTTTAAATTACGATATTTCTATATTGATTCAATCCATGGGAGGTGTAACCTTTCCTATAGCCTATAACATTTCCGTTAGAGCTGAGAATTGTCTCATTCAAGATGGAAAAATTGTACCTAGGCCACATATGCCTCTCTATCCAGAATTAGGGAATCCTAGTACTAGTCAAACACCCATACTAGCTCCCATTCTAGCTCCAAGAAATCAAAATTCAACTAAATCTTCTACTTCATCTCGTAGTACCTCAAATGAGCTCCAAGAAGTCATGAAGCAACTAAAAAATTTGGGTAATGAGTTGGTGACACTTAAGAGGCAGCAACCTCAAAATTTTAGACCTCCATATCAACCTCAAACTCAACCCAATAGACCACCATATCAGCGTACCAGGCCACCTTTCAAGCTATAAATCAGAACCAAGTAAAGCCTCCTGCTAATAGACCATTCTAGCCTTACAATCCTAATGCTACATCCACATCTAGAGCCTTAGTGCTAGTGTAAAATAACATGGATCAGGAATATGACAGGTGTTTCCCATGCAATCAACCTCATAACCAGTCAATGTGTGTCAATGGTGCTTTGAATCAAGCCCTTATGGTGACAAAAAATGGTGTTGAACAAGAGACAAGCCAAAAAGGAAATCAACAATAGGGAGCATCTCAACAAGAGGCACCTCCAAACGAGACAACACTTTTCAATTGATAGGCTAAAGATTTTTGTGGTATAAATCAAACCCCTTCTCCAAGTGTAGCAGCCAATACATGGTCCAAGAAAAGGAATATTAGAGAAGGAAAATCATCAAATTCAAGTGATCCACAACCCTCCATCACTCGACAAGGTGTTAACAACCAAGGTGCAGCTCCCAATGTGAAAGGTCAACCCACGCCACCTTCTAGACCAGCTTAAGTGCCATCTGTAACAACCCATGTGCAAGAGAAGAATATGCAAGGCAAAGGACAACAGAGAGATATCTCATCTCCATTCAACATCATTGAGAAGATGAAGAGGAAAAATGTAAACATCTCAATGTGGGAGTCATTGGCTATCCCAGGACAAAGAGACATATTGCAAGCTGCCATGGAAAATTGGTCAACATCAAATCAATCACCCAATCAACAAGAGAAAGTGCTTACCAATGAAGCTTAGCCTAAAGGAAATCATGGAGGTCAACAAGGTAAAAATTTGAAGCCCCCACCATTCTATATCTTATTGATCATTGGAGATAAATTGGTGCATAATTACATGATTGATTCTGGAGCAAGTAGCTCTGTAATGCCAAAGCAAATAGCTGATAAGCTGGGTCTTCAATATGAAGTCATTTCCAAAGGTTTGGTGCAATTGGATGGGACAACAATAACAACAGTTGGAGTAATAAAATATTTGGATCTCACATTACATGCATGCCCCAATGTGACTGTCTTGCAAGATGTATCAGTCATAGAATTACCACCACTCTTTGCATTGTGTTTGTCAAGAGAATTCACTCCCAAAATTAGAGGCTATTTGTCTACTGATTGGTCACACATGTTGTTTAGAACAAGGTATGGAGCTAAGGCTACAATAAGATCTGAGCCTATTGAAAACTTCCATATTGAGCCTCATACATCGATTCCAATCAATGTAAATTATTCATCCTTTGATCAAGAATATTATCCAATCACCCATGAAGCTGATACCAAAGTTGGATGTATCCCACTCTTGACCCTTGATGAACTGGAAAATAAAATACATGCTTTTGGCCCTTATAAAGAAATGGAGAAATCTGAGCTAGGATTTTATTGTTTGCATAAAGAGAATCATCCTCTTCCTAACATCACTAAGCCAGACAAAAAGGATGATAATGAGGTATGGTAGTTATTCTTTGATAGTTCAAGAAGTAGACAAGGTGCAGGAGGAGGACCTATGCTTGTTTCACCTCAAGGCACAAGATATTACTCAGCTTTTCACTTCCAGTTTTCCTGCTCAAACAACACAGCTGAGTATGAAGCTTTGATTCATAGAATTCATTAGGCTAGCAGGAGAGGCATTAAGAATCTATAAATATTTGGTGATAGTGAGCTGATTTTCAATCAAGTCACAGGACAAAATGCTACTAAGAATGATCTATTGTAGAACTACAAAAATAAGGTATGGGATCTCATTGAAGATTTTGAAGATTTTATCATCAATTCCATTCCAAGAAAGAAGAATGAAGCAGTAGATAGAATGGAATCAATTGGGGCAACATTTGATGTTGTGAAAAGTATCAAAAGTGATAAATCTCAGCCTCATATCCAATTGGTTGTGAGGCCAGCTATCCCAAACCTCAACATAAGTTGGAAAGTCTTCAAGAATGACCAAAAAATCGTCAATTTTCTACAAGAAGCTGAGTTCTCCTCTAGAAACCAAGACAAATCAGAACAACAATATGGTGACCAAGTGGTGCAGATGAGAACCAAAAAATTACCAAAAGGTCTTATGACATTGGAGTCAATCTTCAACCCAAATGATTAGTTCTGGAAGGAAAAGGAAAACATTCAAGTAAAGGGTAAAGATTCAGAGCCCATTTTAGTAGATGAAGGCAAGACATTGCAAATTGGGAAAGTAAGTACTCCATAAGAGAAAGCTGAATTTTTTCAACTTTGTCAAGAATTTCCATATGTTTTTGCATGGACTTATAAGGATTTAAGATGTTTCAAGCCAAGATTGGCTGAGCATATAATTGAATTAAAACCTGAATCCAAGACTTTCATATAGAAGCAAAGGCCAGTAAACCCTCACATTGAACCTCTCAGGAGAAAAGAGTTGAACAAACTAATTGAGGCCAACATCATCTTCCCTATCAAGCATTCAAGTTGGGCTGCAAACTTGGTGCCTGTGAGGAAATGAAATGGAGAAATCAGATTGTGTGTAGACTTCCGTGATCTAAAAAAAGCATCACTCAAAGATCACTACCCACTTCCTTAAATGAAACAAATCTTGTAGGTTATAGCTGGCTCTGACATGTTTTCATTGCTAGATGGCTACTCAGGATATAATAAGGTAAGAGTAAAAGAAGAAGATCAGTTCAAGATAGCCTTCACCACCAAATGGGGTACATATGCTAATAAGAAGATGTCATTTTGACTTTCAAATGCTAGAGCAACATTTTAGCAAGCTATGGACATGGAATTCAAAGTCTTAATCAACAAGATCGTTCTGGTGTATCTAGATGATATCACCATCTTCTCAAAGAATGTAGCAGACCACCTCTTTCACCTCATGTAGGTATTTCAGAGGTGTAGAAGGTTTGGGGTGTCCTTGAATCCAAAGAAGTGTGTATTCTTAGCACATGAGGTAAAATCGTTGGGCCACATTATCTCAAGAGAGGGGTTAACAATTGATCCTAAACGAGTTGAAGCCATCCAAACACTTCTATTGCCACAACACAATAAATCTCTCCAAAGATTCTTGGGAAGAATAAACTTTGTTCGTAAATTTTTTCCTAATTTTGCCACTCTTGTGAAGCCTTTGAAAATGATGTTGAAGAAGAGTCTTGCATTTAAATTGACAGCAGAAGGAAAAGAGAGTTTTGAGGCTATAAAGCATGCAATATCATAGGCTCCAACTCTTATCAACCCAGACTTCTCAAATAACTTCACGCTGTATGATTTTGGAGGATCAAGCAAAATCTCAGATATCGTGGTACAACTGAATAGAGAAGGATCAAAGCAACCCATAGCATTCTTCAGTCAGAGCCTAGAAGATTATGAAGTAAAGTATTCTTTTATTGAAAAACATGTCCTTGTTATCATTAGGAGTTTGAAGAAGTTCAGACACTTGGTCTCAAACAACAAGATCCAACTATTAGTGTCTCACGCTGGTGTCACAGACTTTCTCCTAAACAAGGACTTGAATGAGAAGATATCAGGTTGGATCACTCGAGTAATGGAATGTGAAATTGAAATAAACGTGGCCAAGCTAGTTCATGGTAAAGTTTTTTGTGAGAATCTCACTTATAAACCACATGATGAGTCAAAAGGAGAAAAAGAGGTTTTCCTACTACTAGAGAATGATCAAGAGTAGCTATCTAATGATGTACCCATTCCATGTTAGACTCAAGCCTTGGTGCATTATCTCCAAATACGTTTGTGCCCTCAAGAAATGAGAAAATCAAAGAGGAGATACTTGATATTACAAGCCATCCCATATGTGTTTATTGGTGGTGTCTTGTTCAAGAAAGACATCAATGGTGTTCTATTGAGGTGCATTGGGACATGCCAAATTGAAAGGATGTTGCATGAGTTTCATGATGTAGGAGCAGGAGGCCACTTTTCTCCTCGACTAACAGCTCTCAAAATCATGAAAGTTGGTTACTATTGGCCTATGGTGTTTAGTGATTGCTACTTATGGATCAATAAATACAAGAAATGTGTGTTCTTCATAGGCAAGGAAAGGTTAGCAGCACTTCCATTGCATCCAATCTTAGTTATCCAACCATTCATGCAATGGGGATTAGAATTCATTGGTGGGATTTATCCAAATTCAAGTCAAGGCCACAAATGGATACTTACAACAACATACTATTTCACCAAGTGGACTGAAGCAGTGGCACTTAAGGAGGCAAATGAATCCAATATCTTGGATTTCTATGAAGGGATAGTCAATAGGTTTGGATTCCCTGCCACTATCATATCGTATAGTGCATTGGTATTACTTGGTACAAGGACCACTGAATGGGCTATGAATAATGGTGTATACCTAAGCACTTCATCAAAATATTACCCTCAAGGTAATGGCCAAGCAGATTCCACATATAAGAACCTACTAAGAATTATCAAAAGGAATCTTGATGAAAATAAGAGAACGTGGCACAAAAAGCTCAAATCAGCTCTATGGGCTGATAGGATCACACCTAAGATATCTACAGGTAATTCTCCATACATATTGGTCTATGGGAAAGAGGTAGTGTTGCCAATATCATTAGAGCTTCCCACATTGGAACTCATGAAGTAACTGTAGTTTTCTGAGTTTGAACCCATTGAAATCAGTTATGCACAGTTAATGGAAGTAGAAGAAGCAAGAGAACATGCAATGCAGATCATGGAGAAATATCAAGCATTAATCAAGAAGAGATTTTATAAGAAAGCAAGAACAAGGACCTTTCAAGAGGGGGACTTAATTCTAAAGTGGGATGCAGATCAAGAAAAACTAGGAAGGAATTCCAAGTTTGATGTCATTTGGAGTGCCCCCTACATAGTCACAAGATGTAAAAGTAACAATGCCTTCCAATTGTCTACATTGGATGGTGACGAATTATAGATTCTAGTCAATGGGATCTGCCTCAAAAACTACTACTAAAAGGAGAATTTCTCACCATTGTAAATATTATCCTATGTTTCCAATTTCTCCAGGTGTGTATGCACATTGTCTTGTTATAGTTTAGGTTTCAATTTCCCTAAGTGATGGTGTAGATGCTCTATTACTTCTGGTGTATGCTTGTATACAGTTCATCTCACTCATGGAAGAGAATTATGGACACAAGAGATTAAATATACAGAGCATCCATATTGGAGTAGGTTTGGATGTTTTCATTGCACTCCAACAGATTAGGTTTGCAGAAAATCAAATGAGGGAGAAGTTTCCAAGTTTCAAACAACTCTCTACTCTCACTAATCTTGAATCCAAGATTTTCTCACAAGGATAAGAGTACATGTAGCGGAGGGTAGTTCCAAACTAGATTTGAAATTACTAGGTAGACTCCATGCCCAATGGATTGCTACAGGAAACTTATATTTCCACCTAGCAGGCAGATGTCCCCTATGAGTCGCCAAATTGTTATCTAAAATAAGCTCATACTTATTTTTGGTTAACTGCACTCTTTTTCCTCCGTTAGTGCTTCAATATGATATTTTAGATATTTTAAACACTTAAGGTTTCCTAAGAACATTGTCATGAAATAGGAAATGTCTTCCCCTTTTCCAAAGATGTAAAGAAGTCCTTATAACTCTTCATTTTCTGCAAGTTACGGGCCGGAGGGCCTTGGAAGGATTATTTGCCAAAGCGGTCAAGTGGGCCTAAGGAAGATTTTTGCTAAAACGGAAGATTGCAAACCAGCGGGGTGGCAGGAGATATTTTGGCATTCTTCGCTTTCTCAACAAAGACACAAGTTATAATCATGAGGCCCGCAAGCCCGAGAAGGATTTCTTTTGCTAAGTGAAAAATGTGGGCCGATGGGCTTGGGGATGATGAATGGAAAATGCGCAATTTCAGGGCCGCGGAGGGAATTTTTCCCAAAAGGAAATTCAGGTTGGCAGGTCTGCGAGGCATTTTGGAACTTTTGAAACTTTTCACAAAAGGGCACAGTTTACAATTACGGGCCCGCGAGCCCACGCGGGATCTTTGTGCTGAGAAATGAAGGAAAAAATGCTTAAGGCCTGCAAAGGGACACGTGGCCATGTTTTAAGTCAAAGTGGGAAGGCGGGTGGTTGGAGAAACTTTGGAAATTTTTTCTTTTGATTTGAAAAGTCGTAAAGTATAAAATTAAGCTGCACCTTTGCCAATGCCTAGAGAAGCTACATGTTAAGCCACGTGTTAGACATTTGTCAGCTGTGGGGAAGCAGGCCATTAGGGAAACTTCAGAAATTTTGTCACTTTTTAAAAAAAGTTTAATTTCAATTTTGGGCCCACAAAGACTTTTGGGAAAAAGTGAATTTTGGGTCTACGGGGATGTGTGAAGTTTTTTTATAATTTTGGGTTTTTTCGTAAAAAGTGCCAAGCTGAATTTTAGGCTTGCCGATCCATTTTTCAAAACTGGTTTTTGGCCAATTTTTGCACAGATTCAATTCAAATATTCAAATGGGAATATCTTTCGATTCAGTGCTTGAAATTTGACAAATTTGGCACCATTAGAAAGGTCTTCACCTCCTCTACACCATGGAAGTATGAAACTTTAATTTTGATAAGGTTAGGCACTTGAAAATAGGAAAACGTATTTTCTACCATTAATGTATGATCCGATTGCTTCAACAACCACATCCGTTTTGATTTGATCTACCATTCTTCCTTCTTCAACACATCAAATGAACATGGAGTGCCATACTTGACAGATGTCAGGAGGATTAGCAGGCATTGTTGGCTAGTGGTTGAGCTTCCAAATCAGATTTCCCACCTCCTTTTCCTTCATCTCTCTTCACTTGTTCTATAAAAGCAAGACCTTGGTTCATTGTAAAGGGTTGGACATTTTTGTTTTGCATCCCCCCTTCTTCTCTTTCTAAAAGTGAATTTGTGGAGATCAAACCTCACATTCAAATTGTAAATGCAATCTTACCTCTTGGCCATTGTAATGAATTGTATCAAATCTTTGGAGCAATAGTATAAGTCTGTGGATGATTTCAAACCTCTCATGCATTCATTGTCTCCTTTCTGATATCTCATTATAGTCTTGGTTATTTTTGCATAGTAATTGTGTTGCATTAATTATAGCTTGTGTTCATTTCAAAGAAAGTGTTCATCATTCCTTTTGTGCATCACCTCTGATAGATTGGGTTTTATTTCTTGTATTCCCTTAACCCTATCTCTTTGGCTAGTTAGAGTAGGTTTTTGGATAGATCCTGTGTAATTTATTTGTGTGCACCTAAACAGAGGAATAGGAACTAGCGTTCATCTGGAGAGCTCTCTCCATTTCAATGTCCCACAGTTTGAAAGATGCTCCATGTTATGCTATCACAATGAGAGTTTCAACCCATCAAGTTACAGGCATTCAGGGGTGAAATGATTTTGCACTTACACCGCCTTCTCCTTAATACACTGGATCCATTCCATTCCTTCACAAATCAGGAAAATCATCTTTTTAGGGAACTTGTGTCCCGATGGAACTTGGACCGCCTGCCTCCAGGACCTGATTTTTCCACAATTCATTGTTTCCTTAGTACTTCAGACCCAAGTAAAGGATGAGGAACCCTAGTTCAATCCACAACCATTCCACCCCTAGCCCCTAGAGCTGTAATGCATTAAAATAATCCTTTTCTCCATTTCTCCATTTTTTTTTGCAAATTTATGCTAACTCCTCATTTTTCTTGAAAAGGGGAGTTATAGAAAATTTAAGGGGTGCCCCCAAAATCCAAATTTCTATTTTCACCATTTTTCCTCTCCAAGTCCAAAGAAATTATGTAAGTTATTGAAATTCACATTGGGGGAAATTTCGGATAACAATTTGGTGACTCAATGGTGCCATTTTCCTGCTAAATGGAGTGTGACCAGTTGTCTGAAGATATCCATTGGGCATGGAGTTTGCATTATCATTATGAACTGATGTAAACTATGGAATTTGATCCCGGAATGCTTTGGATGACATTGCCTGCTCACGGAGCTTCCCCTTACAACTCGCATTCTCAAATTTTATAAGAAAATATTGAAGTAAAGGTTTGTGAAGGTAGAAAATTTCTTGAAACCTAGATCTCACCCATTCCTACAACTGTGATCTATGAGGTTGAATGATGAGTATCTATGAATGGTGCCTCAACATCTGATTTCTCATCAAGTATGGATAAACGAGACCGATCTTTTAGCTGGGTGAAGTATTACATAATTGGAGTAAAACTTGTTAGCCTGGACATCATGGAACTCTATTAAGTTATGATTTTCTTTCTTCTTCTGAATGTCCAATGCTGCTTCGATTGGAGCTGATTTTAGACTTGGACTACCGGCTGATCCTTGTAAGGATTGTCATAAAACCTTGGGAGATTACTGTGGCTTATATCTATTGTTTATACACTGACTGAAGGTAGAGTGAAAATTGGGGACTGCCATCTGCTACAATATCAAACCTGATTTTAATTACTCTACATTTGTTTGAATTTGAAATTTACAATTGTTGCAAGAAACTATGAGCTTCCCACTGCAACATTTTATCTTTTCTGAAGTGTGATGAATTGTATACAAAGCATACACTAGGAGCAATAGAACATATGCACAAACACTTAGGGAAATTAAATCCTATTCTAACCACAACAATGTGTACAAACACTTGGAGGAATTGAAAATCCTAGACTGATATGTACAAGGGTGAGAAATTCTTCCTTCTAGTAGCAATGTTTGAGCTAAATTCCATTGACTAGAATATATAATTCTTCACCATCCAACTTAGCCAGCCGAAAGGCATTGCTACCTTTGTATACAGTTATCATATATTGACCACTTTATATGGCATCGAACTTGGAATGCTTGTCTGTTTTTTCACGATCAACATCCCTCTTCAGTACTAAGTCTCTTGCTTGGAATGTCCTAGCTTTAGATTTCTTGTCAAATCTTCTCTTGATCAATACTTGATCCTTTTCCATGGTCTGCACTACATTTTATCTCACTTCTTCTAATTCCTTCATCTCTGCATACCTAATTTCCATGGGCTCAAACTTAGCTAGTTCCAACTGTTTTATGATTTTCAATGCCAAAAACTCAAGTGATACAGGTAGCAATGCTTCCTTTTCGTATACAAGCTTATATGGAGAGTTTCCTGTAGACCTCTTGGGTGTGATTCTATCCACCCATAGGGCTGATTTGAGCTTCGTGTGCTAGGTTCTCTGATTCTTGTCAAGAGTTCTTCTGACGATTCTCAGCAAGTTCTTGTTTGTAGAATTTGCTTGGCCATTACCTTGAGGGTAATAGTTTGGTGAAGTGCTGAGGTATATACCATTATTGACATCCCATTAAGTGATTTTTATTCCAATGAATGCCAATGCATTATCTGATATGATAGTAGTAGGGACTCCAAACCTTGTGACTATCCCTTCATAGAAATCCAAGATATTGGGTTCATTTACCTCCTTAAGTTCCACTTCTTTAGTCCACTTGGTGAAATAGTATGTTGCCGTAAGTATCCACTCATGGCCTTGACTTGAATTTGGATTGATAAATCCAATGAAGTCCAATCCCCATTGCATAAATGGTTGATCTACTGAGATTGAATGAAGAGGCAAGACTGCTAACCTTTCCTTCCTTGTCAAGAATGTACATTTCTTGCACCTTTTAATGTACGAGTAGCAATCACTACACACCATAGGCCAATAATAACTAGCCTTCATGATTTTGAGAGCTATTACTCGTGGAGAAAATTGGCCTCCTTCTTCCGCGTCATGGAACTCATGTAATATATTCTCAACTTGACTTGTTGGGACACACCTTAATAACACCCTGTTCACATCTTTCTCGAATAGGATACCATCAATGAGCACATACGGAATGGATTGAAATGTGAAATATCTTCTGTTAGCTTTGTTCCATTCTAGAGGGCACAAACATATTTGGAGATAATGCACCATGTATTGAGTCCAACATGGAATGGGTGCATTGTTAGCTGGTTGTTCTTGATCATTTTGTGGTAGCAGGACAACCTCTTCTTCACCTTTTGACTCATCATGTTTTTTGGAAGCTAATTATTCACAAAAACCTTTTCCATGAACCAGCTTGGTCACTTTGATTTCAATATCATATTCCATTACTAGAGTGATCCAACATGCCCTCTTCTCATTTAGATTTTTTTTAGGAGAAATTCCTTGACACCAACATGAGACACTAGCAGTTGAATCTTATTGTTCGAGACCAAGTGTCTAAACATCTTCAAACTCCTAATGACCCCAAGAACATGTTTTCAATAAAATAATACCTTAATTCATAAACTTCCAGGATTTTACTGAAGAATGTTATGGGATGTTATGAACCTTCTCTATTCAGTTATACAAGGATAGCTGATATTTTTTCCGATCTTCGAAATACATATAACATGAAATATTTTGAGAAATATGGGTTAATTAGGGTTGGGACTTAATATATAACATCCTTGATAGCCTCAAAACTCTCTTTTATTTCTGCTGTCCATTTGAATGAAATATTCTTCTTCAAAATCATTGTTAATGGATTCAAAAGAGTGGCAAAATCAAGCACAAATTTGCGGACAAAGTTTATCACTCCCATGAAGCTTTAGAGATATTTCTTGTGGTATGACAATGGAAGTTTTTGGATGGATTCAACTCTTTCAGGATCAATTGTTAATCCTTCCTTTGAAACAATGTGGCCCAAAATTTTTCCCTCGTATGCCAAGAATACACACCTTTTTAGATTCAACGACACTCCAAATCTTCTAAATCTATGAAATACTTGTGTGAGGTGAAAGAGGTGGTCTATTGCATTATTTGAGAACACAATGCTATCATCTAGATATATAAGTACTATTTTGTTTATTAGTCCTTTAAATTCCATATCCATAGCTCATTGAAATGTTGCTCCTACATTTGATAGTCCGAATGACATCTTCTTGTAAGCATATGTGCCCCATTTTGTAGTGAAGGATTTATTAAAATGATCTTCCTCTTTGACCATTATCTGATTATAACCTAAGTAGCCATCTAGAAATGAAAACCTTTCAGAAACAACTACAATATGTAAGATTTTATCCATTTATGGAAGTGGATAATGATCTTTAAGTGATGCTCTATTTAGATAACGAAATTCTACACACAATCTGATTTCTCTGTTTCTCTTTCTCATTGGCACTAAGTTTGCAACCCAGCTTGAATGTTTGATAGGGAAGATAATGCTAGCCTCAATCATCATATTTAACTCTTTCCTTATGAGAGGTTCAATTTGAGGATTCACCGGCCTTTTCTTCTGTCTGATAGGCTTGGATTCTGGATCTATCTCAATAGTATGTTGTGCTAACTTTGGGTTGAAACCTGTTAAATCCTTATAATTCCAGGTGAAGACATCTTGGAATTCTTGAAAAATTTGAACAAATTCATATTTCTTTTGTCGAGTCTTTACTTTGCTAATTTTCAATATCTTGCCTTCATGTATTGAAATGGGATCTGAATCCTCACCCTTTACTTGAATGTTTTGATTTTCTTTCTGGAATTGATCATTTGGGTTGAAGATTGACTCCAAAGTTACAAGACCTTTTGGTAATTTTTTAGTTCTCAGCTGCACCACTTGATCACGATATTGCTGCTCTAACTTGTCTTGGTTTCTAGTAGAGATCTCAGCTTATTCCTAAAGATAGATGATTTTTTAATCATTCTCAAAGACCTACCAACTTATATTGTTATCCAAAATAGCCGGTCTTACAACTATTTTGACATGAGGCTGGGTTTTCTCACTTTTTATACTTTCTACAACATCAAATGCTGCTCCAATTTCTGCCAGTTTGTCTACTGCTTCATTCTTCTTTCTTGGGATGGAATTGATGCTAAAAGCTTTGAAATATTCAATAAGATCCCATATCCATTTTTTTAGTTTTTCAACAGATCATTCTTAGCAGTATTTTGTCCTCTGACTTGCTTCATGATTAGATCATTATCTATGACCACTTGCAAGTTTTTAATACATTTATTTCTTGCCAAATGCAACCTGTGGATCAAGGATTCATACTCAGCTGTGTTGTTTGAGCAAGATGAAAACAAAAAGATGAGTAATATTTTATACCTTGTGGTGAAACAAGCACGGATCCTCCTCTGGCACATTACCTACTCCTTGAGCCATCAAATAATAACTACCATACTTCATTATCATCTTTATGATCTCGCTTGGTGATGCTAGGAGAGGTTGATTTTCTTCATGTAAACAATAGACTCCTAAATTCAGCTTCTTCCATTTCCTTGTAAGGGTCAAAAGCATGCCTCTTATTTTCCCACTCATCAAGAGTCAAGTCCAAAATGCTTTCGAATTTAGTATTTGATTCATAAGTGCTTGGAAAAATACTCTCGATCAAATGATGAACAATTTGCATTGATTGAACTTATTATATGAGGCTCTATGTGAAAGTTTACGATAGACTTAGATTATATTGTAGCCTTACCTTCATACCTTATTCTGAATAACATGTGTGACCAATCTACAGACAAATAACCTCCAATTTTAACGGTGAATTCTCTTAACAAACACAATGCAAAGAGTGGTGCCAAGTCTATGATTGATACATCTTGCAAGACAGACACATTATGACATGCATGTAATGTAAGGATCAATCCTTTGATAAATCCAACTGTTGTTACTGCTGTCATGTCCAATTGCACCACACCTCTAGAAATGACTTCATACTGAAGACCCAGCTGATCAACTATTTGTTTTGGCATTACAAAGCTTCTTACTCCCGAATCAATCATGCAGTTATGCAAAAACTTATCTTCGATGATCAAAGAGATATAGAATGGTGGGGGCTTCAAATTTTTACCTTGGTGGCCTCCTTTAATTCCTCCTTGCCAAGCTGCATTGGTAAGTACCTTTTCTTGTTGATTGGATGACTTATTTGATGCTGAAAAATTTGCCATAACAACTTGCAATAGGTCTCTTTGTCATGAGATATCTAATGATTCCCACATTGAGATATTTACATTTGTTTTCTCCATATGATCAATGATGTTGAATAGAGATGAGCTATCTCTACTACCCATTGCTTTGCATAGTTTTTTCTTACACATGGGCTATTACAACCGACACTTGAGCTGGTCTAGAAGGTGACTTGGGCCAACCTTGCACATTAGGAGATTCGTTTTGGTTGTCAATACCTTGTTAGGTGATAGAGGAATGTGGATTACTTGAATTGGATGAATGTCCCTCTCTAATATTTCTCTTCTTGAACTGCGTATTGACTGCTACACTTTGATAAGGGGATTGATTTATACCACAAAAATCTTCAGCCTGCAAATTCACAAGTGTGGTCTCATTTAGAGGTTCTCCCTGAGTAACTTCTTGCTGTTGATTTCCTTCTTGGACTTTCTCTTGTTCCAAACCCATTTTTGTCACCATAAGAGCTTGATTCAAAGCACCATTGAAACACATTTATTGGTTATGAGGTTGATTGCATGGGAAGAACCAGTCATATTCTTGAGCCATGTTATTTTTCACTGGTACTAAGGCTCTAGATGTGGATGCAACGTTAGGATTGTAAGGCTGAAATGGCCTATTATCAGGAGGTTTGACTTGCTTCTGATTTTTCTATTTGAATGGGTGGCCTATTATGATGATATTGAGGTCTATTGGGTTGGGTTTGAGGCTGATATGATCTGAATTTTGAGCTTGATGCCTCTTAAGTGTCACCAACTCATTACCCAAGTTTTTTAGCTACTTCATGACTTCTTAGAGCTCACTTGAGGTACTATAAGATGAGGTAGAAGCTTTAGTCAAACTTTGATTTATTGGAGGAGGAATGAAAGCTAATGTAGGTGTTTGGATAGTGCTTGGACTTCCTAATTTTGGATAAAGAGGCATGGGTGGATTAGGTGCAAGTTTGCTAGCTTGAATCAAATAATTTTCAACTCTAATGGAAATACTATAAGCTATCAGTAAAGTTGTACCTCCCATGGATTGTATCATCATTGCAATATATGAATTTAGAGATTTTTGGAAGTATAGAAAAAAAACTTAAGCTGTTGGTCTCACGGCGAGAAGAATTCTATCCCATGTCCTCTGAAACCTAAAGTTAAAATCAACCATATGCTCATTTGGTGCTCTCTTGATTCTGGTTAGCTATTCTAACAGAGACAAATTAACTGCCTTATCTCCAAATTGATTGTGAAGAGCTATGCACAAATGGTCCCAATTCTAGATAGATCCTGCTATTAGACTCTTGAACCATTGCAAAGCTTTACCCTTAAAGGAGGATGCCAAAAACCTAATTACAACATCCATTTCAATAATTTCGTGAATTACACAGACATTTGCAATGTCTTAGATGTGGTCAATCAGATTTGTATGGTTCTCTCTAGTGAAATATGGAATGTTCTTCAATGTTGCAACTGGAATTAGATTTTGTGCATTGAGAGCAAGTGGGCTGTTGTCCGTGAAGTTGCCATAGGGATTGTGTTGCGCTATCCTAATTGGTCGGAGAAATCTAGTTGATTGAATAAAAGGCTTACTGGGTGGAGGTGTTGATAAAGTTCTATTTGGTGGAGATGGAGACCTTTGAGCTCTTCTTCCCCTTCTTCCTATGTCTGGGGATAAGTGTAGGTAGAAAAATAGTCCCTCTTCTCTAGTTCTTAACCTGGTTTGAATTATTCTAAAAAATCTACCAAGATTGAACTGCTGAAACTAGTGTATTATGCCCTTTTGAAGTCACCAAATGTGCTATTTCATAGCCTCTTACAAGCTAAAATTTCATAACAAGAGCACCTCAAACTTGCTGCGACTAAAATGAAGACATTTTTGTCCCACTGAGCGTGGAAGAAATATTATCACTGAATCAAAGCACCCTCCAATTTACACAAGTGTGTGTTCTTGAGCTCATGGTGTGACTAGGTAACATGGGTACTATATCCAAGTTGTGGGACTTGCTACTTGCAATAGACCTCCAGAGAAAACTGGCTCTTCTTCCTAATCCTAGTGCAAACTAACTCTACTGAAATGAATCTACTAACTATCTCTATCATATAATTTTCAAGGGACCAAGGACAGAAAAATAACATGAAAATGAAGGAAAACTAGACTACATAGGTGATGCACCAAAATAAGGGAATGGGAGAAATTTCCAATGTGTGAAAATGGAAGCAAAATGCATATCATAGAGGGTGATGAAAGTTCTCCATAGTCTAATAACAACATTCACAACAAATTTCCATGCATAAACAATCATAATAGGTTCCTACAAGAGTATAGAGTAGGCACAAACATTTACAATAACATTAGAGAGGCAAAGAGAATGCAACAAACTTAGCAAAGGAAGATACATATACAAACTTGAATCTATTGCTTCATTAATATGCACAGTCCAATCTATTAAAAAAAAGGCCTTAATCACCATGTAAGGAGTCTATTACAAAGTCTTGTATCACATTGGCTTCAAAAAACCAAAATGATAGAGTTTTGCTACTCAAACTATCCTTCTCTGCATTGAGTCCAACATTTCAATTTATAGAATTTTGGGAAGAGAGAGAGAGAAGGGATGTAATTTCCAAAATCTACTTTCCAATCAATTGAAAGATGTCATAAGTGTGCCCAAATGGTGATATATGACCTACAGAAGATACCCCATATTGTCCCATGACTTGTAGCAGTGAAAAATGTATGCCCATCCCTCATTAAATGCATCTCCAACCACTAATAACATCACTCTTCAAAAATTGGCACGTTTTCTTTAAAATAATCACAATTTTTTTTTATCAATTTCTATATTTTTTGATTTTTTTGTATCGTGTTTGGAGTCACTATTTCAACGAGACCAATTTTGAGACAATCTATTGAGAATTGCAAAAGTTATGGCCTTCTGAGTGTGAGCAGCTATTTTGAGTTTGCGAGGGATTTCTTGTATTTTACGGTAATGAGTATTTAATTTATTGGATTTGGATATGTTTATTTTATTTTAAGACACCCACCATTAATAAAAATAAGAAATATTGTTTTCGTGATGTAGAGGATGTCGAGAGATTTCCGAAAAGTCTAATTTTGTGAAAATCAGAGCTTCGAGTCAAAAGTTATGCTCATTTGAATTTCGGGGGGTCGAGTGTTCCACGCGGGGTATCACAATCCACACAACACCACCTTCTTTTGAATTATGAGTATTGCAAGTTTTCAGGGAACTCATGGCACTGGGATACAAGGGCTTCCTAGGCTGCCAACTCTCGCCTTACCTGTATCCAGCTTACTGTAGTCATTTTGAATTGTTCAGGCTCGTGACGCACTTGGGCCATGTGGACTGCCTGACCCCTCCATCACCACACCGTATAGAATTGTATGAATTTTTTATTTCTTGCGTACTCACATCCTAACTCACCTAGGAAATTTGGGCGATCCAAATCTACCTTCGCCGCACTATATAGACTTTCAGCCATTTCAGCATTCTCACGTACTCACGTCCCAAATCACTTGGTACATTTAGGCAGTCCAAATCCACCTTCGCCACAATACACTGGACACATTCCATTCCTCTACGAATTGGGAAAATCAGATTTTTGGGGAACTTGTGTCCCGATGGAACTTAGACCGCCTTGGCCGCCGGGACCTAATTTTTCCACAATTCATTGTTTCCTTAGTATTTTGGACCCAAGTTAAGGACGAGGAACTCTAGTTCAATTCACATCCATTCCACCCGTAGTCCCTAGAGCCACAATGCATTAAAATAAGCCTTTTCTCCATTTCTCCATTTTTTTGCAAATTTCTGGTAACTCCTCAGGTTTTTCTTGAAAAGGGGAGTTGTAAAAAATTGAAGGGGTGCCTCCAAAATCCAAAATTATTATGTTCACCATTTTGCCTCTCCAAGTCCAAAGCAATTATTTAAGTTATCGAAATTTACCTTGGGGTAAATTTCAGATAACAATACCTTGAAAGGTAAAAAACCCATTGGAAAATCACTTATCTTTATTGAGAATAAACTTTCACCCAACACTCCCACTATTTCCACATGCAGTTAAACCATGAAAAAGGGATTACAAACCACCTCATACATTTTCTCATGAGTTTCACCTTATTCACCTGATGCATCTATAATAAGCTCACATGGTTCCATTATTATCTCAATCAGTCTAGATCATATACTATGTTTCACATTAAGAACCAACATGTAAAGTTATCTTAAGAACATCTCACCTACCTAAAGTAATCTCTCATTTTATTTGAGATGATGAGGTCATAGGATATACTAGCTTGCATGTAGTCAAGAACATTACCTTTCAAGAATACTAAGCTCATAACTTTACTCCTTTTATGGTGATAACAACATGCATATAATTTTCTTTCATGACAATTGGTTCTTAAGTGTTAAGAGAGGGAATCAACACATCTTAAGTATAGATCTTCTCTTCTTAATGCTATTTTTTCCTCCCGAGTCTCTATAATCTTCATAAATATATTGATCTCTATTTTGTACCTAATATGTATGCCCAACATTCACCTTGAATCAAAGTGATAGATGGTACTACAATGTTAGCTCACAAGTAATAATATTGACATACCTGTATGGAATTCACAATCTATATTCTTGTTCTATATGTTCTATCATTATCCATCCCTTACTCATGACACAATATCACATTTCATCATCTTCTCTAGATTGTATGTCTATCACTCATTTCCTTATACCTTAACTAAATCATCCAAGTCCTCACTAATCACCTCTAGCTCGTACTCAGGCTTAAAACATTCAAAACCCCATTCTTAGGAGATTACATGGATTCATATAATAGAAGAAACAACACCATGATTAATTACACTATGTCAACCTCTCCTATGACATGAGGGAAGATCTATAATCCCTATGAAAAAACTGATCCTTATATTTTATGAGCTTGTATAAATGATAGCGGGATTGATCTAGAATGTAGCAAATGTATAGATGTGTGGGATGAAATAGAATAAAATTCCCCTCCTATGTTGTGTATCTAGGAGAATGCAACCCTTGTCCCTTGAATGAGTGTGCTAGATGGATGCTTTGAAGTGATTTTGTGCATTTGGATGTAAGATTAGGTGATAGTATGTAATGTTTAGTTCTTGGTCCTTTATTTTGAAAACATAACTTTTTATTTATATGATTCCTTTGTTTTAATGTTGTAATTGATAACTGAAAGACCGACCAAAAGTAGTAAAAAGTAATTAATAAGAAAAAGGGTCCCAAAAGAATAAGAAAAATGTAAAGAAGGATATGAACACCCATGAGGATAGGAGCACCTGACATTAGTATCCCAACTAGATGCTACTGTCTGAAGCCATAAAAAGATAAAAAAGTCAAATGCCGATAAGAGTTGTAGATGCAAAAAGCCAATAAAAGTGTAGAAGACAAAGCAAAAGGATAAATGGATTTTTCAATTACTAATTTTCTTTCTTAGGAATAATGTAAATGCTAACATGCTTTTAGGACCTAGAAATGTACCAAAGTGCATAGATTTTCTGTCTACAATACATGATAATATTTATTGTTTGATATATTAAATTTATTAGCCGTGACTGATTGATTGATTAGAAAATATTTATTAGTTGTGGCTTAATTTTTTTAGCTAATTGCTAAACATATTAACAATATTCAAATATTAAACTCTAGTATAAGGCCATAAAGATGAGGCATATGTTTATATTCATATACTCAAACAAATCAAATAATTACACTAACAATTGAAAACTTTTAGACATAGATATAGTATATGTTTTTGTAGACAAGATGACCTTGATGTTGAATGATTTTTTTTGAATAATACAAGTTTAATCACTTAAATAAATATAATTACTGAAAAATAATTCCAAATCATGTAATATTTAAGCTTATGTTTTAAATTAATAAATCATATGTGTGTCATGAATAAATTTTTTTAACGAATTAATATTTTTAAAAACAAATTCTTAATATTTTCTTCTTGTTTTATATAAGCTACAATAATTGGAAAATTTAGAAGAATAGATACCTACACTCATTGTTGGGAACTATAAAGGTATATGTCTAATGAGTTTTTAGGTTTTGAAGTTCTTGGTCAGGTTGAAGTCAAAAGGTTTTGATATTTTTCAGTTTCCTATTTTAAGTAGGAATAAACAAACAATGTGAGACGTATAATCATAGATATATAATAGATTATGGTGTACACACAATAAAATTGAGGATCATATAACATCTAAAACAAAGGGTTTGAAAAACATTTTGAGCATAACATTCTTGCATAATATATTATTCACATTATAACATGGCTATATTATAACTTCATAATGTTTTAGTAGGAGTGTGTTATAATGTGAGAACATTATGATTATGTAAAAAAACTATCTAGACCTATCATATTCACATGTTATCATTTCAACAAATACGAAAAGGAAGTGCAAAATCACATTTTGAATTTAACTAAACCTTACTAACACCAAAATGAGAATAAAATAAAATTTGAGAGTTCATTTAAAAGTAGTTTTAAGTTAATTTTAGTTCAGAATAAACTATAATTCTCTTTCATTGCTGCTAATTTATTCATTTTTTTCTTGTAGCAAATCCAAACTCACCTCTACCAACTCAAAACCTCTTTACACATAAAATCTCTTCTTCACCTAGAAACATACATAAATAAATGTTCTAGAAGATCATAGTAAGGTAAAACCATTCAAAAAACTACTATAATTATCACACATACTCCTCAAATGCACGAATTTATTTTAGTGTAAATTGAAAAGAAAAAAATGGATTCAAGTTTTGATAGAAACCCTTAAAAATACTTGTTGATGCGTAATTACAACACCCCTAAATGTCTACAACTCGATGGGTTGAGACTCTCAATGTGATTCAATAACATGGAGATTTTCCCAAAGTGTGGAACTTTGTAATCAGGAAAGCTCTCCGGATGAAGGTTGGTTCCTATTCCTCTGTTTAGATGCACACGTTCAAATTGTAGAGGATGTGCTCTAAAACCTACGCTAACTTGCCTAGGAGACAGGGTTAAGAAGATGTAAGAAATTAAACCTATTCTAACATAGGTGATGCATAAAAGGAATGATGAACACCTACTTTACCATTAAACACAAACCATCAAAAATGAAATACAACCACCATGCACAGGTAATCAGGATTGCAATGAGAGATCAGGAAGATGCAATAACAAAATAGAGGGTTGAAAATCATCCACAATCTTTTTATTGTTGCTCCAAAGATTTGATACAGTGCATTATAATGGCCAAAAGGAAAGATTGCATTTATAGTTTATATGGGAGGTTTGAACTCCAAAAATTCACTTGCAGACAAGAGAAGAAGGTCAGGTGCAAAACCAAAATGTCCAACCTTTAGAAAAATGCCCCTCCTTACAATATATAGGAAGAAAATGAGAGAAAGAGAAGAGGATAATTTCGAAATCCTAATCCAACCACCCAATAACTGCATTGAATTCACCTGCAATAATGATGGGTTATAATACAAAACTCATACCTCCATGTACTGTTCCTTTTTGGGAAAGAAAGGAATCCCATACCTTCATTATTGGGGTAGGTGGGAAGCCTGACACCTTCAAAAATGGCAGACTGTATTCATTTTGAATAACTTAGTCTCACTAATTTTAAGATATCCAGTCATAGTTGAGTAGCAGACGCTGAGAGCTTTCCAAAATTCCTTTCTTGTGCAAATCTGAGCTCCTAGTCAAAAGTTATGGCCATCTGAAGGTCGAGGTGTCATTCTGTAAAAATGACAGCCTGAGAGTTTCGAAACTCTGAAACCTTAAAGTCTGAAATTTTGGACTTTCGGGTTTTGGAGTTTTAGAATTAGAATTGTGATTTTTGTGTTTTGGGGTTCCGAACTTCTGAAAGCCCAATCCCTGAAATCCTGAAAGTCTGAAGTCTGAAAATCCAAAATTTTGGACTTTCAGACTTCGGGTTTTCAGACATTGTTGGTCGCTTTTCTACTTTTGCTCACTGAAGACTCCAAATTCCAAAACCCTGAACCTACGAAGTCCAAAAATGATGCCGCGTTGACTCCAAAACTTGCGTTGACTTCCGAAATTTGAACCCTTTCTGACTCGCTTCCCGAGATCTCCGAAACCCGAAACCCGAAAGTCTGAAAATTTTGACTTTTAGAGTTTGGGATTTTGGAATTTTCCACTCCCTTTTTTTCTCACACTCATTGAGAATTCTGAAACCCTGAAACCTGAAAGACCGAAATTTTGGAATTTTGGGGTTTAGAACCTTTTGGCCATTTTTTCCATTTTGCTCGGTGAAGACTTCGAAAGTCTGAAACCCGAAAGTTCAAATTTTGAAATTTCAAACATTTTGATTTCAAGATTTTTGGCACTACTCACCTGCCTTTTCTCCAAAACACCAAATGCCAAAACTCTGAATTTTTGGGCCTAGAACTCCATCCTTCCACTTGAGCTCTGATCTCCTTCAACATTCCCTTGGCCACCCCCTGATTTTATGACCTTACATTGCCATTTTCGAGCCTTCCTGCAACTTGATTTTTTTGAATCGAATGTGAGCTCACATGACTGAACCAAACTCTCCATTTTCCCCAATGCAAGGTTGTGTTTGTTCAATTTTTCTTGAGGGGAAAAATTAGATAACAATTTGGCGACTTATGGGGTTACCTTCCTACTAGGTGGAAAGATCAATTACCTTGAAGTATCCATTGGGCATGGAGTAATGAATGATAGCCTGATACTAATTTTGTATTTTGAATCTTTAATCTGAATTCTTACAACATGCTGCTCTTGAACCTGCCCCACTGCTTGTACTCTCAATTTTCATAAGAAAATATTGAATATGAGATTTGTGAGAGTAGATAATTGTCTTGACCTAGAGTTTTCACCTGTCCCTGAAATGGACTGCTACAACATTCACCTTTGGAGGCACATTGAACTACACAATGATACAACCTGGGAGTAATAAAACTTGTGCCAAAGCACTTAGGTAAATTGAAACCTAAACCACAACAAGACAATGTGCAGACACACTTAGAGGAAGTGAAATCCTAGGCTAATATTTACAAGGGTGAAACCTTTTACTTCAGCAGCAATTTTTAAGACAGATCCCATTAATCGGAATAAGAAGCTCCTCTCCATCCAATATAGACAATTAGAAGGAATTGCTAATTTTACATCCCGTGACCATGTAGGGGATACTCCAAATGGCATCAAACTTAGAATGCCTTCCTGGTTTTTCCCGATATGCATCCCACTTCAGAACTAAGTCCCCTTCCTGAAAGGTCCTTGCTCTTGCTTTCTTGTCAAAAAATATTTTGACTGAGGCCTGATCTTTCTCCATCGTTCGAATTATATGTTCTATGATCTCTTAAAATTCCATCAGCTCTACATACTTGGCCTCCATTAGTTCAAACTCAGACAACTCTAGCTACTTTATGAGCTCTAATGTGGGAAGCTCTAATGATATAGGCAATACTACCTCTTTCCAATAGACCAACTTGTAAGGGGAATTACCTGTAGATCTCTTTGGTGTGATCCTATCAATCCATAATGCTGATTTTAGTTTTGTATGCCATGTCCTTTGGTTTTCATCTAGAGTCCTTATGATGATTCTTAGTAAATTCTTGTTCGTGGACTCTGCCTGCCCATTACCCTGCAGGTAATAGTTTGAAGAGGTGCTCAAGTAGATTCCATTCTTGACAGACCATTCTATGATCTTGGAACCTACGAATGCTAATGCATTTTATGATATGATAGTGGCCAATACTCCGAACCTAGTCACTATCCCTTCATAAAAGTCTAGTATGTTAGACTCGTTTACTTCTTTGAGCTCTACCACCTCGGTCCACTTGGTGAAATAATCTGTTGCCATGATTATCCACTTATGGCCTTGACTTGAATTTGGATTGATGACTCTGATGAAGTCTAATCCCCATTGCATGAATGACTGGTCAACTGAAATTGGATGAAATGGAAGTGCTGTTAACCTTTCCTTACCTATGAAGAATGTACATTTTTTTCATTTTTTGATCCATGTATAGTAGTCACTGAACACCGTGGGCCAATAATAACCCACTTTAATTATTTTGAGAGATATTACCCATGGGGAAAAATGAGCTCTGGCTTCTCCATCATGAAACTCTTGCAAAACCTTATCGATTTGACCTATTCCAAAGCATCTCAGTAGAACACCATTGATGTCTTTCTTAAACAAAACACCATCGACAAACAAATATGAAATGACATGTAATATGAAGTATCTCCTCTTTTATTTTCTCATTTCTAGAGGGCATATTCCTATTTGTAGGAAGTGTATCATATTTTGAGTCCAATAAGGGATGGGTACATTATCAATTTCTTGCTCTCGATCATCCTGCAGCACCAAAATAACTTCTCTTTCATTACTTGAATCAACTCAGTGACTCAAGGCTAGCTGTTCACATAATCCATGTCATGAGTGATCCATCTTGCACATTTCCCATTTAGGTCCTTGTTCAAAATTAAACTATTGACTCTGGCATGAGACACCAACAACTGAATTTGATTGTTTGAAACTAGGTCTTTGAACCTCTTCAAACCCCTGATCACTGTAAGGACATTTTTCTCAATGAAGGAGTACCTCACTTCATAGTATTCCAAAATTTTATTGAAGAAGGAAAATAGCTATTCAGATCCCTCTTTTTTTTGCTACACTAGGATTGCAGAAATCATATCCCCGCCACCAAAGGCATAGAGCATGAAGTACTTAGAGAAGTCTGGATTGATGAGAGTTGAAGCTTGAGATATATCCTCTTTTATTTCTTCAAAAATTGATTTACCCTCAGCTATCCACTTAAATTCCATGCTCTTCTTCAACATCAACATTATTAGCTTCACGAGAACGGAAACGTTTTGTACAAACATGCAGACAAAATTGATCCTTCCTAATAATCTCTGAGGAGCCTTCTTATGACTTGGAAATGGCAATTCCCAAATTGCTTCAACTATTTAGGGGTCAGTCTTCAATATTTCCTTTGACACAATGTGGCCTAGGATATTGCCTTCATGAGCCAGGAATATGATTTTTTCAGGTTTAAAGAAACTCTGAATCTCCAATTTTTTTGAAATACCTATCTCAGATGAAAGAAATAATCTACTGCATTTTTAGAGAACATAGTGATATCGTTAAGATATATCAATATTATTTTTTTGATCAACCCTTTGAATGCAATATCCATTTCCCTTTGGAAAGTGTCTCTAGCATTTGACAGTCCAAATGGCATATTCCTATAGGCATAGGTGCCCCACTTGGTGGTGATATATGTCTTGAACTAATCATCTTGTTTCACCATTATATGATTGTAGCCTGAATACCCATCTAGGAGGGAAAATCTCTCCAAACCAAATACCACTTGCAAGAATTACTCCATTGAAGGGAGTGGGTAGTCGTCTTTGAGAGATGCCCTATTTAGGTCTCAAAAGTCCACGCACAATCTTACTTCCCCATTATCCTTCCTTACCGGTACCAAGTTTGCAACCCAGCTTGAGTGATTTATTGAAAATATAATGTTTGACTCTATTATCTTGTTTATCTCCTTCTTCATAAGAGGCTCAATATGTGGGTTAACTGGTCTTTACTTTTTCCTGACGGGCTTAGCACCTAGATCTAGTTCTACGGTATGCTTTTTAACTTCATATTTAATCCTCGTAAATCCTCATACCTCTAGGTAAATACATCTAGAATATCTTGGAAAATTTTTATGAACTCATATCTCTCTTGCTTAAAGGACACTTTGCCAATTTGGAGTGTTTTTCCCTCTCAAATCGACATAGGTTCTGAATCTTCTCCTTGGACCTGTATATTTTCTTTTTCTTTACAAAACTGGTCATTAGGATTGAATATTGACTCCAGTGTTAATAAACCCTTTGGAATATTGTTTGTCTACAACTACACTACTTGATCCCCACAACTCTGCTCTAATCTTTCATGATTCCTAGCTGAGAATTCAACCTCTTCTTGCAAGAAATTAACGATCAATTGATCGTTCTCAAACACCTACCAGTATTTGTTGTTATCTGGAACTATTCACCTTACAATCACATGGATATGTGGCTGTGTTTTGTCTCTTTTTATGCTATCCACCATATCAAAAGTTTCTCCAACTACTATGAGCCTATCCATAGCTCCATTCTTCTTCCTGGGTATGGAATCGACATTGAAATATTCAAATTACTCAATGATATCCCATACCCTTTTCTTGTAGCTCTTGAGTAGGTAATTCTTCGCAACATGTTGTCCCCTTAATTGGTTGATGATTAGCTTGCTATCTCTTAAAACCTGTAAATTCTTTATGCCTCTTTTCCTATCCCAATGAATTCCATGAATCAAAGCCTCATATTCAGTTGTGTTGTTTGAACAAGTGAAATGAAATATGAAAGATGAATAATACTTGATGCTTTATGGTGAAATCAACATTAAACCACCTCTAGCACCTTGTTTGCTTCTTGAACCATTGAAAAATAGTTTCCAAACTTCATTTTCATCCTTATTTTCTAGCTTGATGATACTAGTGATGGGTGAATTTTCTTCGTGTACACAATATAACCTACTTAAGATTCTTCCATTTCCTTGTATGGGTTGAATGCATTCCATTTGTTTTCCCACTTCATCCAGAGTAAAATATGGAATTTTTTCAACCTTAGTACCAGTTTCTAGATCATTTGAACATTCTTCGTGATCAAAGGTGGAGCAATTTACATTGATAGGACTTAGCACATGAGGCTCAATGTGAAATTTTACTATTGGTTATGATCTGATTGTTTCCTTGGCTAAATATCTTGTCCTAAAAAGCATATATGACCAATTTGCAGATAGGTAACCACCAATTTTGGTTGTGAAATCCCTTGATAAACATAGTGCAAAGAGAGGTGGAAGGTCAATTACAGAAACATCCTACAAAACCATGACATTAGGAAAAACATGCAGTGTAAGACTTAACCCTTTGATGATCCCAACTATTCCCGCTAATGTTCCATCTAGTTGCATTACTCCTTTAAGCAATGGCTCATAATTCAGACCCATTTGATCCACTATTTTTTTTTGGAATCATTGAAAAACTAGTTTGCAAATTTCATTGTCATCCTTATTTTCTGGCTTGATGATACTAGGAATGGGTGAATTTTCTTCGTGTACACAAGATACACCTAGTTCAAATTATTCCATTTCCTTGTATGGGTTGAATGCATTCCATTTGTTTTCCCATTCATCCAGAGTCAAATATGGAATTTTTTCAACCTTAGTACCAGTTTATAGATCATTTGAACATTCTTTGTGATCAAAGGTGGAGCAATTTGCATTGATAGGACTTAGCACATGAGGATCAATGTGAAATTTTACAATTGGTTCTGATCTAATTATTTTCTTGGCTCCATATATTTTCCTAAAAATCATGTATGACCAATTTTCAGATAGTTACCCACCAATTCTGGCCGTGAAATCCCTTGATAAACATAGTGCAAAGAGAGGTGAAAGGTCAATTACAGAAACATCCTGCAAAATCATGACATTAGGACAAACATGCAGTGTAATACTTAACCTTTTGATGATCCCAACTATTCCCGCTATTGTTCCATCTAGTTGCACTACTCCTTTAAGCATTAGCTCATAATTTAGACTCATTTGATCTGCTATTTTCTTTGGAATCACTGAGCTACTTACCCCCGAATCGATCATACAGTTGTGTACCAAGTGGTTCCCAACAATCAATGACACATATAATAGTGGAGGTTTAAAAAAAATTCTTGGTTGATTCCCACCCTATTTCACTGCATTAGTGATAAATTTATCCTCTCTTTGGTTTGATCCATCCGAGGTAGACCAATTGGCTATTGCAGCTTGCAACAAATCTCATTGTCCTAGGATTTCTACTGATTCCCCCATGGAAATGCTCGCATGTGTTTTCATCATTTGATCTATGATATTGAAAGGGTATGGATTATCCTTTTGTTTCCTCTTACTTGGCACAACCATTTCTGGAGCTTGAATAGGCACATGTGTTACTGTAATAGGTGCCTTAGGCTGATTTTGCTTATTGGGGGCTTCAATCAGTGCAGCAAATACTTGTTGTGTTGGAGTGGGTTGAGAAACAATTGGATTAGAATTTTTTCGTTCCTCAATTTTCCTCTTCTTGGACTGTGTATTGGCATCCACGCCTTGAAAAGGTGGTTAGTTAACTCCATAGAAGTCTTCTATTTTCTAATTAACCAACGTGGCTTCTATTAGAGGTGCCTCTTTTTGGGTTTCTTGCTGTTGATTTCCTTCTTGGTTTGGGTATTGAGAAACACAATTGGTCTATACCATCAAATCCTGGTTGAGTGCACCATTGAAACACATTGATTGAATGTGAGGTATATTGTAGGGGTAACACAAGTCGTAATGTTGTGCCAGGTTATTTTATGTTGGAACCAAGGATTTTGATGTTGAAGTGGAGTTTGGATCATATGGTTGGAATGGCCTGGAAGCTTGAGGTTTCCCTTAGTTGAAACTTTGATTTTGAGCCTGAGTTGGTGGTGTATTTTTTTGATATGGGGGCCTGGATTGATACTGATCTTGAGGTTGATACGGTCTAGAACTCTGAGCTTTCTTTCTCTTGATAATGACTAGCTCATTTCCTAGGTTCTTTAGATGTTTTATAACCTCATGCAATTATTTCAAAGTTCTTGAAGAAGTAGAAGCCTCACTACTACTTTGATTACTAGGGGTGGAATGAGATTTAACTCTGGTGTTTGACCCATTGTAGGAGTTCCTATTTCAGGATAGAAAGGCATTGGTGGCCTTGGTGCAAGCTTACTGGCTTGAATCAAATAGTTCTCTTCTCTAATTTCTATGTCGTAGGCCCCTGACAACATTGTTCGTCTCATTCATTGGATCATCATGGCTATGTCTAAATTTATAGCCATCAAGAAGTAAACGAATGCTCCTTCGGTAGTTGGTCTAACAACTATTGGAATCCTATCCCATGTCCGTTGGAAACATAAATTAAAATTTGTCATTTAATCATTTGGATCCCTTTTTGATTGTTGTCAACTATTTTAATGAAGACAGATTGTCTTCCCTCTCTCTGAATTGATTGCAAAGAGATTAACATAACTAGTTCGAATTCTAGATATAACCTTTTGCTAGTATCCTAAACCATTGCAAAGCTTTACCTTTGAATGATGAAACTAAAAACTTGACTGCAATATCCATTTCATTGATTTCGTGAATTTCATAGACATTGGCGATGTCTTGGATGTGATCAATAGGAGTAGTATGATTTTCTCCTGCGAAATACGGAATATCATTTAGTGCTACAACTGGGACCTAGTTTTGAGCATTTAGGGTAAGTGGACTACTTCCCGTGAAGTTGAAAAAGGGATTCAATGGTATATGTACCATTATGATTGGCCTAAGAACTCTAGTCGATTGGAGAAATGATATACCAGGTGGATGAATAGAAAAATTCTTGTTAGGTGGAGATGGTAATCTTTGTGATCTTCTCCCTCTTCTTCTTCTACCTAGTGATAATTGCATGTAGACAAATAGTCCCTCTTCTCGAGTATCAGACCTATTTTGAACTATTCTCATGTATTTGGGAAACTTGTACTGCTATACCGCTGAATTATATCCCTTTGAAGTCACCAGATGCATTGGGGAATGAGCCTCAGAAGGTTGGATTTTCACCAAGTTACACACCAAACTCGAGAAAATCAAAATTAAAACTTTGAAGGACCTATATATATATTCTATATTCTGGAGGTTGATTTTTTTTTGGAATGACAGTCTCGGAAAAATGAAAATGCAAGACTTCTGAATGTTGGAAACCCTGAAACAAGAAGTTCAAAAAACTCTGAAATCCTGAAACCCAAAATTTTGAAATCTCGAAACCTAAAATTCTAAAATCCTGAAACCCGTAATTCGAAAAACTCCTAAATTTCGATAATTAAAATCTAGAAAAACTAAAAATACACTTTTGAAGATTAGCCCCCGATCTATCAATTGGTGAATTTTTGACTTGCTTTGAGCAAGTTAAGCCCCTGAAAATTTATTTTGGAGTTCAACCTAAGAGGTGAAAAGTCCAAAATTGGAAACGTACAGTTTTCTAAGTATGAATTTCTTGAAAATGCCTTCATACCTTGTGGAATGACCTCTTGGTTCCACCGGGCATGCCAAAAATGTTGATGTGTAATCACAGAACCCCTAAATGTTTGCAAATCGATAGGTTGAAACTGTCAGTCTGATTGCAATAACATGGAGCTTTTCCCAAAGTGTGGGACTTTGCAATCAGGAAAGATCTCTCGAATGAAGGTTGGTTCCTATTCTTTTGTTCTGATGCACACATACAAATTATAGAGAATTTACTCTAAAATCTACTCTGACTCTCCAAGGAGATAGGGTTAAGAAGATGCAAGAAGTTAAATGTAATATGACAGAGGTGATGCACAAAAGGAATGTTGAACACTTCCTTTTCCATTAAAAACAAACCATCTAAAATTTAATACAACCACCATGCATAGGTGACCAGGATTGTAATGAGAGATCATGGAAGATGCAAGTGAAGACAAGAGAGGGTTGAAAATCATCCACAAACTTATCTTATTGTTGCTCCAAAAATTTGATACAATGCATTACAATGGCCAAGATTACAGCATTTACAATTTAGATGGGAGGTTTGAAATCCACAAATCCACTTACAGACCAAGAGAATAAGGAAGGGTGCAAAGCAAAATTATCCAACCTTGAGAAAAATGCCCATCCTTACAATATATAGGAAGAAAATGAGAGAAGGGAGAATATGAAGAATTTGTAATTCTTACTCCAACCACCCTAGAAATGCATTGAGTTCTCCTACAAAAAAGATGGGTTCTACTGCAAAACCCATATCTCCATGTACTTTACCATGTTCGTAAATAAAGGAAGCGCATACCTTCATTGTTGTGGTAAGTGAGAAACTTGAAACACCCTCTAAAAAATTTACAGATTATATTTCTTCATTTTGAATAACTTAGTCTCACAAATTTAAATATATCCAGTTGTAGTTGAGTAGCAGATGCCAAGAGCTTTCCAATAGTCCTTTCTTGTGCAAATCCAAGCTTCTAGTCAAACGTTATGGCCATTTTAAGTTCAAAGTGTCATTCTATAAAAATGGTAGACTGAGAGTTCTGAAACTCCTAAACCCAAAAGTCTGAAAGTCTGGAATTTCAGACTTTCAGGTTTCAGAGTTTCGGACTTTGAATTGTGATTTTTGTGTTTTGGGGTTCCGAACTTCCGAAACCCTGAACCCTAAAATCCCGAAAGTCTGAAGTCTAAAAGTTCAAAATTTTAGACTTTCAGACTTTGGGTTTTTAGACATTGTTGGTTACTTTTCTACTTTTTCTTGCCAAAGACTCCGAATTCTGAAAACCCGAACCTACAAAGTCTAAAAATGACGTCGCATTGAATGAAAAACTTGCGTTGAATTCCAAAATATGAACCCTTTTTGACTCACTTCCCGAGATCTTCGAAACCCGAAACCTGAAAGTTTGAAATTTCAGACTTTCGGAGTTCGGGATTTCAAACTTTTCCGCTCCCTTTTCCGCTCGCGCTCATCGAGACTTCTGAAACCCCGAAACCTGAAAGTTCAAAATTTTAGACTTTCAGACTTTCAGTTTTCAGAACCTTTTAGCCATTTTTCCATTTTCTCGGTGAAGAATCTGAAAGTTTGAAACCCAAAAGTCTGAATTTTGGACTTTCAGACTTTCAAACATTTTGATTTTGGGATTTTTAACATTGCTCGCCTGCCTTTTCTCCAAAATACTGAATGCCAAAAATCTGAATTTTCAGGCCTAGAACTCCATCCTTACGCTTGAGCTTTGATCTCCTTCGATGTTCCCTTGTCCATTCCTTGATTTTATGACCTTGCATTTCCATTGTCGAGCCTTCCTGCAACTTGATTTTTTTGAATCAAATGTGAGCTCGTATGACTGAACCAACCTCTCCATTTCCCCCTGTGCAAGGTCGTGTTTGTTCAATTTTTCCTGAGGGGAAAAATTGGATAACAATACTAATGCCACAAGAACGTTTATCATCACTCAAATAATTAATATACAATATAGATTTTATGACTCTAAAACTAAACACATGGGAGGAAAAAAAACAATAATAAATAATTTAATACAAGCAAATTATCTTATGATATGGTGAAGATTTAACATTACCAAAGGAAATTTATGTGCATTATATATGTACCCAAAAACAAATTCACCTTCAAAAATAAAATTTAAGCGATTCCCAATCCATTGGTGTAACCAAAAGGGGATAATAAGTCTTTTTGAATAGACAGTGGATAGTGTTTGTGTAAGCCACTTGTAATAAATTTTATGTGTCTCAGTATTTTTGAGAAAAATCTATCACAAGTTCATCCTTAATAAATTACTAAACTAATTTGACATGTTATATTTACATATTCCTTTGTTTTGTTGGGAGCATGTGTGAGTTATATATTAAAAAATATGGAAACTTGAATAGAGTTGTAGTACTGTGATAAGACTATCAAAAAATGACACAATGGTACTAAGAAGAAAAGTTTCCTCTCATATCCTGAATTACTTGTCTAACCATTAAGCTATGTGTGCATTACTTTTGTACTCTTACACAATCTTATGTTAAAATATAATCAAAATTCTGATGAACTTATTTCTTTACCCACTATTTCAGACCTCTTTTCCTCCTTTCCATCTTTTGAAGTGTACTCCACTTAATTTTATTTGTAAAACAATAAATGGTTCATTTCTAATTGGATGTTTATTCTATTTGTGTATATAATTTTTCAAACATTGGGAACCAAAACAAATATAATAGATTCCATTCAAATATCATATGTTGTAAAAACTATACATCTTCAGTTTTACAAAAAACCGAGATATATCTTGTTGATTTAGGTGCATCTGTTGTCAAGAGAAAAAATCAATCAAGCATGGTAATAAAAGTTCAATATGTCAACTGGATTCATCCAAATAAACACCACATCATAGGTGTAAAAATACATTGGGTTTTATGTGTCTTCAGATTAGTGTTGACATATGTGGTACATGGGGTTCACCACAACCTAATAAATAACGTTACTATAAGGTATTCTACCCATGGATAGGGTTTTGGAATTAATCATCTAATTACAGATGATATCAACACTATGTGACAACTAATGTTTGACACCAAAATATAATTACAAGCCACTTTATTACCCATAAATTCACATATATCAATTTTGAAGGAATCCAAGACCATCTAGAAGTGATAAGAGAATATTATATATATCGAAAAGACCATATAGTTACACATCAAGAGGGTTTCAACTCATAGTTTAGGTTGTGGAGCTTTTCCAAGTTTTGCATTTATAGATTTCTCTAGTCTATCTTCCTAAATTCCTATTGTAAAACTATTTATAGATAAGTATATCTCTCTCTCATGTATTTTGGATAGTATACATGTGTTAAAAGAACAAGTACATTATTTTGATTTGGTACAATTTATGTTTAAAGTTAATTAATCAAAAAATCTTATAGTTTTCCATCCTTGTAAACCTTTTTATTGTTGTGTTTTGTATAAAAATAATCTAATGTTAAAAGGGTGTAAAAATTATGTACACTTTAATTTTTCTTTCAATTATTCTATCTCGGCAATAGCTATGGATTTCAATCCATTCCAACCATTAATTTAAAACCAGGGATAGTGAAATTATTTTGGGACACTAAGGAAAGAGAGCGTATTTATTATTTTTAGGATGAACTCTTTTACGAGTGTGAAAATATATATATATATATATATATATATATATATATATATATATATATATATATATATATATATATACAATATTTAACATATATGATTGGTTTTAAGTACCTCATTAAATTGAATTTTTTTCATTCCTCCATTTTCAACCAGTATTCTTAGTGATATTTTATGTTTCTTATATTATTTTACATACCTCACGTCTAAAAATTCATCCATAGTTTTCCATGTGGAAACATTTTTCATAATTCCATTTATAGTTTGATTTTCATATACATTTTATGCATGCATCTCAATAGTATCCAACTAAATTTGTATTTTCTTTTCCTCGCATAATTTATAGCCATAAATTATATATTTTCATTCCTGCATAGGTTCCATTTTATTTTCATTATCAATAGATTTAATTAATGGAAGCATAGAAAAAAATTCTAACTTGAAACTCCTTCCCAAATCCCATTTTATTTGTTTCCTCCTTCTAGAAATAGGTGTCCCTAGAATATTTTCTGTGGTGCAATTTAATTGACTACAATAATTTTGACTTCCATTTTTGATCAAGGCGAACATAGTGTCCTATTAATATAATTGGAATGTAATAATTCTAATGATATAAATTCAAGTTCATCCAATTGAACATTTTCAAGGGGCATTTTATTGTTGTTGACATACATAGTGTTATTCATGAAATTATAAATGAACTTATTTTTAGTTCCATATACAATGATATCATGATCCCTTAACATTAGTGGAGATGGGTGAAACTCCATAGTTGGTTTCTAAAAATAATATATGATGCTTCATTTGGTAGATTTATTGACTATTTTTAACAACCCAGTAAAATACTCTCCAATAGGGAAAAAGGTTTTAATTATTTCTCCTACTCATCTTACAACCCATTTGAACATATGGATTCATGATATAAAGTATTGTAGGATGTATATATTAAGTTTGGAACAATGAGACATTATGTTAACATGTGTAGGGAGTAGTGTGATTTAGAAAACCACATGTTTGGTTCTGAATCACTTGGAATCAAATAACCTTGATTTGAGTTTCATATTTACTTAAAAAAAATTCAAAGTGATCAAAATATGACTAAATAATTTGATAGTTCATTAAAACATAAAAAGGAAGAGAAGGGTGGGGAAATGGTTTAATTAAAAATGAAATTAAATCTATATTACATAGTAACTATTGAAATAAATCATTTATGAATTATAAATACAGTAGTGAAACAAGGAAACTAGCATGTAATGTGAATACCATAAGAAAGAGAAGGAGATATAAGGACTTAGTTGTTTTTTGAGTGAACAGGAAGTGGTGTGGGAAAGGTAAAGTAATGAACAAACTGCAAACAATATCATAATTGCTCACTATAAATTTTGGAACTTAGGATCAGATCTGGACATTAGCACCCATCGTAGGGCAATGGTACCTTAGCACTGGTGACTGGACCTGGCCACTAGTTACTATGTGAATGGTCAAAAAATTATTTCTTTTATGTCACAAGGTCTTTGTTTTTTATTCTAATTGATCACCATATATTCACTCCTTGATCGCCGAAGATACCTATGACCTGTAAGAAATAAGTTCACCTATACATATCGACAAACCACATCAAACCTAAAAAGGAAAATATAGAATCTGGAGTCAAACTGACCTCAGTGGTCACCTAAAGAGTGAAATTACAACCGAGCACTACACTACATCTCAGAATCCATGTAGTTCTTATGTGTTTTTGTGTGTAGAAATGATGCCCTAGGATGCCCTTGTGTAAGGTGCACCTGATAGCAGGTTAGATCTAGAATATAACCATGTAGTAGTATATGTAGATGGAATATAATAGACTTTACATTCCTATGATGTGTATGAAGAAGTATGCATCCCTTTTCCCTTAAATGAATGCTAGATTGATGCCTTTGAATTGTTTTAGTGCCTTTGAAATGAAAGCTTAGGTGATGATAGTAATGCTTAGTTCCTGGTACTTTATTTTGAAAACCTAACTATGTATTTATAGGATTACATTATTTGAATTTCTTAATTGAAAACTTGATGGCCAACCCATAAGTGAAAAATATTCCCAAAAGATAAAAGAGACTCAAAAAGAGTGAGTAAGGTAAGAAAGGGTCATGGTAACCTAAGAGGAACACGAGTACCTGGGTGTTGCTGTCCTGACTAGGCGCTGTTGTCTGAAGCCATAAAATATAAACAAGTTATGTTTTGACTCGGTTGTAGAGTTTGAAGGACCAAATAGAAAGAAATAGATAAATAAGAGAGGCCAAAGATAGTTGTGAAACACTAGTTTTCTTTGTTAGGAATCATGTAAATGCTAGCATGATTTTAGGAACTACAAATATACCCAAGTGTGTGATTTTGTGTATAAAAACTATGAAGATGAAGGAATTCAATTTCCCTGTAATAGATGTGTATGAGATGAGGTTCATTTATAGGGACCCTCAACAATCAAGAATGAACGATAGAACAAGAGTGTGTCATCGAGTAATGTGTTGTGTGATAATAAATGCTAGAAAGATGTATCATGAAGAAAAAAGCCTGAAATGTAGTGGATGTGAGGTTTATTTTAGAATGAGACCCTCAATAGTACAGTATGAAATGTGGAACTAGATTGCGTCATAGGGTAATGATGATATAAGGTGTGTATCAAAGGGTTTGAAAGTGGTTAGAACTATTAGACATGAAGTGTGGAGCGTGAATTATGATAATAGTTACTAGAGATGACTAGTATGAATGGAAGGTGGAAAGAAAGTGTGATTCCCCTTAAGTGCATGAGGATTAGTAGGATATCTAATGATAGTGAAGGGAAAGGTCCCTCCACCTAATGTCTAAGGATATAAAGGCATGTGTTGATGCTATAAGACCAGTGGTGTTAGAGACTAACTTTGTGTACATGAAGGAGATCTATGTGGTGAAGGCGGTGTTAAACACCTATGTGAAGGGGCTGCTCAAGTAGGGGACTTAGGATGATGAGGTGGAAAAATGGACTGATGAGGATGACAAGGTCCTAAAGTAGGTCGTGTATGGATACTAGAAGTACGTGTATAGTGTTCATTAGACTTGATAGGAATAAGAGGATGAGATAATGTGACTGGTGTCTAAATATAATCAAGAGTGGGCCAAATAAATGGTATACATATTGGAACAAATTTTATTGTAACCGGTTAATTTTTTTGAATAAACTTGAGGAAAAAAAGATTCATGTAAGGGATGGCTTGTGTAGCATGGATTTACGAGAGACCTAAGATAATGTAATAGCCTTTGATTAAAGATGCAACAATGAATGATACAAGCATGGTAAGAGGCCCAATTATGATGGGAAGCTTGACATATCCAAAAGACTTAGTGACTTAAAATGTGACATTATATAGTGGATATTCAACTTGACCAAAGCATACACTTTTTTGTCTAAAGTTGAGTAGTTTAATTCAAAAAATTTAAAATTTGTACTTAAAAAATAAACTAGACAATTAAATAAATCATTATTTTGTGATAACACTACTATAACTATATATATTTTTGTAATATAAAAAATATTGAGTTAAATATGAACTTATCAACATGGGAGCTTGTATAATCCTTATTTTGATATCTTGAAATATAGATTTGGCTTGAGGAGCCCATTCCAACTTTGTATCCTACTTTGACATTGTGTAGAGACAAAATTATTCACTTTGAGTCATTATTTAGTTCCGGTCTCATACTATTATTCATATGGTTCTCAAGTGAAAAGAGTAATAATCAACCTATGTCTTTAACCATTTTACATTGTTTTCTATTTCCACTTTCAATCTTGCACCCGTACTTTCCCAGTTTATACTCTCATAATGCATTTTTCCTATTTATGATTGGGGCGCCCAAACAGGAATGGTCCCCTATGGGCACCTTGATCCTCTTTACAATTTCCTCTCACTTTTTTGGCACTTTTTAGCCATTTGAGCTTCTTATATTTTTGGAGGTTAGCCTTTTCGGGGTTAACTACGAAATTAAAGCAAGAAAAACATATAAATGTAAAGTTATGTGACCATAATGAGGGACCATACACTAGGAACTTACTATCAAACCTAAGGTTGCATCAATCAAGGCTTTTATTACTCCATTTACATCCATATAGCTCCATCAAAAGGCACACAAGGATGATTCATCTGCATCACATAAGTCATAAGAGGGGAGTCTATTGTTTCCATGTACACATTTATTACATTCTACATTTAGTTACTTGCTTACTACTTCACAAAGTGTGATTGACACAAGAGCAACCTAGGGCACAATATTCACACACACTCCTAAAAATACATTGGGTCTGAGATGTAGTGCAGTGCGAAGTTAGTAAGTTCACCATTTTGGCCACTGAGGACTGTCCGAACCCTTAATATGCATCTTTTTCTAGGGTTTAAATGCTTTTCTCTAAGTTTTGCAGGTGATTCATATATTTCGGGTTTATCATTGTTTCGGTGATCACACAACGACATTCATGTGATAGGAAGTGAACAAATGTGAATACTCAGTGACACCTCAGAGGAGATTTTTTGGTCATTTCTGCAGACCAAGGTGCCTATATCTCAAACCAGGGATCCCACGGGAACTCCTATCCCTTTCCAGGCACCCAAGTCTACCCACACAACTCAGATTTTTATTTCCTTAGGCTCTTATGTGATAATTTCCTCGTCTTGTTTATCTGGTCTCCATTGCGACATAGTCCCGCGACATCATCAAATCAACTAAGGCCTTCCTAAACCTCTTTGCACATTAAGCTTTCACATTTCATTTCTTATATTACTTAGGTATTATTTTAGTATTTTATTACTTCATTTTATTCATTTATTTTATTGCTCCTATAACATTAGATTACAATAGAATAATTCTGGTTAAGTTAATCATTTTCGTGAATCCAATGCTCGACACCACCTTCCATTTAGGGATATTTTTATCTTATTTACTATGGATCAATGTTTTGAAGAATTTATTGAATCCCATCTTAAATACATCAATGATCATATCGCTGAGCATCCCCAAGATATAGACTTTCTTCTATATGCTTCTCATAAGGAAGCCACAAACCTTACAGAGCTTAATGCTTCTTCCACAATTCCCACCACAATTGCTACCCAACCGATTTATTTTACTCTTCCACACATATCTATCTTTTTGGTTTCTTTCCCTAATCCTACTAATCACTATACCCCACCCCTTGTTTCTCATACATTACAGGCTCCTTTCAATAGAACTCAAGATCTAGCCACCCTTTATCAAGACCTTCAAGAAAAAAATTCACCAATTATGATAGGCTACTTCTTGTGCGTCTCCATATTTGGATTCCACTCTATTATTACATACTACATTTGTGCTTGCTATATCCAATTATCCACTTCTACTAAATTTTTCCACTCCTAAACTACCTATTTTCAATGGCTAGGGTGACCCACAAGTGCACCTTCGAGCGTTCTATGTAGCTTGTCTAGATTTTCTAGATGATCACATTCTCCTAGCTAAACTCTTTCATCATAGTCTTCATGATTATGTGATGCGTTGGTTTTACGACCTACCGGTCCATTCGGTAACCTCTTTCATGCATCTAGTAAATTATTTTATCACTCACTTCCATATCAATATTGGCTTTAAGATATCATATTGTAATGCCCACATCTTCAAACCAAAATACAATAGACATAATAACAGGATTTTTTTTTGGATAACATTTCTTGATACATAACATCACATAGGATAATGTATAACACCTGAGAAAATCATGTAACCATGGACCGCCATATATAACATGAGAGAAAATATGCACATCAAATCCACATTTCCAAAAATGACAAAGTACAACAATGAGCCATGAAAATATACACTTATTCATAGGGACTTCCCACAACACATCATTGTTCATGGTGAAATATTTATTACAACCCTATTTTTATTAGTTGACTATAATTTTCTGAAGAACACATAACATGGGACCATTCATTCCTTTACAACTAGGCTACATGTTTTTGATTTAACATTTCACCTATAGTGGTTCCTTTAGAATTCGCTCGTTTCTCTTGTGGAAATAACTTTATATAGCATAATTATGACTAGGAACGTATGTACACACATGCATCTTCTAGTATTTTACTTAAGGATTTGTTTGAGAGAGTTGTGTTTACTTCGTTTGGAAAAATACTCTTGTTACAAGGAGGAAATTTCATAGGAAGAAAAAAGGAAGGTTACTAGATCAATAGAAAACCTATCCTGAGTTCATTTCATATAATTGTTTAATACTAACAATGCACTCTTTTAATCTTCCAGTTATTACCACAAACTATGTAGGTTAACTAATAAGTTGTATCATTCTTGATTCACAATCTGTTTCTCTAGTTAGGAATTCATATTATCACAATCATATTGTGCATGGAAGGGTAAATTACAACCATTTTCCTATTAGAGATATTTTTCCTTGAATTTAAGTGACGAATTTCACATTTTAAACTACTTATGTTTCATAATCTTATGGATTCACTCGTAATAGAAACTGGTTAATTACATGTTTGGACCATAAGTTATCTTCCTCAGTGATCCTAGATTTAATATATTCCCAACTATGATAAGGGTCATACTAACTTTTACAAGTCCAACTAGAGTGTAGTCTCCTTATCTCACAAGACCTTTGCTACTATAGAAGGTATCCAATTCTTTAGGTTGCATTTTATTATTTCATTAGCATCGATGTTTAATCTGAATTTATGCAAATAAAGCATGTTATCATGAATCAAATTTGTTTTTTATTTATTTATTATGTTGTTGTATTAGTCATGGATCTCTACTTTATTACATTCATTTTATGATCACCTTTGACATTTCTCAAGGGTGTACCATTTTTGTAGTGACATTCCATACATTAAACTTATTTACATTTTTTACTAACTATATTTACATAGTTACTTTGGTCCCGTATTAACATCATTTTGGAACAAATGAATCCTTATAACACTTATGAAACACCTAGGGAATTAATACTACAAGTAGTACAAACTCGCACAAGACAAATCATTTCAATGCTCTTAGACATGCAAATACAAGTGTATATTGAAAGAGAGATATCCCAAACAACCTTATGCATTTCCAAAAGTCTCATAGGGACCTATTTCAATTGTTTGGTAAATACACAAGTAATTCAACACATAGTCTCCACTCACATAATTTAGATCTCAAAGAGATCAATCAAATGTACAATCACCAAGTATCTTGCAAGTATTTGGCCACCTACTAGGGTACCAAGGAAAATCACACACAAAAGGGTTAAACTTATTCAAGATATGGTCATACTTGCAACACCTAGGCATGATCACTTCAATCATGCCAATATGATAGGTTTCACAACATATATGCACCACCTCATAAAATATCAAGGAAATAGTCCTTAATAAGATGTCTTAGGTGTGAAACAAGGAGATGATTAATGAGGTAAGAGTATTTTATTAACATGATTAAAGTTTTATATCCTAGAAAAAGACTCAAATGGGGGAAGGAGGGACAATAGACATTATAATTTGTTCTTTTAATTTCGTTAGTTTTGATGAGAGGATATTATACCCAACATTTTGGGTGTTAAGGAAATAAACCAATAATTAATATAGTAAAAGATTAGTTTAACATTTTCATAACATAGGTACAACTTCACTTCTAATCCGACACTATAAATTATAATTACATTGGTATTCCCATTTCAAAATATACAAAGAATAATTCTTCAAATAAAATTACATATCATTATTCTATGGTAATACATGTATTGCAAGATGAATACAAATTTACAATGAAAATTCATTAACTACAACATATCACATCCAGAAAACTCCTCTTGTTTGGAGTACCTACAACCAACGTTGCGTCAGTCCTATGACTGAGTATGGAAATCCCCTAAACTCAAACATAAATCCACACATTCATCATTTCTAACATTTTAAATTAAATAGAAGAGAGAGAGACCGAGAGATAGGTAGAAGGAATAATATATATTTTATTTCTCATGCATTCACGCTTTCACATTCATTTTGTACTTTATGTTTGGGTATAAGAGAGATAGAGAGAGAAAGAGAGAGAATGTTATGAGATAGTTTATTTTCCATTAAAAATTTCACAACCATTTATGTTTCATGACCATTTTCATTTCATTTCAAACCAATTTACATTTCCCAATTCATTTACGTTTTCAAAACAACCAAGTATCTAAGTTTCAAGAGAGAGAAGAGGGTGGAGAGATAAAATCACCATACCTTTCAAAATTTGTTTATACAAGATAAAAGATCAAATAAAATCCTACATAGTATTACAATGGTATTACAAGGTCACATGCATGGATAGAAGTCAAATGAGACTCAAAAAGAAGATTTTAGCTAAGGTTGAGAAAAATGTCCAAAATAGCAAAATTGCTAACAACAGGGTCTCGAACACACTCGTTTCAAGTTCAATCCCATAATTATATGATTCTAACTTACTCCCCAATATATAGAGAATTCATCGTGACTGACGGAAGTCAATTATGATGAGTAGAGCTCAAGTTACAAGGGCAACTTTGGGGCCAGTTCTCGTAGTTGCATCGACAACTCTAGTTGTCGCACAATGACCAGTGGGCCCTAAAACCCATTGGGAAAATTAGTTTCCAAAGGTGTTTTCATTGAGATAAAGGTGGGTTATGATGCTCTTGTTGGAATTATAGAGGTAAGAAGTAGTGGTTTTCAATTTTTCTCAAACTAAGCGGTAACCACAAGATGAAACCAATCACGTTTTAATAAAATGAACACGTCACACAAATAACTATTGAGATAAGTGGCTTTGAAATTTGACTTGCAAGGAAACTAAAAAACTTCAAATGAATTGGCTAAGTACCTCCGTGGTGTCCCAAATTAATAGGGGTCATGGTAGGAGTTTTAGGGTTTGCGGTATATTTGGGTGTGGCGCTCCATGTGCGTGACTTTCAAGATCAGAGTTCTCTTTCTTTTTTTTTCAATTTTTATTTGTTCTTTTTGTTGATGTTTTGAGAGTTCATGTCAAGGAATTTTTTTTTTCATTTGTTGGGATTATATTCCCTTTCATTCAACATTTAATTTAAAAAACTAGAAATGATGAAATAAAATTTAGTGCAAACAAAAAGGGGAAAACCATACCTTTTTACGTAAAAAAACCGCAATCCCCCACATTTGATGAGACCACATAACTTTCCACATTAACCAAGCACAAACCATGAGACCAAACATGATGAGCTCCACAAAATTGACAGCTAGCAATAGTGTCACTGAATTCATAGGATGAGATATAATACAAACTTAGCCTTTCCTCCAAACAACCACACCCGACACCAATGCATATAAATGGTCCTTTCCACTGCTCTAATTCTTAAGCACACTACACCAAATAGATAGATTGAAGCCTATTTCATGTTTTTATGAATATTTTTCTCCACCTATTTGCGTAGATCCCACAATCATGGCATCCCATGAGATGAAATTTATTTGAATGCCTTTTGTTGAATAATCCATTCACTGTTCCAAAGCATCATCTCCCCAAAATATCAAACATTATATTTTAAATTATTCATGTACCTTGTCTTTAAGATTCGGCATGCTGCCCATATGTCAAAAAAATAATGACACAAATCTCTTTTTTTGACATAGGTTTGGAGTAGTCTCCAATGCCAAAATCCCTTTGTTTCCATGATAAGCTCCAAAGTAAAATAGGGAAAAATCTGTAACCATGTGTACCAAATCCACAATTAATTTTTTCCCCAAAAGTAATTTGTCAACCAGTTCACGTTATTGGTCAAAATATCCCATTTGGCACAGGATAGGAGAAAAATTATCAAAATGAGTTTTCCCATATGCTCTAAATGAATGTTTTTGCCTTGTGCTATTACACCTATTCCTGTTGAGGCTTGCTGGAACAACCATGGGTTATTTTAAAGATCCACTTCACGCAGGGAAGATTGAAAGAGACAAATCTTATAGAGACACAAGTCGGGTTGCAGGTAAGGCACTTTCAATGTATTTAATCTTTACAACCACTACTTACAATAATAGATAAAGGGAAAGAAATAAAATGGTCTGCAAGGTTACAATGCATGCAACACGTGCTCTTAGCAACAGAGAAATAAAAATCAATAAGCTAGACAAAACTCTTGAATGAAGATTCTCATAATCCTTAATCTTCTTCTTCCTCTACATACAACAAATAGAATAGAAAAAAACTTGTATTCCCCTCTCAGAGATAATTAATCCTTCTTCAAACACCAATACAGATCCATGTGCAGAGCTTCTCAAACCCACCATTGACAGATTTTAGGATGACTAAAGAGAGAGCTCTGTTTTACGCAGTCCCACATAACCTTCTGTTTATTTAACTATGAGAGTATAGTTTTCTATCTTGATGCAACTATCCAATTGCTGCTAAATTACCAAAGTTAATTTGGGTTCTAACATGGTTAGTGCCTCAGATATCAATAAAGTGTTGTATTATACTGCAAGGAAAGGGAAAATTCTGAAAGGACGTTGAGGATGTGTCTCTCTCCAATCTCTCCAAGCACTGACGTAGGTAAGGAGGAGACTGACAAAGGAGGCTCAAGAAAATACAAACAAAAGTTTTAAACATTAACACACCTCCCACTTACATGCATCCCAGGAACTGTTCACATGTTTATTGATTATTATATTTTATTTGCAATTTTTTTGTTAGCAAAAGAAGAATTAATAGTTTTCACGTTATTAGAGGGGGGGGGGTAATTGTCAGTTTAACGCGATCACAAGGAAGAAAACTAATTTTGTCAATATCGTAAATTTTAATGTTCTGTGAAGATTGGCATTTCTCTTTTACTTTAATACTTACTCTTTTTCTTTACAATATTTCTTAATCTCAAGCTATTAATATTTTTTGTTTAGAATTTCAATTGTCTTATATTCATGGGTGCTCAATAGTAATTGGCCTCAAGATGTCACACAAAACTTAACACAACAAAAACGACCCACGAGACATCTTGCTACATAATTTCATGACTGTATCACATCACAAGACATCTAATTCCACCATGGAATGACAACAAGTAGTCCACATAGCAAATAATTTCCAACAATTATGTCACATGCATAGATCCAACAGACACAAGTAACTAACAAAAAATGAATCATGACACCGATACATAGGTAACTGGAATCACATGACCTAAAAAAACCGAGACTGTACCAATACACTTCTAAGACAATATGCAATAGTCCATACCAACCAAGGGGAGCGTCAAACCTTAAGCATAATAATGCGTAACAAGACTCACAAGATTACACATAACTCATAACACCAACTCCAAACATCACAAAAAAATCCATATATCTCCCAAAACATCACAAAAGAACTCCATATACCTCCCAAATCATCACCAAGTAACTCCATATACCTCCCAAAGAGAAAGAATCAATGTGACAAAACCACGCCGGGTCGCTCAACCATAGAACCCCATCAAGAATACCAGGTCACTCAACCATAGAGTGCCATCGAGAACATCAGGTCACTCAACCATAGAGTGCCATCAAGAATATTAGGTCACTCAACCATAGAGTCCCATCTCTTTTTTCCATATAATGAGGCCGGGTTACCCTATGGCCCTGGGCACATAGAGCCCCATCACCCCTAACCCAAGTGACATTATAAATCATGGTTAGATAACTTGCTAGTTATTTGTAACTCCTTGGGGTGTACCCCCATTCAATGAAGTGGGTCCATAGGTTCAACCACTCGATGGTGAATCCAATGACCCTATTCCAACACATTACGACATTAGAACCACAATAACAATCTGTCTCAAATGCCAAGTGGAAAAAATCCCAAGCCTTGGGAAAGGCTATAAAACATTTAAACATAAAAAGAAAGTTTAAAACTAAGAAAAAAACAAATGGCTAACTAGCCATAGTTAGTGCAAAAATACGCATGTTAGTGCAACAACCAAATAAAATGCCCAAAATATAAGAACACATCAATCAAGAAAAATTGCTAGTTCTGACAAGAAAAGAGATAATGATCAATTTACGAATAAAATACATATATAGAAATAAAACATTACAATCACTAGGTGGCCTTATCCAACCACCAAAGGGGTACTCATTGAGTTGTTGGCATTTGGATGTCGAGCCTCAACTCGTAAAAATATACAAGTAACCAGAAATGAGTATATCAAATAATGTAACTGTCATCATCTCTTCCTGAATCATCCCTCCATAATCCCACAAGGCTCAACATAGTCAAAATCACATAGAATTGTTTGATGGATAACCAAATAAGAAAGAGTAGGGGATGTTATTTTACATAAGTTGAGCCTAAGGTGGTGCAGATCCACAATATACCGAGCAAGCTCGAAGTATACTAAATAGATAGAAGTGGGTTTTTCAGTCTATATAAGACTCCACTTCCTCACTCGTACTCGACTCAAGATTATGAAAACTTGGTCCATACCTCATCTCTCCACACATAAACTCTTGACGGTTGCTTCCCTTAGGGTTGTCTAGTGTAAGGTTCACAACATAACACATAAGTACATCATTAACACAATGGTGATTCATGCTAATTAACCATGGCATCTTGCGCATGGCTTATATACATGGTATAACAAAATCAATAATTTCACGGGTTATGATGCATCACTTTTCCACATAATGCATCTAAGGTGCAAGTGCTATATAATAGGCATTGTATCATTACCATATGCCCCTAATTCACGACATGAACCATCACATATTACATGAATTATATGTATGATGAAAACAATGACTAACATTACAACATACAGTCAATTGTAATACAACATGGTGACACACACGATCCATCACAAAATGGTGGAGACATCATGATAAAATCCAATTCACTACACACTAATTCTTTTTTTTGTACAACCCATCAACACACACCACATATCACAGAATAAAAAGACACTCCAACACTCTGCAATCTGCAATAATATTATTTTCACATAAAACAAGGTGGTACATCACTCATGAACTATTCATTGAATCCCAAAAAGGAGAGTTAATACTCTCATCAAAATCACATCAACATGATAAAAAATATGCACTAAGTAACATGCACAACACATGCGCTCATAATATCACAATTATAACATTGTTCACATCACAACATATATCACATTACTCTTTCCATCTCCACCACCACCACCATGCAAGATCACCACAAATTCAATCTATCCTTGAGGTTCGAGAGCATGAACCTCTTCTCTGATACCATCTATAATTCCCACATTTTCAAACCAAAATACAATAGACATAATAACAAGATATTGTTTTTTGGCTAACATTGCTTGATACATAACATCACATAGGATCACATAGGATAATGTATAACACCTTATACATTTGTGTAAACATGGACCAACATATATAACATGAGACATAAGATGCACATCAAATCCACATTTCCAAAAATGACAAAGTACAAAAAATACCCATGAAAATATACACTTACTCAAAGGGAATTCCCACAACACATCATTGTTCATGGTGAAATATTTATTACAACCCTATTTTTATTAGTTGACTATAATTATATGAGGAACACATAACATGACACCATTCATTCCTAAAAGGAATGATAACCATATCGTATCAAGCAAAGAACAAAAATGTTAATCAAACAACACGATTAATAAGATGAAAGTGATTTGCCAGAATAACTTTAATAAAACCTTTACAAAAAAATGATCAGAAATACCGTATATTATTATGGAACTCAATGAAATACAATGAGAATGGGCCTTGCTTATATAGGGAAGGAATAACAATCTAAGAACCAGTCAAGGTCATAGATCAAGACATAAATCATGGAAATAACTAGTCATCAAAGAACTAGTTAATTTTGTAGATTTAGGAGAAAACTAGACATAAAAGATCTACTCAATACCATAGACCAAGGAAAGAACTAGTCAATACCATAGATCAAGGAAAGAACTATACCTAATAACTAGATAATATCCCCATAATATCTAAATAAATAAAAAGAAATATTCATACACATAAGTGGGTGAGGATAAATACAATAAAGGTAAATAAAGTACCTAGGTGAACATGAGCTAAGGTAAATAACTACTCTAACATCCCCCTCAAGTGAAGCTAGGGGCCAAAATAGAAGTGGTATGTCCATAGTATGAGTCTCGATAAATAGGCCTCATGAGGTACTAATGTACAATATATCCATGAAGAAAATATCGAACCAAAAGAAGGAAATAATCCTACTAGAAGGAAAGAGAAAGAAGAAAAAGAAGGAAGATGTTCTCACAAACACACCCCAAGAAAAACTTCCGAAACCCCAAGCATTCCACATAACTCAAAGTAGTGAGATGATGCAAAAGGCTTCGTAAAGATGTGTACAACCTACTACTGAGTCAGGAAGGTACTCCAAGAAAAGAACTCCATCTTGAATGTGCTGATGAATGAAGTGGATGTGTATCTCAATATGATTGGTCTGTTGGTGCTCAACTAGGTTTTGAGAAATGTGAATTGTACTTTGGTTATCACAACAAAGTACAATAAGTGAATCCTATGGGAGTCCAAACTCTATCAATAACTGGAGAAATCAAAGAATCTGCTGACTTGCTGTAACTTCTTTCCCTGTACTCTTCATCTGAATATAAAAGTGCAGTAGCCTATTAATTTTTGCACACCCAAGCAACTAGATAAGAACCAAGATATAAAAGATAGCCAAAAATGGAAAAGCCTACCATAAATAGAACCTTCCCAATCTAAATATGTGTACCCAACCAATTGAGTAGAACCCCTAGCGTAGGTTAGGCCAAGGTGGGAAGTTCCCTATACATAGCGCAAAATCCTTTTAGTAACCTACCACTGACTACTATGAGTAGAATGTGCAAACTGAGATACAGGCCCTACTACAAATGAAATATCAGGGTGATTATGGGTTAAGTCCATGAGGCTCCCAACCAATTTCCTATACAATGTAGGATCACAAAGTGGTGTGGTACATGTGGAAGTAAGGGTAATTCTAGACTGAAAAGGATATGGGACTTGGCTTACAATCAGCCCTATCAAAGCACCTAAGAATATCATGGGTGTACTTTTGCTGACCCAAACGAATCCCTAAATCTATCTGAGAAATCTATAAACTGAGGAAATAATGCATTAGCCCAAGATCTGTCATGTCAAACTATGTAGAAAGATCCCTCTGAATAATCTGAATGTGGGAAGAAGAGATGCCAATAATTAACAAATCATCAACATACAAGACAAGTATCATAATATCCTCATCAAAATGTTGGAAGATACACAATATGATTGGAGTGGCAATGAAAAAAATCAGTAGATAGAAGAAAAGAATCCATCTTCTCATACCAAGCCCGAGGGGCTTGTTTGATACTGTAAAAAGACCTTCGGAGCCTACAAACAAGAGATGATCCATGTATATTTCCTGTTATAGATCTCCATGTAAGAAGGTACTCTTCACATCCATCTAGTATATAGACCACCCCTGTGATGTAGTAATAACAAGTACAAGGCATACAAAATCCATCTTGGCAATGGGTGTAAAAGTCTCAGAGTAATCAATACCTTCAACTTGTGAAAAACCCCTTTGCAACAAGACGAGCCTTATACTTGTCAATGGACCCCATCAACTGTGTATTTGGTTTGGGACACCTACTTAAATATAACCATCTTTCTTCCTTTAGGATACCAAATACTAAGTATTATTCTTCATCAAAGAAGAATACTTAGCTGCCATCACATCATCCCACCCCCTGTATCTGATGAGCTTTTGAGAAAGACTGTGGATCCTCAAAAACTACCTGACTCAAAATTCAAGAACTTGTACAATGTGCGTGATGATGCCTAGTGGGTGGAAGATCCTCTATGAAAGGTTTTTCCTCAGAAACTATAATACAAGCCCACTTAGGCATAGTGACAACATCTGTGGGAATAGGATCCTCAATGACATCTATAACCTCCTCATAAATCTCCTCAAAGAAAGGATCCTCAAGATGAGATGAAGAATATGAAGGAGGCATGGAAGAAGATGAAGAATCATGAGAGGTGAATCACTCATCAAACTGAATATGTGTTCGAAAAATAACATCATGCATATCAAGATCTAAAAGACGATAAGCTCTCATGTCCTCACAATACCCTATAAAGATAAAGGGTTTACTCTTCTTATCCAAATATTTCCTTTTCTTCTTTGGCACAAAGGCCCAAACATGGCTCCCAAAGACTTGAAAAAATGAGACATTTGGCTTAGTTTTGGACCAATCTTCCTCTAGAGTCAAATTCTTAAGTGCTCTGTGTGGTGTGCAATTTTGAATGTAGTTAGCACAATTAACTACTTCTGCCCAAAAGATAGGAGGTAAATCTCTAGAATGCAACATATAGTTATCCATTTCATTCAAATTTCTATTCTTCCTTTTTGCTAAGTCATTCTGTTGTGGAGTATGAGGAACATAATGCTAGTGAACAATGCCTTGAGTTGTCAAAAAGTTAGAAAAATCATTGCTGAAGTACTCCCCCCATTATCAGTACAAAGGTTCTTTATGCTACTAGAAGATTGTTTCTCAACCAAATCCTTGAAGACTTTGAAGTGTGAAAAAACATCACTTTTGTACTTGAGAAAATAAACCCAAGTACGCCTTGAGAAATTATCAATAAACATAAGTGCATACTTAGCTCCATTAAAAGATGGAGTAGGAAAAATCATCAAGTCACTATGCACAAGCTCAAGTGGTGAAGAAGCTCTTTTAGACAAATTATTAGGAAAAAGATCTTGGTGTTGTCTCCCTTATGCACAACCATGACAAACTCCCTCAAGAAAATAAACTCTATGAAGACCATCTACCATACCATGAGTTCTTAACTCCTTCAAACATCTGTAATTGAGATGTCCAAATATTTCATGCCAAAGCTTACTCTCTGAATCTACATGAGAAAATAATCATGTCCTTATAGAAGAATTGTCAACAAAACCATCAAAGTGACATAGTCTAGAACTATGATCAATAATACCCTGAGCAACCAGTGAATGAGGCTCCAACAAAGTTTGTACTTCTGCTCCATGTGGTGTAAAAGTCACTATTTTTCCTTGACCAAAATGAAAAATTTGATATACAGAAAGAAAATTTGTAGTGATGTTAGGAACATATAGTGCATCTTGGATACTTCCACCATCAAGTTGTATATCACCTTTTCCTTTAACAAAAAGAAAGGAATAATCTCCAACCTCATTTTTGGAAGTAGAACTCAAACCTAGAGAAATAAAACACTCCTTAGAAGAATTCATGTGATGAGAAGCACTAGAATCTATAACCCAACTGTCTGCAAGTGGTGACTAATATCTCCCAACAACATTAAGTTCTTTTCCATGTTGATTAGAAGGAGATGGCATGGAGATAGAAATTTTGTGTTTCTTGATTGCATCCTCTAAGGCTTGCATTCGCTTATAACACCTATGTTCTTCATGATTACTACCCCCACAAAAGAGTAGTTATGAACAACTAGAATTATTATTGGATTTAGAATACTCCTTGGGTTTTGAGTTGTCTTATTTGGGTTTAGGAGAATTTTGAGATGGAGAAGGTGTGGATTTGGTTTTACTGTTTATTTTTCCCTTGCCCTTAGGATTAGATGCAACTAATACCTTTTGAGATGTGGAAGAATCAAGGTGAGACAATTTGGATTCTTCCCTAGTAAGTCTTTCACAAAATGTTTCTAAGTGAGGCATTTTGAATGTTTCACCTAAGACATCCATGCAATAGAAAAAGGTAGAAGCAAAAATTTGGAATGGTCCTCTCAATTAAGATAGAATCAAGTAAACACACTCTTCATCTTTCTTATCTCTTTCACTCCCCTTCAATTGTGTCAACAAATGCTTGAACTTGGTAAGATAATCTATAATTGTTGGAAAATATTTAGGATTAAGAGAGGTGATCTCAATTTCAAGTTTCATGGCTCTCATATGATCCACCTTACCAAATAAATCCTCTAATTTATCCCATATTTTGAAAGGAGAGTCACATTGTACTGAAATTTCTCATATTCTCTAGTGAACAATGGTTGTTCTGAAGAAGTTAAAGCTCATAATCCTTTCTGCTTAATTATAGTTTCCATTCTTATTTTTCATGTGTGGTAATGATGTGTTGTTAATGGCTCAACATGATCTAATGTAGAAGTAGATAAAGACGTCATCCTCAAAAAAATCACCAAAAGAAATGCAAGAACCAAGCAATGCAACAAGACCCCCAAACAATGCAACAAGATCCCCCCTAGATTTTGGAACTTTATAATGAGTGCGTGTTACAATATGACACTTTATAATTATAGTACGATTCTCAAAATAAATATTTCCAATGAAAAGAGCAATGAAAAAAACACTTTTGCAAAAAATGGAACTCAAAATCGAGTTACCGATCAAAAGAAACAAGTTTTTCAATATTATGCTCTACTATTTATTTTAGTTGCCACTAAAATATAATGAAATGAAAGGGGGTTGGAGTTCAACACCTGATAGTAGGAATCACAAGCTTTAATCCCTCATACGACCATATGACCAGGGGCTAAGGATTTCAACGGGTGTGTGCAACTTACTATTATGGGGGGTGCAACTTGTTTTTAAGAAATTCACATAAACTGCTTCTTCTAGTAAAAAATACTATTTCTGGACTATGTAGAAAATGACCTTCACCACCCAAAATAGTAACATGTGGAATTTTCTGAAATAGCAAATCATGCACAACCGCTTATGGACCCCTGCCAAAAAAGGAAAGAAAAGTATTTCCAAAAACGACCTCCTATGTGCAAACCAAAAATGCTACGCCACAAAAAAAATACCTAGGTCAGATCTCAAAAAACCCAGCAAACCTAGAAAAATAATTTCAGTTTTCTTTTGTTGTCTGGTGTGAATCCAGAGGAAAACCAGTGCGATTCTCTGCAATCGCCTAAAAAATAAAAAAACGACTACCTCCAAAAATGGCCAAGTTTACAGTCGATTTTAGGGTTTTCATGCCTTACGGATCTAATGGTGGCCTCTATTTTACATTAAAAAATGCACAAAGCAATAAAATATGGACAAATCCTGAATATATGAATAGATAAAAAAATTCTTGCAAAACAAAACTTAAAGATGGATGTCAACAACAATCTCCTGCTATGATACCATAAAAGGAACGATAACTAGATCGTATAAATCTAAGAACACATATACTAATCAAACACCATGATCAATAAGATGAAAGTAATTCGCCAGAATAAAACTACATAAAACCTTTGCAAACAAATGAGCAACAATATCATATATTATTATGGAACTCAATGAAATACAATGAGAATGTGCCTTGCTTATATATGCAAGGAATAACAATTTAAGAACCAGTCAAGGTCGTAGATCAAGCCATAAATCATGGAAAGAACTAGTCATCAAAGAACTAGTTAAGTCCATAGATTTAGGAGAAAACTAAAAATCAAGGATCTAGTCAATACCATAGATCAAGGAAAGAACTATACATAACAACTAGATAATATCCCCCTAATATATAAATAAATAAATAAATAAAAACAAATATCCACACACATAAGTGGGTGAGGATAAATACAATAAAGGTAAATAAAGTACCTAGGTGAACATGAGCTAAGGTAAATACCTACTCTAACAGTTCCTTCAGAACTAGGCTACATGTTTTTGGTTTAACATTTCACCTATAGTGGTTTCTTTAGAATTCACTCGTTTCTCTTATGGTAATAACTTTATATAGCATAATTATGATTAGGAACGCATGTCCACACATGCATCTTCTAGTATTTGACTTAAGGATTTGTTTGAGAGAGCCGTGTTTACTTGGTTTCGAAAAATACTCTTGTTACAAGGAGGAAAGTTCATAGGAAGAAAAAAGGAAGGTTACTATATCAATAGAAAACGTATCCCAAGTTCATTTAATAGAAAAATTCCAACTAGAGTGCAATATTCTTATCTCACAAGACCTTGGCTACAGTAGACAGTATCCCATTCTCTAGGTTATATTTTATTATTTCATTAGCATCAATGTTTAATCCGCATTTATGCAAACAAAGCATGTGATCATGCATCATATTTGGGTTTTTTTGATTTATTATGTTGTTGTATTAGTCATGGATCTCTACTTTATTACATTCATTTTATGATCACCTTTGACATTTTGGTTGGTTTTGACATTACTCAAAGGCGTACCATTTTCATAGTGGCATTCCATAGATTAATAATCTTATTTACCCTTTTCTACTAACTATTATTACACTGTTACTTTGGTCATGTATTAAAATCATTTTGGAACAAATGAATCCTTATAAAACTTATGAAACACCCAAGGAATTAATACTACAAGGAGTACAACCTCACACAAGCCAACTCATTTCAATGCTCTTGGACATGCAAATACAAGTGTATATTGAAAGAGAAATATCCCAAACAACCTTATGCATTTCCAAAAGTCTCGTAGGGACCTATTAATTTGTTTGGTAAATACACAAGTAATTCGACAAATAGTCTCCACTCACATAATTTAGATCTCAAAGAGATCAATCGAATCTATAACAACCAACTATCTTGCAAGGCTTTGGCCACCCACTAGGGTACCAAGGAAAATCACGCACAAGAGGGTTAAAATTATTCAGGATATTGTCATACTTGCAAAACCTAGGCAGATAACTTCACTCTGTTGGTATCAAAATTTATTCTCCCTTGGAAATTTGAGCAACATCACAGATTTAGCAAGACACTTAGAGATAGATAGATCATCATGTATGTCGTTTTGTAGTCGGGGAGGAAATTTAGCTGGCTCTTTGTCACTCAAATGTTGGAGAAATGGATAGCACCTTCAAAAGGATTTGATCTATCCTCACTACTTTAGGTTGTGCCTTTCAACCAGGGTGAGAGGACCCATTTTGTAACCTCTATTGGTGAAGGAAAATGAAGATATCCTTCTTTGCACTAATTTGAAAGAAAACCCTGAGAAAATATGATCAATGCACCATAATTTAATTCTCACGAGTTGTCACTTCTAAAGAATGGTGATATTTTCTAAACAAGGTTAAGGTTTATAAAGAAATTATGGAATCCCTATTGCTTCTACATATTTTAGCAGTAGAATTTATTCATTGGTGGACATATAGGGAAAATAGGGGTATTTTAGGTAGGATTCATTATTTTTGAATATTTTTTGGTGGGATATTAAGCAAGATAAACTTGATTTTACCAGATCTTTGAGAACTTTCACAACAATTGGAAAAATAAATGACATAATGCTTCAGAATAGCTAAAATATTCCTTCAACTAGAAGGTGTGCATCAATGGAAGCCCTGATTTGCATGGTTTCACACAATCTCCAAGAATTCAACACGAAGGCTCGAGCTAAAGAACTCAATTAAACATTAAAGACCCCCAATGCCTCACACCTAAGATACACTCAAAGGCTTACATAAAATCTTTATAAAAAAATGACAGTAAAGTGATTTTAAATTGTTTATCTCACTACAGGATGAAGGATCTTCTCATAATGAAATTGTAAATGCCACTAAACTATCACAGGGACGAGATCCTATGTGATTCGGAGGAATTTTAACATAATATTGCAATAGGAACAAGAAATACTATTTGTAGACATTCTGAAAATAAAGCAGACAATTTTTTTTGAAAGATTGACATAGATTAATTCGAAGTTTATTAGATTCATCAGCAGGGGAAGGTTTCTTGAATGATCTCAGAGCTTGTCAATGGCTGTACACTTACAACTAACTTGACATGATCAAATATAAAATATAAGAGATTAACAGGTTTCTCAGATGGTCTCTTAGGAAGATGGGATTTCTCAAATTTTCTTGAACAAATTAACCCCCTACCATTTGCATGAATAAAGTATGCTTTTTATAACACTCAATCTACATCCGGGCTTTCCCCCCAAGAAAAGAATATTCAAGGAACCTTTGTTTGTTACATGTTTGATCATGATTTCTAGAAAATGACGTTTAATAGGTTTGCAAGAAAAAGTTTCCAGTTGTTAAAAAAGGTGAATCATTACAAATATCTCCATCAATTTTTTAACTGGGAGCACATTTTCATCCTTCATGCATGCAACCTCCATCATTTCATCATTTCATCCTTTTCCCATTCTTTCCTCTGCATCTTTTCTCTGCATCCAAATTCTCTGGTAATTCACATTTTTGTAAGTGCCCAAGCAATTCCAACTTTAAAATATCAACCTTTACATTCCTTGGTCTCACAAATTAAGCTCTAAATCCATTCAATTACACTTTACAGACAAAAACAACAAGGAATCTCATCAAAAATTGATGAAAAAAATATGTATTCGCATCTCTAGGAGTCGTGGAACGTTAATGGTGGCAAAATCAGATGTAATGCACAACAACCGTTGATTCTTCCCTTTCTCAACTTTAGATTAGAGCCGTCCATGTGGAAAAATATGATTCGAAGCGGGCATGGGGTTGCCTTTTGCATTTTATGAATTTTGGAGAAAATGTGCAATTTTCACATTTTTCCCCACCCCTCCGCCTTTGAAATATGGACTTGACACGTGGCTTAATTTGGATCTTTGATGGAGTTGAGGATCATTTATGCAATTTTACCCTCTTTTACAAAAAAAGCAAAATTTTCAATTTTCCTCGAGCGACCCGCTCCTCCTCCTTTGACTTTTTAATGCAGATTTCATTTTTGTACTTTTACTTCCTTTTCAAAATAATGCCAAAGTTTTAAAATGCTCTGACGGCCCGCTCCTCTACCTTTGACTTTTACAACCTCCATGTGTCCTTCTCTGGTCCCCTGTGGGGCCACGTTGTACTTTATGAATTTATTCCCTTTTTATAACAAAAGCAAAAAGTTTCAAAGTAACCCGATGATCCGCCACTATCTTTTGACTTTTCAAAAATCCACGTTTCCTTCTCTGGTCTCCTGTAGGGCCACGCTATACTTTATAACTTTATTCCTTTTTCATAACAAAGCAAAAATTTTCAAATTTCTTCCGACACTCCGCCACTCCACTCTGACTTTTCAAATCGCCACATGTCCTTATCTGGTCCTTTTGCGGGCATTAGGCATTTCTTTCAAATTTTTACCCTTTTTGCCATAATGCCTTGAAACATACAAATGGGCCCACCTCTACACAACTACTCAATTGATGACACGTGTACTCATTTAGGGCAAAAATTAAGAATTTTCTCCGCCATTTCACAATTTTGACTAACCAATTAGAAATCAATGGAGCCACGGGGCCAATTTGATGGTTTTTGCAAAAGTAACAAAAGTGACAAGTTTATAAAATAGATCCGCCATGCCTCATCCAATCAAAAGAGACCACGTAGCTGAAGATATTGAGATATAATTTGACGGGTAAAATATGCCTGTAAAACTGTAAAATGCAGGGAAATCCCCATTTGCACCCAAAATTGAATTTTTCTTTAAGGACAAAGAATTTGGAAATGGTACAAGGCCCAAATATGATCCATGACCATGGAGAAGGATCTTCAAAGACATACAAATGAAGAAAAAATTTCATGCATCCATTCAAAGAAATAAAAAATACGATAGATCCCGTAGATTGAAGAATTTCGAGGGCAAACTAGGGTACGATCAAATCAAGCACCAAAATCGGCTCCAACTCGAGGATGGGCACTCCCAGCAAGTGCCACAAGAAAAAATAGCAGACCAAGTGCCAAAAATAAACCATTGGGAAATGTAGTCACGAGCCAACCCTCCAGGAACAAACTGATAAACCAACAAAAATGGCCGCCAAGGACCAGGGCAAACCAAAACTGACAAAACGCAAAAATAGAACAAAAAACCCAAGACTTTACACTATACAATGGTGTATACCTCGATTATGAGAAATCAATCAAGGAAATGTTTCAAATGCCTACCATTAACAAGAAATTCAAGAAATTCCCCATCTAGGTATTTTAAGAAGAAGGTAATGTTCACCAATTCGAATGTGAATTGATTAAGGGCCCATCCATAATGCATCAAACTTTCCATGTTTTCCCTTATCCTTGTGCTTGCTATCCCAAAATAGCACAAGATCTCCCACATTGAAAGCTCTTGGAGTTACCTTCTTATCAAACAAATTCTTCAATTTCTCTTTGAATTTTACATGCCTCCGATGGGATTCCCTTCTTTCTTCAGCTAACTCAAAAATATGATTGATGTGAGCATCATAAGGACTAACCTCTTGATCTTCTAGTTGTTGCAGAAATTAAAATGAAGACAATTGAATATGCAGGGGAAACAGAGCTTAAGTTCCATACACCAACTCAAATGGGAATTTTCTAGTAGCTCGTTTAACAGTGATTCGATCAACCCAAATAACAAACTTCAACTGCTCACTACACTTCCTTTTGTTCAACTCCAAAGTTCTTCTAATTATCTTCAACAGATTTTTATTGCTGGATTCTACTTTTTCATTTCCTTGGGCATTATAACTAGAAGCATATGTCAAATTGATCCCATATTCATGGCACATGGTCACCAAAGGTTTATCTCGTAATCTCATGGAATTATTAGCAACTATCTTAGTAAGCAATCCAAACCTACAAATGATATGATTCAGAATGAAATCCATGACAATTTGGTGAGTTACTTTCTTGGTGGGGATTGCTTCCACCCTCTTGGTGAAGTAATCAGTGGCTACTAAAATCCACTTATGGTCAGCACTTGAAGGATCTGAAATCTCACTAATGAAGTCCATTCCCCATTGCCTAAATGGGGCTTCAATTAATACATGCTGTAAAGGAAGGGAGCCTAAAGTTATCAGTCTTCCAGAAAAGTGTTGGCAACTTTCAAATTTTCTTACCAACAAAGTTGTATCTTTGAATAGAGTTGGCCACCAATAACCAACCCTTAGGATCTTATGAGCTGTGACTCTTCCAACAAAATTCCCCCCAAAAACTCCTCCATGGAAATCAAAAATTATTTTGGGGGCTTCATCTTCAGTAATGTATCTTAAGAGAACTCCCTTAGGGTTCTTCCAAGCTAACCCAAAATCAGTAATGACATATTTTTGGGAAGCTAACTTAAGTGCTATTTTCTGATTCTTTCTCAAATGTTTAGGGCACTGTAAATGTTTGAGATAAAAAATGATGTCCTTGTACCATTCATAATTTATCGGTGCTCGTTTTGACCTCTCACCATTTTGCCCTAATTTTCCTCTGATCTGCGTGTTGTGAAATGTTTTATTTCTCGATGTGGATGCTTTGAAATCTTTTACCTCCTTTTGAATGCCTCGAGTTGTTTATAGAATCCATTTTCATGTTCCTCCTTGAAATAAGTCTCTGAGTTTTCCCTTTTTTTTTCCCTAATTTCTTCAAAATCCACGGGCTTTGCCATTTTTCCTATTTTTCCTTGACCATGGAAGCTCGAAGAATGATCGATTTATATTTGTATGCCTTTGAAAATCCAAATCCATGGTTGAAAGATGCTCAGAACCATGATCCACATAGTTTTGTTTCGAAAAAAATTCATCCTTAACAAAAAATTGGGTTCTGAGCATGAATGGTGAATTTATGTGTTTTGACGGTCTGACGGGTGTCTTTTTCCTATCAAAGTTATTCCTCAAGTGCATTCAGCAGTCACGTGGCTTCCTTTGGTTGGTCAGGGGATGGCAGGAAAATGCTTTAACTTATCTCTTTTTGCTTTTTTGGCAAAAAGGAAAATTTGGTCCCGTAGCCCCGCTCAAATCTGATTGGTTCTTTTGGTGCTTACGTGGCTTCTTCCAATTGGATGGGGTGTGGTGGGTTTGTTTTTGAACTTGTTCTTTTTGGCTACTTTGGAAAAAAATTTGAACCTGCCCCACGGCCCTGCCAGGATTTGATTAAAGAAAAATTTAAGTGGCAGGGAAAAAGTCTTACCTTGACCCCGCAGAAGGACACCTGGAAAAGTTAAAGGTGGAGATGTGGGCCTTCGGAGGAAAATTGGATGTTTTTCCTTCTTGGTAAAATGGAGTAAAATTCTAAAATGGAAGCGCGCCCCCACCAAATCATTTTTGAAACCTTAAGGTTTTTGAAGAAGCACCAAGAGGACACGTGGAGGCCTCCACTCACTTTGCTTTTTGCTTGGACTTTTCAACGGCCAAAAGAGATTGCCTCAGATCTTGACACTTGGTGCCTTCTGCTGAGCTTCGAGCCTTCAAAAAAATTTTTTGGGCCAGGACATGTGGCGAGCCCGCGCTCTTTCAAGATATCAATTTCTGGGGACCATCTCAAGGTGCGCCATAGTGACACGTGGCGGTTTGAAAATTCAAAAGGAATGGGGAAGCGGACCATCAGGGGTAACTTAGAATTTTTTCCTCTTATTCTCAAAAGGGTTAAGATATCAAAAATGGCCCACAAGCCCGACAAAGGATTAGTCAAAATTTGTTTCAAGTCAAAGGGGTGGGGAGGCGAACCATCGGGGGTAACTTGCATTTTTTACCCCCTGATATTCAAAGGATCAAAACATCAAAATGGCCCACAAGCTTGATGAAGGAAAGGTCAAAGCTTGCTCTAGTCAAAGGCGGAGGTGCGGACCATCGGAGGAAATTTGGAAAATCTTCCCTTTGTGGGACAAGGAGTTAAAAGTGAAAAAGGAAGTGTGGTTCCACTGGGACCCACATTGGGACACTTGTCAGAAGCATTTCTCAAGGGCGGAGCTACGGGGAAAACTTGGAAAATTTTCCCTTTTCCAAAAAAGAGGTGAAATGGCAGAATTTGGCTGTGGTTCCTTTGGGACCCACCTCAGGACACGTGTCAGGCTCATTTCTCGAGGGTGGAGGTGTGGAACAAAATGTGAAATTTTTCCATTTTTTCCAAAAGTTGTAAAAAGTCAGAGGGAACCCCAGGTCTATTTTTAAGATTTGAATCTTCCACGTGGACAACCCAAATTCAAAGTAAAGATCAATGACAGCTAAGAGTCTGAATCTGATTTTCCCCCCATTTTACTGAAACACGCCTGGAAGTGTGAGTCTTCATGATTTCTTGGTATTTCCTACACGCCAGGAAGAGAGGGGAGTTAATGTTGATATCTGAGTTTGGTGGGGAGATCTGGAAGATGTCTTTCACCATTAAAATGGTCTGACTATCGAGCTCGATCAGATTTTCCATTTTTCTTCTCCCGAGCACGCAAGGAGCCATATTTGACAGATTAGGGGTGGAAGTGGTTGGCGAATTGAAGAAAGAGTGATCTACCAGAGGAAGGAGTTGAATGTGGGAGATATTCAATGAGATCTTCCCCCTCGAGCACCTAGCAATTTTTTGCAGATCTGATCCTGGAAATCGCGATCATGATCATGGCAAGCACTGGTGCACTCAATGTCTGGATTTTCGGGGGGAAAACTCTGTGGTAAAATGTTATAAATGGCACGAATTTTTCATGCAAATGGTTGGAGTGTTAGGGGTCGGGACTGAATTTTCTAATAGAAAAATCTTGACATAGCCCATCATTTTGAGAAGCCGTTTGAGAAGCTTGTATATCTCTTTTGTATTAAATTTGATCATGTCAAGGTGGTTGCAAGTGTACAGCCATTGACAAGTTCTGAGATTGTTCTAGAAAATTTCCCCTACTGATAAATTTAATCAAATTCCAGTTATTTTGTGTTGTCTTAAGAAAAATGTGTTTGTTTTATCTCTGAATGTATGCGGTAGTTTTTCTTGTTTCTGTTGCAATCTTGTATTAAAATATGATTTAATCACACAGCTCTCAATCCTTGTGACAGTTTAGTGGCATCTGCAATTTCATTTTTCAGGAGAGCGTTCATCTGGGAGTGAAATAAATGATTTAAAATCACTTTTCTTTCATCTGTTTGATAAAGATTGTCTGTAAGCCTCTGGGTGTACCTTAGGCGTGATTTGGCTTAGATCTTGATGCTTTGTTGGGTTCTCTAACTCGAGCCTTCATGTTAGAATCTCGTAGATTGTGTGAAAAAGTGCTAATCTGGGCCTCCATTGAAGCACATATTCTGGTTAAAGAAACATTTTAGCTATGTCCTGTGGCATTTTGTTGGTCTAACCTACCATTTTGTAAAATATCTCAAGGATCTAGTGAATCAAGTCCATCCTGCCTCACCTCCCACCAAAAATCATTTAAAACAACAAATCCTAACCGTACTACCCCTGTTTGTCCTGTGTGTGCCCAAATGCACAATTTTCATCACCAAAACATGCAGAAACAATCAGGGTCCCAAATGTCTTTAGTAACCTTTGAACCTTGTTGAAAATATCTCCATATCTAGAAGTGACAACTCGTGAGAGTTAGATTTGGTGTGTTGATCATATTTTCTCCAAGGTCTTCTCTAATAAAATTTATGCAAAAGAAGGATTTACCAGTATTCTTCAATAACAAGAGGTTACAAAAGGGTTCTCTTACCTTGGTTGAAAGGCACAACCTAAAATAGTGAGGATAGATCAAATCCTTTTAAGGTGCTATCCACTTTCTCCACATTTGAGTGCTAGAGGGTCAAATAGATCTCATCCCTAGCTACAAAATGACTCACCATGATCTATCTATTTCTCTAAGCTTCCTGTCAAACTATGATGCTGCTCGGACTTTGAAGGAGAATCAATTTGGATACCAACACGCTAAGTGGCACCGTTGCTGGGGAATTGTTTTGAATTGCTGGGAACTAATTTGCCCTGCTAAAGACTAATTTGTTGATCTTGCCAGTTCATATCTATTTGCCATCAACAAGACACCTCCGTTGCCAAGGGAATATGTACTCAGACCCTGTTGTGTTAACTTTTCTAGTTTTTACACCTAGTGCACTAGCTTTCATTTGATAAATCTGGGTAAAGAAAAGTCAGAATCTTTCCATTTCTAGTTTCTAGTGTTGACAGACATTTGATAGATCATATTTAGTGCATTTGCACAACTAAGGTGGAAATCCTTAGTGGCGAATCCCTGTTGATCTAATTTTTAATGAATACCAGTGTCTTAACCTCTGTCAAGTGAGATTTGTTACCAATATTTGCAAAGCTGGAAGGAAGAAGATCTTTCTTTGCTAGGGATCCTGCTAGGACATTGTTTCCAGAGCTAGGAAAAGAAAAATCAGAAGGAAGAAAATCCTGGAGAGTTGTGGGAGATCAACAGACAAGAAGAGGGATCTCCATTGATGAAAGTGATCGGCCTATCATTGAAGACTGTCATTCAAGTGATTCTGAATCAGGTAGCCTCTTTGTGGAATTGAATTCTCCAGCTGGAGAAGGGCCTTCATTTGATTTTGAATGGTTTTCTTCACATTCTGCACCTGTCTTTTCTGAGGTTGATAGGGATTTCCAAGAGACAAGGCCTTTGGGGGATATCCATTTTGAAAATTATACTCCTGTGTTCCAAGGACCCTCTTCCCCTTATCAATTTGTCACCCCTCCAGGGTCACCTCCTTGAATCAACATGGCCCAGCCCCCACCCAGACCCCCTTTTGTTGTAAACACCTTTGGACCTATAAATTTTGTGGGAATGGCTGGTTATCCAAATGCAGTGCCTCAAGATGTAAGGAACAAACTACCAAAGTTCCAAGGAAACAATGCTATAACTGGTGATCAACATCTAAAGATTTTTATCAATATGATGGAAGATTTTGAGATTGAACATGAAGATGTATATATCAAGTTGTTTATCCATACCTTGGAAGATGATGCCAGGGAATGGTATAAAGCATTGCTAGATAACTCTATTGATTCTTGGACTGAGATGAGCAATGCATTTAGATTGCAGTATGGTGATAGAACTGACCCTAGGTTTCTTTTGATAGAATTTGAAAACATCAAAAAGAATCCTAATGAGTCAGTACATGATTTCAACACAAGGTTTAATAAGACCTTGAGGATATTTCCTGTTAGGATAAGGCCATGTGATGAGTCATGTTTGATCAAATATTCTGATGCATTTGATAAAAAGGCTACATATTACTTAAGGGATAAGAACCCCACAAATTTGAGGCAGGCCTTCACCATGGCTCTGAAAATAGAGAACAACATCAAGGCAATTGGAAAGCCTCCAAAAAGGGAGGGTGTAAAATTGATTAACCCAGAGAAGCCTCAAACAAGTAAGGCTGCTGATTTGGAGGAGGTTGTGAAAACTTTGGCAGGGGCTGTCAAGGAAGTTTCCTACAAACTAGCCTGGGCTAAGAAAGGAATTGGCAGAGCTCACAAGGTCAACACAAGCAACAAAGCCAAGATAGGTTTACAAATCACCAAAGATCTGATGACAGAGGAAAGGGACCTGTTGGATTTGAAAATAGGCAGTCCCGAGGTAGGAAAAATAGAATGGTTCCCGACTCTCTGGCTACCAGAGTTGCTGTTGTGAAGGAGACAGATGTAATTGATTGGTGTAACAAATGTTTCATGCCTCATGTTCCTTGTGAAGAAGATCAAGAAGAAGAAGAAGAAGCTGTGATGATGATAATGATGATGATGTCTGCATGATGGGTTGTTCCACTAGCTCACAACAAGGGGCAACTTCAACTGAGGTGATAAGTGCCCAGACTGCTGCCACTTTTTGGGACTGCATTCATAGGGTACCCATTCTTTCTCCCTCTCATACTTTAGAAGTAGATACTGTACAGGATTTTGAATTTCCCAATAATGATTTTGAATATTTAAGGGCTTTAATGATAAAGAAGTATGATGGAGGAATTCCATCTGAGGAAGACAGGCAGTTACTGATGAATGTCGTTGTTGCTCAAGAGAAGGAATATAACACAAGAAGTAAGGTTGTCAAAGGGACCAGGGCCTCAAGCCAAGCCAAAATCTCCCTTACTTTCAAACATTCCTAAAGAGGCTCCTAAGAAAGATGCATCTGCCAAAAGCCCTGTAGTTCCAAACAAAAATCATATCCCTCCTCATGCCCAAGTTGTCAAAAATCATGTACCACCTAATGAGTGTGTTAGCTTTCCTTCCAATATTGCCTTGCCAAAGAATGTCCCATATGACATAGCCCTAATTTTAAGTCAAATCAAAGTCTCTGTTCCAATTGTTGAGTTGCTTAGGATTCCTGAGCACAAAAAGAGAGCATTTGAATACTTGGGATTGAAAGAAGAGAAGATTTCCCTAGGCAGAAATGTAAATATTGTGGAGACTCCTCCAATCATTGAAGAATTAGAGACACCACCAGCATTGGAGGAACTAGGTGAACCACCTGAGGTCTATTTGGGGACATCCTTGGTGGACTCTCAGCTGAATGTGGATCCATTCTTCACCACTTTGATCATTAAGGACAGACTGTTGCACAACTGCATGTTTGACTCAGGGGCATCATGTAATGTCATGCCTCTGGAAGTCATGAATGAGCTGAATATCAAAGTGACAACAGCATATGGGAAGTGCACTGCCATGGACTCCAGAGAAGTGCCAGTGGTGGGATGTGTGAAGGGTTTGGTGGTGCAGCTTGCAGCTTACCCAGGTAAAAATTTAAAACTTGATGTTGTCATTGTTGACTGCCCAGCCAAGTGGGGCATGCTATTGTCAAGAAAATGGGCTGCAAGTGTTGGTGGGAGTGTCCAAATGGATATGTCCTATGCCACCATTCCAATTGAAGGCAGCCTTGTCAGGTTGTATGGAGAAAATTAAATTATTGAGGATCCCAACAATGCATCCTATGAAGTATTGTACACAAATGTTGATGCTGAAAACTTTGTGGGATTTGCTGATGGAAAGGAGCACAAGATTGAGGAATGCAGGTGTCTTGAACAAGCGGGATCTCCTTGGACTCTATTGTTTGATGGAGCTTGCTCCAAGTTTGGGAATGGTGCTGGTGTTGTTCTACTTTCTCCAGGTCAGGAAAAATTTGTTTTTTCCTTCAAACTCAACTTTGAGTGCACTAACAACATTGCTGAGTATGAGGCACTGTTGTTAGGTTTAAGAATTTCTTGGAAATATGGTGTCAAGGACATCATTGTCAAAGGAGACTCAGAATTAATTGTAAAACAAGTCAGAAAACTGTATGCCACAAAGAATCAGTGAATGAAACAATACAAGCATGCAGTTTGGGACTTCATTGAGATGTTTGATTCATTCAACATAGTGCATCATGATAGAAATTCAATGATTTTCTAGAAATGCTTGCAGTGTTGGGGTCTTGTTTTGACAATTGTACAATGTCCCCATATTGTGAATATGATGTTGAGGTATTGACAAGACCCTCTGTCCCTGACAACATTAAACACTGGCAGGTTTTTGATGATGATGCTCAGATCAGAAGATTTCTACAAAACAAGGGAGAGTTTTTTGATCAATGCATTGATTTGGAACCAATGGTATGTACAACAGAGGGAAAGGAAACCTTGTTTGGCAAGGGCATCATCTAGCTAAAGACCAATACCATTCCTAGAGGGTTGGTTGCTCTTGAGTCCAATTTTGATAATGTTGATCGCATTGTTAACAGATGCATGGCAGCCTCAAGGGATATTGAGGAGCATGACCTTGGCACAAAGGAGAAGCCAAGGAAAATTTGGTTAGGTAGCAATCTTAGCAAGGAGGAGAAGCAGTCATACATCCAATTGTTGAAAAAATACCAAGATTGCATGGCTTGGACCTATTCTGAACTAAAATCATACAGAGAGGACCTGTTTCAACATGAGATTCCCTTGGAGTCTAATGCAAATCCATTTAGGCAGAAACAGAGGCCAATCAATCCACTCTTATCTCTCAAGATGCAAGAGGAACTGAAGAAGCTGAGAGATGGAGGGATTATTCAGCCCACTAGGTATTCTTCTTGGGTTGCAAACCTAGTACCAGTAAGAAAGAAGAATGGTGATATCAGGTTATGTGTGGATTTCAGGAATCTAAACAGAGCATCAATGAAGGATAATTATCCTTTACCAAATATGGAGAACATGTTGCAGTTAGTGATTGGTTCTGAGTTGCTTTCCACCTTGGATGGTTTCTCTGGTTATAACCAAGTTGTGGTGAAGGAATCAGAAAGGATCAAGACAACCTTTACTACTCCTTGGGGAACATATGTGTATGTCAGGATGCCCTTTGGTCTGATGAATGTTGGAGCCACTTTTCAAAGAGAAATGGATGTTGCTTTTGCTGGTTACATCAATGAGTTTATTGCAGTTTATCAAGATGATGTAACTTGCTGCACTTGGAGAAGATGGTGATAAGATGTAGAGAATATGGGGCATCTCACTCAATCCAAAGAAGTGCCATTTTGGAGTGCAGAAGGAAAAGTTTCTTGGTCACATTGTGTCACAAGAAGGAGTGATGATTGATCCAGAAAGAGTAGAGGCCATCAGCAAGGTCCCAATCCCAAGAACCAAGAAAGGAATTCAGTCCTTCTTTGGGAAGATAAACTTCATTAGAAGATTCATATCAAACTTTGTTGAGTTGACCATTCCAATCACTTCCATGCTGAAGAAAGACCAGGTCATCAAATGGGAGGAGGCTGCCATCCAAGCTTTCAATGGGATCAAGGAGGCATTAAAGCATGCCCCTATTTTGGCAGCTCCAGACTATAAGAAGCCTTTCCAACTGTTTTCCTTTGCTTCAGAGAACACTATTGCTTCTGTCCTGCTGCAGAAGGATGATGAAGGGGCTGAGAGGCCAATTTCCTTTTTCAGTAAGGCCTTGCAGGGGGCTGAGATGAAGTACACTATCATGGAAAAATAAGCATTTTCCTTGGTAAAAGCAACAAAGGTTTTTAGACCTTACATTCTAAGTTCTAAAGTGGTTGTCTTATGTTCCCCACACCATGGTGAAGGACATCTTGTCAGAGATGGAAGTCTCAAGCAAAAGATGCAGGTGGGTGAACAAGTTGCAAGAATATGATATGGATATCCAAACCACGAAGTTGGTGAGAGGTTTGGGCTTGGCTAAGCTTATGGCTGAGAGAAACTTGCAAACTATTGAGGTAAATGAGGTAGAAGAAGAAAGGGCAGGTGTTTTTGAAAGGTTGATGAGTTCTGAGTGGTACAAGGATGTAATTTTCTATCTCAGACACTTATACTGCCCTGAGTATTTAAGTAAGAACCAGAAAAGAGCTCTTAAGTTGGCTTCCCAGAAATATGTCATCACTGATTATGGGTTAGCTTGGAAGAACCCAGAGGGAGTCCTCTTAAGGTGCATTACTGAAGAAGAAGCCCCCAAGATAATTGTTGATCTCCATGGAGGAGTTTGTGGGGGGAATTTTGCTGCAAGAGTCACAACACACAAGATCCTGAGGGCTGGTTATTGGTGGCCAACTCTCTTCAAGGATACAACTCTTTTGGTTAGAAGATGTGAGAGTTACCAGTGCTTCTCTAGAAGATTGAAAGCTTCAGGCTCCCTTCCTTTGCAGCCTGTATCAATTGAAGCTCCATTCAAGCAATGGGGGATGGATTTCATTGGTGAAATTTCAGACCCTTCAAGTGCTGGCCATAAGTGGATTCTTGTAGCAACTGATTATTTTACTAAATGGGTGGAGGCAATCCCCACTAAGAAGGAAACACACCAAATTGTCATGGATTTTCTGTTGAACCATATCATCTGCAGGTTTGGGGTGCCAGTCAAGATTGTTGCTGACAATGCCATGAGCTTTAGAGCTAAACCTTTGGTGGAAATGTGCAAAGAGTATGGGATCAACTTGACATATGCCTCCAATTACAATCCCCAAGGAAATGGACAAGCTGAGTCTAGTAATAAAAATTTTCTGAAGATTATCAGAAGAACCTTGGAGCTAAACAAGAGAAAGTGGGGTGAACAGTTGAAGTTTGTTGTTTGGGCAGATAGGATCACTGTCAAGAGGGTTACTGGAAAGAGTCCATTTGAGTTGGTATATGGGACTCAGGCCTTGCTGCCCCTTCATATGCAACTATCTTCATATCAGTTTATGCAACAGCTGGAAGATCAAGAGGTAAGTCCTTATGATGCTCACATTAACCAGATTGTTGAGCTTGATGAAGAGAGGAGGGCATCCCACCAGAGGCATGTAAAGTTCAGAGAAAAACTGAAGAAGTTATTTGAAAAGAAGGTCACTCCCAGAGCTTTCAATGTTGGAGATCTTGTGCTGCTATGGGATAGTAGACATGAAGATAAGGGCAAGCATGGCAAGTTTGACTCATTATGGATGGGCCCTTACTCCATTGATATCAGGATTGGTGAACATACCTTCTTCCTCAAGGATTTGGATGGTGAATTGCTTGAGTTTCCTATTAATGGTAGGAATTTGAAGCATTTCTTGGATTGATTCCCTAGAATCAAGAAAAATTTTTTGTATAGTGTATAGTTTGTTGTTTGTTTCCTGTCTTTTGTGTTTTTGCTCGTTCTGGTCCTTGGTGACCTATTTTTGTTGGTTTCTCAGTTTCGTTTTTGGGAGATGGCTTTGTTTCTCTACTCTGCAAGCTGACTCTATTGCCCAATGGATATTTTTGGCACTTGGTCTACCTTTGTTCTTGTGGCACTCACAGGGAGTGCCCATCCCCGAGTCGGAGCCGATGTTGGTGCTCGTTTTGACCTCTCACCATTTTGCCCTAATTTTCCTCTGATCTGCGTGTTGTGAAATGTTTTATTTCTTGATGTGGATGCTTTGAAAGATTTTACCTCCTTTTGAGTGCCTTGAGTTGTTTGCAGAATCCATTTTCATGTTCCTCCTTGAAGAAATCTCTGAGTTTTCCCTGTTTTTGCCCTAATTTCTTCAAAATCCACGGGCTTTGCCATTTTTCCTATTTTTCCTCGACCATGGAAGCTCGAAAATGATCGATTTATATTTGTATGCCTTTGAAAATCCAAATCCATGGTCGAAAGATGCTCGGAACCATGATCCACATAGTTTTGTTTCAAAAAAAGTTTTCATCCTTAGCAAAAATAAGGTTCTGAGCATGAATGGTGAATTTCTGTGTTTTGACGGTCTGACGGGTGTCTTTTTCCTGTCAAATTTATTCCTCAATGTTCAATGGTCACGTAGCTTCCTTTGGTTGTTCACGGGATGGGGGGAGAATGCTTTAACTTATCACTTTTTTACTTTTTGGAAAAAAGGAAAATTTGGTCCATGTAGCCCCGCTCAAATCTGATTGGTTCTTTTGGTGCTTACATGGCTTCTTCCAATTGGATGGGGCGCGGTGGGTTTGTTTTTGAAACTTTTTTCTTTTTGGATACTTTGGCAAAGGGTTTGAACCCACCCCATGGCCCGCCAGGATTTGATTAAAGTAAAAATTTAAGTGGCAGGGAAAAAGTCTTACCTTGACCCCGTAGAAGGACACCTGGCAAAGTTAAAGGTGGAGATGTGGGCCTTCGGAGGAAAATTGGATGTTTTTCCTTCTTGGCGGAATGGAGTAAAATTCTAAAATGGAAGCGCGCCCCTGCCAAATCATTTTTGAAACCTTAAGGGTTTTTGAAGAAGCACCAAGAGGACACATGGAGGCCTCCGATCACTTTGATTTTTGCTTGGAATTTTCAAAGACCAAAAGAGATTGCCTCAGATCCTGACACTTGGCACCTTCGCTGAGCTTCAAGCCTTCATTCGAGGCCAGGACACGTGGTGAGCCCATGCTCATTCAAGGTCTCAATTTTTGGGGACCATCTCAAGGTGCGCCATAGTGACACATGGCAGTTTGACAAGTCAAAAGGGTGGGGAAGCAGACCATCAGGGGTAACTTAGAATTTTTACCTCTAAGATATTCTAAAAAAGGATTTAAAATATCAAATCGGGGATAATGGCCTGTAAGCCTGGCCCACAATAAAGGAAAGGTCAAAGCTTTCTCCAGTCAAAGGTGGAGGTGCGGACCATTGGAGGAAATTTGGAAAATTTTCCCTTTTGAGAGAAAAGGAGTTAAAAGTCAAAAAAATGCAGTTCTACTGGACCCACATTGGGACACGTTTCAAAAGCATTTTCTCAAGAGCTGCGGGGAAAAATTGGAAAATTTTCCCTTTTCCAAAAAAGAGGTGAAATAGCAAAAATTGGCCACTGTTCCTTTGGGACCCACCTCAGGACACATGTCAGGCTCATTTCTCAAGGGCAGAGGTGTGGAACAAAATGTGAAAATTTTCCATTTTTTCCAAAAGTTGTAAAAAATTCATAGGAAACCCCCGGGTCTATTTTTAAATTTGAATCTTCCACATGGATGGCCCAAATTCAAAGTAAATATCAATGGAAGCTGAGAGTCTGAATCTGATTTTCCCCCCATTTTACTGAAACACGCCTGGAAGTGTGAGTCTTCATGATTTCTTGGTATTTCCTACATGCCAGGTAGAGAGGGGAGTTAATGTTGATATCTGAGTTTGGTGGGGAGATATGGAAGATGTCTTTTTCCATTAAAATGGTCTGCCTATTGAGTTCAATTGGATTTTCTATTTTTCTTCTCTCGAGCATGCAAGGATCCAAATTTGACAAATTAAGGGCGGAAGTGGTTGGCAAATTGAAGAAAGAATAATCTACCAAAGGAAAGAGTTGAATGCGGGAGGTATTCGAAGAGATCTTGACCTCGAGCACCTGGCAACTTTTTGTAGATCTGATCCCAGAAATCATGATCATGATAATGGAAAGCACTGATACATTCAATGTCTAGATTTTCAAGAGGGGAAAACTCTGTGGTAAAATCTTATAAATGGCACAAATTTATCATGCAAATGGTTGGAGTGTTAGAGGTCAAAGACTGAAATTCCCAAGAGAAAAAATTTGACAGAGCCTGTCTTTTGAAAAGCCATCTGAGAAGCCTGTATATCTCGATTTGTATCAAATTTAATTGTGACAAGGTGGAGGCGAGTGTATAGCCATTGACAAGCTCTGAGATTGTTCTAGAAACTTTCCCCTGCTAATAAAGTTGATCAAATATGAGTTATTCTGTGTTATCTTGAGTAAAATGTGTTTGTTTTATCTCTGAATGTATGCAAATAGTTTTTCTTATTTCTGTTGCAATCTTCTATGTGATTTCACAAGGCCTTAATCCTTTGACAGTTTAGTGGCATCTAAATTTCATTTCTTAGAAAGCTTTCATCTGGGATTGGAATAAATTATTTTCACTTTTCTTTTGTTTGACGGAGATTGTCTGTAAGCCTTTGGGTGTATCGTAGGCATGATTTAGCTTAGATCTTGATTCTTTGTTTGATTTTCTAACTCAATCCTTCATGATAGAACCTTAAATATTGTGTGAAAAAGGTGTTGATCTAGGCCTCCCTTGAAGCACATATTCTGGTTAAAGAAACATTTTAACTGTCCTATGGCATTCTGTTGGTCTAACCTACCATTTTGTAATTTTTCTCAAGGATATGGTGAATCAAGTTCATTCTGCCTCACCTCCCACCAAAAAAATCATTTAAAACAACTAATCCTACCCATACTACCCTTGTTTGTCATGTGTGTCTGCCAATGCACAATCCTCATCACTAAAACATGCAGAAATAATCAGGGTCCCAAATATCTTTAGTAACCTTTTCCTTCTCCTGAAAATATCTCCATGATCTAGAAGTGACAACTCGTCAGAGTCAGCTTTGGTGTGTTGATCATATTTTCCGCAAGGTCTTTTGTATAAAATATATGCAAAAAAAGGATTTTCCAACATTATTCAATAACAAAGGTTAAAAAATAGGTTCTCTTACGTTGGGTTGAAAGGCACAACCCAAAACAATTAGGATCAGATCACATTCTTTTGAGGTGCTACCCACTACTATTCAAAACATGAGTGCTAGACAAGTCAGATAGATTGCTTCCCCAGATACAAAATGACGTACACAATCATTTATCTACCTTTGAGTTGTCCTGTCAAATCCATGATGCTGCTCGGTATTTGAAGGATATTAAATTTGGGTACCAACATGGGGAACATAAGAAATGCCTTTGGAACTCAGAATATATGGCCTGAAGACATTTCTTGCTTTTACCAAAGAAAATTCATGCTTCTCCATGATAGTATACTTTAGCTCAGATCCTTGTAATGCCTTAACGAAAAACGCAATTGGTATTTCAGCTCCCGCATCATCCTTTTGCAACAACACATGATGCAATAATACTTTATGAAGAAAACGAAAACATTTAGAAATCCTTCTTAGAATTTGGAGCTGCTAAAACAGGGGCATTCTTTAATACTTTTTTGATCTGAGAAAAATATTGAATAGCTTGCTTCTTCCCATTTGATAATTTGATTTTTCTTCAACATTTCTAATGATTGGGATAGTTAGTTTAACAAAATTTGATATAAATCTCATAATAAAATTAATCTACCAAAAAAGGATTGAATTCCGTTATTAGTTCTTGGAATAGGGACTTTGCTGATTGCTTCTAACCTTATAGGATCAATCATGACCCTTCCTTTGACACAATGTGTCCAAGAATCTTTTCTTTCTGAACTCCAAAATGGCACTTCTTGGGATCTAGTGAAATACCATACTTCCTACATCTTAACAACATTATTTCTAAGTGTTGCAGGTGGTCAATCATTTTTCTAGAGAAAACAGTCACATCATCTTGATATACAACAATGAAATTATTAATACAGCCAGAGAAAGCTACATCTATTACTCTATGGAAAGTGGCTCTAGCATTCATTAGACCAAAATGCATTCTGACATCTACATATGTTCCCTAAGGAGTGGTGAAGGCAGTGTCGATTCACTTTGATTCCTTCACAACTACTTGGTTATATCTAGAAAAACCATCCAAGGTGGATAACAATTCTAAACCAGTAACCAATTGTAACATATTGTCCATATTTGGCAGAGGGTAGTTATCCTTCATTGATGCTTTATTCAAGTTCCCAAATTCCACACACAACCTTATATCTCCATTCTTTTTTCTGATAGGTACCGAGTTTGTAACCCATGATGAGCACCTTGTGGGTTGTATGATTACTCCATCACTCAATTTTTTCAATTTTTCTTGCATCTTCAGGTGAAAGGAGTGGATTGATTGGCCTCTGTTTCTACCTAAACAGATTGGCAGAAGCTTCTAAGGGAATTTTATGTTGGAAAATATCCTCTTTGTATGCTTTCAGCTTAGAATAAGACCATGCTAAGTAGTCTTGATATTTATTTAACAATTGGACATACGACTACTTTTCTTCCTTTCTCAGATTGTTACCTAACCAGATCTTACGTGGTTTATCCTTTGTGCCTATGTTGTGCTCTTTAACATCCCTCGAGGCTGACATGTGTCTATTGACAATTTAATCAACATTATCAAAGTTTGATTCAAGTGCTACCAAACCTCTGGGAATAGTATTAGTATTCAACTGAATGACGTCCTTTCCAAATAAAGTCTCCTTTCCACCAGCTACACAAACCATTTGCTCCCAATCTATACATTGATTGGAAAATTCTCCTTGGTTCTAAAAAAAACTTTTGCACCTGGGCTGTCGTCTATGAAAACTTTTTAGTGTTTAATATTGTCAGGAATAGATGGTCTACTTAATATCTCAATATTATACTCACAATAGGGGGATATAGTCTGATTTTCAAATCTAGACCCCAATACAGACAATCTATCTGCTAGAGTATTATGCTTCCTATCATGATGTATTATGTTAAAGGAGTCAAACATCTTAATGAAATCCCAAACTGCATGCTTATACTGCTTCATTCTCTAGTTTTTTGTTGCATATAGTTTTCTAACCTGCTTGACAATTCGCTCTTGAATCTCCTTTAACAATGATGTCTCTAATACCATATTTGCAAGCAATTCTTAAACCCAATAATAGTGCTTTATATTCTGCAATTTTGTTAGTGCACTCAAAGTTGAGTTTAAAAGAAAAAACAAACTCTTCCTGGCCAAGAGATATCAGAACAATACCAACACCATTTTCAAATTTAGAGCAAGCCCCATCAAACAACAAAGTCTAAGGAGAACCTACTTGTTTAAGAGAATTACATTGATCAATTTTGTGCTCTTTACCATTAGGAAATCCAACAAAGTTATTAGCATCAATGTGAGTGTATAACACTTCATAGGAAGAATTATTTGGATCCTCAATGAGATGTAACATCTTCTTTTCACCATAAAACTTTACAAGGCTGCCCTTAATAGGTATAGTGGCAAAAGACATATCCATTTGCACACTCCCACCCACACTAGCAACCCATTTTCTTGATAACAACATTCCCCATTTGGTAGGGCAATCAACAATAACAACATCTAGTTTTAAGTTCTTTCTTGGGTAGGCTACAAGTTGCACTATCAAACCCTTGACACATCTAACCACTGGCACCTCTCTGGAATCCATGGCAGTGCACTTCCCATAAGCTGTTGTCACTTTGATATCTAATTCATTCATGACCTCAAGAGGCATAACATTGCATGATGCTCCAGAATCAAACATACAGTTGTGTAACATCCTATCCCTAATAATCAGAGTAGTGAAAAATGGATCTACATTAAACTAGGACTCAACCAAGGATGTTCCCAAATATACTTCAGGTGACTCACCTAGTTCTTCTAGTACTTGGGGTTTTTCCAACTCTGCAATGGTAGGAGGAGTCTCAACATTGTTTACATTTCTGCCTTGGGTAATATTTTCTTCTTTCAATCCCAAATACTCAAAGGCCCTTTTCTTGTGCTCAGGAATCCTAAGTAGCTCAACAATTGGAACATAAATCTTGATCTGACTCAAGACTTGGGAAATGTCATAAGGAACATATTTGGGCAAGGCAGCATTTGGAGGAAGACTGAAAAACTCATCTGACAACAAAGGATTTTTCATGGTCTGAGCATGGGCAGGATACCATTTATGTTTGGGGAAACAAGGCCCTTGCTAGATGTATCTTTCTTAGGAATTTTTTTGAGATATTGATGAGAACTTGAGTTTTTGGTTTGGCCTGAGGCCCTGCCCCTTTGACAACTTTAATCCTAGTGTTATATTCCTTTTCTTGGGCAACCACAACATTCATTAACAACTGACCTATCCTCCTCATAAGGGATTCCTCCATCATACTTTTTAATCATTAATGCCCTTAAGTATTCAAAATCATTATTAGGAAATTAAAAAGCTTGTAACATATCTATTTAAAAAGTATGAGAGGGAGGAAGTGGTAATACCTGGTGAATGCATTCCCAAAAATTTACAGCAGTTCTGACACTGATTAATTCAATCAAAGTTGCTCCTTGTTTGAGCTTGTAGAGCACCCCATCATGCACACATCGTCATCAGTGTCATCATTGTTAGGTTCCTGGAACCTGTTTTCATGTCATCACAGTTTTGAAGACTGTACACTAAGAGTAATCTGTCACGCCACTCAATTTCATTGGCTTCTTCCATCAACTCTAGGTTCGGGGGTTTCAGGCCCCGAAAAAATTTTCACATGCCTTGGGCTATCTATTTAAAACATGCCCGATATATCATAAATTTGATTCACCCCTCATATGGGCAGGATTTTGACCCATAGGTGCGCTTACCAGGATGGTTTTTTCCCATGGTTTTGATACCCACGGTTTTGTAAAAATACTTAAGCAGTCTGTTTATTTATATGGTTTTATGCATATAACTTACTTGAAAGTATGAAAAACATTGCAGACCTGTCCCTCTTGAATTACCGGGATGTGATTTTCATTCTGTAGAGTTTGTTGAGGCATAGCTCTAAACAGATCTGGGTATTGTATTGAGATAATAGGTAGCCTTGTAATAAAATCTGAGCAAGTGATTCTTGGTGGACATAGCCCAAATTGGGTGAATCACCTCTAAATACTTCTCTTTGTGTTGTGTTATCCCCCCCATTCTGACCCCACTTTTATTTGAGATCTATAACATTTTCTGCATAATTAGTTTCTACTGTTGAACCTGGATTATGTGAGGGATTATTCCGCATATTTTATCCCTTATTTCCTAACAATCATCAACTTCCTCAACTTCTTTGTCTTCATCACAAGGGGCACATGGCAAGAAACATCTGTCACACCACTCAATTTCATTGGATTCTTCCACAACAACAACTATGACAGTCAAAGGATCAGACATGATTTTTTTCACCGGCTTGGGGATGTCTATTTCCCGACCCCATGGGTATTTTTCCTCTGTCATCAGATCTCTGATCACCCATAGGATGGTTTGAAAATATTTCTTAACCTTGTGCTTTATGCTGACCTTGGGAACTTTGTCCAATTCCTTTCTCTACTCTGGCTAACTTGTGAGATATTTCTTTAACAGCTCTGGCCAAAGTTTTTATAACCTCCTCCAGATCCACAGACTTTCTTGATTGAGGCTTCTATGGATTGATCAACTTGATACCTTCCCTCTAAGGAGGCTTACCAGCTACTTGATATTGTTTTCAATCTGCAAAGCCATGGTGAAGGCTTGCCTCAATGTTACTGGGTTCTTATCCCTCAAATAATAGGAAGTCTTCTTATTAAAAGCATTAGAGTATTTTATTAAACAAGAAACATAACTTGGCCTCAGGATTACAAGTAGCCTATTCAAGGTCTTATTAAACCTAGTATTGAAGTCATGAACATATTCATTAGGATTCTTCTTTATATTTTCAAATTCAGACAAAAGAAACCTAGGGTCTGTTTTATCTCCATACTACAATCTAAAAGCATTCTTCATTTCTGTCCATGAATCAATGGAGTTATCTGGAAAAGATTTATACCAGTCCCATGCATCCTCCTCTAGAGTATGAATAAACAATTTTATGTACACATCCTCAAATTCGATCTCAAAGTCTTCCATCATATTGACAAAATTATTTAAGTGATGATCACCAGTAATAACATTATTTCCTTGAAATTTAGGCAGTCTATTTCTAACATCTTGGGGCACAACATTTGGATATCCATCCATACCTCTAAAATTTATAGGACCGAAGGTATTAACAACAAATGGAGGTCTGGGTGGGGGCTGGGCCATGTTGTTTTGAGGAGGTGATCTTACAGGAGATACAAAATGATGAGGAGTGAGGGGTATGTGGGGCATAGGAATGTAATTCTCAAAATGAATGTTCTCTAAAAACTCTATTTCTTGGAAGATCCTATCAGCTTTGGAAAACACAGGGACAAAATGAGACACAAAATTTTCAAATACAAATGAAGGCCCTTATCTAGATGGATAATTCAGATCTACAAAAAGACTACCTGATTCAGAAGCACTTGAGGAAGTATGGCAATCTTCAATGACAGGATGATCAGTTTCCACAATTGATAACTCTTTTCTTGATTTCTGATCTCCAACAACTTTCCAGATTCTTCTTCCTTTAGAATTTGTCTTTCCCAATTCTGGAAACAACCTTCTAGCAGGGTCTTTAATGAAGAAAGATCTTCTTCCTTCTAGCTTTGCAAAGATTAGTGATAAATTTCAATTGACAGAGGTTAAGACACTGGAATTTATCAAAAATTAATTCAACATGAAGTCGTCACTAAGGATTTTCACCTTAGTTGTGAAAATGCACTAAAATTGATCTATCAAATGTCTGTCAACACTAAATTCATGCAAAGCTTCACAGATCTGACCTTCCTTTACCCGTATTTAACATTGATGATGTAAAATTAGTGCAAAAAACCAACAGAAACTGGAAATATTACACACAAAACTTGTAACTTCACACAATTCTTACAAATCTCAATAGAGGATGATGTTTAAACAACATATTTTCACTTAGATCATGTAAGAAACATTACTAGGGCCAAATATAAGAATGCCTTTGAAGGTCCCCGGAAACGGTGCCAAACTAGTGTTGGTATCCAAATTGATTCTCCCTTGGAAAGCTGAGCAACATCACTGATTTAGCAAGACACTTAGACACAGACATATCATCATGTATGTCATTTTGTAGCCGAGGAGGCGATCCAGATGGTTGTTTGTCACTCAGATTTTGGAGAAATGGATAGCACCTTCAAAAGGATTTGATCTATCCTCACTACTTTAGGTTGTGCCTTTCAACCAGGGTGAGAGGACCCATTTTGTAACCTCTGTTGGTGAAGGAGAATGAAGATATCCTTCTTTGCACAAATTTGAAAGGAAACCCTGAGAAAATATGATCAATGCACCACAATTTAACTCTCACAAGTTGTCACTTCTAAAGAATGGTGATATTTTCTAAACAAGGTTAAGGTTACTAAAGACATTATGGAATCCTAATTGCTTTTGCATATTTTGGCAGTAGAATTTATTCATTTGTGGACATACAGGGAAAACAGGGGTAGTTCAGGTAGGATTCATTGTTTTTGAATAATTTTTGGTGGGAGATTAAGCAGGATAAACTTGATTTTTCCAGATCTTTGAGAACCTTCACAAAAATTGGAAAACTAAATGACATAATGCTTCAGAATAGCTAAAATATTCCTTCAACCAGAAGGTGTGCATAAATGGAAGCCCAGATTTACACGATTTCACACAATATCCAAGAATTAAACACAAAGGCTCGAGCTAAAGACTCAATTAAACATTAAAGACCCTGGTTCCTCACGCCTAAGATACACTCAAAGGCTTACAAAAATCTTTATCAACAAAATGACAGTAAAGTGATTTTAAATTGTTTATCTCATTACAGGATGAAGGCTCTTCTTGTAATGAAATTGCAAATGCCACTAAAATATCACAGGGATGAGATCCTGTGTGATTCAGAGGGATTTTAACACAAGATTGCAATAGGAACAAGAAATACTATTTGCAGACATTCTTGAAATAAAGCAGACACAAATTTGCCCAAGATTAACATAGATTAATTCGAAGTTGATTAGATTCATCAACAGGGGAAGGTTTCTTGAACAGATCTCAAAGCTTATCAATGGCTATACACTTGCAACCAACTTGACATGATCAAATCTAAAACATAAGAGATTAACAGGTTTCTCAAATGGTCTCTCAGGAAGATGGGATTTCTCATATTTTCTTAAGAAATTAACCCCCGACCATTTGTATGACTAAAGCATGATTTTTATAACACTTAATTTACATCCAAGCTTTCCCCCAAGAAAATAATATTCGAGGAACCTTTGTTTGTTACATGTTTGATCATGATTTCCAGAAAATGATGTTTAACAGGTTTGCAACAAAAAGTTACCAGTTGTTCAAAAAGGTGAATCATTGCAAATATCTTCATCATTTTTTAACTGGGAGCACGTTTTCATCCTTCCTGAATGAAACCTCCATCATTTCATCCTTTTCCCATTCTTTCCTCTGCAACTTTGCTCTACATCCAAATTCTCTGGTAATTCACATTTTTGCAAGTGCCCGAGCAATTCCAACTTCAAAATATCAACCTTTACATTCCTTGGACTCACAAATTAAGCTCTAAATCCATTCAATTGCACTTTGCAGACAAAAACAACAAGGAATCTTATCAAAAAATGATGAAAAACAATGCGTATTCGCATCTCCAGGGGTCGTGGAATGTTAATGGCAGAAAAATCAGATGCAATACACAACAATCGTTGATTCTAACCTTTCTCAACTCTATATTAGAGCCGTCCATGTGGAAAAATATGATTCGAAGTGGGCCTGGGGTTGCCTTTTGCATTTTATGACTTTTGGAGAAAATGCACAATTTTCACATTTTGCCCCTCCCCTCCACCTTTGAAATAAAGACTTGACATGTGGCTTAATCTAGGTCTTTGATGGAGTCACAGCTCAGTTCTACAATTTTACCCTCTTTTACAAAAAAGGCAAAATTTCCAATTTTTCTCGAGTGACCCAGTTCTCCGCCTTTGAATTTTCAATGCAGACTTCATTTTTGTACTTTTACTATCTTTTCAAAATAATGCCAAAGTTTCAAAATGCTCTGATGGCCCGCTCCTCCGCCTTTGAATTTTCAAACCTCCACGTGTCCTTCTCTAGTCCCCTGCGGGGCCACGTTGTACTTTATGACTTTATTCCCTTTTTATAACAAAGCAAAAAGTTTCAAAGTAACCCAACGATCCGCCGCTCTATCTTTTGACTTTTCAAAAAGGCACATGTCCTTCTCTGGTCTCCTGCGGGACCACGATGTACTTTATGACTTTATTCCTTTTTCATAACAAAGCAAAAAGTTTCAAATTTCTTCCAATGCTCTGCCACTCCGCTATGACTTTTCAAATTGCCATGTGTCCTTCTCCGGTCCTTTTGCGGGCCTTAGGCATTTCTTTCACATTTTTACCCTTTTTTCCATAATGCCTTAAAACATAAAAGGGTCCCGCCTCTATGCAACTTCTCATTTGATGACAGGTGTATTCCTTCGGGGGAAAAAGTAAGAATTTTCTCCGCCATTTCACAATTTTGACTAACCAATTAGAAATCAATTGAGCCATGGGGCCAATTTGATGGTTTTTGCAAAAGTAACAAAAGTGACAAGTTTATAAAATAGATCCACCATGCCTCATCCAATCAAAAGAGACCACATAGCTGAAGATGTTGAGATATAATTTGATGGGGAAAATATGCCTGTCAAACTGTAAAATGCAGGGAAATCACCATTTGTGCCAAGAATTGTATTTTTCTTTAAGGACAAAGAATTTGGAAATGATACAAGGCCCAAATATGATCCATGACCATGGAGAAGGATCTTCAACAACATACAAATGAAGAAAACCTTTCACGCATCCATTTAGGGAAATAAAAAATACGACAGAGCCCGCAAATTGAAGAATTTCGAGGGAAAACTAGGGCACGATCAAATCGAGCACCAACACACTCATGCCAATATGATAGGTTTCACAACATATATGCACCGCTTCATAAAATATCAAGGAAATAGTCCTTAATAAGACGTTGTAGGTGCAAAACAAGGAGATGATTAATGAGGTAAGAGTATTTTATTAACACGATCGAGGTTTTATATCTTAGAAAAAGACTCAAATGGGGGAAGGAGGGACAATAGGAATTATAATTCGTTCTTTTAATTTCATTAGTTTTGATGAGAGAATATTCTACCTAGCATTTTGGGATTTAAGGAAATAAACCAATAATTAATATAGAAAAATATTAGTTTAACATTTTTATAACATAGGTACAACCTTAAGTACAAATTCACTTCCTATCTGACACTATAAAATATAATTACATTGGTATTCCCATTTCAAAATATACAAACAACAATTATTCAAACAACAATACATATCATTATTCTATGGTAATACATGTATTGCAAGATGAATACAAATTTACAATGACAAGTCATTAACTATAACATATCACATCTAGAAAATTTCTCTTATTCGGAGTACCTGCAACCAACGTTACGTCAATCCTAGGACTGAGTATGGAAATCCCCTACACTCAAGCATAAATCCACACATTCATCATTTATAACATTTTCAATTAAATAGAATAGAGATAGAGAGAGCGAGAGATAGGTAGAAGGAATAAGATAGAGTTATTTCTAATGCATTCACGCTTTCACATTCATTTTGCACTTTCTGTTTGGGTATAAGAGAGATAGAGAGACAAGGTAATGAGATAGTTTATTTTCCATTAAAAATGTCACAATCATTTGCATTTCATGACCATTTTCATTTCATTTCAAACAAATTAACATTTCCCAATTCATTTACATTTTCAAAACAACCAAGTATCTTAGTCATTTCTAGAGAGAGAAGAGGGTGGAGAGAGAAAATCACCATACATTTCAAAATTCATTTATACAAGATAAAATATTGAATAACATCCTACATATAATTTCCATGGTATTACAAGGTCATATGCGTGGCTAGAAGTCAAACAAGACTCAAAAAGAAGATTCTAGCTAAGGTTGAGAAAACTGTCCAAAAAAACAAAAGTGATAACAACAGGGTCTCGAACACACTCATTTCAACTTCAATCCCAAAGTTAGATGATTCCAACTTACTCCCCAATATATAGAGAATTCATTGCAACTGACGGAAGTTGATTATGATGAACAGAGCTCAAGTTACAAGGGGAACTTTGGGGCCAGTTATCGTAGTTGCGTCAGCAACACTTGTCGCACAATGACCAGTGGGCCCTAAAACCCACTTGCAAAATTAGTTTCTGAAGGATTTTTCATTGAGCTAAAGGTGGGTTACAATCCTCTTGTTGGAATTCTAGAGGTAGGAGGTAGTTGTTTTCAATTTCACTCAAACTAAGTGGTAACCGCAAGACGAAACCAATCACGTTTTATTAAAACGAACACGTCACAAAAATAAATGTTAAGCTAAGTGGATTCAAAATTCAACTTGTAAGGATTATAAAAAATTCAAATGACTTGGCTAAGTAACTCTTTGGTGTCCCATGTTACCAAGGGTCATGCTAGGAGTTTTCGGGTTAGTGGTATACTTTGGTGTGGCACGTCGTGTGCGTGACTTTCAAGATCAGAGTTCTCTTCCTTTTTTTAAATTTTTATTTGTTCTTTTTGTTGATGTTTTGAGATTTCATGTCAAGGAAATATTTTTTTCATTTGTTGGGATTATATTCCCTTTCATTCAACATTTAATTTAAAAAAAAGAGAAATGATGAAGCAAAATTTAGTGCAAGTGAAAAGGGGAAAACCATACCTTTTTACGCAAAAAAAAAACTGCGATCCCCCAAATTCGACGAGATTGCATCACTTAAACGATGAGACCAAACATGATGAGATCCACAGAACTGAGAGCTGGCTATAGTGTCACTAAATTCACAGGATGAGATATAATACAAACTTAGCCTTTCCTCCAAACAACAACACCCGACACGAATCCATACAAATGGTCCTTTCCGCTTCTCCAAAGCTTAAGCACACTACACCAAGTAGATATATTGAAGCCCATTTCATGTTTTCATGAATCTTTTTCTCCACCTATTTGTGTATATCCTACAACCATGACATTCCATAAGATGACATTTCTTTGGATGCCTTTTGTTGAATAATCCATTCACTTTTATAAAGCCTCCTCTCCCCAAAATCTGAGACATTATATTTTAAATTGTTCAAGTGCCTTGTCTTTAAGATTTGGCATGCTTCCCACATGTCAAAAAAATAATGACACAAAGCTCTTTTTTTGAGATAGGTTTGGAAAAATCTAGAATTCCAAAATCCCCTTGTTTCTATGACAAGCTCTAAAGCAAAATAGGGAAAAATCTATAACCATGTGTACCAAAGCCACACATTATTTTTCCCCAAAATTAATTTGTCAGCTAGTTCACGTTGTTGGTCAAAAAACATCCCATTTGGCACAGGTTGGGAGAAAAATTATCAAAATCAGTTTTCCCATATGCTTTAAATGAATGTAGGCTTGGAACAACCATGTGTTCTTTCACAGCTCCACTTCGTGCAGGGAAGATTGAAAGAGACAAATCTTATAGAGGCACAAGTGGGGTTGTAGGTAAATCACTTTCAATGTATTTAATCTTTACAACCACTACTTGCAATAATAGATAAAGGGAAAGAAATAAAATGGCTTGCAAGGTTACAATACATGCAACACAAGCTCTTAGCGATAAAGAAAGAAAAATCAATAAGCTAGACAAAACTCTTCAATAAAGCTTCTCATATTCCTTAATCTTCTTCTTCCTCTGCATAAAATGAATAGAACAGAAAAAAAGTTGTATTCCCCTCTCAGAGACAATTAATCCTTCTTCAAACACCAATACAAATCCATGTGCAGAGCTTCTCAAAACCACCATGGAAAGTTTTTAGGACGGCTAAAAGAGAGAGCTCTGTTTTACGCAGTCCCACGTAACCTTATGTTTATTTAACTATGAGATTATAGTTTTCTATCTTATTGGAACTATCTAATTACTACTAAATTATCAACATTAACTTGGGTTCTAACATGGTTAGTGCCTCGGATCTCAATAAAGTACTATATTATACTACAAATAAAGGGACAATTCTGAAAGAACATTAAGGACGTGTCTCTCTCCAATCTCTCCAAGTAATGGTGTAGGTAAGGAGGATATTGACAAAGGAGGCTCAAGAAAATACAAACAAAATTTTTAAACACTAAGACACCTCCCACTTGCACGCATCCCAGCAATTGTTCACATGTTTATTGATTATTATATTATATTTTCAGATTTTTTTTGTTATCAATATAAGAATTAACAGTTTGCACATTATTAGAGGGGGAGAAAATTTGGGAATTACACATATGCTCAACTCACACAAATTAAATAGGTATCTAATGAAACCTTAGCATATTATGTCTTGCGTTACAAAAAAACTTAGCTAAGATGTCAAATGCGCTTGCAGACGCTGAGCTTCAGGACTTGTTCATTCAGAGTATCTTACCATCTCTCCCTCTTTTGATCAGATTTTTCATACTCTTAAGCTTTGTGAAACTAAGCTCTTAGCTGTAAGCAAGCTTAAGTATCAGGAACAAGTATCATCATCTACACACTTTCAAATAAAGTCACCATTTAAATCATCTTCCACAAAACCTACTAATGTAAAAATCACTGTGAACGCAATACTTACTACAAAAGAGATTCATTCATAACCACCTCAGTGTAAATTCACCAAATTTCCTCTTTCCCCACATCTCATATTATAAAAAATTGTTTATAGAAATCTTATCACGTTTCCTCCACCGATTGAATTAAACCCATCGCGAACAAAAGGAAGAAAATACAATGAGAAATTTTGATGTGACTATCAATAATGTGTGGGACACTCTAGAAATAGGTGTCTCAAACTCCACACCATCATTCAAGATGTTATCGATATCAACAAGCTTGAGTTTATAGAATCTACAAACTCTACACCAGTTAATGAAATTCATAAGGTCAAAATATTTAATAACTTGATTTCACAACATGATAAGAAAATTGATGATTCATCGGTTAATCATACATATCGTGCAGTTCCTCCTCCTGCATCAGGGGCCCTTGATTTATTAGTTTATAACACCAAATTTTATCCACCATTCATCTCTTTCTCTGATCATGATTACCATCATGCCACATTCTCTTCTAATCACTTGCACATTAGTGCCTCTATCAGATCTGTCCCTATCAATAATAATAAAGTTGATCCATCATGGCCCATCAGTGCATGTTCTATTTCACTTCTTGTGCTATTGGTTATCCATGTTTGCAAATCTACTATCCGATGAATAATTCATAATGCAATTTCAAACTTTGCATTACGGTCGGTACTCTCACTATGCTTGTACCCTTTCTTGTGGGACAAGTAGTCGATGGGTGTGACATGCTCTTAGGTCTTAACTAGATTCTTAGGTCACAATCTATCATTTATATGAATAATTTTCATCTATAGTTCATTCATAACAATCAAGTTATTTCTATGAATTGTGTACCTCTATATTCCCCATGGTATCGATTTCCTTGCACAGTCTTCAGTGCATCACCTACTCCCTCTAGTGTGTCACGAATTCTAGATCCTAAAGCTCCATTTAATCCTAGCTCACCTACTCATATATAACCTACATGGTCTCATCACTCTACTAGTCCCACACATCGATATAGTCCAATTACTAGGACGGTTACTGCATCTAAACATAGGTCTCCACCTCGTTTCATTCCATGCCAATGTTCATCACCACCACGTTATGCTTTGTACAAGTCTTCATCACCTACACATTTTGTTACACCATGTCATCCATAGTATGCTCATCCACTACATGCATATAAAATTCAATCATTTATGTAGCGCTTATCTCATATACCACCACTCTTAGAGCATGGTCACACACCTTCATTTCCACTTACAACGAGTGGAGGACTATCATCCTTCACTTTCATCAGCTAGTCTATTCACCAACACACACTTGGGGGCATGACACCTATACTACCCCCCTAATATCACGTGACATCTTATTTTGTCATCACTTTTCCCACATACTTACACATACATATTACCCGTGCTTGGTCCGAAAATCACTATGAAGATCTAGGCCATATAGTGTGCAGGGCATATTGAGACAACAAATCGAAACTGGTTTATGCTATTCTACCAGCAGGAATCTCTGCAAGTCCCAAAATATTATGCTTTAGGGGTTTGGGATCTTCAGTAGGGGTATTTCTGACTATTGAAGGGAGGAACAGAGATAGAATAGATGAGAAAAGAAATGAATTCCAAAGTAGAAAGGTCAAAGGGTTTATGTTTTGGGTTGGTAGTAAACAACACCAAACCTATGTATAAATGAACAAAGAAATACTGATGAGAAAATGAAAAAAAATTAGATAATCTAACAGAAAAGCAACACAGATCTAACTTAAGAAAGATCTAATGCCCATAATACATTCATTGAGCACAAAGTTTAATTTCTGTATTAAAATTTTTTGTTACAAAGAGTACAAATCTTTTTTTCTCACTTCTATTTTTCACCTAAAGGGGACAAGGGTCCACCCTTGAATACAACAGTATCCATAGAAGGAGAAGGAGAAAGAAGGCAAAAAGGAACCAACAACTACTTACATATCTAAAAGTACTATTGACTTTGGGGAAATTTGGTGGATATCCCATGGTGGAACATGGATGATGTCACATTTGTGCCAACATTTTTACAAAAATGGAATAAATCCCAGGAGGAAGAAGCCTATTCATCGTCATCCCATCCTAACTCAGGTGAGAAGTATGTGTAAGATTGAGCCTGGTACTACATAACTTACACCATCATTTGAAGTTGATCTTGAGTAGGACCCTTGGTGTGATCTGATGACTTCGCAAGTATCCCGTTCATCTCTGAGTCTTTCCAGGAGTTTGAAGTATTCACCTGCCTCCATCAGGTATGGCCAAAGTTGCGGCACATTCTGTTAGTGGCCTCTTATAAACCTTGTACGATCCCTTTGAAGACAAATAGTGTCATCTACCTCCTCAAGGTGTATGATGGTGTGAGAAAACCCAGAGACATCCTTAGGATGATCTGCTACATTTATGCATTATGTCTTCCTCCTTGATTTTATCTATTTTCTCCAAGACAAATTCCATTTGGTCAACCCGATAGTCTAAAGCAGTAAGAATTTTATCTTGGGTGATTGAAGACGCCAAATTTCATTAAGTCATCGACTAGATAGTCGAGAATCTTCTGGAATTTTGTCGTAACCTAGCATGGTCTATATCTTCAAAGATAGGTCCTGTAATTACCTGGAGGTTTCTTATTAGCCACTTTATATTTTGATATAGCTCTATGTGAGGATTTGATCTCTCCAGGTGGGAAACCTTGCTCAGTAACCTTGGCATAATTATCTTCTCCTGACTAAATGCTTCAGTTTCACCTGTGCACTACCCATTTTTTGTCTTGGAGAAGATGTTTGTTCTGCTCCATATCCTCTTCTCTTCCTTTGCCTCTTGAAGTCAAAGAGATAAAGCCTATCTTTGTAGGATGTTCCCATGACCTAAGTTATTGTTCTGTGACAGATCCTTTTTCTCTTTTGTGGGATCAAGGTACTCGATCACCATAACTCTTTCACTTAGAAGTGCTTTGAGAGAAGCAGGTTATGGCCTTTTGCTTCTTTGCCCCTTTAGTGGAATAACAGAGAAGTCCATACGTGCAAATTTCCTCTTGTGCTATGGTTTGGAGATTCATTATGGACTTAAGGGAGTGGAGACTAACAGTGGACATGGGGAAGATGTGTCAAAAGTGCCAACCCTCTAACGCTCACGAGGGTAGGAGTGATAGGAGAGTGAAACTGAGATGAGGGAAAAATGTTGCGTGTGACAGATTCCATGGAGGAAGAGGAAGGAGGAACAGTAAGTGAGTGGTTGGTTGAGTGTACATGAGGAGGGGAAGGAGGGGAGATGGGATGGTGGGAATCTCACCATGGTAGTGGCAACATCCTGATGGATATGCTTGTGGAGCACTTACCGCTCTCCTTCTTCTGGGGATGTCAAGCTTACTACTTGCTCCTGACTCTCAGGACTCTTGAGCACTCTTCTATCTTTCCCTTTGCCCTTTGGCAAGTGCTTTGGCCTGGCGGGTACATTACACAAGGGAGACTGTGAAGTCTACCCCAAGGTAGATGAGACCAACAATGATGCAAGAGTGCCTTTGACTCTTTCCTCAAATACTATATCAATTTTGGTATATGTGTAATGTGATCAACCTCTTGAAATTGCTTGAAAACCTTTTGGGACAATGGCCACACCATACTGAATGATCTCTACTAGGAATAGCTGGGAGTGTCCTTTCTTCTAAGCTCAACATGTACAGATTGATGTAGATATCTTCAATAGGGATGTGAATGATCTAGCTTTTCCCTTGGAAGGCAATTACGAGGATCGAAGATTGGCCTGATCTTTAAGTGAGATCAAGCTCTGCAAAATCTCCCGGTCTTTGATTTGTGTAGCACAGGTATACCTACCGTGAGGGGGAATGGAGGGTATGTGATAAGATAGATAGCTTTCAGCTTAGCGATCTCGCATACCTTGGTAACTTGGTGGGCTCTCCAAGTTGGGCTGAGATAGGTGAAAGTGGGGAATTGCATGAATAAATCCCCAAGGTAGTCTGACCGTAGAAAGAGGTAGATGATTTAGAAGAAGGCATCATCCATTTTGCTGAACTTGCTATACTAAGCCTTAACTCTGGATAATACTCATATATTCTCGAGCCATACCCCACATTGGTTCAAGTGTCCTCTCCGAGGTAGCGGACCACATAGGAGTTCATAGAACCTCCCATTCGTTGAAAGTTGTGAAGCTACTGGAGATGGTGCTGCTGATAATCTCTGCCCATTCAAAACAGCTTAGGAACATTTTTACTCATTGTTTCTAAGTGATCTGAGCATCCCAAGAAGAAGCCCAAATACCCTGATCAGGAAAGTAGAGGTCACTCAACTCTTATGAGAAGTCACTGTGATGAATGACTTGTGGCCACCTGGTTTTTCAGATATACTTCATTCATAAGCTGCATGCACATTTTTCGTTCCATGCCTTTATGACAGTCTTCTTGGCTTATTGCCACTCGGTGGTGAGGGATATCCAACATGATTTCAAAGTCAGGCAGTGAGGTTGATTATTACATTCTCACATTTTGTGTCCCTTATTGTTGCCCACCACCATCATAAACTCGTTGTTGATTGCGTCACGGGAATTCCTGCAACAAAGTAACCGACCAATTTTTCCACACAGGCTTCCCGTGTATCCCAGAAGTCCTCCATGTATATGGCCAAGCTCTAAAAATCCATTGTCACACTCTGTAAGCGACTCGGGCATGGACCCTTTGGTATTTATACTTCATTTCTTATTCTGTTAGCTTGGCTTTACCCTTAGACTTGGTTGGCTTCTTACTGGTATGAAGACAAGTGTGAATCTGAGTTGTAGCTATTGACTCATGATGTGTGAATGCGACAAACAACGGGGTTAGTGCTGAAATTGCAGAAGTATTTTTTCAATCTCAGATGTGCCTATATATAGAAAAAGGTGTGTGCCACCAAATTTTTCTAAGGCGCCAAGATTACGTCAACTGTGCCCCCTAGGCGCAGCTTTGGGATTGTCAACACTACCTTTTCAGCGCTTTGGCACACCATTAAGGGGTGCAACATCTTTAATGTTGGTAAAATGAAAGGCACAACATTGGAAGTGTCAACATCCAAAGGATGCGATAGTTTTGGTTGATTTAACCAATAAACTGTGACCGACCTAAAAAAGACCAAAAGACTAAGTTCAAAAAACTAGATTTTCGGAAAGGGATATGAAAATGTTAAGAGCCCTGAACCAAAACAAGGGTTACCTACAAAATTCCCCTTGTACAGGCTCGATGAAACAATCTTGTGTAGTTCACAATTGACTGTTGAGGGCATTCTATACACACCTAAGGCAAAAATAAAGAATCTACACATTGCGCATCTTCATACATTCTATAATTTGTACACATACCTCACATACTACATCATGGCCATCACAACGTGTTTACACACATCACACACACCATACATCACACACACACACATCATATTACATTTTTACATCCTACGCCTTACATATTATCTTGCGTCTTACATTTCATGTAGTCATCTACGCATCTTGTTGTGAAAGGATTTTTGGAGAAACTACCCAAAGAAGTGTAAGCCAAATCCTCCAAAATAATGTGTAAGTTTTTAGGGTGATTTGAACATAAGTATCAAGAGGAAGGTATGGTTTATAATGTAAACACCCAAGAAGACCCAATGAAGGCTGCACAAAGTGGGTTGCTAAAACGGTATGGGACACATGCGACTCATGATGTGTCCCAAAATCACAACTAAAACACCCTCAAGGGATGTGCAGTGGCCTAGAAAATAAGTTTTAAGATCAAACATGTAGAAAAAAAGTGTAAGTGAAAAAATAATGTGTAAGCTAGCATAAGACAAAGGACGGGTTGCAAAATCCCAATGTTGCAATACACTCAAATGGCCGTAAACAAACAAGTGTACACATAAACAAGTCCCACAAATAGCAATAAAAGACAATGTGTAACAAACAAGTATGGAATGTACAAGTATCCCTGAAACAATAAACAAATGTGGATGCCCCCAGGATCCACATGAAGTACTCAAATAAAAGTTAACATGTTAGAAATATAAAATGTAGGCATATGTCAAAGTTTCATAATACACTCAAGGCTGTATAAACCAAGTGTACGCAGTAAGACAAAGGTGTAGAACAAGTAATGAACAACAAATGAAACAATAACACTGTTAACATGTTGTATGTATGTCAAAGCATGAGTGGTGTTCGATGTGGATGCCCCCAGGAGCCGTTATGGGACTAGTAGTTAAGCATCCATTCTGCATGTATTATCCCTATATTATCTATGATCAAAACTAGAAAGAAAGTGAATGCACATGTGTGTATGATAATGATAATGACATACAAGATATCTATCTAGCATGTGTAATAAAGTGTGCATGTAAAAGCAAGTGCAAGCAAGAGTAAATGCGACCATAAAATGCTATGGATGGATGGAATGGAATGAAGAGTGAATGATGGGAGTTGCATTCCCTCCAAGTGAATGGATTTTTATGTAGTGAGGTTCATTTACTATTTCCCCTCAACAATCAATAACGAACCATAAACGATAGTTCATCATCAGGAAACGGTCAAACTATGGGTTGTGTGCAACATATTGTGATGAGTGTGTAGTGATGATATGCAACATAGAGATGAAGTGTGCGTGTTGTTGTAGCCTAAGTGTATATCGTGACAAAATGAATAGAAAGGAGTGGTGTTTTATTCTAAAGTGTATACCACTAAATAATGCAAGCGAAAGGGGTGATGTATCCTATCACGAGATGATGCTAGAATAAGTGACCATATAGCCTAAAGCATATATCACTTAATCTAGGTATGTCACATGAAGAAAGATAGAATGGTCAAAGGTATGAGTGTGATGTGGTTCATTTGTGTTGTATACCCTCAACAGTCCAATATGGACTGTGAGACTAGAGTGTCTCATAAGGTAGTGAGTGCAACGCGTAGAAGAGAATGTACAAAATACGTAATATGTGTAGTAGGGTGTATGGTATGTAATACTTGATAGGATCCTTTCTACATCCTTTTTCTTATCACGTATCAAGTGTACATGTTCCTTTTTCATTCTCGTATTTTCTTTTCATGCTTTTTACATATATACATGCATTTTTACACCTTACACATATAAATTTGTATTTGACTACTTGACTGTCTTATCTTTTGTAGGTTCACTCGTATGGGAAGCAATCATTAAAAATCACACACATAGCGGGTACATCACACACACAACACTAACCATGTAGGTACACCACACACATTGGCACCTACGTATGCGCTTTCACCCTAGGTTCACTCTCATCACTTTTTTTTCACTTTTGCATCTTTAGTCTCCACACCTCATGTTTTTATTACTCCACGCTTTGTCTAGTCCTTCGACACGCAATCTACATCACTCTATGTGGATATTAGGTACACATATATATCTAATTTATGTTACCGAGCTTTCCACTCACCAACAACAAGTAGTGGCAAATGTAGACATAAAATCACACACTTTGAGTCATTATTTAGTCCTGGTCTCATACTATTATTCATATGGTTCTCAAGTGAACATAGTAATAATTAACCCATGTCTTTGGCCAATTTCATTGTTTTCTATTACTAATTTCAATCTTGCACCCATACTTTCCCAGTATGTGCTCTCATACTACATTTTTCCTATTTATGACTAGGGCACCCAACTAGGACTGGGGCACCTCAGGCACTCTGGTACCCTCTAGGTGCCCTGATCCTCTTTACACTTTCCTCTTACTTTTTGGGCACTTTCTAGTCATTTGAGCTTCTTATATTTTTGGAGGTCAGATTTTCTTGGGTTAACTACGAAATTAAGGCAAGAGAACCATATAAATATAAAGTTATGTCACCATAATGAGGGACCAAACATTAAGCACTTAATATCACCACTTAAGATTACATCCATCAAGACTTATGTTTCTCCATTTTCATCCATTTAGCTCCATCTCAACACATGTAAGTCTGGCTCATCTGCATCACACTTTATAGGAGGGGAGTCTATTGTTTCCATGCACACATTTATTACATTCTACATCTAGTTACTTTCTCGCTAATTCACAAAGTACAACTAGCACAAGAGTAACCTAGGGCACAATATTCACACACACACACCTAGAAATACATTGGGTCAGAGATGTAGTGCAGGGATCAGTTAGTAAGTCCACCATTGTGGCCGCTGAGGATAGTCGGACCCCTTCATATGCATCTTTCTATTTTAGGGATTTGATGCTTTGCTTTGGATTTACAGGTGATTCTTATATTATAGGTTTACCAATTCTTTGACAATCACACAACGACATTCACACGACATGAAGCAAACACATGCAAACATGTAGCGACACCTCAGAGGAGGTGTTTTGGTCATTTTCACAAACCAGAACGTCCATATCTCATGTCAGGACACCCACAGGTGCCCCTATCTGTCTTTAGGTGCCCCAGTCTACTCAAACAACTCAAATATGTATTTCTTCAAGCTCTTGGTGATAACTTCTTCCTCCTATTTATCCGGTCTCCACTATGACACAATCCCATGACATCATCAACTCAGCTAAGGCCTTCCTAACCCTCTTTACACATTAGGGTTTCACATTTCATTACTTAGATTACTTGGGTATTATTTCAATATTTTATTACTTCATTTTATTCAATTATTTTATTGCTCTTATAACATTAGTTTACATTAGAATAAATCTATTTTAGTTGATCGCATTGGAATCAAATGATTAATGATCTCAATTAAACCAAAATATAAATTTCTTAAAAAAATAATTTTATCAAGAAAAGATTTAAATTCCAATTTTCTATTTGAAAAAGGCATTTTGGAAATATCTTTTATCTCTATTTAGATCAACAAAAATACCTTCTTTTGTGATAAAATGTTGTAACACATTACCTTCCATGATAAAAGCACAATATTTTTTAGATTAAGAGTTATACCATATTGTCCCTATTTATCTTAGGCTTAGATTAAGAGTTATACCATATTGTCTTTGTTTATCTTAGGCTTATCAAAGTGATGAGGAGGATGATATCTATTTTTATAAAAAACCATTAAATCCTACATATAAAAACAAATAAATTTACTTATTAATATTTTAAATTCCTCATCCATTCCTTGGATTCGACATTAATTAAACCAAATGGTATCCTCCTACAAGATTTATTTACAATTTTTGGTGAAGGATATTTTTCATCAATATTTCTCATCTAGCAAAACTTGATTATAACCTAAGAATCCATTAGAGCCACTAACCATTTTAATAACTTCATCTAAGTGAGCGAGAAGATATTTATGTTTTGCTAATGCTTTATTCAATTTTTAAAATCAATGCATAATTTTAGTTCCTCATTTTCATTCCGAATTGCAACAGAGTTTTCTTCCCACATGGAATGTCTAATTGAAAAAATAATTTGATTACATTATCTTTTTAACTTCTTTATAAATAATTATATGAAATACAGGGTTAACATGTCTTTTCCTCCACCTAAAGGTTTACGATTTTCCTTGAGAGGAATGGTATGGGTCATGACTCTAGTATCAAAATATTTCAGATCTTCATAAGACAAAGAAAAAATGTCTTCGTATTATGTCAACAGAGATTTACGTTTATATTATTCCTCAGCTATAAAGACCTTACCAATAATAATGTGTTGAGAATTAATATTTGTACCTAAGTTCATAGTAATAGTTTGGTTAGACTTAAGAATTCTACATTTTATATTTTTATGGAGGAATGTCTAAATCAAATAAATATTTTTTAGATAAAATTTCTTTGCTAATATTATTGTATTTTATATTTAAATCTCCATCATCATTTAATGTGGGATGATACATTTTTATTTCCCCAAAATCATCATTCTAATTTTTCTCATCTACGACATATGATTAAATAACATTTGAATTTTTCATAAGTTGCATCATTTTATTGTTCATTAGTATAAACTTGAAACTTATCTACATTATTTATTATTATTGAAATAGGCACATTTTAAATAGATATATTCTTCTCTTGAGATCCCTTAAATGGTTGTATTGTTGTAGATGGGGTATTCAACAAATATGTAGTTTTATATTGGACACTAAGAATAATAACAATGTTAAAAGAATAGGTACATTTTAAATAGATATATTCTCCAATTCAAATCCCTTAAATAGTTGTAAGGTTGTAGTGTATTCAACAAATATGTAGTCTTATTTTGGATACTAAGAATAAGAACAAAGTTAAAAGGAATGAAATAATTCAATCAGATCCCACACCCTATCTCAATAACCTACATTATACTTTTATTCTTATGGTAATCAATATAAACTTGTAATATCCATAAATATATAAAATATTAATACCATTTAAAAATAAAATCCCAAAACCAATGCTTCATTCTACCACGTTGTTAGAATAAGTAAGAGAACTAAAACACGATGGGTTTTACCATTGGAATTTACAATAAAAACTCCAAATATTGAACCTTTTCTTGACATTGCACTAACAACATGAATTGTTTAAAGCTTATCTAAATCATTTTGCGGAGGGCTCATTTGTTTTTGGATAATCCTTGAATGTTAGCACATATACTCCTATTTATGAAATAGATAAATCAATTCTTTTATTCTTTGTAATTTACTATGTGATCATGTGCTTCATTATCAGTTCTCTAGATATTACGATTTATTTAGCCACTCATCTGAGTCTAATGTAATCACTAGTGAAAGAAATTTGTAGACATATATCGATTAAAAGGCTTTGAGTAATCTGTACTTAGCAACATACCATAAGTTTCATGTATATACAAAACATGGATTTTTGTAAAATGCATAAATATTGGTTCAGAAGCTAATTACATGTGACCATAAAGTAATTCACCTACAACTTTTATCTTAGATTATTACGACTAATCCACTCTTTTGTCATATTTCATTTGCATCAATCCCAAATTTTTACATATCCCTATAGGCATGACATTTGTTGAAGCTCATGAATCAACATACAGAACTATGCACATTTCTCCATATATTATAATTCTCAGCAAAAAAGGAGGAACCTCATTTTTGTTTTTATAAAGAGCTACATTTATATGAGCATGATCTTTCGTTTCAGATTTTACTTGTCAAGAAATTGAGAAATATACCTCTCTTTTCTGTGATTTTTGCTAATTCATGCAATGTAATGTTCAATTTGATTTTTTTAATTAATTTTACAATATTATATACCTAGCTTTTGAATAGTTCAATTTTGGTCTAAGATTCTCCTCCTTTAGGTTGAAGTAGATTCTTTTCAGACTTGGTGTGAGGAAGTATGTATCCATTAGCTGGATTTATGGAAGTCTTGACAGGATATTTAATTCTACTCTTCAAGGCATAACTAATCATGTGATAGGAAATTATGTATTTCTTTGGTACTATCCATGAGGTCATGATCTTATTTATAATGGAAGGTGATAGTCAAAAACCCATAGAAGTACTCGATCTATATGAACTAACTTCATTTGTAATTTTAACATGAGATTCATATCCTTGGAGGTATTTATGAATGGTCCTTAAAAGAATTACAAAATTCAAGGAAATATAGTTCTGTATCTTCATTAGTTTTGTGTAGGTTGCACTAATTGGGAAGATAAAACTCATAAATATTAATATCAACATGCTTAGTGTTGTTATTGGAAGATTCTTGACTTTTGGGATAGTTATATTTGATAAGGGTTGCATCTCTTTTGATTGATCAAAACATCATTATGTATTATCTAATGTATATATTTTACTCTATAGATGATAGAATGTAGTGCCCACTCCATTGTTTCAAGTAAGAAAATACCTTTAGTGATGCTTATTTTAGTTTTTTTTCATTATAGACATGTCTCACTAATGAAGAGCCTTGTATTTTTCATGTTCTTGATTCCATCTTGGAAGGTGACTTTTAAGTCGCTCGAAATTTGCATTTTATTTCGTGGTCATTATGTTGTGTAGTTTCCCACCTTATTTTACCGTTGGTGAGAGTACGAGTCCTTGAAAGTGAGTTCTAAATTAGTGAGCACCTAGCCTTGGAATCGAGGTGAGAATTTTTTCATTTGTAAGTTGTTAAGGTTAGAAATCCTTCCTTCAAGTTTCTTTTCTTCTCAAGATAATATGATAATATTATCTAATATTATCATAATATTAGATTAAATTTAAAAAACTTTTAAATAAAATAAATATATTTCCGTAAATATATTTAATTGAAATGTTTAATAATAATAATAATAAAATTACTAATAACAATATTTAATGATTAAAATGTCAAAAAATTAAATTTTGGAAAAGATAAAATGAAATAAGTGAGGAAAATAGAATGGATAAAATAAAAAAATAAAAAAATTGCTTTGAAGGTTGGTGAAGGAGTGGTTTGAGTTTGTGTGTGTTAGTTTATTTATCATTTCCCCCAACTCCACACATTTCGTAGCTACTCAAAAGACCATTATTGTAGGGTACAGGCATCCACATCCATCAAGCAAGATAAGTTGTTGTCAATGTTGCAAGTTTGAAGTCCCAACATTGGTAAGTGAATTATCATTTTTTCTTTCTCTTTTTGGTGGTTATAAGAACCCATCAGTTTGAATGACTCCTAGCCTGTGCCATATCGAAAAAAAGAGCTATGCCAACATCTTCCCAATCGTATGCTGAATTAGAAACTTCTAAACAATGCTTAACAATGTTAATCCTAATTTCCACAATTGTTTTTACTTGAACCTCCTCCTTTGGGTGCGTACATGGTGTTGTGGGAGATAGATTGGTAGTGGATGACTTTGGAACTATTTAGTTTTTGATTTTAATTGTTTTCTTCCTAGAAAATGTGTTGGCAGGCCTGTCATGGTTCTCGGTTGCTATTCCTGTCTCTCATGCAGGTTTGTAGTCAATGCAAACTTGCAAAAAAGATTGACCATCCTAGTTAATTTTTGTTTCTAGTGAGTCTTGAACCTGCGGTCCCTGTATTTTATTTCTCATGTCCCACCATCCTAATGTGCACTCACGTATGAAAAAATATGACAACTATTATGATGTTACTTATATAGGTAACAACGTAATGTGTTGTTACATATTCCTTCAAAACTAATGATGACACGACAGAAAATTCTTTTTTCCTATTTCCTATTATAGGAACATGCGTGAAATATAGGCTCTTTCTTTACTGCTATACACATAATGGTTTTGGTGAAAAGGAATTGGAATATTTCATGCATAGGAAGATTGATAAGTGTGACACTAGACTCAAATAACCTTTATTTAGCATCCTCTCACACTTGTGCCAAAATGATATCCTTGGAACTCGGCATGGATACTCATCAAAGAATAATTGACATTGGGTTTTTGTTAGACGTTGCGGTTAAAAATACCCTGATTGATAGTATGTTGAGTAATAGGTGGAGTTTTAATACCTTTTCAGAGCTCTTATTATCTCTTTATGAGAAGAGCTCTCATTTCAAGTTTTATTTCCATCGTTTCCATGTAAAATGATGATTGAATGAAAGAGATTCTATAAAGAAAGTAGAATTTGAGGAATTGGTACAAGAAATGTTTCTCTATGAGGATAACATTTTGAGAATTTCCTGATCAAATGAAGGGTCAGAAGAGATGATAAGTAGTGATGGTCACCCTTAAACAAAATTTTTGAGTGGAGTTGTAACTATAAGGAGGCATACTTCAATATCTCTACAATCGGGATAAATTGTTTTAGTTTAGAGGAGTTTATTTATAGGTGTTAGAGAGGATATAATTCAAAAGAAAATATATCTATGATCAGGAATGATGATGCTAAATTCTTGCATTTGAATGACGAGGAGCTCGTTAGGAAGTTTCAATATTTTGTACAAGAATCTCGAGACTAGAAAAACATGAGGGTGACATTTTTCAGGTTGTGTTTTTGATGGAAATATTATTGTAGCTCATAAAACATACCACAAGTATGTGCTGAGGGAAAAGGAAGGTGGAATGTAGTCAAATAAAGATTGAATTGTGAGACCACCAAAGTATGGTGGGGATTCCCTTTGGAAATCCAATGAAACCGCATTAAAAAAGGAAATTATAGAGTGTTGTGCTTCCTAGAGCACCTCTCATACCCTCTCTTCAGTTATGAGAGGAACGGTTTTCTAACCGTGACATGCATAATTTTTTTATTGATAGTTTTCCTTTTCTATGGAATAGTATTTCTATTAAAACTAAAGAAAAGTTTATAGTTTGATTAAATTAATCATAGTCTTAAATGACAAATAAAGGCTTTCTCTTACGTAACCTAATTGAGTATTTTGAGCATCAAACGTACTCGCAAACCACAACCCCATACATTGTAAAACCAAAGTATCAAAAAATGATACCAGTGTCCTCTTATATTGGAGATATTGAGTTGAATCCTCAACCAAACTAATTTTTGTTTACCTTGCAAAGTCAGTAAAAAGTGATTTTCGATGACGTGTAAAACACCCCTCCAAACCCCAAAATGGGAAAGTCGAGTTGTGACTATGTTCTCTGTAATATGGGTTGTTATATAATACTTTATAATTCCCTTCAGTGACAGTTTGTGTGTAATTTTCGTCGAAATTCTAAGAGTCTTGTTATCCCTTTTTTGTAGCTTTGGGAAGATGCTGAAAATCAAAAGTTGGGTTTGGTTTTGGCCGTTTTGACCTTGGGATCAGAATTAGAAATCTTCCTTGGTAAGTCTATAGTATATTTCCAAAACAATTTCTTTCATCCCATAGTTCTAAGAGAAACCCCTCGCCAGTTAGTTTTTCAAATGGGTTTTGTATGCCTCTTGTCGCTAGTTGACCAGGTCAAATTGGTCAAATTAAGACCAATGGCTCTGGAAACATAGTCTCTGCTCATACCCTTTTCGCTATTTATACGTTCCATAAATTCAGGTATAAATTCTATGTATATAAGAGACCATATATGATTTTTCTCTTGGTTCATATATACATATAAAATTAGTTTACGAATGCAACTTCTTAGCCCTCGAGCTAAAATTGGTCATTTTTTACAAACTAGTACATAAGTGTGAAAGAATGTCATTGGGACCTACCAGGTAAAATAAATGATGAGAAAACTTAGAGGAACTTATATATGATCACATGGAACTCTCTTTTGTAGATTATTTGAGAAAAATTATTGTTGGGAAAATGGTGTTTCTTTCTCTCTTCTCTAGCCTCTAGTAGTATGAATGAAATGAATGTATCTCTAACTCTCTGTTTATGTGCTAAGTATTATAATCATAACATGAATTATGCTAAATTTTTGGTAGATGTCATGCCAACATTTTTTCGTTGCCCATGTTTACACTAACTTGAATGGCTGTAGGAATCGTAAGTAGGATTATAATGGATGATGAAAATATAAATTAAATTTTCATTACCGAAAATGTGTAATCAGGATGCGAATAGAAATGTATCTTATTTTAAAAATAGTACTTGTTGAGTAGAATGATTTTCATTGTTTAATTGTGGTAAATAAAGAAATGGTGAAAATTTATTTTGTAACCTTCAATTGAATTACATTATAGAATAATGTAATTATTCAATCATGGTAAATTCTTATAATTTTTTATATTTGTACGGAAGGGAGTTAAAAATTGAAAAATATTAATGTCATAATCCTATGAATATGAATGATGTTTTTGATAGCATGACTTGCGTCAATCCCTTGAAAACATTTTTACACCTTTATCGTCTTGGTAAAGAATTCATGTGATTCGAGGATGTTTGTTTTAGTCCACTTATCTTCATGCATATCATTCCTAATATTAATTCTGCAAATGGAAAGGTAAATAATAAAATGATGTGTTGTTATTCCAATCGATATATAGTTGATCAAGGTTACCTTGTGTTCCTCTTGAATATTGTTTCCTTGCTATAAGTGTCATGGAAACATCTACACTTCAACTGTGATAACATGAATTATGCTAAATTTTTGGTAGATGTCATGCCAACATTTTTTCGTTGCCCATGTTTACACTAACTTGAATGGCTGTAGGAATTGTACGTAGGATTATAATGGATGATGAAAATATAAATTAAATTTTCATTACCGAAAATGTGTAATCAGGATGCGAATAGAAATGTATCTAATTTTAAAATAGTACTTGTTGAGTAGAAGGGATTTTCATTGTTTAATTGTGGTAAATAAAGAAATGGTGAAAATTTATTTTGTAACCTTCAATTGAATTACATTATAGAATAATGTAATTATTCAATCATGGTAAATTCTTATAACTAATATTAATTCTGCAAATGGAAAGGTAAATAATAAAATGATGTGTTGTTATTCCAATCGATATATAGTTGATCAAGGTTACCTTGTGTTCCTCTTGAATATTGTTTCCTTTCTATAAGTGTCATGGAAACATCTACACTTCAACTGTGATAACATGAATTATGCTAAATTTTGGTAGATGTCATGCCAACATTTTTTCGTTGCCCATGTTTACACTAACTTGAATGGTTGTAGGAATCGTAAGTAGGATTATAATGGATGATGAAAATATAAATTAAATTTTCATTACCGAAAATGTGTAATCAGGATGCGAATAGAAATTTATCTTATTTTAAAAATAGTACTTGTTGAGTAGAATGATTTTCATTGTTTAATTGTGGTAAATAAAGAAATGGTGAAAATTTATTTTGTAACCTTCGATTGAATTACATTATAGAATAATGTAATTATTCAATCATGGTAAATTCTTATAATTTTGTATATTTGTATGGAAGGGAGTTAAAAATTGAAAAATATTAATGTCATAATCCTATGAAGATGAATGATGTTTTTATAGCATGACTTGCATCAATCCCTTGACAACATTTTTACACCTTTATCGTCTTGGTAAAGAATTCATGTGATTCGAGGATATTTGTGTTAGTCCACTTATCTTCTTGCATATCATTCATAATATTAATTTTACAAATGGGGAGATAAATAATAAAATGATGTGTTGTTATTCCAATCGATATATAGTTGATCAAGGTTACCTTTTGTTCCTCTTGAATATTGTTTCCTTTCTATAAGTGTCATGGAAACATCTACACTTCACAGGGTAAAATATATTGTCTCAAGCATGGAGTATATCCGGTGGGAATCTCACCATCTAGGTGATCCTTAGTGGCCTCATCCTTACATGGCTCTTCTATGTTGTAAAAATTTTATGAACTCATGAGTAGTCTATAGATCAAGATAATCATCCAACTCAAGGACTTGGTAGATTATACAAGACAATTTTCAAATGAGGTGTCATTTTTTAATGTAAGAGAATAACATGGTAATTTTGGGTAACGAAAAGAAGAATCAAATAATCTAGTAGTTAAGGTATAATGTTATATGATTCAACGATGTGTAAGGATTATATATCTTTAAATACAAGGAAACTTTAAGTTAGAAACTAAGATTTGTCTTGACCATGGTTAAGTCACGTGTTAAAGCGTATATGTAGACATTGTAGATAATGTATTATGTGGTGATGAATATTTACTCAATTGAGAAATAAAATCTAGCAAATATCATTAACATAGTGATGTAAGGCCTTACAAATATGAGGTGTTCATCACCTTAGGGGAAATGGTGCTTATATAGATGTGTAAATGGAACCTCCTTGAGAAATAGAATTCAGGGGGAAACCAATTAGTCAAAAGAAACCCAAATAAATAGACCACAAAAGTATTGAATTCCTTCTTAAATGATCCAATTATATGTCATGATAATATTATAAAAACCTCTCCTCTCTCTTACTACTTACCAAAATATGTGTGTATGGGGCTTTTAGTTCAATTAACAATATAACCAAGGGATAATGGTATCATTAATAATTATTTAAATTTAATTAAAGGGATGTAACTTAATGTATCCATGGGGAAAATTTTAGTAATATAATATAATGGCCTTATCAAGGATTGGTCTTGGGAACAAGTGAAAGTAGGGTTGAACACTTCTGTCGCATTGAATAAAAAAATCCATTCTTTTGGATCCAAGTAAGAACTTGTTTTTCTTGAGAGAGAACAAGTGTCTAAATGAGAAAATTCATGGTGTTAAAGAGAGACTACATTTACTGGTAAGTTTTCTCATTTCTATTATTGTGCACACACCCTTTTGAGGTGGTTAAAAGAATTATAAAATTATACAAATAAAATGGTGAGAAAACTTGTACTCTAGGGCCTGTATAGGGAAACCCTTAGGGTTTTAGAGAATTGGAAATTTCAGAGGGCTTAGTCTCTATTTAAAAAGCCAAATTTTTTAAGAAACACTCTCCACATTTCTTATAATAGTAATCAAGTGAAAATTTACATTGAAAAGTTCATATAAAGAAGAAATCCATGACAGTTGGTATTTGGCACTATAGCAAGACAGGGAAACCTAATTGTAACACATAAAAGTGGTGTTTTGAAGAAAATGTAATAAAGGAAGATAATGTGAGTTTTTGCACATTAATTTTTTACCCAAATTGGTTACTAAAATGGTGGATATTGTTTTAAATGAATCAAGAAAATAAAAGTTACATCAATTTTTGACTTGAGGTAGGGCTAGTAAGGAAGAGATAATCAATAAAGGGTGACTATGAACGAAATATCCTTTTCTCTAGATATTGAATCAAACGTTTTTTCCTACACCTCAAACACCCAAAATGTTACTCAAATATAATTTTAATTAGTTTGTGTGATTTGCGGTTTATTCCTACTTATACCCTTCCATCAACATTGTTCTCAAGAGGCCAAAGTTGGCAATTTTTCAGGGGGTGACCAAAAATACTAAATCTAGTGAAACCAATCCATTTGAAGGTTGAGATAGACTTTTTATATAGTGGTAAAATTTTTTCAAGACTTGAACAAGGTCATTTAAGAATATAAGATCGATTTTTCATATTTTGGGAGGTTATGTACAGTTGTGAAAAAAGTACATTTTGAATGGTTTCGACTGAATTAAAGTTGTTTATCTAATCCATTTTCTTGTGTGTGTGTGAAGGCACGTATGGTCTACATAATTTGGTATCAGAGCTAAGAACAAGAAGAAATTGATAAGGAATAAGATAAAATAAAGAGAAATAAGCAATGAGAAGTGAAGAGTTGACAAGATGCCACCAAGAAGAGTGACTAGAGGAGGAAATAGAGGGAAACCAAAGGAAGATTATATGGTTGTATTATTAGCAAATATTCAAGATAGGTTAGGAGCACTAGAAGTTTCTCAAATAAGATGGAAAACAATAAATTATTATAGTGATGATTAGAGAGGGAGGGAGGGAGAAGTGACAACAAAAGAGAACACGAGAAGAAGAAGGACTAGAGGTTATAATACTGAAAGCAGTTGTGGGAGAAAGTACAAATTCAAGAATGAAAGTATGAGAATAAGGTGGGAGTTTACATACATAAGAGCTAATATACTGGATATCCAAGATGGAAATATACTTTGACTTTGAGAACATTACAAAGGGTAAAAATTTGAAATTTGCATGCACAAAGCTTACATGACAGGTTGCAATATGGTGGGACTTTGTACAACAAGAAAGAGTAAGAAGAAACAAGGATAAATGGTGCACCCACACTTGACTCAACTCCTCTATCTCATCATTTAGAGTTTCATGAATACCCAGAAGGTCTGAAAAGATTCATTGGCTCTTATTTTTCCATAAAACCTTGCTCCTAAAGTTTCATGGCTTAAAGTTTTGTCTAACTCCCTCTATCTCATTTTTTTCTATTTCTTGCTCTTGGGAAACCAACTCGTTTCGGAAAGTCCTAAATCCTTCATAACTTTTATGAGTCTTTGTTTTAGGAATCCAAATTTTTACAAAAGGTCTTTATATGTTATAACCCTCTCCACAAAAAATTTTTAGATCTTCATCATTCTTCTAACTCCTTTAATTAACCATTTACCAGTCTGATTTCTAGATATTAACATTTAGATAAGCCTTCTAGAGGTCTTACCAGTCCCACAGTCATGTCTTACACAAAATGAAGGCAATATCATTGAAGGTTTCTCCTTTAGAATTATTCAAATATGTTATTCATACCTGGATGGTGTCCTCCAATCTTCATGCATTGGGTTTTCATCACTTTGTGCCCAACTCCTTTTGGTTGCAATCTTCCTTTGTGACCCAATACAGTCCTAAGCCTGCATAGTAATCTTTTATATGCTAACAAGGTAATTGGTTCATGTATTCATCCCTGAGATCATTCAAAGACATCAAATAGACTTCTCTTCTACCTGTTATATCAATCTAAATTCATGCTTCATCTTATTATGATCAAAGCTTGATTGTTTCTCTTCATTTCTGTGCACTGTACATTCATTGTTATAATTCAAAAACACAGTCATGTATATCTCGAGCGATACAAACCCATTCTCCTTGAAATTTGGAAAGTGGTTAGATCACGTAAATACATAGGTATCGTGAAATTTTCAAGTAATTCTATTAATTCAGTAAAAAGATATACGATGCCCTAGATCGGGCCCGAGAGCCTTCAATTTACTATAAAACCCAAATTATGCATTTTCAAAACATATAAAAATTACAAATGTGATCTACATCACTTGTAGAATCTTTCCATGCTAACAGTCAGGAACTTTACATCATTTAAATGTTATGGAGGGTTTGTAGCTTGCTGTCTAGGCACAATCTTCATCACAGTCAGTTTGAAAACATGCAATTTCATGCAAAAAAAGTATAATTCCTCTTTCAAAACATCATACATACGTTATTATTCATTGTTCCATATTCTACAACCTTGAGAACCTCTTTTCTACTTCATTTCCATCGAATCACCTATGAAATAGGTATTCATTAGCTAAGAATAGACTCTAACAAGCTCCTAAATTGACTCCTAAGCCAACTCACACTCCTAAGAAGACTAAACAATCTTCTCAACATAGAAATCCTATGTATATCACCTTGATATTCTCCTATAATCTGTACAAGACAACTATTACACGATGTCAAGGCTTAAAAATACCTTATTTAGCCTATATTACCCCTTAAATGCCAAGTCAAGTCACCTTATCATCTTCTTACAAGCACATATTCACCTTTACAACATATTTAACTCTAACACACCTATAACAAACATGTATCATGGTCTTGTATGAACTTATTATGCCTTGGTTCTCGATGCTCCTGCATCAATAAAATAAAAAAGTGGGAGAATATGGTGGCAAAGTTAAAAGTTAATTTCATTCCTTCAAACTATCAAACTAGTTTATTAAAAATGTTGTAAAATCTAAGACAAAATGAACTAAGTGTTCCTGACTATACTGAAGAATTATACAAACTAGCTATGAGATATAGTCATATACATGATGATGCTAAAGAAATGAAAAGGTATGTGAATGGTTTGAGGTTGAATATAGATGATGAGATCAGCTTATTCCATCTAAGGTCTATTAGCATAAGTTAATCCATTGTTTAAACTTTTAGTTATGATTTGGGTTGGTTATGATTTGGTGGTAGTTATGTCTTCCTTTGTGGAATCTTCGACTAGTAGACGGTTCTCCTTCTAGCCATCTTTGTTGTCTATATATTTGAATGTTTATTAATTTTAATGGAAGGCAAGGAATTCAATCAATTTATGTTCTATCTTTGCCCTCATTGGTATCAGAGCTTCCTGAGATCCATTCGAAACTTAGCGTGGAGCTTTCCGAGGTTTGTAGAAGTCTGGAGATCAATGGAGCGACATGTCTGTATTAGATCCTATAAAGATGAGGATGGGCCCTGCTATTTTTGAAATGAATTTGTTTTAACATTTGAAGCAAAGAAAATCGAAGAGAGACTTGCGTTGATGATTAAGGTGGGAGAAAAACCATGAAAATATTTGTCTTGGCATGGAGCATCAAAACCAGCTTGTGGAGGAACAATTAGAGCTGTAGATTTTTTTTTTGAAAGATTCAACATTAGCGTAGCATTCAAAAAGGAATTGGAGATGTGGCATAAGAGACATACATTAAAGTGGAAAAACCTTTTTTGGTGTGTTTATTTTAGCATGTAGAAACTGTTGCAAAAGAATGAAGGAAAAATGGCTATCGTCTAGGCTGAAGTTAAGATATTTAATCATTTTTCTTTTGATGATGTACATGTGAGCTATCTTTCACTTGAAAATTTTATGGCAGTATCAGCTGAAAAACATGCCACATTCTTCCCTCACAAAGCAGGGCACTACTATGTTAAATTCTTTAGCAAGGCCGAGTGCCCCATCATTGAAAGGATGACAAATTCATTGATGATGCATGGGTGGAAAAATTAAAAAAGTTGATGGTTGTGTGCATCATTAGACATGAGATGGAAACTATTCATGTGCTTATGAATTAAAACCCAATTCAAATCATGTTTGATACCGTTATTAGCAGTGATCCAAGAGAAGATGCTACAAGGATTGATTCTTCTGGTGTTGTGAGGTGTCAAGTAGTTGATACATCCCCATTGAGGCACATGAAAGTGCTTTCAAAAATATTAAATATGTGTCATTTGGTGCAATGATCCTCAAAGCCATATTTGTTAACTAAGTAACAACTTACTGGAGGGTGGAGGATACACGGAGGTTGGAGGACAATGTGCGTCCTCTCATCACTCGCCTACGATGGGGTCACATCATTGATTTGGTGATGTTTTTTCTTTGTGTTTGTTTTTGATGCAGGAGAATCAGGGGCATTTAATTGTTTTCCATATTCTTTTGAAAACAAATATTTTAATTTTATTTGTGTGTAATTTTTAATTCCTCTGGTAATTATAAGTGTGTATCGTGTAAAAATATGAAGTTGTTAATTTCATGCCAAGATAAAGCATGTGGGTCAAGTTGTAAAGTGAGATTAGGAGTATACTTAACATATTTACATGTTTGTTTCATGTTTAATCAAAGATAGTGGGTTGTTGAGTTTTTTAGGAAATGGTTGAGTGAATTATGGAGTCTATGCAGGTTAGGACAATTCGGCCATTCATAGAGTATCAGATGCAATAAAGTTGGAGGATTTTAGTATGTAAAAACAAGTTGAATAATGAAATGAATAAGACCCAAAAAGGAGGAATAAGAGCTAGACGTGATAGGACAATGTAATGTTTTTAATTGAGAAATATAAAGAAGCTGGGTTGATTTTCTTCATACTGTGTGGCTATGTATTCATACGAAAAAAGGAGGATTTTTTGCAAAAACAAATTTAATGATAATTCTGCTTGACAGTAAGATTGAATAGAAAGGCGACCTACTTTAGATTACATTCAAAATTTATATCTTAATAGTTATTTTTCATTGTTGAGCCGCCCAGGTAAGCTAAGGCATAGAATTTCTCAACATTTGGTCAACAGAATTCACCCAAATTTCATACATTTCTCTGTCCCAATAAGTTTGAAAGGCACACAATTTTTAAGGGCAAATGGTTGCGTATCAATGGAGAATTTAACACCAGAAATGTTTGAGTGACTGGGATAAAACGCTACATAGGTAAAGTTGAATTAATTGATGAAATATTGGATAGATTAAAATGTAATAATATTTGAATTCGATGGGGATGCATTATTGATGAATTGAGGAGTTTACAAAGTATATGGGAATCAAACAAATCCCATTTTAGGAATGGTCCTCTTGTCTTGAATTAAATTCAAGGGAGTTTATTCGAATTTGGAAATTCTAAACCTAAAATAGTGGATTGAAATTTAATATTTTTGACATCAATTTCGGTATCAGAAAGCATAGTGGATTTGAAGGATGCATACTAATTGTTTGAAAAAATTCTAGCTAAATAGGTTTGAATATCACGTCATATATTCAAATATACAATATAGAGTTTCCTAAAAATTAATGGCTTTTCAGCCTTGTATGTTATCAAAAAGATGTACAAGTTTCGTAAAAACCCCGATGATATTTTAAGAGAAATAAATTTTTAAAAATCCCTGAAATTTGAGTTTTAGCAAATGGTCTCGCAACATCATTTAATGGTATCAGAGCTGCAGTATCCTCTAGGAAGATATACAATTTTGGAAATTATTTATAATCAAGTCGCAGGTTGTCTACAGGAAGGATGCAAGACACAGAAGAAGGTATGATTTGAATTTGTGAATTTATTTGCTGCTTGAAAGAAGTCTGAGAAGTGTTAAAATTAGTATCATTTAATGAAAATTTACAAGTTAAAGTTGAGAAGGTTTTGAATTTAGTTTCTCTCATAGGGGAAATTATTATTTTGCAGGATGTTGAAGGAAGTCGTGTAGGTGAAGAGAATGAAGATTCCAAAAGAACTCTCTGAAGTAGCCTATGACCATGGCTACAGGATGCCTAAATGGCTTGCAGAGATAGTTGAGAAGAAACTGAAGAGAAGAGAGGAATTAGAAAAAATGATGACAGATGAAGCCTAGAAAAAGAAGTTGATAGAAGAAGAGAGTGTGCTGCAAAGTAAGGTGCAGTTAGTAAAGGAAGTGATGGCTTGGATAAGCCAAAAGAGGAAGGAAAAAGAGAATAAAGAGATGAGAAGAAGAAAAGAGCAAGAGGAGGTTTTCCAGAAGAAGATCAATGAGATAAACCAACAATTAACCTCAATTGAAAGTTTGATTGAAAATAGAAAAAAAAAATGGAATGGATATAAGCTAAAAAGATGCAAATGGCCGATTTAGATGATCATACAAAGGAGACAAAGGCTAAGGGAGAAGATATCCTTGAAAATAGAATTGAAGTTACAAAGTAAGCAACTTGAAAGTGAGTCTCAGATGAAGAGACATGGAAGAGTCAATCAACACCTTAATGGTGAGATGGAATTTCATTTTTTTCCATCTTGAAGAAGAACAAATGGTTGAGGAAGTTGATGGAAGGGAGAAGGAACACCAATGAGCCACTCAAGAGAAAAAGTGGCAGAATTTGACTTCTAATATTTCTCTGAATGGTTTGTTTGGAGGTGGACAAGATGATAGTGGGGATGAGCTAATGTACAAGCTCATAGATGAAAGAGATGAGGTACTTCATGGAAGGAAAGTACCATCAGAAGAATAACTTGTGTTGGAAATTGAGGAAGAAATTGAGCCAAGGAGCAAGCTCATAAACCAAGAAGGCAATTTGATCTTAGCCCTTGAAGAAGATTAAATGAAGATGGAAGGAGATGAGGATGTGAGGTATGGACAACAAATTTAAGGAGGTAATTAGTGAAAGTTTTTTTTGATGAATATGATGTTGATGAAGATATCTTGAAAGAGATAACAAAATTTGAACAATTAGGAGGTGTAAACAAGTTTTGAGGAGAACAAAAAAATGAACTGTTTGTTTATGAAAACTTGGAAAATTTGTAGGATGAATTGGATGCATTGGAGCATTTCATTTATGATGATGAAAGGGAAAATATATGTCCTAATATAATCTTCCATACACATGAGAAAATGGAGTCTCAAGAAGAAGAAAATTTTGCAGATGAAGAATTTTTTAAAGTATGTTGTTATGATAATTTCAGTGATGATTTTTTTGATATAAATGAGGAAATTCAAGTTATGAGGGAGGATCTCATGGAAGAAGAAATAATTCCTATGGAAGACATACAAGAAAAAAAAGAAATGGGACAGTTCAGTCCTACATTTGATGAAGAAGAAGGGACGAAATATAGTGCAATACAGGAGGAAATACAAATGATTGAAAAATTAATTTTTGATGAACATGATGTAGGTATACATGATGTTGGAACAAGAGACCAAGGAGAGGTCTTTAATGAAAAAGAGAAAATTCATGATAGGGACACTTTAAATGTATAGTTGCAACAAAAAGAGAAGGAGAAAGTGTTATCACCAAAAAACAACACCCTCCGATTTGTCATCCCTGTGTGGATGAGAAACCGGTGTTTTTGGGTAACATGGGACCATCTCTCAAGTTGTGGGACTTACTACTTGAGATGGACCTCCAGAGAAGGTTGGTTCATCTCCCTAATCCTAGCACTAAAATACTTCTAAGGAAGGAAATGCGACTATCTACTCCTAATCTAACACTTCCAAGGGACCAAGGAGAGAGAGAGAGAGAGAGAGAGAGGGGGAGAGAGAGAGAGAGAGAGAGAAGAGAAGAGAGAGAGAGAGAGAGAGAGAGCATGAAAATTAAGAAATCCTACACTACAAAGGTGATAGCACCAAGAAAAGGGGGTGAAATATTCTGTTGAGGGAAAATACAGAAAGAAAATGGACTTAAGAAAGGCTAGACCAATGTGACATAGACCCAAATCTTCATTTACCACTAAATCTCCATGAAACACAACATCCTGCACCTGCAAATGAGACATGCAGGCACATAAAAACAACAACAAAAATAGAAGGGCAAGGAGATACAAAAAAACAATGAAAGGGTTGAAAGAACACCACCAACACAATTTTATTGCTCTTAGAATATGAACAATCCATTACATTGTTGAAATAGAGGCACAAATACACTTGCCAGGCCCATGAGAGGGTTTGCATCTCAATGGTGTTGAGGAAAAAACTTTACAGAGTTTCCCCACATCCCCGAATATCTCCCTTCTCAAATGAGAAGTGTTTACAATACATAGAAAATGAATGAGAGAAAGAGAAAGAGTGAAACTTGGATTTTTTCTCTCACCAACCAACAACTACAATTAAATGGTCTAAAAATGGTATGGGCACCCTTACAAATCGTCTTACATACGTACTTTAGCTTCTGGAAGAAGAAATGGAGTACCATACTTCATTAATTTTGGTGGTTGGGTTTGAAACTATGTATTTAAGTGCTAGAGACGTTTTCCAATTTTTTGCACATCCTACCTTAATAAAATTAAGAAATCCGGTTCTTGTGGCCTAGAGGACATCATGCTCATTTCATAAAGTCAAATTTTGTGAAAATCAGAGCTTTGGATCAAAAGTTATCGCCTTTTGAATTTTGGGAGTCAGGGGTAAGGCGCGGAAGGGAAACATAGAGAAGACGCATGCATAGGTGCGTGCACGGGAGGAAGGCATGGAAACAGGGCACACAAAAATTCAATTGAAGGAGGGCGCGCGATGAATGAAAAGGGAAAGAGGGCATGCGACATAACAGGGGGAAATCAAGTGCTCAAGAGGGAGAGCATGGACTTAGCTAATTTTAGGAAAGTATGCAGAGGGGTGCGTGAGGAGGGTGCGAGGGGATAACTAAGAAAGTGGGCACGCATGAGGAAGGCGCAGAAGGTGCGCGCATGAGAGGAAGGCATGAAAGGGGAAATGGAAGGAGAAGAATGTAAAGGGAGAAGACAGAAGGCTCGTAAGGGCGCGCAGAATAATTATAGTAAGGAAACAAAGCATGAAGCAAGATGCAAGCACGCTAAAGAAAAGCAGAGGGAAATCGTGTGCATAGGTGCACACGAAGCAAGAAAGAAGGCATACTCGCAGAAGGCAGGTATGGAAGTAGGATGCGAGCATCCAATTAAGGAAGGACGCGTGGTGGCAGAAGAGAAAAGAAGGTGCATGACAAGATTGTAGGGAATTCTGATTTTGAAGGAAAGACTGCAAACGGGCGTGCAAAAGGTGCGCGCAACCTGAAATGTGAAACGTCAGAGCCAGAATGAAAGCATAAGTTATCCAAATAACTAGGAGAGTTATTTGGATAATAGTTTGGGGACTTTCAGGGCCATTTTCCTACTAGATGAAGAGATCAGTAGCCTTAGGAGTATCCATTAGGCATGGAGTCAAGCCTGATAAACACAATTCTGATATGAATCTCCAAAATCCTGTCGTTGAGCCACTTGAAACATTATTGGAACTAGAGTTGATCTCCCCAAACGCTACCTCTAATGGACTATGTACAAGTAACAAAACACCGCAACACACTATGTACAAAAGGGAAAGATCATACATGCCCCAAGTGGAACATGTAGAGCACACAACATCACTTCTTCTGCTGAAAGCAAACCTACCTACTCTACGCTAAGCGGAAGCAAAGGGAAATCAAATAAATCCTGCAACTGGCAAGGAGAAGCAACTTCCCTTTCTCAAAATAGGAAGCCATGTATATGATTTTTCACTGAACATGGCTGTTATTATGAGTGAAAAACTGACAAGAGGCTGACCCTCCACCCAAATCATCAAGGTATCAAATGGAAATATAAAAAATACCTCTTTTAGTTGCTCTGCATTTGGATTAAAGAGGCATTGGAGCTGATCCTTGGTACTCTGAGGCTCATCCTCATGCTCAGAAGTAAGCATGACTGGTAGCAACTCCTCTTTTAGCTCCAATGAAGCCAAGTACCTTATTGGGCATGGTTTGATCCCATGGATGTGCCCATTGCTCTGAAATTCAACTCCAAAAATGGAGTCTTCCTGCGGACCTCCCTGAAAAAGTGGTTATCTATGGGCTGATTTTCAGTTTGTTTCTCACCCACATACAATTGACATTCTTCCTTGATGACTAATATGCAATGTGTGTCATCGTTGGTCTCTTCCTCCTCCTGTGAAGAACATGAAAGAGTTGGATCCTCCAACCTTGGTTGCAGAGGGTTGTTATGAAGTGTAGGTTGTTGTGATTGAATGATCTCCCCCATGGAAGCGGGCCCTTGATGTTGGAGAATGCATAATGAGGAAGCGAAGGTTGAAATCTCCATAGGATCCTCTCTGTCGAGGTAGTCCTCTAAATTAGATAGATAATCTACCTATTTTTTGTCCTGCTGCATGTGCTCGACCTCCTCCACGGCATCCTCATGATCTGTAAATTGCTCAACGTGGTTCCCCTCATCCTCAATCATGAAGTTTGAAAATATCAAACTCGTCTGTCAACATTAGAGCTCGAAGGGGATTAAGTGGGAGGAGGAACTGAAGGTTCTTCCACAGCCTCATTTTCGTTTGAAGCCTCTAAAACTATATGGTTATTCTCCACAACCAGAATGCACTCTTCCTCTTTTGGATTGGGAGTAGCTGTTTATTCCCCCACTTGGACAGATTATGCAACTTGAATTGGATCAGCATTCTTTAAATAAAGTCCCATCATGGACACTACATCCAGGGCATATGGATTGTTGATCTTCTTGTTCCACTGCTGCCACAAAATCATCCTTAGTCACCATTGGCTCTTCAACTTTTACCTCCTCCGTAGGCTTAACCAGTTTGGTACATCTTGAATGAAGAATATTGTGAGTAGAATAAATACTAAAGTAGCACTTGGTTCTTTTATAAAAGGTTTGTGGAAATATGAGAAATCACTGAAGTGTATCATTGAGACCTCCGGTCACCTCCATGTTCGTGGTGAACCTGTAGTTGAGAAACCATAGGGGTTCGTGTTAATCCAAGTGTAGACACTAAAATTAGGTCACACTCCCCTTTGGTCCCTCGACAAATAAACACCTTCATCACATTTACCTAGCCATGGCCCCCTTCACCCCACTAATATTAATTTAATTAATTAAATTAAATTAATTCATTATCCTCACCATATTTATTATTTAAATATCTTCAATTTAGATAATATCCACACATACACCTCATCTAGACACCTCATCAAGTCACCTCACCCTAAAACCTATTCTTAGTAAGTTGCCTATAACTAACTAAGACTTACCCAAACCCTAAAAATCAACTACCTACATTCCCTCTAACCACATTCCTGGTATGCTTACAACGAGCTCCCAATCTAATCCGTCGGCGTTAACAAAAGAGATCCTAGAAAATCAAGGGGATCTGCCTAGTTTAGTAAACCTAGGAAATCCTCACCTTGACCGACTGCCAGTTACCCCTAACCGTCACCGGTTAAGTTGGAACCGCCGTTCGGTCACCTTTTAACTCCTAAAAAAATGTTTTTTTTGGAGGTTGGAAAACGTTGGCACATTCCTGAGAGATATCACATCTTTTGAGAATAAATTTCAGCAAGAACATGCATGCAAGAAGGAGATCAAGCATTTTCTTTTACACAGACATCCAATAACCATCCAGAACTCACCCCAGCAAAGATTCAATCCAATCAGGAAAGAAGGAGAGCACATGCCACCCATTCAAGAGCTCCTCAACATTTGGTGATCCTCCACAACATTCAACCTCTTACCAGCACCTTCATTCCTCACTCACAAATGCCTAGAATCAGATTCCAAGTAAGTAGAACATTTTACTCTTCTGGTTCACCCATTTCATTATTGTATTTTCATCCTTTGTTCTCCTAGCCACCCATTGACCTCCATTAATACTCACCCCTCCATATCCCTATTAAAACCTCGCCAAATCCCGTCCAAACATCCCAATACCTCATTCCAACCAACTAATTCCTTTATGTAATCATAAAGGAGATCCAAAGCCCATTATGTGGCATTCCCAGTAGTCCACAGTAACCGAGCATAGGTTCTCCCCAACCGGCGTCAGTCACCCCTTAACCAGCGGCGTCGGTCTCTGTATTTACCCATATAACTCATAACAATGACCTATCTACCTATTCCCACATCACCCTTATTCACATGTGACCTACCTAAGACCTCTGTTAGACCTACAGAGACCCCAAAACCAGCTACTTGACCTTCAGATCTTATTTTAACTTAGTCTGTTCGATTAGATCTTTCATATTGTGTTTGGAATGAGATCACCCAAATCATTTTAATTACAATAGGATTTACTTTATTACCAGCATTAAAATTGTTTTTAAACAGTGGATTGACAGCCATCTAGGAAGTACCACAACTTCCCGAATCTAGCACATGCTAGGCAGTCCCACTGGCATATATTGTTTAAATCTTTCTGGTGGTCTTGCTTTCCATCACAGGTAGTTCCTCCTAGCCAAAAGGAAGCTCTCATGAATCAGTTGCGGATTCAAAAGTCATACACGTGCAACAAACTCATCAACCAACATTCTAATAGGTATTCCTCCTATGCCCGTTACCCTATCTGTTTTCGTCACATCTCAAGGATATGTTCTAAGAATCAGGTGAAACATTTTGGCATTCATGGTGGGACTCATTCAAGTTTCCTCACATTTTATTCATTCATAGGAAAAGTTGTGTGTTTATTTCCCTTCTGAAAAGTATACACATTAATTTTCTTCCTTGGTAACCTTCTTTTTCTTTCTATTTGCTCTAAAAGAAATCTTTCTTTTGGGTGTACTTAAAAAGAACCATTTCTTCTTATTTTCCGCATTTTAGTGAAAAGAGCATTCCCCTCTTCCTCTTCATCTATTTGTGTCATCGAACTTCATATTTCAATTTGGGTTTAAAATAAGTGCATTGCATTTTGATTTATTGCATTAGCTCACATTAATTGAGGGAAACCTATATGTTGGAAGTCATGCCTAGCTGATGGTTGACAAACAGAATAATAGAAAAGCACTTCTTTCGTTTTCTCTTTCTCGGATTCTTACCAAACCTCAAAAAAATTCAAAAATACATACATTCTTAAACAACATCTTACCTGGAAGAAGCTGCAGGTGATCACACAATCACGATATAGTGGGCAAACCAAGCTCGCTGCTCTGTCGAGTCATACTTCAGAGTGAGGCCCGCCCCCGCACTATAACATACCTGAAAACCTCACCTTTTAGATCTCCTTTTTTCGTAGGAAATCCATCCTCACCAAAAAATTATATTCTACAGTTCATGAGTCAGTCCTTAAATAACATAAGCTAAAATAAACATAATAAAAAAAGGAAGTCTTAGGATCACATTTTTCTTAGTGTTTCTGCTTGGCTTGCGTTTTGAGGTGAGAGGTCACGTTCTTCATTTTCCTTTTCTCCTTACACACTCCTCATCATAGTTGGTGTATTCTGACTTCTTCTGAGTGTGCCTAGACCATATTCTCATCATTCTCAGAATTCTAGGTTTGATTCCCTATCAGATTTTAACTCACAACTACTTTACTTTCATCACTGTTTCAATTTCACAGTGACCGGTGTCGGTCCAGCAACCGTCGTTGGTTATCCTCTGACCATCATCAGTTATACCCAACCGGCGTCGGTTCTAGGTCCTTTTTGTTAACTTACCCAAAAGGACATCTATTCACCTTCTTCAACTATTCAGAGTCCTTATCACTACTATCATTCCCATTGACATTGTAACTCTCATCAGTATTCTGCATACCTGTCATATTTAGCCTTATACCTTGTTTTTGACCCACTGTCCACTTTCCACAGTGACTAGCCGCGGTTACCTGTGACCGGCGTCAGTTTACCCTAACCGGCATCGGTTAGCCTGTGTCATTTTCTAGCTGACATTTGGTACCTAATCCACTTTTTTACCGCCTTGTTATCACCTGTTCTTACTATTTTTTTGTGTCATTTACAAAGAAGTATCCTAACCTGATCATTACTTGTTCATATGGTGCTGACCCGAAGACAAGTAAGCGCACTTGTATTCCATGCCAGTTGTCAACCACTCCCACCTAGTCCTTCACCACCTTCCATTTTATCACCAGCCATGGATCCTATCCAACCTATCACTATCGCTACTAGAGATGAGGAGTTCACATGACTCCTTGACCAAAACCCTTCCGCCTTGTAATTTTACCTTTCCCACACATCTACTCGAGATGCCTCAGGTCAGTTGATATACGACATGCCCGTATCTGTCCCCTCGGCTCTCATTCACACTCCTGCATCAGCCCCGTCTAGTTCTGCGCTACCCACATGTACCTTACCCCCAGTCGTTTTGTAGCTAGGTCTTATACCCGCTATGACTGCCACGTCTGCTACATCCGTTGCACCCGCCACATCCACCATACCTTTGACAACCACTCAAAACACAACCTCATATGCCCCTATTATCTCGCATATACTTGTAGCTACATTACCACCCCCGGTGTCGGTGACCCCTAACCCCTTTCAAAACATATTCCTTTCCATTCCATAATTGTTAGCCCCCATTACCACTAGGGTTGCCATGACCCTTCCACCTCCAAATACGTAAAATCAGTAGCCTCCCGTTTCACCTATTATTCACTCTGGGTATGTACCCCCTATTTCATTGCCTTCTTCTTAATCAACCTACATGGCAGTGCCATATACTAGAATGCCACCCTCGTTATATGCCCAAAACCAACCCTCTCACGCTACAGGAGGCACCCAACCATCACAACCTACCAACGACCTAATCAAGTTAATGATGGACAAGATGCAGACATTGGAGGCATCGGTTTCTGGCTCCAGCAACACTCTCACCTACGATGAAATTTACAACGAGCCCATCCACCCATCCATTCCTATTCATCCATACCCCATACATTGGGAGATACTTAAATTGAACCATTTCAATAACAAAGAGGACCCACAAAAAAATTTACGGTTGTTCAAATAGGGTGCTACCTAATTGCTCACAATGATGCTTTGCTCTTAAGGACCTTTCCCATGTCTATGACTGGACCTGTGTTAGATTGGTATAGTGGGTTACCTAGAAACTCTATATTTTCATTTAATCAGCTAGCCCAAGCCTTCTTGGATCACTTCTCCATCAATATCGTCAAGAAGGTTACCATGATTGACCTATACTCCACGTAGCAAGCTATGAGTATGAATCTATCACAAATTTTGTCCCTCGCTGGCGTAGCCTGATCAATCAACTCACCTTCCAACTGCCACAAACAGAACTCATCGAGCTCTTCACACGGGCTTGTGCTGGACATATCTCACCAACCCTGCAGGTCCAAACTTTCCTAACATTTGACGAAGCATTCACCATAGCATGAAAGCTAGAGATTTGGGCCATCGAAGAGAAGAAAATCCAATTATGCAATAAGAATTCAGAATTCAAATTGAATGATACCTCTTCTTCTTCCAAACCGCAGAACAATTATTCAAAGGCTAAGGTAACCGCTAATGTAGTGGTACTCAAAGCCGGTCCGGTTCATCCATCAAATCAGTCTACCCCCTCATCTAATCTCTCACCCATTCAAACTTTTAAATTCAGAAGAGAACAACGGAAATACACCCCAATTGGGGAGCCTTAATCTTTTGTCTTAGAAAATCTTATCAAAGCTGGGGCCATCACCCTTCCACCTATAAAACCACACACTGGTTTTGACCCTACTCGCCCCATGCCCACATGGTATAAAGGACACGATTTCTATAACTATCATCACGTAAAGGGTCATACTGACTGCAATTGCATCACTTTCAAAAATGTTGTCCAAGAAATGCTCAAGAAAGGTGAGTTAACCATGGATAATCCTAACACACCTGCTAATCAAAATCTACACATCTTCAAGAAACCCTTTCCCAATCATGCCCCTTTGTCTGATCAAACTGGTGAGACCTCAACTCATGATACCCATACCCACGAGGTCCACGCTATTTTCAGCGACGCACCCATTGCTTCCCAGTTAAGTCATATTCCTTCCATAGAAGAAATTCTAGCCTGAAGCCCTCCTTCTGCATCAAAGCCTACCTCACCTATTCCTTCACCCACAGAGGAACACCTTTCACCTCCTTCCTCACCTATGGAGGAGCCTTTCGCTAACATCTAGACCATTTCACCTTTGGCTTCTCCACCTAGGGAACTGATACCCACAATACTTCTTCAGTCCATGGAGGATAATTGTTTATCTCCTCCACCCATAGAGGAGCACCCATCATCCCCTCCACCTACAGAGGAGCACCCATCATCTCCTCCACCTATAGAGGACCACCCATCATCTCCTCCACCTATCACGGATCCAGTAGAAATACCTTTGCCCCTAGGTGACCATTCTCCATCAACTACCCAAGATCCTACAGACCTACTTTTGGCTCTCTTACCCACGGAAGCTGAGGCTAGCCAATTCCCCATCTCTAAGACACATTTTATGGGAATTGCCATTAGGTCCTCATCAACGCCACCTACAGACGTGGCATTCTCACGTTTGGCAAATCACTTAGATTATGTGGACAGATCCTTGTTGTGGGGGCATCTTCTGCTTCTGGTCTCAACACAAATGCAGATGTCACTTGCTGATACTTCCACTATCTACCCAAAAAAAAATTGACCAATCGAACTAAGCACAACCACCTCTATCAAAAATTCTTCCATGACACCCATCATAGCTCAAGTTCAACACACACCCTTACCCATAACCCAACATACATCTAAATCCAAACACACACCTACGTCATCTTCCTCACCTAAACCTATCACTACCTTAGGGGCCACCCCATCCACCAGCCTTACTCATCCACTTATCAAACTAGATTTAGCCACATCCTCCAAAGCCAACACCAAACCTACTCTGGCATCCAAGTAGAGGAACCAAACCCATATAACTCATGCCCCGGTTGCGCCTCTCACACTTGCATTACCTTCACCTGTTCCATCCGTCTTAGGATCTCAACCTCCGAACATGGTCAAGAAACCTCCACCTGTCAATAAACCAAAAACATAACAACCCACTCCTTCCTCACAAACCTCCAACATACCCAGGAACCCAACACAACTTACACCCACACCTGCAGCATCTCTACGACCCATAACTCCAATACCCTCAGTAACTTCTTCACTACCCACTACAATTTAGTCTCTATCCCTCACACCCCCTGCACAACCCGCGTCATCTACCTTCACAGCACCTCTGTTATCCCCCTAGGTAACTCACCCTCTTCTCACCACCCTTACCCCTCCCACACCAATCTCGGTGGAAATTCATCTGCTCGGGGCATCCCTACTAGCCGCACACAAACAATGTGGTCATAAGCCCAGCAATGAAGTAAAAAGGTATAACACAGGTTGAACCTGTGTAACCATCCATATGCCCATAACTCTCTGTATAGCTACACCAGGAATTCTGGTGCCTAGGAAAAGTAGGTCTGATCTATCATCATGTCATGGAGTACCCCCATCAAAAATTAGGGAAACCGCCCACCCTTTGCATCTGACAGTGCAAAGAAGCACATTTCCTGCATCAATAAAACTACTAGCCCCGTCTCCTCTGGATGGGCTAGGTACATCTCTCCATAGTGAATGCTGGCACTATGAAATGTCAGCTCGGCCATCCCCTCTCCAAACACCGTTAGCATCAGCTCCTCTGAGGCCTTGGAGGAGATTGAGTATACTTGTGTACCCAATATGGGTAGCCATAGAATCTTGAACACGTCCTCCAAGGTGACAGTGATCTCACCCATCGGTAGATGGAACGTGTTGGTCGCGGAATCCCATCTATCGATGAATGCGACCATCAGACTAGGCTTCCAGACCGCATGCCGATAGCGTCAGACCCCACTCAGCCCCACCACCTCCACATGCTGCAGCTCCTCAAGGGTCACTGCACTGTGAACTATCAGGAGTAGGGGTGAAACCCTGTCCCGTATGTGCAGCTGATCTCTCCCCTGCATCCAATACAAACAACACATTAATCTACATTTATCACACCCATACTCACCCACTATCATTTTCCCACACCCTATTCTACCCCTACCCATCTCAATCACCCAACATGTGGCTCATTTGACCCCTTTCTCTCCACAGCCTGACCGGTGCCAGTTATCTCTAACCGACCCCGGTCACCCCTAAAGCGGCATTGGTCACCTGTTTCATGACTGATACCGGTTAAACCCTACCAACGTTGGCCAAACCAGACCAACGACGGTCATTGTCACAGAAAAAACACACGACCCCCTAGCCCCCTTTCTCAAAAACTTCCCATCCTGACCCTTTTACACACCTAAAATCACCTACACCTCATCCCCTCCCCTCTTCTCCCACTTATCTCTCTCCCTGTTCCTATTTTACCCACTTTACCCTCCTATTACCAAATTTTATTTTTTCCCCACCCATAATAAAAACAAAAAAAATCCAATTTTCCAATCACCTAATCTATCCAACCAAATACAACTAGCATTGGACGCTTACCTCATCGTGTTGTCGTCGTCACGGTAGCACGTCTGGCTGCTGCACCGGTGGCCTGCACGATCCCTCTCTGGCCTCTGCCATCACCAAATCTCAACCCGCGTCTCTAACCAATCAAATCACACACACCGATCATGTGGACCCACCGCTCAACAACCAATCACCCACTGATCAGATCACCAACTCACCACTCCATTATGACCAGACACTTTCCCCCCCTTTTATCTCTCTCTCTCTCTCTCTCTTTTCGTTTTCTCAATTTGCTAAAAGACAAATGAATAACAAAAAACACATATTTATTTGTTTTTATAATAAACTTGACCTAACTGATGCTGGTTTGACCTTCATCAGTATCATTCACATGCTCTACCTTACCAAGTTTAGTTATCCTCTACCGGCATCGGCTACCCTTGACCGGAATCGGTCACCCTCTCTTACACAAAAACCCAAAAATTTATCCTATTACCCTACCTATCCCTCCTTTTTTTTTGCACCTACCCGTTACCCAGACCATTTACCCCACCCCACCTTTACCCCGACCAGTTACCTCACCCTCCTGACCTCATCATTTACTGCCTAATATTGTCCTCCTTTGGGGACTCATTATTTTATCCATACCTCGGCCCTACTTGTTTCGTGACCTAGATTCTTGGACCTAGACCATCGCTAGTGACCTTTGACCCCATGTGTTTGATATACCTTATGACACTATTACCTATGTTGATTGACCTGATGACCTTACCTTTCCTCTTGCGGTGACCGTTTATCCTAACCCTACCTTTGGTGTACTGGAACATACCTAAACATTCCTGCACTTAACCTACGTTGTGTTTCCTGACCATATCCTATACCTTAGATACTGGAATCACTTCAACCTTGTTTGGATAAACCTATCAACCTTAGATGATGTAGAGTTTGACTACTCTTCAACCTGGTAGCATGCTGTAGTTTATACGTGTGTGTGTGTTTGATTGTTCCTACCTTTGACCCTGACCCATTACCTAGATTACCTGAATAGACATTTTTCCTTTTCCCCTCATTCCCCACCTTTCCCTTTCTCACGTTCACCTTTTATCAAACCACTCACCGCTTCTACCTTCTGCCTCTTCAGTTCCTAGTTTTAGGGGGATCACCTTCACCCACACATGGGGCAACCACATCTTATTTTTGTTAGCGTCACTTACCAATACAACCTACGCAACAAAAAGGGGAAAAATGTAGACACTAAAATTAGGTCACACTCCCCCTTTGGTAACTCAACAAATAAACACCTTCATCACATTTACCCAGCCATGGCCCCCTTCACCCCACTAATATTAATTTAATTAATTTAATTAAATTACTTCATTATCCTCACCATATATTATTATTTAAATATATTAATTTAGATAATACCCACACATACACCTCACCTAGACACCTCATCAAGCCACTTCAGCCTAAGACCTATTCTTAGTAAGTTGCCAAAACTAACTAAAACTTACCCAAACCCTAAAAATCAATGCCTACATTCCCTCTAACCACATTCCTACATGCTTACAAGCATCTTCTAGTCTAATCTACAACGTTAACTCACGAGATCCTAGAAAATCAAGGGGATGTTCCTGGTTTAGTAAACCTAGGAAATCCCACCTTGACCAACGCCGGTTACCCCTAACCGTCTCTGGTTAAGCCAAAACAATTTTCAGCCACCTTTTAACTCCCAAAAAAAACCTTATTTTAGAGGTTGGAAAATGTTGGCACATTCCTGAGAGATATCACATCTTTTGAGAATAAATTTCAGCAAGAACATGCATGCAAGAAGGAGATCAAGCATTTTCTTTTACACAGACATCCAATAACCATCCAGAACTCACCCCAGCAAAGATTCAATCCAATTAGGAAAGAAGGAGAGAACATGCATCCCATTGCAAGAGCTCCTCAATGTTTGGTTATCCTCCACAACATTCAACCTCTTACCAGCACCTTCATTCCTCACTCACAAACGCCTAGAATTAGATTCCAAGTAAGTAGAACATTTTACTCTTCTGGTTCACCCATTTCATTACTGTATTTTCATCCTTTGTTCTCCTAGCCACCCATTGACCTCTATTAATACTCACCCCTCCATATCCCTATTAAAACCTCACCAAATCCCATCCAAACAGCCCAATACCTCATTCTGACCAACCAAGTCCTTTTTATAATCATAAGGGAGATCCAAAGCTCATTTTGTGGCATTCCCAGTTTTCCACAGTAACTGGCACCGTTTCTCTCCAACCGGCGTCGGTCACCCTTAACCGGTGTCGGTCTCTGTATTTACCCATATAACTCATAACAATGACCTATCTACCTATTCCCACATCACCCTTATTCACCTATGACCTGCCTGAGACCTTTGTCAGACCTGCAAAGACCCAGAACCAGCTACTTGACCTTCGGATCTTATTTTAAATTATCCTGTTAGATTAGATATTTCATATTGTGTTTTTGAATGAGATACCCAAATCATTTTAATTACAATAGGATTTACTTTATTACCAACATTAAATTGTTTTAAATAGTGGATTGAAAACCATCTAGGAAGTACCACACTTCCCGGATCTAGCACATGCTAAGCAGTCCACTGCATATATTGTTTAACTCTTTCTGGTGGTCTTGCTTTCCATTACAGGTAGTTCCTCCTAGCCAAAAGGAAGCTCTCACGAATCAACTGTGGATTCAGAAGTCATACGTACGCAACAACCCATCAACCAGCATTCCAACAGGTATTCCTCCTACGCTCGTTACCCTATCTCTTTCATCACATTCGAGGAAACGTCTAAGAATCAGGTGAAACACCAGGGAAACCAAAAATTACTGGGGTTTTCTTAAGGATATGTCCTCAGGTCACTTCCAACTTTGTTGTAATCTTGCAGGAAAAACCAAGGTGTAACCAAGACCATGAAAGCCAGAAAGATGACATGCCACCTCAAAATGTGATCAAGCTACACGGAGAGTGTAAAGACTTGTTACAATGTTTGAAATAAAGGGGGACAAGTATATGGAAATATGATGTTTAAAAACACTTTTATAAGGGGGGAATGTTAGATGAAGGTAATCCATTGTTTAAAATTTTAATTATGCTTTGGGTCAGTTATGCCTTCCTTCGTGGCATGTTCAACAAGTAAGCGGTTCCCGTTCTAACTATCTCTGTTGTATATATATTTGCATGTTTATGAATGTTAATTCAAGGCAAGACATTCAATCAATTTCTAATCTATCTCTACCTTCAAGGTAAGTAGAAGAGGCATATTAGGGAACATTGAAAGTTGATGAAAAATTATCAATAAATAAAACCCAATAATTGAGATGTAGAGGAAGAGGAGTGAGAGTAAGAGGAAAACAACAACAAAAAACTAATGAAGAGGTGAATATTTCACAAAAATAGAATATATTTAGAGATGGATACTCATACAAAGGAAGAGGTGGATATGGAATAGGTATAGTAGAATTCATTGGTAGATGCTTCAAGTGCAACAAATTTTCTGGATATAGGTCATTTTAGTGTCCATAAAATCCACAAGTAAGCCACAATAGGGTTAATGAGTTTAGAAAACAAATAGCACATGCAAATGAAGAGGAAACTATAGCATCACCAGAATTAGTGTAGGAGCCTAAAATTGGAGAAGCATTGATGATGAGAAGATATTTGTTAAATGCAATCAAAAGGAGTGAAGAACTAATGTATAAAAGAACATCATTTAGAACTATATGCAAGGTTAAATGTAAGTATTGCAAACTCATCATAGATAATGATAGTACTGAAAACTTAGTGTCATCTAAGATGTTTGAGAAGTTAAACTTTAAAATAATGAATCATCCTCATCCTTACAAAGTCTTTTGGGTTAAGAAACAACATAAAGTATTGATAAATTAACAGTGCTTGGTTGATTTTCGAGTTGGTAGGTATCATGATAAGGTTTATTGTGATGTAATATCTATGGATGCATGACATATTATATTAGGAAGACCATGGTAATTTGATAGAAAATAATTCCATGATGGATGGGAAAATACATATACATTTATGGAGGATGAGACTGGGCATACCTTGAATCCATTAAAAGATAATAAAGCATGACATAAAGATCAATCAAGAGTGATTTTCATGGGATCAAAGACATTATTTCAGCAAGGAGAAGAAATTTAAGTGATGGAGAATGGAATTATCATGGTTAAGAAGATGTGGGGATGGATAAGTGGAGAGAGATAATATCAAAACAATTTACAAAAAAGAGTGAGTATGGAAGCTAAGAATAGATTTGTAGATCAAGATAAGAACAAGGAAAGAAATCAATTAGTAGAGATAGTCAAGGAAGGAGACAACTCATCATATGGGGTGAACACAAGACAATCAGACCCTACAAATAAGAAAAAATTTCCAGAAAGGAATGATAAAATAATTTAAGAAGACACGATGTTGCTAGATCTAGGAGAGAACAAACATACAATGGACATGTAGATGAAGATTGAAGGAGAGACTCATACTTCGTAAAATAACTTTTCTCTTGATGTTGTGTGTATAGGTCAAGCACTTGAAATGATGGAAGAAAAATCACATGAAGATTAATAATTCAAGCCAATAACACAAAATCTTAATCCTAAAGGTGGAATGAGTCAAGAAGAGTAAAAGGGAAATATAATAGATAGTATAATAGTCAAATATCATGAATAATCATCACCATTGACCATGAACGAGATGTATAAACTCATCCAAAAGGTAAAAAAAACAAGGTACAATCCTATTACAGTTCATGAGCTCATGAGATGATTACTTCAAGGATGAGAAAACTTGTAAGGATCATGGTACAACTAGAAAATATGAAACAAGTCAAGAGTGCAGTCAAGGAGCACCTTTAAGGGCTTAGATTCAATTGGAAACAAATAAATAAAGAGATAAATAAGGTTGCAAACATTACATCGGTGAAGAATTCCTTTTCAACTTGGTAGTATGATATAGGGGCATCACTCCAAGGCCTAGTTTAGGATTGCTAAAATAAATTATTGGTTTGTATAAGTCTTTAGAGGTGTCTAGGCATTAGTCATGTTGTCTTTTTGGGCACTAGAAGTTTCAAATTTAAATAAGGAGGTTTCCCTTCATTTTTTCTCAGTTTGAAAATTTGAATTTTGTAGAGCCTTTTTTGGATTTCTTAGCAATTGTAAGTAATTTAGTACGTTTAATAATTCCTTAATGAGTTTTTTTGAGACCTATTGTTAGCTTGGGGAGATTCATTTTGATCTATAGGAAGACAATGTAACTCTCAATCTTGTGGTAACTCCTTGATATGTAACTTACTTGTATAACTTGGTCATGAACAATTATAAACAAGAATTCGAGAAAGGGAGGTTATATATACACATTGTAATTGTTTTTACATTTAGTGATCAATCAAAGGAAGAAGGATTTGGAGCTCCAAAGTTTAAAGACACTGTTTGCATGCTTTTTCACTTATTTAACAGGACTGTATATCTTCGTTGTGTAGATTGCATGAATATTGTTAGTAAAATAAGAGGTGTACTAGGTAAGTTTAAGATCACCCTATTTTTTTGGTATTGAGTTAAGGAAGGAATATTTACTTGAGTGGTTATGAACGAGAGTTGGAGACACTAGAAGTTTGTGAGAGAGTCCTTTTGTGAGCACAATTCATATTTTGAGGTAAGAAAAATTAGGATACGATTGAGAAAGTGAGAAGTTAATTTTTATAAATGAGTCCTTAAAAATCAATTCATATTCAAAGCCCTACACTAGGAACTAAATCATTGTTTTCCTCGTATAAAAACCTTACTATGGTGTAAGTCCCTATTTTTCCTGAGACAGAGCAGGTGTCTAAATGAGAAAATTCTTGGTGATCAAGAGAGACTATAGTTAGTAGTATTTATTTTCATTTCTATTAGTATGTAAAGACCCTTTTGAGGTGGTTATAAGAATCAAAAAATAATACAAATAAAATGGTGAGAAAAGTTTTTCTTTTAGGCCTGTAGAGGGAAACCCTTAGGTTTTTTTTAGAGAAATTGGACATTTGGAGGGATTAGTCTCCATTTCTAAAGCCAAAAAATTTAAGAAACACTCTGTACAATCCTCTCAATAGGAATCTAGTGAGAATTTTCATTTAAAATTCCATACAAAGAATAATACATGAAAATTTGTATTTGGCACTATAACAAGACAAGAAAACCTAATTGTAAGACCTAAAAGTGGGGTTTTGAAGTAGATGTAGCAAAGGTAGCTAATGTGAGGTTTTGGAAATTAATTTTTTTCCCAAATGGGTGCCTAAAAAGATGGATATCTTGTTAAATGAATCAAGAAAACCAAATTTACATCACTTTTTGGCTTGAGGTAGGGCTGGTAAAGAAGAGAAAGTTAAGAAGTGGCGACTGTGAAAGAAATAGCCTTTTCTGTAGGAATTGAATCAAAACTTTTTCCTACACCTAAAACACCCAAAAGGGTACTCAATAATTATTTTAATTATTTTTTTTGATTTGTAGTTTATTCCAACTCATACACTTCCATCAACATTGTTCTTAAGAGGCCCAAGTCGGCAATTTTGCAAGAGGTGACCAAAACTACTAAACCTAGTAAATCCAATCCATTTGAAGGTTGAGATATACTTGTTAGATCGTGGTAAACATATTTAAAGGCTTAAATAAGTTCCTTTGAGTGTATAAGGTGGAATTTACATGATTTGGGAGGTTATGAAAAGAGTACATTTTACATATTTTAGACTTAATTGAAGTTATTTACCTAATCCATTTGCTTGAGTGTGTCTGAAGGTGTATATGCTCTGCATCATTAGATGTCCCAAAAGAATTGGTAAGTGTATTAGAAAAAAATTTCATGTTGTTTTTGGTGGTTTAAGCACCCAGAAACTTGAACAACTCCTAGCCTGTATGAGTACCAAATAAAGAGATGAGTTAACATCTTCGCAAGCCTACATGAAATTAGAAACTTCCAAAAAATTCTTGACAAGTATTAATAATTATTTCCACAATTTTTTTTTGCTAGAACCTCTACCTTTGGCTGCGTACATAGTGTTGTGGGAGATAGATTTGCAGTGGAAGAATTTTGTATCATGTAGTTTTTGAATTTAATTGTTTTCTTCTTGGAAAATTCATTGGCAAGCCATCTATGGTTGTTGGTTATACACAAAATGGTTTTGTAGAAAAGGAATAGGAAACTTTCATGCAGATGAAGATTGAAAAGTATGAAACTAGACTCTATAAATATTTAACAGTATCCTCTCATGCTCCCACCAAAATGGGATCCATGGAAAATTTCATGGATACTCAACAAAGAATAATTAATAGCGGGTTTTTGTTAGACGTTGTGGTTGTAAATATCCTTATAGGTATAAATGCAAACTTTGAACACCTACAAAAGTCACAGAGATTGATTAATTGTATGCCGAGTAAGTGGTAGAGTTGTAATACTTGTGCATATCTCTTCTTATCTCTTCAAAAACAATGCTCTCATTTCAAGTCTTATTTTCATCATTTCAATGTAAAATGGAGAATGAATGGAAGAGATCCTCTAAAGGAAGTAGAATTTGATGAATTAGTACAAGGAATGTTTTTCAAGGAGAGTAATGTTTTGGGAATTTTTGGATCAGATGAAGGGACTGATGAGCTAATGAGTAGTAATTCTCAGACTCTAACTAAATCTATGAGTGAAGTTGCAACTATAAAGAGGTATATTTCAATATCTCTATAGTCAGGAGAAATTGTTTTAGTTTGGAGGAGTTTGTTTGTAGGTGTCATTGAGGATATACTTTTTAAAGAGAATAGATCTATGGCTAGGGATGATGATGTTAAATTTTTTCATGTGAGTGATGAGGAGATTGGTAGGAGTTTTCATTATTTGGTACAAGAATCTTGAGACAACAAAAAAATTAAGATGGTGTTACTTGCAAGTGGATGAAATTTTGTCGATTGTGTTTTTTATGGAAATAATAATGTATCTCATAAACCATATCACAAGTATGTGGTGAGGGAAAAGGTAGGTAGAGGGAAGTCAACTAAATATTCAACTGGGAGAGAACAAAATTTTTTTGGGGCTTCCTTTCACCATTACAATAAAACTGCATTGAAAAAGAAAATTATAGAGTATTGCATTACCTAGAGCACCTCTCGTACCCTCACTTTGGTTATGAAAGGGATGGTTTTCTCACCCTGAATTACATAATTTTTGGATTTATAGTTCCCTTTTTTTATGGAATCATTTTTCTAATAAAACTATCAACAATTTTAAGGTTTGAATTAAATTAATCATAGTTTCAAATGACAAATAGGGCTTTCTTCTATGTAATTTAATTGAGTATTTTGACCATCATCCATACTTGCAAACTACAACCCAATGCGTTGTAAAACCAAACTATAAAAAATGGATGTCTAAGTCCACTTATATTGGTGAGATTGAGTTAAGTCCTCAATAAAAATACTTTTTTTATTTACCTTGTAAAGTTAATAAAATGCAATTTTTGGTGACTTGTAAGACACCCCTCCAAACCCCAAAATGGGAAATTCAAGTTGCGACTATGTTCTATATCATGTGGGGTGTTTTGTCAAACCTTATAAATCCCTTGAGTGACCATTTTTTCACTTTTAGTCACCCATTTAAGAGCATTGTTAACCCTTTTTTATAGCTTTAGGAAGCTTTTGAAAATCCAAAATTGGGTTCGGTTTTGGCTTTTATTTTTGACTCTAGGCGAAGAAATCTAAATTGGCCTCCATAAACCTCTAGTATTTTTCCATGAAAATTACTTGCATCACTTAGTTATAATAGAAACCCCTTTCCAATTATTTTTGTAAAGGGGGTTTGCAGGCCTCTAGTCACAAGTTGATAAGGTGAAACTCGTACAATTATGACCGGTGGCTCCAGGAAAACTAGTCATCGCTTGTACCTTGTTCTCTAGTTTTAAGTTCCATCAAATCTTGTTAATTATCTGTATATAGGTGAAAATATAAGATTTTTCTCTTGGTGCATTCACCCATATCACAAATCACTTTACAAACACAACTTCTTATCCTTTGGGCTAAAATAGGTCATTTTTAACAAACTATTCGGTAAATGTGAAAGAAAGTTGTGGGGCCCTCCTAGGTTAAATAACTAACAAGAAAACTTATAGGAACTTGTATATGATCATATGGAACTCTATTTTGTGGCTTGTTTGAAAATTTTGATTGTCAATAAAATGATGTTTCTTTCTCTCTCTCTCTCTCCTATAATTAGGAAATAAAATGAATGCATCTCTAACTCTCTTTTGTTATGTGTTAAGTATTATAATCACGTGAATGTGAAAAATATGATAACATGAATTATGCTTGATTTAGGGTAGATTATATTCCATCATTTATTTCGTTGACCACATGTTGACACCAACTTTATAGATTTTAGGTAGCATAAGAACAATTAGAATGGATGATGAAAATTTATGTTTAATTTTCACAACTAAAAATGTGTAATCAGGATGGGACTAGAAATGCATCATATTTTAACAATAGTAGATGTTGTATTATTTAAGAAAGAAGAGATCCTTCCATTCTACGTGTGTGTTAAATAAAGAAATGGTGAAATTTCATTTTGTAACCTTCAATTCAACTGCATTGTTGAATAATTTAATTAGTTAATTGTGTAAAATTCTTGTAAATTTTTAAATTTTTATGGAAGTGAGATAAAAATTGAAAAGTATTAATGTCATAATATTATAAAGATAAAGGATGTTGTTGATAGCGTAATTTGTGTCCATCCCTTGACAAAAGTTTTACATAGTCACCATATTGTTAAAGAAGTCATGTGATTCTAGGATATTGTTATTGGTCCACTTATCTTCTTGCATATCATTCATAATATTAATTTTGAAAATATTAAGTTGAATAATCAACTGATATGTGTTGTTAAAGGTACACTATATTGTCTCAATTATGGAGTAGATCTAGTGGGAATATCAGAATCTAGGTTATCCATAGTGGTCTCATCCTTACATAACTCTTCTTGGTTCTCAAACTTTTATGAACTCGTCAGTAGTCTTAAAATCAAGATAATCATCCAACTCAAGGACTCGGTAGATTATACAAAACAGTTATCAAACGAGGTTTCATCTTAATATTAAGATAATAACATGTTAATTTTGGGTAACGGAAAGAAAAAATACATTATATGCTAGTCAAGGAATAATGTTATATTATTTAACGATATGTGTAAGAATCATATACCTTTATACAAGGAAATTGTAAGTTCAAAACTAAGCTTAGTCTTGACCATAGTTAAGTCACGTGTTAACATGTATCTATAGAAATTATAGATAATGTATTATGCAGTGATGAATATTTTCTTATTAAGAAATAAACTCTAGAAAATCTTATGAGCATAGTGCAAATCTTATGATCATATTGATATGAGGCCTTCAAAATTATGAAATTTGTATAAGATTGGGGGGAAATGCTTATATAGATGTCTAAATGGAACTGCCTTAAGAAATAGAATTCATGAGGAAACGAATCAGTCAAAAAAAACCCAAGTAAGTAGACCATGTAAGTACTTCATTCCTTATTAAAAAATCCAATTATATGCCATGATAATATTAACAAATACCTCTCTTCTCTCTTATTTAGTTACCATAATATGTTTATGTGGGACTTTAAGCTCAATTAACCATATAACTAAGGGATAATGATCTCATTAACAAAATTTAAATGTAAAAGTGATTTAATTCAATGTTATCCATAGGGAAATGTTTTCTAGTAATACACTATAATGTCCTTATTGTGGATTGTTCTCAAGAATAGGTGAAAGTAGGGTTGAACAATTACACCATGTTGAATTAAAATTCCATTCTTTTGGATCCAAGTTTAACCTCGGTGTAGGACTTGGAAGGAATTGATAATTGTGTGTATAGAGCATGGTAATTGAGGTAAGTTATTTAAAAACCTATTCATCATCAATGGTAGGATAGGACAATTCAATGTTAGTCTTGTAATGTTGTAACTTCTCCTTAAATGTAATGTCTTTGTAGGACATAAGGGAAATTATTTCCATGATCTTAAGAAAGGAGATTTTCATCCATATCAATGGATTATACAATAAGCTTCCTATAATTATCTTGAGGATGGTGTAATCATACCCATAACGCAAATGAAATTAGGTTTATATGTTAATACTTAAAATTTTGTCTCCTTACTATGCCATTAGAGGGATTAGAGTTATGTATGATTAGATATTTGGGCCAAGGTGAGATTTTGTCATGGAAGCAAGTTCCATAGGCATTTCAGTAGCTCAATAAGAGTTATTTTTTATAACCCATGTTCATGGGTTAACTTTAAATGAGTACCTTATACTCTGGAATGTTTTGTTCTTTATGGAAATTTGTATTTGAAACAACACATTATAAGGAGAATGGATTTTGATCATAACTATATGCAAAAAAATGTAACGTTACTTAGTCACACTCATGCATTAGTAAAGAATATAAATTTGTCTACATTTAATCATGCCCTTTTGGTATATTACTAGTTGATCACATACTACTATTCATATGATTCCTAAGTAAGAAAAATACTAATTGACCCATGTCATTGGACATCATTACTTACTTTCTATTTCCTATGTTTATATTACACTCATGCTAGCCCAATATTTCTTTTCACACTTCAACATTTCTCATTCTAGACACCAACGCCTAGCTAGGATGTCAACTTCAGGCACCCCCATCGCCTCTGGGTACTCCCGACATCTTTGTACTTTGTTCACATATTTCAGGTCCTTTCTATCCATTTGGGCATCTTATATTTTTGGTATTTGTCATTTTTTGGGCTAATTATGAAATTAAAGCAAGGGAATGATATAAATTTATAAAGTTATGTGACCATAATAAAGGACCAAACACTAAGCATAAACTATGACCACCTAAGTTTGCATCCAAAGGAATTATTAAGACCATTCAAACATCTATCTAGCATCCACACAAGGGCAAGGGATTTCATTTTTCTATATACTCTTCATAGGAGGGGAAGTTCATTCTTTCATGCACACATATATTTACATATTTTACATCTATCTACTTTCTCACTATTAAGTGTGAGATGCACAAGAGCCACCTAGGGCATGATTTCTAAACACTCACACACAAAAATACATTAGGTCTAAGATGCAGTGTAGCGCTCAGTTGTACTTTCAATTTTTTGGCACCCAAGGATAAAATGACCCCTCATTTACATTATTTTCTTTTTGGAATTTTATGCGCTTTTGAGGTTTTGCATGTCTTTTATTCATTGCTGGTTATAAGAGACATATGAAAACTTGATGCAACATACTGATGATATGAATTAAAGGACAATGAATATCTCGTGACTCTTCGAAGGATGTTTTCTAAGGTTTTGAGTAGTCATAAGCACCTATAGCAAGTCTAAATCCCCCGTAGGCACCCCTAACCCATTCCAAGCATATGAGTCTAGAAAGATATTATGGTTGCACTATTTTATAAGGATCGGTGTGACATTTATTTCCTTCTGTTTATCAATTTTTCACTTTGGCACAAACTATGATTCTTTGCAAATCAACGAAGTATTCTATATCTTCATTTGCAACTAGGGTTTTATACCTTTTAGCTTAATTTACTTGGGTCAATTTCTGTAATTCATTACATATATTTAGCATTGTTACATAATTATTACTAGGAATCTATTTATTTTAATATTTTCTTAATCACTATTATACTAAATTAAGAAAAGGTCAAATTTTGTTGACCTTACTTTTTGTACTTATGAAACACCTCAATGAGAAGTATGTGGGCCTCATGAAAGGGATTACAAGTTAAAATTTTATACCTTTGCATTGTTTAAATTTCACGTTAGTTGGAATTCATACAATAATGATGGTTGGGAAGTCCGTGCATAGGTTGAGCACTTTTATTCATGCATACATCACTTTATGTGTGATGACTAGAGTTTGTAGCAGTTTTAGCCAAAGTTGTGTACTCTTGGATCTAACATTTTTGGTGTTTAATAATGGAAGATGACATCTATGTTTGGATATAAATAGTGTAAGAAAAAATTAAAGAATTATATCCATGGAATTGATCCTATAATGACATGTAACTAACCTTCATTGTAACATTTTAAGGAATAATAGATTTAGCCATGCTTATGTAAATGTCACACTTTTTAATTAGTAATATGCAATTCTTTCTCATGAGACAATTGATATTTTAGTATGTTGGTTTATTGAATGGTAAATGTTCGTGTTAAGTGTCTACTAATTAGTGCATCGATTCTTTAGGGTTACATCATATGATTTCATAACAACAACAAAAAATCTAGTTTTTTTATTACATTTTGTGTGGTAAAATAGTGGGCATGACATAAAACATGGAGAAAGTGTTTGTGTTGGTGTTACTACAAGAACTAGAGATGCGTTGGAATTATTGAAATCAAATTGTTATGGAAATGTATTATAAGTACCTGAATATAGTTAAAGTTTGGTGTATTATGGAGAGCCACATGAATGAAAGGAGTGTTTTATCCTTGTGGGAGTGTTTGTATATGTTCAGTTATGGACTCTCTACAAAATTTAAGTTAAAGATGTTACATTGGATCTTCTTAAAAACTACATAATTAAATGAATCCAATGAACCCTTTTACACCTCCGAATGCAATATTATTAATTCGTATACATAATGGTGTAACTCAGCATAACATACATTGAGATATAGAATTGATTCTTCTAATAGGAACAACAATTTCTCTTTTAATACTAGAATATTTCTTCTACACAATACTAGGATCTATCAATCAAATTTAAATTGTATAACAATGTTTCATCAAAATCAACCCAAATATAAATATAATCATGTTTAAAAATTTTTAAAAAAATATTGTCCTATAGAGTAAGAGGAAAAAGCCTACATGCTATATCCTCATGTTTAAGATGCATTAATCATCAAGCATACATGTTATCTACTAAGTGTTCTTTGGTACTCCTTATACCTTTATATTCATATACTAGAAATTTCTCTAAAGGTTCCTCACTAAATCATGACTTTCTATTTAAATAAAAAGCGTAGTAAATTCTAACCAAGTTGGTTGAGATATCTTAGGTATTATGCAAGGTGGAAGAAAAGTGTCTACAGGAACATATGTTGGTGAACTTGGGGGTTATTTAAGAAACTTTGACCTTTCCATTATCAAAAATGTATTTTCTATGGAGTGTTAGAGGTTGGATTAATATCCTAGGATAATAATTTGACCTCGTGATGCGTGATGTTATATCTATTTTATGATACACGTAAAAATATATCTTCCTTATAGCATTAGTAAAGTGTTGAAAAATGTTTTGTACATACAGATAAAAAGCTCCTAAATAAGTAAAAATGTGATTTAATTAATTCTTTCACTCATTTTAGAACCCAACTTTGACATATGGATTCAAGGTACAAAATAATCTTAGACATACTACTTTATTTGGGGTCTATGAGACTTTTTTTAATATGTGAAGGGACTGACATGTTTTGGAAAACCACTTGTTAGGATATTACTCACACGGATTCAAATAACCTTGATTTTGGGTTCATCTTTATCTATGGATATTAAATAGGATATAAATCTTACTTAATGTTTCGAGACATTTTAATAAACTAAAAATAAGAGAAGGTTACCCGATCTAACCTCACCCTAAGCTAACTAGAAAAAATATATAGTTATAACCCGGTCCTTTGTAAGCTCTAGGCGATAAGTAAAAGGAAATAAAAAATGAAATTTCAATATATGCATTCAACTAGGTCAATATAAAATAGTATCAAAGAGTTATTTAACCTAACATTTAGCTCAAGCTAACTAAATTCTAAACAAAAATTGAGACATATTACTTGTTAATATTGATAACCACATAATACTGTAGGTTTACAAAATTATATCCAAAACTATAAGAAAAATAGATAATAACCAATGAAACTAAGATTAACATCGCACAAAATCATTACCCTATAAAATTTAGCTAATAATCAAAGTAGAAAATCTAATTATTAATTAAAAGAGATCTTATGTAGGCATCAAGACATGATAACAAAAATAAAATATAATTCAAAACTCACAAAACCAATTTTAATATCCAATATATTCCTCTCTATAGATCCAATATTATACACCTCTTGGACTCCTTTCCATATTTTGAAGTGTATGCCACTTAATTTTATTTGCCAAAAAATAAACGGTTCACTTAGAATTGGATGTTTATACTATTTGTGTATATACTTTGTCAAACATTGGAAACCACAACAACTATGATAAATTCCATTCAAATATCATATGTTGTTAAAAACTATACATCTTTAGTTTTAAAAAAAAATGAGATGAAATATCTTGTTGATTTAGGTACATGTGCTATCAAGAGAAAAATTTAATCAAGCATGGTAAAAAAGGTTCAATATGTTAACTAGATTCATCCATATAAATACCACAACATAGGTGTAGAACTACATAGGGTTTTATGTGTCTTTAGATTAGTGTTGACATAGGTGGTACATGGGGTTCACCACAACCTAATAAATAAATTTCTTATAAGGTGTTTTACCCATGGTTAGGGTTTTGGAATGAATAAGCTAATTACATATGATATCAACACTATGAGACAACTAATTTTTGACACCAAAATATAATTACAAGCCACTTTAGTAGCCATAAAGTCACATATACCAATGATGAATGAATCCAAAACCATATAGAAGTGATAGGAGAATATTATACATCTCGACATGACCATATAGTTATACAACAAGAGTGTTTCAAGTCATAGTTTAGGTTATGGAGCTTTTCCAAGTTTTGCATTTATATTTTTCTCTAGTCTATCTTTCTTAATTCCTATTGTAAAACTATTTATAGATAAGTATATATCTCTCTCATGTGTTTTGGTTAGTATACATGCATTAAAAGAACACATACATTATTTTTATTTGGTACAATTAATGTTTAAAGTTAATCAAGCAAAAAATCGTATAGTTTTCCATCCTTATAAACCTTTTTATTGTCGTGTCTTGTACAAAAATAATCTAATAATATTTAAAAGGGTGTAAAATTTATGTACACTTAAATTTTTCTTTCAATTCTTATATCTTGGCAATAGCTATGGATTTCAATCTATTCGAACCACTAATTTCAAACCAGGGATAATGAAAAAAGTTTGGAACACCAAGGAAATAGAGCATACTTCTTATTTTTAGGAAATTATGTATAGTATGAACTCTTTTACGAGTGTGAAAAGAAATATATTTTACATACCCCATGTCTAAAAGTCATCCATAGTTTTCCATGTGGAAATTTTTTTCACAATTCCATTTATAGTTTGATTTTCATATATCTTTTAGACATGCATCTCAATAGCATCCAACTAAATTTGCATTTTATTTTCCTTGCATAATTTATAGCCATAAATTATATATTTTCATTCCTTCATAGGTTCCATTTTATTTTAATTATCAATAGATTTAATAAATGGAAACATAGAAAAAAAAATCTAACTTGAAACTCCTTCCCAAGTCCCATTTTCTTTGTTTCCTCCTAGAAATAGGCATTCCTAGAATATTTTTTGTGGTGCAATTTTATTGACTACGATAATTTTGACTTCCATTTTTAATCAAGGTGAACCTAGTGTCCTATTAATAGAATTGGAATGCAATGCTTCTGATGATATACATTCAAGTTAATCCAATTGAACATTTTCAAGGGGCATTTTATTGTTGTTGACATATATAGTGTTAGTCATGAAATTATAAATGAATTTTTTTTAGTTCCATCTATAATGATATCATGATCCTTTGACAGTAGTGGAGATGGATGAAACTCCATAGTTGGTTTCTAAAAATAATATATGATGCTTCATTTGTTATATTTATTGATTATTTTTAATAACAACCCAATAAAAAATCTCCAATAGGGAAAAAAGGTTTTAATTATTTCTCCTACTCATATTAAAACCCATTTGGACATATGGATTCATGATATAAAATATTGTAGGACATATATATTATGTTTGGAACAACGAGACATTATGTTAACCTATATAGGGAGTGTTGTGATTTGGAAAACTACATGTTTGGTTCTTAATCACTTGGAATCAAATAATCTTGATTTGAGATTCATATTTACTTGCAAATATTCAAAATGATCTAGATATGACTAAATAATTTTATAGTTCATTAAAAAATCAAAATGAAGAGAAGGGTGGGGAAGTGATTTAATTAAAAATGGAATTAAATCTATATTGCATAGTAACTATTGAAATAAATCATTTATGAATGCTAAAATACAATAGTGACACAAGGAAACTAGCATGTAATGTGAATACCCTAAGAAAGAGAATGAGATAGAAGGACTTAGATAATTTCTGAGTGAAAATGAAGTGGTATGGGAAAGGTAAAGTAATGAACAGACTATAAACAACATCATAATTGTTGGTGCTCAATTTGATCTCGCCCCATTTGTCCTTGAAATTCTTCAATTTGCGGGCTCTGTCGTCTTTTCTATCTCCCCGTATTGATGCATGAAAACTATGTCCTCCATTTGGTTGCCATGATCAGTCCCTTCCTTTGGTCAAGGATCACTTTAAATCCAGAGTTTGTTTTCCGTTCCTCTGTCCATGTGAAAGAATTTGTAACTTGGGTGAAAACTCAGGTTTTTTCCCTTCCTTCCATTTTCCACAGTCACGTTTTGTTTTCCCTGTCAATTTTTGTCCCAAATATCTATGGAAACGTGGTCTTCTCTGATTGGATGTGGCTCGGTGGATCACATTTGGGCCTTATATCATTTCCAAAATATTTGTCCTTAAAGAAAGATTCATTTCCAGGTGCAAATGGTGATTTCCCTGCATTTTACGGTTTGACGGGTGTGTTTTTCCCCATCAAATTTACATCTCATCATCTGTGGAAACGTGGCCCTTTCTAGTTGGATGTGGCTCGGTAGGGCACTTTGAAACTCTAAGGCCCGATTCAACTCAAAGCTTGTCCACATGGAGGGCCGATGCTCATATGAAAATTTGCCTTTTTGTTTGACCTTGGAGTTGCGCCGGGGAGACACGTGGAGGTTTCTGCTGCCTTTCCCAGACTTAGACATTTTTTTTTCATGTTTTCAGCTTTGGTGGACCATGGACAGTGGAGCTCATTTGAGGATCTCACCTTAGGGTCCCACCTTAGCACCAAGGGGACATGTGGTGAGCCCGCACTTGTTTGGGGTCTCCGCTTTTGGGGACCATCTCAAAATTGTGCCAGGGAGACATGTGGAGGCTTCCGCTAGCTCCTCTCTATACTTAAGCTTTTCAAGAAACTTTCTAAAGGCCTGGGACACGTGGAGGGACCGCGCCTATTTGGGGACCAGCCCCTAAATTTTATTTTGAAGAAGCGTCAGGAGGACACTTGAAGGCTTCCGCTCACTCTGTCCTTGCTTGGACTTTTCAATGGCCAAGGAAAACTGTCTCGAACCCTAGACACATGGCACCTTCCGCTGGTCCTTCAACTTTTTTAGAAAACTCTACCGGACTGAAACACGTGGTGAGCCCACACTTGTTTGGGGTCTCCACTTTTGGGGACCATCTTAAAGTGTGCCATTGAGACACGTGGAGGCTTCCGCTGGCTCCTTTTTATACTGAGACTTTTCAAAGGCCAAAAGATGATTTTCTTGGGCCCAGGGCACGTGGAAGGCCCGTGCTTGTTTGGAAACTTGCCTATGTACCTCACCTTTGTGGTTGCACTAAGGAAACATGTGGATGACTCTAATCTAAAGTTGAGAAGGGGCAGAATCAATGTTTGTTGTGCATTTCACCTATTTTTCTGCCATTTTTTCTCCAAGACTCCTGGAGATGAGAATACGCACTGTTTTTCATCATTTTTGATGAAATTCCTTGTCATTTTTGTCTACAAAGTGCCATTGAATGGATTTATAACTTAATTTGTGAGTCCAAGATTGTTAAGGTTGATATTTTGAAATTGGAATTGCTCAGGCACTTGTAAAAATGTGAATTACCAGAGAAGATGGATGCGGGGCAGAGTTGCAAAGGAAAGAGAGGGAAAAGGATGAAATGATGGAGGTTGCAGGCATAAAAGATGAAAAAGGTGTTGCCTTGGGAGTGAAAAGGATTACCTGTCAGATCTAGTTATACAGAGCCTCCAGAGAATGATTAAAATGGGGATTTCTCGCATGACAGAATCAGAATGATTAAAAGGACTGTCAAAAAGGTTGTGGCATGACATCCTAGTCATTAGTCGAGGGTCTGAGAAATGTGATCAGTTCATAATTGGTCCACCTGGCAGCTTTCGGATGTGAATTTGTTAAACATCACTTTTTGAGGAAAATTGGTAACAAGCAAAGGTCCCTCGAATATTCTTCTTTTTTTGGGGGAAAATTTGGGATGAGTGAGCGAGTGAAATGTATAAATGCAATGAGAATACTCTTGCAAAAGGTCGGGGGTTGAATTCTTAAGAGAAAATTTGAGAGAGCCCATCTTCCTGAGAGACCAATCCAAGAAACCTATTAATTTCCTGTGTTTTATATTTCAATCATATCAAGTTGGTTGCGAGTGTACAACCATTGACAAGCTCTGAGACTGTTCAAAGAAACTTTCCCCTGTTGATGAATCTAATCAATTTCGAGTTAATTTGTGTCAATCTTGGAGCAATTTGTGTCTACTTTGTTTCAGAATGTCTGCAAGTAGTTTTTCTTATTCCTATTGCAATCTTGTGTTAAAGTTCCTCCGAATCACATAGGATCTCATCCCTGTGACAGTTTAGTGGCATTTGCAATTTCATTTCAAGAAGATCCTTCATCCTGTGATGAGATAAACAATTTAAAATCACTTCACTGTCATTTGTTGATAAAGATTGTCTGTAAGCCTTCGAGTGTATCTTAGACATGAGGAACCAGGGGTCTTTGATGTTTTATTGAGTCTTTAGCTCGAGCCTTCATGTTAAATTCTTGGAGATTGTGTGAAACCGTGCAAATTTGGGCCTCCATTGATGCACACCTTCTGGTTGAAGGAATATTTTAGCTATTCTGAAGCTTTCTGTCATTTAGCTTTCCAATTGTTGTGAAGTCTCTCAAATGATATGGTATAATCAATTTTATCCTGCTTAATCTCCCACCAAAATTATTCAAAAACAATGAATCCATCCTGAACTACCCCTATTTTCCCTGTGTGTCCACAAATGTATAAATTCTACTACCAAAATATGTAGAAGCAATCAGGATTCCATAATGTCTTTAGTAACCTTAGCCATGTCTAGGAAATATCACCATTCTTTAGAAGTGACAACTCATGAGAGTTAAATTGTGGTGCATTGATCATATTTTTTCAGGGTCTCCTTTTAGATTTGTGAAAATAAGGATATCATCATTCTCCTTCACCGACAGAGGTTACAAAACGGGTCCTCTCACCCTGGTCGAAAGGCACGGCCTAAAGCAGTGAGGATAGATCAAATCCTTAATGAAGGAGTTATCCATTTCTCTAATTCCTGAGTGAAAAGAGTTAGAAAAATCCTCTCCCCGGCTATAAAACGACTCAAAATAATATCTTTCTGTTTCTCAGTGTCTTGCTAAATCTGTGATGTTTCTCAGTTTCCAAGGGAGAATCAATTTGGATACCAACACCAGAATGGCACTATTGTTGGGGATTATTTGAGCTTTGAGATTTATTTTTGTGGTAACAACACCATAATGGCACCATTGCTGGGGATTTTTTGAGTTCCGAGATTTATTTTTGTGGCAACAACACCAGAATGTCACCGTTACCGAGGAATATTTGAAGTATTTTACAAATGCAGTACATACATACCCTGGTAATACTTCTTACACATGTTGTGTGCTAATACATTGCTAAAACATCATTATCTGTTTAGATCTGTAAGAATTTTTCAAATTTGTAAGTTCTGAGTGCAATATTTCCATCTTATACAGTTATTGCACTAAATTTTGTATCATCATTGACAAATTTGGGTAGAAGAAGAGTAGATCTTGTAAGCTTTGCATGAATCTGGTATTGACAGACATTTGATAGGTCTTTCATAGTGCATTTGCACAAACTAAGGTGAAAATCCTTAGTGGTGACTCCGTACTGTTTAAATTCTTAATAAATACCAGTGTCTTAACATATATCAAGTAAGATTTGTCATTAATCTCTGCAAAGCTGGAAGGAAGAAGATATTTCTTCACCAAGGACCCTAGTAGAAGGTTGTTTCTAGATTTGGGAAAGTCTAATTCAGAAGGAAGAAGAATTTGGAAGGTTGTTGGAGATCAAGCATCAAGAAAAGAGATCTCCATTGGTGAAACTGATTAGCCTATGATTGAAGATTGCAATACTTCCTCAAGTGAATCTGAATCAGGTAGTCTCTTTGTTGAATTGAATTCTCCATCTGGAGAGGGGCCTTCATTTGTATTTGAAAATTTTTCTTCTTAATCTACCCCTATATTTTCCAAATCTAATAGAGTTTTCCAATAAACAGAGCCTTTAGAGGGCAGTCATTCTAATAATTGCATCCCTATACCACACAGAATTCTCACTCCTCATCAGTTTGCATCTCCTCCAAGGTCACCTCCTCAAAATAATATGGCTTAGCCTCCACCCAGACCTCCATTTGTTGTTAATACTTTTGGTCCCATCAATTTTAGAGGTATGGCTGACTATCCAAATGTTGTGCCACAAGATGTAAGAAATAGATTGCCTAAGTTTCAAGGAAATAATGCAATCACTAGTGATCAGCACTTGAAGCTCTTTGTCAATATGATGGAGGAATTTGAAATAGAATTTGAGGATGTGTACATTAAATTGTTTATCCATACTCTAGAAGAAGATGCAAGGGACTGGTATAAATCTTTATCTGATAATTCCATTGATTCTTGGATAGAAATGAAGAACGCTTTTAGATTACATTATGGAAATAAAATAAACCCTAGGTTTATTTTATCAAAATTTGAAAATATAAAAAATAATCCTAATGAGTCCGTTCATGACTTCAATACAAGGTTCAATAAGATCCTAAATAGGCTTCCTGTGATCCTAAGGCCAAGTGATGTTTCTTGTTTGATAAAATAATCTAATGCTTTTGATAAGAAAGCTGCCTATAATTTCAGAGACAAGAACCCATCAACTTTGAGGTAGGCCTTTACCATGGCTTTGTAAATTGAGAACAACAATACAGTAGTTGAAAAACCTCCTAAGAGGGAGGGTGTTAAACTAATCAACCTAGAGAAGCCTCAATCAAGTAAGGTTGTGGATCTTGAGGAAGTTGTAAAGACTTTGGCGGAGCTATCAAAGAAATATCTTACAAGCTAGCCAGGGTAGATAAAGGAATTGGACAAGGTTCTCAAGGTCAGCATAGGCAACAAGGACAAGAAAGATTTGTAAATCATCCTAGAAATGATCAGAGATGTGATGACATAGGTAAAGGACCCATGGGAGCTAGACAACCCCAAGCTAGGGAAAATAGAGTAGTTCCTGATCCTCTAAATTGCAGAGTTGTTTTTGTTGAAGAGACAAATGAAATTGATTGGTGTGACAAATGTTTCTTACCCCACCCGCCATGTGAAGTAGATCAGCAAGTTGAAGAAGCTGATGATGATGATAACACTGATGATGATGCATGCATGGTGGATTTCTCTACAAGCTCACAGTAAGGAGCAACTTCAACTGAAGTAATAAGTGCAAGAACTACTGCAAGTTTTTGGGATTGCATTCACCGGGTACCTCTTCTTCCTCCCTCTCATACTTTAGAAATAGATATGGTAAAAGCTTTTGAACTTCCTAATAATGATTTTGAGTACCTAAGAGCTCTAATGATTAAGAAGTATGATGGAGGAATCCCATCAGAAGAGGATAGATAGTTGTTAATGAATGTTTTTGTTGCCCAAGAAAAAGAGTATAACACAAGAAGTAAAGATGTCAAAGGGGCAGGGCCTCAAGCCAAACCAAAAACCCCAGTTCTCACCAATATCCCAAAAGAAACTCCAAAGAAAGATGCATCTGGAAAAGGCCTTGTTGTCTCAAGTAGAACCGGTGTTCCCACCCATGCCCAAGATGTGAAAAATCTTGTGCCATCTGATGAGTTTGTCAATATTTCTCCAAATGTTTCTTTTCCCAAATACATTCCTTATGACATTTCCCAAGTCTTGATTCAGATCAAGATTTATGTTCCAAATTTTGAACTTCTTAGGATTCCTAATCACAAGAAGAGAGCCTTTGAGTATTTGGGATTGGAAGAAGATAGGAGTACCCAAGGCAAAAATATAAATAATGTAGACACTCCTCTTCCAACCATTGCAGACCTAGAAAAACCACCAGCATTGGAGGAGATGGGTGAACCACCTGAAGTTTACTTGGGAACATCTTTGGTTGAGTCTCAATTAAATGTTGATCCATTTTTTACAACATTGATTATTAAGGACAGACTACTGCACAATTGTATGTTTGATTCTAGAGCATCATGTAATGTTATGCCTCTAGAGGTCATGAATGAATTGAACATTAAAGTGATATCAACTTATGGCAAGTGTACTGTAATGGATTCTAGAGAGGTGTCAGTTGTAGGATGTGTAAAATGTTTGGTGGTACAACTTGCAGCTTATCCGGGTAAGAACTTGAAACTTGATGTTGTTACTGTTGATTGTCCTGCCAAATGGGGCAAGTTGTTATCAAGAAAGTGAGCTACAAGTGTTGGTGGAAGTGTTCAGATGGATATGTCTTTTACCGCCATTCTAATTGAAGGAGGCCTTGTAAAGTTGTATGGAGAGAAGAAAATGTTGCACCTCATTGAAGATCCCAATAATGCTTCTTATGAAGTGTTGTATGTTGATGTAGATGCTGATAACTTTGTTGGATTTACTGATGACAAAGAGCACAATATTGATCAATGTAAATGTCTTGAACAAGTAGGTTTTCCTTGGACCTTGTTATTCGATGGAGCTTGTTCCAATTTTGGAAATGGTGCTAGTATTGTTCTGATTTCTTTAGGTGAGGAGTTTTTTTTTTCTTTCAAACTCAACTTTGAATGCACTAACAACATTGTTGAATATGAAGCATTGTTATTGGGTTTGAGAATTGTATGGAAATATGGTGTAAAGGATATCATTGTCAAAGGAGATTCAAAACTGATTGTCAAGCAACTTAGAAAATTTTATGCTACTAAAAATCAGAGAATGAAACAATACAAGCATGTAGTCTCGGATTTGATTGAAATGTTTGACTCATTTAATATTGTGCACCATGAGAGAAAGTTTAATGTTGTTGCAGACAAGTTAGCAGTGCTAGTATCCATATTTGGAAATTGTACAGTATCTCCATTTTGTGAGTATGATGTTGAAATATTAACAAGGCCATCTGTCCTTGAAAAAGTTAAAAATTGGCAAGTGTTCGATGATGATGCCCAGGAAAAATGGTTTCTGCAAAACCAAGGCGAGTTTGCTGACCAAAATATAGATTGGGAACCAATGTTGTGTGTTTCCAAAGGAAAGGAAACTTTATTTGGCAAATAAAGCATCCAAATGAAGACAAACACGATTCCTAGAGGTTTAGTGGCACTTGAATCAAACATTGATAATGTTGATTTCATTATTAACATAAGTATGTTGGTTTCAAAAGATGTGAAAGAGCATGACCTGAGCACAAAGGAAAAACCACGTAAAATCTGGTTAGGAAGCAATCTGAACAAGGAAGAGAAGTAGTCCTATGTTCAATTGTTGAAGAAATTCAAGACTACCTTAGTTGGTCTTACTCTGAGTTGAAGGCATACAGGGAAGATTTGTTCCAACATGAAATTCCTCTTGAATCTAATGCCAATCCTTTCAGGAAAAAATAGAGGCCGATCAATCCACTCCTTTCTTTGAAGATGCAAGAAGAATTGAAGAAATTGAGGGATGGAGGGATCATTCAGCCCACAAGGTACTCATCTTGGGTTGCAAATTTAGTACATGTCAGAAAAAAGAATGGTGATATAAGTTTGTGCGTAGACTTTAGGAACTTGAATAAAGCATCATTGAAAGATAATTACCCTCTACCAAACATGGAGAATATGCTACAATTGGTAACTGGTTCTGAATTGTTATCCACTTTGGATGGTTTCTCTAGCTATAATCAAGTTGTTGTGAAGGAGTTAGAAAGAATAAATACTTCCTTTACCACTCCTTGGGGAACTTATTTCTATGTCAGGATGCCTTTTGGCTTAATGAATGCTGGAGAAAATTTCCAAAGAGCAATGGATGTAGCGTTTGTTGGTTATATTAATGATTTCATTGTTGTTTATCAAGATGATGTAACTATGTTTTCCAGAAAAATAAATGATCACTTGAACACTTGAAGAGAATGTTGTTAAGGTGTAGAGAGTATGGAATATCATTGAATCCCAAGAAGTGCCATTTTGGAGTGAAAAAGGCAAAGCTGCTTGGTCATATTGTATCAAAGGAATGGGTCATGATTGATCCCGAGAGAGTGGAAGCCATTATCAAGGTTCCAATTACGAGAACTAAGAAGGGACAAATAAACTTTATCAGAAGATTTGTGTCTAACTTTTTTGAGCTGACCATCCCCATTACTAGCATGTTGAAGAAGGACCAAGTTATCAAATGGGAAGAATCTTCCATTCAAGCTTTCAATGGGATCAAAGAAGCATTAAAGCATGCCCCTGTTTTGGCAGCTCTAAATTACAAGAATCCTTTTCAAATGTTTTCTTTGGCTTCAGAAAACACTATTGCATCTTTCTTGTTGCAGAAGGATGATGAAGGGGCTGAGAGAAAAATTGCCTTTTTCAGTAAGGCATTGCAAAGAGCTGAGTTTAAGTACACCATCATGGAGAAGCAAGTATTTTCCTTGGTGAAAGTAACAAAGGTGTTCATACCTTACATCTGGAGCTCTAAATTTTTTTCTTATGTTCCCCACACCATGGTGAAAGATATATTATCAGAGATGGAGGTCTCAAGAAAAATATGCAGACGGGTAAACAAGTTGCAGAAATATGACATAGATATCCAAACCATGAAATTGATAAGAGTTTTGGGCCTAACTAAACTTATAGCTGATAAAAAATTGTGAACTATTGAGGTGAATGAAGTAGAAGGAGAAAGGGTCGATGTCCTTGAAAAGTTGGTAAGCTATGAATGGTACAAATATATAATATTTTATCTTAGACATCTATGCTGCCCTGAACATTTGACTAAAAATCATAAAAGAGCTCTTAAGTTAGCCTCCCAAAATATGTCATTACCAATTTTGGGTTACCTTGGAAGAACCTCAAGGGAGTGCTCTTGAGATGCATCACTGAAGATGAGGCCCCCAAAATAATTTATGATCTCCATGGAGGAGTTTGTGGGGGAAATTTTGCTGGAAGAGTTACAACACATAAAATATTGAGGGCTGGTTATTGGTGGCTAACTCTTTTCAAGGATACAACTCTATTGGTTAGGAAATGTGAAAGTTGCCAGCATTTTTCTGGAAGAATGAAATCTTCAAGTTCCCTTCCTTTACATCATGTGTCAATTGAAGCGCCATTTAAGCAATGGGGAATGGATTTCATTGGCAAGATTTTAGATCCTTCCAGTGTTGGTCATAAATGGATTCTTGTAGCTACTGATTATTTCAGTAAGTGGGTGGAAGCAAACCCCACCAAGAAAGAAACACACCAAGTCATCATGGACTTCATGATGAATCAAATCATATCCAGATATGGAGTGTCAACTAAGATTGTTGCTGATAATTCCATGAGTTTTAGAGCCAAACCTTTAGTTGTAATGTGCAAAGGGTATGGAATCAATTTGACATATGCTTCTAACTACAATCCCCAAGGAAATGAAAAAGCTGAGTCCAACAATAAAAACTTTGTTGAAGATCATTAGAAGAACCTTAGAGCTAAACAAAAAGAAGTGGGGTGAGAAACATAAGTTTGTTGTTTGGGCATATAGAATCACTATCAAAAGAGCTACTAGTAAAAGCTCATTTGAGTTTGTATATGGAACTCAATCTTTGCTTCCCCTTCATTTTAGTTTGTTCAACAAATTGAAGATCAAGAAGTTAGTCCATATGATGCTCGAATCAATCAGATTATTGAGTTAGATGAAGAAAGAAGGGAATCCCATCAGTGGCATGTGAAGTTCAGAGAAAAATTGAAGAAGTTATTTGATAAAAAAAGGTTACTCCAAGATCTTTCAGTGTGGGATATCTTGTGTTATTATGGGAGAACAGGCACGAGGATAAGGGAAAACAGGGAAAGTTTGATGTGTTGTGGATGGTCCCTTATTCAATTGACATTCGAATTGGTGAACATACTTTCTTCTTAAAAGACATAGATGGGGAATTGCTTGAATTTCTTGTTAATGGTAGGTGGTATCCATATTTCACCCCTCCGGGCCAAATATTGGATCCGCCATGACCCTGCATAGAAGGAACCTGAGAAAACTCATTCAGATCTTGAAAATGGGTCGCAGAAGGACTCAACAATAGAGTGGCAGGGGATGAAGAAGGATTAAATGATCCTATGCAAAAGAAATGACTTTTTCGAGTTGTTTCTAGGTCTTAAATCCATTTCTCGGCATTCAACTAGACTCAACAATGGAATAGTAGGGTCAGAACAAAAGGGGCAGTGCCGCAGAAGAACTAGGAGAAAGAAAGGGAAAAAATGGTGAAGTTTCAAAGTTTTCGAGCTCAAGACCGTTTAGGGAAGAGTCCAAAATTGACTAAGTATAGAGGAGGTAACAGAAAGAGCCATGTATCCTAATGACACTTCTCTAAAGTTGAGTCCAGAAAGGGAAGCCCAAACAAGTGTCAAGTTTCCACGTAGCCCAAAGTCCAAGAAGTAAGAGGGACCGTTGATTTGTCCATAAACCAGCGGAGGCCGATAAGTGTCAACTAAATACTCCTTCAAAGGCAAATTTTGAATCGAGCTTTCAAGTGAGCGTGGTGCCTCCACGTGTCCAGTCTCAAAAGGGGAAAGAGTTAGTTGAATAGTCAATGCATGGGACAGGCCGGCGGAGGCTGCCAAGTGTCTAAATGGTGTTGATTCAAATATTGAATAGAGATCGGGTTCCCAAATGAGTGCCAGACTACCGCGTGTCCTAGGTAAAAATATATGGCTTCACCAAGCAAAAAACTTAGCCAAAAAACACAAAATGGGCTACAGCTCCACCCAAAGGAAAATGTCAACATTTGATCCTGAGTCAAGGGACGTGAGCAGTCAGGGGAAAAGTTGGTTTTTGCCCCTTGTTATCCCAAAAGGATAAAATTCACAAATGGGCCGCAACTCTGCCTAAAGGAAAAACTCAACATTTGATCCCGCGTCAAGGCCAAACCAGGGAGTCAGAGGAAAAGGTGAAAAATTTCCTTTTGACAAAAAGGCACAGAGGAAAAAATTGAAACGCACCTCCCCAACTAACCAAAGGGTGCCACGTATCCAAGCAGGGATTTGGGGCCGCGGGGGTTTTTTGAGTTTTGTTTTTTTAGTAAAAAGGGGGAAAAGATAAATTACGGACCCGCAAGCCTGATTTTTTCCCTAATCTAGCTGCCACGTGTCCCATAATAAAAGGGTACGCATTTTTCAATTTTTTTCCCGCCCATTTGTATGGACCCGATACAAACTTTGAAGGGGCATATCTTTCGATTTAGGGCTTGAAATATTGCAAATCTGACACCGTTGGGAAGATCTCGGCCTTGCCCATGTCATGGAGATCTGAAACTTTAAGTTTGGGGCCCTATTAGGTGAAAAAATGGAAAAAAAACGTCTTCGAGCCTTCAAAGCAGGATGTTCTTGCCTCAACAACTAGATCGGATTCGATTTGTTCCATCGTTTCTTCTTCCTTCAAGGCCCAAAACCAATGGTTGATGCAATCAAGATGGATTTGGGGGAATATTTTGTAAGAGGCATTAATATCAGTAGTTGAGCTTCTAACTACTTTTCCTGGTTCTCTCTCTCTTTCCTCTCTCTGATTGAATCTATAAATGAAGGGGCGGGATTCATTATAAAGGGTTGGACATTATTTTTTTTGCAGGCTCCCTTTTCCTTCTAGCAAAGGGATTTGTGGAGTTCAGGCATTCCATTAAAATTACAATATGTGTCTTGCTCCAGGATGTTTTTATAATGCATTATATCAATCTGCAGAGCAATAAAACACGTTTGTGACCGATTCTTGATCCTTATATCTCTTTTTCTTGCAACTGGTCTTTCATTACATATCTGGTTGTCTGTGCTTGATTATTGAATGTATTTTTTTGGTTTGTGTCTATCAGCAGAACTAGTGTTCATCATTATTGTGGTGCATCACCTTGTAGTTTAGTTATTTCTTATTTCTTATATCTCGTTTATCCTTGTCTCCTTGGCAAATTTTAGAATAGGTGTAGAAATCAATCCTCTGCAAGTTCTCACGTATGCACCAAAACAGAGGAATCAAAACCAACCTTTAATCTAGAGATATTTTCTGATTCTGCAAAGCCCCACACTTTGGGAAGAGCTCAATGTTGTGTAGTCACACCAAATGACTTTTCCTTAGAAAAGCATATCTATAGAACTCATTTTTGGGGTGCTGTGATTTTGCACTAATAGTTTTGGCACGCCCAGGGGAACAGAGAAGTCTCCATCTTATTACAGTAAGATTGATGTGCACTTGCTGTGATTCTTATTTTTAAGAAGTCTTAAAATTGTACATCTAGTGACTCCAAAAGAGACAAATCCACTTGTTTCAGTAGTCCAAGCAAGTTCATGAGAAGAATTAAAACATTGTCAAGAACTAGAGAGGAGGGATTATTTGGCTATCTAGACTTATCCCCAGATAGAGGGAGGGGAGGAAGAAGAGCCCAGAGGTCTATATCCCCACCAAACAGAGCCTTATCAACACCTCCTTCCAACAGGTTGTTCTCTCAATCGAGGGGGTGCTCATGCCGATCAGGATGGCTCAACCAAATCCTTATGTCAATTTCACCAGCAGCAACCCACTCGCTCTGAATGCGCAAAATTTGGTCCCGATAGTAGCATTAAAGATCATCCCATATTTCATTGGGGAAAACCAGACTTCTCTTGGTGATCATGTCCAAGATATTGCAAATGTATGTAAAATCCATGAGTTAAAAATTGCAGTCAAGTTTCTCACCTCTTCACTCAAAGATAAAGCTTCACAATGGTTTAGGAGCCTTGAAGCAGGCTCTATCCAAAATTGGAATCAACTATGCACAGCTCTTCACAACCAGTTTGGGGAAAAGGGTGATAAATTATCTTTGTTGGAGAAACTAACAACACTTAAGAGAGCCTCAAACAAGTAACTGACGAACTTCAACCTCAAATTTCAGTGGACTTGGGACATGATTCCAACAGCAGTAAAACCCACTAATGAAGGTGCCTTCTTATATTTTCTTAGGGCTTTAAATTCTGATATTTCTTTGATGATTCAGTCGATGGGGGGCACAACCTTACCTGCAGCCTACAGCCTTTCCATAGGAGTTGAAGAATTGTTTAATCCAAGGCTAGAAAAATTGCTCCTAGGCCATCCATGCCTCTATACCCCAAATTAGAGAATCCCAAGATATCAGCCAAACACCCACATTAGCCCCTATACCTACTCCTAAGAAGTCAAAGCTCAGTTGAAGCCTCGACCTCATCATATAACACCTACAAAAGAACTCTAAGAAGTCATGAAACAACTTCAAAACTTGGTGAATGATTTGGTAACCATCAATAGGTAGAAAGATCAGAGTTCTATGCCATGTATCATCCTTAGGCCCAATATCAAGCTAGACCCTAGTATCAACAAAATAGACCTACCATCTCAGATTGTAAATTAAATCCAAAAACAAGGACAACCTCAAGTTTCTAGACCTTTCAAGTCATATGATCCAAACATAACTTCAATGTAAAGGGAATTGGTTCCAGTACAGAACAATATGGCACATGAATATGATTGGTGTTTGCCATGCAATCAGCCTCATAACCAATCAATGTGCTTTAATGGTGCACTAAATCAGGGCTTGATGGTGTAAACCAGATATAATGTCATAGGAACCTAGCCAAGAAAGAGATTAGTAATAATGAGCTCAGTAAGAGGGACCTCTAAGTAAAACTATTCTTGTCAATTGGCAAGCTGAGGAATTATGTGGGATGAATCAGTTCCCTTCTCAAAGTGTTGCAGCCAATACATGGTCCAAAAAGAAAAATATTAGAGAAGGCCAACCACTCAACTCAGGTAACCCTCAACCTTCCATCACTCCACAAGGTTTTTGTGCTCCAAATATAACTTCCAACATACAGAACCAATCCAAGCCACCTTCCAAATCCACTTAAGCATCAGTTGTAACAACCCATGTGTAAGAAAAAATGGTTTCTAGAGAAGGGGCAACAAAAGGATAGCTCATTCAATATCATTGAGCAAATGAAGAGGACAAGTGTGAACATTTCAGTATGGGAGTCACTATTCATTCTAGGGTAGATGTGATCTATTGCAGACTGTTATACAAAATTGGTCAACCTCAAATCAGACCCCTATTGCAGAGTACAGAGCACAAGAGAAAGTTCTTGACAATACAAATCAACATGGGGGAGAACCATTGGAGAACAACAAGGTAAGAACATGAGACCTCCTCCATTCTATGTTTCATTGATTATTGGAGAGAAGTTGGTGTATAGTTGTATGATTGATTCTAGGGAAAGTAGTTCTATAATTCCCAAGCAAATAGCTGATCAATTAGGTCTCCAATATGAATTCATCTCTAGAGGGGTAGTGAAATTAGATCGGACAAGAAGTGACAACTGTTGGAATCATCAAGGACCTATGAGCCTCACTCTACATGCCTGCTACAATGTGATTGTTTTGTAGAACATATCAATCATAGATTTTCCACCACATATTTGCTCTATGATGTTTGTCTAAGGACTTCACTGCCAAAATTGGAGGCTATTTGTTTGTTGATTTATCATATATGCTCATTAGAACAAGGTATGGGAAAAATACCATAATTAGATCTAATCCCATTGCCGATTATCATATTAAATCTTATGTGCCTAGCCATAATCAATGCCAAACTGATCAAATTTTGATCAAGAATACCTCCTGAGCACATGTGAATTAGATACCAAGGTGGGATGTATCCCAGAATTTAATCTTGATGAGTGGTCCAACAAAACTACATGTTTTTGATCCCTATAAGGAGATGGAAGAATCTGAGCTAGGTGTCTATTATCTACATGAAGAGAATCATCCTCTTCCTGACCTAATTAAGCCAGAATATAAAGATGATAATGAGGTACGAAAATTTTTCTTTGATGGTTTAAGTAGCAAATAAGGAGCTGGAGGAGGAGCTATGCTTGTGTCCCCCAAAGGTATGAAATATTATTTATCCTTCAGATTCTTGCTTGCCTACTCAAATAACACTACTGAATATGAGGCTTTGGTCTATGGTCTTCATTGGGCAAGAAATCTATGAATTAAGAATCTTGCAAGTTTTTGGTGACAATGAACTAGTTGTGAATCAAGTCAGAGGATTTAGATGCTATCAAGAATGACCTGCTTAAGAACTACAAGAGTAGGGTATGGGATCGCATCAAGGATTTTAAGGCCTTCAAAATTGTGGCCATACCTAGGAAGGAGAATGAAGTTTTTGATAGGCTTGCAGCAGTTGGAGTAACGTTTGATGTGGTCGACAACATCAAAAGAGAGAAAGAATAGCCACATATCCATATAGTTGTGAAGCCATAGTAGTGAAAAATAACAACACATGTTGGAAGGTGTTTGCAGAATGATCAGTCAGATCATTAATGTCTTTCCATATGAAGAAGCTGAATTCTTAACTAGAAATCAAAGCAGATTAGAGCAGTAATATGTGAATCAAATAGTACAGCTGCATACAGACAATCTTCCCAAAGGCTTAGTGATATTGGAGTCTATCTTCAATCCTAGTGATTAGTTTAGAAAATAAAATGCTAGCATGCAGATCAAAGGAGAAGATTCAGAGTCAATCCCAGTTGGAGAAGACAAAACACTTCAAATTGGCAAGCTGGCCACTGAGCAAGAAAGGTATGAATTCATACAAATTTTCCACAAATTTCTAGATGTATTTTCTTAGAGTTATGAAGACCTAAGAGGTTTCAATCCAAAGCTAGCACGACACACAATTGAACTAGATCTAGCTACTCAGCCCATCAGGAAAAAGTAGAGACCAGTCAATTCACACATTGAGCCTCTAATGAAGAAAGAGTTAAACAAGCTGATAGAGGCAAGTATCATATTTCCAATCAAACACTCAAAATGGGTTGCAAACCTGGTCCCAATCAGGAAGAAAAATAGAGAGATTAGGTTGTGTGTAGATTTTAAAAATTTGAATAGAGCCTCCCTCAAAGATCATTACCCACTCCCTTCAATGGAGCAGATATTGCAAGTGGTGTCTAGATCAGAGAGATTCTCCCTCCTAGATGGCTACTCAGGGTACAACCAAATCATGGTGAAAGAAGATGATCAGTTCAAGACGACTTTCACCACCAAATGGGGCACCTATGCCTACAGAAAAATGCCATTTGGATTTTCCAATGTTGGAGCCACTTTTCAAAGGGAAATGGATATGGAATTCAAAGGGATGATCAAAAAAATAGTACTGATTTATCTGGATGACATCACAGTGTTTTCCAAGAATGCAGTAGACCACCTTTTCCACCTAAGACAGGTGTTTCAAAGATGCAGGACTTATGGGGTATCATTGAACCCTAAAAATGCATATTTTTTGCCCATGAGGGTAAGATTTTAGGCCATATTGTATCAAAGGAAGGGTTGGAAATCGACCAGGAAAGAGTGGAAGCAATAAGAGCATTGCCATTGCCAAGCCACAAGAAATCTCTTCAAAACTTCCTGGGAAAGATCAATTTTGTCTGTAGGTTTGTGCTAAACTTTGCTTCCCTTGTTAAGCCAATAACGTTGATGTTGAAGAAGAGTTTAGAATTTAGATGGATAGCTAAATGAAAGGAAAGATTTGATTCCATCAAATAAGATATATCACAAGCCCCAACTCTCATGAACCAAGATTTCTCTAAATAATTCATACTGTATGCCTTCGGTGGTAGTGACACAATTTCTGCAATCTTGGTTCAGGAGAATCGAGAAGGTATAGAACAACCAATTGCTTTCTTCAGTAAAGGTATAGAAAACTATGAAGTGAGATACTCCTTCATCCAAAAGCAAGTCCTAGTAGTAATATGAGGATTAAAGAAGTTTAAGTATCTGGTTTCAAATAATAAAATCCAATTGTTGGTCTCCCATGCAGGAGTTAAAGAATTCCTTCTCAGCAAGGACCTGAATGAAAAATGTGCAGGATGGATCACTCGTGTCATGGAATATGAAATTGAGATTAAGGTCACTAAGTTGGTCCGTGGGAAGGGGTTGTGTGAAAAAATAGCCCCATGACAACAAGATGAAGAAAACAATGAAAAAGATGTTGTTTTTGTTCTATAGGATAATAAAGAAGAAGTAAATGATGATATACCTACTCCTTGTTGGACTTAAGACATGGTGCACTTCCTTCAAACAAGCATGTGTCCTCATGGGATAAGTAAAGAAAAAATGAGGCATTTAAGATTACATGTCATCCCATATGTTCTTATTGATGGTGTCTTGTTCAAAATAGACATCAATGTCATTCTACTGAGATGCATTGAGACAGATTAGGTCAAGATGGTGCTACAAGAATTCCATGTTGAAGCAGCTGGAGGCCATTTTTCTCCAAGAGTGGTGACACTCAAGATCATGAAGGCGGTTTATTATTGGCCTAAAGTGTTTAGTGACAGCTACACATAGATCAAAAGGTGCAAGAATTGTGCATTCTTCAAAGGCAAAGAAAATTTAGCGGCACTCCCATTGCACTCAATCTCAGTCGATCAAAATTTCATGCAATGGGGATTGGAATTCATTGGAGTCATCAATCCAAATTCAAGCCAAGGACACAAATGGATTCTGACAGCAAATGACTATTTCACCAAGTGGACCGAGGCAGTGGCACTCAAGGAAGCTAATGAGTCTAGCATACTAGATTTCTATGAAGGGCTAGTGACCATATTTGGAGTGCCAGCCACCATTATATCAGATAATGCATTGTCATTCATAGGTTCCAAGATCACATGATGGGATGTTAAGAATGGAACTTACTTGAGCAGTTCATCAAATTATTACCCTCAAGGTAATGGCCAAGCTGAGTCCACAAATAAGAACCTTCTAAATATCATCAGGATAACTCTTGATGAGAATCAGAGAACCTAGCTCAAAAATCTTAGATGGCCTTATGGGATAATAGGATAACACCCAAGAGATCTATATGCATCTCCCCATTCAAACTTGTCTATGGGAAAGAAACAGTGTTTTCTATATCACTTGAGTTTCCAACATTAGAGCTCATTAAGTAGCTAGAGATGTCTAAATTTGAACTGATGGAGGCCAGGTATGCGGAGATAATAGAATTGGAAAAAGCCAGAGAGCATGCACTCCATGCAATAGAGACATTCTAGGAAGGAGACCTAATTTTGAAATGGGATGAAGATCGAGCAAAACCAGGAAGGCATTCCAAGTTTGATGCCATTTGGGGTGGCCCCTACATGGTAACAAGGTGCAAAAGTAGCAATGATTTCCAACTATCTACATTGGATGGAGAAGAATTGCAGATTTTGGTAAATGTGGTCTATCTTAAAAATTGCTACTAAAAGGGAAGTTCCCACCCTGTATATATTAGTTTAATTTTTCATTCCTCTAAGTTCTTGTGCACATTGTCTCATTGTAGTTTATGTTGTTTTTCTCCTAAGTGCTTTTCACACTATGCATGTTCTATTTGGAGCATGTATGATTTCAATTTTTTTGTATAGTTGTTGTGTTGTTTCATTGCTCTTGTGCAATCTATTTAGAGAGGCAGATGAAGCCCCGGGTCAGAAAAATTTTCTAATCTTAGAAACCTTTGTTTTGATATTTCTTATGAAAATTGAGAGTGCAAACGACCGGGCTCGTGGATCAGAGGAAGAATAAGTATCAGACCATCATTCTCAACTCCATGCCCACCAAATATTACAAGGCAACTAGTCTTTTCATCTAGGAAGTAGATACCCCTATGAGTCACCAAATTGCTATCCATATTTCACCCCCTGGGGCCAAATATTGGATCCGCCACAACCTCACATAGAAGGAACCTGAGAAAACTCATCTAGCTCTTGAAAATGGGTCGTAGAAGGACTCAACAATAGAGTGGTGGGGGATGAAGAAGGATTAAATGATCATATGTGAAATAAATGACTCTGTCGAGCCGTTTCTAGGTCTTAAATCCATTTCTCAGCATTCAACTAGACTCAACAATGGAATAGCAGGGTCAGAACAAAAGGGGCAGTGTCTCAGAAGAACTAGGAGCAAGAAAGGGAAAAAATGGTGAAGTTTCAAAGTTTTTGGGCTCGAGACCGTTCAGGGAAGAGTCCAAAATCAAAAAAGTTTGGAGGAGGTAGCAGAAAGAGCCACGTGTCCTAATGGCGCTTCTCTAAGTTGAATCCAGAAAGGGAAGCCCAAATGAGCATCAGGCTTCCACGTAGCCCAAAGTCCAAGAAGTAAGAGGGACTGTTGAAAAGTCCATGGACCAGCGGAGCCCGAAAAGTTTCAACTCAATACGCCTTCAAAGGAAAATTTTGAATCGGGATTTCAAGCGAGCGTGGTGCCTCCACATGTTCAATCTCAAAAGGGGAAAGAGTAAGTTGAATATTCAATGCATGGGACAGGTCGGCGGAGGCTGTCAAGTGTCTAAATGGTGCTGATTCAAAGATTGAATAGAGATCAGGTTCCCAAATGAGCGCTAGACTATTGCGTGTCCCAGGTCAAAAGATATGACTCCGTCAAAGAAAAGACTTAGCTAAAAAACACAAAATGGTCCATAGCTCCGCCCAAAGGAAAAAATCAGCGTTTGAGCCTGACTCAAGGGAAGCGGGCCGTCAGGGAAAAAGTTAGTTTTCCCCCTTGTTATCCCAAAAGGATAAAAGTCACAAAATGGGTTGTGACTGTGCCTAAAGTAAAAAGTCAACATTTGAGCCTGAGTCAAGGCCAAAGCAGGGAGTCGGAGGAAAAGGTGAAAATTTTCCTTTTGAGAAAACAACACAGAGGAAAAAATTGAAACGCACCTCCCCAGCCAACCAAAGGGTGCCACGTATCCAAGTGGAGCTTCGGGGCCATGGGGGTTTTCTGAGTTTTGCATTTTTTTAGAGAAAAGGGGGAAAAGATAAATTATGGACCCGTAAGCCTAATTTTTTCCCTAATCTGGCTGTCACGCGTCCCATATTAAAAGGGGACCCATTTTTCAAACTATTTTTCCGCTCATTTGTACGGACCTGATAAAAACTTCAAAGGGGCATATCTTTCGACTCAGGGTTTGAAATATTGCAAATTTGAAACCATTGGGAAGATCGTGGCTTCGCCCACACCATAGAGATCTGAAACTTTAAGTTTGGGGGCTAATAGCTAAAAAAATGGAAAAAAACATCTTCAGGCCTTCAATGCATGATATTATTTCCTCAACAACCAGATCAGATTCAATATGTTCCAGCATTTCTTATTCCTTTAAGGTTCCAAACCAATGGTTGATGCAGTCAAGATGGATTTGGGGGCAGATTTTGTAAGAGGCATTAATAGCAGTAGTTGAGCTTCTACCTGCTTTTCCCGTTTCTCTCTCTCTTTCTTCTCTCTGATTGAATCTATAAATGCAGGGGTGGGATTCATTGTAAAGGGTTGGCCATTCTTTAATTTTCATGCTCCCTTTTCCTTCTAGCAAAGGTATTTTTGGAGTTTAGACCTATAACACCCGCTAAAAACAACCCACTTGAGACCCAAGAAACAACCTAGGATTAGTTAGGAAAAATTATGGAATAATTTATTTTTTGTTTAAAAGAGTCTACAACTAGGTTACAAGGCAACAACTGTCACTAGTAAGTTCCAAAATGATTCTAATCCACTAGAAAATATTTTTATTTTATTAACAATTATTATAGGTCATAAGGTCCAAAATTTAGGGTTATAAGGTTCAATTAGGTTCAAAGGGTAAATCTTCACCATACCCACTCTCTAACAAGATTAAAGTTTTAACTTAATTTTTCTCACACTTAACTCATTAAAAAATTTCCTAAATCATTCCCATTGGATAGGAAATTTCCTTACCTTTCCATTGATATAAAGAAGTCCTCCTAACTCCTCATATTTCTCTAGTTATGGGCCGGCGGGCCTTGGGGTGAAAATTTTCCCCAAGAGCGGGCTTGTGGGCCCAAGGGTGAAAATTTGACCAAAGGGTAGGTTGGTGGGCCGCGGGGATACTTTTGGAAAATTTCCCAAGCGGGGGCAAAAAAACACGTTTGTGTCCACACTTCTGCGGGTCCGCAAGTCCACAAGGGACATGTGGTGCTTCTCAAGCTAATGTGGGGAGAATGCGGTGGCGGGAGACGTTTGGGAAAATCTCCCACGCGGGGTGAAAAGCCAACATTGCGCCCACAAGTTCACAAGCTACAAGGGACACGTGGCATCACCTAAGACAACATGGGGAAAGTGGGGTAGTGGGGAGAAATTTTTTCTAACGCTCCGAAGGGCTAAGAGGGTAACATTGACCCGCGCCTCCACCGGCTCCTTATGCCACGTGGCCTCTCTTGATTGGCCGCGAGTCAGCGGGACGGCAGGGAAAACATGGAAAATTTTCCCAAAATTTTCTGAAGCATAAAAATTCAAAAGGGGACCCACTCCACCTCTGATGCCTTGTGATGCCACGTGGCATCACTTGATTGGTTGAGGGCCGGTGAGGAAAACAAGTAAAATTTTCCCAAAAAATTTCTGGATGCGCTAAATTCAAAAAGGGATTTGCCCCTCCGCTAACATCTCGTGGTGCCACGTGGCAGCCTTTGATTGGCTACAGATGGTGGGGTGGTGGGAAAACGTTGGAAAATTTCCCCAAAATTTTTCCTAAGCTCTAAGGGAAAAATTCGGGCCCGCCAAGGAAAATTTTCCCAATTTTTGACGCCAAGGAAGAAAAAATTCATAAGGCCATAACTTTTGATAGAGAGCTCAGTTTTGGGAAAACAAGGACTTTTTGGAAATCTCTCGATGTCCTCTTTACACAAATATCATTAATTTTTTATTTTGATAAATTTTAAGGGGTAAATTTTAAGAAAACGGTCTAAAGACTTTTACAGTGTGAACTGGTAAATTTTAACTTGTGAGATTTATTCAATTTGATCTTCTTCCTCTCTCAACATGTCAAATAGACATGGAGAGTTGTTCTTAGGAGGAATTAGGATAATTTTGTGAGGTAGATCTATTCGATTGAATTCCAATTCTAAATTTACAAATTTGACAATAAAACGACTATGGAAACTTTGAACTCGGTTTAGCCAAGCTTTAAAGTACTTCCATTAAGTGTTTTTGTCTAATTGAGTTTGTTTATGGCCTACTGCTTCAATTTAATCATTTTATTGTTGCAGGTTCAAACTGTGTATTTTTTTCTTTTGGTAATTGCCAGTTTGAAATTATAAAAAATAGGGATCAAATTTTAATGGTTCTATTTTCCACTTACTTCTTCCAAGTATTTAAAATATGTTTCAATTCCAATCTAACACATTAGTTGATTTAATCAAACCATCTACGGGCTAAAATGCAAACTCTGATTTCAAATCTTAACATTTTTTTTTTAAGAACAAAGAATTATATTTTTCCTCACACATAATTCTTATTTTCAACAGAGATTTAAAAACACAATGGATAATCAATTTCAATGCAACAATACAAATTGAGAAAGGTAATTAAATCCTTTATTGATTCCAAAATACAACATTACAACCTTTCTTGTTTTATTCCTTCCAAAAAATATATTATATACAGAACAAAATAATATATTTTCTTCTCACGTGTTTCACTTTACCACTTTTCAAACAGAGATTTCATAGTGAATGCTAAACACATATTTCCAAAGGAATAACAACATATGTACACAACAAAACCACTTCCATTAATTTAAATGAACTCTTACAACTTCCTTTCCATTTGGTTTCAAAATACAACATACAAAAACACGTATCATTCTTTCACATTCTTTCCAAAACAGAATATAGAGTATAACTCTTTTACATTTCAAATTTCCACTTGCAATCAGTACAACATCTTTACATTACAAACATTTACAAGTTCATCCACTTCAAGTGGGAAAGGTTACAATGAGATTTCATTTCACAAGGGACTGTCAAACTATCTTTTCTTAGCTCCAGAACAGTAACATGCATACTCCTCATTCTTCCAATTTGATCACAATAGGAGTAGGGGAAAGGCAACGCTCTCCACCCAACCAAGACATCCAATGAAGAGGAGAAGCCATCCTTCTTCATTGACCCCCAAGCCCCAACCACAATGCAATAAAATTTGTGATCCAACTCATGGCAACAACAGGCTTCCACAAACATACAAGCAGCATTTTCACAAAGAAACACAATCCAAAATAGAATGTAGTTTTCAACTACATTAAAACATGACAAACAATACAAAGGATTCATCAAACAAGCCAAAGGAGCAAGAAGCTATGGGGGATGCTGTTTATGCCTCCCAAAGGGGGAAATGGGTATCACCACCTAAGTACAACCCACCATTTATATATATATCATTTCAAACCCTGTCATGCCCTTATGCCTCCCCCAAGTACCCCTTATTCCTCACATTTTCTTATATCTCCCCAACCTCTTATGGCACCCCATAACAAGTAAAGAAATGCAAGCTATTTCTTTGTAAGGTGGAACCCAAATATCAACTCCCTCCACCCTTATAACTCCCTAAAACACACTTATGCCTCCCACCAAATAACCCCATAGTCTTCTCCTACACCATTCCTAGGTCATCTACCCAACATCCCATAAATATACCAAAACATTCACACAATAACATTTACATATATACAAGCTCCTACGTCTCCATGATGGTGATGTTCCAAGTTCCAAAACAGCAAGCTATATCCCAATGAAAGTAATCCAAAATAGCCAAGTGCAAGCATGTAAAATTTTTCCAAAAACTCCTCCAAGCAAGAGCTCCCAAAACAGCAAGTAAAGTTCGCCCAAAATGAAGTCTCCAAAAGTGAAGCAACCCAAAACAAGGCAAGAAATTCAAATTTTATAGAAGAGGGAAGAGAAGAGGATGAGGAGGATACATGTAGGATGCCACATCACACATCCTCAACCCCAACACCCAAAAGTCAACTTCATTCTCCAATGCATAATAAATAAGTGGGTGAATAATATGACAGTTCACTTATACACTCAAATAAGCCCATACCCCATATGGACTGAAAATAAATTAAGTAAGAAAAGTGCAATTACAACATTCAACTTGACTTATAAAAAATGCATTAAAAATGGTCTAAATCCAACCCTCAAACCATAGGCAAGATTGGTATGTAAATTTAAGAGGCATGGTACAAGTTTAACTTTTCCCACAAGCCTCCAAAATCAGCCTCCAAGGAAAAATTAGAATTTCCAAGAAGGTGGAGTGTTTCACACTCAAAAGTTAACTTACACATCACTTACAAGGTCACTTACACATTACTTACACATTCTAACAACACTTTAAAACATGGCCAACAACTCTATTAATTACATTCTTATGACATCTTTTAATTAATTAACTAAACAATATGATTACTCACAATATTAACACCACAATAAATAAATAATGAAAAGGGTAAGTGCACCACATAAAACACATGAAAAAAAATTAAATAAAAGGGACCAAATAAAATAAAAACATAAAATCCCTTGGTCACATTTAAAGGTGATTCCCCCCCATGGAAATCCCTAGCAAAATACAGGGTAAGTTAACACACACACAAGAAAAACTAGTTGCCATGGTGACCTTGTTGAATTCATCTAGAATTCTAATGTGGTTTGTCTTCAATCCCCTGATGTTTTTTGTGATATTTAAACCTGCAAAACACAAATACCTCCTTTGGCCTCGTGGCCATATCAGAACATCCAAATGAATATAAATTAAATTTAAATATCATCAATATATATGTGAATCACAACAGTTATCACGATAATCAACAGTATCACTCACAATTTCATTAACAACTATATCATCATCAATTTTAATCCAATTTTATTTTTCTAGGTCTAATCAAAATATCCAATTATTACAAGTCCATAATATAATCAACAGTATCATGATTAGTATCAAACAGGTGTCAAAGGGAAGTGGGCACTACAAGGCCTTCCATTAAAATTGCAATATGTGTCTTGCCTCCTGGCTATTTTTCTAATGCATTGTATCAATTTGCAGAGTAATAAAACATGTTTGTGACTGATTCTTGATCCTTCTGTCTCTTTTGCTTGCATCTGGTCTTTCATTACAAACCTATTTGTCTGTGCTTGATTATTGCAAGTATTTTTTTGGTTTGTGTTTATCAGCAGAACTAGTGTTCATCATTCCTGCCGTGCATCACCTTGTAGTTTAGTTATTTATTATTTCTTATATCTCTTTTATCCCTGTCTCCTTGGTAAATCCAAATGAATATAAATAAAATTTTAGATTAGGTGTAGAAATAGATCCTCTGCAAGTCCTCACATATGCACCCAAACAGAGGAATAGTAACCAACCTTTAATATGGAGAGCTTTTCCGATTCTGCAAATCCAAACACTTTGGGAAGAGTTCAATGTTTTGCAGTCACACCCTGTCTCCTTGGAAAATTTTAAATGAATCTGTCTTAGAAAATAAGATCTATAGAACTCATTTGGGGGTGTTGTGATTTTGCACTAACAGTAGGCATTTGAAACATTTCATTGATTGATTTCTCATAATCAAGGTGTACTCCATTGTATAGTGTATAGTCTTTTGGTTTCTTTCTGCTTTCATGTTTTTCTATTTTTGTTTATCCTGGTCCTTAGTGGCCGTTTTGTTGGTTTCTCAGTTCATCCTTGGGGGATTTGGTTATTATTATTCTGCTCTGAAAGCTTATTCTTTGACTTTGTTTCCCAATGGTTTGTTTTTGGCACTTGGTCTGCTATTTGCTCTTGTGGCACTTATAGGGAGTGCCCATCCCCAAGTTGGAGCTGATGTTGGTGCTCAATTTGATCTTACCCTGTTTGTCCTTGAAATTATTCAATTTGTGGGCTATGTCCTCTTTTCTATCTCCCTGTATTGATGCATGAAAAATCTCTCCTCCATTTGGTTGCCATGATCAGTCCCTTCCTTTGGTCGAGGATCACTTTAAAATCCTGAGTTTTTTTTCCGTTCCTCTTTCCATGTGAAAGAATTTGTAACTTGGACGAAAACTCAGGTTTTTTCCCTTCCTTTCATTTTCCACAGTCACGTTTTGTTTTCCCTGTCAATTTTTGTCCCAAATATATGTGGAAACGTGGTCTTATTTGATTAGATGTGGCTCGGTGGATCACATTTGGGCCTTATATCATTTCCAAAATCTCTGTCCTTAAAGAAAGATACATTTCCGGGTGCAAATGGTGATTTTCTTGCATTTTACGATTTGGCGGGTGTGTTTTTCCCCGACAAATTTACATCTCAGCATCTGTGGAAATGTGGCCCTTTCTAGTTGGATGCAGCTCGGTGGGGCACTTTGAAACTCTAAGGCCTGATTCAACTCAAACCTTGTCCACATGGAGGGCCGGCGCTCATCAAAAATTTGCCTTTTGGTTTAACCTTGGAGTTGCGCTGGGGAGACACGTGGAGGTTTCCGCTATCTTTCCCAAACTTAGACATTTTTTTCATGTGGCCAGTGTAGCTTTGGTAGACCAGGGACACGTGGTGAGCCCACACTTGTTTAGAGTCTCCGCTTTTGGGGACCATCTCAAAACTACATCAGGGAGACATGTGGAGGCTTATGTCAGTTCCTCTCTATACTTAAGCTTTTCAAGCAACTTTGTAAAGGCCTGGGACACGTGGAGGGACCGCTCCTATTTGGTGACCGGCCCCTAAATTTTATTTTGAAGAAGAGTCAAGAGGAAACTTGAAGGCTTCCGCTGACTCTGCCCTTTCTTGGAATTTTCAACGGCCAAGGAAAACTATCTCGGACCCTAAACACATGGCACCTTCCGTTGGTCCTTCAAAATTTTCAGCAAATTCTACCGGACTGAAACATGTGGTAAGCCCACGCTTGTTTGGGGTCTCCACTTTTGGGGATCAACTCAAAGTGCGTCATTTAGACACGTGGAGGCTTTCGCTGGCTCCTTTTTATACTAAGACTTTTCAAAGGCCAAAAGATGATTTTCTTGAGCCCAGGGCACGTGGAAGGCCCGCGCTTGTTTGGAAACTTGCCTCTGTACCTCACCTTTAAGGTTGTGCTAAGGAAACATGTGGATGACTCTAATCTAAAGTTGAGAAGGGTCAAAATCAATGGTTGCTATTCATTTCACCTATTTTTTTTCCATTTTTTCTCCAAGATTCCTAAATATGTGGATACACATTGTTTTTCAGCATTTTTGATGAAATTCCTTGTCGTTTTTGTCTACAAAGTGCCATTGAATTTATTTAGAACTTAATTTTTGAGTCCAAGAATTGTTAAGGTTGATATTTTGAAATTGAAATTCCTCTGGCACTTGAAAAAACGTGAATTACCAGAGAAGATGGATTCAGGGTAGAGTTACAGAGGAAAGAAAGGGAAAATGATGAAATGATAGAGGTTGCAGGCGCAAAAGATGAAAAAGGTGTTGCCTCTGGAGTGAAAAGGATTACCTATCAGATCCAGCTATACAGATCCTTTGGAGAATGATTAAAATGGGGATTTCTTGCATGAAAGAATCAGAATGATTAAAAGGACTGTCAAAAAGGATGTGGCATGGCATTCTAGTCATTAGTCGAGGGTCTGAGAAACGTGATCAATTCATAATTGGTCCACTTGGTAGCTTCGGATGTGAATTTTTTAAACGTCGCTTCCTGAGGTAAATTGGTAACAAGCAAAGGTCCCTTGAATATTCTTCTTTTTTGGGGGGAAAATTTAGGATGAGTGAGTGAGTGAAATGTATAAATGCAATGAGAATACTCTTACAAAAGGTCAGGGGTTGAATTCTTAAGAGAAAATTAGAGAGAGCCCATCTTCTTGAGAGACAAATCCGAGAAACCAGTTAATTTCCTGTGTTTTATATTTTAGTAATGTCAATTTGGTTGCAAGTGTACATCCGTTGATAAGCTCTAAGACTTTCCAAAGAAACTTTCCCCTGCTGATGAATCTAATCAATTTCGAGTTAATTTGTGTCAATCTTGGAGCAATTTTTGTCTGCTTTGCTTTAGAATGTCTGCAAGTATTTTTTCTTATTCCTATTACAATATTTTGTTAAAGTCCCTCTTAATCACACAGGTTCTCATCCCTATGACAGTTTAGTGGCATTTGCAATTTCATTTCAAGAAGAGCTTTCATCCTGTGATGAGATAAACAATTTAAAATCAATTCACTATCATTTGTTGATAAATATTATCTGTAAGCCTTCAAGTGTATCTTAGGAGTGAGGAAATAGGTGTCTTTGATGTTTTATTGAGTCTTTAGCTCAAGCGTTCATGTTAAATTCTTGGAGATTGTGTGAAAATGTGAAAATATGGGCCTCCATTGATGCACACCTTCTGGTTGAAGGAATATTTTAGCTATTCCAAAGCTTTCTGTCATTTAGCTTTCCAATTGTTGTGAAGTCTCTCAAATATCTGGTATAATCAATTTTATCTTTTTTAATCTCCCACCAAAATTATTCAAAAATAATGAATCCATCCATAATTACCCCTATTTTCCTTGTGTGTCAACAAATGTATAAATTATACTGCCAAAATATGAAGAAGTCATTAGGATTTCATAATGTCTTTAGTAACCTTAGCCCTGTCTAGGAAATATCACCATTCTTTGGAAGTGACAACTCGTGAGAATTAAATTGTGGGGCATTGATCATATTTTCTCATGGTCTCCTTTCATATTTGTGCAAAGAAGGATATCTTCGTTCTCCTTCACTGACAGAATGGGTCCTCTCATCCTGGTCGAAAGGCACAACCTAAAGCAGTGAGGATAGATCAAATCCTTAATGAAGGTTTTATCCATTTCTCAGATGCCCGAGTGATAAAGAGTTATAAAAATCCTCTCCCCGGCTACAAAATGACTCAAAATAAGATCTTTTTGTCTCTCAGTGTCTTGATAAATTTGTGATGCTACTCAGTTTCTAAGGGAAAATACATTTGGATACCAACAATAATTGCTCACTATAAATTTTGGAACTCAGGAACATATCTGTACATTGGCATCCAGTGTAGAGAAAGGGTGCCTAAGTGCTTGTGAGTGGACCTAGGCACTGGTTACTTTACAAATGATCAAAAAATTATTTCTTCTGTGTCATAAGGTCTTCGTTGTTGATTCTAATTTATCACCATATATTCACTCCTTTATAACAAGAGATACCTATGACCTGCAAGAAATAAGTTTACCTATGCATACCCACAAACCACATCAAAACTAAAAAGGAAAATTCAGAATCTAGAATCAAACTGACCTAAGTGGTAACCTAAAGAGTGAACTTACAACCAAGAACTACATTACATCTCATACTCCATGTAGTTCTTATGTGTTTTTGTGTGTAGAAATGATGCTCTAGGATACCCTTGTGCAAGTTGCACTTGATAGAGGGTTATATCTAGAATATAACCATTTAGTAGTATATGTAGATGGAATAGAATAGAATTTACCTTCTTATGATGGGTATGAAGAAGTATGTATCTATTTTCCATTAAATGGATGCTAGATTGATGCCTTTAAAGTGCTTTAATACCTTTGGAATGCAAGGTTGGGTGATGATAGTAATTCTTAGTTCTTGGTACCTTATTTTGAAAACCTAACTATGTATTTATAGGATTCCATTGTTTTAATTTCTTAATTGAAAAATGGATGGACGACCCATAAGTGAAAAATATTTCCAAAAGATAAAAAATACCAAAAAAGAGTGAGTAAGGTAAGAAAGGGTCATGGGAACCAGAGAGGGATAGAAGCACCTGGGCATTGTTGTCTTGGCTGGGCGCTGGTGTCTAAAGCCATAAATAATAAACAAGTTATGTTCTGACTCGGATATAGGGTGTGGAGGACCAAATAAAAATAAATAGATAAATAAAAGAGGCAAAATATAGTTGTGAACCACTACTTTTCTTTCTTAGGAATCATGTAAATGCTATCATGATTTTAAGAACTAGAAATATATCCAAGTGTGTTATTTTGTGTTTATATTCGTGCACTTATATTGTTGACTGAATACTTAATAAAATAAAGTAAATAGATGATGTGCACCTTATGATTTGTTAGAAAGTGTGGAAAATATATTTTCGAGTGGACAAGTGATGCATGGAATGATTGGAAAGTGAAGCATGGAAAATAGGAAAGGGAAGTGGACGCTAGAGGTGAAGCATGTTCTTTGTCACGTGTTATTGTAACTCATGTGAGTTGATCCTTATAAGGACAGGCCTAAGAAATAAGAGAAAGAAATTAGTTAAAGTTCTATATATGATAGAACATAGAAACATATGCATAAGTATGTAAAGAGTGTAATAGTGTGTAAAAGGAAAGTATACACCTGATATGTAAGAGAGTATGAGATAAAAAAGTGTCTTATTACTTAAATTTTCTTATTTTGGATGTTGTAGGTGAGAATTTTTGGAGATCTCATGCCAAGAGCAAGTTTTTTAGGTGAGGTTACACTAAATGTGAGTTTTTTGGGCTATCTCATGCCAAGTGCAAGTTTTTTATGTGATCTCGCGCCAAAGGTAAGTTATGGGGATAAAGGTATAGTTTTACTCTCCTTCCATGACTCTACTCTCATAAGTACCACTGGAGATGGTATATCCTAATTTGTTCTATTTTCCCTATTTATTCTGATTAGTTGTGAATTGTTCTTCTTGTACTGATTGTAGGATATAGAATTTATTTTGTGTTTTGAGGCTAGTGCCTGCTAATGTAAAACTACTCTGTAGACTACTATGAACTGTACTATACCTAAGAAATTGATTATTTATGCCCCCATGACATTAGTACCCAGGAAAGGAAACAAGGGACCAGACACTACTATTAGATATTGGGCATCAATATCTGTTATGTGTGAGGTCTAAGTTTGTTTCTAGACCATTCGATGACTATGCGTCTCTATTGATTCTTTACTGTTCAAATCTGTACTATAGCTCTGAGATTTTGTAGGGGTGATTTATTCACCCAATATATGCCCCATTATTTGGGTTTCATGTGATGATAGTAGGAGCATGATCTCATTTTTTACTTTTTTTGACCTAAAAATAACTTGATTGGACCATATTGGTGAAATAATTTTTCATAGGAAAATTAGGTGTTTCCACTAATGCTCACGGGACTAAGTTCCTCTGCATTGAATGGGGTAGATTCTATTTATTGAATGGAAAAAAATCTACTCTTATCTAAATGTTTTGGGTTGTCCCAAATAAGTTTGGGATCCAACATGCACACTTCAGTGAGTATGTGGCAAGTTTATGCATATGTTGCAAGGGAGGAAATTGCAGTGATGGAGGGGTAAAGGAGAGAAATAAGATAAAGGTAAGGTTATTGTTATGAGTAGGACAATTATAGATTTCACACCTAATAACTTGAGTATTTCAACATTAAATTGGAGGAAATAACAATGAAGCCATTACCGAGATAAACAAAACCCACCCAAACACACAGTTATCTGAGGCCCATTCATCAAAGATACAAAGCCATTTTGTAGCACTATACTTACAAAGTGAATATTTTTGAGAGAAAATAAAGGAATAAATGAAAAGATAAATGGAAGAAATGTAGATTTAATTATTTTTTTAGTGATGCATATAAAACATCAATCAATCTACAACAATTCACAATTACTACCAAGAACTAAAATTCAATATTTGAGGATTCCTTTAGAATGGAGAATCCGTCCCATTTATAGCCTTGTGAATTGAAATTTCGTCTCCCTCTACATGAATCTTCATTTTCATATTCCACTTGTGACATTTAAATTTCCCCTAGAAGAGAAAAATTTAGTATCTATCTTATAATTTGTAGAAATTAATTTTACAAATTACAAATAATGCCACTTAAGTGAATAGGAAAAAATACCATGATAGCGTATAACGAAGAATTAGAAGAAAGGGAGATAAGAGAAGAAGGGAAGGGTATTGATTGAAATTATTTAAGAATATCCTTTTGATGAATACATTTTTTACGATGATCGTAGTATCCTCCTTTTGCATGATGCACAGACACCCTAGACTACCAAATGAGTGTTTAGAAACATTGTTTCAAGATCCCCCAATGTGAGCTCGATATAAACATGAACCTCACCCATGATAATGCATTCTTGATATCACAATGATATTTAGGATCGCTCTCTTACTCCTTATACCTTCACAATTTTCGTTCATAATGTTTAAACATCTTGACACTTGTGTCCCTATTATACACATTGTCATACAAGATTGCACACTTTTCCTTTACTTCTATGAGTAATGTGAGATATTTCCTAGATAAATCCTATGTCACTTGTAATGGATAGCTCGATCAAGTAACTATTTCAAACCACCCATATTGTTGGCTCACTAAGCTCAGCGATCTAAAATCAACTCGCCGAGCTCAAACTACCCATCTCACTAAGCTAACTCCAACCAGCTCGCCGAGAGATGATGATGTATCCACCTAGAGAAATGAGTAATAAATAATTGTTATTTTGTATTTCAATTCAGATTTGAATATTTTTTAATCTTTACTGACTTCACAATGTCACTTAATATCTCCTACTAGGTACCGAGATGATGTGTCATGCTTTTGGACATAACTCAACTCAAGATGATGATTTTAATAACTATATGGAGGTTTCATTCCTCTATTTTAGCTATGAGATAATCACATCACCATGTGAAGATTTGAAAAAGTGGAAATATGATTGAAAATGGATCCATCTTTAACTTTCTCCACTTGAAATCAAGACTTTCTATTTTTAGCAGGTAAGATTAGGACCTGTTATTTTGGGACATATAACCTGTTCTACTCAAACTTAATCTCTTGAATCTTATGGAACATTCCAATTTATCTCTTTTGATGATGTATTTCTATTTTTTAGACACTTTATATTTATAATAGGTGATTTTTCTAGAACTGCTATTTTTGGAAAACTGCCAATTTTTCCATGCCTTCTAGTTTGCACCATTTAAAATTGTTCTGTGTCATACAAACATGCAATTTGGGGTACTTACTATTTTTAGCATGTGGAGTGGAATATCACATGATATTTTTTGGTAAGTAATAAAAAATATGTCATTTTATATTGGCTACTACACTTTCAGAAGGGGCTTGATTTATACCACAGAAATTTTCAGCCTGCCAAATGACAAGTGTGGTCTCATTTAGAGGTGCTTCATGAGTAACTTCCTACAATTTATTTCCTTCTTGTCCTTTCTCTTGTTCGAAACCCGTTATTTTCACCATAAGAGCTTGATTTAAATCACCATTGAAACACATTGACTAGTTATGAGGTTGATCGCATGGGAAGCACCTATCATATTCTTGAGCCATGTTATTTTTCACTAGTACCAAGGCTCTAGATGTGTACGCAAAATTAGGATTGTAAGGGTGAAATGGATTATTAGCAAGAGTTTTGACTTGGTTCTGATTTTACAGTTTGAATGGGTGGCCTATTAGGATGATATGAAGTTCTATTGGGTTGGGTTTGAGACTGATATGATCTGAAATTTTGAGCTTGATGACTCTCAAGTCTCACCAAATCATTACCCAAGTTTTGTGGTTGTTTCATGAATTCATGGAGCTCACTTGAGGTACTATAAGATGAGTTAAAATCTTCAGTCAAACTTTTATTTCTTAAAATAGGAATGAGAGCTAATGTAGGTGCTTGAATAGTGCTTGGAATTCCTAAGTCTGGATAAAGAGATATGGGTGGCCTAGGTGCAAGTTTTCTTTCTTGAATCAAACAATTTTCAACTCTAATGGAAATACTATCAGCTATCGGTAAAGTTGTACCTCCCATGGATTGTATCATCATTGCAATATATGAATTTAGAGCTTTTGGGAAGTATAGAAAAATACCTTAGGTTGTCGGTCTCACAACGAGTGGAATTCTATCCCATGTCCTCTAAAACCTAAAGTTGAAATTGGCCATCTGCTCATTTGGCACTCTTTTGATTGTGGTTAGTTGTTCCAATAGAGACAGATTATCTACCTTCTCTCCAAATTAATTGTGAAGAGCTATGCACAAATGGTCCCAATTTTGGATAGATCTTGTTGTTAGAATCCTGAACCATTGCAAATATTTATCCTTAAAGGAGGATGCCAACAACTTAACAACAACCTCCATTTCAGAAATTTTGTTAATTACAAAGACATTTGTAATGTCTTGGATGTGGTCAATCGGAGTTATCTGGTTCTCTCCAGTGAAATATGGAATGTCCTTCAATGTTACAACTGGAATTGAATTTTGTGTATTGAGATCAAGTGGGATGTTTCCGGTGAATTTGACATAGGGATTGGGTTGCGCCATCTTAATTGGTTAGAGAAATCTAGTTGATTTTATAAAAGGCCTACCAGGTGGAGGTGTTGATAAAGTTCTATTTTGTGGAGATGGAGACCTTTGAGCTCTTCTTACCCTTCTTCCTCTATTTAGGGATAAGTGTAGGTAGACAAATAGTCCCTCTTCTCTAGTTCTTGACCTTGTTTGAATTCTTCTCATAAATCTGCCAAGATTGGACTATTGAAACTAGTGGATTATGCCCTTTTGGAGTCACCAGATGTGTTATTTCAAATCCTCTTACAAGATGGAATTTCGTAACAAGAGCACATAAAACTTGCTGCGACTAAAATGAAGACCTCTTTGTCCCACCGAGCATGCCATAACTATTATCACCGAATCAAAAAACCCTCTAATTTACATAAGTATGTGTTCTTGAGCTCATGGTGTGACTGAGTAACATGGGTACTATCTCCAATTTGTGGGACTTGCTACTTGAGATAGACCTTCAGAGAAACCTGGTTCTTCTTCCTAATCCTTGTACAAACTAACTCTACTGAGATGAAGATGCTAACTATCTCTATCCTATAATTTACAAGGGACCAGGGAGAGAGAAATAACATGTAAATGAAGGAAAAATACACTACAGAGGTGATGAACCAAAATAAGGGAATGTAAACAATTTCTAATGAGTGAAATGGGAAGCAAAATATAGATCAGAGAGTGTAATGAGAGTTCTCCATAGTCTAATAAAAACATTCACAACACATTTCCATGCATGGAAAATAATAATAGGTCCCTACAAGAGTATAGAGTAGACACAAACACCTACAATAACATTAGAGAGGAAATAAGAATGTAACAAACTCAACAAGGGAAGATAAATCCACAAACTTGAGTCTATTGTTTCATTAATATGCACAGTTCAAACTATTACAAAGGAAATACCTAAATCACCATGAAAGGAGTCCACTACAAAGGCCTGTAGAAAATTGGCTTCATAAAACCAAAATGATAGATTTTTTCTATTCAAACTATCCTCCTCTTACAATGAGCCCAACATTTCAATTTATAGAATTTTGGGAAGAGAGAGAGAGAGAGAGAGAGAGAGAGAGAGAGAGAGAGAGAGAGAGAGAGAGAGAGAGAGAGAGAGAGAGAGAGAGAGAGAGAGAGAGAGAGAGAGGATGCAATTCCCAAAATATACTTTCCAACCACTTTAAAGATATCATAAATGTGACCAAATGGTGATATATGACCTACAAAATGCACCCCATACTATGCCATGACTTACAGCAGTGAAAAATGTTTGCCCATGCCTCTTAATTACACTCCCAATCACCAATAAAATCAATGTTATGAACTTGGCCCGTTTTCATTACAAATATTCCTAGGATCTACATAAATTATTGAATATCTTAGTTTTTGTGTGTTGGACTTGGAGCCATGATTCCAACGAGTATTCATTTGCGTGATTTCATTGAGAATTGCTCAAGATATGAGCTTCCGAGTGCAGGTAGCTACTTTGAGTTTGCCATGCATTTCTTGTAATACACGAGACTAGGAATTCAATCCATAGAGCTGGAGATGTTTATTTTATTTTTACCCACCTACCCTTAATTTAAATAATAAATCTATTTTTTTTTGTCTAGAGGATGTTGAGATCTTTTCGAAAAGTCCAATTTTGTCAAAATCGGAGCTCCAAGTCAAAAGTTATGCCCATTTGAAGTTCAGGGTCAGGGCATTCCACTTGGGCTCCCATAATCCACATTAAACCACTTTCCCTTTGCATTTTGGGTATTGCGGGTTTTTGGAGAATTCATGGCACTGGGGTACAAGGGCCACTTGGGCCTCTAAAAATCACTTTATCTGTGATGTAATCTATATCCTTGATGTGTGGCGATTTTGCCTCCACGGGGAACTCACGTCCCGGTAGTACTTGGACTGCACCATCACCACACCATATAGACTTGTGGCCATTACCTTTTTCCGAAATACATTATGATCCCAACTCACCCGGGACATTTGGGCCTTTACAAGTCCACCTTAACCGTACTATTTTCAGGGGAACTTGTGGCCATGATGGATTTTCTACGTATTCACATCCCAACTCACTTGGGACATTTGAGGCTTCCAAATCCACGTTTTCTGCAATACATTGAATCCGCTTCCATTCCTTTGTAAATCAGGTAAATCGACTCTTCAGGGAACTTGTGACCTGATAGAACCTAGACCGCCTGGGTTGCCAAGACTTGATTTACCCATAAATCATTATTTTCTTAGCATTTCACACCCAAGTCAAGGATGAGGAACCCTAGTTCAATCCGTAGGTGTTCCATCCACAGCCCCTAAACCCATAATACATTAAAATAGGTCCTTTTTCAATTTTTTCAAAATTTTGCAAATTTTCGCTAACTCCTTAGATTTTCCTTGAATGGGGAAGTTAGAGAAAAGAAAAGTTACGCCCCCAAAATCTAGATTTCTTGTTTTCACCATTTCTATCTATTCGAGTCTAAATAAATTGTGCAAGTTATTGAAATCACCTTGAGGTAAATTTTAGATAACAATTTGGTAACTCAACGGGGCCATTTTTCTGCTAAATGGAGTGTAACCAACTACCTAAAACTATTTATTGGGAATGGAGTTTGTATTATCATCATGAACTAATCTAAACTCTAAAATATGATCCTATAATACTTGGGATGATGCTTCCTGCTTCCAGAGCTTCCCCCCATAGCTCACTCTCTCAACTTTTATAACAATATATTGAAGTCAATGTTTGTGAGAGTAGAAAATTTCTTGAAACTTGGATCTCACTCATTCCTGCAACTGTGATCCACGAGGATGAATGATGAGTATCTATGAATGCTTCCTCAACATTTGATTTCTCACCAAGTGTGGATAGACGAGACCACTATTTTGGCCAGGTGAAGTATACTACAGAATTGGAGGGAAACCTGTTAGCTTGGACATCATGGAACTCTATTAAGTTCTTATTTTCTTTCTTTTTTTGAATGTCCAATGATGCTTCGACTGGAGCTGATTTCAGACTTTGGCTACTAGCTGATCCTTGTAAGGACTATCATCAAACCTTGGGAGATCACTGTGGCTTATATCTATTGTTTAAATACTGTCTGAAGTTTGAGTGAAAATGAGGGACTTCCATTTGCTGCAATATCAAACCTGATTTCAGTTTTTCTCCATTTGTTTGAATTTGAAATTTACAATTGTTGTAAGCAACTATGAGCTTCCTACTACAACGGTTTCTCTTTCTTGTAGCATGATGAAATGTATATAAAGCATACAGTAGAAGCAATAGAACATGTGCACCATAAATTAGGGAAAAACCCTACTCTAATCAATAACAACAATGTGCACAACACTTGGAGGAATTAAAAAACCTATACTAATATGTACAAGGGTGAGAAATTCTTCCTTCTAGTAGCAATATTTTTGAGGTGAATTCCATTGACTGGAATATGAAATTATTCACCATCTAACTTAGCCTAGTTATAAGGCATCACTACTTTTTTGATTCAATGTGATCATATGTGTACCACACCATAAGACATAGAACTTGGAATGTTTTCTTGGCTTTGCACGATCAACATCCCACTTTAGTACCAGGTCTCCTGCTTGGAATGTCCTAGCTTTAGCTTTCATATCAAATCTTCTCTTGATAAATGCTTGAACCTTTTTCATGGTCTGCACTGCATGTTATCTTGCTTCTTCTAATTCCATCAACTCTGCATACCAAATTTCCATGGGCTCAAACTCATCTAGTTTGAACTATTTCATGAGTTCCAATGACGAAAACTCAAGTGATATAGGTAGCACTACTTCTTTTTTGTCTACAAGCTTTTATGGAGAGCTTCATATAGACCTCTTGGGTGTGATTCTATCAGCCCATAGGGATGATTTGAGCTTCATGTGCCAAGTTCTCTGATTTTCATCAAGGTTTCTTCTAATGATAATTCTCAGTAGGTTATTATTTGTAGACTCTGTGCTTGGCCATTACTCTTGAGGATTAATAATTTGATGAAGTCACTGAGGTATATACTATTTCTATGACATCCCATTCAGTGAATTTTATGTCAAGAAACACCAATGCATTATCTGAAATGATAGTAGCAGGGAAACAAAACCTAGTGACTATCCCCTCATATAAATTGAAGATGTTGGATTCATTTTCCTCCTTAAGTGCCAATGCTTTCATTTTCCTCCTTAAGTGCCAATGCTTTAGTCCACTTGGTGTAATAGTCTGTTTCCATAAGTATACACTTGTGGCCTTGATATGAATTTGGGTTGAGAACTCCAATGAAGTCCAATTCCCATAACATGACTCGTTCATCTAATGACATTGGATGAAGGAGGCAAGGACCAATAAACTTTATTTTCCTATGAAGAATGCACATTTCTTGCATTTCTTGAACCATCAATAACAATCACTAAACAACCGTAGGCCAATAGTAACCAGCCCTTCATGATTTTAAGAGCTATTACTTGCATAGAGCGAAGGTTGGCCTCCAGATTCCACATGTCATGGAACTCATGTAATATCTTCTCATACTTAAATTTTTAATACACGCCTCAATAACACTCCATTCACATCCTTCTTGAATAGGATGCTATGAATGAGCACATACAAAATGGATTACAATTTGAAATGTCTTATCTTAGCTTTTTTTCCATTATGGAGTGCATAAACATATTTGGAGCTAATGCACCATGTCTTGAGTCCAATACGGAATGGATGCATCATCAATTCAATATCCTTGGTAATTTTGCAGTACCACTAGGTACAACTTCCTCTTCAACATTTGACTCAACTTGATGTTTAGAATCGAGCTGCTCACAAAAAAATTTTCCACAAAACAAATTGGTCACTTTGATTTTTAATATCATACTCCATTACATGATTGATCCAACCTTCCCTCTTCTCATTTAGATCTTTGTTTAGGAGAAAGTACTTGACACCAGTATGAGACACTAACAGTTAAATATTATTATTTAAGACCAAGTGTCTAAACTTATTCAAACTTCTAATAACAACAAGAACACGCTTTTCAATGAAGGAATACCTTACTTCGTAATCTTCCAAGCTTTGATTGAATAATACTATGGGATGCTCTAAAATTTCTTTATTCAGCTGTACTAAGATGGATGAGATTGTTTCTGATCCTCCAAAGGCATATATAAAATGAAATATTTTGAAAAATATGGGTTAATAAGGGTTGGTGCATGAGATATAGCATGTTTGATAGCCTCAAAAACTATATTTTCTCTTATGTTGTCCATTTTAATTCAATACTCTTCCTCAACATCATTGTTAATGGATTCATAAGGGTGGAGAAATTAGGCATAAATCTGCAGATGAATTTTATCCTTCCCAAGAATATTTGAAGAGCTTTCTTTTGGTGTGGTAATCAAAGTGTTTGGATGGCTTTAACTCTTTCAGGATAAATTTTTAATCCTTCCTTTGAAACAATGTGGCCCAACAATTTTCCTTCGTGTGCCAAAAATACACACTTTTTTAGATTCAAAGACACTATGAATCTTCTACAACTTTGAAATACTTGAATAAGGTGGAAGAGATGGTATGTTGCATTCTTTGAGAACACAGTGATATCATCTATATATAAAAAACTATCTTGTTAATCAAGCCCTTAAATGCCATGTCTATAGCCTCATTGAAATGTTGCTCCCGCATTTGACAATCCAAAAGGCATTTTCTTGTAAGCATATGTGCCCCATTTGGTAGTGAAGTTTGTATTTAACTAATCCTCCTCCTTCACCATTATCTGATTGTATCCTGAGTATCCATCCAGCAATGAAAATATTTCAAAACCAGCTACAACCTAAAAGATTTGCTCCATTGATGGGAGTGGATAATGAATGATCTTTGAGTGAGGCTCTATTCAAGTCACGAAAGTATACACACAACCTAATATCTTCATTACTCTTCCATATTATACCAAATTTGTAACCCAACTGGAATGTTTGATATGAAATATGATGCTTGATTTCAACTCAAATTGTTTCAACTGTTTTTTTAATTAGGGGCTCAATGTGTGGGTTGATTAGGTCTCTTACTTCTATCCTGATGGACTTAGACTCCAGGTCCAACTCAATAGTCTGTTGTGCTAGCTTTGGATTGAAACCTATAAAATCGTGATAAGTCTAGATGAAGACATCAGGGATTTTTTGGAAAATTTGAATAAATTACACTCTCTCTTGTCAATTATTTACTTTGCCAATTTTCAATATATTTCCTTCACCTACTGAAATGGGCTTTGATCCTCACCCTTTAGATGAATATTTGTATTTTCCTTCCTAAATTGATCATTTGGGTTGAAGATTGACTCCAAAGTTACAAGACATTTTGGTAATTTTTTAGTCCTTAGCTGCACCACTTGATCACCATACTGCTGCTCCAACTTGTCTTGTTTTCTAGCAGAGAACTCAGCTTCTTCATGTATAAAATTGATGATTTCTTGATCATTTTCAAAGAATTTCCAACTTGTATTGTTATCCGGAACACCCAGTCTTACAACTATTTTGACAAGAGGTTGGGTTTTCTCACTTTTGATACTTTCTATAACATCAAAATCTGCCCCAATTTATGCCAGTTTATTTGTTGCTTCATTCTTCTTTCTTGGGATGGAATTGATGCTAAAATATTTGAAATCTTTAATGAGATCCCATATCCGATTTTTGTAGTTTTTCAACACTTCATTCTCAGCAGCATTTTGTCCTCTAAATTGATTTACGACTAGCTCACTACCTCCAAACACTTGTAAGATTTTAATACCTTTCTTTCTTGCCCAATGCAATCCATGGATCAAGGATTCATACTCAGCTGTGTTGTTTGAGAAATAAAATGGAAACAAAAAGCTGAGTAATATTTTGTACCTTGTGTTGAAAATACCATAGCTCCTCCTCTTTCACCTTGTATACTCCTCAAGTAATCAAATAATAATGGCCACACCTCAGTATCATCTTTGTGAAATGGCTTGGTAATGCTAGGGAGAGATTGATTCTCTTCATGCAAACAATGTAATCCCAATTCAACTTCTTCCATTTTCTTGTAGGGGTCAAAATCATATGCCTCTTGTTCACCCATTCATGAAGATTCAATTCTAGAATGCATCTAACATTGGTATCTACTTCATAGGTGCTTGGATAATCCTCTTGATCAAATATTGAACAATTCACTTTGATTGGAATTGTTGTATGAGGATTAATATGAAATTTTAAAATAGGCTCAGATCTGATTATAGCCTTAGCTCCATACCTTGTTCTAAATAACATATGTGACCAATCATCAGAAAATAGCCTCCAATTTTAGCGGTGAAGTCTCTTAATAAACATAACATGCAAAGAGTCATGGACAAATCTATGACTGATACATCTTATAAGACTGGTCACATTAGGACATGCATGTAATGTGAGGTTTCAATAATTTGATGAATCCAACCGTTGTTACCACTATCCCATCCAATTGTACCACACCTCTAGAAACGACTTCATATTAAAGAACCAATTGATCAGCAATTTGTTTTGGCATTACAAAGCTAGCTTGCTACTTGAATAAATAATGTAATTATGCACAAACTTATGTTCAATGATCAATGAGATATAAAACTGGTTGGAGGCTTTAAAAAAATTTACCTTATTGGTCACCTTGATTTCCTCCTTTGCTGAGCTACATTGGTGAGTACCTTCTCTTGATCTAATTGGATGACTTATTTAATGATGACCAATTCACCATAACAGCTTGTAGTAGGTCTCTTTGTCCTGGGATAGCTAATGATTCCCACATCGAGATGTTTACATTCATTTTATTCATCTTATCAATGATGTTGAATGGATATGATCTATCTCTCTGATGCCCCTTGCTTTGCATAGTATTTTCTTGCACATGGGTTGTTATAACTGACAGTTGAGATGGTCTAGAAGGTGGCTTGGGTTGACCTTGCATATTGGGAGCTATATTTTGGTTGTTAATACCTTGTTGGATGATAGAGGGATGTGGATCATTTGAATTGGATGAATTTACCTCTCCAATATTCATCTTCTTGGACCATTTATTGGTTGCTACACTTTGAGAAGGGGCTTGATTTATACCACACAAATCTTTAGCCTGTAAATTCACAAATGTGTTATCATTTCGAGGTGGTTCCTGGGTAACTTCCTGCTGTTGATTTTCCTTCTTGTCCCGTCTCTCATTGTTGTCACCATAAGAGATTAATTCAAAGCACCATTGAAACACATTGATTGGCTATGATGTTGATTGCATGGGAAGCACCAGTCATATTCTTGAGCCATGTTATTTTATACTGGTACTAAGGCTCTAGATGTGGACGCAACATTAATATTGTAAGGTTGAAATGGCCTGTTAGAAAGAGGTTTGACTTGGTTTTGATTTGTAGTTTAAATGGGTGGCCTATTAGGCTGATATGGAGGTCTATTGGGCTGGGTTTGAGGCTGATATGATCTGAAATTTTGAGCTTGATGCCTTTTAAGTCTCACCAACTAATTACCCAAGTTTTTCGGTTGCTTCATGACTTCATGGAGTTCACTTGAGGTACTAGAATATGAGGTAAAAGCTTCGTTTGAACTCTAATTTCTTGGAGCAGGAATGAGGGCTAATGTAGGTGCTTGACTAGTGCTTGGACTTCCTAAATATGGATAAAGAGGAATGGGTGGCCTAGGTGCAAGTTTTCTAGCTTGAATCAAATGATTTTCAACTCTAATGGCAATGCTATAAGCTACCAGTAAAGTTGTACCTCCCATGGATTGTATCATCATTACAATATCTGAATTTAGAGCTTTTAAGAAGTATAGAAAAACACCTTAGGCTATTGGTCTCACAGTGAGCGGAATTCTATCCCATGTCCTCTAAAACCTAAAGTTGAAATTGACCATCTACTCATTTTTTGCTCTCTTGATTATGGTTAGTTGTTCCAATAGAGATAGATTATCTTCCTTCTCTCCAAATTAATTTTGAAGAGCTGTGCACAAATAGTCCCAATTCTGGATAGATCCTACTGTTAGATTCCTAAACCATTACAAATATTTATCCTTAAAGGAGGATGCTAACAACTTAACAACAACCTCTATTTCAGCAATTTTGTGAATTGCACAGACATTTGCAATGTCTTTGATGTGGTCAATCAGAGTTATCTAGTTCTCTCCAGTGAAATATGGAATTTCCTTCAATGCTGCAACTAGAATTGAATTCTGTGTATTGAGATCAAGTGGGATGTTTCCGCTGAATTTGACATAGGGATTGGGTTGCATCATCCTAATTGGTTAGAGAAATACAGTTGATTGTATAAAATTCCTATCATGAGGAGGTGTTGATAAAGTTCTATTTGGTGGAGATGGAGACCTTTGAGATCTTCTTACCCTTCTTCCTCTATTTGGGGATAAGTGTAGGTAGACAAATAGTCCCTCTTATCTAGTTATTGACCTTATTTGAATTCTTCTCATAAATCTTCCAAGATTGGACTGCTGAAACTAGTGGATTATGCCCTTTTGGAATCACTAGATGTGTTATTTCAAAGCCTCTTACAAGATGGAATTTCGTAACAAGAGCACATCAAACTTTCTGCGACTAAAATGAAGACCTCTTTGTCCCATCGAGCATGCTAGAAATATTATCACCGAATCAAAACACACTCCAATTTACAAAAGTGTGTGTTCTTGAGCTCATGGTGTGACTGGGTAACATGGGTACTATCTCCAAGTTGTGGGACTTGTTACTTGAAATAGACCTCCATAGAAAACTGGATATTCTTCCTAATCCTAGTGCAAACTAACTCTACTAAAATGAATCTACTAACTATCTCTATCCTATAATTTTCAAGGGACCATGGAGAGAGAAATAACATGAAAATGAAGGAAAACTACACTACATAGGTGATGCCCCAAAATGAGAGAATGAGAACAATTTCCAATGTGTGAAAATGGAAGAAAAATGCAGATCATAAAGGGTGATGACAATTCTCCATAGTATAATAACAACATTCACAACATATTTCCATAAATATACAATCATAATAGGTCCCTGCAAGAGTATAGAGTAGACACAAACATTTGCAATAACATTAGAGAGGAAAGGAAAATGCAACAAATGCAGCAAAGGAAGATACATCCTCAAACTTGAATCTATTACTTCATTAATATGCACAGTCCAATCTATTATAAAGGAAAGGCCTCGATCACCATGTAAGGAGTCCACTACAAAGGCTTGTAGCACATTAGATTCACAAAATCAAAATGACATATTCTTGCTACTCAAACTATCCTGCTCTACATTGAGCCCAACATTTCAATTTATAGAATTTTGGGAAGAGAGAGAGAGAGAGGGGATGAAATTTCTAAAATCTAATTTCCAACCACTTGAAAGATGTCATAAATGTGCCTAAATGGTGATATATGACCTATAGAAGGTACCTCGTACTATCCCTTGACTTCTAACAGTAAAAAATGTATGCTCATGCCTCATTAAATGTATCTCTAACCACTAATAAAATCACTTTTCAAAACTTGGCACATTTTCCATAAAATAATAATAAAAAATTACTCAATTTCTATAGTTATTGATTGTTTTTCATTGTGCTTGGTGTCATGGTTCCAACGAGACCAATTTTGTGAAAATATGTTGAGAATTGTAAAATTTATGGCCTTCTGAGTGTGAGCAGTTGTTTTGAGTTTGCTAGGGATTTCTTGCATTTGACGGGACTGAGTATTTAATTTATTAGAGATGGATATTTTTATTTTATTTTCAACTATAAGAATAAGAAATCCATTTTTCATGGTGTAGAGGATATCGAGAGCTTTCTAAAAAGTCTAATTTTGTAAAAATCAGAGCTCCGGGTCTAAAGTTATGCTCGTTTGAACTTCGGGGGCTCGGGCGTTCCACCAGGGCTCTCACAATCCACATCACACCTTCTTTTGAATTTTGGGTATTACGGGTTTTCAGGGAACTCATGGCACTGGGGTACAATGGCCACCTAGGCCACTAAGTCCCGCCTTACTGCAAACATTTTGGCTTTTACGGGCACGCGAAGCACTTGGGCCACATGGACCGCGCGACCCCTCCATAACCACACCATATAAACTTTTGTCCATTTTGGATTTCTTGCGTACTCATATCCCAACTCACCTGGAAAATTTGGGCCATCCAAATCTACCTTCGCTGCACTATATAGACTTTTGGCCATTTCAACCCTCTCACGTACTCACGTCCCAACTTGCTTAGTACATTTGGACCATCAAAATCTACCTTCACCGAAATACACTAGACACATTCCATTCCTTTATAAATTAGGAAAATCAGCTTTTTGGGGAACTTGTGTCCCGATGGAACTTGGACCGCCTAGGCCATCGAGACCTGATTTTTCTATAATTCATTACTTCCTTAGTATTTGGGACCCAAGTCAAGGACGAGGAACTCTAGTTAAATTCGCAGCCATTCTAGCCCCATCCCTTAGAGCCACAATGCATTAAACTAAGCATTTTTTCCATTTCTCCATTTTTTTGCAAATTTCCGCTAACTCCTCATATTTTTCTTGAAAAGGGGAGTTATAGAAAATTGAAGGGGTGCCCCCAAAATCCAAATTTCTTGTTTTCACCATTATGCCTCTCCATGTCCAAAGCAATTATGTAAGTTATCGAAATTTAGCTTGGGGTAAATTTCAGATAACAATACCTTGAAAGGTAAAAAAACCCACTAGAAAATTAGTTATCTTTATTGAGAATAAAATTTCACCCGTCACTCCCACTATTTCCACTTGCAGTTAAACCATGAAAAAGGGATTACAAACCACCTCATATATTTTCTCATGAGTTTCACCTTATTCACCTGATGCATCTATAATCAGCTCACATGGTTCCATTCTTATCTCAATCAGTCTAGATCATATACTATGTTTCACATTAATAACTAACCTGTAAAGTTGTCTTAAGAACATCTCACCTACCTGAAGTACTCTCTCATTTTATTTGTGATTATGAGGTCATAGGATATACTATCTTGCATGTAGTTAAGAACATTACCTTTCAAGAATACTAACCTCATAGCTTTACTCCTTTTATGGTGACAACAACATACATAGAATGTTCTTTCATGACAATAGGTTCTTAAGTGTTAAGAGCTCGTGAATCAACACATCTTAAGTATAGATCTTCTCTTCTTAATGTTATTTTTCCTCCTAAGTCTCTATAATCTTCATCAATATATTGATCTTTGTTTTGTACCTAATTTGTATGCCCAACCTTCACCTTGACTCAAAGTGATAGATAGTACTACAATGTTAGCTCACAAGTAAGAATATTGACATACCTTTATGGAATTTACAATCTATATTCTTGTTCTATATGTTCTATCATTCTCCATTCCTTACTCATGATGTAATATCACATTTCCTCATCTTCTCTATATCGTATTTCTATCACTCATTTCCTTATACCTTAAATAAATCATCCAAGTCCTCACTAATCACCTCTAGCTCCTACTTAGGCTTAAAACATTCAAAACCCCATTCTTAGGAGATTACAAGGATTCATATAATAGATGAAACATCACCATGATCAATTACACTATGTCAACCTCTCCTATGGCATGACGGAAGCTCTATAATCCCTATGAAAAAATTGATCCTTACGAATATTTTATGAGCTTGTAGAAATGAATGCGGGATTGATCTAGAATATAGAAAATGTATAGATGTGTAGGATGAAATATAATAAAATTCCCCTCCTATGTTGTGTATGTAGGAGAATGCAATCCTTGTCCCTTGAATTAGTGTGCTAGATGGATGCTTTGAAGTGCTTTTGTGCATTTGGATGTAAGATTAGGTGATAGTATGTAATGCTTAGTTCTTGGTCCTTTATTTTGAAAACATAACATTTTATTTATATGATTACCTTGTTTTAATTTCGTAATTGATAACTGAAAGGTTGACCCAAAGTAGTAAAAAGTAATTAATAAGCCAAAGGTTCCCAAAAGTATAAGAAAAATGTAAATAAGAATATTAACACCCATGAGGAAAGGAGCGCCTAATGCTAGTATCCCAACTAGATGCTACTGTCTGAAGCATTAGAAGACAAAAAAGTCAAATGCCGATAAGAGTTGTAGATGCAAAAAGCCAATAAAAGTGTAGAAGACAAAACAAAAGGATAAATGGAGTTTTCAATTACTAATTATTTTTCTTAGGAATAATGTAAATGCTAACATGCTTTTAGGACCTATAAATGTACCAAAGTGCATAGATTTTGTGTCTACAATGCATGATAATATTTATTGTCTAATATATTAAAATTATTACGCGTGACTGATTGATTGATTGGAAAATATTTATTAATCGTGGCTTGTTAAATTTTTTAGCTAATTGCTAAATGTATTAACAATATTCAAATATTAAACTCTAGTATAAGGCCATAAAGATGAGGCATATGTTTATATTCATATACTCAAACAAATCAAATAATTACACTAACAATTGAAAACTTTTAGACATTGATACAGTATATGTTTTTGTAGACAAGATGACCTTGACGTTGAATGATTTTTTTTTAATAATACAAGTTTAATCACTCAAATAAATATAATTACTGAAAAATAATCCCAAATTAATCTTTTATCTTATCTTTTAAATTAATAAATCATATGTATGTAATGAATAAAAAAGTTAACGAATTGATATTTTAAAAATAAATTATTAATATTTTCTTGTTGTTTTATATAAGCTACAACAATTGGAAAATTTAGAAGAATAGCTACCTACACTAATTTTTGGGATCTATAAAGGTATATGTCTGATGAATTTCTGGGTTTTGAAGTTGTTGGTCAGGTTGAAGACAAAAATCTTTTGATATTTTTCAGTTTCCTATTTTAAGTAGGAATAAACAAATAGTGTGAGACATATAATCATAGATATATAATAGATTATGGTGTACACACAAAAAAAAATTGGGGATCATATAACATCTAAAACAAAGTGTTTGAAAAACATTTTGAGCATAACGTTCTTGCTTATTCACATTATAACATGGCTATATAATAACTTGATAATGTTTTAGTAGGGGTGTGTTATAATGTGAGAACATTATGGTTATGTAAAAAAATATCTAGACCTACCATATTCACATGTTATCATTTCAACAAATACAACAAGGAAGTGTAAAATCACATTTTTAATTTAACTAAACCTTAGTCGCACCAAACTGAGAATAAAATAAAATTTGAGAGGTCATTTATAAGTAGTTTTAAGTTAATTTTAGTTTAGAATAAACTATAATTCTCTTTTATTGCTTCTAATTTATTCATTTTTTTCTTGTAGTGAATCCAAACTCACCTCTACCAACTCAAAACCTCTTTACACATAAAATCTCTTCTTCACCTAGAAATATACATAAATAAATGTTCTAGAAGATCATAGTAAGGTAAATGCATTCAAACCACTACTATAATTATCACACATACTCCTCAAATGCACGAATTTATTTTAGTGTAAATTGAAAAGAAAAAAAGGGATTCGAGTTTTGATAGAAACCCTTAAAAATACTAATGCCACAAGAACGTGTATCATCACTCAAATAATTAATTTCCCATATAGATTTTATGACTCTTAAACTAAACACATGGGAGGAAAAACAACAATAATAAATAATTTTATACAAACAAATTATCTTATGGTATGGTGAAGATTTAACATTACCAAAGGAAAGCTATGTGCATTGTATATGTACCCAAAAATAAATTTACCTTCAAAAATAAAATTTAAGCGATTCCCAATCCATTGGTGTAACCAAAAGGTGATAATAAGCCTTTTTGAATAGATAGTGGATAGTGTTTGTGTAAGCCACTTGTACTAAATTTTATGTGTCTCTGTATTTTTGAGGAAACTCTATCACAAGTTCATCCTTAATAAATTACTAAACTAATTTTACATATTATATTTGCATTTTCCTTTGTTTTTTGGGAGCATGTGTAAATTATATATTAAAAAATATGGAAACTTGAATAGATTTGTAGTACTATGATAAGACTATCAAAAAATGAGACAGTGGTACTAAAAAGAATAGTTTCCTTTCATATCCTAAATTACTTATCTAACCATTAAGGTATGTGTGTATTACTTGTGTACTCTTATACAATATTATGTTAAAATATAATCAAAATTCTAATGAACTTATTTCTTTACCCACTATTTCACAACTCTTGGCCTTCTTTCCACATTTTGAAGTGTATTCCACTTAATTTTATTTGCAAAAAATAAATGGTTCATTTCCAATTGGATGTTTATTCTATTTGTGTATATACTATTTCGGACATTGGAAACCACAACAAATATAATAGATTCCATTCAAATATCATATGTTGTAAAAACTATACATCTTCATTTTTACAAAAAACCGAGATGAAAAATCTTATTTATTTAGGTGCATCTATTGTCGAGGGAAAAAATCAATCAAGCATGGTAAAAAAAGGTTCAATATGTCAACTGGATTCATCCAAATAAACACCACATCATAGTTGTAAAAATACATAGGGTTTTATGTGTCTTCAAATTAGTGTTGACATAGGTGGTAGGTGGGGTTCACCACAACCCTAATAAATAACATTACTATAAGGTGTTCTACCCATGGTTAGGTTTTTAGAAATAATCATCTAATTACAAGTGATATCAATATTATGTGAAAACTAATGTTTGACACCAAAATATAATTACAAGCCACTTTATTACCCATAAAGTCGCATATACCAATTATGAAGGAATCCAAGACCATCTAGAAGTGATAAGAGAATATTATACATCTTGACAAGACCATATAGTCACACAACAAGAGGGTTTCAAGTCATAGTTTAGGTTGTGGAGCTTTTCCAAGTTTTGAATTTATAGATTTCTCTAAGTCTATCTTCCTAAATTCCTATTGTAAAACTATTTATAGATAATTATATATCTCTCTCATGTATTTTGGATAGTATACATGCGTTAAAAGAAAAAGTACATTATTTTGATTCGGTAAAATTAATTTTTAAAGTTAATTAATCAAAAAATCTTATAGTTTTCCATCCTTATAAACCTTTTTATTGTTGTGTTTTGCATAAAAATAATCTAATAATATTTAAAAGGGTGTAAAAGTTATGTACACTTTAATTTTTCTTTCAATTATTTTGTCTCGGCAATAGCTATGGATTTCAATCCATTCCAACCACTAATTTCAAACCAGGGATGATGAAAAAAGTTTGGGACACCAAGGAAAGAGAGCTTACTTGTTATTTTTAGGAAATTATTTATAGGATGAACTCTTTTACTAGTGTGAAAAGAAATATATATATACAATATTTAACATATATGATTGGTTTTAAGTACCTCATTAAATTGAATTTTTTTCATTCCTCCATTTTCAACAAGTATTCTTAGAGATATTTTATGTTTCTTATATTATTTTAAATAGCTCACGTCTAAAAAGTCATCCATAGTTTTCCATGTGGAAACATTTTTCATAATTCCAGTTATAGTTTGATATTCATATATCTTTTCTACATGCATCTCAATAGTATCAAACTAAATTTGTATTTTCTTTTCCTCACATAAGTTATAGCCATAAATTATATATTTTCATTCCTATAGAGGTTCCATTTTATTTTCATTATCAATAGATTTAATTAATGAAAGCATAGAAAAAAACTCTAACTTGAAACTCCTTCCCAAATCCCATTTTATTTGTTTCCTCCTTCTAGAAATAGGTGTCCCTAGAATATTTTATGTGGTGCAATTTAATTGACTACGATAATTTCGAATTCCATTTTTAATCAAGGCTAGTGTCCTATTAATATAATTGGAATGTAATAATTCTAATGATATACATTCAAGTTCATCCAATTGAACATTTTCAAGGGGAATTTTATTGTTGTTGACATACATAATATTAGTCATGAAATTATAAATGAACTTATTTTTAGTTCCATATACAATGATATCATGATCCCTTAACATTAGTGGAGATGGGTGAAACTCCATAGTTGGTTTCTAAAAATAAGATATGATGCTTCATTTGGTAGATTTATTGATTGATTTTAATAACAACCCAATAAAATACTCTCCAATAGGGAAAAAAAGGTTTTAATTATTTCTCCTACTCATCTTACAACCCATTTGGACATATGGATTCATGATATAAAATATTGTAGGATGTATATATTAAGTTTGGAACAATGAGACATTATGTTAACCTGTGTAGGGAGTACTCTGATTTGGAAAACCACATGTTTGGTTCTGAATCACTTGGAATCAAATAACCTTGATTTGAGTTTCATATTTACTTAAAAATATTCAAACTGATCTAAATATGACTAAATAATTTGATAGTTCATTAAAAAATAAAAAAGGAAGAGAAGGGTGGGGAAGTGATTTAATTAAAAAATGAAATTAATTCTATATTGCATAGTAACTATTAAAATAAATAATTTATGAATTATAAATACAGTAGTGACATAAGAAAACTAGCATGTAATGTGAATACCCTAAGAAAGAGAAGGATACATAAGGACTTAGCTAATTTTCAAGTGAACATGAAGTCATGTGGGAAAGGTAAAGTAATGAACAAACTGCAAACAACATCGTAACTGCTCACTGTAAATTTTGGAACTTAGGAACAGATCCAAACATTGGCGACCAGCGTAGGCCAAGGGTACCTAAGTGGTGGTGACTGGATCTGGGCATTGGTTACTATGCAAATGATCAAAAAATTATTTATTCTATGTCACAAGGTCTTCGTTGTTGATTCTAATTGATCACCATATATTCACTCCTTGATCACCGAAGATAACTATGACCTGCAAGAAATAATTTCTCCTATACATACCCACAAGCCACATCAAACCTAAAAAATGAAAATATAGAAGCTGGAGTCAAAATGAACTCAGTGGTCACCTAAAGAGTGAAATTACAACTGAGCACTACACTACATCTCAGAATCCATGTAGTTCTTATGTGTTTTTGTGTGTAGAAATTATGTCGTAGGACACCGTTGTGTAAATTGCACTTGATAGCAAGTTAGATCTAGAATATAACCATGTAGTAGTATCTGTAGATGGAATATAATAGACTTTACCTTCCTATGATGTGTATCAAGAAGTATGCATCCCTTTTCCCTTAAATGAATGCTAGATTGATGCCTTTGAATTGTTTTAGTTCCTTTGAAATGCAAGCTTAGGTGATGATAATAAGGCTTAGTTCTTGGTACTTTATTTTGAAAACCTAACTATGTATTTATAGGATTACATTATTTGAATTTCTTAATTAAAAACTAGATGTCTGACCCTTAAGTGAAAAATATTCCCAAAAGAGAAAAGAGACCCAAAAAGAGTAAGGTAAGAAAGGGTCAGGGTAACCTAAGAGGAACAAGAGCACCTGGGTGTTGTTGTCCTAGCTGGGCACTGGTGTTTGAAGCCATAAAATATAAACAAGTTATGTTCCGACTCAGTTGTAGGATTTGAAGGACCAAATAGAAATAAAGAGATAAATAAAAGAGGCCAAATATAGTCGTGAAACACTAGTTTTCTTTGTTAGGAATCATGTAAATTCTAGCATGATTTTAGGAACTACAGGTATACCCAAGTGTGTGATTTTTTGTCTATATTCCCCCACATATATTATTGATTGAATACTCAATAAAAAATTAGATAGACGATGTGTACCTTATGATTTTTTAGAAATTGTGTCAAATAGCTTTCCAAGTGGACAAGTGAAGCATGGAATGATTGGAAAGTGAAGCGTGGAAAATAGGAAAGGGAAGTGGACCCTAGAGGTGAAGTGTGTGCTTTATCACGTGTTGTTGTAACTCATGTGAGTTGTTTCTTGTAAGGACATGCCTACAAAAGAAGAGAAAGAAAATAGTCAAAGTTATGTATATGATAGATCAGATAAACATATGCATAAGTATGTAAAGAGTGTAATAGTGTGTAAAAGGAAAGTATACACCTGATATGTAAGATAGTATCAGATAGAAAAGTACCTTGTTGCTTGTATTTTCTGATTTTGGATGTTGAAGGTGAGGATTTTTGGTGATCTCACGCCAAGAGTGAGTTTTTTTGGCGATATCACGCCAAGTTTGAATTTCTTGGGCTATCTCATACCAAGTGCAAGTTTTTAATGTGATCTCATGCCAAAGGTAAGTTTTGTGAATAGAGGTATAGTTTTACTCTCCTTCCATGACTCTACCCTCATAAGCACCAGTGGAGATGTTATATCCCAATTTTTTTTGTTTGTCCCTATTTATTCTAATTAGTTCTGAATTGTTCTTCTTGTATTGATTGTAGGATATAGAATGCATTCTGTGTTTTGAGTAAAAGTCCTGCGAATGTACATCTACGTTGCATACTACTATGAACTGTACTGTACCTGAGAAATTTATTATTTCTTCCCCCATGACATTAGCACCTAGGGGAGGAAACAAGGGACTAGGCACTACTGTTGGATATTGGGCATCAATTTCTATTATGTGTGTCATCCAATTTTGTTTTTGGATGATTCAGTGACTCTGTGTCTATGTTGATTTTGTACTATGCAGATCTATATTGTAGCTCTGAGATGTTGTAGGGGTGATTTATTCACCCAATAGAGGCCCCCTTATTTGGGGTGCATGCAATGATAATAGGATAATTCAGCCCAAAGGAGATGAATTGATGCTGATTTGAAGTGGATACCTATAGGTGTATGGGATATACATGGTAGAAACCAAGGATCATGCAAAAAAAGTAGGCTAATATAAGTGTTAGTAAGAAAAGTAGCTAGCATTTAGAAGAAGAAAATGTAACAATCAAGTGTGCAAAAAATATGGATCATGAAAAATGGGTTTCAAACATGGGACATCACTCACAATGTCACAAGACAATCAGGGTAGAAGTGGCCAAAAACATACAATGACATACAATAGAAAATAATATCAAGAAAAATATATTTGATAACCATGGTTGTATATAAACCTGTAAGACAAATGTTACACATGAAGCACTTATTAACATGTTATAAAGATATATAGTATGTCAAAGCGTGTATAAAATTGTGAAAAGTATTTAAAACTATAGAAATAGAAGCTAAAGTTGGTATAATGATAGAGTAGTGAATATAAATTCCCCCAAGAGCCTTGGTGGGACTGGCAAAAGGTATAATGCCAAGAATTTACAGCCTGTAAAAACCTATAATAGTTCTGCATTAAGTGAAAAATACCAACTAAACGTGCATGTGTATATATATATAAATATGATGACATACTAAGAATCCATCTAACATGTAAAACAAAGTGTAACATGTAGATATAATAAGATAGTAAGAGTTAATGCAATCAATATATGTGAATGTTGTGTATAAGTGTGATGATGCAATATATAAACTATGAAGATGAGGGAATTCACTTTCCCCGCAATGGATGTGTATGAGATGAGGTTCATTTATAGGAACCCTCAACAGTCAATAATGAACCATAAAATAAGAGTGTGTCATCGAGTAATGTGTTGTGTGAGAATAAATGATAGAAATATGTATCATGAAGCAAAAAGCCTGATATGTAGTGGATGTGTGGTTAATTTTAGAATGAGACCCTCAATAGTCAAGTATGAAATGTGGAACTAGATTGTGTCATAGGGTAATGATGATCTAAGGTGTGTATCAAAAGGGTTTGAAAGTGCTTAGAAATATTAGACATGAAGTGTGGAGCATGAATTATGATAATAGCTACTAGAGATGACTAGTATGAATGGAAGGTGGAAATAAAGTGTGATTCCCCCTAAGTGTGTGAGGATTAGTAGGATATATAATGATAGTGAAGGGAAAGGGCCCCCCACCTAATGTCTGAGTAGATAAAGGCATGTGTCGATGCTATAAGATCAATGGTGTTAGAGAATAACTTTTTGTACGCGAAGGAGATATATGTGGTGAAGGCGGTGTTAAACACCTATGTGAAGGGGTTGCCCGAGTAGGGGACTTAGGATAATGAGGGGGAAGAATGGACTGATGAGGATGACAATGTCATAAAGTAGGTTGTGTACGAATACCAGAAGTATGTGTAGAGTGTTCATTAGACTTGATAGGTATAAGGGGATGAGATAATGTGACTATTGTCTAAATATAATCAAGAGTGGGCCAAAGAAATGGTATACATAGTGGAATGGATTTTATTGTAACCAATTACTTTTTGTGAATAAACTTGAGGAAAAAAATATTCATGTAAGGGATGTCTTGGGAAGCATGGATCCATGAGAGACCTAAGAGAATGTAATGGCCTTTGATTAAAGATGCAACGATGAATGATACAATCATGGTAAGAGGCCTAACTACGATGAGAAGCCTGGCATATCCAAAAGACTTAGTGACTTAAAATGTGACATTGTATAGTGGATATTCAACTTGACCAAAGCATACATGTTTTTGTCTAAACTTGAGTAGTTTAATTCAACAAATTTAAAATTTGAACTTAAAAAATCAACTATACGATTAAATGAATCATTATTTTGTGCTAACACTACTATAACTTTATATATTTTTGTGAAAAATATAAAAAAATATTGAGTTAAATATTAACTTATCAACATGGGAGCTTACATAATCCTTATTTTAATATCTTGAAATATAGCTTTGGCTTGAGGAGTCCATTCCAACTTTGTATCCCACTTTGACATTGTGTAGAGACAAAATCATTCACTTTGAGTCATTATTTAGTACTAGTCTCATACTATTATTCATATGGTTCTCAAGTGAAAAGAGTAATAATTAACCCATGTCTTTGGCCATTTTACATTATTTTTTATTTCCACTTTTGATTTTGCACTTGTACTTCCCAGTTTATACTCTCATAATGCATTTTTCCTATTTCTGACTAGGGCACCAAGCCAAGAATGGTCCCCTATGGGAACCCTGATACTCTTTACACTTTCCTCTCGCTTTTTGGGCACTTTTTAGCCATTTGAGCTTCTTATATTTTTGGCGGTCAGTCTTTTCGGGGTTAACTACGAAATTAAAGCAAGAGAAAAATATAAATGTGAAGTTATGTGACCATAATGAGGGACCATGCACTAGGAACTTACTATCACACCTAAGATTGCATCCATCAAGGCTTCTATTACTCCATTTACATCCATATATCTCCATCACAAGGCACACAAGGCTTATTCATCTGCATCACACAAGTCATAAGAGGGGAGTCTATTAGTTCCATGTACACATTTATTACATTCTACATCTAGTTACCTTCTTACTACTTCAAAAAGTGCGATTGATACAAGGGCAACCTAGGGCACAATATTCACACACACTCCTAAAATACATTGGGTCTGAGATGTAGTGTAGTGCTAAGTTAGTAAGTTCACCGTTGTGGCCATTGAGGACTGTATGAACCCTTCATATGCATTTTTTGTAGGGTTTAAATTTTTTGTTCTAGGTTTCGCATGTGATTCTTATATTACAGGTTTACCAGTTCTTCATTGATCACATAATGACATTCATGTGATAGGAAGTGAACAAAGGTGAATACTCAGTGACACCTCAGAGGAGAATTTTTGGTCATTTCCGTAGACCAGGGCACCTAGATCTCAGACCATGGATCCCACGGGAACTCCTATCCCTTTCCAGGCACCCAAGTCTACTCAGAAAACTCATATTTGTATTTCCTTAGACTCTCATGTGCTGATTTCCTCCTCTTGTTTATCTGGTCTCCACTGTGACATAGTCCCATGACATCATCAAATCAACTAAGGCCTTCCTAAACCTCTTTGCACATTAGGCTTTCACATTTCATTTCTTAGATTACTTAGGTATTATTTTAGAATTTTATTACTTCAGTTTATTTATTTATTTTACTACTCGTATAACATTAGATTACAATAGAATAATTCTATTTAAGTTAATCATTTTGGTGAATCCAATGCTCGACACCACCTTCCACTTAGGGATATTTTTATCTTATTTACTATGGATCAATCATTTAAATAATTTACCGAATCCTATTTTAAATCCATCAATGATCATATCGTTGAGCATCCCCAAGATATAGATTTACTTCTATATGATTCCCGTGAGGAAGCTACAAACCTTGCAGAGCTTAATTCTTCTTCCGTTATTCCCACCACAGTTTCTACCCAACCATTTTCTTTTACTCTTCCACCCATATATACCTTTTTGGTCTTTTTCCCAACTCCTACTAATCACTATACTCCACCTCTTATTTCTCATACATTGCAGGCTCCTTCTGCTGGAACTCAAGATCTAGCCACCTTATATCAAGACCTTCAAGCACAAATCCATCAATTACGATAGGCTAATTCTTGTGCATCTCCATATTTAGATTCCACTCTATTATTACATACAACATTTTCACCCACTATATCCACTTATTCAATTCTACTAACTTGATTCATTCCTAAACTACCTATTTTCAATGGCTAGGGTGACCCACAAGTGCACCTTCAAGCATTCTATGTAGCTTGTCTAGATTTTATAGATGATCACATTTTCCTAGCTAAGCTCTTTCATCGTAGTCTTCATGATTATGTGATGCGTTGGTTTTACGACCTACTGGTCCATTTGGTAACCTGTTTCATGCATTATTACTCACTTCTCTATCAATATTGGCTCTAAGATCTCATATTGTAATGCCCACATTTTCAAACCAAAATACAACAGACATAATAATAGGATTTTTTTTTTAGCTAACATTGCTTGATACACAACATCACATAGGATCACTTAGGATAATGTATAACAATGGAGAAAATTTTTTCACCATGGACCACCATATATACACAAGATGCACATCAAATCCACATTTCCAAAAATGAAAAAGTAAAACAATGACCCACGGAAATATACACTTATTGACAAGGACTTCCAACAACACATCATTGTTCATGGTGAAATATTTATTGCAACCCTATTTTTATTAGTTGACTATAATTGTCTGAAGAACACATAGCATGAACCCCTTCATTCCTTTACAACTAAGCTACATGTTTTTGGTTAAACGTTTCACCTATAGTGGTTCCTTTAGAATTCACTCGTTTCTCTTGTAGAAATAACTTTATATAGCATAATTATGATTAGGAACGTATGTACACACATGCATCTTATATTATTTGACTTAATGATTTGTTTGAGAGAGTCGTGTTTACTTGGTTTAGAAAAATACTCTCGTTACAAGGAGGAAAGTTCACAGGAAGAAAAAAGGAAGGTTACTAGATCATTATAAAACCTATCCCAAGTTCATTTCATAGCATTGTTTAATACTAACAATAGATTTTTTTCATCTTCCAATTATTACAATAAACTATGTAGGTGAACTAATAAGTTGTATCATTCTTGATTCACAATCCGTTGCTCCAATTAGGAATTCATATTGTGTATGGAAGGGTACATTACACCCATGTTCCCGTTAGAATTTTTTTTCCTTGAATTTAAGTGACGAATTTCACATTTTAAACTACTTATGTTTCAGAGTATTAAGGATTCACTCGTAATATTAAATGGTTAATTACATGTTTGGACCATAAGTTCTCTTCCTCAGTGATCCTAGATTTAATATATTCCCAACTATGCTAAGGTCATACTAACTTTAACAATTCCAACTAGAGTGCAATCTCCTTATCTCACAAGACCTTGGCTACAGTAGAAGGTATCCAATTCTTTAGGTTACATTTTATTATTTCATTAGCATCGATGTTTAATCTGCATTTATACAAACAAAGCACGTGATCATGAATTATATTTGGTTTTATTTATTTATTATGTTTTTGTATTAGTCATGGATATCTACTTTATTACATTCATTTTATGATCACCTTTGACATTACTCAAAGGCGTACCATTATCGTAGCAGCATTCCATAAATTAATCTTATTTACCCTTTTTTACTAACTATATTTACATGGTTACTTTGGTCCCGTATTGACATCATTTTGGAACAAATGAATCCTTATAACACTTATGAAACACCTAGGGAATTAATACTACAAGGAGTACAACCTCGCACAAGACAACTCATTTCAATGCTCTTGGACATGCAAATACAAGTGTATATTGAAAGAGAGATATCCTAAACAACCTTATGCATTTCAAAAAGTCTTGTAGGGAACTATTTCAATTGTTTGGTAAATACGCAAGTAATTCGACACATAGTATCCACTCACATAATTTAGATATCAAAGAGATCAATCGAATGTACAATCACCAAGTAATTTGCAAGGATTTGGCCACCCACTAGGGTACCAAGGAAAATCACACACAAGAGGGTTAAACTTATTCAGGATATGGTCATACTTGCAACACCTAGGAAAGATCACTTCACTCATGCCAATATGATAAGTTTCACAACATATATGCACCACCTCATAAAATATCAAGGAAATAGTCCTTAATAAGATAACTTAGGTGCGAAACAAGGAGATGATTAATGAGATAAGAGTATTTTATTAACATGATTAAAGTTTTATATCCTAGAAAAATACTCAAATGGGGGAAGGAGGGACAATAGGCATTATAATTCGTTCTTTTAATTTTGTTAGTTTTGGTGAGATGATATTCTACCCAACATTTTGGGTGTTACAGAAATAAACCAATAATTAATATAGAAAAAAATTAGTTTAACATTTTTATAACATGCGTACAACCTTGAGTACAACTTCACTTCCAATCCGACACTATAAAATACAATTACATTGGTATTCCCATTTCAACATATATAAAGAAATGTTATTCGAACAACATTACATATCATTATTCTATGGTAATACATGTATTGTAAGATGAATACAACTTTACAATGAAAATTCATTAACTACAACATCTCACATAAAAAATTTTCCTCTTGTTCGGAGTACTTGCAACCAACAGTGTGTCAGTCCTAGGACTGAGTATGGAAATCCCCTACACTCAAACATAAATACACACATTAATCATTTCTAACATTTTTAATTAAATAGAAGAGAGATAGAGAGAGCGAGAGATAGGTAGAAGGAATAAGATAGATTTCATTTCTCATGCATTCATGCTTTCGCATTCATTTTGCAGTTTATGTTTGGGTATAAGAGAGATAGAGAGAGAGAAGGTTATGCGATAATTTATTTTCCATTCAAAATGTCACAATCATTTGCGTTTCATGACCATTTTAATTTCATTTCAAACCAATTTACATTTCCCAATTCATTTAAGTTTTCAAAACAACCAAGTATCTTAGTCATTTCAAGAGAGAGAAGAGGGTGGAGAGATAAAATCACCATACATTTGAAAATTCACTTATACAAGATAAAAGATCGAATAAAATCATGCATAACATTACAATGATATTACAAGGTCACATGCATGGATAATAGTCAAATGAGACCTATTGATGAGTAATCACAACACCCCTGAATGTCTGTAACTCAATGGGTTGAGACTCTCAGTGTGATTGCATAACATGGAGCTTTTCCCAAAGTGTGGGACTTTGTAATCGGGAAAGCTCTCCAGATGAAGGTCGGTTCCTATTCCTCTATTCAGATGCACATATTCAAATTATAGAGGATCTAATCTAAAACGTACTCCACCTTGCCAAGGAGACAGGGTTAAGAAGATGCAAGAAAATAAACCTAAATTAACAGAGGTGATGCACCAAAGGAATTTTAAACACCCGCTTTGCAATTAAACACAAACCATTAAAAGTATAATACAACCACTACGCACAAATAACCAGGATTGCAATAAGATATCAGGAAGATACAATGAACATAAGAGAGGGTTGAAATTATCCACATATTTATTTTTATTTCTCCAATAATTTGATACAGTCTATTACAATGGCAAGGAGGCACAAACTTGCATTACAGTTTGAAATGGGAGGTTTGAACTCAAAAAATTCACTTGTAGATCAGAGAAGAAGGGAGGGTGCAAAGAAAAATTGTCCAACCCTTAGAAAAATACCCCTCCTTATAATATATAGGAATAAAATGAGAGAAGGTGATAGGAGAAATCCAAAATCTAGCTGAAACCACCCAATAAATGCATTAAAATATCTTAAAAAAATGATGGGTTCCATGACAAAACCCATGCCTCCATGTATTGTTCCTTGTTGGGAAAGAAAGGAAGCCCATACTTCATTATGGTGGTAGGTGAGAAGTCTAACACCCTAAAAAATGGTGGACTATATTTCTTCATTTTGACTAACTTAGTCCCACTATTTTAAAGATATACAGTCACAGTTGCATAGCAAACACCAAGAGCTTTCTAAATAGTCCTTTCTTTTGCGAATCCGAGCTCCCAGTCAAAATTCATGGCCATCTTAAAGTCGAGTTGTCATTCTGTAAAAATGGAAGACTAAGAGTTCTAAAACTCTGAAACTCCGAAATGCATGCAACCTCTGAAATCGCAAAATTCAGACTTTCAAACATTTCCATTTCGGAGATTCAAACATTGTTCATCACCCAAATCACCTTGAGAGTTCTGAAAATCCAAAATCCAAAGTTCTGAAACTCTGAAACCTAAAGTTGCTACCGCATTGACCCCAAAACCTGCGTCCACCTCCAAAATCCTAACCCTTTCAGGATTTCAGACATTTTTGGCACTTTTCTAATTTTTCTCGCCAAGAATTCCGAAACCCCGAATCCCAAACCTCTGAAACTCTGAAACCTGAAAGTCTGAAATTTTAGAATTTCAAGATTTTCACTCGCATTCTCCATGCATGATTCCCAAAAACCCTGAAAGTCCAAAATTTTAGACTTCGGGATTTCAGACTTTGCCGCTTCATTTCTAGCACGCTTCCAAAAATTCATGAAATCTCGAAAGTTTGAAATTTCAGAATTTCAAACTTCGGGATTTCAGAATTTTGTGGCCATTTTTTCCATTTTTCACTTTGAGAGTTCTAAAACTCCAAAACCCGAAATCTGAAATTTTGGACTTTCGGGTTTCAGACATTGTTGACCAATTTTTTGCTCTGTTTTTCTCCATAGTTCCAAAAAATAAAAAGTTTGAAATATCGAGCCTTTATCCATTCTTCTCCCACTTGATATCTGATCTTCTTTATTGTTCCCCTTAGCCATTGATTTTCCACCTTTGCATCTCCATTGTCGAGCATGCCTGCAACTTAATTTTTTAGAACCAAACGTGAGCTCGCATGACTGAACCAACCTCTCCATTTTCCCTCATTCAAGGTCATATTTTTTGAATTTTTCCTTAGGGGAAAATTTGGATAGCAATTTGGCGGCTAACGGGGTTACCTTCCTGCTAGGTGGAAAGATTAGTTACCTTGAAGTATTCATCCAACACGAAGTTATGAACAATAGAATAATATTGATCTTGTTCTTGAAACTTGAAATATCCCACTGCTTGTACTCTCAATTTTCATAAGAAAATCTTGAAGATGAGATTTGTGAGAGTAAATAATTGTCTTGACCTGGAGTTTTCACATGTTCCTGAAATTGATTGTAGGCACACTGAACTGCATGTTGATACAAATTGGGAGAAATAAAACTTGTGCCAAAGGGACTTAGGGAAATTGAAAACTAAGCTACAACAAGACAAATGTGCATACACACTTAGAGGAATTAAAATCCTAAAGTAATATTTACAAGGGTCAAACCTTCCTCTTTTCAGTAACAATGTTCAAGGTAGATTCTGTTAACTGGAATCAGAAGCTCCTCTCCATCCAATGTAGACAATTAGAAGCCATTGCTACTTTTACATCATGTGACCATTTAGGGGCCACTCCAAATGGCATCAAACTTGGAATGCCTTCCTGGTTTTTCCCGATCTGCATCCCACTTCAGAACTAAGTCCCCTTCCTGAAAGATCCTTGCTCTTGCTTTCTTATCAAACCATATTTTGACTAAGGCCTGATCCTTCTCCTTTGTTTGAACTGCATGTTCTCTGACCTCTTCCAATTCCATCAGTTCCGCATACCTGACCTCCATTGGTTCAAAATCAGACAACTCCAACTAATTCATGAGCTCCAATACAGGTAGTTCTAATGATATAGGCAACACTGCCTCTTTCCTGTAAACTAATTTGTAGGGAGAGCTTCCTGTCAACCTCTTTGGTTTGATCCAGTCAACCCATAATGCCGATTTTAGCTTGTTATGCCATGTCCTTTGGTTTTCATCTAGATTCCTTTTGATGATTCTTAGAAAATTCTTGTTTGTGGACTCTCCCTGCCCATTACCCCATAGGTAATAATTTGAAGAGGTGCTCAAGTAGATCCCATTCTTCATAGCCCATTATGTGATCTTGGAACCTAGGATGCCAATGCATTTTCTGATATGATAGTGGTCGGTACTCCGAACCTAGTCACTATCCCTTCATAAAAGTCTAGTATGCTAGACTCATTTTCTTCTTTGAGTGCTACCGCCTCAGTCCACTTGGTGAAATAGTTGGTTTTTGTGAGGATCCACTTTTTGCCTAGGCTTGAATTTGGATTGATGACCCTAATGAATTCCAATCCCCATTGCATGAATGGTTGGTTAACAAATATTGGATGGAATGGAAGTGTTGTTAACCTTTCCTTGCCTGTGAAGAATGCACATTTTTTGCACCTTTTTATCCATGTATAGTAGTCACTGAACATTGTGGGCCAATAGTAACCTTCCTTCATTATCTTGAGATTTTTCACCCATGGAGAAAAATGACCTCCGTCTTCTCTACTATGAAACTCCTGTAGCAATCTCGCAATTTAATTTGTTCTAATACACCTCAATAGAACACCATTGATGTCCCTTTTGAACAAAATGCCATCACCAAGCACATATGGGATTGCTTGTAATCGTAAGTATCTCCTCTTTGCTTTGCTCATTTCTGGAGGGCATAGGCATGTTTGTAGAAAGTGTATCATATTTTGAGTCCAACAAGGGATAGGCACTCTATCATTTGTTTGTTCTTGACCATTTTATAGTACCAAGAAAACTCCGTTTTCATTACTTGCATCAAGTTGTTGACTCGAGGCTAGCTGTTCACATAGTCCCTTTCCACGGACCAGCTTAGTAACCTTAATTTCAATGTCATATTCTATGACACGAGTGATCCATCCTACACGTTTTTCATTCAGGTCTTTGTTCAAAAGGAAGTCCTTGACTCCCACATGAGAGACTAGCAATTGGATCTTGTTATTTGAAACTAGGTGCTTGAACCTCTTTAAACTCTTGATCACTGCAAGGACATGTTTTTTGATGGAGTTGTTAGTGCAAAATCAAAGAACCCTCAAATGGCTTGGTTTCATGTGGAACATTCGGTGTGATTTGCATAACATTGGACCATCTCTCAAGTTGTGGGACTCGCAAACTTGAGATGATCCTGCAGAGAAAGCTGGTTCTTGTTCCTAAACTACCTGCCACAATCTACTCTAATGAAGAAAAATATAATTTATCCTAATCTAACCATTCCAAGGAACCAGAGAGAAAGAGAGAGATTGAAAGAGAACCTACACTAAAGTTTTGATACACTAGAAAAGGAAAGGGGCAAGATACTCTGCTGAGGGAGGATGAAACATGGGGAAAAGGAAATGTGGGAGGTCAAATAGAAGTGACACAAACCCAGATCCTAATCCACCATCAAAACTCCATGAAACATGACATCTTACACCTACAAACATGAAATACATGCACAGGAAATAGATTTTAAAGGGAGAGGCATGGGGAAACAAAAAAAACATGAGAAAGGGTTGAAGAACACCACAAAAACACAATTTTATTGCTCTAGAAGGTGCATAGATCATTACATTTCTGCTCAAAGGCAAAAATCCACTTGCCAGGCACAGGAGAAGGCTTACAACTCAAATGGAATCAGAAACAAATTTGATAGAGTTTCCCCACATCCCAAAATGTATCCCCTTCTCAAATGAGAAGTGTTTACAATATATAGACGTTGAAAACCAGAGGCGAGAGATAAAGAAGGAAAAAAAGGATTCAACCTCTGAAAGTTCAACCACCAACCATTAATGCCCTACAAATCCACCTACAATCTATCAATTATGGTTCCCCATGTCTGTTTGGCGTGTTGGAGAATAAAAATGGCAAATTAGATCAGATCTGGGTAGTTGAAACAATCGGATTCCGTATTAATGGCTTAAAAGAAATTTTCCTATTTTTCACCCACAAAAGCCTACTGAAAATAATAATTTTATGCTTCCATGGCATAAAGGAGGTCACAATCTTTCCAATGGTACCAATTTTTTTGAATTTCGAGCACTAGATCAAAAGATATGCCCATTTAAAAATTTGAATCGAATCCATACAAAAATGGCAAAAAACTAGTTTTGCAAAACGGATCCACTGCCTGAAATTCACTTTGGCACTTTTTGCACAAAAATCAAAAATTATAAAAAACCTCCCATAGCCCCACAGGCCTGAAATCCACTTTAGCCAAAAAGCTCCACGGGGCCAAAATTGAAATGGCATTTTTTGAGAAAGTGGCAAAATTTCCAAAGTTTCCTCGCCGGCCCGCTTCCCCACAGCTATCAAAGGCCTGACACGTGGCTTCTCTGGGTGTCGATGGAGGTGCATCTTAATTTTATACTTTATGCCTTTTCAAAACAAAAGCTAAAAATTCAAACGGCCTCCAACGACCCGCCTTCCCACTTTGACTTGAAACATGGCCACGTGTCCCTTTGCAGGCCTTAGGCATTTTTTCTTCATTTGGTGCAAAGATCCTCCGTAGGCTCATGGGACCACAATTGTAAATCATGCATTTAATAAAAAATCACAAAGTGCCAAGATATCTCCCCAACCCCGCCAGTCCGTAATTTACTTTTGGTGAAAAGTCTTCCCTAAGCCCGTCGGCCCATAACTTGCAAAATATGAGGAGTTAGAAGGACTTCTTTATATTTCTGGAAAGGGGAAGAAATTTCCTATCTGATGGAAATTATTTCAAGGGATCTTAAGTGCTTAAAATATATGAAAATTCATATTGAATCACAAAAGGGTAAAAATGGTGTTAGTTGACCAAAAATAAGTGAGCTTATTTTGGTCAACAATTTGGTGACTCATGGGGATCACCTACCTACTAGGTGAAATGATCAATTACCTTGAAGCATCCATTGGGCATGGAGTCATGAATGATAGCCTGATACTGATCCTTAACTCTGAAATATGATCCCTGAGCCACTTGGAAACCAATGAAACTGGAGTTGATCTCACCATATGCCATTTTCAATGCACTATACATGAGCAACAAAACACCACAACACACTATGTACAAAACTGGAAATCATACACACCCCAAGTGGGATATGTAGAGTGTGCACAATCAATTCTTCTGCTGAAAGTAAACCTACCTACTCTACTCTAACCAGAGATATGGTAAATTTCAAACAAAACCTCTTACTGGTGATGAGAAAGAACTTCCCTTCCTTACAATTGGCAGCCATGCAATTGATTTGGCATTGAATATAACTAAGATTAGGAGTGGAAGGTTGACTATAAATTTTTTCTCCACTCCCTCCATCAATGTATCAACTTGAAACAAATTAAATACCTCTTCAATATGTTGCTCACTTGGTTCTAAGAGGTATTGTTGTTGATCCTTGGCACTTTGAGGCTCTCCCTCATGCTTATAATCAAGCATGATTGGTGTTGGATTCTCCCTTGGATCTAATGAAGCCAAGTACCTGATTGGGCAAGGTCTAGTCCTTTGAATTTTCCCACTGCGCTGATATTTAACTCCAAAAATGGAGTCTTCTTGCAGATATTCCTAGATGGATGGTGTGAGAGGGATGATGACATTCTATTGCTCTTTTCCTTCCTTCTCTTGTGAAGAACATGGAAGATTCATATCTTCCAACCTTGGTTCCAGACGGTTGTTATGAAGTGCAGGTTGTTGTCTTTGCATGCTCTCCTTCATGGCAGTAGGATCATGTGCTTGGAAGGTGGATGATGGAGGAGAAAATGATGTGATCTCCATGGGCTCCTCTCTATCAAATCAATCCTATAAGTCCAACAAATAATCTACCCCCTTTTTATCTAGTTACATGTGCTCAACCACATCCATGGTGTCCTCCTGATCTGAAACTTGCTCACCATGGTTCCCCTCATCTTCAAAAATTAAGTTTGAAATCTCAAACTCTTCTTCAACATTAGATTTTGAAGGGGATGAAGTGGGAGGAAGAACTGAAGGTTCTTATGTGGCTTTCTCTGTACTTGAAGCCTCTTGAACTGTATGGTTTTCCTCCATTATGGATTCATCAATCAAATCAGGCCCTTCAAATTAAAGCATAAAATATTAAATAATGTTTTCTTCATCAAGTGGCTTCAACTTTGATTTGATTTCTTCCAGTTTCTCCTCTTCAATAGGAATTGGAGTTAATTGATCTTCTTCCTTGATGACTAATTGTGCAACTTGGATTAGACCAGCATCCTCTTCAGACAAAGTGCCATTATGGACACTGTATTCAGAGAAAATAGATTGTTGATCTTCTCCTTCTTGTTCTTTTTCTTATGTCGCTGCAAACTCAGCCTTAGCCACCACTAGCTCTTTAACCTTGACCTCCTCTGTTGGCTTAACCATCAAGGGGATATTTATAATCCCAAATCTGGTAGCCCAACTCTTCAGATTTTCTATCATTTCTTCTCTGTTTGGCTCTTCTTCTTACTGCCCTTGGCTGGTTGTTTGATTTTCATCTTCCCAACATAGATTTGGGGATGCAAGAGGAGGGGTAGGTTGGATTCAACCAATTTTTCTATTGTTTGGGGTGGAGAGGGAAGTGGAAGTTCTTGTTTGTTTGGAGGTAATGACTACTTGGAAGGAAAAATGGTAGAAGAATTGAGATGAGATGGAAAATTAGGAGATAGAGAAGGGAAATCAACACTTGGGACAGCAAGTGAGGGGCTTAAATCTTGGCACTGCTGAAATAATAAAGCTTGAGAAAGAAAAAATGAAGGACAAGGAGTTGGTGACTGACTTACCCATTGACAAGGTTGTCTCACACTTTTCTCATATGCCTCAATATCCTCAATCCACTGCGTAAGTTGAGGCAACATTTCAACCATGAACTCAATCTTCTCCTGAGGGTTGTAATGTCTTGGCATAGGGCCAACCCAAGGACAAGGTGCCCTATAGCCAATTCTGAACGCTTTAATCTGAGATGTGGCCCTTGATTGTACCATGCGAGCCTCCATTCTCAGAGTTTACATGTACAAATTAGCTTCTTCAGGTGTGTAACTACCTCCAAAATATATATATCTATGCTCTGTAATAACTGTATAGTTTGGCAAATGACCAAACTAATTTGAATCTGGCTCACCTATATATCCATAGTGCTTATTTTCATTGTGGAACCTTCCTGGAGGTGTGTTGAAGTAGCATGGAGATGGATCTGAATAGCATTGCTGCTGCAAGTTTGAATTCCAAGATGGAAATGAATTCATGATTGCACAACTTCATGGAATGGAAGAAAATGGGAGATGTGGAAAGGAAGATGAATGAAGATGGGTGTAAATGGATGGAAAAGGTCTGTAACTTCAAAGATTGGGTTTTTGACCAGATGGAGTCGCTAGATGTGCTTTGTGTGTGCCTCCAAAGGCTGAATCTCACCAAGAACACATCAACTTGATGAAATGAAGTGGTAAGGTGCTTTAAACCTATCCCAATGGGTGTTGCAAAACTGTTAGTGCAAAATTACACCACCCCCGAATGGCCTGGTTTTGTGTGGAGGATTCGGTGTGATTTGCATAACATTGGACCATCTCTCAAGCTGTGGGACTTGCAAACTTGAGATGGTCCTCCAGAGAAAGCTGGTTCTTGTTCCTAAACTACCTACCACAATCTACTCTAATGCAAGAAAGGCTAATCTATCCTAATCTAACCATTCCAAGGAACCAGAGAGAAAGAGAGAGAGTGAAAGAGAGCCTACACTAAAGCGGTGATACACCAAAAAAGGAAAGGGGTGAGATATTGTGCTGAGGGAGGATGAAACAAAGGAAAAAAGAGATGAGGGAGGTCAGACAGAAGTAACACAAACCCAGATCCTAATCCACCATCAAAACTCCATGAAACATGACATCTTACACCTACAAACATAAATACATGCACATGAAATAGATTTGAAAGGAAGAGGCATGTAGAAACAACAAAAACATGAGAAAGGGTTGAAGAACACCACAGAAAAATGATTTTATTGCTCTAGAAGGTGCACAGACCATTACATTTCTATCCAGAGGCACAAATCCACTTGTCAGGTGTAGGATAAGGCTTACAACTCAAATGAAGTCAGGAAACAAATTTGAAAGAGTTTCCCCACATCCCAGAATGTCTCCTCTTCTCAAATGAGAAGTGTTTACAATATATAGACGATGAAAACCAAATGCGAGAGAGAGATAAGGAAAAAATGGATTCAACCTTTGAAAGTTTAAGAAACAACCATTAATGCCCTACAAATCTACCTACAATCTGTCAATTCTGGTTCCTCATGTCTGATTGGTGTGTTGGAGAAGAAAAATGGCAAATTCGATCAGATCTGGGTAGTTGAAACAATCGGATCTTGTATTAATGGCTTAAATGAATTTTTCCTATTTTTCACCCACCAAATCCTGTTGAAAATAATATTTTATGCTTCCATCACGTAGAGGACGTCGAGATATTTCCAATGGTACCAAATTTGTTGAATTTTGAGCACTAGATCAAAAGATATACCCATTTGAATTGAATCTATACAAAAATGGAAAAAACTAGTTTTGCAAAACGGATCCGCGGGCCCGAAATTCCCTTTGGCACTTTTTGCACAAAAATTCAAAATTATAAACAACCTCACACATCCCCACAGGCCTGAAAACCACTTTAGCCAAAAATCTCCGCAGGCCCAAAATTGAAATTGTGCTTTTCTAAGAAAGTGGAAACATTTCCAAAGTTTCCCCGCCGGCCCACTTCCCTGCATTTGACAAAGGCCTGACACATGGCTTCTCTGGGCATCGACGGAGGTGAAGCTTACTTTTATAATTTATGCCTTTTCAAAACAAAAGCCAAAAATTCAAAATACCTCTGTGTTGGGTTTTAAAATTGTAATTTAACAACCACATTCAGGGGAGAGCAAGTCCCTCCTCTTTAATGGGAGAGGTTCCCTTATTGAAAGCAAGCAACAAAACTTATATATAAATGTAAAAATTTCAAATTGTGGATTCCTGATACTTTGAAACATTCATATGCCCAAAGATCATCAATACAAAGCAATGGAGGAAGAAAGGAGATGAGAGAGGAAGAACATATCAATACTTTCAGGTAATATAGGTAACAGAGTATAACCTTATTCGTATTGAACAAAAGAGATGCAGAATTGAATCATTCACAGTTATAAAAGATATAATTTCACAGACACAAAGTTCCCAAAATCATATAAACTAGAACGCAAAGTTTCTTAGTATGCAAAGATGGATGATTCAAGAAATCAAACAAGGAAAGAAAGAATTATAGAGGAAGAAGGGGAAAAGACTTCTGTATTGATTATTTTCGAATCTATTACAATTTCAAGAATGCTAGGATCCAACAACTTACAATGGCATGGAGAAACCATTAAATAATATTCAAAAACAGTTATATTTGGTTTCTTGGTTCTTGTAGAAGCGTTAATGGTGGAAAAAAATGATGCTCTATAATGCAGCCGTTATACCTATTTTGTAACTTCAAATATGATTCATCCACGTGGAAGAAATTTGATGAAGTGGGTCTGGGGAAATTTTTTTATATTTTTTGCCTTTTTAGAGAAATGGTACTTTAGAACATTTGGGCCCTCCCATCCACTTATGATATAGGCCTGACACGTGGCCTTATTTGATTGGGAATGGAATAGTGACTCACTTTTATAATTTTAACTTTTTTTCAACAAACGGTTCAAAAACTCAAAGTTCTCCGCCGACCTGCCTCTCCACCTTGAATTTTCAAAGCAGGATCAAGACCCCAGCAGAGTCATGGATCATTTTTATACGTTAACTCTCTTTTTGGAAATAAAACCCAAATTCCCAAATCGTTCCGATGGCCCGCCTTGATGCTTTGACTTTTGATGTGGGCTCAACATTTGACTTTATCGTTTGGCATGAACGGGGTTTCGTTTCCCTTTATAACTTTACGCCCTTTTGGAAACAAAGGTAAAATTAATAAATTGTCCTGAAAACCCACTTTGGACTTAGAAACGGCCATGTGTAACTTTGCGGGCCTGGGCATTCTTTTCAAATTTTACGCCTTTTACCATAATGTCTCAAAACACAAAAAGGACCCGCCTTTCCACCTTTGCTTGTTTCAGCCAATCAAGATCCTTCAGGGCCACGGGGCCAATTTGAAAATTTAGCTAAAAATAACAAAAATGAAAATTTCACAAAAAGAACCTGTCCTACCGCATCCAATTAGATATGTCCACGTACCCGTGGATGTTGGGGCACAAATTTGACAGGGAAGATACGCCCGTCAAAGATGAAACGAAGGGGGAAAATCCACCATTCATGCCCGAATCAAATATTTTTCCTGCAGAAAGATAAATGCAAAGAATAAAAGGCTCGAACCAGTCCATAGCCATAGAAAAAAATTGATAAATTCCACAAATCCACGAAAGGAAATAGAAAAATGTTTCAAAATGCACAGACTGAGGAATTTTTAAAATGGAATCGGTGGGATTAAAAACCAAATACCAACACTTCAAAACATGAATTTCTCCATCCCTCCAGACTTTTCACTTTGTTTTAAACACTCTTCAAAGGCATCAATTCAAAACTTCGAAACTGGACTTGGAAAGTGAGGGAGATTTTGAGGGCGACAACACTCTGGTGACCCACCTTCCCGCTTTGACTTGAAACATGGCCACGTGTCCCTTTGCAGGCCTTAGGAATTTTTCTTCATTTGGTGCAAAGATCCTCCACGGGCTCGCGGACCCACAATTGTAAATTGCACTTTTTAGTGAAAAGTGCAAAGTGCCAAGATATTTCCTCAGCCCTGCCGGTCCGCAATTTACTTTTGGCAAAAATTCTTCCTCAGGCCCTCTAACCCACTTTTGGCAAAAAAAATCCTTCCAAGGCCCGCCGGCCCATAACTTGCAAAATATGAGGAGTTAGAAGGACTTCTTTATATTTCTAGAGAGGGGAATAAATTTCCTATCTGATGGAAATGCTTTTAGGGGACCTTAAGTGCCTAAAATATAAGAAAATTTAGATTGAAGCACAAAAGGGGGAAAATGGTGTTAGTTGACTAAAAATAAGTGTGAGCTTATTTTGGTCAACAGCAGTATCTCACTTCATAGTCCTCCAAACTTTGACTGAAGAAGGAAACTGGTTGTTCAGAACCTTCTTTGTTTTGTTGCACTATGATTGCAGAAATTGTGTCCCCACCATAAAAGGCATAGAGCGTGAAGTCCTTAGAGAAGTCTGGATTGACGAGAGTTAGGGCTTGCGATATGGCCTCTTTGATAGCCTCAAAAATTTATTTACTCTCAGCTGTCCACTTAAAGGCCATGCTCTTCTTCAACATCAGTGTTATTGGTTTAACAAGGTTGAAAAAGTTTGGTACAAACCTGCAGACAATTTATCCTTCCTAAGAAGCTTTGAAGAGCCTTCTTATAGCTTGGCAATGACAATGCTCGGATTGCTTCAACTCTTTTTGGGTCAATCATCAATCCTTCCTTTGACACAATATGGCCTAGGAGCTTGCCTTCGTGAGCCAAGAATATGCATTTTTTTGGATTCAATGATACCCCAAATCTCCTACATCTTTGAAACACATGTCTCAAATGAAAGAGGTGATCTAATGCATTTTTTGAAAACACAGTGATATTATTAACATACACTACGCACTATTTTCTTGATCAACCCTTTGAATGTCATATCCATCGCCCTTTGGAAAGTGCCTATAGCATTTGAAAGTCCAAAAGGCATTTTTTTTGTAGGCATAGGTGCCCCACTTAGTGGTGAAACTTCATTTTAAACTGATCGTCTTCTTTCACCATTATCTGATTATACCCCGAGTAGCCATCTAGAAGAGAGAACATCTTTCTGATTCCAGCTACTACCTTGTAAGATTTGCTCCATTGAAGGAAGTGGGTAATGATCTTTGAGAGATGCACTGTTCAAATGTCCCGAAAGCCCACACACAACCTAATCTCCTCGTTCTTCTTCCTGACTAGAACCAAATTGGCAACCCAGCTTGAATGCTTGATTGGGAATATAATGCTTGCCTCTATCAGCTTGTTTAGCTCTTTCTTCATAAGAGGTTCAATGTGTGGGTTGACTGGTCTTTGCTTCTACCTGATGGGATTAGCATCTGGATCTAGTTCAATTGCATGTTGTGCCAGCTTCAGATTGAACCCCCGTAGGTCCTCATAGCTCCAGGCAAAGACATCTGGAAACTCTTGGCAAAGTTGTATGAATTCATATCTTTCCTGTTCAATGGCCACTTTGCCAATTTGAAGTGTTTTGCCTTCCCCAACCAAAATAGGTTCTGAATCCTCTCCTTTGACCTTAATATTGGCTATCTCTTTTCGAAATTGGTCATTAGGATTTAATATTGATTCCAATGTCACTAAACCTTTGGGAAGCTTATTTGTTCACAACTGCACTACTTGATCCACGTACTGTTGCTCTAATCTATCTTGATTCCTACCTAATAATTCAGCCTCTTCTTGCAAGAAATTAACAATCTGTTGATCGTTCTCAAACACCTATCAGCTTGTGTTATTCTCTAGCACTGTTGGCCTTACTATCACATGGATATGTGGCTGCGCTTTATCTCTCTTGATGTTTTCCACCACATCAAAAGTTGCTCTGACTATTGCAAGCCTATCTGCAACTTCATTTTTCTTCCTAGGTATGGACTTGATGTTGAAAGCTTCCAAGTCCTCAATTAGGTCCCATACCCTGTTCTTATAGATCTTAAGTAGGTCATTCTCTATAGCATGTTGTCCCTTGACTTAGTTAACAATTAGCCAACTATCCCCAAATGCTTGCAAATTCTTTATGCCTCTTTTCCTTGCCAAATGAAGTCCATGAATCAAAGCCTCATATTCAGTTGTGTTGTTCGAACATGCAAACTGGAAATCTGAAAATCTAAATAGTAGTTGAAATTCTATGATGAAACAAACATTTCACCCCCTCCAACACCTTGTTTGCTTCTTGAACAGTCGAAAAATAGTTGCCATACTTCATTCTCATCCTTATTTGTTGGTTTGGTGATGTTAGGCAATGGGTGAATTCTCTTCATGTACACAATATACACCCAATTTAGATTCTTCAATTTCCTTGAATGGATCAAATGCATGTCTTTTGTTGGCCCATTCGTCCAGAGTTAAATATGGAATACCCTCAACCTTGGTACATGTTTCCACATCATTTGAACACTCTTCCTGATCAAAGGCTAAGCGATTTGCATTGATAGGACTTGGCACATGGGGTTCAATGTGAAAGTTTGAAATTGGTTCTGACCTGATTGTTGCTTTGGAAAGAAAGTGTGACCAATCCGCAGATAGATATCCACCAATTTTGGCGGTGAAGTTCCTTGATAAACACAACGCAAAGAGTGGCAGAAGGTCAATTACATACATCATCTTGCAGAACTGTGACATTAGGACAAGCATGTAGTGTAAGGCTTAACCCTCTGATGATCCCAACTGTTCCCACTGTTGTTCCATCTAGTTGCACCACTCCTTTCATCACTGACTCATACTTTAGTCCCAATTGCTATGTTATTTGTTTCGGCATTACTGAGCTACTTGCCCCTAAATCAATAATGCAGTTGTGTACCAAATGGTTCCCAATAATCAATGACACATAAAATGGTGGAGGCTTCAAATTTTTGCTTAGTTGACTTCCACCCTGTTGCATTGCATTAGTGAGAACGTTCTCCTTGTCTTTGGTTTGATCCATTTGAGACAGGCCAATTGGCCATTGCTATCTTGCAACAAATCTCGATGTCATGGGATTACCAATGACTCCCACATGGAAATGTTCACATGTGTTTTCTTCATTTGGTCGATGATGTTAAAAGGGGATGAATTATCCTTTTGTTTCCCCTGGGCATAATCTTTTCTAGAATTTGAACAGGAACATGTGCTGCTGCAACGGGTGCCTTAGGCTGATTTTGCACATTCGGGGCTGCACTTGGTCTACTAACTCCGTGTTGTATAGGAGTGGGATAAGAAACAACTGAATCAAATGGTTGTCCCTCATCTATGTTCCTCTTCTTTGATCATGTATTAGTAGATACACATTGGAAAGGAGGTTGATTAACTCCACATAAGTCTTATGTTTGCCAATTAACCAACGTAGTTTCTGTTGGAGGTGTCTCTTGCTAAGTTTTTTTTCTACTGATTTCCCTCTTGACTTGGTTCTTGGGACACACTGATGGTCTGCACCATTAGAACCTGATTCAATGCACCATTGAAACAAGTTGATTGACTGTGAGGTAGATTGCAGAGGTAACACCATTCGTACTCCTGTGCCATGTTTTGTGTTGGAACCAAGGCTCTCGATGTTGAAGCTACGTTTGGATCATATGGTCAGAATGGCCTAGAAGCTTGAGATTGTCTTTGGTTCTGGTTTTGATTTGTAGCCTGAGCTGGTGGTCTATTTTGCTGGTATGGGGGCCTAGCTTGATACTAAGTTTGGGGCTGATACGGTCTAGAACTTTGATCTTGTTCTCTCTTGATAGTCATTACCTCGTTTCCTAGGTTCTGTAGTTGTTTCATAACCTCTTGTAACTCTTTTGAAGTGCTTGAAGAAGTCGATGCCTCATTGTTGCTTTGATTTCTAGGGGGTGAATGGGATTCAACTCTGGTGTTTGACTAGTCGTGGGAGCTCCCATGTCTGGATAGAGAGGCATTGGTGGCCTTGGTGCTAGCTTACTAGCTTGAATCAAGTAGTTTTCATACTTAATAGCAATGTTATAGGCTGCGGGTAAAGTTATACCTCCCATGGATTGTATCATCATTGTAATATATGAATTTAGAGCTTTCAGGAAGTATAAAAAGGCACCTTCAGCTACTGGTCTCACTGCAAGTGGAATTATATCCAATGTCCATTGGAATCTAAAGTTAAAATTAGTCAACTGTTCATTAGGAGCCCTCTTAATAGTTGTCAATTATTCCAATAAAGACAAATTATCTCCCTTTTCCCAAAATTGATTATGGAGGGATGTGCACAAATGGTCCCAATTCTGGATAGACCCTGTTGTTAGGCTTCTAAACCATTATAAAGCTTTACCTTTAAAAGATGAAGCTAACAACTTGACTGCAATATCTATTTCATTGATTTCATGAATTGCACAGACATTGGAGATGTCCTGGATGTGGTCAATAGGAGTAGTATGATTTCCTCCTGTGAAATAGGGAATATTCTTTAGTGCTGCAACTAGGCCGTGATTTTGAGCATTTAGGGCAAGTGGACTACTGCCCGTGAAGTTGACTTAGGGATTGGGTTGCGCCATGTTGATAGGTCAGAGAACTCTCATTGATTGAAGAAAAGGTCTACTAGGTGGAGTTGTAGACAAAGTCTTGTTAGGTGGAGATGGTGATCTTTGTGGTTTTCTTCATCTCCTCCCTCTGCCTGGTGATAATTGCAGGTACACAAATAGTCCCTCTTCTCGAGTATCAGCCCTAGTTTGAATTATTCTCATGTACTTGGGCAACCTGTGTTGCTTCACCACTGAATTTTATCCGTTTGGAGTCGCCATATGTGTTGGGAAATGAGCCTCAAAAGGTTGGATTTTTCCAAGTTACACACCAAACTCGACAAAATAAAAATTAAAACTTTGAAGGACCTATATATTTGATATTCTGGAGGTTGAAATTTATTTCGGAATGACAGTCCTGAAAACTTGAAAATGCAAGACTTCCAATGTCTGAAACCTCGAAACCCAAAATTTAGAAAACTCTGAAATCCCGAAATTTAAATTCTGAAATCCTAAGATGTTTGAAATCCCAAAACCCAAAATTCAAAAATCTTTGAAATTTCAAAAATTAAAATTTCAAAAAACTAAAAATACCCTTTTGAAGACTAGCCCCTGATTTATCAACTAATGAAATTTGGACTTGTTTTGAGCAAGTTACGCCCTTGAAAATCAATTTCAGAGTTCAACTTGAGAGGTGAAAAATTCAAAATTGGAGAACTTGCAATTTCTAAATCCGAATTTCTTGAAAATGCCTTTAAAGCTTGTTGAATGACCTCTTGGACCCACTGGACGTGCTAAAATTGTTGATGCATAATCACAGCACCCCTGAATGTCTATAACTCGATGGGTTGAAACTATTAGTGTGATTACATAATATGGAGCTCTTCCCAAAGTGTGGGACTTTGTAATCAGGAAAGCTCTCCTGATGAAGGTCGGTTCCTATTCCTCTGTTTCGATGCACAAATTCAAATTGTAGAAGATCTAGCCTAAAATCTACTCTAACTTGCCAAGGAGACGGGGTTAAGAAGATGTAAGAAAATAAACCTAAACTAACAAGGTGATGCACCAAAGGAATGTTGAACACTTGCTTTATCATTAACCACAAACCATTGAAATGTAATACAACCACCATACACAGATAACCAAGATTGTAATGAGAGATCAGAGAGGTGCAATGAACACAAGAGAGGGTTGAAAATCATCCACAGACATGTATTATTGCTCCAAAAATTTGATACAGTACACTACAATGGCCAAGAGGCAAGATTTACATTACAGTTTTAATGAGAGGTTTTAACTCCACAAATCCACTTACATACAAGAGAAGAAGGGAGGGTGCAAATCCAATTTGTCCAACATTAGAAAAATGCCCTTCCTTACAATATATAGGTAGAATGAGAGAAGGAGATAGAATAATTTCGAAATCATCCTCCAATGACCCTAGAATGCATTGAATTCACCTGCAACCATGATGGGTTCCACTACAAAACCCATGTCTCCATGTACTCTTCCTTGTTGGGCAAGAAAGGGAGCCCATACCTCCATTATTTTGGTAGGTGAGAAGTCTGACACCCTCAAAAATGGTGGACTGTATTTCTTAATTTTGAAGAACTTAGTCTCACTTAAATTAAGATAACCAGTTGTAGTTGTGTAGAGGAGACTGTAAGATTTCCAAAAATTCCTTTCTTATGCAAATCTGAGCTCCCAGTCAAAAGTTATGGCCATCTAAAGGTCGGGGTGTCATTTTGCAAAAATGACAAGTTCTTGATCTCCTTTTTCGGAGTCTGAAATGCATGCAACCTCTGAAATCCCAAAAATTCAGAGTTTTGGACATTTCCATTTCGGAGATTAGGTTACTGTTCATCCACCAATTCTACTCGAGAGTTCTAAAACTCCGAAACCTGAACCTCTGAAAGTCTAAAATCCAAAAGTCTAAAAATTTGGACTTTCGGAATTTCGGAACTTTTTACCTTTCGGACCTGCGACACTGTTCATCGCCCAAATTGCCTCGAGAGTTCCGAAACTCCAAAACCTAAAATTACCACCGCGTTGACCTCAAAACCAAGTTTGACTTCTAAAATCCAAACCCTTTCGGGTTTCAACTTTCAGGATTTCAGACATTTTTGGTCACTATTCCTATTTTGTCGTCGAAGACTCCGAAACTCTGAATTCCGCATCTCTGAAACCTGAAAGTCTGAAATTTCAGACTTTCAGGGTTTCAGATTTCGGGCTTTTTGCTCAATTTTTTCTAACTGGCCATTCTCTTTCTTTGAAACCCGAAAGTCTGAAATTTCAGAGTTTCAGATTTTGGGTTTTTTCCTCTTTTGGACTTTTTTCAAAAAATTTCCCGCCTTGTCTCTGAAATGCCAAAAATGTGAAGTCCAAAAACTTTTCTTTCTCCATTCTTCCACTTGAGCTCTGATCTCCTTCAATGTTTCCTTGGCCATTCATTTGTCGACCTTGCATTTCCATTGTCGAGCTTGCCTGTAACCTGATTTTTGGAATTGAAATGTGAGTTCGCATGACTGAACCAACCTCTCCATTTTACCTCATGCAAGGTCATGTTTGTTCAAATTTTCCTGAGGAGAAAAATTGGATAACAAGACTCAAAAAGAAGATTTTAGCTAGGGTTGAGAAAACTATAAAAAATAGCAAAATTGCTAACAAGAGGGTCTCAAACACACTTGTTTCAAGCTCAATCCCATAGTTAGATGATTCCTACTTACTCCCCCATATATAGAGAATTCATTGTGACTGATGGAAGTCGATTATGATGAGCAGAGCTCAAGTTACAAGGGAAACTTTGAGGCAGTTATTGTAGTTGTGTCAACAGTTCTTGTCGCATAATGACCAGTGGGCCATAAAACCAACTTGCAAGATTAGTTTCCAAAGGCATTTTGATTGTGCTAAAGGTGGTTTATGATACTCTTGTTGGAATTCTAGAGGTAGGAGGAAGTGGTTTTCAATTTCACTCAAACTAAGCAGTAACCGCAAGATGAAACCGATCATGTTTTATTAAAACGAACATGTCACACAAATAACTATTAAGCTAAGTGGCTTCAAAATTCAACTTGTAAGGATGCTAAAAAAAATTCAAATGACTTCGCTAAGAAACTCTGTGGTGTCCCACGTTACTAGGGATCATGCTAGGAGTTTTTCAGGTTTGCAGTATACTTGGGTGTGGCGCTCCATATGTGTGACTTTTAAGATAAAAGTTCTCTTCCTTTTTTTTTAATTTTTATTTGTTATTTTTGTTGATGTTTTGAGAGTTCATGTCAAGGAAATATTTTTTTCATTTGTTGGGATTATATTTGCTTTCATTTAACATTTAATTTTTAAAAAACTAGAAATGATGAAGTGAAATTTAATGCAAGAAAAAAGGGGAAAACCATACATGTATTCAATGTTTGCTAAAGGAAAATAACATGGGGATTTTCATCCCCGCTTTAGGTCGGTGACTTGCATTCGCTTCCAGAGTTCCCAAGTGCAAATTTTGGAACCAAATCCTTTTGTGCATATCCATCCATCATGACATTCTATGAAACCAGGCTTTACTGTCACTTCATTCCCATGTATTTTGATCATACCAGTACAAACTAAGCCTTTCCTCTATACTACCACACCTGACACCAATGGAACGATATAAATGGTCCTTAGACCCGCGTTTGCTCCCAATGCTTAAGCACACTACGACCAAATAGATAGATCTAAATTCCATTGTGCATGTTTTTAAGAAACTAAGTTGTCTCCACCTATTTTCCTAGATCCTACAACCGTAGCATTCCATGTGATGAACATTTCATTCCCACAACCTTTTGTTGACATAATCCATTCATTGTTCAGCTAAAGCATGAGTCACCTGAAGAATCTAAGGGATGATATGTTTACATAGTTCATATGCTTTGTATTTAAGATTTGGCAAACTGCCCAAATAGTCAGGTTATTGAAATGGCATTTAAAACTCGTCTATTTCTAAAAGTACAAAGAGGGTGTTGGGCAAGGTGGATCTCTAACGCAAGACAATACCCTCAGTTCCCAGTGACAAGCTCCAAACTAAAATAGCTTAACATATTGCGGCCTATGTGTACTCAAAGCCGCACCTTCTAATGGGTCCCCAATACACTAACACCCTCGACAAAGCCTCTCGTTATTGGTCACTATCTCCCATTTGGCATCAAACTAAGAATATAAATTGTCAAAATTAGTTTTCCCATATGCTAAAAAAGAAACGTATGTGCCATGGCTTATGACAACGAATGCTGGTCATCAGGCATTGCTGAGAGATAACCATGGACTTTTATTTTAATGAGGAGACACTTTATGCGTGAAGCATTTTGTCAAACAGTTCCCAAACCATCTCACTAGCCACCATTGATGGCCATGGGGTTGCATTTTTTAATGCATTTTTAATGTATTTAAACTTATACAACCACTAACTTTTAATAATTCCAGGCTTTATATGTGAGAGAAATCCGCTGCCAAGTAAACATAAGATTACAATGTGTGCATGCACAAGATCTTGGTTTTGAGCACAGATAGAAAAATCAATAAGCTAGATCAAGGGTTTTAAATGAAGCTGATTGAGAGTAGATCATTAATCGAGCTTCATGTCCATCTCCATCACATACAAATAGAACATTAAAATTGTATTCCCCTCTAAGATACAGATTAATCCTGCTTCAAATGATCTAGATACAAATCAATGTGCATGATCTACCCAAAAACAAGATGGAGATATATCAGGACGGATACTGATAGAGCTCTATCTATCACGACTCCCTATAACATTCTATTTAGGGCACCTATGAGAGTATAGTTTTCTATCTTGTTATAACCATCCAATCACTACTAAATTACAATGTTAACTTGTGTTTTACAATGGTTAATGCCTCTTGATCTTAAATAGAGTGCTTGTATTTTATTATGCAAAGAAATGACAGGTCTGAACAAGTTCTTAGCATGTGTCATTTCATGCCCTATCATTTGACAGGTGTGTGGCTTGAGGATTGGAAATGGAGGGGCACTACATCTCCCTCTCCTTATAATAACATCATCCTCAATGTGACACAATGTTGAAGCTCGAAGGATCCCACTAGGCAAGAAAGTCCCAAAAAATGTTCACATGTTGTATTTATTAAAACAACTTGTCGGTATAACGTGACCACAAGGAAACAAACTAATTTTGGAGATATCTTAAATTTTAATGTTCTGTGAAGATTGGTAATTTTATTTTACTTTATTACTTAGTCTTTTTCTTTACAGTATTCCTTATCTCAAGATCTTAATACTCGATTGCGAAAGAATTTTTAATTGTCTTATGTTATGTGGGTGCCCAATAGTAATTGGCCTCAATAATGTCGCACATGTAACTTTAACACAACACAAATCGGTACCAACGTGATCACAATCTTGCTACATAATTTTCATGACTATATCACATCACAAGACCTTTAATTTCCACCATGGAATGACAACAAATAGTCCACATAGCAAATAATTTCCAATAATTATGTCACAGGCATAGATCCAACACACACAAGTGACTAAAAACAACAATGAATCATGATGCTGATACAAAGGCAAATGTCTTATCATTCATGGGTGCCCAATAGTAATTGGCCTCATGACTGTCACACAACACAGTGCCAAGACAATATCCAATATTCCATACAAACCAAGGGGGGCGTCAAGCCTCAATCATAACAATGTCTAACAAGAATCACAAGAGTACACATAACTCATAATACCAACTCCACACATCATAATGCATCATGAAAAAAATCCATATATCTCCCAAAACATCACAAAAAAACTCCATATACCTCCCAAAGCATCACCAATCAACTCTATATACCTCCCAAGAGAAAGAATCATAGAGCCAAAACCAAGTCGGGTCGCTCAACCATAGAGCCCCATCAAGAATATCAGGTCACTCAACCATAGAGTGCCATCAAGAATATCAGGTCACTCAACCATAGAGTGTCATCAAGAAGATTGGGTCACTCAACCATAGAGCCCCATCTCCTTTCTCCATATAATGAAGTTGGGTCACCCTATGGCCATAGGCACATAGAGTCCCATCACCCCTAACCCAACTGACGTAATAACTCATGGTTCAACAACCCGCTAGTTATATGTAACTCCTTGGGGCATACCCCCATACAACGAAGCGGGTCCATAGGTTTAACCACTCCATGGCGAATCCCATGACCCTATTCTAACACATTATAACATTAGAATCAACATAACAATCAGTCTCAAATTCCAAGTGGATAAAATCGCAAGCCTTGGGTAAGGCTATAAAACTTTTAAATATGAAAAGAAAATTTAAAACTAAGCAAAACAAATGGCTAAATAACCATAGTTAGTGAAAAATATGCATGTTAGTGCAGCAACCAAATAAATGCCCAAAATATAAGAACACATCAATCAAGAAAACATGTTGGCTCTTGCAAGAAAAGAGATAATGATAAATTTACAAATGAAATACGTATTGAGAAATAACACATTACAATCACTATGTGGCCTTATATGACCACTAAAGGGGTACTCATTGAGTTGCTGGCACTCGAATGTCGAGCCTCAACTCGTAAAAATATACATGTAGCAAGAAATGAGTATATCAAATAATGTAACTGTCACATTATTTGCCTGAATCATCCCTCCATACTCCCACAAGGATAGACATAGCCAAAATCGCATAGGATTATTCGATGGATAACCCAATAAGATAAAGCAGAGGATGCTAGTTTGCATAAGTTGAGCCTAAGGTGGTGCTCATCTATAATATACTGAGAAATCTCAAAGTATACTAAATAGATAGAAGTGGGTTTTCGGTCTATATAAGACTCCACTTCCTCACTTGTACTTGGCTCAAGATTATGAATACCTGGTCCATGTCTCCTCTCTCCACACATACACTCTTCATGATTGCTCCCCTTAGGGTCGTTTAGTGTAAGGATCATAACATAACAGATAACTACATCACTAACACAATGGTGATTCATGTTACATTAACCATAGTGCATCTTACACATGGTATATATACATTGTATGACAAAATCATTACTTTCACGGGTTATGATACGTCACATTTTCCACATAATGCACCTAAGGTGCAAGTACTACACATATAGGTGCAAGTACTACACAATAGGGGTCATACAATCACCATATGTCCCTAATTCACAACTTGAACCATCACATATTACATGAATTATACATATGATGAAAACAATGACTAACATTACAACATACAATCAATTGTAATACAATGTGGTGACACACACGATTCATCACAACACAATGATGACATCACGATAAAATCCAATTCACTATACACAAATTTTGTCATGTAACACATCAACACACTTTCATATCACATAATAACAAAACACTCCAACACTCTATAATCTGCAATAACATTCTTTTCAGACACAACAAGGTGACACATCACACGTGATCTCCTCATTGAGTCCAAAAAAAGGAGAACAAATACTCTCATCACAAGCACCTCAACATGATAACAAATACACACTAAGTGACATACACAACACGTGTGTTCATAATACCACAATTACAACACTGGTCACATCACAAATATATATCACATTACTCTTCCCATCTCCACCACCACCACCATGCAATATCACCATAACTCCAATCCATCCCAGAGGCTCGAGATCATGAACCTCTTCTCGGATACCATATGTAATTCAAACATTTTCAAACCAAAATACAACAAACATAATAACAAGATTTTTTTTGGCTAACATTGCTTGATACATAACATCACATAGGATCACTTAGGATAATGTATAGCACCTGAGACATTTGTGTAACCATGGACCACCATATATAACATGAGACACAAGATGCACATCAAATCTACATTTCCAAAAATGACAAAGTACAACAAAGACCCATGAAAATATACACTTATTAAAAGGGACTTCCCACAACACATCATTTTTTTATGGTGAAATATTTATTACAACCCTATTTTTATTAGTTGACTATAATTGTCTGAAGAACACATAATATGGCACCCTTCGTTCCTTTACAACTAGGCTACATGTTTTTGGTTTAACAGTTCACCTATAGTGGTTACTTTACAATTCACTCATTTCTCTTGTGGAAATAAATTTATATAGCATAATTATGATTGGGAACGTACGTACACACATGCATCTTCTAGTATTTGACTTAAGGATTTGTTTGAGAGAGTCATGTTTACTTGGTTTGGAAAAATACTCTCGTTACAAGGAGGAAAGTTCACAGGAAGAAAAATGGAAGGTTACTAGATCAATAGAAAACCTATCCTGAGTTCATTTCATAGAATTTTTTAATACTAACAATAGACTCTTTTCATGTTCTAGTTATTACAACAAACTATGTAGGTTAACTAATAAGTCGCATCATTCATGATTCACAATCTGTTGCTCCAATTAGGAATTCATATTTTAACAATCATATTGTGCATGGAAGGATACATTACACCTTTGTTCCCGTTAGAGAGATTTTTACTTGAATTTAAGTGACGAATTTCACATTTCAAACTACTTATATTTCATAGTCTTAAGGATTCACTCGTAATAAAAACTAATTAATTACATGTTTGGACCATAAGTTCTCTTCCTTAGTGATCCTAGATTTAATATATTCCTAACTACACTAAGGATCATTCTAACTTTTACAAGTCCAACTAGAGTGCAATCTCCTTATCTCACAAGACCTTGGCTACAGTAGAAGGTATCCCATTCTCTAGGTTACATTTTATTATTTCATTAGCATCGATGTTTAATATGCATTTATGCAAACAAAGCATGTGGAAATGCATCATATTTGGTTTTTTTCGATTTATTATGTTGTTGTATTAGGCATGGATCTCTACTTTATTACATTAATTTTATGATCACCTTTGACATTTTGGTTGGTTTTGACATTGCTCAAAGGAGTACCATTTTCGTACCGACATTCCATAGATTAATCTTATTTACCCTTTTTCACTAACTATATTTACACAGTTACTTTGTTCCCGTATTAACATCATTTTGGAACAAATGAATCCTTATAACACTTATGAAACACCTAGGGAATTAATACTACAAGGATTACAACCTTTCACAAGACAACTCATTTCAATGTTCTTGGACATGCAAATACAAGTCTATATTGAAAGAGATATATCCCAAACAACCTTATGCATTTCCAAAAGTCTCGTAGGGACCTATTCAATTGTTTGGTAAATACACAAGTAATTTGACACATAGTCTCCACTCACATAATCTAGATCTCAAAGAGATCAATCGAATTTACAACCACCAACTATCTTGCAAGGCTTTGGCCACCCACTAGGGTACTAAGGAAAATCATGCACAAGAGGGTTAAACTTATTCAGGATATGGTCACACTTGTAAAACCTAGGCATGATTACTTCACTCATGCCAATATGATAGGTTTCAAAACATATATGCACCACCTCATAAAATATCAAGGAAATAGTCCTTAATAAGATGTCTTAGGTGCAAAACAAGGATATGATTAATGAGGTAAGAGTATTTTATTAACATGATAAAAGTTTTATATCCTAGAAAAAGAATCAAATGGGGGAAGGAGGGACAATAGGCATTATAATTTGTACTTTTAATTTCGTTAGTTTTGATGAGAGGATATTCTACCCAACATTTTGGGTGTTAAGGAAATAAACCAATAATTAACATAGAAAAATATTAGTTTAAAAATTTTATAACATAGGTACAACCTTGCGTACAAATTCACTTCCTATCTGACACTATAAAATATAATTACATTGGTATTCCCATTTCAAAATATACAAAGAACAATTCTTTGAACAACAATACATATCATTATTCTATGGTAATACATGTATTGCAATCTGAATCCAACTTTACAATGACAAGTCATTAACTACAACATATCACATCCAAAAAAAAATTCTTGTTTGGAGTACCTGCAACCAATGTTACATCAATCCTAGGACTGAGTATGGAAATCTCCTACACTCAAGCATAAATCCACACATTCATCATTTCTAACATTTTCAATTAAATAGAAGAGAGATAGAGAGAGCGAGAGATAGGTAGAAGGAATAAGATAGAGTTTATTTCTCATGCATTCACACTTTCACATTCATTTTGCACTTTATGTTTGGGTATAAGAGAGACACACAGAGAGAGAGAAGGTTATGAGATAGTTTATTTTCCATTCACAATGTCACAATCATTTGCGTTTCATAACCATTTTCATTTCATTTCAAACCAATTAACATTTCCCAATTCATTTACGTTTTCAAAACAACCAAGTATCTTAGTCATTTCTAGAGAGAGAAGAGGGTGGAGAGAGAAAATTACCATACATTTCAATATTCATTTATAGAAGATAAACGATCGAATAAAATCCTACATAGCATTGCAATGGTATTACAAGGTCATATGTGTGGCTAGAATTCAAACAAGACTCAAAAAGAAGATTCTAGCTAAGGTTGAGAAAACTGTCCAAAACAACAAAAGTGCTAACAATATGGTCTCGAACACACTCATTTCAAGTTCAATCCCATAGTTAGATGATTTCGACTTAATCCCACATATATAGATAATTCATCATAACTGACGGAAGTCGATTACAATGAGCAGAGCTCAAGTTACAAGGGCAACTTCGGTGTCAGTTATCGTAGTTGCATCAGTAGCTCTTATCGCACAATGACCAGTGGGCCCTAAAACCCACTTGAAAAATTATTTTCCGAAGGCATTTTAATTGAGCTAAAGGTGGGTTACAATCCTCTTGTTGGCACCTAAGTTGTTCTTGGGTCTCGAGTGGTCGTTTTAGGGGGCGTTACAACATGCTTGGTGGGACTAAGAACTAAGTGTTGATGAGTTCAAAAAATTGAAGATTCAAAATAGAACTCATCTAGCAACTCTGTAAAGCTGATTTCAAACCAGTAAAAAAAATTATCACCAAGGTGACATCAAGTCTATCAGCTACATCCAATTGAGATATTTTTTTCCAAAAATAGATCTATTTTTTTTATGTTTCAAAAAGATTATTTTTATTTACAGCAGAACTATTTCTCAATTTTTCAATCCTTTATGAGGTCATGCAGTCATGACATCAATTCCTAAGTGGAATTCCTATATCCAAGAGTTATATCAGTGAGATCCACCTCCCTTTTACACATATCCCCCTTCACAATAGTATTATGACCCCTATCAAAAAGAATATACCCATGACCCAAACCTTGTTATTGAATATTTTCATTATTGTAGTCATTATGTTGTTCAGGACAAAGGTTTTGCAGGAGGTTTTGTTGATTATACACATAGGAAGATCTTGAAATCAAGATTCTTAGAATGGAGAACACATATTTGGCTCTTTAGGAATGGGTTGAACAATTACAATCATTAGAGGCTGATAGGCATCAGGTTGAGGAAACCTATGAATGGGATTTTCCCACTTACCTTCCGTATCAAAATACAATGCCCTTTCCTTATTAGTCATCAGAGCCTAATTACTAGATTCCAAGTTTTCTTTCTATTATTAACATTATCAGGCTCGGATCTATTAATCAGTGAACTCGTGAGTGCAAAATTTACCTCATTTCTTGTTTGACTCCTTGTTTTAACTCAGGATGAAGTATCTGGGAGTTGTTTCGAATTAGATTCTTTTATGGTGTTTTGTACCCACTTCAGATGAGAACTCAGCTGCTTTTGTGAAGAACTATTTCATTGACGTGAGGATGGATGCGGAGTAACATTCTCCAGTTCTCTAAGGTCAACATAAAGCTCCCCTTGCAACACATATTTTCTGTAAGTAGTCTCCTCTGGTTGATCATCTGATTCGGAGACTATTCGGTGAGAGGTGGTTGGTAATGGTTCTTTTGTTATCAATACTAAGTCAAAGGATGACTCGTCACAAACCACGTATCGAATCTTGTATATTTTCTTTGTCTTAGGATCCATGAGACAGTATGCCTTCGAGGTAGTGCTATAGCCAAGTAGTATGCATGAGAGTGTCTTCGGCTCGACTTTATTTCTTTTCTGAGTTGGGACATGCATATATGTTGTGCAACCAAATACTTGTAAATGAGAAATTGATGGATTTCTTCCACTCCATACCTCTTCTGGTGTTTTATTTCGTAGAATATTTGTTGGTGCCCTATTGAGAAGATAAACAATTGTTTGTACTGCTTCAGCCCAATATCGATCCTCCAGATTTTTTGTTGATAGCATACATTGAGCCATCTCCATCACTATGTGATTGTGTCACTCCACAATGCCATTTTGTTGGGGTGTGTACGGAGCATTCAGGTTTTGTTTAATGCCTTGTTGGTTCAGGAAGGCCAAGAACTTATTTGACGTGAATTCCCCCCCAATTTGAGTGGAGTATAAGAAGTGGTTGTCTGATCTCTTTCACAACATGTTGATATAAGGTCTGAAAATGGTGAAGAGCCTCACTCTTATTCTTAAGGAAAAACACCCACATCTTTCGAGAGTGGTCATCCACAAATAATTAGAAGTACTTGTATCCTGAAAAATGAAGCAGGCGGTGGTCCGTTCATATCAGTATGAACTACCTCCAAACGCTTCTTGGCATGGAAGGTGCTCACCTTAAACGGATCCCTGTGTTATTTTCCTGCAAGACAACCAGGGTAAATAGGAAAGGAACTGGACAATTTGGGAAGTCCATGCACCATTGTTTTTGAACTCATATGATGCAATGAACTAACCGATAAGTGACCATATCTAAAATGCCAGGGGGTAGTAGATTCTACTGTTGAGGTAGATAAATCAATTGTAGAAGATGAAACAGTATCTAAAGCAAATAACTTATCTTTTAGAAAAGATATAGCAATAATTGTACCTTGTCTTGAGATCAAGCATGATTTGATGCCAATTTGAACAAGCAATTCTACCTTTAGATGATGATTCAGGAGCTGATGGATTGATAAGAGGTTACTAGTCAATCCAGGAACATATAGTACCTTTGTAAGCATACATTTTCATGGTCCCAAAGGAATAGTAACTTGGCCTATTCCTTATGCAACGTACTCTTTTTCATCTGCTATCCGAACTCGATCTCTAGTGGGTTGTTCATTTAGTGAATCAAACAGCTTCTTGTCACCTGACATATGTTTACTGGCTCCCGAGTCTATCAGCTAGACTCTCTTCATGGTTTGCAAAGTCTGAGAGACTAGTACGAGGTTCTTATCACAGTTAGCTCCTTCTGAGGACTCCTCATCAGGTTCATCATCATGTTGGGTTGCAAGATGTCCCTTTTGCTTTCATTAGTGGGGACGTCATTTGGACTTTTGAAAATCTCTACGCCCTGATGTGCTTATTTGACTCAAAGACCCCTATTTCATGCCATTGTACCAACAATGATCAGTTTCATGAGTATTGGTTTTGTAGATTTGAAACCACCTCTTGCACTTTTGAGCTTGCTAGCCTTGATGCTGATGTGCTTGTGTTTTCCTTCCTGAGGGACCTTTTCGATACTTCTAGCCACGATGTGGTTTCGAGAAAAGGGCTTTATCCTGGGCCTCATCTTGGACTGAGTGTATGGCCTCTTCGTGTTGCAGCAAGTTCACGAGTTCTTCGAATGTTACAATTTGTCTAGATACATTCATTGTTGTAATGACCACTCGGAATTGAGAAGGGAGTGCTCTCAAGGTGATCAACATGAGAAGTTTGTCTTCCACCGTTTCACCGAGCATTAATAACTCTGATCGCATCAATTCCTAAGTGGAATTCCTCTATCCAAGATTTATATCAGTGAGATCCACCACCCTTTTATGCATATCCCCCTTCATAATAGTATTATGACCCCTATCAAAAATAATATCCCCATGACCCGAATCTTGTTATTGAATATTGTTATTATTGTAGTCATGATCATTATGTTGTTCAGGACAAAGGTTATGTAGGAGGTTTTGTTGATTATGCACATCTAAAGATCTTGAAATCAAGATTCTTAGAATGGAGATCACATATCTGTCTCTTTAGGAACGAGTTGAAAATTACAATCATTAGACGCTGATAGGCATCATGTTGAGGAACCCTATGAATGGGATTTTCCCACTTACCTTCCGTATCAAAATCCAATGCCCATTCCTTATCAATCATCAGAGCCTAATTACCAGATTCCAAGTTTTCTTGCTATTATTGTTCCCAATTCCCCTTCCACACATGCATATTTTGAACCCCATCTGTTTTTCCAAAAATTCCAAAATCAAGATGAGACTTAACCATCCCACCTCCTTCATATGTAATCTTGATTCAAGATGGCGAAGATAAGAAAAGTATCTAGAAGGGGAGCCAATTGAAGAAAACAACAAGATGGAATTCATGCAAAATTTGCAAGGATGGATTTCTAAATTTTAGTTCATTCATGTTCCACAGTTGGATAAAGAAGGCATGCAAGAGGTGGAGTTTGATTTCATTCAACAATCTTTATGTTTTAAGTGGAGTGTTAATAACGACACAAAATAATTTGGGGAGCTTAGGCTATTTGATGTTTGTTTAAAATTGTTGTTATTGTTTCATGTTTCAAAACCTCCTAATTTCCTTATAATAAAATGTGTAAAACTGCGATGAACTGCAATTGACACTAGTTTTTCAAGTTTAAATATAGAAAGGAAACGAAATAATTACCTTCCGTGAACAACAGGTGTAGACATCGTTCTTCTGCAAAATACAAAGAGAAAGCTTGAACGGGAGAGATAGGGTACGGCTAAAGCAGAAACCCTTATTTGTAGGCTAATTTCTTTGGAGGGATGATTTGTAGTAAAATCGACAAAATGTAAGTGGCGAGAACATGTTGAGGGATCTTTTTAGTCACGACCAGGGGACCGAGCGCGGAAGAAGCCAATGCGAACACCTTTATCAACACGAAAAAATAAATGAAAACCACATTGCATTGTTTTATAATTTGTATTTTCTTCCCCCAAAAAATAATTTGCTTGAGGTTTTCCCAAGGTCTTTTCCTCGGTCAGAGTGTGCAGGGCAACACCCAATGCGGGGATATTTAAGTCACGACTCGGGGACCGAGCGTGGAACACGTCAGAAGAATCCAATGCGGGGCCGCGGGCGTAATTAGGATGGCTTTGCAATGAATGTGTGGCCTTTCGTGGGTCAACGGTTGCACTACTGAGTCTTGTGACTAATAATGGACCCCTAGTTAATGGAAATGACTAAATTTGAATAAATGAAATATTATCTTCAAAATTCGTGATTAGATGATTGAATTGTTGTGGACACATGGACAATAAGAAATGTAAAAAGGAGACAATAGCTTGCTTATAGTGCAAAATACAAAGGATGAATGATGCAAGGCAGCAAGGGTTAAATTTGACGTCCGTTTAGAAGGTTCTGTCATTAATGCAGGATTATTTGCAGAAATAGAAATACATGCATCTTGAAATAAGAACATAGAACTAGTAGATCTACACACACTCATGCATTAGAGAAGGTAGATAAACACCAAATGAGCCATAGGAAAGCAAATCTGAGCTATAACATGTTAAATATAGGAAGGGTTTGCATCCATAAACAAGATATATAGAATGAACCCATATATATTGATTTAAAAAAAAATTGGTAGCCACATTACAATGAAAAGGGCCATCTCAGACCATATACGATAAATGAAAGAGACTCAACTCCTGTAAGCTTCTCTAATATGAGATCCTAATTATACCTTTTCCTATTCTAACCCTTGTTACAGATCCCAATACCCATATATATGCTTATGGCATACCTTACAACCCTTGGCACTAAGTACTCTAAACCCCAACACTTATGAACTCTAAACCCTTAGCATTTTTGCAGCACTTAATTACTCTCCTTCATGATTTTAGTTGTAAAATACTTGTAAATTTTTTAAATAACCGTTACACATGACTTGAATATTTTAAATATGACCGTCATTTGTTATATAGATTTATATGTAAACTATATAAATATAGTTTAGAAATATATATATATATATATATATATATATATATATATGTATCATATGTATACATATTGTTCTACATATGTAACATATATATATTATATGATACATATTTATCCAATATATGTATACATATGTAATACATCTATATATATATATATATATATATATATATATATATTATTATATAATTATATCTATGTATATTATCATACATATATATACTATATGTAATACCTACATATAGATTATATGTATACATACATATCTATATATAATGTATATCTACATATATTATATGTATTATATATATATACATATATATATATATACATACATATATCTATTATATATACCTGTCTATCATCTCTACCTGTATCCTCTATTACCATGTACTCTCTCTATACTTCTATATAATATATCTCTTATATCTACCATATCTTACTATACATATAATATATATATATATTGTCATATGTCTATATGTCTCCTCTCTCATTTCTCTCTCTACCTTTCTCTATATACATGTCCTCCCTATCTCATGTTCTATATATATCGTATCTGTTCTCTATATCCTCCATATATATCCATCTATCTCTCTCTCTCTCCCTCTCTCTCCCTGATCATCGCTCGTCCCTTCTACCCTACTCTACCTCCATCTCGTCTCCTCCTATCCATATCTATATATATTCTACATACTCTCTCTTGATACTCTCTCCCTCTCGTATCTTTTATACTACCCTGCTCTTCTTCTATCTCTATAAATAGTTTTTTAATATATTTTTTGTTAACAGTATGAAATAACATTGTTTTACGTTTATTTAAGTCACTACTACTCGGGGACTCTATATATATCTATATGTATATATATCTGTATATCTATACTGTATATATCTATAAATGGTATAATCTATATTAGATATATCTCCATATCTATAATATATATAATATTACATATTATATACATATAACATATATAGTACATAGATACATATAATATACCTATATATATATAATATACATATATACTATATATATATATACATATTATATGTTATATATATATATATATATATATATATATATATATATATATATAATAGTTTTTAATATATTTTGTTAACAGTATGAAAATAACATTGTTTTACGTTATTTAAGGGTAGTATTTGAAAATGACCGTCACTTAAAATTTGTTTGATAGGCATAGGTGGCCGTCAAATTTAACACTTGCAATGTGGCCTTATGACGGTATGGGCTCTCCAAGTGCTTGGTGTGGATGCAAAAGATGTCAAAATGTAGTTAATGGTGTCGTTTTAAGCTTTACATTATCAAAAGTTTTTTACAGTGTCTGGGGATCCATGATTTAATGAAGTTAATGAGTTTATATATAATCGTCAGTGATTTTAATAGTGGATGGCGATCCACGAAAAGTGCGGATAACATTTAGAAGTGGTTAAAAACACTTCAAAATGGGTGAGTTTTGTGTTGGGGTAAAATTCACATGAGTGTGAGCGTGTTGGTGAGGTCGGAAGGTTATGAAGTTTAGCCTTACTAGGCTAAAATAGGTTTAAGAGGTTTAGGAGGTGTAGGATGGGGTAAATTAGTATTTAGGAGGGCTAAATTGATATTACGTGAATATAAATATGATTTAAGGAATAGTGGGACTAGGTTTAGTTATTAAATTATTAATGTGAGAGGTGTGGATAGGTCACCTAGGAGTGCAAAAAAACTAATGTCTAGATTTTCCCCTTTTTGTCGAGCAATTTGTGTGTACGAACTGCGAACCAAAAACTAGTGTAAGGATGCCCTAGTTTTGTGGTGAGGATACTGTTGGGTTGAAAAGAATCATCATAAAAGTGGAATTATGACAATTGATTAAGGATGTTCGATTTCTATTTTAAGATCTAAAATGACAATGCGAAAAAAAGGTGTGTACATAAAAATGGTAGTGAACTTGACAACAAATGGTAGGGGACATTGTACGGCCTCAGACGGTGCTGGAAATGTGGATACCCTATGGACGTTTGTTCATAAAAATGACTGTAGGGAGAGGTTTTAAAGGGAACTCCTCATGTCGATGTGTGGAGCCATGGGATTGCTGAATATGGCAATTAAGGTGTACATCATGTAATGTAAAAATAAGGATTATGGTCAAAATCAGGGTTTTCAAAGCTTTCGAGAGTCCAAAAGGGATAAATCACTAATGATTTTTCCAATGACTGATGATCCTAGACGTGGAAAAATCGGGTATAAATACTCCACGGAGGATCATTTTATACTATTTATGATTTGAGAGAAAAACGTAACTGACACTCTGGTTTCTTGAATTTATTGTGTTTTTATAGAGATGGAGGTAGCCAGAGGTAGCGACAGACATCAGAGACATACCATTGCAAAGATAAGTGGGGTTTTTGAATTTTTGATTTGAACTTAATTTTTTGGTTTTTTGGATAAAAGGTGGGGCATGATGAAATCACTTGTGATTTTGTGTTAGGAATATGTCTAGTGTTCACATATTTAATATTTACCATACGGTAAATATTTCGGTTATATTGTTATTAACTATTATATTATTTCCACAACAATACATTAGTATATTTTGGTTATACCCGTAAATCTATTAACGGGTTAGTTATTATTTCTTCTTTTTTAATAGGAACTTGTTTTCTATTGTAATGGCTATATAATAGCCAAATGCATTATACATATTATACAACAGATTAATACTCGGTAATCTCTTCTACAAAATTTGTACCATTATTATTTGGTATCAGAGCACGATCATGTTCCGTATAGCTTGATTGTTGTATTAAGGGCATTTGGACTTCTTCATTGTCCTGTTAATGGTGAAATTATTATATGAGAAGTATTTTGCAAAGAATATTTACGATTGGTTAGTATTCAATTTGTGTTTGTTTGTGGTTGCATGTATAGTTCCATAGAGTAATAAGCGTCAAGTGCTTATAATTTTGTATGGTGTGATATTTCCATGTGGAGATTTATGCTTTGATAATACTGTTATCGTTGAAGGCCGATTTAGTCAATTGCTACTCATGTGTGTACTGATGAGAAAATTATCGTGTCTATGGTTTCATGATCCATTAGAATAGACACTATATGTATAATATTTAATTTATTAATTTTTATATATATGATAATTAAATTTTGAATATATATATGTCATTTTGAGGTTCAAACTATATATTTACTTGTCAATTATGGCGATCATATTTTAAAAGTGGTTGTATATTTTACCATCTAAAATGACTAAAAAATGTGTAAACACCTTGCAAAATCCACGCAAGTCACCCCAATCAATAATTAAATAAAAAATACAATAAAAAAACATGCTCAATTCCTGAATCAACAATTAATTAATTCCCTCCCAAAAGTAAATATAATAGAAATATGAATATTAATATGGGGACGCGCGTGATTGAAAAGTTAAATGGTTTTGGGCCCACCACCCGGCCCAATCTGGATTACCGTATACAATCCACACGTATTTTTTTTCCATATACAAACAATTTGATGTATGCATTACAACATAACTTTTAAAACGACAGACAAGAAAATGAGCAAGTCTTCAACTAAAGATAACGGTAACTTGTGGTGAGATTTGACGCCCGTCTCGGGCGTTTTTAGTGATTTGGACCGTATTTTTAAATGTCCCAATCGACGCTTAATGTTTTTATGAAACTATTAAATTAACGCCTACAAAAGTCTGTAAGACGTCTCATTTGGTTACAGTGATCTGTGACACGGGAAGAAAAATAGTTTCAAACTGGTGGCCGCCGCTTCTATTTTATTCTGTCACTTCTGCAAGATATGCCGCCGGCGCCAACCCAAACAAATATGTAGAAGATATGCCAGACAACAACCAAATACAGAACTTATGTTCCCGTCAATTCATGCTTTCTATGGGAGTGGAAGACTGGAAGTGGTACAACTTGCTGTTAATAGGTAGGTTACTTATAAATTTTTGACTTACGCGTTGCTTTACAAATCATACTTTGAATTTATGTTGACATGACAAGGCACGTGGCATGGATGTATATTTTATACTATATCCTCGTGTTGGAATTGAGCACTCACATAAAACTAGCAATCACATGTGAGGTGTGCAATGTTAACGCCGAAAGTCAATTACTCGTGCAAAGAAAAGGAAAGTGAAACATACAACAAGGTAATATGATATTTATAATTAGAGAATGAAAAATGTAATCAGTTAGTGGAAACATGAGTAGTGGAAAATATTTGCATTGCACAAAAGGTGGTGAAGCTTGAAAGGGAAGGGCTAACGAGGATTAAGAGGGGAGTGTTAAGGACATGGAGTGAGGACACGATTCCTCTTGTATGTGTTACTGTAAACGTGGTGTTGAGGAATTTATGGAATAACGAATGAATGAAAAAAGTGGTGAAATCCGAAGGGTGGATAAGGAGGGAACTCTTGATATAGCTGTGAACGAAATCCCTTGTCTTTCCATGCCCGAATGTCAATAGTGGCTCTCTACAAAGTAAGCCCTTGGTATTTGTGGATTGAAAATTCCCAAGCCATTTTAAGTGGTAATTGCCTTTGGTCACCTATGGAAATTCAATTTCTTAATCGATAACCAACCTTTCTCGTAGACAACATTATGAAATGCATAATGCAGTGTACCCAATCCTTTTCGTACATATTCATGTTGTTACTTGTAGGTTCTATTCTTTAAGGGAGGATTGTGGGAAGAGTAATTTTTTATTAAGATATTCCCAGTTCCCGGCCCCTATGCATAGCCTTATGTATCATAATTTTTAAATGGTTTCTTCCCTTTTTTTATTTTTAGATTTTCTTGAATGTTTTATGATGCTCCCCGATTTTTGTTGCATTTTCTTTTTACCCTTCTCCAATGATAACCCACCATCATAGAATTTCCAAAATACTTCATTTTTTATCTGTTTAATGCCACTTTGTGGATTTCCTTTCTCTACTTGCATGCGGCTTGAACCAAATGAAGTCGATGACATTGTTAGAAAAAAAATGTAAGTGGAATAAAGGCCAACACTGAGAATGGGAAAAATTAAGGGGCATGACTGATAAGGAAGAGGTTTATTAGACATAAATAAAATATTTTGTAGTAATTGTTCACTCGTGAATGCAAATTTTACACGTTTAAATGGCTATATCTCTTAAAAAAACTACAACACTTGGAGAAAGTGGGCCTTGTCGTGTAAACACCTATATTGATTGTGTTCGATTGTGAACGAAGAGTTAAATTTTTAAACTCCGATTCATTTACTTCCACAAAATTTATCAAAGGACTGATCCAAATTAAATCTAAATCTATGTTAGTCTTTTATGAGGCTTGTTTATTATGGCCTTCTTATATCATGTTTGACACCCAACCTGCCTCTCATGTTGTTCTGGTGACTTGAATATACATTATGACACATGACAACATGGCGCACAAATTGTTGCAAGGACCCCCACACAGTCCACCACCCAAAACTGGTGCCAGTTATCTAGATCTCCTTAAACCATGTATTGCTTTGTTGATGGGCAATTTGTTTGGTGCGAACTAAATTTTGAAAAACTCTGATTTTTTCATGATCGATATCCTCATCTTCTGCTTCTTCTCATCTGAACTTCTCTCTAACATGCGTCACAGGCCCCCCGCCCCAAACCCACTTGTGAATCACCTTTAGTGTAAAATGGGAAAACTCCAAAATGTTCAAAGTCTGAGACCCGATGGAGACCGAGGCATAAATCCTTCCTGTTAAACTTTGTATCCCCTCTTTTAGAGGCAAGTTTAGGTAATTGTAGGAACATTCATAACAATGTTATGTCTTCTAATAATACCTTGGCTCATCTCTTAATAATTTGACTTTGACTGTCCTTTTCTACTTCAATTCTTCACCTTCTCGATCTACGATAGGCGGACTTTATTGCATTTCCATGATCCGTATGGATTATAAAACTGTGTTAATGTTTCTCCACAATCTTAGGGTTCCTCTCTATATATTAGTGTAATGAGCAGGGTTCGCTCGATCTAAAGCTGTAAAGGTGTACTCTTGTAATGACCCTTGATGTCAAAAAACTTGAATTGTGTGACATGTAATTTGGTACATATGAAGATGAAGACATGAATAAAATGTTACCACAAAGATGGCGGAAATTAAATGCTTGCATGTCTATGGTTTCAAGTCCATCTATCAGAAGACATTTTCTTCGGTACGTAAAATGAAGACTTGAAGAAAAAATTGGAATTTCCAAGTTCTATTAAATCGAGCATAATAAAAACATGAAAACAATATCGTTAACATAATTATTCAATATACAATATACAAAACATTATATATGTTATTATATTAATATATACAAATATAATTTGATATATATATTGAAGAAATAAATAATTTTAAAAAATGTAGAATGTATCATTAGTAAAAACGGTGTGTTTATATATATAATGAATAAATAAATTTAATTAAAAAATATTACAAAACATGATGTACTAAAATTTTAGGGTTTTGTTTTTCCATCTATTTAACGATTGCCCACAATGAAAAACATTTACAACAAATTAATCCCACCCATCCATGTTTGAGGTTGTCGAGGTGTTCCCTAACCATTTCTGTGGTGATTGGTTTGGCTGCCCGCAATGAAAAACATTTATAACAAATTGAAACTTTTAACATTAATTGCAAGACGGGTGTATTGAGGGTCACACCATTTATAGCGGGGAATTGTGTTTCTAGTCTTCCTTCCTCCAAGTGGAAAACGAAAACATGTACGCATTTTATCAAATAATAAATGAAGTAAATTCCACGAAAAATAATACATTTAATCTTTCTTGTCGAAAGAGTGTTTGCAAGAAATCTAAAAGATATAATAACCTGTTCAGTATATAATAAATCAATAACCTTTCATTTGTTTAAAACCTCTTAACAAGATACATTTGTGCAAATTTCCCCATACACAATACCCCAACATGTATAATAATAAGTTATAAAATGTGTATTAACATGTTTCTCAAATGGACAAAAGTAAACTTTTTTTCTCTTTATTAGTTTTCAGTTTAAGTAACTTAAGGAAACTTATATAAAAGGATCATTTAGCAGGGATGAAGTACTATTCTGGTATATATTCATGTAATTACAAAAAATCTCCATAAGAAATGATCATACAAGGTTGTTGAGAACTCTGAGCCATGATAATAGGCCTTATAGCTAGTTCACAAGAGGTTTCGATTTGAAGTGGATAGAAAATGTTGTCATCAAGTACACGTCTCACCAATTGAATATTTGTGGGTGTTATAACTACCTCTTTTTATTAGATAATCATGCCTTTTAACAACTACAAAAATTGATTAATATTTGTAAAATAAATGGAAAGAAAACCTCCTAGTGGTTTCTTTCTTTTAAGGAGTCCTTATATGTCACATCAAATGTTTCCCTAAAATAGTTGATTTGTAGCCAAAAAAAAATGTATTACACCTTCCAAAGAACATAATTTCAAAATATTTTGTTAGATTTTAGCAAATTTAGTAGGATATATGAGGAATTTATGCAGGTTGTAAATAAAAAAGCATTAATCTGTTTTAATTTATAATTTTATGACATTGTGAAGTGTCATACATTTAACATAAATATGAATAAAAACCAAAATAAGAACTTAAAATGTTATCACAAATCTAATTCAAAAACATACTTAAAACCAGTGTAGTATATTAATATGTCTAGTTTACATTTTAGAAAACCATGTTTTCACACAAACTACAACCCTTAGCCAAAAAAGAAAAAGACCAAAACCTAGAATAAAAAACGTTGAACTTGGTCTTGTTATGGTGTATAGCTTCCTGCTGATTCTTATTCATTAATTATAGCGCCAAATTCATCAAATTCCCATGTTTTTTCTCTAGATGATATGAAATGCTATAAGAAAAAAAATTAGCCAAAACATTGGACAAGGCGACGTTGGGTTGGTTTTTAGGGGTAAATTACCACATGAAAATAAAATAGCCATCAAAGTTCTGCTTATTCAGAAAGCAGGGAATTGCACAGTTCTCAAATAAGGTACTGCTAAATCACCATTATGGGTTTCACTTTTGAAAATATTTCTAAGATGTCATTTTATCAACAAGAATGGTCTTGTCGTTAACATGATTAAATTTGAAACTCAAATGTGCAAAAATATTTAAGTCATTTTATCAATTTTATGCCATACACCACAGTCTTGACACCCAACACGCATCCAGCAAGTCATGAAATTTTCACTTATCTCCTTTTAACCTTCACATGACAAATTGCCACAAAAATTTATTTGTAAGAGCTCCTCCAAAGATGGATGCTTCAAAAACTTCTCATACATTATTGTCAAATAAGTGAAAACATTCTTTTATAGAGGAAAATATTAAATTCTTTCAGCTGAAATACAATGTCAGGATACATCCAAAATGTAATTAATCTTAATCAGTAATCTCCTTGATGATAAGGACTCGCATCAGATTATATTACAGTCGAATACATTATTATTGTATGAACAAAGACTCATTTTAGCCACAATGCAGGGCATCTTCCTTGTCAAGAAAAATGTTAATAGAGCAAAGCATAGAAGCTCAAAAAATCACATGAATGTACAATGATCTTATAACTGGGCATGCCCACTACTATCTCTTAAATTAAACATAAGCACTATAATTTCATTTAGTAATTCCTGCACAAAATATTTTTGAATAACTAGTCCGTCAACCTATCAGCAACAAGGGACTCAAACCATAAACAAATATCTCAAGTATTCTTTGTAGGGTACGATCAATGAACACCAACTTCGTCTTCCCCAAATATTGAGGCAATAATGTAAATAACCATTTTCATGTTACAAATTATTATGGTGGCAATGACAATACATAACATCTTCAGTGTTGTTGGAAAGTCAGCAGGAAATATTCAAGAGAGTTCTCATGCAATGGTAGTAAATATTACATATAAAGATAAAACACGATCTTCCACAATCTGAGTCAAGTAAACTGAGAAACCTGGACACAACATTTTTATGCCAAAAAATGTAGTCTTAACACCCAACATGCAACCAAGCTCAGAAAACAAATGCTTTCAAACAATAACCACCAAATGCAGAAGCAAAGAAAAAAAATCAAAGTTCCTTACCAGAAGACACAATATAATTTTGGGCATCAACAAAACCATACAGTCATGCCCATCCCCACATCCAAGCTGTCTGATTCCCAAATACCAATGCCATACCAACCTCTCACCCCCCTCGCTCAACAGAAAAAGAAAAAGAAGTGCATGCGCATTTAATTCCGTCAACATTTTTGACACTTAAAGTCGTCACCAAACCAACCGAATACCATGGCATGCGCCCAGCTAACTCTCTCGGCATGGCCATCAAAAATGATTTCCTCCACCAAAAACCTCCCCCGTGGCACGTCGTCAATAGCGGAGTAGAAACCCAAGTGTGGGCGATGCTCCGCCCTGCCGGTGGTCGGCAACCTGCGACATCTCCGCCAGCGCATATACTCCATCAAGAACACAAAGAAAATAATAGACGCCATGAAACTGGTGGCGGTGGAAAAGGTACGGTGGGCGCAGGAAGCGGTGGTGAATGAGAGACCATTTTTTGAAACCCTAGTCCAAGTCTTATACAACATAAACGAACAGCTACAGATGGAGGACATCAACATTCTGCTCATGCAGGTACACCCCATGTGGAAGGTGGCACTCGTGGTGGTCACAGGTGATCGCGGCCTCTGCGGTGGGTTCAACAGCTCGGTGCTAAAACGAGCGGAGCAGCGGATGCGCGAGCTGCGGCAAGTCGGCGTCGGTTACATGATCGTCACCATGGGGTAAAAAGGCTCAACTTATTTCAAGCGGCGTCCCTAGATTCCAGTTGACAGGTACCTTGAGGTCAGTGAACTCCCCACGACGAAGGAAGCGCAGGTGATTTCTGATGATATTTTCACGCTCTTCATCAGTGAGGAAGTCAATAAAGTCAAGCTATTGTAGATGAAATTTGTGTCGGTGATAAAATTGTCTCCAGTTATTCACACTTTTCTGCCACTTTCCTTTATCGACTTCTGGCTTCAACAAAAACCATGCAGTCCTATCCATCGACAAAGAAGGGGCGACCATACTATGCAGTCCTATCCACCTTATAACAAAAACCTTACAATATCTACACTATAAATCTTGAACTGTACGTGTCTTCCATTGAAACCATCCATCTTTACGTTCGGGACACATCGACTACTGAAAGTTCTTCCCGTACAGATCATGTATCATATTTTATTTTCCTGTCATGCTCAGCCCATACCTATCCTTTCACTATCTAGCCGATCGCAATGAGGTGACAGATATAATGGCTCCAATTCTGGTGTCCATTGAAGGGCCATATGCCCACGCACGATATCCAAATAAAAATAATACTTTTGTAGCCTGCTGTCCACGCAAACACAACTATCCATTCCCCAACATGTGAACACTCCAAAAACGTCTGTACATCTTCAACCAATATATCATGATCGTTGATTGCTCTGTCATTTGTCAGAAGGGGCCGGGTTTTCTAACATAGAACACGCCTTTCGGCGTAATAAAATGTTAAGTTTTGTTGGTGAAAACAATTTTTAAGTGGCATATAATATCCTTGTCCATTGTATGTAGCCTTTTGTACATGATGTTTATGGAAGCCTAATCAAGTCAATACCTGTCACTAAGTAGTGGCACAAATGCACTAAAATTTGAAATTGGGATTATAAGAAGAATTATAAATATATTGAAGGGAGAGTCTGAAAAAAAATAGATCAGTGGCATGAGAACCAGAGAGTTGCTAATGCTAAATCATAATCATCTATATATTTTCTTTTATCATATTCCATTTTGAGTTATTCAACATTGGTTGACTTTGGTTTAAATGAAGTTTTAACAAATTTGAGATTGTTGAAACATTTTTTGTTCAAGAGTTTAAATCTGGTTAAAACATGTGCACCTTTGCACAATGAAGAAGCCTTATGTGACATTTGTCTTGTAAGTTTTTTTTTTTTTTTTGGGAAAATGTCAAAATTCGTGCAAAATATTGTTTCAAAAAGTATCTCCCACTACTTAGAATACAAATTCCCTAAGGGAATTAATATTTAGTCTTTCGTTTCGAAAAAACATTTCATGAAAATTCATGTAAAAATGAGAAAATTTTGGCTGCGCATATATCGTCTCTAATTTTATTCAGAAAAAATAACATGCAACATGTTTGATGTGTGTTTATTGTAACAACCTTAACATAAACATGTTAAGAATTGATATCATTGTAAGATCACCTATTTTACACATTTGTTAATGCCATGAATAGATCTATTATGAAATTTTTTGAGAAGACTTCATACATCAATTTGGAGGTCTTACAAAAATCAATTAAGGATAAAATGTTTATAAGTCTTATAAGAAGTATGGTGTAGTTAAAGTTTTTTGTTAAATGTAAAATGAAGGTCAATAAAAATATGAAAACTGGATAAAGAAGTTACCCATTGTTCCCGATGCGTCGTTGCCTTCGTAGAAGGTAGCGTGGGCATTATTCCATTCCGAACCATAGGCAACTTGAACCATACTAATTACTCCCAAGACCATGACAAGCCTTAAGCACGCCATTTCTTGTAGTCGAAGAGAAACAAGACAATTTGCAGAAAAGAGAAACAAGAAGTGAGCTACAAAGTTCAAAATCAGTGGGTCAACGAAACTCCTCTAGGGCCTCAGCTTTCAAAGCAGAAACAGTGAACACGGATAACATACCTAATGGCAGGGAGGACACTGCATTAAATAAGAAGTCTTTCGGGAGTATGTGGCTTGAATTGACAGTGAAAACATTTAAACCCCTGGGGAAAGGTGCTTGTAGCAACTGGAGGCATTGATGTCATTTCATAAGTGTATTCAGGGTGTTACTGTTGATCCGTTGGATCTCCAACACTCCAACCACTATTTGGTGTGGTCGTTCCCACATGTTTAATGTTATAAGATGTCGAATATGGTTTTTTCCTTCTCCCTTAGGTACCTTCCGGGAAAGCAAATACACATTGTTTTTTAGATTGTTAATTGCTTCGATCAAATGGTATTATAAAGTGGTATTAAGATGTATCAGTGTCCCGTGGACAATAGTGATCCTGAAATTAACATGATTTTAAAATAGAAAATAAAAAATTAAATAGGTTAAAGTTTATTTTCATTCTCCCTTTTTAGACCTCCTCTAACTACCTGAGCCATCACAGTCGCGAGATATGCCTTCTTTTGTCTACTGTGAAAATATATCTCACTGCCCTGTTAGAATCTCCACAAAACCATTCACACAGTCATGAATTTTTTTTGTCTATATTATAGTACAAAGTCTCTCTTCATTACAAAAACCTCATATTCTATTCACTTACAATTCTTAACATTACATTCTATCTTTTTCTTCCATTTGCTTCTCTATTCTTGATCCTCCCATAGATCATTTTACAAGATTAGCTCCTTTATTTGTTCCTTAAGAAGCTCAACAAGTTCCTAAATGACATTAAACTTCCCTATTAAAGTTCAACCACATTCTAAACTGAGGGAATAGGATGAACTTCGTTTACAATCCTCATTTCATGGTCTTCATGACCTCATTTAACATAAATGATTCTTATTAGGTCAAATTGACTATGGACAACTCACCTAGAAGACTTTTTCTTACTTTTACTATTACAACTTAGATTGGAACCATGAATCCATGGGGGAGGAGGGGGACACCACTACTACATCATCTTAACTTATATGACCTAATAGACTCTTTCTTGTTTGCAAAGGATGCTCCTGCATCAATTATTTTCCCCTTTGCTATGGGCACTTTGTCCTTTTTCTATGGGCACTTTACCCTTTGCTACGAGAACTTTTCCTTTTGCTACGGGCACTTTATAATAATTTATCGTGTCTTAAGTCACCCTTATATTTTTCCTTTGGCCGTTGAGTTGACAAAATAGGCCAAAGATCTTTGATTGGGAAGGGAATATTACTATATTGTAATATTTTATTATTTTGACTATCTGGAGGTAGATTTGACTAGTCAAACTATTTATTTGTAGTTATGTAAATTATTCACAAATAATATTTGGCATATTATGTAGATTATCCACTTAAATATTTTTAGAACTTGGGGTAGTGTAGATTATTCATGATTTGTTTATTTTTACATTACTTATTATCATCATTATTTATTTTAGTAATGTAGATTATCCACAATAAGAGTTTAATTAATTTTGTTAATGTAGATTAACAACAATTAAAGTTAGTTGTGGATAATACACAACTTAAGTTTTAATGGTATAGTTTTATTAATTAATAAAATTGAACCTTGAAAATGATGTGACTATTATTTTATGATTATAAATGTTGTGAAACAATTAAATCATGATACATTAATATATTGTAATTGTCAACAACTAGGATTAATTTGTGTCCCTGATTGTCCTTGTATATTTTGTATTTTTAGATAATACATATAAATCATAGTTTTAGTAGTATATTTTTTTTAATATTTTTTGTTTAAAACTTAGAATGGTGTAGAAATAAGAAATTGTGATCAATATTGTATTTAGACTATCCTTAATTATAGTTTTAGATTTTGTTTTTCAAAATATATGGAGAAATTATGATCAATATTGTATTTAGACTATCCTTAATTATAGTTTTAGATTTTTTTTCGTCAAAATCTATGGAGAAATTGTGATTTTTCCACAATAAATTATAAGATTACGAATATTCCACAAGTTAGATGTAACTTTAAAGAAATTGTGAATAAACTACTTTATATATTATAGAAGCCATCCATTTAATGTTGTTAATCCACAGTTTTTCCACAAATTGATTATTTTGTGGATAACATTGTGGATAAGTAGGTCTCTTTCTAGTAGTGATGGACCCCACATATATATATACATGGTTTTCGAAGACGAAAGAATAAAATCTAAACACCTAATTCACTCTTTTCTACTGCGTGAAAACATTTGATGGTTGACATGTCAAGCTATTATTAGACATCTAATGAGTAGCATGACGGCAACATTGTACTATGATATATTTTTACCTATTTATCTTCAACCTCAATAGGCTATAAATTTTGCATACCAAGTCGAACTAACCCCATTCATCATAAATTGGAGCTATATTGACGATATTTTCAATTCAAAGTGGTTGTAGTATAAGTTAACACCATATGATCAAATTGGCTCTCCTCATCCACTTATATCATTAAAAAAACAATTACGCCAAAATATTTCATTATATGTTCTACCAAATTCAATTCCCCTCACTTATTTTTTTCAAAATGATTTAAAAATCTTATAACCACCACTAGGTTAACATCACTTCCATGAATACTCATTAAATTGTAAATAAATATTAAATTAACCTTAACATTCCTTATGTAGAAAGGGTAAAGTCACATGACCTAATGTAAAGACAATAGCCTCAAGGCACAAGGAGTTTCCTTGAGCCTATGAAACGAATCTCGTAGCTCATGTGGTGTCACTACACCTAGCTAGAGTGTTGAAATTAAAGATAGAGAGACCTCATCCTATGATGATCAAGAACATGAACAAAAATCTTATGTCATTACACCACCTCCCACCATTGAAGCATTTATTTGAGAAAATATTGAAGGGGAGCTCACAAAATTACATGAAAATGTGCATAAGAGATAACCAATGTACAAAAAAATCATAAGGCCACATGAGGAGATCAATCCATCCCATGCATGATGCTTGATATCATCCTATGTTATGCTAAATTAGGTTTAACACTAATCCTTTGATCCTCCAGGCATTCCTCGGTTGTTATGGGTTACTTTTCTATTGCTACGGGTAACTCACTGGTCAGCCGGACTACCTCTTCAGTTGCTACATGCAGACATTACTACATGCAGTCTTGTGGAAGCTACAGGAAGTTCTTCAAGACGTTATAGGCATCATATAGATCATAAATGAGGGATGGTGAGCTCCAAGGACACTACTCGGTAACAAATAGCTTCATTTTTTTCAACATACAAGTTTTTCAGTATTGCAGGCTATACTTAGCATTTGCCACAAATTGGAACAATTCATAGAAGCTGCATGAAGACAATCAGCAAAGTAGAGTCATGATACCAAAAACACACCAATTTCAAACATGATCTTCCAAGAAAATGTAAAAAGGGTCTTGAACACTAAGATCCAAAATAAACAGAACACATCTCGATAACAAGTATCTTCATTTTTCTCAACATACAAGTTTTTCAGTATTGCAAACTATACTTGGCATTTGCCACAAACTGGAACAATTCACAAAAGGTGCATGAAGACAATCAACAAAGCAACGTCATGATACCAAAAACACACCAATTGCAAACATGATCTTCCAAGCAGATGTAAAAAGGGTCTTGAACACCAAGATCCAAAATAACCAAAACAAAGCTACAAAGAACACACCAGGAATTTTGAGGAGTTCAGGAGGCAATATTTTGAGTATCAAAGGCATTATCATGTAGAACAACACACTTCATGCATTGGATGTTCAAAGAGAAATGTCCTGACCAAATTTTGAATAGACTTCACCACTAATACAAAACAATTCATTCAACACAAGGAAATGAAACATCAAATGCATCCAATCAACAGGCATCCTATAAGCATGATTTTCTTCAATATCTGCAGCCATAATGAAGGTTCAATCAAGCACGTACGTGATTCAAAAACTGGAAGAAGCACCTAACAAAGGCCACAAGAACCTTCTATACAATAATAAAGGTGTATTTGATGAGATATATATGTAATCATGACTTATTATAATATGACATCATGAAAAGAAGTTCCACCTCATTAAAACACTGACCCACACATTAAATGACACATGTCATACCTCACTTGGGATGAGTGACACTTGAGCCTAAAAACCAAAAATCGTGAGTGTGAAATGAAACTTTATCGTCATATTGAAAGTAATGCATTTATCATGATGGTCAAAACACTTCATATATCCTTCACAAAAGCAAACAATCTGTCGAAAAATTATACCAAGCAGATCTATTCTCGTAGAAATTTTATTGAATGTGTAATGTAAGGCTAAATATCCATGAAATTTAAATAAAAATTCTAACTTTTATCAATCATTTTAAATAAATTAAAATAAACAATAATGTACCAGGAAAATGTAATTAAGAACTTCTTGAGATTGTTAAGGTGAGATTTAAATGGTTTCTCAAAAAAACTTCCTAACAGCCTTGTATCTTTTCGGAACTCAAAGAAAAAAAAATGATCCTTAGTTTTTGTTGACCAAAATAAGCTCACACTTATTTTGGGTCAATTGACACCATTTTCTCCCTTTTTTGCTTCAATATGAATTTTTACATAGTTTAAGAACTTAAGGCCCCCTGAAAGCATTTCTATCAGATAGGAAATTTCTTCCCCTTTCTAGATATATAAAAAAGTCCTTCTAACTTTTCGTATTTTTCAAGTTATGGGCCGACGGGCCTCGGAAGGATTTTTCGCCAAAAGCGGGCCAGCAAGCCTAGGGAAGACTTTTCACCATGGGAAATTGCAGACCAGTGGGACAGCGAGAGATATTTTTGCACTTTTTGCAAAGGGGCACAAGTTATAATTGCGGGCCCACAGGTCCGGGAAGGATTCCTTTTGCAAATTCGAAAAAGCGGGTCGGCGGGCCCGGAGATGTCTTTCGCCAAAATAGAAAAAGCAGGTCGGCGGGCCCGAAGATGTCTTTTCACCAAAATGTAAAAAGCGGGCTGGTGGGCCCGAGGATAACCTTTTGCCAAAAGCGGGTATGCGGGGCTGCAGGGGAAAATTTTCCCAAGTGTAAATGCAGGCCGACGGGTCTGCGGGGGACTTTGAAACTTTTTCACTTTTCACAAAATGGCGCAATTTTCAAGTGCAAATCCGCGAGCCCGTGGGGTCTCATCAACCGTTGAAAAGTCACAGACTCGTGGAGGGTGCCACGTGCCTCATCGGTGCATCTCCAAAGGTCAAGCCCAAAAGGCAGTCCCTAAACAAGTGTTGGCCCTCCACGTGTCCAGAGCCCCCAAAAGTTACACCAGTCATTGAAAATTCTACGAGCCAGCAGAAGATGCCACGTGTCTCTTCGGCATAACTTCAAAGGTAAGTCGAAAAGCGGGTCTCCAAGTGAGCGCGGAGCTTCCACTTGTCCTAGGTTCGAAAAGGGGGCAAAACAAGTTATTGAATCAGCTAAGGAAAGGAGAACAACTTGTCACTAAGGTGTTACCAAACCCAATCATCAATGTAGTGCTTCACAAATTGGAAAAGAATAAATTATTGTGTATAGTATATTTGGAACATAAAAGGGACAACATAATAAGGAAAACATGTGTAGGGATGGTAGGTGGTCACTTTGTAATTTATTAGCCCACAATATTTTAGGATGCACATCATATTGAAGCATTGCAATGTTTCTTAAAGGATTGGAAAACCTAAACAAAGGGTTGAGATTCCGCTTAAACCAATACTAATTGTGTAATTTTTTGAGATATGGGAGATAGAACTCATAGGAAAAATCCACACACCCTCTAGAAGCTATTAAGCTAGATACATAATTCACTTCGTTAATTTATTTATGAAATGTTTAGAATTTTCTGTGACACCTGATTGCGAAGACAGGAATACAAAAAAATAATATGAAAACATCATGACTATGTGGGCATGTTAGACGAAACTATTAAGTGATCAAGGAATTGTAGATAGTCAAATTTTTTATTTGCATTTCAAAACCCTTGATTTAACTATGCACTTTTTCTATGATAAATGCAAATTCTGCATTCGCGTTTAGCACTTTCTGAGGTCCTTTGTTTAACTTGTTTATCCTTGTACACTAATATGTCAACACATTCTGATAATACAATGCATAACTAAAATATCAAAATCTTAGTTGATCAAATCCAAACATCATTTGGCTTATGTCTTTCACCTAGTAAGGACCTTATAGACTAGTTAGGAATATATATCCACTCCTGACCTTCTTGTACAGTTTTTTACCGAAATATATTCTAACCGAACCTTCATATTGATATATTTTATTAGGTTTTATACTTCATCTAGGTCGTGCTTTTTTAGATAAATCATCTACGGAACCCTATATGAGAAAGTAAACACTACCTCATTTATTAACACAAAAAAAACTTACCAAATTCAACACTAAGACACCAAATGTATTGGTTTTCATATCCATTTGTTGTAATTTAACACTAGGAGACCACAATATTTGTGATTGTATCTATTTTTGTAATATAACACCAAGTTAGTATCATCCTATAATTTAACAACAATATAATAGTGGTTATTTGTAAGACGATACAAAATTGGTGTTATATTTTAGTTGTCACATTTTTCGCATAATTTAACACCAAATTTGTTGTATCATAACATCTACACTAATATATGGTAGTGTATTTCCTACAATGAGAAAACATATAGATAGTAGATAATGTTTTATCGTTTTTCCTTCAAAAACTAATTTTAATATACATTAATAGTAGTTTATAAGGTAATAATTATTATCATTCAAATGTACTTGTGAAATGCTAATAAGGACATTTTGGATATGTCATTCATATCATACTAAATGTGTGAAGATATTTTTCTCAATTAATTGAACTATTTTACATATTTGACTATATTTAATATATAGTTTATATATGAAATTGTATAAAAATAATAGTTATATTATACATACAAAATTTTGTGTCATAATTATTTGATTTTATTAGTTTTTGAAAATAAAAATAACAAAAAAAATAGGCTATAATTAAAAATTCTAGGATTACCATTCAATTTACCTCCTCATAATAATTAAATTACCCACATTGAATATTAAATTAGATCGAAAAAAAATTAGAGCGAGCCAAAAATTGCTTGCTGATATTTACATAGTGATAGAGCCATTTTCCCTGGCACACGGATCTGCATTACAGAAAATGGGCCCACCTTTTCTAACGATGGTGTTTTCAACGAACATCATCCTTTTCTCTTGTCTAAATATTCCAATTTGCACCAACTTCTGCCATTCCAAATTCCACGATGTGAAAAGCAAATTGTCTCCCATGTTTGCGGGCATTAAATGTGCAGCACAACATTGCAGATGTTGTTTTCTGTTCCACCACCAAAAAAATAATAATGAAAACCAGAAACGCTCCCCTAAACGTATTGTAAACCAAAAATATGTTGGCGATACCTTGTTATGCATTGGTGTTTGGAAATTGTTCCATCTTTTTTAATAAAAAAATGAATTCGTCAAATGTATGAATTATATATATGTAATATTGTTACAAATTATGATTAGCACGACAATTTATAGTTGACTATCCTTGTGGAGGCATATTTTTATTCTAAAAATAGTTATCATTATAAGAGGTCAAAAATTTCAATATTATTTGACAATGAATTAAACGAATTGACATGAAAAATGAAACTTTGCGTGTTTTTTAATATGAAAACACCATAAAACCAACAAATCTATATATTTAATATTTTTAATAGTATAAATATTTGTATTATTGAAATTTTAATTAAAATTTGAAGGAATTAATATTTTGGAAATATTTCACATCTATTGATATCACAAAAATCTATAAACTTTACAAGAACTAACAAATTTATAAAATATTTCCACAATCTTTGGAGTCTTGTAAAACAAATGACTATGATAAATAAATGAATTGCAAAGACTCTTCATTGAATTATTTGCATATTTTGAGTTCTTAAAATGCCCACAACACCAAAAAATTTGTGGAGTTTAGCATTTAATACATAATCTCTAGAATGTTTCATTTATACCTATCTTTAATATGAGATGTCTACTTATACAATCATGAGATACTATTTTATGACAAGTACTAAACTCTTAAATTGGTTTTGAATTAATTCTGCATTGTATATACATTCATTCCACTACTAGATGTGTAACCCTATTGAGTGAAATGACTAGTTAGGCTCAATTACATGCGGGAAAAATATCTCTATGCATGGCTAACATGTCCATAACAATAAGAGATCATGTTCTCCCAAAAACATTTATGTATGTATAATGCGAATAAAAGTTAAGTTATTTCTATACAAAAATATATATAAGTAAGACTACAATGTCATCTAGAATGCGAAACAACATTATCTATTATAGAGTTATATATTATAATTTAAGAAACCTTATAGTTGTCCCTTTACATTTTATCCCATACAACCTTATTTTTTATTTCTTCATTGAATAAGATACTACTACCAAATGATAAATTTGGTATGACTTACCATGGTAAAATTCTTGTTTATATTTTATAGATTAATTAACTCTTACATTTATAGATTTTAGACTTATTGATATGGGTATCAAAATTTCCCAAATTAACTTATATGTATCATTAATATGAGTTTTTAATTTAAAATATATATAATATTATTCGATCACAAGCATTACACTAGTAAATATTCAATTAATTTTTTTTAAAAAAGTTAAATGGAGTGAAATATATATTTATTTTTCATTCCAATGTAATGATAGCAGTGGTTTCTTTTTTTGTTTAGGAACATTGTTGACTATTAAAATAAAATTAGCAATCGTACGTGAAATGTACGAGGGAAACACCAAAGGGGGTTATTTTAAAGGAGTCCTATTGGAGTGACAACAAAAATAAGAGAGGAATAGGGGTGAAGACGAAGTGGTTAATAGAGGGTGGAGAAGTGCGAGGGTGGTGAAAATGGAAAGGAGAAATAATGTGAAACTCAATATTCCAACAACGACATGACATTTATGTAGATTGTTTGATGGAGACCAACGGTGTTGTTTAAGACGAAGTGGAAATAACTTATAGAGATATTTTTGAACATAAGGGTAAGTGCAGGAAGTTGATGGAAAAATATAGGGTCATCCGTGGATGTCATATTGCAAAAAACAACGAAATCTCAACTTGTAGGGATTATTAGCTATACACGCACTCTAAATTAGAAAAATTTATATGAATATGAATCGTAGCATTCGGAATCTAGTTTCTAAAATACTAATTTTTTTTAAAAACGGACAAGTTTAGCTATATTAAACACTTAAAATTATATGACTTAGTTTTTTTTTTGGAAAAAACTAATAAGATTGTAGTCCGTTTGCCCGCATTTTGGATGACCAAATATATATATATATATTTTTTCCTTTGGTGAAACGTTAGATGTAGTTGTCTATCTTGGGATGGATTTTATTTTGTATTTTTTTTAGCAATTTTTTTTTTTTTTTTTTCTGTGAAAGTGGTCTGAAAATATTTAGAAAATGGAGCGCTTTCCATTTTCCCGCCATAACTATATCAAAAAATATCAAAATCGAATATATATATATTTTTAACGTGTATAGAATTTGTCCACGCTTGGGATGGTAGAATTTTTATCATATTTTGATAATCGAAACAAAAGTTACAGTCTTAAACGTAGACATGAACATTCAAGGAAAAAAATGCCTTAAAGACCTATTGTTAGTAAAAAATGATAAAATGATATTTATCTTATTCTATTCACTTTAAAAACAATATTTCTATGAAGCTAAGAGTCTCCCCTACGCGATGGCGCCATTTTTGTGAAATGTTTTCAGTTTTTTAGCATGGTTCGAGTCTTTAGAAGAGCAGATTTGAGGTTTTTTGACCTTTTACACTTCATAATGACCTTCCATAGCTTTGGTTGGTGAAAAACAAAGATTTTGTTATTTGTTGTTCAGAAATATTGTCAGACATTGGTTTCAAAATATTTTCATCAATTTCAAAAAACAAATTAGGTTTCTTACGTAAAATCCTAGGAGGTGTTTTTGTCAAATTTTGCTTGTCTACAGTTTCAACATGAATTTCCTTATTCACATTTTCATTGTCTCCTTCAATTTCAACATTTGCTACATCATGAATATTTAATTCTTCTTCAACATTGACAGTAAAAACTTATTCATCACAAGTATTTAATTCAACTTCAACATTGACATTAGAAACACTACCTAGTTCTTCATTGCTTACAATAGTTGGGATTGAAGATGAGCTTGTTCTAGATTCATGAAGTTTCCGCATTTGCTCAGCATTTTGAATTCCTTTTTGGCCTCTAACTCATTTGGTGTTTTTTTACTTAATGACTTCCTTTTTTGACTTCATTTTTTGTCTACCATGATGTTTTACTTCCGGTGATAAGAAAAATGTGTAGAAAAAGATAGAATTTCGCAGTAATTCGTACGGTAAGGTAAGAGATGCTATAAAACGGAGAGTTGGTTCTACTAATCGTGAACCACATCCAAAGCATTTCTTAGATATGACTCAAACTCAATTTTTTCATAATTTTGAACAAGAGAATCTGGAAATTAAAATTAGTCAACATTTTTTTGAAATGTTGAAACCATTCTATGTGAAAATCAACCATGCTCACACCACTTGTTGTTGTAGGCAACAAGTTGAATTTGCGATGCATTATGCTAAATTTTTACATATTCGTTCTAATTTTCATTTTGAAACTATGTTATCTGAATGTGGTGTTCAAGTTCCACCAATATCTTCTAGGGATTTCAATCCTACTATATTTTGTGAAAAATAAGTTGGACAATTTTTTTATAGTCAGGATTGTTTAGATGGAAGTTGTAGTACATGCGACAGATTATCTAAATTGGAAAGTTGCATCCATGAGAAAATTGAAGGTACAATAGGACATAATTTAGTTGAGTTTGATAAATATAAATCAGTTGCATACAAGTTGAAAGATGGAAAATATTCGAAACAATGTGAGCTAGTTACAAAACAAATGCCCATTTTTCAATTTATGAGAAAATTTAAGGATGAAATTGTTTATGAGTATGCAAGGCATACACATAGAGCTCGATGGTTGGATGAAAAATTGAAGCTATGCAAAGACACATTTCCTATTGGTACTATTGTTTCAATGGTTGATTTTTTAGAGAATTACACATTGCAACCACAAATGGAGGTTCAATCGCAATATTACAACTCAGTACAAGTTGCCAATTTTGTGCATATAGCATTTCTACATTCTCCTGAAATTACAAAGAATGATCGAATTTTTTTAAGAGTACCACTTTTATATCAGTGATGATCGTACTCATTCTACTAAATTTATACAAGGGTGTTTCTAGTTATTTTATGGAAACTTGTCTGATAGGGAGATCCACTTCAAACAACATTATATATGGTCAAATAATTACACGTCTCAGTTTAAGAATGCACGAATGTTTTATTGGATGAGAAGAATGCACGTCAAGATGGGTGTGCAACATATTTGGAGTTTCACTAAGGATGGACATGGAAAAGGAGAGCATGACGGTGCAGGGGCATGTGTGAAAAGAGCTCTTGCAAGAGAAGAATTGAAGTACAAATATGGTGCTATATTAAAAGATGCAAAGAGCATAGTGGAATGGTGTACTGACAACATGGCCTGAGGTTCTCAAGAAAATTCTACAGTTCACAGATATTTTTTGTTGATAGAGGAACAACGTATTGCTAACTACGAGGATTGTATGAAACTCACTGGGTCCAGTGATATGCACTCATTTTGTAGCTCAGACACTACTTCGTGTGCTGTATGGACAAGAAAGTTGACATGTTTTTGTGCATCTTGTATTGAATTTGTCACTGCTGAGTGTGATTCACAAGAATGGGTGGAAGGATGGATTTGTAGGCCTCTAACTCCGCTTCCTAGTTATCAACCTCCACAAGCATTACGACTTTTTTCTGCAGATGAAGTTACAACATCCAAGGACTTTGACGAAATTTCAATTTTGGTGCGACAAGGTATTTATGGTTATTTATTTAATTTTTGTATTGAGTTATGTCCATTGAAATTTTAATATGTAATTTAAATTTGAGTTGTTCAACCTTGGTTATTTTTTGTAGGACATGTGTTTGTAGTAATTGCTACAGAAGACAATGAATAAGGGACAGACTATTTCTTATGTCATTGCATGGAGGAAAGAAAGAAGTTGACCTTTCTTATTATAGATGGCGAAGATATTGAGTATCCTACAGGGTCAATGGTAGTTACTGGAACTTGGCTTCGACGGTATCCATTAAAAAACTCCTCTGTTTGGGTATTTGAAGACTTTGAGACACACAGGAAAATACTCTTATATTCACATCTAGTTCTAGCGACAAATATTCAGCTGTATAGATATCAAGGAAGGCCTAGTAACAAGATTATTTGGAAGGTTCGAGAGTCAGATCATGAAGTAATCTTGTCTGCTATTAAGAGTAGATACGATCCTGATGGTTCATTGGAATTAATTTACAATGCTTGAATGTCTGGTATATATAATTTCTTTTCAATATATATAAATTTTTTAGTTTAAAGATCTAGATTTAAGTTTGAATATATTTTATTTTAAATTTGTGGATTTTGTACATATATAGATCTAGTATATGGTTTTGATTTGAAACTTAAATTTCTTTGACTAACACTTTTATGTTTAGGTTACTGGTGCCTGAAAAGCTTCCACCTTCACGTGGTTAGCACTATTAGTAGAGAATTTTAAATTCTCAAAGCTAAGAGAAGCTTTCATTGTTTGAAAAAGTTATAAATTTTAAAAAAGTTGTAAATTTTGAAAATGTTGTAAATTTTGAAAAAGTTGAAAATTTTGAAAATTTTGTAAATTTTGAAAAAGTTGTAAATTTTGAAAAAGTTGTAAATTTTGAAAATGTTGTAAATTTTAGATTAGTACAATTTTTCACGTAAAAAGTTGTATTTTGAAAAAGCTGTAAATTTTAGCCTAAAAAGTTGTACCAATTTTGAAAAAGTCGGTTGTAAATTTTGAAAATAGTTGTAAATTTTGACAACCTGTTGTCCAATTTTGAAAACGACTATTTCACTAAGTGTTTACAAGACCAGTACCTACGTCGAAAGCACCAAAATGAGAAGGAAAAAACTGAGAAATTCTGTTGTAGAGGATCCATACGCTGAGGTTTTAGATCAGACAAGGCCTCTCTAAGTGCCACGGAGTCTGAGTAGTCACTCGTTGAAGTTGAATGATATTTTAGTCTTAGGGCTCTGAAGGGACTATGCCCGAACAAAGTAGCCTGGAAACAAAAACCCTTTCGCACACTGAAACACCACCTCCTATAGTGTTCACCTAGCCACCCAGACATGTGCCTGGTGTAGTCGGTTTGGTGCCATGACCCACCATTTGCAAAATATAGCTTTTGACAACCTTACACTGGCTCCAACTGCATTATTTCACGCATTTACAAATAGTTATGACAGTGAAAGCATCGAAATAAGAAGCAAAAAACTGAGAGAATCTATTGTAGAGGGTCCCTACGCCGAGGTGTTAGATCAGACGAGGCCTCTCTAGGTGCCACGGAGTCTGAGTAGTCACCCGTTGAAGTTGAATGATATTTTGGTCTCAGGGCTCTTAAGGGACTACGCCTGAACGAAGTAGCCCGGAAGCAACGACCCTTTTGCACACCGAAACACCACCTCCTCTAGTGTTCACCTGGCCACCTAGATGTGCCGACGTAGTCGGTTTGGTGCCATGACCCACCATTTGTAAAATATAGCGTTTAACAACCTTACATTGGCTCCAACTGCACTATTTCACGCGTTTGCAAATAGTAGGACAGCGAGAGCACCGAAATGAGAAGGAAAAAACTGAGAGAGGCTATTGTAGAGGGTCCCTACACTGAGGTGTTGGATCAAACGAGGCCTCTCTAGGTGCCACGGAGTCTGAGTAGTCACATGTCGAAGTTGAACGATATTTTGGTCTCAGGGCTCTTAAGGGACTACGCCCGAACGAAGTAGCCCGGAAGCAACGACCCTTTTACGCACCAAAAAACCACCTCCTCTAGTGTTCACCTGGCCACCCAGATGTGTCAGCGTAGTCAGTTTGGTGCCATGACCCACCGTTTGCAAAATATAGCGTTTGACAACCTTACACTGGCTCCAACTACACTATTTCGCGCGTTTGCAAACAGTAGGACAACGAGAGCACTGAAATGAGAAGGAAAAAACTGAGAGAGGCTATTGTAGAGGGTCTCTACACTGAGGTGTTGGATTAGATGAGGCCTCTCTAGGTGCCACGGAGTCCGAGTAGTCACCTGTCGAAGTTGAACGATATTTTGGTCTTAGGGCTCTTAAGGGACTACACCCGAACGAAGTAGCCCGGAAGCAACGACCCTTTCACGCACACAAAACACCACCTCCTCTAGCATTCACCTCACCATATTAATGTGTCGGCGTAGTCATTTTGGTGCCATGACCCACCGTTTGCAAAATATAGCATTTGACAACCTTACACTGGCTTGAACTACAATATTTCACGCGTTTGCAAACAGTAGGACAACGAGAGCACCGAAATGAGAAGGAAAAAACCAATAGAGGCTATTGTAGAGGGTCCCTACACTGAGGTTCTGGATTAGACGAGGCCTCTCTAGGTGCCATGGAGTCTGAGTAGTCACCCGTCGAAGTTGAACGATATTTTGGTCTCAGGGCTCTTAAGGGACTACGCCCGAACGAAGTAGCCCGGAAGCAACGACCATTTCGTGCACTGAAAAACCACCTCCTCTAGCATTCACCTGGCCACCCAGACATGCTGACGGCAAGTTGGTTCGGTGCCACGACCCACCGTTTGCAAAATATAGCATTTGACAACCTTACACTGGCTCCAACTGCACTATTTCACACATTTGCAAACAGTAGGACATCGATAGCACCGAAATGAGAAGGAAACAACTGAGAGAGGCTATTGTATAGGGTCCATACACCAAGGTGCCAGACTAGATGAGGCCTCTCTAGGTGCCACAGAGTCCGAGTTTTCACCCATTGAAGTTGAACGATATTTTGGTCTCAGGGCTCTTAAGGGACTACGCCCGAACGAAGTAGCCCGGAAGCAATGACCATTTTTTACACCAAATGACACCACCTCCTCTAGCATTCACCTTGCCACCCATACATTCCTTCACAGTCGGTTGGGTGCCACGACCCTCCGTTTGCAAAATATAGCGTTTGACAACCTTACACTGGCTCCAACTGCACTATTTTACGCATCTTGCAATTAGTAGGACAGTGAGAGCACCGAAATGAGAAGGAAAAAACTGAGAGAGGCTATTATATAGGGTCCATACGCCGAAGTGCCAGATCATACGATGCCTCTCTAGGTACTACGGAGTCTGAGTAGTCAGCCGTCAAAGTTGAACTATATTTTAGTCTCAGGGCTCTTAAGGGACTACGCCCGAATGAAGTAGCCCGGAAGCAACTTATCCCCATATTTTACCATTAATGACAAATTCATACATTAAAACAACATATTCTTCATCTTTCTCCTCCTGATAGGATCACCTCTTCATTAGAAACATCAACCAAATGTCTTAAATAAGCTCAAAATCTTGAAATTTCACTCAAAAACTGATTTTAGCCTCTTTTCAAGCATAGAGACACTAAGCTCCCCTGGGAATAACATATGCATGATCTGAACATGTTGATAATCATTGATATTTATCATCATCATAACTTTTCTTTGAGTAAGAGCACCATCATTCACCTTGTAGGTATGCAAAAAAATTCATTCCTCACAAAATCTTTTTTTCACCTTCAAGAATCCACTATACCAGACCTGTACCTAAAATAGTAATCTCTATAACATGCCAAAGCTGATGCATAATAGAAAAATGATCCTTCTTACCTTCATCTTTCTAGGCCAACTCTACTTGTTAGGCACCAAAACTTGATTTAGTCACATGTTTGTAGCCTTCATGTATTGGGAAGAAATAATGCATTCATGATTGATACCTTACTTGTTCTTGGAGAATACACTCATCACAGACCTCAAAATCCTTTAAAATAAACAATGTCCCCCTGAGTGTTTTGTATCATACACATCATCATATAGCTCTATAGAATCTCCTTTTCATATCATTGTAAATTGATTATCATAAAATCATTAACCTTCCCTCCAAATCTAGCTTCATCTTGTCAAAAAAATGACTTTCTAGCACACGAAATCACCTAGAGTACCTTCAAGAATCTATCATATATGTACTCCTATCAAGATTAGGCATTGAGAATTTTTTTCAAGCACTAAGTAACACCTACAGGCATGTAGGTTACAAAATTAGAGAAGATTTGAAAATTTCGAGTCATGTAGCACAATGGACACTAGACAAATACTTGTATTTTGGAATGAAACACACTTCTAGACCTGACAATTGACCACTTTGAATGCATCATAACATGCCATGGTTGGGCTTGACATGTACACATTTCACTTATGAAATATTATTTACAGACGCATGTATGCAAATTATATGTAATATACTGATTCAAGAAACCTCAAGTCATAGACCAAACTAGCTACCTGCCTCACTAGCTTATTCTTATAATCATCACAAGAACAATTCTTGGAGCATATTACCAATTTAAGAGTATACTTGTGCCATATTCTTTAAAATAACGCATGCTCTATCTCTTGAAAACATTTTCCATAAGTTAGATCAGATAATCCCTATAGATCTATATTGGTTTGAATATTTCACAAGTGAATGATGCGATATGTGAATTGTTCCAAGACAAAACAATGCAAGCATCCAAGATTGTAAATTATGAAAATACAATCTAGATATAATTAACTATTTCAGTTTTACAGATCTAGCATCTTTATACCATTTCTCATGTAAGAAAATATTATATTTAAAACACTTATGAGTTAAGGGGTGTCAACAAAAATAGATCTCACACACCTTCAAGAAATTAGTACACACCAAGTGACTCCAACGATCATATCTCTTTTCATCAAAATGCAATCCCACGCAATAACCAAGAGAAAAAGTTACCCTTATACATCTAGAGCTCATTGTAACTCATCGTCAAATCAAAATAGTGCTTGTGGTTTACAGGTCCTATCTAAACATCTGCATATTGAAACTGGTGAAACAACTAGGCCATTCAGAAACTGATTTGGGTACAAAAAATATTATAATCACATAACTTGTATTATAATGAAGAGTGAGAATCAATAGGTACTATAGTGGTTTCGATATAAATAGGGCCAACATATATCATGATCCCACTAGGAGCCCATACCTTAGGGTACTAGGTTATAATCACATCACTTGTATTATAATGAAGAGTGAGAATCAATAGGTACTATAGTGGTTCCAATATAAATAGGGCCAACATATATCATGATCTAAAAAATTCCCTGTCCTTAGGGTACCATGGCATGATGTCATCATGTCATCAAGATCCACAGTATATTAAAGTCCACTAGCATGGTATATGTCATGGAACTTATAATGGATTCAAGGATGCAAAATCAACGCACAAAGAAGGTTCGAGAACCTATTCCCATTCCTTATTGTAAATTAAACTTGAACATGGCCTTGGAATCAGGCCCCATAATGATCCACCTTATGAGATAGACACAACCTATTCAAAAAATGAGGATGGCTCATCTCATTTTGACAACGTGATGCATATTCCCAATGGAGGTCCTATACGAGGATCTTTAATCAAGTAACATATTTCCTAATTGAGTTCTTTTTACCTTGTCATATATAATTAGATACTCCATCCAATTGAAAATTTACCCTACGATATATCCTAAACCGATAGATTGGAATAAAAAATTTCACATGTGCTAATTTATTTCTTTGATTTGATCCAAGTGCAAGAAAAACATTGTGCATACATAAGTCTCATAGTGAAATCCTCTTTGATTTCATTAGTAAACAAGTAAACAAACAAGACAAAGAACATATAGAAAAATTGGTATACCCATTCAAAGATGATGATTAACCACGTTACACTACTTGTTAAAGAACTAAAAAAGTCATAAATATGATTTAACCAACACACATGGATATATATATAAGAATCAAACAAAGTGTGCTCCAGACGCATGGTCTCTGAAAATATATATGTACATAAGTTCATAATGTATGTGTACATCTCAAACTAAGCACGTGTCATAATGTACATATGGGACCACATGCGGTCGCAAAAGGCTATATATATACAATGGACTGTGAATCTACTCATGACCACATATGTACATCCAGGTGGACTATAAATCTACTCATGAAACATCTTCCCTCTCTTCGCCCTGCTAGAAGTAGCACGTCCACGACCTGGGGATGTAGTGGAGGGAGATGCCACTACGGATTTCATCCGTGTGGTCCTAGGTGTCTCTAAGCATGCCTGCAACCTAACTTGCACATTCATAAACAACAAGTTTTTAACACCCAAAATTTTAAAATACATTCAAAATTTAGAAACTTGTACAATTTAGTTAAAATGCATGTGAAATCTTACCGCAATGTCATGATCCCTATCAATTTTTTGTTGACGCATCGCAGGGACAACAATAGACTCACGAGGGGTAAGCTACATACAAATAATTAATTTTCAAATTAAATATTTCACATATATACCTACAAAATTTGATATTGTAGATTTAAGTTTAATAAGAAATAATGAACCTCCAAAATTTAACAAATTTAAAAAATTGTGTACCTCAGTTAGTGGATCTGCAGATGTTATGGCAGTATCTACAGCAGCCTCCATAGTCTGCATATATGGAGGAGTCTCTCTAGCAGTCATAAGCTATACAAAAAACATGTACAAATCAATATTAAAATCTACATGACAGAGGTCCAAAGCATGTAATCCATGCGTGAACTTCCAGTAATTAGAAACAAAGTGTAAAGAGATTTACTAACCTGCGTAAAACTCATGTGAGGCATGCCAGTAGCCTCAGTTCCCTGAGCAGATGATGACCCGTTAGGCTCCTGTGTATAAAAGAGATAAATATTAATACATGTACAACATACACGTGAAAAAAATTATAATAATAATCTAGTGCAATTAAATGATTTATTAAAAATGTAAGTTTGTACAACTTGAAACTTACGTTTGAAACACGCCCAGCCGTAGTAGCTAGCATGTCGACGCCGGATGTTTCCTTCACCGGCTCTTGCTATTTAAAATAAAATAAAAAATTAGTTTTTTACATGTATGTACATGACGTACAATCAAATATATATATATATATATATATATATATATCTCAAACATGTGAATTAAACTACCTGTGAATATAAACTATATGTATATATATATATATATATATAATTTAAATTTATTTGAAATTTACCTGTGAAAGACCAATATCAGTGGCTCCAGTTCCAAAAACATTCCCCAGCATCTCATCTATAGAAAAGAAATCATGTGAACCAGCAAATGATGTCTCGCCTGCAGTGCATACGGCACCACATGATCCACAGTGGTGTGGTGCACTAGAACTGGTGCCTCCACCAACATCACTAGATGCAATCTGGGTGCTATGCTGGGTGAGAGTGTCAGTGAGCTCCCTCAATGCATGCAATGTATCAATCTCCACAACCTCCTTCACTGTAGGAGGGATAACTGAAGGCAGTGGGGGTTTTGGGGCATGGGGGATCCTAGGCTGACCTACGCGTGCACCAGGTCTGCTCTGTGCAGAGCCACCTCCTTGACCAAAAAAGTCAGAAAAGTCAAAATAATTCGGGACCTCATTGAGCACGAACTCACAATATAATTTCTTCAAAAAATAAAGAGGAACCTCATTGTTGTTGCATGGTGGATAATCAAAAACCATCCACCATCGGTCCCAAAAATTGGTTTTGATTCTGTCATCATGGCACCAATGGATTGGGAACCGTTTGCAAGTAACTGCAAGGGGGGCATTGGTTCTAGGGTCGGTAAATAATGCACAAATGAGGTCTTTTCCAATTTTTTTTGTCTTTGATGGCCGCATGGGATAGTTTATCCACATACCACCACCTACAGTCACTTCTAAAGGTGTTCCATCTATGTATTTAGTTGGTTGCAGACTCGACTTCGCCAATCAATGTTTGCAATGTATTGGCTAAAGTCATGTGGGATGGATTTGTAGCATGATTTTGTCTTATAGTTTGAATTAGGTTCTCAATGACAATTTTATTTTCTTGGATTCTTCCAATGATATTATCTTGTGTTCCTTCTGGCTCAGTGGGGACAGAAGGAGCCACATGAGGCAGATCTATGTTTGGAGGAGGGTTTTGAGGAATGTTCGGAGGGTTTTGAGGAATGTTCGGTGGGTTTTGAGGAATGTTTTGATGGTTTGCACGATTTCGAGCTTGCCGACCAACTGATAAAACAAGAAAATTGTATACATAAACAAACATTTCAAAAAACCCATGAAAATGCAAAAAAAAACCTAAAATGCAAAAACAAAAATTAAAATGCAAAAAAATGATTACAATCAGGGACTTACCTCCTCGTCTTGGTGGCATGGTTGAATCTATCGCTATCCAGAAGTCCGATGAGCAATTTTGAGGTGGTATTGAAAGTGCGAGTGAAAAACGTTTAGGAAAAGTCGCGGTTCGAAATGAAAAATGAGGAAAATAAGGAGTCGCGGGACTGTTAAATTTTGTCTCAGAGTTCCGCGATCGTGGTTTATAACCACACTCACGGTTCTAAACCATGATCGCTGTTTAGGCTCGGTAATTACCAAACCTAGAATTTAGGAACCGCGATTGTGGTTTTAAAACCACGATTGCGGTTCCTTTATTTCGGGTTTTTATGACCACAGAGTTGTCCACCAACTTCGTGCACTTACCCATAAGGAATAGTAGAATTTTTTTATTGAATTGAAAATGTGTTTGTAGTTTTAGCCCTCACATTTAGAGACTAGATTATGTGGAGTGGAAGTAGTATCCAAAGGTGGCGACCTCATGTACAATTCTCCTCATCAACAATTGTGATGGCATCGTCATTCAACAATCACCAACTAAAAAAGGGACAGGTATGGGTCATTGAGGTTTTTATTGGACATGGGAAAATAATCACATGTATGGGACACAAGCTCTCTATGGATGATATTATTCCTCCTCCTAATCTTCTTTCTCGAAGGGTTTGAACTCTTGACGTGCTTAATTGCAATTATGTTAGCACAACAATATTTTGAAGGATTTGATCATTTCCAAGTATTTGAATTATGTTATTGTGAAGATAGAGGTTGAAATACACAGAGAGGAGATGTTTTTTGTACTTTATTTGTTAAAATGGAGGTTTAAATACATATATAGGTCAAGGCTTTTCTATTCTACATACCTATTCAGAAATTCTTATAAGCTTATGTTTATTTCTGGTTAAATTTATTTGTGAAAACCCCTTGTGTGCAGGATTTGAAATCTTAGCGTCTTGTATTTGAAATTTGTCATGTAATTATCACACAAGAAAACTTTCTATATAAATTGATTTATTCTCTATATTTTTCCATCATCAGGTCCAAACTTTGAATTACATTAGATTTTTATTTATGGAGTGGATTTGTTTTTAGGGGTTGGTCATTGTTATCGGTCCAAATTTCTCTTTCTTTTGGATGTCAATTTGACTTTTGACTTTGGTCAGTATAATGGGATTCCCTCTGAGTTATGGGCGTCTCGGAATGAGGGAAACCTCAAGAAAGGGTTGGATCCCTTTCTTGATGGGTCAAGTTGGGGATTAGGTTTTCAAAACCTAAAGCGCATTTTCATTTTTTCATGACATTTTGGAGCCAATGGAGTTTCTGAATCTTTTTCATGATGGTTTCTGTAAAACTATGACGTCCATTGTTGGGCCTTGGAGCTAATTTATCCTATGTAAATCTGTATTTTTTACCTTCTTTCCGCCATTCTTGTTTCTTAAAGCTCGTGTTTTGGGCTCTGTCTTAATTTTGGTAGCTGCATTTGGCACAAGGGATCAAACTTCAGTCTGCATTCTAATATATTTCTAAATGGCCACCATTTTACGTTCTTTGCACATGGCTTGATCTGGGTCTGAAGGATTTCGAGCTCTTTGCACATGGCCACCACTAGTAGGTAAGGCTTGGTCTGAACTGGTATCTACTTTCAATTAGCTATAACTACACACTATGCTCTATCTGTCATTGATACCCTGATGTAGACCTTCTGGATTACCACCCCTCTCATTTGGTGTTTATGAGTTTGTTGTCCTGTTTTTTCAAAATATGTGGCTCGATTTGGGGGATTGACCACTAAAAAAAACATAGAACTTTTTTTCCATTGTTTTGCTTAGGGTTTGATGTATAATGAATCAACTACCATCTGTTTTCAAAGCTCTTAGTGTTGATCTTTAGGTGGGTAATCTTTATTTTGCTAAATCTGGGTTAGTCTTTCTTCTGATGAAGCTAACCTTTTGTTGATCTGTTTTGGCTGAGCATTATTTTGAAAGCTTGCCACTAGAATGATAGCTCACGTCTTCCTCTTGCCGTTAAAAGTAAAATACTTTTCATAATGATTTATGTCGTTATTTTTTATGCTAGGTTTTGTGTTTTTCTCCACTAAAACTTGAAATATGGTTATGGCTTCAAAATTGTTTTCCTCTAAAAGACCCAAATCATATTGAGTTATAGGTTTGTCGTCTACTTGTACGGATGTCTGTTTTTTTTTTAATTTCCCCATTTCCTATTGAGTTGGTCGATTGAAGGGAGTGGATAGTGGTCTTTGAGAGATGACATGTTCAAGTCTCGAAAGTCCACGCACAACCTAATTTCTCCATTCTTCTTCCTGACCGGTAGCAAGTTTGTAACCTAGCTTGAATGTTTGATTAGAAATATAATGCTTTCCTTTATTAGCTTGTTTAGTTCTTTCTTTATAAGAGGCTCAATGTGTGGGTTGACTGGTCTTTGCTTCTTCCTGATGGTCTTAGCATCTGGATCCAGTATTATGGTATGTTGTGCAAACTTCAGATTGAATCCTCGTAGGTTCTCATAACTCCAAGCGAAGACGTTTGGAAACTCTTGGGAAAATTGTGTGAACTCATATCTCTCTTGCTCAGTGGCCACCTTGCCAATTTGGAGTGTCTTTCCTTCCCCAACAAAAATAGGTTATTAATCCCCTCCTTTGACCAGTATGTTGGCTTTCTCTTTATGAAACTGGTCATTAGGATTGAAGATAGACTCCAATGTTACCAAACCCTTTGGAAGCTTGTTTGTCCGCAGCTACACTACTTGTTCCCCGAACTGTTGCTCTAATTTTTTTTATTCTTGTATGAGAATTTAGCCTCTTCTTCTAAGAAATTAACGATCTGTTGATTGTTCTCAAACACCTACCAGCTTGTGTTATTATCTGGGACTGTTGGCCTTACAATCACATGGATGTGTGGCTGCATTTTTTCTCTTTTAATACTGTCAACCACATCAAAAGATGCTCTAATTACTGCGAACCTATCTGCAACTTCATTCTTCTTCCTGGGTATGGAATCAATGTTAAAATCTTCAAAATCCTCAATCAGGTCCCATACCCTATTTTTGTAGCTCTTGAGTAGGTCATTCTTTGCACCATGTTGTCCTCTAACTTGGTTCATGATTAGCTTGCTATCTCCAAATACTTGTCAACTCTTTATGCCTTTTTTCCTGGTCCAATGAAGCCCATGAATTAAAGCCTCATATTTAGTTGTGTTGTTTGAATAGGAAAATTGGAAACGAAATGCTAAATAATGCTTAATGTTATGTGGTGATACCAACATTACACCTCCTCCAACACCTTGTTTCCTTCTTGAACCATTGAAATATAGTTTCCATACTTCATTGTCATCCTTATTTTATGGCTTGGTGATGTTAGGAATGGGTGAATTTTCTTCGTGAACACAATATACACCTACTTCTTATTCTTCCATTTCCTTGTATGGGTCAAATGAATGCCTTTTGTTTTCCCATTCATCTAGAGTCAAATCTGGAATACCCTAAACTTTAGTACCTGTTTCTACATGACTTGAACACTCCTCCTGATCGAAGGCTAAGCAATTTGCATTGATAGGACTTGGCACATGGGGCTCAATGTGGAAATTGGAAATTGGCTCAGATCTGATGGTTGTCTTGGCTCCATACCTTGTTCTGAATAGCATGTGTGACCAATCTGCTAATAGATATCCACCAATTTTGGTAATGAAGTCTCTAGACAAACACAGTGCAAAGAGTGGTGGGAGGTCAATTACAGACACATCTTGCAAGACTCTGACATTTGAACATGCATGCAATGTAAGGCTTAACCCCTTGATGATCCCAATTTTTCCTACTACTGTTCCATCCAATCGCACTACTCTTAGCAATAGCTCATACTTTAGACCTAATTGATCTGCTATTTGCTTCGGCATCACTGAGCTACTTTCCCTCGAATCAATCATGCATTTATGTACCAAGTGGTTCCCGAAAATCAATGACACATATAATGGTGGAACCTTCAAATTTTTGCTTGGTTGACCACCACCCTATTGCACTACATTAGTGAGAACTTTAACCTGACTTTGGTTTGATCTATGAGAGGTAGGCCAATTGGCCATTACAGCTTGCAACAAATTTTGTTGTCCTGGGATTGCCAGTGATTCTCAGATGGAAATGTTCACATGTGTTTTCTTCATCTGATCGATGATGTTGAAAGGGGATGAATTATCCTTTTATTGTCCCTTAATTGGCACAACCTTTTCTGGAGCTTGAATAGGCACATGTGTTGCTACAACGGGTGCCTTAGGATGATTTTGCATGTTCGGGGATGCATTTGGTTGACTAACCCGTTGTTGTGTAGGAGTGGGCTGAGAAACAACTGGATTAGATGATTGTCCTTCCTCTATGTTCCTCTTCTTTGAATGTGTGTTGGAAGCCACACCTTGAAAAGGGTTGGTTAATTCCATAGAATTCTTCTATTTTCCAATTAACCAACATAGTTTCCGTTGGAGGTGCCTCTAGTTGAGTTTCCTGCTGTTGATTTCCCTCTTGGCTTAGTTCTTGGGACACATAAATGGTTTGTACCATCAAGGACTAGTTTAGTTCACCATTGAAACACATTGATTGATTGTGAGGTAGATTGCAGGGGTAACACCAGTCGTACTCCTGTGTCATGTTGTTTTGTGTTAGAACCAAGGCCCTCGATGTTGAAGCTGCGTTTGGATCATATGGTTGGAATGACCTGACAGCTTGAGGTTGTCCTTAGTTCTTGTTTTGATTTGCAGCCTGAATTGGTGGTCTATTTTGCTGATATGGGGGTCTGGATTGATACTGATTTTGAGGCTGATAAGGCCTAGAACTTTGAGCTTGATGTCTCTTGATAGTCACTAGCTCATTTCCTAGGTTTTGTAGTTATTTTTATAACCTCTTGTAGCTCTTTTTAAGTGCTTGAAGTAGTAGAAGTATCACTATTGCTTTGATTCCTAGGGGCTGGAATGGAATTCTACTCTGGTGTTTGGCTAGTTGTAGGAGCCCCCATGTCAAGATAAAGAGGCATTGGTGGCCTTGGTGCTAGCTTACTAGCTTGAATCAAGCAATTTTTAGCTCTAATAGCAATGTTATAGGCTACGGGTAAGGTTATACCTCCCATGGATTGGATCATCATGGCTATATCTAAATTTATAGCCTTCAAGAAATAAAGGAATGCTCCTTCGGCAGTTCGTCTGATAGCTACCAGAATCCTTTCCCATGTTCGCTAGAACCTGAAGTTAAAATCGGTCAACTGTTCATTAGGAGCCCTCTTAATTGTTGTCAATTGTTCCAATAAAGATAAATTAACTCCCTTTTCCCCAAATTGATTGTGGAGGGCTGTGCAAAAATGTTCCTAATTTTGGATAGACCCTGATGTTAGGCTCCTAAACCATTGCAAAGCTTTACCTTTAAAATATGAAGCTAATGACTCCACCGTAATATCCATTTCATTGATTTTGTGAATCACACAGACATTGGCGATGTCCTAGATGTGGCCAATAGGAGTCGTATGATTTTCTCCCATGAAATAGGGAATATTCTTTAGTGCTGCAACCTGGACCTGATTTTGAGCATTTAGGGCAAGTGGGCTACTTCCCGTGAAGTTGACAGAGGGATTGTGTTGCGCCATCTTGATTGGTTAGAAAAATCTCATTTATTAAAGAAAAGGTCTACCAGGTGGAGGTGTAGACAAGGTTCAGGTAGGTGGAGATGGTGATCTTTATAGTCTTCTTCCTCTCCTTCCTCTGCCTTGTGATAATCGCAAGTAGATAAACAATCCCTCTTCTCGAGTATCATAGCTGGTTCGACTTCTTCTTATGTACTTGGGAAACCTGTGTTATTACACACTGAATTCTATCCCTTCGGAGCCGTCAGATGTGTTAGGGAAATGAGACTCTAAAGGCTAGGCTTTGACAAGTTCCACACCAAACTTGACAGAATAAAGGTTAAAAAATTGAAGGACCTGTGTATTTGATATTCCGGAGGTTGAAAAATGATTTGGAATGAAAGTCCCGAAAACCTGAAAATGCAAGATTTCCGAATGTCTGAAAACCTGAAACCTGAAATTTGGAGAATTATGAAATTCCAAAATTCCAAAACCCGAAAGTCCAAAATTTTAGACTTTTGGAATTTGGAATTTTGGACATTGAGTCTTGCTTTTTATATTTTGGGGCTTGAGGGTTCCGAAACCCTAAAACCTGAAATATTGAAATCCCAAAACCCGAAATCCTGAAATCCCAAAATCCTAAAATTCTGCAATCCTGATACCTGAAATCCTTAAATCCCGAAACCCGAAACCTGAATTCCTGAAATCCTGAAACCCAAAATCCCAAAACCTGAAATCCCGAAATTGAAAAACTTCAAAATTTTAAAAATCAAAATTTCAAAAAACTAAAAATACCCTTTTGAATATTAGCCCATGATCTATCAACTAGTGAAATTTGGACTAGTTTTGAGCAAGTTAAGAACCTGAAACTCAATTTCAGAGTTCACCCTAGGAGGTGAAAAGCTCAAAATTGGAGAACTTGCAATTTCATTCACCCAAATCAAAAATGTAATCCTCCATGACTGAAACAACCCCGTCGGCTCCTCTGTGTGCAAGGTCATGTTTGTCTATTTTTCCTGAGAGGCAAATTTGGATAACAGTAGCATAACCATTTTGCCTTACATGTAGCATAATCTAGCCTTATCAGTAGTTTGGCATGTCATTCAGAATACAAACTGAACAATACCGAGTCACCACCAAAGGAAGTGTCCTTTGGATAATGGTAGACTGAAGACACTTATTGTAATTGAATGTAATAGTTATATATAGGGATATAGGTGTGTATGCGTGTGTAGATATAGAGAGGCGAGATCAAGAGATAAATAGATGGAAGGATATAAAGACTTGGAGATATAGAGATGAGAATGAATATATGATGTAATGCATAGCATAGAAGAGTGTGTGAGATAGATATGAGAAAATTCTATTAAATAAATAAAAAAGAGATCTTTTTGTGTAATGTGCAATAAAATATTATTGTTATTTTAGTCATTTATAGTTTGCTCTACAATCTGAACCATACTCCCGGTATGTCCTTGAAAAAAGGGAAAACTACTTAACCCTCACACTAGCATTGAGGATTAAGGTCAACATTTGGTGTCCAAGCCCAAATTACTTTTGTTAAGTGGATGTCTGAGAAATTTCACCACTAGGGTATATGAAACCCATATTAATGGAGATCGAAGATTGGTAGGAAAATTAGATCAAAATATTCATTTAAAAGGAAGTAAGGAGAGTCAGGTCTTTCGAGGGAAGGGTGTATCCTTTGTAATGAGAAAGGTGAGTTGATTAGTTTCAGCTTGTTCCATTTGCAAGATGGGAATTGCAATATACTTGAAGCTTAGGCCCTTCTCTTCAGAGTGGAATCTGGCAATGGAATGTGGGAGCTCCCACCTTTTCATTGAAGGTGATTCCCAAATTATTGTTTAGGTTGTTAAAAATGGTAAATATTTGCATTGGGCCCTTAGATGATTTTATCTTGAACATCCTTTTTTAGTTAGCCAAGTTGGAATCATGGCATTTTAGTTATGTTTTAAGAGAGGCTAGCTCAACATCTGACCTATTGGTGAATGTAAGGGTGACTCAAGCAGAGGAGATCATCACTTCAAGTGACACTACTAAGTGGTCAGGTTTGGCGGCAATAATTGAAAGTAACTCCCAACCCAAAAATTTCGTAGGTGTGCCAGGAAGGGCTCGTGTGATTATAATCCTTAAGGAAAAGGTGCTCAGTTCATTCCACCTTATCATTTCCCCTCTCTCTTGGTTTTCTGCACATAACAAGCCAGTGTTTGGCTGTTGTCTCATGGAGATTCCACCATTCCCCAACCTCTCTTTGAAAGGAGAATCCATGGAAAATGGCATTTTATGCTTCTATTTCTCAATCCCAACTTAAGAAAGTTTTCCACATTGGTTCTAGCTCGGTTTGAACGCAGTGGAGCACATCATGGGGGATAAATATATCTAGGGGAACGAAAGAGAAATGGTTAACTTGCTTTTTCATATATCTCTAACCTTCTATTAATTGGAAAAAAAAAGGAGACACTATTGATCGCTCGCTATATAATACAACCAAAGCATACTGTAGGATTAGAAGAAGTGGTTGCCAATTTCAATTTTCCCTCTACCTTATTTCAAGCATATTTGGTGGGGGAGCCCGATTTGAATATTGGGGCTTGTATGGTAGAGCTGGTAAAGAGGAATGTGGTGCTCATGGAGTTCATAGTTATAGTTCATAAGATTTGTAGAATGAAGAGCTCTGGCCCTGCTTCCATCCAACCTCTGGCTTTGGACTCCCTGGTCACTCCTATTGGCCTGGCTCCTTCTTTCCTCTCCCAAATCCTATCCAAGTAAAAATATTCCTATGCTTTCCTCTTGAAGGTGGCGGCGGCAAGGGAAGTAGGGCATCAAACTAGCTAGTGTAAAAGGAAAGCAAAATCCATGGAGGTGGTTGAGGTCAGTGGAAAGAAGTAGGTGGATATCAATGCCCAAATCAAGGTGGAAATCACTGATCTGTTTGATTAGATCTATAGTATAGTTTATAGTATTCGATATATAGTATAATTTTTTAGTTTTGATATCGGTGTGGAAAAAATTAATGTAAAATGTATTGGTTGCCATGTATTTTGATCGATCTTAATACTGGAAGGGTGGGGTCCCCTTAACCCTCTAGTTCATAGCTCTGGTAAAAAGTGTTTGCTTATCAAAAAAATAAGTATGGAGAGTTAGAGTATCTGATAAAGAAACTGAACCTGATTTCTTTGGAGATTTTGGAGAGGAGTCTTGGTCTCAATTCCCACATTTATCATGGCCTTGTATTATAAGGATGCAAAAATAACAGAGTGGTCATGACTACATTTGTGAAAACTAGACAAATGGAATCCAGAGAAGTTAAATATATTTGAAGACCTTGATGAAATGTGGACAAGAACACTTGATTATTGGTTTGAATATATGCTAGATTCATTTGTTATCACTTGGAAAATCCAAGGTTGGAATAGCTTTGATCACAAGAAGGTTGAAGTTTTAAGCGATGTCGGAGGAAGGTTTCTTAAGCTAGTTTCCATTCTAATCCATATTTTATTGATAGAAAAAGGGATTAATTAAAAGCGCACAATAGTTCTTTTATGGGTAAGTCACCACAGATAGTGGACGAGAAGAGGGGTGATCCAAAAAAAATAACTGTTAGTATTTTCTGGGATGATGGTTGGGGAAAAAGAAATAGGGGAACATGAAGAAAATAAAAATGAAACACAACAAAATTACATAGTCGATAAAAAGAGATTAAGAGAATTAAGAAATAAGCAAAAGTAAAAATAGGAGGTCAAAAGAAAGGAATAGGATAGCTGTAGAAAAGAAAGAATTGGAGAAGAAGATAATATCAAATAAATTAAATGAGAGAGGAAAAACTAAACAAAAATAAAAAGTAGATAATAAGGATAAACACACTTCAAGTGGAGGCCAGCAAATGGCTACCCCGAAACTGGAGATAGACGCATGTCTTGCTAGAATTCCCACAGTATCCAGAGACCAACATATATTGGTCACCCTGCAGATAGAGAGTATCATGGTAAAATGTACATTAGACAGTAAATTACAGTAGTCATTGTCCCAACAAACTTGACTAATGAAAGAATTACAAGAAATAGTAGATAGAATAAAACCAAACACAAAAAAGATTCTAGGAGTGGAAAAATGGGAAAAGTACAAATGAGAAGCTTGATTAATGATCACATAAAAAGGTAAAGAAGAAGTTATTAAAATACAGGAAAATGTAGTTAAGGAACTTTAGAAGGAGACGAGAATGTAGAGAGAAGTATGGAAAAAAATAACTAGATTTGAGGAACAAGAATTAGAAAAGAAAAATAATAAAATAATAAGTGAGGAAGGATACATAGATTTAGTGTTGGGATTAGCACACAGGTTGTACAGATAATATTTCAGATCTAAGCATACATACAATAAAAGTAGATATTCTACCAGAAGAAATATACAAACCAAGAGATATAAATCAAAACCAAATCTAATGTGGTTCACCCACTGTGGGCTACATCCACCAAGAAACAAGACAACCTATTATCCAAAGCTTTCAGAAGACATACAATGAAGATTTATAATCTTCCACACCTCTCATGATGTACAATAATTTCTTTCTCTAAAGCTTCTCTTTCTTCTCCAAGAATTCTCTCTCAAAATTATTTTCACAATAGTCACTAAATCTCTCTTCTAACCCTAGCTTTCTAGCTTATAAATACCTTATACAAACTTAGGGCACTTAGCCATGCAATTACAAACAATAGATCTGCTTTAATACTAAAATTAGATCTAATTCCCGTGAGTTAAATAAAACACTCACGCACAGGTAAATGATGTTGGTTAGCCCTAACCAATGACAGTTCCTACTTGCCTGACCGATGTCAGTCATAGGTGACCGATGTCAGTCCCTTCATAACCGATGTTGGTTACTGTGTTTTCCAACAAGTTGATATAACATGCTAAAATAAATTAATTGAACTGCACATCTCAACAATATCCCACTTGGAGATAAATTACTACACTATACTTGTACAATATCATCCTTGGATCCTTTCCTTAGCTTTGTTTCTTCCTCTTCAAGTCTCAAACTCGAAGACTAACAGAAGTGGAGTGTATCTCCAAATTCTCTTTTGCTAATGGATTTCTTAGCATATTTGCACAGTTTTTACTCATATGAATCTTCTCCAGTTTTAGCTTCCCATCCTCGAATACCTTCAGTATGAAGTGATATCTCAACTGAATGTGTTTAGTTCTATAATGAAACGCTAAGTTCTTTGCTAAATGAATTACACTCTGACTATCACTAAACAATTTGCAATTATCTTGCTCCTTTCCCAACTCTTCCACGAACCTTATCATCCATATCATCTCTTTACTAGCCTCTGTAGCTGCAACATACTCTACCTCTGTAGTAGACAAAGCCACAACCTTATGTAATCTTGATATCTAGCTAACTATCATCCCACCTACTATGAAAATATATCCAGAAGTGCTCCTTCTACCATCCATATCTCCAGCCATATCTAATTCAACATAGCCACATAAATAAATATCCAAACCTCCATAGCATAATTGCATGTTATATATCCCTCTAAAATACCTGAGTATCCATTGGACTACTTTCCAATGCTCTTTACCTAGATTGACCATAAATCTAATCACAACTCCCACTTCCTGTGCAATGTTTGGTCTGGTACAAACCATAACATACATGTGATACTCCCAACTGCTGAAGCATATGGAGCTTGTGTCATGTATTTGACCTCCTCATGTGATTAAGGACACTGATCTTTGCTCAATTTTAAGTGTCCAACCATAGGTGTACTTACAGGTTTTTAATTCTACATTTTAAACCTTTCTAACACCTTGTAGATATAATCCTCCTGAGATAAATACAGTTTCTTGTTCTTATTTTCTCTATATATTTGCATGCCAAGGATCCTTTTTGCAGCTCCTAAATCCTTCATAGCAAATGTGTGAGAGCTAGGTTTCCCTTAAGCTCACCAATGTCCTACATACTAGATCCTGCAATAAGCATATCATCCACATACAATAAAAAATAACATAGCTCCCATTTTCAAGCTTCTTGAAATAAACAAAATGGTCAGATTCACATCTCAAGTAACCATGATCATGCATGAAACTATCAAACCTCATGTACCATTGCCTTGGAGCTTGCTTGAGTCCATATAGGATTTTTTTCAACCCACACACTAATTTCTCCTTACCCTTGACTTCATACCCAAGTGGCTGCTGCATATAAATCTCTTCATCCAAATCACCATGAAAGAAAGTCGTCTTCACATCTAGTTTCTCTAAATGTAAATCATCTACTGCAACTAAACTCAATACAGTATGTATGGAAATAATTTTAACAAGAGGAGAAAATATTTCACCAAAGTCAATACCTTCTTTTTGTGCAAATCCTTTTACTACAAGCCTTACTTTTTACCTCTTCTGTCCACCCTCTTCTTCCTTGATCCTATAAACCCACTTGTTTTAAAATGTTCTCTTACCTGTTGGCAACTTAACCGAATACCAAGTTTGGTTTTGTTCCAAGGAGTCCATCTCTTCATCCATGCCATGCTCTTACTGAACGCGGGTATCATCCTGCAATGCTTCTTCAAAACTTTCTGGTTCACCATTATCAGTCAATAATAAATAAGATAGAGAAGGTGTAAATATTTATGGAGGTTTACTTACCCTTTGTGATCTTCTCGCAGGAGTTTAGGGTACTGGAGGCTCATTTTGGACCTCCTAGAAATTTGTTTCCAATTCTGACAGTGACCAACACCGGTCACCTATAGCCGACGCCGATTTTGCTAACCGATGTCAGTTTGGATATTTTGTAACTAATACCGGTTCAGATGACCGATGTCAGTCAGGGGTTAATTGACATTGGTTATTGTGTAACCCTCTAGGTATGAGTTTTAAATCTGAGAGTTCATTTTCATTCACAAAATTCTCAACCGGTTCATCCTTGGGTACCAAAATTTGATCCCTGTACATTCTCTTTTCATTCCATTCAATGTCATGACTCCTAATAATTTTATAATTCTCTAAATCCTAAAAATGAAATCCAAAATCACCAAATCCATAACCAATGAAAGTGCATCTCTTGAATTTTGTATCCATTTTTTTTTTCTATTTTCCTTATTAATATGCACAAAATCTTCTAAACTAAAAACTTTAAGAAAAGAAAGATCTACCTCTTTTCCAGTCCAAGATTCCTTTGGTATTCCTATGTTTAGTGAACTTGAAGGTCCATGGTTAATCAAATAAACTGTTGTATCAGTTTATTCTGCCAAAACTGTAAGGGTAATCCAACATGTATCTTCATACTTCTAGCATGTTCCATGATTGTCCCATTCATTCTTTCTGCAACACCATTCTTTTGTGGTGTTCTTGGAACTGTCCTTTCTCTACGTATTCCATTCACTGAACAATAATCATTAAAATTCTTGTTACAATATTCACCACCATTGTCAGATCTAAGGCACTTTAACTTTAAATTTGATTCATTCTCAACAAAGACTTTCCATCTTTTAAAAGTCTCAAAAACATCCAATTTATGTTTAATACAATAAACACATACATTTCTTGTAGCATCATCAATGAAAGTAACATAATACTGGGATCTTCCATGAGAAGCTACCTGGGTTGGTCCCCACACATATGAGTTACAAGTTCCAGTTTTTGCTCCTTCTTAGTTACCCCAAATTTGAGAAATCTCACTCTCTTTTGCTTTCCAAAGACATAATGCTCACAGAAATCAAGATCTAAATCTTTAAAATATGATAACTTACCCTTAGCCTTTAAGATATGCATTCCTTTTTGACTCATACGGCCCAACCGATTATGCCACATGTATGCATCTAAATTTGAAGTAGATAATACAGAAAAGGAATCAGTAACACAGGTAGATAAATATAACATTCCTACCTTACTGCCTCTTGCCACAACAAAGGTACCCTTGGTGACTTTCCAAGAGTATGCTGTGAATCTAACCTTGTAACCAGCTTCACCTAGTTGCCTTGCAAAAATAAGATTCCTCCTGAGGCTTGGCACATGTCTCACATCTTTCAATACCCATGTATTTCCATTCTGTAATTTTAGATGAAATTCTCCTTTACCAGTAATACTACAAGGTTCATCATCACCCAAATAAACATGCCCAAAATTTTCCTAAACATAATTTCTGAAATAACCCTTATTAGGGGTTACATGGAAAGAAGCTCCTGAATCTAAAACCCAAGATTCTATTCTATTATCCAAAGAAAGAATAAGAGCATATTGCATTACCTTTGCTGCAATATTTGCCTCTTTACCTTTGTTTAGGTGTTGGTTCTTTTTATCCTTTGACTAACATTCTTTCTTTCCACAATTCCAATAGGTAATTCCCTTACCTTTGGATTTTGATTTGCCATTCCTTGACTTTGATTTTCCATTATTCTTACTCTTGGATCCCTCCTTCTACCTACCTCTTCTTTATACATTCAAAACATTCCCAGATGATGATTCCTCTGTACGTTTCCTATGAATTTCTTCATTCATGATTATACTAACCACATCATCAAAATTCAAAATATTATAAGTAGATGTTGTATTACTAGTAACCATTACTAGGTTATCTCAACTATCAGACAAAGAACATAAGAATAAGAGTGCTTTCACTTCATCATCAAATGGAATATCAAAGGATTTTAATTGATTTACAAAAGATTAGAAATCATTCAAATGATTAGATACAAATCCACCTTCATGCATCTTAGAAATAAATAGTTTCTTCATCAAATAATTTTTTTTCAAACCACTAGGTTTTTCATATAAATTAGAAAGATATTTCATTAACTCTACCGTAAATATCACTTCTATAATATTAGAAGCCACAAATGCTACCAAGATCAATCTTATAGATCCCAAAGCCTTTTTGTCAAGAATATTCCATTCTTCATCAGCCATCTTCGTAGGTCTAGAATTTTCATCCAACGGTAAGTACAAATCTTTTTGATACAGATAATCCCCAATCTGTATCTTCAAGTACATCTGCATTAACTTCTTGTTATTTCCTAGTTAACATCTTAGTGACTGTGTTGTCCTGGTTGGATGCTAACCAGTGAGAACCCTTGAATCTCTTCAATTTATAACCCAACTTGAATCTGAAAACTTGTACCAAGCCGGAACATGCATGTCAAAGGTTGCATAGTGCTAATAAAGATTGAAATATTCCCCGAAAACAACTTTAAAAATAACAACTACAATGCTGAAACATGTGCACAAGGAACTTAAAGGAATAAAAATACTCGTACGAGGCTTGCCAATTGAGTTGAAAGCAAAACAATTACCTACTAGCTAACCTCCACCTGGTTGGTTCTCCTCAGTCAAAAGGGAAGTTTATGATTTCATCTCCATGAGGCTGCAAAAGAGGAAGAAAACTTCTCGTTTTCCCACAACCCCTACTTATGGGTTCTATAGGCACACTGCAATCTGTCTCATCTTTGATAAACATGTCCCCAACAACCACCCACTCAAATGGTGATAAAATATGGATGTCTTGACGCTTCATGACAACTTCGGAGGCATCATCCTTTGTGTCTTCACCTACAAGTCCTTACAACTCATCTAGGAGCTGCATATATTACTCCCAATCTTCATTAGGGTCTTCAGGAGAAATTGTGATTAAACTCCTCTTGAACCTACTCCTTTCTCCTGTATTTCAAACTAATACTCTTCTCAAGTGAATTAAGAGGCTTGTAAAAATTTTGTATCTCATCAAAGAGCTGAAAATACTCCTCCCAATCTTCATCTGAATCTCCCACCTGCTCTAAGCTAATTTTAGGGTTGCAAGAGCTTTCTTTCTCCTCAATTGGGGATGTAACTTTGAACTATTGAATTCTACAATCTGATCTTGATCTTCCTTTATGAATTTAGCCTCTGATTACTACCCAAGGTCTTCTTTAATCTCTTGATGACCTTTTGCATGCTCAATTGAAATGGTAACTTGTTGTATCGTGACATCCTTAACTTGTTCTGCAATGACATTAACTCCTTGTTTTCCATTTTGTGGCAACACGAGGTTCGAAAACTCAAAGTCATCCTCTTGCTCCTCATGGGTAACATTATCCTCTTTGATATCCCCCTCAAATTGGTTGTCTATAAGCTGATATAAGATGATTTTTGCTTTAGCTTTCTCATCTCTGTCATCATTTTCCTCTAGCAATAAGGCAGAGAGGCAGAAATCCTCCAGTTACTTATCATGAAGTAGCTCTAGATCTGTTGGTTTTTTTGCATATTGGATTTGAGAGTCACCGTGTTCGTCATCATGCTAATTGGTGTCATATTTTTATCCAAACTCAGATCCAAGAATGTGAAGTTGCCAATGGGTCCCCTACAGGTACCCATTTTTGGCAACTAGCTCCAAGTTGGGACAGTTTAAATCGCCACAATGTTTGCAACCTTGCCATGCACAAATATTTCAATAATAACAATGTACCTATTTACATTTCTAAGAGATGAAAATAAAGAAAACCGAACTCATGAAAAAGAATAATACAAATAGTCAAAACTATTTACAAAAATAACCTACACATACAAACGGGAAATTATTTTGTGCCAAAACTTTTAAGAGGATTTCAAAATATATTACAATTTCATGTAACATAGATAAAAGTGTTGTCTTATTACTGATGGAACATAAGAGAAGGACATGAAGCATCCCTTTTTTTTTTTCCCTCCACCGCTGCATTATTACATGTAGGAATGGACCCCTACCTAATTGCTTTTCACCCCTTAACTTCCTTCTCAGCATAACTTTTAAGATTCTTTGGGCCGGATCCACTTCATGTGCGGTGCAGAAAGTAGTCTTGCCACGTCACAAAGATGTTTCACACTTTACAATAATTCGGGAATATTTAACTCTGGTTTTGGAATATAAGCTCTTAAGCTTCTTCACTCTAAACTCCTTGATCTGTTTCACGGTGTATTGAATGAACTGAGAAACCTTCCTTAAATAGGAAAATTCTCAAAGATTTTCACCGGAAGACAGACGACCTATAACCTACAACCGGGTAACCCACGTTACCGGTTACCAGGTGGATAAGAGAATCTTATCATTATTGAAGCACGATCGGTAACAGGCCTACCGATTAGCCAAAAGAAAGACTATGATAGTGACAAGCCCACTATCTTAGCTTTAATCACTGTCGAATAAGACAGCGGGTCCAGATGTGTCATCATCTGATGAGGAAGTAGTCTCATCAGTCCTAGAGGGAGCTGGTGGCAGATTCCGCGTGATCCGTTCCATGTAGGGCCTGGAAGTTGATGTTGTGTCATCATTGTCTGGGCGTAGATGTGGCCTGGTGGGATACATGTAGTGATCTGGTATTCGGAGAGTGTATCCTGGCGCAGGAGGATGTATTGCCATTGTATGATGCAGATATATTTTTCTCCATATCGTTCCATTAGGATTGTTGTGATGTCCCCTGAAAATGTTAGGCTTGGCATAATATACAACTTTAACATACCAAGGTATTTTACATTGAATAAGAATGTTTCTAGCTAAATCAGGAGAAATATCAAGTAATGGAGAGTTAGAGATCTTTGTAGGGAGATACTTGGCTAAGAAATATTTAAAATGATTCAAAATAAATTTCTTATCTCCCTGTGAGCTTGGTCTGTTCCAGAGATCAAAATGCAGAGGATGCTCCTCTATCCATAGTTTAGCAAAGCTGAATTTCCATAAAGTATTCGGCTTTAAGATAAGCTGTGTGAGCCGATGTCCTTGTATAGGTAGAGGATCAGGTTGCTCCTCGTATCTTGAATGGCGCCAAGGCCATAGCAGTGTACATAGAACACAAGGATCTTGTAGTGTGTGGAATTCAGTATGAGGCATATCTGGATCTACAAACCTTACAGCAACTTCTGTCATATTATAATGAGAAGTGCGAATATAGTCTCTATAAAGTAAATGTCCTTCAGCTTCTCTGGACATTCCTGCATCACTTTCTCTGAGGGATAATATTTGTCTCTGGTAGTTGTTTACGTCCCATGTTCCACAAACAGGTTCATGAAGTATCTGTGTAACATTCACAGACTTGACCAGATTCAATTCTCTGGAAGCAAAATCAGCAAGGGCATTGAGCTTACCAGCTATGTGTTCAACATCAAAATCATAACCGTCGAACCATTGTGCCCATCTTTGGAGACGACCATAAGTAGTCTTATTTGTGGGGTCTCCTTTATACAGTCTTCCTTTAAAATGCTGAAGATCAGTTCTCAGCAAAAATTTTTCATGTTGAATAAAAAATAGGAATGACTGAATAGCTCGTTTAGCTGCAAGTATTTCTTTATGACTAGAGTGATACCTTAATTCAGGACCTTTGAAAGATCCAGAGGCATACCTGCAGATTTGTTCTTTACCATCTGTATTGCGTTCCTTCAGAATTGCGCCCCAGCAATCTTCAGAAGCATCTGTCTCGATAATCTTAAAACCAGTGCCTGGAAGAGACAGAGAAGGTAAAGATTGGCATGACTGCTTGATTCTTTGAACAGCACTGGTCATGTCAGTGTTCCACTCAGGAGCATTCTTGCGAAGTCTTTTGTTGAGTAATATTCTGTCTGCAGCAACATTTTGGTAAAACCCTGCAATGTAGTTGATACAGCCAAGAAATCTTTGGAGTTGCGTTTTATCAGGCAACTCATCAGGGAAAAGACTTATTCTGGAAACAATGTGTTCCTGAAGTAGAATAGTACCATTAGAAATGGTAATTCCTAGAAACTGGACTGTTTCTTTAAATGTCTCCATTTTTGTTGGACTGAGACATAAACCATTATTATATACAGTCTGATAAAATTGTTCTAGGTGCTCTAAGTGTTCTTTAGTATTCTGAGAAAAAATCAGAATATCATCAATGTAGACAATGAGAAACTTAGAGAGATGACCAAATATCTGATCCATTTTCTTCTGGAAGATGGATGGTGCAGTCTTCAAACCAAATGGCAGAACCGTCCATTCGTACTGACCTCCTGGAATGCTGAAGGCAGTTTTATAAGCATCTTCCTTGGTAAGAAAGATTTGCCAGAAACCAGATTTGAGATCAAATTTACTATAAACCTTGCTACCAGTAATACGGGCCAGTAGATCATCTCGGCCTGGAATGGGGTGTTGAACTGGTAGTATATGTTTGTTCAGAGGCTTATAGTTGACAACAAGTCTTTTCTTTCCTCGGACTTGTTCACTCCTTTTATTAACATAAAAAGCTGGGCAACTCCATGAAGAGTTAGAAGGTTGAATGAATCCACCTTTTAAGAGAGTTTCAATCTCAGCTTGACATTCAGAGCGCTCAGATGGGGACATACCAATATGGTGTGCTTTGAATGTAGGAGGAGTAGAAGTTAAGAAATCCAATTTACAAGAATGTTTTTTGCGATGAAAAAAAGCATGAGGATTGTCAGAAGAACAATCACTTCTATATTTTGTTAACTAGAATGTCAATAGTAGACGCATTCAAGGAAATTGATTTATGAAGCCAGTCGTTATTAGAAACCTTGACAGGTTTAACTACAGAGGGTACCACAGACTGGTAGGTAGTTAACCGAGGGGCAGAGCCTGTAGGAAACTGGATTTCATTGTGGTAGATAGTATAAGGCATGAGGTTATTAAGATTGTCAGATCCTAATAACATATCATAATGTAACAGGTCAAACTGGTGGACCTTAACTATGGTTTGAACTTGCCCAATGAAGACAGAGAGAAATGCAGAACTCTCACCAGTTTCCATAAAACTTTCAGCAGCTTCTTCTGTAAGCTTAGCCATGCCAATCCTTTTGTCACCATCTGTTGGATGACTGAACGGAGATTTCATAGCGGCCACTTGTGCCCAAGTGATGGCTTTGGACCAGTCAGTACTGGTTGTAGAGCTGAGAGTAGACGAGCTGCTTTTATCAGATCTGTGTTCTTCAATGTTGTGAACAGCAGATTGGAGAGAAGGAAGCTTTGTTCCATTTCTGAGACAGAGAAACAGAGAGTATTCACCTTCTCATTGACAGTATGGATACTGTCAATAACTTTCTTTTCAGATCTCTGTCCTGTCAGATTTTTTATCAACGGTTTAGATGAATTTGATCAACATCCCCGTATGTTTATGCATGCATAACCGTTGATTCTCCGATGCAGTGTAAAATGAGGCTACACCATATTGGGAAAACGCGTTCCGCTTAATTAGACAGAATATAATTTTAAAAAGAGAAGGCTGCGGAACAACTAAGAAAGTGAAATACAACCCACTGAACCCAGCTTGCCTGCCACAACTAGAAAGGAATTCGATGGAATAAAGAACTCGTACAAACTTTAAGCACCATCATTTGATACCCTCGAGGCTTGGGGTCGAGAAATACTGCGACTGAAGTATGTTTTCGGAAAAGCTGAGAGGATTGCTTTCAGCGAATGGTGATTTCCGAAATACAGCGATATAAATTTATTTAGAGTTGTGGAGTTGTCAGCACCATTAATTTCAGTCGATTCTGGTAGCCAGTTTTAGTGTCGCATTGGTCGAGGGAAATCTAAATGAGATGGCCAGCCAAGAAATAACGGAATCTTCGAATTACACCGAGGGAGGCGGTAGTAGAAGCTCTGAAATTCAAGTGGGGTATGAGATTTTCATGGAGGAAGAAGAAATACCTGATTCAAGCTCGCCTCTGGTGTTCCGTGTGCCGAAGCCACTGCGGGACTGGAACGACCATTTCTATTGTCCACATCTTGTTTCCATTGGGCCCTTTCATTATGGGAAGCCAGAGCTCTTGGGCATGGAGAAGCACAAATCTGAAGCAGTTCGAAGGATGCAAAAAAGAATCAAGAAAAACTTTCCACATGGTACTATAAAGTCCGTAGTCGAGGACATCGCAGTGGAGAAAGATAAGATTATCAGGCAGTTTTATGGCGAGACTTTTTCGTACGATCCTTTTCAACTGGCGTGGTTGGTCACAAGGGATGCCTGCTTTATTTTAGAATTCATCATTACTCATAGTACTAGCAATCGCACGCGGGGTGTGCGATGAAAACGCCGAAAGAGCGGTTGGACGAAAGAAGAAGAGAAAGTACGAGGAAAGCAATGCAGATCAACTTAGTGCAAAGAACAAGATAAAAGAAATAGAAATATGCGCTTTAAGTTGTTTTCGAAACAAATAAAAGCTGCCCTAAATTTAAATGAACTTGAAACTCTATATTAAAAAAATTTGCGGAAGGCTGTACGGATGTTTTGCTTTGTCTGTGCTGCTGCGCGATTCTTCTTTTTCCTCCACACTATGGTGCTTGTCATTGTTTGGTTGTTCAGCTGCTATTATTTGTGACCTGCACATTTGGCAAGGTAGTTGCTGTAATGGGCTGCTCTTATTTTCTGAACAGGGTGTGCTCTAGGAGATAAATGCGATGGTTAAGATTCTCGATGCCGTTCAGTACTCATTCCTCTGTCTTCTCTTGCTAGGGCTGGTGCCAGTGATGATCCTCTCTGCATATACCATAAAATTATTTCTGTCAGGAATCTGCCCAAAATGTTGAAAATGGCAATTTAAAGCTTGAAAAAATGTGCATGTGCATAAGACAGTTATTCCATAGATATTCCCAACCACAACTTCATCTCCTAAATTACAGGATTAAAAAAATGTTCAACATACCATTTTATGCTTTTGCAAAAAATGCATACATACAGAGTTTCTACTAAATTTTAATATTCATCATTTAACAGTCTCATTGGAAGTGAGAAATATAAGATTTTTCAGATCTCTGAATGAGTATTTTGGCACAAGATTGCAGGCGACAGTCAATATGCAAGTAAATCTAGGTATGAAATATAAACTCCAAGCTTCTTCGGTTCAAACAGTTGTAGCAGAGTAAAACTTAAGGAAATCTGGCTTACTCCAAAGATTGGTCGAGCAAGTGAAGCTCACAACGAGCTGGGAAGGGTCGAGTTGGAGAGTGAAGGCCACAAACAACGGCCAAGCTGGGTGTAACGGTTTGGCTGAGCCAGAGAGGATCACAATGATCCATTGCAGCTGGGCTATACAAAACAACTCTCAGGCACACAATCAGCGAGCTCCCAAGAGGCCTCAACTTAAACCCACAAAAGAACACGGCACACCCTAACTCGTCTTTTATAGGCAAAGCAAAAATGCACAAATGGCAAGTCGAGCTCCCTACAGTGAAACCCTAATCAGGGCATACACGAATCAACCAAGGGGATCTGAAAAATCTTATATTTCTCACTTACAACGAGACTGTTAAATGATGAATATTAAAATTTAGTAGAAACTCTATATGTATGGATTTATTCTTGGCCTGTAATATTTGTTTTGAGCATTTGTTTGGTGTGTTTAGAATACATTTGCAAGTTTATTTTGTTGGGCAGGGATCTTTCTCACCACAACTATCTCTTAGATGTCTTTATAGGGATCAGGCAAGAGATATGCTTGGCAATGGTGGTGACATAGTGCTGCAAAAGCATAAAATGGTATGTTGTTTTTTTAATCCTGTAATTTAGGAGATGAAGTTGTGGTTGGGAATATCTATGGAATAAGTGTCTTATGCACATGCACATTTTTTCAAGCTTTAAATTACCATTTTCAACATTTTGGGCACATTCCTGACAGAAATAAGTTTATGGTATATGCAGTCCCTGCTACCACATCATTTTCAGGCATTCTTTCAAACAGTTCATGTGCATTAGGTATCCTTTCACATTTTGTATAGATGTCTAGTAGAGTAGTTGCAACTACATCTGACAAAATTCACAATTCTTGAGACAATAGGATTAAAGAATGGGGAATAGTTACATGTGTGAAAAGACGTCCATATCCATTTCCGAAGATCCTATTTTGCCACAGGCTGGGAGTATGTTCACAAATGTTAACTGATTGGGTTGAAGACCTGTTTCTTGCATATGGTGAAACATTGTGAGTGCCTTGTGACAATAATCATGTTTTCTGTATGCTGCAATAATTGTATTCCATGACAAACTGTCTCATTGTTTCACTTGGGCAAACTCTGTACATACATCTATCAAAACTTTGCATTGGACATACATTTAAATATGTTCTCTATGAAAACCATGCTCATGAAAATACAAGTCTGCAATAATTTAAAATATGTAATCTTTAGAGACGTTGTGTGCACCTGCCTCTGGCAGTGTACTATTGTTTTCGGCTATTCGTATTAGCTGCATGGATACAACATTTATTTGTTTTGACAGATCCGTGTTTGTCTTTGTTATGAACATTTGGATACATGCATTTCTCAATTTTTGTTTCTACAGAAGATTAATCGGTTCATATGAGACCGTTTGCGAATATCTTTGTCTGTATTTTAAATTCTCAATCAAGTAAGCAATCTGATTCTTTTCTAGACAGAACCCCTCTGAATATTACATATCTTCAATTATCGCAGACCTGTATTTTCATGAGCATGGTTTCACAAGGAAAGACAGTTATCCTCGTGAGGCAGTCATACTGTTTCACCATTTGCAACAAACAGGTGTTCAACCCAATTAGTTTACATTTTCCAATTCACTCCCTGCCTGTGCCAAAATGGGAGCTTTGGATCAGGGTATGGATATCCATCAAAGCATAAAGGATAGAGGAATTTTGTTAGATGTGATTTCATGCAACACATACAGCAATAAGATGTTTTAAGATAGCCAAATTCATCCATATAATTAAGTATATATGAAAATGTATAAGGGAAAAAATGCAAAAAAAAACACATAATAAATAACCAATTTTATAAACAATATGGTAGGGAATTTTCCATGAGATAAAGGAAAAAAAAGGTTATTTTGAGAAAAACCTTAAAGTTCATGAATACAACAAGTACATAAAGGCAAGTGAGACACTTCATTCACAAAGAAGAATATCATATTCTACGAGCAATCTTAAAGTTCATGATCATCACAATTATATCTTTGCATTAAACAGTCAACAATGTGCATTGAATGGAATTGTGGAGTTCTGCAAACCGAAAGGAAATAACTTTACATGAGAGTACACAAAGAAAGTAATGCAAAACAACAAGATCAGATCTGCACAAGACAATGTTTATTTCTTAGATGGTTTATTCTGCTACTACTTAAAGATATAATTTGGATAAACCAGTATAAAAACTAACCTTACCGAATATAGCAAATTTAAATTAAAGTAACTAGTGATGGAATAAGCTTATAGATGATTTATTTGATTCAGGAAGAACTTTGCCGGGTAATTTTGTAAATTTTGATCTGGATTGTAACTAAACTATAAATCTATCTAGTTAAGGAATATGCGGAGGAGTTAGAAATCCTGAAGCTATCTCTGCGCAAATATGCATATTACAAGATAGCGAGTAGACTCTTTATGAACTGTGGTTTGTAGAATGTATGGGCCATGACAAAGCATTCAGCAGATCCTTTTTTTTTGTCAATACACGTATAGATTGGAGTATCCGTATCCTTTTCCGAAGCTCCTATTTTGCCGCAGGCTGGGAGTATGTTTGCGCATGTTAACCGATCGATTTTTTGACCTGTTTCTTGCATAAGGGTGAAACAGTGTCAGTGCCTTGTGACAATAACCATGTTTTCTGTATGCTGCAATAATTGTATTCCATGACAAACTGTCTCGTCATTTCGCTTGGTCAAACTCTGTACGTACATCTATCAAAACTCTGCACTGGACATACATTTAAATATGTTCTTTATGAAAACCATGCTCATGAAAATACAAGTCTGCAATAATTTGAAATATGTAATCTTCAGAGACGTTGTATGCACCTACCTCTGGCAGTGTACTATTGTTTTCGGCTATTTGTATTGCTTGCAAAGTGGCGGGACTATATTTGCTGGCAATGGTCACCAGGTGTTGTTTTATCTTGTAACTGAGATGTATTTATGAACCTTAGATTTAATTAATATGATTGCAGCCTGTTAGAATTTGAACGTATATTTTCCATACAATGGTGCTCTTATATGCCGAGTTAGTGTCTCGGATAGCCATAAACTAAAAAAATGACTTTGTTATAAATAGATTTTACCCAAAATTTCAAAATAGGTCACTAATTAGTGGAGAGACTGAAATCTTCACAAAACTTGACTGTCCATCAGTTTGGCTGAGATGTTGTGTAGACCAACTTGACTGTTGGTCTTCATCACATTCACGGTGATCCCTATCTTCAGCTTTATCATCTTTTTCACTATGGATTCCCACTAAAGGAATAATCCACTCTTTGAAATAGCAGTGAGACTGAGCTTCACCACTTTTACTCAATGGGATTCGGCATCTTACTAGACAATAGTATCATCGGTGGTGGAAACTAACCACGCTACATCCTTAAGTGAGATTGGGCCTCACCTCAATTGCTCCTTAGGTTGGACCGGGCCCCACGTAAACATCGTTGTTCTCTTCTTGTGTGCAACAAAATCTCAATCTTCATCTTCACATTAATTGTTGATCCCTATCTTCAGCTTTATTGTCTTTTTCACTATGAATTGCCACAAAAGCAATAATCCAATCTTTGAGTTAGCGATGAACTAAAAATTGAGGTTTTAACTCCATCCACTTGTGATGCTCTGTCCTATGAACTTGAATCAATTAGCCAAGTTGAGCCTAATGGTCCTGCGGACCGCAAACCGCTCCATGTAGAGCTCCCACAATTCTGAGACTATTTTTCCAATACTTGTCATCTTCCTAGTGATAGAATTTCCCCCTCGATGAATCAACCCGTAAGGGTGTCGTGTACTTCCAAAAATGCACCCATATAAAAAAAGTCAGCTGAATAGTTTTGACAGACAACTTTTAATGATTTTTTTGAGGAAAAACAATTTTAACTTACAGCCTAAAAGACTGAAGCTAAAAAAAATTCCGCAGGGTTTATATAACAACTTTTAAACAATCTAGCAACTTTTGACATAATCTGCCTCCCAGACAAAATACCATGAATTTGATCCAAGCCTTTGGGCAATTTTTTAAGCCTAAAACTACAATACAGGAACACTAAAACAATTGTATTTCAAAAACTAAAGAAGCTGGAGTGAAATGCTTTCATAGGACATTAGAGAGTGATGGTAGACACAACTTGGAAAAGTTATGTGGACAAGCTCCCACCGGATTAGAAGATATAGAATAAATCTAGGTATTTCAACACAAAAGAATAATATATGGGCTACTTTTAATGTTTTGACTTCAACAGTATAAAAGAAAAAAAAAATCTTTTTTTTAGAACTTGAGAAGCCTATATGTATATCAGAAAAGGACTTTATATTATAAAAGGCAAATTTAACTTCACCTTTTCTCTGCGCATTACTGCACCGAACGCCTACCTTCCACTCATGTGCCTCATGCATGCCTTAAGCACCATGCTCAAAAAATTTTGCCACTACCATGATGTGGATGGGTTCCCAGCTTGTTGATAAATGGTATTGGTTCTTTCTCTGACAGAATACTGAGCCACTTTTCCGTATTAATCAATCAATAAATGAAAAATCTTTTATTGATAGTGCCACTCTTTGCTCAAAATGACTCTCTTTGAATCTTTGTTCAGTCCTCCAACACCTGCTCTTCTAGACACTACTCACATGGGATAGCACACTGCCGAGTTGCTGCATTCAATAACATGGATATCATCTCCTTATCTACGGCTGTGCTATCACCACATGCTTTGGCTGCCAGACTTAGCAAATTACACTTATGCCCTTTACCAAGCTGCTCTCAGAAAATCATGCCCATCACTGCTGTTTTTATTTATTTTTTATTACAAAACCATACAGCAGATTTGATTTGCTGCTCTGCTGGATTAAAAACAAAATGTGGAACCGTAAACAAGGCTCGTAAATTGGTTGACAGAATGCCTTTTATAATTGCTTAGAAACATTAATGCCCAAAATGGTCGTGCTATGAACAGTAATGATTGCTAGATATGTGGAAAACGGTTTTTTTTGAAAATCCGTTATAATTACCTACAAACATTCATGCATTCGCAATTGGCAGTTATGAAGCCAAATTCCACAATCTTTGTCAGCAATGTCAACTCATAATCTAATGATTGCTGAAAAGTGCCAGTATTGATATTTGTCGGCCTTCGCAACGGTGAAAGGAATGTTTTTTTTTACTCAATCTCGCTTCATAAGAACTCCTTTGTTGTATATTTCAGCGCAACGGGACCTATACATATCAGACCCCTCTATATCGACTCCATTCCACCATCTTCTGATGTTGACAGAAAAGTTTTTATGTTAAATGAACCGAGGATTAATTTAAAAAGAAGCGTTCTTGGGCTGTGCAAAGCCACGAAGCATTGACAGAGCAGGAGCATGACCTATCCTAGCGTCAGACAAGATAAATGATTCACCTTTGGCATTAATTCCCAAAGGGGTAGATCTTCCTGTTGTCAACCCTCACATTTTAAGAGGATTCCGACCCCATGTTGTAGTTGATGCCGGCCACACACCACAGCGGAATTTGTTATCCACTTCCTTATAGATATTCTTTTCATGACAAGGTTTAAATACAGTATTTTCTTGAACTTGCGATCGTTCATTTTTTCCAAAGCTCAAAAGCATAAAATGGTATGCTGTTTTTTTAATCCTGTAATTTAGGAGATGAAGTTGTGGTTGGGAATATCTATGGAATAAGTGTCTTATGCACATGCACATTTTTTCAAGCTTTAAATTGCCATTTTCAACATTTTGGGCACATTCCTGACAGAAATAAGTTTATGGTATATGCAGAGAGGGTCATCACTGGCACCAGCCCTAGCAAGAGAGGACAGAGGAATGAGTACTGAACGGCATCGAAAATCTGAACCATCACATTTATCTCCTAGAGCTTAGGCAAAGAGAAAAGCTGATAGAGACGACTTTCAAATGAAGGATGGTCGGTACCCTACAGATGGAAAATTGGATTCCCAAGTCATCTCTGATGTTGAAGTGAACAAAACAATTAAGCCAGGCTTTATGGGAAGGATGGATAAAAAGTAGAAGGGGGGTGTATTTTCATGGATAAGTTTTCCAGAAGATGTCCAAGTAAAGAAAATAAATATCGGTTCTCAAGATGCTGCAAATGGTTTCAGGGAACGTGACAGCACAGTAAGGCTTTTGAACAGTAGCAAGGCACATTATGATGATAGCAGTCCTGTTAAAAGGATTGTGAACGGGAGGAGATATATGTATGACGATGATCTGAGTGACAATGAACAAAATTTCAAGTGGAAAATAACTTCTCACAGGTGTGAAATAAGTGAGGAATGGGATGAAGATAAGTATCCAGACAGCAGTGGACGCACATCAAAAAACTTCAGAGATCGCAATCATCATAATAAAGTTTAAGTAATCAATCTCCAAGATCCTATGGTTCCATAGGATGCCTTCAAGCAGCTGGGCCAATGTAAAATCTGGAAAAATACAGGATTCAAGAAAGAGGTTTGTACCCGGAAAATGCAAACATGATGGCTACAGGGAAGCAATTATACCAGCTAATGTCTAATTGCACGATGACGATGATCCTTGGATTGTAACATTAATGTTTCTAGTTGCTTCTTTCCTGGAAAGTGGCAATCTTGAAAAGATTCAACCTTTTATTGGCTGGAGTGTCACTTGAATCTGTGTGGCCTTTCCTACGGAACAGTTATTTTTTTGAGAATAATCTCATTTGCTTGTTTGGTATTCTGGCTCCAGTAACACAATTGCCACCTGCATTATGAGTTTTCATTTCTTGCTAAGATATTTGCTATTTAAATGAAATTACTCTGATGCATTTCAGATATGTAAATATAACCTAATAAAATATCATTGTGCATCAAAGCACCTTCCATGGCTTTTGTTGACATTTGTAAATTCATATATCTTAATAATGGTTTGCAATGTTGTTTTTGTATCAATCTTCAATGCAAAAAAACTAACTTGCTGTGACTGAATTTACTTGTCAATATGAATTAAAGTGTGAGTATTAGTTTTGCCATATGTTTACTGATTTCCTTTATTTACTCTGGATATATTCTGATCTTAGCATTCCTGTATTTATATTTCAGTTCGTTCGACATGGCATGTCTTTGTTTTTATAGAAGTTTTGTGATTTCTTCTGTTGATTGTAGCAATGGAGTTGTAGATTTGCATGTGCTTTTTAATTTTCGTTGTAATCTTAAATAAAAATGATATTTGAAAATATATTTGAAGCCCACGTATGATAGCCTAAAAGCCCAGGGAACCGTTAAAAGATGTGGAAAGTGGTTGTAGATACATAATTTAATTTGGCTCAACTATATGCTAACAAGCACATGTGAAATATACGACGGAATCGAAGGGGAACTTTTAAAGAAGTAAAATTGGAGGTAGAGAAACAACGAGAGAAGAAGAAGATTGAAGAAGGGGTAAATATTAATCAAGGAAGATCTTAAGTCCTTTAATAGGCCCAGCTAATTCCTCTAATATGACATGAGGAAGGCAAGTTTGCAGCCTAATAACCATGATTTATAGATAATTTTGTAAGGAAAATTACAAAGAGATATAATCCTCAACGTATCAATATTGTTAGCATTATTTTATTTTGGGATTGAAGGCGAGAAAATTAAATGCCTTTCAAACTTTTCCCAAGACCCTTGAATCATCCATGCATATGGAAGGAGTTTGCCTCGAATCCATTTGGACCTAATGATTTGTCCAATTGAAAGGAGAAGATGACTTTTTAAATCTCTTCAAGGTTTATTTCCTTCACTTTCTTTTTAACCCTTTAAGCTTTATTTCCTTCACTTTTTTTTTTAATCTCTTTAAGCTTTATTTCCTTCAACAGCCTCTCATTCATATCTTCTATACCAATATTTAGGATAACCTCAAGCAGATCTTCTCAAGTCTCAATCCTGCCACTATTATCATCAGATAATGATGTCTGAAAATGATCCTTGGCTGCCTCTCTAATTGTCTTATCCTCGGTTAAATCCTTCTCACCTTCTCTTTTAACCAGAGCAATATGGTTTGTCAGTCTTGTGAGCAACCAAAATCTTGTGAAAAGTTTGGTATTTGCACTTCCTTGTTGAACCCATAAAGTTTTGGATCTGAGTTACAAGGAACCATCCTCTTTCTCCAAGTTATCCAACAAAGATGATAATTCTTTTTTATCTGTTCTGATGTGGAAGCATACCTAATGCACATGAACTGTTTGAAAGAATGCCTGAAAATGATGCGGTATGAAGGACAACCTAATGGTTTGTTAAATGTAGTTGCAAGTGCTCTCAATTGAGGTGCTTTTAGACATCAACCTCCTCCAAAGAATGAAGAAAGATATAGGGACCCTAACCTTTCCAAAAGCCTAACATGTCCTAAACGCTCTACAGTACGGAAGTATCTATGATATTATTCTTAATGCTTGGGAAATGTCAAATAAAGGCCAAAGGTTACAATACAGAAATGCATCACATTTTTGATAGCACAGAAATAGATTATATTTGTTGTAGCAGAAAGATGCCTCTGTCACATAAATCTAAAAAACTGTCCTGTCAATTTTAAGCTCTAAATCATACAAACAACTCAGCAAAGGTATCTTGAGTCTCGCTGGAGAGTTTGTAGTGCCATTTTGAAAATGCCTACACAGCATCCCAGCCAAACTGATGGACATTCAAGTTTTCTGAAGATTTCAGTCTCTCCACTAATTAGTGAACTATTTTGAAAACTTCGGTTAAATCTATTTATGACAAAGTCATTTTTTAGTTTATGGCTATCCGAGACACTAACTTGGCATATAACAGCACCATTGTATGGAAAATATACGCTCAGATTCTAATGCGCTGTAGTCACATTAATTAAATCTATGGTTCATAAATACATCTTAGTTACCAGATAAAGCAGCACCTGGTGACCATTGTTAGCAAATATAGTAGCAAGATTACAGAACGACATTGTAACTTTAAAAAAGCTACCGATAACTGAAATTGCAGGAAGATTGTTTCTAACACAGTTATATGAACATATGTTTTATTCAGGTCTTTGGCAAAGGGCATGCCATGGGTTGTTTCATGGCTGGGTCGTCATTCTATATGCAGGTTAGCTAGATGTCTCGAAATACAAAATAGATTCATTATTAAGGCCGCAATCAAGGTAAATATTAATCAAGGCAAAGCAATATTTACTTCATCAAATATCTTAAGTCCTTTAACAGGCCCTGCTCATTCCTCCAATATGACACGAGGAAGGCAAGTTTGCAGCCTAATAACAATGATTTATAGATAATTTTGTAAGAAAAATTACAAAGATATATAATCCTCAACGTATTAATATTGTTAGCATTATTTTATTTTGGGATTGAAGCGAGAAAATTAAATGCCTTTCAAACTTTGCCCGAGACCTTGGAATCATCCACACATACGGAAGGATTTGGCCTCGAAGCCATCTGGACCTAATGATTTGTCCAATTGAAAGGAGAAGATGACTTTTTAAATCTCTTCAAGGTTTATTTCCTTCACGTTCTTTTTAACCCTTTAAGCTTCATTTCCTTCACTTTTTTTTAATCTGTTTAAGCTTTATTTCCTTCAACAGCCTCTCATTCATATCTTTTGTACCAATATTTAGGATAACCTCAAGCAGATCTTCTCGAGTCTCAATCCTGCCACTATTATCATCAAATAATGATGTCTGAAAATGATCCTTGGCTGCCTCTCTAATTGTCTTATCCTCGGTTAAATCCTCCTCACCTTCTCTTTTAACCAGTGCAATATGGTTTGTCCGTCTATGAGCAACCACAATTTTGTGAAAACTTTGGTATTTGCACTTCCTTATTGAACCCATAAAGTTTTGGATCTGAGTTACAAGGAACCCTCCTATTTCTCCAAGTTCTCCAATAAAGACGATAATTATTTTTTCTCTGTTCTGATGTGGAAGCATACCTAATGCACATGAACTGTTTGAAAAAAATGCCTGAAAATGATGTGGTATCAGTGACTGCCTAATGGTTTGTTAGATGTAGTTGCAAGTGCTCTCACTCTTTGACGTACTAAAACAGTTCATGTGCCTTGTTTATGCTTCCACATTTTTCTTTCATGGATGTTCATACCATGTTCCAAAGCTCCCATTTTGGCACAGGAAGGGAGGATGCTGACAAAGGTTGTGGAATTTGGCTTTACATCTGCCAATTGCAATTGCATGAATGTTTCTAAGTAATTATAACACATTTTTAACAAATCCATTTTGGGCATATCTTGCAATCATGACTGTCCACGAAACTACATTTTTTTGAGGCATTGTGTCGAACAGTTCACATCCCTTGTCTATAGTTCCACATTTTGCATACATGTCTACAAGGACATTTACAACCACATCTGACAAAATTCCTCTATCATTTATGCTTTGTTTGTTTTGAGAATTTAAAATAAAAACAGAGATATTTGTAAATGGTCTCATATGAACCGAATTATCTTCTGTAGAAAGAAAAATTGAGAAATGCATGTATCCGAGTGTTGATAGTAAAGAAAAACACGAGTCTGTCAAAACAAATAAAGTACTAGTAAAATATACCATGGGCAATGAAGGGAAAAGGTAGGACCAAAATCCTCAGGTGTGCGTTGGAGGATTTTGTTACTATTTCAGCCTAAAATAAAAGCAAGCAAACCAAAACCAAAAGTAAATATACACGACTAGGGTTTTCTATGATTTTACAGAGAATGACATTTTGGGCATTGCTCTGCTCATCCCATAAAACGCACACCAAAAAAGAGAACAGGAATTTAAGTTCATCTCAAAATGAAAACAAGCACACTCCTTTTCCGAATTTGATTTTCTTTAATCGATGTCTATGAAATAATGAAACAACACCGAATCCTCGAATAAGGGAGCAGAGAGGTAAACCTTAATTTCACAGCTGTGATGCTGGATGCCTTCCTCCAGTCACGCAATGTCCAACTCCAACCACACTCAGCACGCAAAGAGAAATCAACCTTTCGTCTACAGTGTTTGATGCCAAAAACACTCCTCATTACAAAATCCTTCCCGAAACCCTAAGCAAGGCATTTTTTTATTCTTCTTTGACTGCTACGTACTAGTACACTACGGTCCAGCCATACTCCCCTTGTTTTTTTGATGGCAGATGTATGCCCATCTCCACGCCGGACTCCTGCAACTGTCCTCTATTTTTGACGACCTATACACTTCTCCCTCCTTCGAACATGGTCCTCTGTTCTATCCGCCACATCTACGGCTCCTGGGCATCTGTCCATCATCGACCAATGAAGTTCCTTCGTCCAAGTATGATGCCCTATTTGCATGTCAGAAGGCCTTTGCCATTCCCACATAGAACTACGCCTTATCGGCTTAATAATTCACAAGAATATTTGAAAACCAAGTGCCTCTTATCATTTTCAAGCAAATCACAAATGGAGAATGGAAAACCGACACAACATACAATGTGAAACATGCCAACAAGGAAAAATTAAACAAATAAAAAATCTTCAAATTCTTATTGAGTGAGCAAGACCAATAAAATTTAAAACTTGTGAGTAAGGTCAAATGAATATAAGTATTCGTTTTGCATCACGAATGTTGTCATTGCCCAAGCAGATGTACGATTTCTATGAAAAAATGTTAGAGCCAACGATTAAAATCCTACATGGATGAAACGAGGTCCTAAGTTGACTTCCTCCGTCTGATAAGAGAAATAGTCAAAGTGCATCATGTCCAATACAATAATAAAAAAATACTCTTTGAAATATTTGAATTAGAAAATAATTTACAAGTACAGTGCAAAACTGTGTTCAAAATTCGTTCAACAACTCTTTCTCAAATTTTGCTTGTAACTGCTAACACTCCAGTGACAAAAGACGGCATTATGAAGTTACCTTTTGTCTTTTCTCTGGTCATTCTAAATAACGCAGGAATGCTAGATCCATAGGTGCTCTAGTCAGAAAATTTGAAATGCTCCAGGCTATTTTATTTGTTGGGTTATGTTAAGTGGATACCCTTTGATGAGATAACAGATTAACGCTGTACTTGCCAGATATCACTGTGACAAAAAATTCGGAATCACTTATTAGATTTATTATTGCAATGGAAGTGGGCTCGAGTTTTAGGTACCCTTACATACCAATGATACAATATGCCAAAAAAATGGATAATTACTGGTAGACAATGATAACGATGTTACTGAATGCTGAGTTCTCATTTATATATTAAGAACGATATGGGTAGGTAACCATGTGGCTAACATAACTTTTCAACTCCATCACTATAGTCATTGTCTATTCCATACTTGTGCTATGCCTATTAGATAACGCCATCTTTGGTGCTTTGCATAGTACATCATACGGAAATACAATATTCTTTGGAGTTAGTTTGTGAATGCCCACTCCTCTTCAACAGCCGTGGCTGGTTACTATGATTCAATTGCCGCTACGCTCCTGTTTCATTGATGACAATGGTGCAAGTATTATGTATTATATCTTGGATAGCTTATAGATAGACATAGATCGTCACCATTATGATTCCGGTTATTGTGTTCTGACAATTGTATCTCAGGATAAACAAATTGTTACTAACCCTATGTTTTCTTTCTGGCTGTTGAATGAGTTGTTAATGCATGTTTGTTAAGGACATTAGATTAATCAGTGACAATGTTGTTGATTGCATCCAAAAGACATTTCAGTTACAATAGGTGTATGGAACATTCAAAAGTTACACTCTACAATTAGACTAATGAATTGTTATACATTGGTAAATGGTTACATTGGATATGGAACAATTGTATAGTTGTACCAATAATTGATGCAAGTTGAAATATGTGTTTTATTCTCTTGCATGTATTGGATCCATGGTCCTTAAATGTATCAGGATGGCAAATTTTGACCTCATTGATGTTAGGTGAGTTTAATTATTGCCGGAAATGAAATGTATTACAAATTTGAAAATTAAGTTGTCATAGAATTTGTTAACTATTGTACTGGATGGGTTCAAGTTATGTCATATGATGATGTTATTGATCAATATGTATGTGTTATTTCTTGCATGTTATTGTTGTATCCATTTCTAGGTGGAAAAGGTATTGTTTTTTACGATATGCAAGTGAAAATGATATCAAACATAGTTATTCACCAGAAGAGGCTTGGGGACCTATTTCCTATGAAGAATGTTGGGTGTCATTGCAACCAGGCCAATTCGTTAAGTTGTGTTCTATGTGTGTGTTATTTACATTGCTATGCTTGATTACTTCAAGGTTTCCCATGAGGGGCATTGGTACCTCATACTTTGTGGTCATGGAAAAATGTGATGTTATCAACTCTATTTAGTTTGTGGCTAGTTTATTTATGTGGTGTATGTATCTAATTATTTGTAAAATCATAGGTCACTTTATTACCTCCACATGCTCTAGTGATAACATGTAATTAATTCATTTCACGCTCTAATTGATTACTTAAGAAAGAAGATAAGCTAGAATTGGGCATTAAGATAAGGTCAGATGGTCCTTGATATTTGCTAAAGATGTTGAATTTTGGAATTAATTAGGACATTTTGAAGTGTGTACTGCTTCCTCTATTTCCCAATCTGCAAATTTTTCCTTATCAATAGGCCACTTTATGAGCCTTGTTGGGACATGTTTACATGCATTCATTGTCCCTTGCTTCTCAAAGTCACTCCACACAACCATATTGAGGGATAGATAGTATGGAGTTCCAATTTCAAAGCATGGAGTCTTTAATGCATTTGTCATGAATGAAAAAGCTCGTAAATAAAGTCACTCTTATACTGTACATTCATTTAATACGTCTCTAATCGAAGGTGTGGAACTCACATCAATGGAGTGTACTCTTGTGCATGTCATATCCTTAGAATGTTCATTTATTAGTATTTGACTATTTGTGTCGTTGATTTGTTGAAGTATGGAATATGAGGACCATGATGAAGTGGTGTCCTACATGGAGCCACCTCATCATCCTCACCTCTTTTTTTTATTTATTGAATAGTGAATTAAATAGAGTATTTCACTCGAGGTGTACTTGTCTCATTACTAGCTACACTAGTGACATTTTTGGAATATTTGAACCTTGGGATCTAAGAAAAAATGCTATGGAGCTCAATTATCGAGTTGTACACATTTGAGAATTTATAACAATACCAAGGTGCTTAGATAAGCTTGTTATGTGCATATTTATTTTTGAAGCTTACAATGCAGAGGACGTCATTATCTTCACATTATTTTTGCGTATACGTGAAATTTATATTATGTATAATAGTAGCAATAAATTTGTCAATTAATGAGTGTAATGTTATGTGTAAAAAATAGATTAATATTAAGTTCTAATAATAACAAAAAAATAATAGTGAAAAAATTAAATTTAGACACCTCCTTAATGTTGACACCATAGGCAATTGCCTACTCTCCCTAAGGCTTAATACGGCCTATTGAATAAGAAGTATTTAATGGAAAAATATTTAACTAAATAATATAATGATACCTGTTACAATAGAGTTTCATTCCAGATAATGTTTATGTTGTATTTCATATTTAAATATTATTTTTTTGATTGTTTGGTTGAAACCCTACAAGATTAAAATTCTTCTCTTTCTTTGCATGCCCCAGTTGGTCTTAGTGTGAGATTGAAGGGTTTGAATGACCTCATATTTTTTCATATTTTTATGGAATGTTGATAACAAAGGTAATTAGGAATAGCTTTCTTCACCATTTCCTTTGACGATTTCAAGTGTTCTTCATTAAATTTTGTTATTTTCTAGTTTCATATTCGATTGAGGCTAGAAATTAGATGCACATTGTGTAATCTAATATGTGTAATTATTGTATGCAGTATTATAATTAATGTTTTTTTGTGGTGAATTATATTATAGAATCTTAACGAATTAAATGATATTGTTTTAGTTGGGGTCATGAGCTCATTCGTTGGAAGACCTTCGGAAATGGCATTTTCACCTCTTCTAATGCAAATGTTTGTATAATAGTTGAAATGTAAACGAAAATGGTCATGACTTTGTTTCCCTATAAATATTGTTTTTCAGTGATAAAATCTTTTATTCTGATCTTTCGATACAACTGTTTAGAACCTTTTTTTTGTGTTAATCACATAACTTATGTCCCTTTTTTTAGCATTATTTATCTGTTCTCTTCACATCTCTATCATCACGTTCAGTGCTGGATTTTGACATTCAATGTTGCATGTCACAATAATATTATTTGACGGTCTAAAATATTATATGGATGTCATTTGACGTTCAAAATATAATATGCATGTCAAAGTTATTTTTATAATAGCTATTATAAAATATAAAAACTGAGTAAAATTTTACATCTACAAGATTGAAAAAATAAATTTAAATGACTTTCTAAAATTAAATTGAAATAAATAATTATAAAATTAAATGCATAATATTTATGTTTTACCTCTTTGCCAATAGTATTGTCTGTTTCAACCTCACCTCCCATCATTTCTATATCTTCATTAAAATATTTATTCAAATCAATATTAGGTTGAATTTCAGAAATACCTTCATGTTGAAGATCTTGGGATGGGATTGACCATTTAAACATTTGATTGATTGTCCTTTGTTTCTTCTTTCTTTCTGACATTTTACAAAACCTACAAAATCAATTTAAATGTTAATTTATTTTTAATAATGCATCACAAATTTTGTAACTAATCATTGAACAACTAAATAAATGAAAAAATAATAGAGTATTTTACTCTGGAAAAGACATTTTTTTCCAACATAAATGACGCCCTACAAATTATACCTGTTATATCAGAGCATAGGTTCATGCTCTCGAACCTATGGGCCGGATTGGTGTTATATGATGATGTTACATGGTGGTGGTGGTGTTACATGATGATGATGATGATGCATGATGTTGGTAGATATTGGAAGAGTAATGTGCTTTAAATGTGATGTGAATATTGTCATAATTGTGATTTTGTGAACGCACGTGATGTGTATGTCACTCAGTGCGTATTTGTTATCATATTGATGTGCTGGGGATGGGAGTATTCTCTCTCCTTCTTGTGGATTCTATGAAGAGTTCACGTGTGAATTGTTGTTTGATATGTGTGAAAAGAATTCTAATGTGGATGACGGAGTGTTGGAATATTGTGACATATTGTGATATGTAAGTGTATCAATGTGTTGTATGACTAGATTGATGTTAAAAGAAATGAGTTGTATTATGATGTTTTTTTTTACCATGTTCTGAAGAAATGTGTGTACCACCTTGTTATGCAGCAGTAGATGTTATGTTGAGATGTACTATGTTCATCGTATGTATGACTGTGCAAATATGTAATGCTTCATGTTGTGATTTTGGGTCATACGGTGAGTGTATGAACCCTATCGTATGGTGCTTGCACTTTGGGTGCAGAATGTGGTAAAGTGATGTGTTACACTCAGTGAATGTATGATCGTGATCTACCCTGTATATGTACCATATGTAAGACATTATGGTAGTTATGTGTGTGCCACCGTTATGTTAGTGATGTTGTTGTATGTTATGTTGTGAACCTTACACTAATCGATCCTGAGGGAAATCGGTAGAAGTGTATGTTGAGAGTGAGGAATGGTGTACCATGGGTCAATAACTCGAGCCAAAACTCGGTTTAGTAGATAACATGTGATTCTTTCCTCTCTCCCTATGTGGTTGTATGTATGTAACCTTAGTGTATCTATGACTATGTTTAGCCTTGTCGAAGTGGTGGCGGGATGATTCAGATGGAGGTGATGATAGTTGTATTATTGATATGTATTTACGAGCTGAGGCTCGATGTTATGAGTGCTAGCAACTCGTTGAGTACCCCTTTGGTGGCTATATAAGGCCACGCAGTTATCGTAATGTGACATTATTATAAGTTGATTTTATTTGTAAATTGAACTTTTTACTTTATTTTGTAAGGACCAACAGCTTTTCTTGATTGCCATGCTTTACAATTTTGGGCATTTCCTTGGTTTGTGACACTAACATGGGGATTTTGATACTAACTATGGCTATTTGGCCATTTATTTAGCTTGATTTGGGGTCTTCTTTTAAATTTGGAATTCTTACCGCCTTGCCCAAGGCTTGTACTTTGCCACTTGGCAGTTTGATTGGATTGTTGTGCTGGTTCTATTGTCGTGATGTGTGGAATAGGGTCATAGGATGCACCATGGAATGGTTGGACCTATGGACCCGCTTCGTTGTATGGGGGTACGCCCCAAGGAGTACATATAACTAGCGGGTTGTTGAACCACGCATTATTATGTCACTTGGGTTAGGAGTGTTCGAACTCTATGTGTCTTAGGCCATAGAGTCAACCGGCCTCCTTGAGGGAGGCATAAGAGACTTGAGGGAGGCATAAGAGTTTGAGGGAGGCATAAGAGACTTGAGGGAGGCATAAGAGTTTGAGGGAGGCATAAGAGACTTGAGGGAGGCATAAGAGTTCGAGGGAGGCATATGATATTTGTGTGTATGGTTGACGTTCTGGGATATATGTTGAGTCATTGTGATGTTTGGTAGTGGTCTTTTGATGTATGTGTTACTCATGTCAGATGGATATGTGTTGTGATGTGGTGGATATGTCATTGATTCCCTTGTGGACACTATGTACCTGTAGCATAGTTTGGTGTTATGTGAATTTTTTCATTGATGCAAATTGAGGAAATGTCTGGTGGATTGTAGTACTGTTTTGGTTAAGTATTTTGGTATGTCAATCATTGATGTGTGTCGAGTACTATGTTATGTGGATTGTGCTTATTCCATTCCGTATTTGAGTAACCTTTTTGTGGTGTAATCCAATCTTGAAGTATATACTTGTGTGCTTGTGAATCTGTAGTGTCCTTTTCGAACCTGATAGGGTGTTGTGTTAGCAGTTCATGTTGGGCACCCACAATAAAGAATAAACTAAAACCCTTCAATGATGAAATTTTAAAAGAAATTAAACTGAGAATAATGTTAACGGAAAGAGACTAATGAAAATAATAAATAAGAAGGAACTGCCAATCTTCACAGAACATTGAAAGTTAAAATTTCTACCAAATGTTCCTAAGGCTTCTTGTGACCGTGCTTTAATCGATTGAAATTTTAAACCATAGGGTGTACTTTCCCCTTCACCTGTTCTTGATTGCGAACCATTTATTTTTCTGCTGTGTTATGTCGCATCGAGGACGATGCTTTTCTTAAGGGGAGGAGAATGTAATGCCCTGTTCGGCATCGACTCTCGCGATTACGTCCTTGTCCTTTTGCGTGAGATTGGAAGGAGGAGGTCATTGTGGCTAGTATTGTGCAGTTAATGCGTTCCACCCAACTGAATGAATAAAACATTTATCTTACTCTTCTCCTAGCCTATGCGCCTTTATATTTTATTTTTTTTCCCTTACCTAGCTTTGCAATTATATGAGCTTCTTCAACGAGTCACTAAGTTGGCAGGCATAAAGTTTTCTGTTGGAATTATCACACCTTACAAACTACGGCCGAAATGTTTGCACCGAGAGTTTGATGCTGTCCTCAAATCTGATGAAGGAAAAGTTTTATATATCATTCGGTAGATGCCTTTCAGAGCCAGGAGCGTGAGGTAATCTTTATGCCTTGTGTCCTAGCTTCAAGTCATGGGGTTGGCTTTGTAGCTATCTTCCTAAAAGACAAGATATACTTGAATTGTCAAAGTAGGACCATTTCCCTAATTGACCGCAAGGGTGATTGGCCTAAATTAGATAATAGTATCTTTCCCTCAATAAAAACATAAGCATTGTGTGGCATATCATGATGGAAGTTGAAGTAAGAATGCAGTCAACTAGGTTGTAGCTGGCAGTGGGTGATAATTTATGGTTTTTGTCCTTACGTGAGGGAGATGGGAGTCGGTGGAGTCCCATTTTTCCTCACCTAGATCTCTTTTGGATCCTTTATTCAATGCGCATGGTTGGGAGGCACGTTTTTCTTGAGCTGCGGGCTTTGATGGAGGGAGAAAAATGTGTTTGCGTGTCTCTTTGTCCCTTTTTCACAGCTCTGTTCCTATTCCTGCTTCACGAACCTTCTCGGTCATGGCGTCTTCTTCCTGTCTCTGCCTTGCTATGACTTTCCTTCCTTCATGTGCGCGGGAGTTGAAGATGGAGAAATGGGTGGGAATTTTAGTGTGTTTGAGTTGCCTAGTCACTGTGTTTTCTGCCATGAGCAGCGATGGAGAAACGAAAACGTATATCGTACATGTGGCTAAGTCACAGAAGCATGCCGAGATTTTGAGCCACGAAAACTGGTATGCTTCTGCTATTCAGTCTGTGATCGGAGAGGAAGACCAGGAGGTGTTTCTTTATAATTATGAGGACGCCTTCCATGGTTTTGCTACTCATTTGAATGCTGCGCAGGCGCAGGCACTGGAGAAAATGGACAGGATTCTTGGGATTTATCCCGAGACTGTGTACGAGCTGCATACGACCCGCAGCCCTGAGTTTCTCAGGTTGAACGTGGTGGCGTCGCTGTGGCGGATGGAGTGAATGTGATCTCGATGTCGCTCGGCAGCAGGATCGCTGCGTATTACAGAGACAGTATTTCTCTGGGGGCGTTCGGAGCAATGGAACGAGGCATTTTTGTGTCGTGCTCAACTCGGCGAAGCCAATAAAATGGCGCATGCTTTTTGTGTTGGTGACAGATCACACCCACAGGCATGGGAGATCTATGCAATGTTGGAGAAAATGTCTTAGGAGATGAAGGTAGCAGGATATTTATCAGATTCAGAACATGTGCTGAGTGAACAGGGACTGAAAGGCGTCTACATCAAGTGATGTTTGTAGATTTGGGACATTTTTTTTCCCAGTTTTCAATCAAGATAGATTTCGCAGGATTTATCTATCTTTGCTTGATTCTCGCCTACATGGGTGAAGCTGCATATCTTTTGAAGCACCCACAGGATATACAAAGGCAGATGTAGAGACTTGTTTCATAGAAAAACATCTCTTCACAGAAATTTCTACTTTAATATGTAGAATATAGCAAAGAACAGAGAATGGTAGCTGTTATCACCGAATCACAGCACCCTTATGTTTATACAAGTGCATAGACTTGAACTCACGGTGTGATTGGATAACATGGGTACTATCTCCAAGTTGTGGGACTTGCTACTTGAGATAGACCTCCAGAGAAAGCTGGTTCTTGCTCTTAAACTACCTGCCACAATCTACTCTAATGCAGGATAAGCTAACTGTTCTAATCTAAATTTCCAAGGGACCAGGGAAAGAGAATGCATAAAATGAAATCCTACACTAAAGCAGTGATACACCAGAAAAGGATGATGTAAGAGTAGTCTCCAAATGTGTGAAATACATAGGCAAAGTGCACACTAGAAGAGGTGATGACAGTTCTCCATAATCTAGCAAAATGCATTCACAACAATATTCCAAGCATACACAATGATAATGGATCCCTGCAAGAACATAATAATAGACACAATATTCTTGTAGAAAGATTAAAGGGGCAAGAAGAATGCAAGAAAACACAGCAAGGGAAGATACATCCACAAACTGATATTTTATTGCTTCATGATATGCACAGTTCAGTCTATTGCAAGATAAGGGCCTGGATCACCATGCAAGGAGTCCACTACAAGGGCCTGCAACACACTGGCTTCACAAGGCAATTTTGGCAGAGCTTTGCTACCCAAAAATCTCTCTTACAATGAGCCCAACACTCCAATTTATAGAAAAATGAGAAGGAAAAGAGAAGGGAAAATGGAAATCCTGAAATCTCATCCTTCAACCACCTGTAAGAGGCATTAAATGGAGTAATATGATTATACATTACTTGCAAAAGGCTCCCCATATTGTCCCATGTGCTGCAGCAGAGAAAGAATGATGACCATGCCTCTTAATTGTACTCCCAGCTACCAAATAAAACACTGTTCTGAACCCGGCCACGTTTTCTTAAAAATATCAATCAATTTCTGATCAAATCTAGAATTTCTTGATTTCTGTGCATCGGGCTCGGAACCATGATTCCAACGTGGTACCAATTTTGTGCGATTTTGTTGAGAAATGCGGTTATGGCCTTCTGAGTGCGCGCAACTATTTGGGCCTGGCAGGCGTTTTCTGTCATTTGACGGGAATGAGCATTAACTGACTGGAGCCAAATATGTTTCTCTTATTTAAATATATCTACCCTCATTAAAAATAAGAAATCTAGTTTTTTTGGCGTAGAGGACGTCGTGCTCATTCCAGAAAGTCCAATTTTATGAAAATCAGAGCTCGAAGTCAAAAGTTATGGCCGTTTGAAGTTTCCGGACCAAACGTTGACTTTTCTTCTTCTCCTTCGACCACTTCGGCTTTTCGCGTCCCACGTGTCCCTTTGGCCCGGATGTCCCAGTACGAAAGTTACCTATTTCAGACGAACCGTCCGGTTCACGTCCGCCGCGTACTTTTGTCCCGCTTGTCCCGAACTGTTTGGGACAAATTTTCCCGATTCGCCCGGTTCGGCCGGTTCACGTACTTTTGTCCCAACTGTCCCGGTGCGAAAGTTCTCATTTCGGCTGATCTGGCCGGTTTGCATACTTCACGTACCTTCGGCCCAGCTGTTTCGGGCTGCCTTAAGTCTTTTCGGCCGACTCGCGTCCTCCGCGTACTAATTGCCCAGATGTCCCTAACTGCCTGTTTCAACAGTTAGTCAATTTTTTCCATTTTTCGGCCAGTTCAGATTTCCGCGTCCCACGCGTCCCTTTGACCCGGATGTCCCAAATGCTACGCAGACCGCCTAGCGGCCTTTCAGCCGGTTCGCGCCCCAACATCCCAACTGTCCCTACTACCTGGACTTGGGACTTAGCCGATTTTCACGATTTTTTCTAGCCTCCAAGATTTGATATGATGAACCTTAGCTCAACCCGAACTGGTACGACCCGAGCCCTTTAGACCCGAAATCCCTCAAAACAGTCCTGCAACCGCATTTTTTTCATTTCTTCCATTTTATCAACCTGTTGGGATTCCTTCTGATGCATGTTATCAAAATTTACCCTGGGGGGTGAATTTTGGATAACAGTAGTTGCACATTTCTTCGTAGAGGTTGTTACTTTCCTTATGAAGTAAAAAAAAAAAGGGTGATTAGCTAGATATCTTCTCAGAGATAGCAGTATACACTAGCTAGGCGACATGCATGTTGCAGTATGGTAGAAGCCTTTGTGAGCGCTTCCAACAAGTAGGTTGTCCAACTATGTTGTTATCTGTTCAGTATCAAATGCATCCTCAGATTTGGGTTTCTCCTTCAAGATATTTTTATCAAAATCGACTATGTGACAGTGAGAGTGTTACCAGGAGACCTGATGAAATTTATTACAAAGATTCTCTATTGAGATCTTACTTGTTTTACGATGTAACTCATGGAAGAGAATCTCATAGAGGTGGATCTGTTTCTTATCAGAATATTCATGAAGCACAATTTTCTTGCAATTATTTGAACTTGCTGGAGATACGTGGTTGCTGCCACGTTAATTGTTCGTTTTGCCACCTTGGTGGGCCGATGATTTTGTCTACCCATGTGTATGGTTGCAGTTGAGTTGCCAAGGGAGTGGCTGTCGAAATACCATGTAGGCCCGCATGTGTCGAGTTGAATGTCTGACTTGGTTAGGTGGGACATTTGTACTGAACTCATGGGTAACCGGAATGGTTATTGTTTCTTTTGCATGGTATTTGGGACACCGTGTGGGTGAGAAGCATGCGTTTGGTGGAGAAATAATTTTGGGACTGCTGGGAGAAGGGGTCTGCTCGTGCGTGGCCATGAGATATAGCGTTTAAAACAGGCATGATAAGCCCTAACCCTCTCTCTTAATGATTTATTTCTTTTAGCATTTAGATAAATCAATCTCTGTAATTTTGTTCGAATGCTGCAGATGTGGGTTTCATTTGGAATGTGGATGTGTTTTTGTTTTACTAAATAGATAGCGTTTTGACTCTGGATATCATATAACATGTATTTACACATATTGACTCCTTCTTGAAAGAGATGCTCAAAAAGAGACGAGTTTTCCAAATGACTTTTAATCATAATTGCATGAACTGATCTCTCCCCCTTTACAATTTATCTTATTTACTATTTGAGTAGAAGAAATCTCTACATCGATTCTTGCCTACTGATCTTATAATGTTGGTTATCTTTTTGCCTTGATTATTCCTTTGAATGATGGTTTCTGTAGAAAATAGTATGGAGCGTGAATGAGGTTTATAATTTTTCTTGTATTGTTTATATTATGTAGAACATGGCTTGAAAAAGGGAATTTCCGATATGACTGTATTTGGATTTTACTGTGGTTTTATAATAATTTAAACTCCCATTAGGATTGGGGGGCTTCTATTTGGGAAGAGTCATACTAGTTTAATTGGTCTTCTAGATAGCTCCATCTAAGTCTTTCGATTATCATTTACCTTGGGGATTATTGAAAACCCCCTCACCAGGACCTCTACTATTACTATTACTATGAGCTTATTATTATTAGATTGGAACCCTCCTGAAGTATGCGTTAATGGGTTTTCTATGACCTTTACGAATATGTTATGCACGCAAGTCATTATCCTCTGTGGATAATTATTTGGCTTAATTTTTGAGGCACTACTTGGATCCTTGAATCGGTTAAAGTAATATTGGATACATCGACATTCCTCAAGTTTGATTGATATGTGATGCCCTCATGCATATGAATTCAGGCAATGCTTGAAATATGAAATTATAAATTTATCTTATACTTGACCTTGAAGCTTGTCGAAAGACTTTTGGTAGAAAAACAGATGAATAGGGAAGTTAAGATAACTACCCTAAAATGGATTCATACACAGCCTTAAGTAAAGGTAACAGCTACCATAATGGGACTGTGCATACCATGTATGCCAGTAAGGATATAAGTCCACCTGAAATTATTTAACTTCATTTTATATAACAATAATTAATACCCATAAATTGGTGTATGCAAGTGGAGGTTGAATTATATAACATGATATATTATGTTATCAGGTAACCAGTAAGGATAAATATGTTATTTCAATACTTGGTTAACGAGTGGAATATTTTCTAACTTTTACGATGATTATTATATTAGCGAAACATGACAATTTTTGTTGATCGTAGCTCATTCCAATGAGTTGGACCCTTGTACTAAAAGAAACATATAAAGACATGGAATAAGAAACCAAAAGGATACCTAAATATTATATGAACTTGTGGATTGGTGGAATCTTTGTTAACATAAGTATATCCTTAAAATTGTGAGATAAATATCCAAATTATACTTACATATCACTGATTTTCTATGAAGGTTTGATACTTGGGTAATATTGATGAATAATATAAAATTGATACTTGTATTTATTATATAAGCTTAATGTCGTTGGTGCTTTTATTTAATTGAAAGATAATATTGTTGGGTACTTTTATATGCGAAGTAGGTCGAGGGTATTAGGTGAGCGTCATTATTATTACTGTAATTTAAGTATGATTGATTGCATGGTTAAGATTGTATATCTAGTCACTTGGAATTGTGTCTTAGGTAAGCAGATCTTAAGGAAGTGAACATTAATGAGTAGGAAATGTATTATCATGAGATGTGCAGTTAAGTTTTAAATGTATGTTAGAAATTTATTTGATAAGGAGTATTGCAAACTTTCATTTATTTAAATGCTAGATGGCATAAATTATTAGGTGAGGTTTATATCTTATCATGCTCAGTTCTAGCGAACTGACTCTAGTAAATATTTATGCAGATGGATTATGCGAGTAGATTAAAGGAAAAGAGTGTAAAAGTTTCATCAGTTCAAATTATGAAGTTCTTTGTAGAAAGTTCAATGCGTTGTAAATTTTGTAACTTTGCTTGCAAGGAGTTTAGAAGATCTCTTGCCTTGGTATGTTCAGAAAACTACGTAGTGAAGTGTTCTTTCCCTTTTGTTGTTAGACTAGTAACTTACCTCGGTGAGGAATGATATTCAATCCTTACATTGGCATAAATATTGTAATACCATTTTTTGAGAATAAAGTGTTAAGTCAACACTCTCTGACATCTTGTAATGATGTGATATAAGTAAAATTAAATGGAGTGGTTAACCCTTATAGAAGTTAACTAAAATATATATATTCAAATAAATTAATGTAGAGATGACTTACTTGAGAACAAGATTTCCTGAAGTACTCAAAGGTGAAACTATCCTTGTAAAGTAAAATTTTATAAATTGATATCCCTAGCTAAACTAGTGAACACTACCCCTTTTTGGGTGAACTCTTAAACAAGCTTAAGGGAAAACAATGGTTAGTTTTTGGAAGATAATAGGATTTAGCAAGTAGGAGAAGACTTTAATGAACTACTCTACAGTGTATAAGGAATTAACTCAGTTTATAAGTTGAATTTGTGTGAATCATATATTGAATCTTTCTGAAAACATAAGTCATGAGATAAAGGGTGTTTTATCAAAATAAATAACCTTCAATCATATCTTACAGTGACTTGCCTTAACTGTAAGTGTGTTTTGTGGTCGGACTTCTATGTTGTCATGTCTAAAAGAAAAGTAAATTGTCCTTGAAAGATGTGAATGTTTCCGGGCTGCCTTTATGGCCATCCTTGAATCAAGTTGTTCACAGTGTTAGTTGTACCCTTGGTGACGACATGTTGCGTCATGTTATGTGTGGAAGTAAGTCAAAAAAAAATTATCATGTCTTTTACTGCATTGTTTGTGTGTGTGTTTTTGGGTTGTTACATGTTACTTCGGAAGTATTGTTTGAAGAGGGAATTCAAGCGTGTATGCAATATTTGGCAGCAGTTTGTTGGACTCCTCAACAAAATCTCAAACTCACAATCACGGCTCTATTATCATATTTGCAAGTAAATATTTATGTTGATTTAGCTAAAGTCTGAAAGAATCAAAGTTCCTGAATTGTCATTTGAAATTTTGATGAAGAAATTGAGATGCTTAAAATGAGGTTACCGGAAAGGCGTTTTGAAATTACTGATTGTGATCCGTGAAGCATACCCTGCTGTGCATGCGACTACATCCCCTCTATTTAGAATGAGTGTAAGTCACGCGAAATTGAAAATTCACAATAATTACAAAGTGTCGTTTCTAATTTTTAATTGTAAAAAATCAAATAATTGTAGAGTTCACTTTACAGTTTATAATTTATAGTTTATATATATTTCAAAATTTCTATTTTTATTTATATTATATTTTTCATGAATAAAATAATTATAATATATTTTATAATATTTAATTTATTAAATTTCTTAATTATTATAAATTCAATACACACATATACGGTTAAATTATATTTTTGCCTGTCAATCATGACAGTCATATTTTAAAAGTGACTATAATATATATACACACACAGTTAAATTATATTTTTGCCTGTCAATCATGACAGTCATATTTTAAAAGTGACCATATTTTAACATCTAAAATGACTACAAACGTCTAAACGCCTTGCAAAATCCAAGCCTCACGTCGATTACAACTTTAATTGCGGTGGCTCGTTATATGCTAAGTACATTTTATGTTTCTCCGGATGGCGTGGTATTTGTGTTCCATAATTGTCGTTCATATGTGCGTGTCTTCAAAATTTTATGCGCATTAAACTATTACATGGAAGAAAACTTAGTAGAACAAATGCATAGAAAGAATATTATACGGACGAATAATACACCATACATAATGCATGATTATGCAGTTCAAAATACCAAAAACGGATATTAAAAACATTTATCATTTGACATCTATCCTCCTATCACAATTTCTAGTTACGTTGTAGAGAGTCTCATGATTCCAAGAAGTTTTTGATTTGTATAATGGTAGGTGTGGAGTTTGAAATCTTAATATCAAATCGTAATGATTAAATGGGTAAAAGTAATCTCATTAATTCACTTAACATTTTGGCCAAATTATATTTTATTATATAGTCACTTCTAATTCCGACAATCAATGCACGGTGACCGAGTCCGATGATCAATGTATCATGGAAAAAAAATCTATAATCATTGATCTATTAGCTCAATGAATTATGTACATGTAGGACTTTAGTTTTAAAAAAAAAATAAGATAAAGTTTAGTAGCTAACAAAATGAGGATTAAGATATTAATATTTTATCATTTGAAAATGTGTAATAATGTTGACATGATATCAAATAACTGATATACTATATATATAATTTTTTTTATATCTAATTAATGATTTAATTTTTTTGAAGTATAGTAATACTAGTTGATAATCATTTTCTTTGTTTTTTATTAATATTATCATATTTTTGAATGTGGGTCCTTAATATTTGTGAGACATTTATTTTATCAGAAGAGGTTGTAATTTGAAGTAGTCTGTAAAGCCAATACATAAATATTGATAAATGGTGGTTGCAATTTGAAAGCTCAATTGAATATTTTGGTATGTATTAATTTTTTAAAGGAATCTACTAAAGATGTTGAAGATATTATAAACCTTTCTCTATTTGGAAATATTTTAGGTAAGTTTCCTTCTCCTAGTTTGATTAAGAATTGGTGCTCGGAGTATTGGGGCCTACTCCTAGTATTGCTTTAGAATTTCTCACAAAAGGGTTTTTTTATATTAGTTTTCAAGGAGAAACTCCAAGCGCAAACTCTCAAATACCAAGCCCAGTATCTATAAAATGCAAGCTTATTACTTCAACGCCAAGTCCCTAATAAAAATGTTTAAATACCCAAGATAGATGTTACCTCTAGTTGGATTCATCTCTATGCGCTTCTCACAAAATACTTGGAAGACTATTATTTAATAGAAAATGCAAGCTATCTAAGGAAAGTCATTAAAATTTACAAGTCATCTTTCAAAGTATGCTAATCTCAAGAGAAAATTTATTTCTCTTTAGATAAATCATACGTCTGACCATCATCTCTATAACAAGATTTGACATCCTAAGTCTAGTGGTCCCTTTGAAGAATTTATAAAAAGACATCATATTCCTTCTTCCTATCCCACCACCTTTGATGGCAGTAAGGCCCATGTCAATCCCTCTCCATAGATTGATTATATTTATCCCATGCATATCCTGAAGGAAGCTGTATCCATTTCCAAATCCTCAACCGGTTTGACCTCTGTGTTAATGCTAGGGGTCTGGAAGAGGGTTAAATATAAATCATTAAATATCTCGAGGAATGGTTTAACAATTTGGATTTTAAAATTTTTGATGGTGAGGAAGAATTTTTTAAATTCTCTAGAGCTCTCGATTAAGATTTTAGATTCCATCCTAAAGTAGGCTGACTATGTTTGCCAGTCAAAAGGGAAAGAAAATATATAAAGGAAAAGGCAAAAGCTAACATTGATGTTATTAACTCTTTCTTGATTTCTGGTGAGAATGGCTGGAAAGGAATTTTCATCGATGGATTTAGAGCTCCAAGTGGTATTGCAATTTATTTGGAAAAGCTTGGTAGATATATAAGGACCAAGTCACTACAATTCACATATATCAACAATGGGATTTAAAATATCATATGGACATAATAACAGTGAATTACTATAGACTAGAACCAATATCATCTAGAAGAAATGACTCTGGCACGACAATTCAATCAAAATTCAAGATTTTTGGAACAAACATGTTTGTTCCTTTCTTATGGAGATATTGATTCCATTCTAACAAGGACAAGCTCAGAGGTAATCACGACTCTCAAAAATATAAGATTTTGAGAATTTTGTTTCAATGAATAACCGTGTGATAATTGAACAAAATAGTTGTTTACGTCAATTGCATAAATCAAGTAGCCAACAGCTATCAATGACTTGATTTCCTTTATTCACGATTATTTTTAAAATTTAACATTAAAAATATTTACTTATAGATTTAATATAAGATATTTTTCCTTCTATTAATATATAGTAATATAAATGTTACGCATGTACATAAAAAGGTAATTTAATATTTTAACATGTGAAAACCACAAAAAATACAATTTTGTATATAAGTTTGGTTATTTGTCTTATTTATCAATATCAAGTAGGTGATGAGACTAAAAACTAAACAAAGAGCCATTTTTTTGGAAAAAATTAAAATTATTAGGTGGCTCCCATCATTTTATGAAGTTTGGTATGTGGACCATGCCTACTAATTCCTCCATACAAAAGAGACATTTCCCCTAAAAGAATAGGAATAGTAATTAAATAATTATTTCACTCAATTGTACTTGTCTTTACTAACTACACCTCAATTATCTAGAGACACATTAAAGAAAAAATAACATTACCAAGAAAATTACACACCTCAATTATCTAGAGACATATTAGAGAAAGAATAACAATACCAAGATAATTGGATAAGCTTAAAAATATGCATATTTATTTTTACTTGCAAAAATAGTATAGTATAAAAAAAAGTCAATTAATATTAATTTTAGGTAAAAACTAGATTAATATTAAATTCTAATAATATCAAAGAAATAATGAAAAAATTAGATTTAGGTGCCTCCTTAATGTTAACAACTTAGGCAATTGTCTAGTCTCCCTAAGAATTAATCCCTCTTTAAGTAAGAAGTATTTAATTAAAAAATATCTAAATAAATAATATAATGATACCTGCTACAATAGAGATTCATTCCAGATAATGTTTTATGTTGTATTTCATATTTAAATATTACTAGAAATCGCATGTGTACAATGTAATGTGAACGCCGGAATGGTATATGTTATTAGATTTAGAAAGACAGTTATTACTTTTGTAGTTGATGTTGATAAGGGGTGTGATTGACAATACTGATTTTCTATTAAAGCCAAAACAAATTTTGCAAAATACATTAGAAGGGATATTAGATAATAGTTAGTTGTGTAATAATTGAATACAAATGCAAGTGAGACATGTAAGTTTGCTAATACTCACTCTCAAGAATGTAGTGTATGTGAAGTGTTTTGTTTGTTGAATGGTGCGGTATGGTATCAAGAGCTAGTTGTTGCTCTGAAGACAAAGGTAGTGTGGTAGATGGTGTTGTGGCCTGCATGTTGGTGTTATTTGTGTTTTCCTTTTCTCTCTCGATGAATGATGAACCAGTTATCTGCAAATCATGTGTAATGCCATGTATGTTCGGTGTTCCAATTATTGTGTATGTCAAAATCTTTTTTCCCCAACATTTCAAGACTATCAAGACTCATGTTGTTTCCTAGACAAAGTTGTGCGAAGACCTGTCATTTGTGCAATGGTTTGTGTTGAATACTGCATTTGACCTCAGAGTTAGAACTAACATCCGTTTCATGTGATGTGTCTGCGGTAGTGCGTAAAACATGCCATGGTTTGTAGTTTTTTTAGCATGACCTAAGTGTTGTTGATGTCATGTGGGCTTAAGCCAAATTCAGAGGCTATATTTCTGAAAGGCTTGTATAAAAGGGGTTTTGACCAAAAGAAAAGGTCATATGATGTTGAATCCTGAGTTGGGACATCCACAAATCTTGGGTGGACACAAACAATTGTTTTAGTTGACCGCAGTTTCCTTTTATCTCCTTTACAGTTCCTGTTGTAGCTCCAATCTCGAGCAACCTGAATACGTGGTAGGTGTTCCATGGTTGCAAGGAAAACTCTATATGCATCCAAGAAAGTGGTTGTTTCTTGTACATCGACGTCACTTTCAACGACACATCTCAAGATTTTTTTTCCAACATTTAATGATACAAATGAACGGCTGCACATAACAAGTGTCAATTTTTGCAACATGTGGCATGCTTCCTGTGCACTTATGTCATGTTCAACAATTCTCTTTGTGAGAATTTTTGAATCACAATTTGTGCTGGTGAATTTACGTCATCATCTCTTGAAAATATGGATAGCATTTGATGATAGGTGTTTGAACGTTTCTCTGCTTTTGAAGTATATTTTGCAATTTACTTCAAAACTGCATGGCGGGAAAGTACCAGTTGGCAATCGACATTTTCTCTCCATATGGATATCATAGTTTGATTGTGTATGTTCAGTCTATCATCATTTCTTAAAGGGAGGTACTTAATTTTCTCATCACTTTCAATGAGCAAGGATAAAGTAGGTTGTGTGGCCCATGGTGCATTGTACCTACACTACATATGTAATTTATTTCTACACAAGCATGTCTATTCTGAACATTTTGTGTGGCGTTGAACATGATTAAGTATTTATTCAAGGTCTGCATGTGGGGAGGAGGATATTATTTTTGTTTTATTTAGAAAACAAGGGTTATCTAGCAGTGACCTGGGAACAAAATCCAAGCGGTTGCAAGTTGGACGAGGATTCCAGGCAGACACAAACTTATCAAAGTATGATTTTTTTTCCTCAATAATTGTTGTATCCTCCCAATCCATTGCATCAAATTTTGGTGCAATCTCGAGCCAAAATAGACTTTGGACGTGTGCGGAGCCTCTATGTTGCCATTCATACCTACAAGACGAGAGCTCATTAATATTAGCTATGTAGTCTAGAAAAAATTTATTAAATAGTATATTTTATTACATGTACCAATAGTCTACTGCTCCAAGTTCCTTTTGCAATATTTCTGTTGGAAATAAGGTGTCTCAACCTTGTTTGGTTTATTCAGTCAATATTTTCTTACAACTGTTTCGCATTGTCAATGCTCTAAAAATAGAAATAGGAAATGTCAAAAGATTCCCATATGATAGTATATCATGGAAAGACTATTTTTAGAGATATTATGACAGATTTTATGACATCTATAAGGGGCAAAAATAAGGGAGAATATTGTGGACGTGAGAGCCTAATTTTAGACCGAAATCTTTCTCTTTAATGTTATCCACCTCGTGAGAGGTTTGACACATGGTTTTTTAAACCATAGATGGTTTCTTGTATAACATAAGGTCTATAAATTGAAGGCTTGGAGAAGCAATTTATGTGGTGAGCTTTGCAAGTACTGTAAAGTTGGAATCCTCCAAGAATTGTTTCTGGTGATACCCCTATAAGAAAATTGCTCTACAAGTGTATGTGATCTTGTTATTAGATTTGAAATACATTGAGTGGGCTTTTGGAGTGTGGGATTTTTTATCCAAAAGGATTTTCCCCACGTATATTTGGTGTTTGTGTTCTTGTTATGAATATGTTGCTGATATTTCTATAACTGTTTTACTATGTTGGAAGTTTTGCATAATATCTCTCCTCAAGATTAGTGTAGGAAGTTGTTTCGTTACTCTTAATTTCCTATCAAGTGGTATCAGAGCCTGATCACCTTTGGTTTCAGTTGTGGGTTGTTGGGTTTTTTTTTGTGCTAATCCAGGTTTGAGTGGGAGCTTGTGCAGAGAATACTTTGTTATCTGGTTGCAGATATTGTTTCAAATGGCGAGCACGTCTGGGAGGATTGACGTAGAGAAGTTTTCTAGCACAAACTTTGAAATGTGGAAGCTGGAGATGGAAGATCTGTTGGTTGATCAAGATCTATGAGATGCAGTGGATGAGAAGGTCCATAGGCCTACGGATCCAATTTTGGCTACAAAATATGATGTAATGGATAGAAAAGCTAAATGTATTATTAGACTATGTCTTGCAGATTCAATCCTGATAAATGTCCATGAAGAATCCACTTCAAAGAAGCTTTGGAAAAAGTTGGGTGTGATATACCAAGCTAAGTCTCTAGTAAATAATATTTTATTGAGGAAGAAGTTGTATTCCTTGATAATGGAAGAAGGTGGAAAAATATTTGAGCATCTGGAAACATTCAATACGTTTTGTGACTCAGTTGAGCTCGGTTGGAGTTAAGATGCACAAAGAAGAAAGGTGCCAAACTATGTTGGTTTTTTTGCCAGACTCATGGGACAGCCTATTCATGGCCATTGGGAGCACTTCAGTCACGTTGAAGATGGAGGATGTTGTTGGTTCTCTACTCTCCGAAGAGATGAGAAGGAAGGTCTCTCTGAATGCCAAAGAGGCTTTGAGTGTTCGAGGAAGAACAAAAGAATGAGGAAAATATTAGAAGAAGCATGGCCATTCCAAGAATAAGGGGAGATCAAAATCTTGTGGTAAGTCCAAAGTGATATGCTAGAACTGTGGTAAATCTAGACACTTCCGAAGGGAATGCAAAGAAGAAAAGAAAAAGAAAAAGAAGAAGCATGATTCTGATTCTGAGTCCAAAAAGGAAGATGGAGATGCCTTTATTGCAGCTTTTGCCACTCATGTAGGTGATAATGCATGGTTGGTAGACTCAAGAGCATCTTTCCACATGACCCCTAACAAAAATTGGTTTAGTAAGTATGAAAACTATGATGGTGGTAAGGTGTATTTGGGTGATAATTCTTTCCTTGAAATTTTTGGTCGTGGTAGTATTCAGGTGAAATTTTCTGATGGTAGAATTAGAAGATTTGATGGTGTCTTGCATATCCCAAGACTAGCAAGAAATTTATTATTTGTTAACAAGCTAATAGATGCGGGTGTGCATGTACAATTTTCTGAAGTAGGTGTGAAAATGATGAGAGGTGTTATGGTGATAACAAGAGGAAGTAGATTGGGTACATTGTACAAACTTGATATATGCACGGTTGAGTGCAATAACACTTCAAATAAAACTAAGCCAGTAACTATTTCGCTGAAAAAGGAGAGGGTTTCCTCCTCTACAGATGGTTGTGGCTTCTGGGTACCCAAGGGTACTCTATCTACCGAATCAAAATTACCTGCAGAGAAGACCATGTTATGGCACCAAAGGCTTGGCTACATTGGAGAGAAGGGTTTAAAAGCCCTGAAAAATAAGAACCTTGTTGAGGGGTTGAATGATTACAATCTAGAGTTTGATTTTTGTGAGCATTGTATTTATGGCAAACAGAACCGCGTTCAATTTTACTCGTATACTCATAAGTCTTCATGTATCTTGGATCTAATCCATTCGGATGTATTTGGTCCTGTTAAGGTTGATTCATTGCTAAATCAATCTATTATGTTACTTTCATTGATGATTTTAGTAGGAGAACATGGGTATATTTTTTAAAGAGTAAATCTGAAGTTTTCAGTCGTTTCAAGGAATTTAAGGCTATGGTTGAAACTCAAATTGGGAAGAAAATTAAGTATTTGAGATCTAATAATTGCGGGGGTTAGTACTATTTTACATACTATTGATTCTTTTCTTTACAGAATTAGCCAAGATTAAAAGACAAAAGACAACTTCATATTATCCAAAGTAGATATGGCAGTTGTACGCAAAGATTTGGGGCCCATTCGAGGCATTTTACTGGAGTAGGTTTTAGGAGTTTTTTGGCATTTTAGCTGGTCTAGAAAAGAGCTAGTGGGAAATAAAAGCTGTTAAGATTGCCTAATATTTGATAAATAGATCTAGCGTGGATTCAAGCACTTGAGAATAAAACACCATATTTTGAAGCATGGTTAGGGAAGAATTTTGTAAAATGTAGTGTTTTGGAGGCATTTTTACCTGTTGTGCAGTTGCATATGCCACATCAACCCTTAGAGAAGAGAACTTTACCCTTGTGCTTCCACATTGATAACAAATGCTATTTTTATCCCATAGAAATCTTTGTGTGTAGAATGTTAAAAAAAATTTGGGATGCCCTGTGGCATAAATGTTGTGATATGCAATCCATGAAGATATTACTTTTACTTTCTTATTCTCAATCTTTCCCTGGTAATTTTCAGGCGTGTGTTTAACAGATAATAAATGCTTAAGATGATCAAAGGAAGGGTGTGCCTCAGCTTCCTTCAACACCTGAGAAAGCTAAATCAACACCCTATAATGGGCTATGAAGTTGACTAAGAGCTCACCATAGAAACCCTGACTCTCAGTAGATGTGTAATAAGTAGATTTATCTCCATCCTCATGCTTGTTGATAAGTCTAGTATGCAGATCCAATTACCTGAAAGGTATGGCTATTCTTACTTTATTATTTGGTATATAGTGTAGGTGTTTACTTTGAGTAATAAATACTTAAGGAGACCTTGTATATATATAGGAGTCTATCATTTTGAAATTTGAATACAAAGTAGTAGCAAATGAAGCCATGGACAAAAAAAATGGCAGCCCTTATGAAAGATAATGATAGTAATGAAGACCTTGTACCATTTCAGAAAGGAACGGAAAACTGTTGGATGTAAAATGGGTGTTCAAGATCGTACATCTCGATCAGGACTGGATACCATGGTCTTGACCAATGTATAAGGTACGGTTTGTTTGCGACCAAAATCATCAAAATCTCAAATTGAGAGTGGATTGATTATGGTGAGATATTTGTAACACAACATAAAAACATAAACATGACATAAATTAAGTTTTTCATTATCTATTAGTAGTAGATAAATAAAATAATGTAAAAGTGAACAACAAGGACTTGTGCCACTAAGACTACTTGTCCTTCATGGTGATTTGGAAGATGCAAATCTATATGAAATATTTCCAAAAGCACTACATGGTGAAAGGTAATAATTTTGTGTAGATGGTTTAGTAAGTCTACAGAAATCCCCCTTGTATTAGCCTGAATACAAAAGTCCTAGTAGATGTTTGAGGACCAATAATTTTGATTCCTGATAGTGTTGAAGTATAGGAGGCTATTAGTGCAGTACTGACATAGTAACCAAAATGTGGATATTTTAACAACATGATGACACCGATGTGTTTCCAAGTGGATATGGGGAGTAACATATTATAAGAATCGTAGGGTGTACATAGATGTAAAAGGAGTATTTGGAGACGCTAAAAGGTTTTTATTGGAGAAATGGGGGTGAAATCTCAGCTCTCTATGAAATTTGAAGTGGGATATCTAGGTGTCCTGCAACACACATACTTGGGAAAGAGTGTTAGAAGAGCATCCTAGTTGAGACCCTAAATAACACTTCCCATATTGCTTGGACCACAGTCATTGTAGATGGATCTAGGTCATAATTTTTTTGAAAAATGTTCAACCCTTCACAATAGTCACTACAAATTATATGGTTGTACTTTAGTATCTATAGTATCGATAACTTGTAGATTTTATAGATGTCCTTCATCCCCTTATCGGAGATGCAATAAATGAGCAGAGTGGCTTACTAGAGTACAGTTGGTATCTTAATATTATGCTATGGATCATGTGCATTAGAGTTAACTATTACCCAAGAAGTGGGAGTTCTTTGTCGTTTCTATATCTAATCCTTTTATAGTGAAAGGGGATACAGTTAAGCATAGTCATCCATCTACTTGCGGGGTAACTTAGAGTACTTTAGTCCATGTTTTGCATCCAGAGTTGAGATCATTTTTTCATTAGGTATTGCATGGTTGATTTGATACAGATTGGGCTGGGGATGGCCTTTCATATCCAGACCATAATTTCCACCATTTCGACAAAAGGCATGATAAAACATAGAATAATTTTATATGAAAGTAAGTGTTGATAGCAATTTGAATTTATGTCATATAGTTTGATAGAATGCTTATAATCCACTTAGTTGTTATCAATAAAAAAATGGTAGCTACTGCATTTCTTGTAAAGTATCAATAATAGTAGTGACTAGATAGCATTAAGTGTTCAGAGGTATTAAAGTGCAACAGGGCATAATTTATAACTGTGACTCAGAGATATTGTTTGATAAAGAAATCTACCTTGCGAAGAACCTAGACTTTTCTCCCAGGACCAATAAACATTGATGTTCAATAGCGTAGAATTAAAAAACATCAAATGGTACGATGAAAAGTGAGTGCATTGGTATAAATTGTAAAACATAATTGCGACTAAGAGATAGTGTTTGATAAAATATTATTGTAGTTGTATACTTTTGATAAATAGAGTTTTTTTTGATAGAGTATAATACTAGCAATCGTATGTTGCAATGTGAACGCCGATGGTATAAGTTATTTGTTTTAGAGGGATATTCAATAAGTGGGAGATTGCTGGAAATAAGGTGTCTCAACCTTGTTTGGTTTATTCAATCAATATTTTCTTACAACCGTTTCACATTGTCAGTGCTCTAAAAATAGAAATAGGAGTTGTCAAAATATTCCCATATGATAGTATATCATGGAAGGACTATTTTTAGAGATATTATGACAGATTTTATGACATCTATAAGGGTCAAAAATAGGGGAGAATATTGTGGACGTAAGAGCCTAATTTTAGACCAAAATCTTTCTCTTTAATGTTATCCACCTCATGAGAGGTTTGGCACATGGTTTTTTAAACCATAGATGCTTTCTTATATAGCCGAAGGTCTATAAATTAAGGCTTAGAGAAGCAATTGATGCAGTGAGCTTTGCAAGTACTGTAAAGTTGGAATCCTCCTATAATTGTTTCTAGTGATACTCCTGTAAGAAACTTGCTCTGCAAGTGTATGTAATCTTGTTGTCATATTTGAAATACATTGAGTTGGCTTTTGGAGTGTGGGATTTTTTATCCGAAAGGATTTTCCCCACATATATTTGGTGTTTATGTTCTTGTTATGAATATGTTGTTGATATTTTTGTAACTATTTTATTATGTTGGAAGTTTCGCATAATATCTCTCCTCAAGATTAGCATAGGAAGTTGTTCCGTTACTCTTAATTTCCTATCAATTTCTTCACGAAATATTGTGAATCTGTGATGCAAGTATGTTGATACTCGATGAGGGTTTTATAAGTTTGAACATGTGTTTGATAAGTTTGATTCTATGTCGGATATATACTGCCACAATACATACATGGAATTATTTGTAACAAGTTACAGTTTGTTTCAAAATCTCTTATAAACAAACACTTTTAAACTAACCACTACAAGATATTTTTAAAATCAAATTTCTTGTTTTTGCTTGTGCAATTTTCTTTACATGTTTCTTGTATTTTTGTACAGTTTTAGATGCCTCGATTGGTATTCACATTCTCCTCAATTTATGGGGTGGTTAATATTTCAGTGCATCTTCATTAGAATCATAAATCAAGCAAAAGCTCCGTGAATGATCTCCAATTGTTTGGATATTGGAGAGAAAAATTGGGGACGTTGCCATCAAATGGAGTAGATCTCTGATCATTTCAGCTATAACCATTTTAGGTGGTTTCGATTTCCTGCAATGTAAAATGTTAACAACACATTGAAGACATTTAAAATCTTCCTCCCTCTATAAGCGAGGCGTAGTTAATTTCAATCTTGTTGTAGGGAGGGGAATTGTGTTTTTAATATGCATCATATTAAACTGGAGAGGGAAAAGAAGTATGTTAGTTCTAGAAGATGTTTTTAGGTATGACAGGAAGCTTAAAAAGCCTTGTCAATGATCAATCTAGCGTCCAACTTGGGATGCTTTGAAATGGCCTCATTGGAGAACAAACCACTCAGCACATAACGAATCTTGTCATTGACGAAGGCACATGCCCCTGCATGTCACTTCGGAAAAAGGATTGTAGTCAACTAAACATAAAAATGCAACAATCAAAAGCAAATAACATTAAATCACTCTACAATAATTTTTTAATCAATAACATGCAATAAACAAAACAAATGAATAAATACTTCAATCAATATTGAAACCAACTTGAAGTTCATTTAGAAACAACACTCTCTTCTCTACCACAGGAGAAAGAGAATCACAAATACCCTACAAAAAGTGGAAAAAGAAGTTATTAAAACTAAATATATCTATACTTATTCAATTAGTTACATCAAAAACAAGCCTATTTTCGACGAGATTATAAATTGATCAATGAATAGCTAAGCACCAATTTTCAAAGGTACAAGTTAATATAGAGGTAATTTTACAATATTTTCACACCCACGAGCCCAAATCTCATTAATCAAACTTCCAAGGCTTTGCATCTTCCTGATTTCTGTTAAATTGACATATCAGCTATATAAACATTGCCTAAAAATTTTCTATGATTAAGACAAAATATAACACATATGACCTAACAAAATATTTTTCTATGATAAGAATATTATAGACAAACACACGCATAGAGATATATACAAGAGAGGTTCAGAAGAGATGAGAATCAAGATTAGTTACTCAATGTTTTCTGTATAGGAAAATTCATTATATAGGACTACAAAAGCTATGCACAAGATATAACTAAGTGATATGTATGTATGTGTGCATGTGTATAGTAATGTTCTAAAATCTCTTTCAAGGGTTGTGTACATTCTTTTGGGCCTTGGAGGAGTGGTAGAATAAATTAATATTATCCCATTTGCATTTTTCTATGGGGTAATGTTGGGGAGAATGTATACAATTCAAGTTTTCAAGTTGTGAAGTAGGTACAATTTTAATACTGGAAAGGTTCTTGACTATCAAATTGCATTTCATACAACAAATGGAGGAAAAAAATAACAGAAAAAGTAGCACATTCTTTAATCAGCTAGTGCGGCACTATCACTATCTTAAAGTGATATTATATATATATATATGTTTCATTTTGGTATGTTCAATGGACTTGGCTAAATTGTTACAGTAAATTTTCCATTCTACAAAAATAATTGATGTTTCTGAAAACCTTCTTTTTATGAAATGCATGGTGATTTCAATTGTGTAGGTCAAAAAGCATGGCTTTCTTAACGCTTGCAAATTCTATTTACATATAATTGTGACCTTAATGGCTCTAATGATTTATCTAACAAAGTTTTCACTTCAGAATACTAGATTACAGCCAAGACCATTCATCATTTGGAGGAAGATACCCTCGAATGCCATATCAGGATAATTACTTTGACTAGAAATCTCCTTGAGCATGGAAGTAATAAATAGGGTTAAGATGATGAATGAAATATGGCTTGTATTGATAGTTTTTATCTAATGACAATGTGATTTGTGGGTGTAGGATCTTTCATTCTTTATCTAAAGAACTTTAAGTCTTCATCTATATGGTATGCGAGGAAAGGAATTGAAAGAATAAAATGAACTCCTCAATGAAATGGTTGAAAAGGGTTTTCAATATGATCCATTCATATGCAATTGTAAGAATTGTTTATAAATGTGTTTTAATGAATTGTAATCGAATTGCTATAAAGATACTGCACAGTCACTACCCACAAAGATTGGGTGAAGTTGGAACTGATCTTGAAATAGTTGGAAGCATCAAGCATAGGAATCTTGTGAGTCTGCATGGATATTTGCTTTCTCCACCTAGAAACATGTTGTTTTATTATTACATGGTAGACATAATTCTATGGGACATCCTACACGATGAGTAATATGATTATGGTTATGGTGTTACAAGCATTTTTTATAAATGTGTTCTAAAGAATTGTAATCGAATTTCTATGAAGAGACTACATAGTCACTACCCACAAAGCTTGTGTGAAGTTTGAACTGAGCTCGAAACAATTGGAAGCATCAAGCATAGGAATCTTGTGAGTCTGCATGGATATTCTCTTTCTCCACCTGGAAACCTATTGTTTTATGATTACATGATAAACGGAATTTTGTGGGACATCCTACACGATGAGTAAAGAAAGTAAAGATTAATGTTTCTTATGGTATTACTGTCGTAGAGGTAAATACCAAGTCTTGACAGAGCAATGAAGTTAAAAATGGTCTCACATAAGGTGAGGATGGAGACAGATCATCTACTAGTATTCCAAGTGAAGACCGTAGTGGAATGGGTGAGAAAATTGAGAAAGCATCAGAAACATCCAAGACAACTCTATCATCAACATCATGTAAAGAGAGTAATCCAACAAAGGATCTAGTTGATGGAGAAATAGTTAAAACAAGTGAAAAATTCAGACAACAACAGTCTCAGTGAAGAACCGTCCACACCTTCCTAAAGTAACTGGTATTGTCTACGATGACAGGGGCATGAAGCTGCTGGCAAATGTGGCAGCTTATGAACCTTCAAAGGATGAGCAAGTTTCCTTTGGCAATTCTAGAAGACGCATTTTGTGACAGTGGATGATAGTTTGGACAAGTCTACGGTTAATACCTCCTCATGCAGCTCAAATGCTGAACAGGTACAACACAAAACATAACCTTTGACCATGAACCAAAGCTGTAGAAATGGTCATAAGAGGAGGCTAAGAAATATAGTTCTACCGCTACATACAAGTGTAAACAAAATTTAAATGCATACCTGCATAATTCAATTTAACGCAGGGTATTGATTGGAACTTGGAGACCTTGAAGAATGAAATTATAGTGTTAGTGACCAGTATTTAAAGGTTAATGCATGCAAAAGCTATAAAATAAAATTTAAAAATAGTAAAGCCAAAGCAACATGCAAAATCAGAAAAGCAAAATTGTTAAAAATCACAAAAACAAAATTGTTAAAAATAACAAAACCATCATTTAAACCATCAAATTTGACACCGTCCCATGAATATCCGCAAAACCTTTTCCCATAGGGATAACACCTTCGACGTATTAATTATTTTAGTTGTTTGGTTGAAACCCTTACAAATTAAAATTCTTCTCTTTCTTTGCATGCCCCGGTTGGTCTTAGTATGAAATTGAAGAGTTTGAATGACCTCATATTTTTATGGAATGTTGATAACAAAGGTAATTATACGGAATAGTTTTCTTCACCGTTTCCTTTGTCGATTTCAAGTGTTCTTCATTAAATTTTGTTGTTTTCTAGTTTCAAATTCGGTTGAGGTTAGAAATTAGATGCACATTGTGTAATCTAATGTGTGTAATTATTGTATGCAGTATTATAATTAATGTTTGGCTGTGGTGAGTTATTTTATAGAATCTTGACAAATTAAACGATATTGTTTTAGTTGGGGTCATGAGCCCATTCGCTGGATGACCTTCGGCAACGGCATTTTCACCTCTTCCAATCCAACGAGAGAATTCAAATGTATGTATAATAGTTTAAATGTAAACGAAAATGGTCTTGACTTTGTTTCCCTATAAATATATTTTTTCAGTGATAAAATCTTTTCTTCTGATCTTTCGATCCAACTGTTTAGAACTTTCTTTTGTGTCAATCACACAGCTTACGTCCCTGTTTATCATTATTTATCTGTTCTCTCCACATCTCTATCGTCACGTCGATTACAACTTTAATTGCGACGGTTCGTTATATGCTTCAAGTACATTTAAAGTTTTTTCCGATGGCGTGGTATTTGTGTTCCATAACTGTCGTACATACGTGCGTGTCCTCAAAACTTTTATGCGCATTAAACTATTACCTAGCCTAGATGAAAGAAAACTTAGTTGAACAAATGCACAGAAAGAATATCATACGGACGAATAATACACCATACATAATGCATGATTATGCCGGTTCAAAATACCAAAAAGGGATATTAAAAACATTTATCATTTAACATCTATCCTCTTATCACAATTTCTTGTTACGTTGTAGAGTCTCATGATTCCAAGAAGTTTTTGATTTGTATAATGGTAGGTGTGGAGTTTGAAATCTTAATATCAAATCGTAATGATTAAAAGGGTAAAAGTAATCTCATTAATTCACTTAACATTCTGGCCAAATTATAATTACTTATATAGTCACTTCTAATTCAACTAATAACTCGAGGATAAGGTGAGTTTGATGATCAATGTTTGCCATGTCTGAAGGTCAAGTCTACCATGTATAAATAATGGTGAATTTGTTTCTAATTCAACTCGCAAGTAATTGTGCTAAATCTAAATAATGACAATTTTGTATTTTATATGATTTATAATTTCTCATGTTTTTTTATAGAATTAATATAATCACTTATTCAAATCCAAGCTCTTTGAGTCTTTGTGAATTCTCGTTAACTCTTTTTTTAATTAAAAACACAATGTTGATCATATTGGATTTAACAATATGGTATTTTTTTGTTACTAGTAGCTATATTTCCTTTAGTGGTACATGGATTTGCATTTATATTCTTTTAAGAAGGGATTGGGTGTAAGGTGGAGGAATGTGAGGATAAGTGAGGGACATCATTGTGAGAAACTATGAAAAAGTTAGCTATGAAGATGGGAAGTTCCATGGATCATGAGATGGTAAGGAGAGGAGTGTAATATCTTTTTTGATGTAATGGAAGATAATGCGGATTCTCTTAAAGTAGTGTGATTTAGGATTTGATATTTCTTATGCCTATTATTTTACCACTCAAAAAAAATCAAAAAATTATTAATTTTTTTTGTCATTAATAAATGCAATACTAAAACCATTATCCCAATTCACTAGACACAAATAACACAAATACTTTCCCTTGTAACAAATCATCATACTCAAGGTGTGCCATCATAGTTTTGTATGCATCACATTTTATTAGGTCAAGGATCATATCCTTGCAAAAACACAATTATAACAATCATGACTCTAAATATCACACAACAAGGAAGGTTAATTTTACTCTAGGGTTTGATCGTGTATTACATTCCAAAATTTGTTCATGTTACTTTTTTTAATTAGAATGTCAAAATTAGATTCACAACACAAGGGTGGAATCTAAGTCTGTAAGACAATCTAACTGAACCCAGAAAGCACACAATACCTACAATAACTAGGGAAAAGTCCACCAATTCCATGAAGAATCCAAAAGAATCCTCCATGAGATATCCTTCCCACTAGCCTAACATGTGCATAGGTTGAAGAGAGGATCAATTATATACCACAAGGACTCATATAGGAAGTCTTGTCAGGGTAAGACCAAACTTAGTTTATGTTACCTTTCTCACATAATAATCTAAGTCATTTAACAACGAAGTTAACGAAAATAACTCACGTTTAATAACATATGTGCATGTCGCCATTGTTCAAGGTTTACGAAAACACTATTCACGTAAATTTTAAAGGAGATTTATTCCACAATCTATTGATAAGGAGGCTTACATCCCTGCATATAGGAGCATGAAAGTACTATCCCTAAATATTTGAGGTGTCATCGTTACCAAATATTCACTACAAACATATAAATTTACCTCATTTTTCCCTCCCAAAGTGTTTCATAACAATTCACTTAGGATGGTACACATAGCAAGTATTTACAACTATTTGCCACTATTGTCACAAATAAACCCGTTAGTTAGATTCCTCATCTGAGTAAGTTAAACTACCCCTTACACATTTCACACATTCATTGAGCTAAAGTGAAGGAAATAAGTGTAACCACAAAAAAAAGAGGGAGATAATGTATGCCAAGCATAACTATGCACATATAACACGAATAACATTTTATTCTTCTAATCCATTGGTACATAATAAGGGTTTCTTATAGCCAAGCTTCATGAGCACAATCGTTCCACGAACATGGTGACCTTGTCAACCACAATCACTAATACAAGCGTAGTCTAATACAAGTAAGAATGACTACAAGAAGGAAAGATTAAGTTCTTGATAATCATTCATATGGGTCTCAAGATTTAGATTTTTCATTAGATTTCATTTTATTAATGTACAATGTTGTCCTACTTATAACAATAATCAAACCATGAATTATCATTTATAATTTATGTGTTTCCTCATCTTTGTATTAGCTCAACATGAGTATTTTCCTTTACTTTTATTCTTATGATAATCATGTTTTCATTTTATTCACTAGATAACATTTAGGGTGCTTATGTTATAAGAAACCATACATTTTCAAGGTCATTCTCATTAACTTGCATTCTTTCTACCTTTACATTGTGTAGTAAAGTCACCCATTAACATTGCTTAAGAGACAAATGCAAAGTGACAAAGCTTTTGTTTCTCATTTAGAATATCCAAAGGGCATAGTCATACATATGAAGTTTGTATCATTAATATTTGACCACACAAAAATTAGAAGAAATATTAAAAAAATCCACATACAGTGATCTAAGGTTTCCATAGGGCACCAATCCAAGTGGTAGGAAATATAAATTGTTGCGTGCTATTGTGTTGCTGGTTGTTGTCATTGATGTCAAAGGCATTGATGGAAAAGGGAGAATGCAAGAGAAGGATTGTTAGGTGTTTCTTAGAGGTTCAAGGTGAATTTAGGTGGTTTCAAGAAGACAGGGTCTTGGAAGGTGAGTGGTAGTGCCATTTCAGGGTGATTTCAAGTGCCTAATGAAGTGAAACAGGATGGTACAAGTAAGAAAAAATATGGGTGAGGCCTTGAGAGATTATCCAAAGTCTATGTGAGTAAATTTTAGGCTCGTCTCAGCCCCATGAATCAAATTTTAATGTTGGTCAGAAATGATGTTGAGAATGAGTAGTGTTCTTGCATGCAAATGAGATGGGCTAGACAATTTTAGACTTATTATTTTCAAAAAAATCATGGGAGATGATGGAGGAAGGTTTCGTAGTGCTTCATGCAAAATTTTAGGTCAATGTTAGGTCATTTGAGCAAGTTACAAAAGTTTTTATAAAACATGTCTTTTGAAAAGCTCATTTTGAGCTTCCTGGCTTCTTAACCTTCAAGAAAAAATATAGATAATCCTTTGAATAGATCATAGAATAATTTTTTGACTAAATTTCCATATAAATCATGTGCAAAAATAATTTTCTCAAAAGGAGGTGTGGTTGAAAAGTTATGAGCATTTTGGTGGAGTAGGTTTTCTCTCTACTGGACTGTGCACCAATTTGATAAGAAAAAAAGATGTAGTTGGACTCCAATTCATCTTTAATAACTTGTTGAGTATATCCTTAGTCCATTAAGTATAATATCCAGCTGAAATTTCTATATTATTGGTGACAGAATACTGGGAAGGGTTTACTAAACTCCTTAAGTATGTGTCGTAGTACCAAGCTGACGAGAAGTTCATAATGGGACTGAATCCCATCATTGGTGGTGAAGTGGATGTCCACGGTCCAAACACTATGGAAGGAGTTGTTGAAAATGCAATAAGACAGGAACAGAAATTGAGAGCAATTTCTGCTCATAGGGAAGAGATAAGGAAGAAGATTCCCAACTCTTCTTCATCTCTCGCACCCAAAAGGGGGCCCTGGAAAAGGTTTGGTGTGAAAAACAAAATTGTTGTAGATAACAACAAGAAATCATTAATGAACAAACCTATAAATAGTGTGCGGAGTAGCTTCGCAAAATTTAGTGGCAATGGACAAAAGTCCTATGGAAGCCAGAGTGATAACTTCAAAGCTGGTAGCAAATTTGAGCCTAGGAAAGGGCCAGTTGGAGGATGCTTCAACTGTGGAAAGGACCATTACGCGAGTCACTGTCCTCTAAAAAAGGATGATCGCGATCAGCAGCATAGGATACACGCTGCGGTGGCTAACAAACAAGCTGAAAAGCAAGTTACACCCATAGAAGTTCCGGGTAAGTTATTCGGTACACCTGTAGTCATACTTTTTGATACTATAGCTACTGAATGCTTTATTTCTACTAAACTTGCAATGAAATTAAAAAGAAAAGTTGAACGAATGGATAAGACATGGACAGTACATTATGGGAATAATGTTGTCCATACAGTCGAAATGTGCCTTTTTGGGGCAATTCTTGACTTGCCCAGTTTCTCCACTAAAGTCGACCTGTCTGTCACTCCTTTAGGATCATATGATATCATTATTGGAGTTAACTGGTTGGCAGAACATAAGGCAAAATTTGACTGTTATGAAAAAAAAAATTGTTGTTTTGATGATCTGCAGAAAGCAGCAATCATTCAAGGTGTAAGGCGTGAGGTTGCAGTTAGGAAACTAACTATGCAGCTAAAAAGGGCTAAAAATAGAGGCTACACCTTGTATGCCGTAAAAATGACAGAAAATGCTGAGGAAGATAATGATTTCATGGAAAGGCACCCATTATTGAGGGATTTTAGTGATGTATTTCCAGAGGAATTACCAGGTCTTCCGCCCCAATGAGAGTTTGACTTTGTAATAGAGATCAAGCCAAGAACCGAACCCATATCTAAGGAACCTTATAGAATGACCACCCTCGAGTTGGTGGAGCTAAAGGCTCAATTACAGGAACTTTTGACTAAGGGGCTAATAAGACCGAGCATCTCACCATGGGGAGCACCGGTAATTTTTGTAAAGAAAAAGGATAGCACATTGAGACTGTGCATTGATTACAGAATGTTGAATAAGGCAACTATTAAGAATCGATACCCACTTCCTAGGATTGATGATCTATTCGACCAGATGCGTGGAGCATCAGTCTATTCCAAAATAGATCTTCGATCTGGGTATCATCAACTGAGAATAAAGGAAGAAGATATTCATAAAAAAACTTTTAGAACAAGGTACGGGCATTATGAATTCACGATGTTACCTTTTGGGTTGACAAATGCACCTACCACCTTCATGAATTTGATGAATAATATTTTTAAAGAATACCTAGACAAGTTCGTGCTTGTATTCTTGGATGACATTCTTATATACTCTAAAAATGTCGAAGAGCACCAAGAACATTTAAGGATAGTGCTGGAAGTTTTAAGAAAGAGAAAGTTGTATGGTAAACTGTCTAAATGTTCCTTTTATGATGCAGAGGTGCATTATTTGGGACATGTTATAAGCAAGAACGGGATAGCTATAGACCCTTCAAAGATCGTAGCTATAACCGAGTGGCCTGCGCCTAAGAACGTGCATGAAGTAAGAAGCTTCATGGGCTTGGCAGGATATTATAGAAAGTTCGTAAAAGGACTTTTCAAAAATTGCTGCCCCAATCACTTCACTACAAAAGAAAGATAAGAAATTTTTCTGGACTGACAAATGTGAATCTGCCTATAAAAATTTAAAGGAACAATTAACTACAGCACCTATTTTAACTGTACCAGACCCAAATGGAAATTTTATGGTTGTAACGGATGCGTCTAGAGAAGGTCTTGGAGGCATTCTGTTACAAAATAACCATGCCATAGCTTATGAAAGTAGAAATCTTAAGTTACATGAATAGAATTATGCTCCACACGACCTAGAGCTCGCTGCCATTTTACATGCACTTCAAATGTGGAGGCATTACCTTCTTGACAAACCCTTTGAGTTAAAAACTGACCATCTGGGGTTGAAGTATATTTTTACCCAACCAAATCTAAATGCAAGACAACGAAGATGGTTAGAATTTTTGTCTCAGTATGAGTTTGATATAAGCTACATCAAAGGCAAGGAAAATAGAGTGGCAAATGCTCTGAGTCAAAGGAAGCACATCTCTGCTCTTATAACATTAAGAACTCAGTTTAAAGATGAGGTGAAAGATGTCATAGAATTAGACTCTTATTTCCAGCAAGTTAAAGTAGCACTTACTGCAGATCCAAAAGATGTGAGGTATAAGGGATTTCGTTTTGATAATGAAGGAATTCTAAGGTTCGAAAACAGGGTATATATACCCTTGGCAAATTATTTAAGAAAGAAATTGTTAACTGAATTTCATAATTCACCTTTTTCTGGACACCCTGGCATTACAAAAATGCTTGCTGATCTCAAGCAGCAATACTTCTGGAAGGGAATGAAAAAGGATGTGGTGGAATTTGTAACACACTGCTTGGAATGTCAGCGTGTTAAGGCAGAACATATGCATCCCGCTGGATTACTATATCCCCACAACATTCCGTAGTACAAATGGCAAGTGATAATGATGGATTTCGTTCAAGGATTGCCTATGTCAAGGAATAAGCATGATATCATCCTAGTTTTCATTAACAAATTAACCAAAGTGGCACACTTCATTGCTGGTAATTTGAAAGACGATGCACCAGTGTTAGCAAGAAGATTTGTACATGAAATTTTCAGATTGCATGGAATACCCGAATTGATCATATCGGACAGAGATCCGAGGATGACATCAAGGTTTTGGAAAACGCTTAATGCGGCCTTGGGAACTAAATTAAACTTCAGCTCTACGTATCATCCGGAAACGGATGGACAGACCGAGAGAGTCAACCAAGTTTTAGAGGATATGTTAAGAATGTATTGCATGGACCAGCAGTATAAATGGGAGGAATACCTTCCGCTGGTTGAATTTGCCTACAATAATACATACCACGCCTCTTTAAAAATGGCGCCTTTTGAAGCATTGTATGGAAGAAAATGCAGAACCCCTGTTAGCTGGGATAGCGAAGAGGACAGAGAGGTAATTGGGCCAGAAATCCTCACGGAAATGGATCAACAAATAAAAATGATTCGGGAACATCTAAAGGAGGCTGCCAATAGGCAAAAGAGTTATGCAGACATAAAGCGGGTTGATAGGAATTATAAACTTGGTGAGAAGGTCTTTCTTCGGGTTAAGCCGAAAAAGAGCTCAATAACTTTTGGCAAGGCTGCCAAGTTGTCGCCCTCGTTATGTGGGACCTTTTGAAATTGTTGAAATAATCAACCCTGTAGCTTATCGTCTAGCATTACCTCCTGCTTTATCACAAATGCATGATGTTTTTCATATTTCTTTGCTTAAGAAATACGTAACAGATTTATCACAATGTGCTGAATTGGAATTCCTTGCAGGTCCAAGACCCAGGAATAATCGTGGGTTAAGCTCATTTGAGTGCTGGGAACTCGCCAATTGTACCTAAGAAATCATGAAGTGAATCAATGTAAGGTCCAATGGGATCAGTTTAGCGAAGAAAGTGAAACTTGGGAAAATCTTGAAGAAATGAGATCTGCTTTTCCATACTTGTTTGATCGAAAATTGAATTCGAAAAACTGATAATCTACCAAATTTAGACAATTACTGGTCTATTTTACAGTTATCTTAAAACATTGTTTTAATGAGTGAATTTGTTTTTGGTATGAACTTATGAATGGAAGGACAATAACTGAATTTTGTCCTAGGAACTCTATGAACTGGCTAATTTGATCATCGGGACGATGATTCTTTAAGAAGGGAGGAATGTAACGCCTTAATTTTTGTAAGCTATCATGGTAATTACTTTTCATGATCTCACAGACCTCTACAACGGTATGATAGGGCTATTAGAGGAACATCAGACATAAAATAATACCTTGAAACATTCACAATTTTTACACTATGAAGCTCTTGGGATAGAGCTTTGATTTGTGCATCTGCTTTACTTGCAACTTGAAGTGGCTTGGGAGCAGAGGATATGAGATATTCAGGTTTCCCAGATTAGGAAAAGCTTCTCCAATGGTTGGCAAGTCCTCATCTAGGAGAAGATAAATTTTGTAGCAGTTTAAAGATCTCGGAATTAGCTTCTGCAGGCAAGGCCATCTATCCTTGCACACTGAGAGACTTCAACTATCTTTCTACCTTTAATCTCTATATTGTGGTGCAGGTGTGTCATGAACCAGAGAAAGGACGAGAATGGAGAAGAAAGCATCTGTGATAATATTTTTTGTGATTGGATTCCTAAGTGGTGAATGCATGAATCTGATTGGGGAAGACCTGCTTGAAATATGTTTCTAAAAGCATGCTCAATATGGTTCAAGGAAAAAATTATGGACGAGTTTACTGAATGGGTGCTCCAGTTTAGCTATGATGGCAATTTTAGATATAGAACGGTGCCCCGGTTTACCTACTACAACAATTTCAGCGATGGAATGGGAATGGAAAATTGGAGTGAAATATCTGCTAGAGTAGTCTATATGAATGAATTTGTAGCTAAAGGAGATGGGAAACAGACAAGACTGAGGTGGATTTACAATACCCACTTCAGGTTTTTTTGCTTTTAGTTTGATTTTGAATTGGCACGTTCAAAATGTTATTCTTATTTTGTAATCATTGAAAGTCAATGTATAGCCACTAGAAAGGAAGAAATTATATGGGTGAATTTGGAATATCCGCTTCAAATTTCATCGATTTTAATTATATGTTGATTTCACATGTTCAATATACTTTTTATGCAAAACTATATTAAGATGCATTTAGAATACCGACTTTAACGCTTATTGCTTTTGACTTGATTTTAAATTTGCATGTTTACAATGATATTCTTTTGCAATCACTGAATAAAATGTATATCAACCGGAAATTTGTAATAACCACTGCCACTTTATATTCTATTGTTTTCAATTTGATTTTGAATTGACATGTTCTTAAAGCTATTTTTCTTTTATAATCATTGAATTCAATACATTGCAACCAGAAAGCAAGAAATTATATTGATGCTTGTGAATGAACAAAATAAAGCAATGAGATTGAAAAGTACAGTTATTAAAAATAACATTTCAAATACCCACTTTAGGTTTTATGATTTTGCATTCACATGTTTGCAAATGTCGTTTTTTTTGTGGCAACTACAAAATTCAATACATGTTGCAATTAAAAAAAAGGATTTCAATACCAATGTCTATTGTTATAAGACAAAATCAAATAGTTTACATTCTAAGTTCTACATTCTTCTACACTTTGCATAAATATATATTTGATTACACACGATTACATTTGTGAAAACTTCCAACCTATATCCATGACACTTTGGTGTATGTAAATTATTCACTTGACAAACAAAGAAAAATTCTAAGAAGTTTGTTTTTGTATTTGTTTCAAAATTTTGCATATTCTTCTTCTCCACATCCCGCAAAACATCACCCAGTAGTATTTGCCATATCATGGCCTTGTTAGTATAAGAAATATTATATATAAATTTTTGTTTCAAAGATGTTATAACTAGCAATCGCATTAAGAAGGTGCAATGGACATGTTGATAGGAAAAGTCAAATGGAACCATGGATTTGTGAAATTTTGTAAGATGAAAGGGAAGGGAGGGGGTAAGGGCATGCAAGATAATAGGGGAAGACGCTGCAGAGAAGCTATAAGGAGTCGAATCCTCGAAGAGTTACGTTGAATCATTGAATGATTGTTGTTAAGTGGAAGGAAATATCATCGAGGAATATGGGATTTTGTTTTACTCATTTGGTACATGTGAGCAAAAATGGCGATTAGAGTAGATGGCATGAATGTGAAGGTGGAACCCAATGTTGGTGTTGGTTGCACCAAACAAAGATCTCCTTGTCAACAACATTGTAAGCATCCTTTGAGGAGGAGGTAATGAAAAGAGAAAAGTTGGAGGTACATTCGAGAGAGAAAGGAGGCGAGATATGGAGGTCTTAGAGGCAATGGAAACATGGCATTGTTGTGAAAATAAGACCCTAACATTTTGCACCTATGATATCATTAGTATGTGAATACATACAAGCGATGGAGAACGTCCCACTTTGGACCAATGTAATTAGGGAATTTGAGCTACATCGAAAACGACAATACATGTAGGTCAGAGATTTTTTTGTGGGTTATAATTGATCGTTGTCATGATCTAAAGAAGACAAGTGTTGTGTGTAAGTGGAATTATGCAATGGGTCAGACCAAAAACAATCAAGTTTATCACTACTTCTGCTAGAGGAGGGGGTGGACTAAGTGACTTGATTTCACCCACAATAGACACAAGTTAAGTTTTTGGGTCACTACAATTACATTATTATTTGTTTTGATAGCAAAATTGTTGAACCAATAAAACGAATTAAAACTTTAAACACAATAAAAATAGAAAATACTTAAGAATGAAAAAACATGGTATATTTTCGACACCTATTGTAGGGGCATATCAAAATAGATAACTTTAAATACCATTAATAATAATAGGTTGCATACTTTGAAGCAAAAGGAACATTTTCCTTCGTAACTTTTTTGGATTAAAGCAATTACATTAAACTATGTACATTTTAATAACGTAAGGGTTGAACAAATACAACGAAATAAATTTTATAAATGCAAGTTCGAAATAGAAAAAACTTAATAATAGGATAAACATTTGCATATTAAGATTAATTTCCAACACATTGTAAGGGTTAGAAAAAATTGACCTGATTTAAAATGTATTTTTTATTTAAATTAATATGATTGCTATGATGTGCTTTGACACATACTTAAAGAGGTCGATTTGAGAGACACTGAAACCCATCTTTTGTTTTTACAACTTTTTTATTCAAAGAGATAGTGAAAGGTGATAATGAAATTTTAGAGCAAGGAAGGTTTAAAGAATGAGCAATAGACTATATCCATTCACATGTGTCTGGGATCAATTCCACATAAATACCATTGTTGCGAGATAAAACAAGGAAACAACATAGTCAACAATTAGCAATGGAGGCATGGGTTGAAATGGTTACTACGTGATTGAATAGATGTTTGTGTGTGTCAAGTTGTCAACATGTCACTTTTGCATGTGTCAAGCTATCAAATTTTTCATGCTATGAATGCAAATTGTGTCAATTTTTTCACGTTATTCATTGTCATTACAAAATACATGACAACTACAAATAAAGGAAACGTGATTTTTATTTTTAATATTCAAATTGAGGATGATGTACTATTAGAACACTAAACATAATGAGCACACAACCTAAATTGAGGACAATGTGAATAAGTTATGATAGAAAGCATAGTCACAATGTCATTAAAGAGGCCAAGCCCCAAAGAGTTGACTACCCAAGTATCTATAGACACAAAATCTATGCACTTGGGTACATTTATAGGTCCTAAAGCATGTTAATATATACATGATTCCTAAGCAAGAAAAATAGTAATTGGAAATGTCTTTTGGGTCTTTTGCTTTTTCTCTTATACTTTTATTGACCTTATACACCCTACACCCCTATCGGTATTTAACCGATTTATCTTGTATGGCCTCGGACACTAGCACCCATTTAGGACAGAAGCACCCAGGCGCTCATGTCCCTTCTGGGCACACCTGACCCTCTCTATCCTTTTCTCACTCTTTTGTGTAGTGCCCACTTCCCTTCGACCTCATTTTGTTTTGTTGCTTTTGAGACTGATTACTTCACTATGGATTTATTATGGCTTTTTGATTTAGCATGCTAGTAGATATCATAGACATTGGACTGTTATTGATTTGATCTTTATATGATGCATATGGTTTACTGGTGGACATTTGATGACGATATTTGTATACTTTTGACAGGGTTATTTATCTTAATTATGACATGTGATATATTTAATCATATTGAGTAGAACTTGATAATTTGACTAATGTGATGATCATTTTGACATAAATGAAATGTGGAATAGAAATGTGCTAGAAAGTGTAAGTGATATCGTACTTGCATAGATGATAGTAAATCATGTGTCATTTATTTTAGATTATATTGTATATTTGGCATGAATGTTTTGATGCGGCCAACAGGCCAAAGGAGGTATTTTCTGTTCTGCATGTATATTATATTCACAACAATATTGGGGACTGGAGACCAACCACATCGGAATTTGAGAAGAATCCAGCTAAAGTCACCATGGCAACAAGTAATTGTGTGTGTGTTAGAATTATCTGGTTAAGGGAAAAATTGTGACCTAGGGGTCATGTGTTGTTTTGTTTTAATTTCCCTTTTTATTATGTTAGTATGTGTTGCTCTTAGTAAGTGAAATTTTACTTGTGTTATTATTCATATTCTTTGGATTGGAGTTTACCCCTTTGTTAGCCATGGGTTGTAGTGGCTTAATTAAGTTAATTTGAAATTGTCCTAAACTAATTAAAAGATGTGAGCAAAGAGAGTTCATTTATTAGGATTTGATTTACTTGGGATTTTGTGTGGATTGATGTGTGTTTGAGTTTTGAGTGTAGCACACTCTACCCCACATGGGAAACTCGAATTTGGCCTTAGAGGCCAAATTTCAAAGCTTGTGGGACAAGTCAAACTTGTCCCACACCTCTTAAAACCCCATGCCAACCCTACCTATGGGTTGGAAGGCCAAATTTAGGGTCTTTTAGGTGTTTTGGGGGGATAAAAAGGGTAAAAATATTAATTGCACTTTCTTTCAAAATTTAATTTTGTCCTTTGAGGGAGTGGGCTTAGTTGGAGTGTGTAAGGTGCTTGCCTTTCTTTCAACCACTTATTAATGGTGCATTGGAATTTGATGTTGACCAAATGATGTGGAGTGGAGGGAAAAGGAGGGGTGGCATCCTACTTGGAGCCACATCACCCCTCCCTCTCTTTTCTCTATTTATTTGATCCTCTTGTTTGTTTTGGGGGTTGGAAGTTTCATGTTTTAGTCTTTTGGTATTTTGGAGAGGAGAGGATTTTGAAAGAGCTTTGTGGATTTTTGGAGCTTGTTGATACTTGTGGGAATTTTGTTGGAGCTTGTGGATGCTTGCTTGATCTTGGGAGGGATTTGAGACTTCATACTTGGAACAAGCTCTACCATGGAAAGGTAGGAGCTTCACCTTTGTTGCATATTATGTTTTCTTCTTTTTGTTATATGAATGTAGTACATATGTTGTGTTGAATATTGTTGTTTGCAATGCTTGTTGGGAATGGGTAGAATGCCTAAGTTGGGAGTGGGAGGAGACTATGGGGAGTTTAATTGAGGGAGGCATAAGAGATCATCTTCTTGAGGAGGGAGTTTGGGTTGGGTGCCCACCTAGGGAGAGAAATGCTTGCATTTTCTTCTTGTTTTACTTTGAGGGAGCCATAAGAGTTGAGGGAGGCATAAGAGTGAATGGAGGGATAAGGGGTACTTGAGGGAGGCATAAGAGTTGTTAGGGGTATTGTGTTTTGCATTGGAGGCTTTTAGGTGGCACCCATTCCCATTGGGAGGCATAAGTGGCTTCCCCATATGTCTTACTCTTGTGGCTTTCTTGGTAAGCCTTGTGACTTGTTGTTGTGATTGTTTTCCCTCTTGTTGTGATTGTTGATCCTTCTTGTTTTGAAGGATTATGGAATGCATGTGAAATGTTATGTTTAGTTATGTGGAAGCTTGTAGCTGCCATGAGTTGGATTCTCTCCCATTGTGATGTGGTTGGAGCTCGGGGGCCAATGGAGAGGATGGCTTCTCTTCTCAATTGGGTACTTTGGTTGGGAGGAGAGCATTGCCTCTCCCCTTATTTTGTTGTGAATCAAGCACTATGGAGGAGCCACCTTGTTGATATTTGGAGCACAAGAACCTTGTTGTTGACAATGTAAAAACACCATGTATTTACCCACCTTGAGTGGAGGAAAATGTAATATTGCTTTGCTTTCCTTAGCTTCCATTATTGTAAATTTGTTTCCACATGAAGTAGGATATGTTGTAACAAGACTTTTAAGGAAAGTTGCATTGAAATGATAGTATTTATTACTCTAAAATTTATTGGAAATGTTGTTGAATTCTTTTGTGGAATGTTGGAAAGAAATTACAAAAGAAAATATATTAAAATTTTGTTTGGGTACTTGAAAGTGATGTGTTGGAAAGGTTGGAAAAAAAAATAGTGCATTATCCCTTCTTTTATACTTGATGGGAAGACTTAAGTTTTCAAATGGCTTTTAGTATGACAATGAAACATTTTAAGCTATAGCTCTCTTATGTCTTTCTTTATTTATGGATCCATTGTAAAATTATTGGCAAGTATAGAAGAAAATGAAATCAACCTATTTGAAAATCCCATACAATGTTATTGATTTGTGTAGAAGGAGATCTTAAAGCAAAAGTACTAAGCTTAATGAGTTGAGTACCCTTATTTCTTCAATGTTTAATAAGGAAACAAATATTGTAAATGTTTTTCATATGTAAAGTATTATTTGAACTAATGGTTTTACTATTATTGGATTTTACTAATCACAACATACTATTAATATCCCCTTTATAATTATAAGGTATGTTATTGTAAACCACGGCCAATAAATAATATTAACGAAATATAAAATTAAACATACTAACGTATAGTTAATCTCTGCGCCTCTCACGGTATTCGCGTGTCCATTCAAAAGGCAAAGCAAACTGTTTCTTCTTGTCCATGAATATTCTGATATGTAACAGATCCACCTCTATGCGTTGTTCTTCCACGAATAAATCATTTTAGGTTTCTAGTTGTATATAGGACAAAAAAAAAATAGAACCGAGTCTTGTTGGTCTAATGCGCACTCCTTGATCAAAGGATCTGTCAATGTAGCAAAGCTCTTGTGCTTCTCTATCTCTGCACGATACAGGAGATCTACGCAATGTTGGAGAAAATGTCTTGGGAGGTGAAGGTAGCAGGATATTTTCAGATCCAGAACATGTTCTGAGTTTTCTTTTCTTCAAATCGACTATGTGACAGTGAGAGTGTCCCTTAATCGATCCTGATATTTTTGTGCGCCTTTCACTGTCCCTCCACCAATTTTGATAAAAATATCTTGAAGGTGAACCCTGAATTTGTAGCTGCATTCGATACTGGACAGATAGCAACCTAGTTGGACAGGCTGTTGATCTTAACACCTCCTCTGTCCCTCAATCTATTTGTTAAAAATATCCTGAAGGCGAACCGAATATGAAGGTGTATACGATACTGAGCAGATAACAACATAGCTGGACAGTTTGCTTGTTGCACGCCTACTAGCTGGACCGTGGACCCCGCCTTGGACGCATCTTGCAGCACCCAATGAAGGTGAAGGTAGCAACGTCTGTTCTCGCGCCGAGGCTCCTCCTCTTCCACGTTTTGTCTCCTCACGCGCCCTGGGACAGCAAAGTGACCAATCGACATTGAGACACTTTCACTGCCCCTCAATCGATTTTGGAAAAAAAAAATTACCACAAGGAGAATCCCGAATTTGAGGATGTATTTGATACTGATCAGGTAACAACATAGCTGGCCAGACAGCCTGTTAAACGCCTCTCCTTCTGGCCTGTGGTTTCATTTTTCGACGCAAGTCAACATAACACAGATGGATCATTATGTATTCTTCCTGTGCGTAGACCAGTTGGTAGGCATGTCTAGTGGGAATGAAGAGGACGTGGGCATGAGTTAGAGACATGACATGCACAGTAGGCCGACTTGTAGTTAATAGATTTGCAAATCTAGTGGAATTAATTGGAGTTGGGCGGCTCAGCAGTTGGAATTCGGCATGCAAGGAGAGGAGTAGAATTACTATGGCAGGTGGCCATTAAAGCCACCCACCTCAACTACATTTTCAAACTCAAAATTTAAGTGCTTTCCCACCTTAATACTCGCCCCTTTTGTTCAAGATTCAATTTTATGTTTAAGTATATATATATATTACTTAATGTAACTTTTGATCAATATATATTTCATTTTTAGATCTAAACTTCAAATTAGATCCTTTATACTAAATTTAAAAAAAATTAATCGATAATGGTGAGTGCCTAATCACCCCTCCTTAATGTTCATTGTAAAATTTCGATCGTGACATCGAGAACAATTTTTTTCACCGACACCTGCTCTTAACGTTTTTAGCGCCAGGATTAAATGACTCCTCGGATGAGAACCGGCTCATGGCGTCGAGCTCTGACGACGATGCTAGTGTCGAGAAGAACATTAGGGAGGCTCTTTGCGACCTAGCTAGACTTTTTTTTTTAGCATCCTGCCCTTGAATCAATAACTAAGCAACCCAATTTTAAATATGTTGTAATTCTAAAACTGGTTCTCTTAATCTCGATCTTTAAAAAAAAATAAAAAAATTTAGTCGCATTTTCGGATTGTATGTTTGTGGCGCGGCATCATCGTCGTCGTGAGCGTGGCGTCGTCTTTTTCTGGCGTTACATTTTGGTATCAGAGCCAGGGGTTCAAAGCTGGGACCCTTGGGCACACGCAGGAAAATGCAAAACAGGAACATTCAACTTAGTATAGAGAGCTGATTCTTTTAAAATATAAAACCATAATGTTGATAATTATAGTAAACAGCAAATTTAGAAAACTGACACAAGACCTAGAACGATGAACTAACTCTCGCCTTGATCTGTGCAGGAGGCGCGGATTGGGCGAGGGGTCTCTTCATATAGACCTAGACATACCACCGCCAGAGCAGGCCGTAGCAGCCCTTCTACCTCAGATCTTGCAAACACTCCAGGATGTCAATGCCGCTATACGCGAAGAGCCCTTGGGAGGATGACTTGCTAGACATAGTTTGGAGCCATCAGTAGATGCTCAGGCATCCCCTCGACACAGCGAGGAACACAGGGTAGAGAACTTCCGTGCGGAGTCGGCTAGGGCAGAGTCACCACAGAGAGGACATGGGGACATGATCTCAGGACATAGGGACAGGTCTCGGAGCCCTAGACAGAGGGAGGAGCATACAGAGAGATCTAGGATTTGTCATACGTCAGCTGCAGACCATATCAGGGAGATCCTGAAGCTGCGACCATCTCACTATTCGGGTGATACAGGAGGTTTTCAGGCAGAGGCCTGGTTGGTGAGCTTGAGCGGATGCTTCAAGCTCTGCCCTTGCACTAGCAACACGAAAGCTCGTGTTGCAATCCATCTTCTGAAGGATGGAGCAGGAGTCTGGTGGAGGACCGAGGAGCAGAAGCTCCATGTTGACTCGGAGATGATTACCTGGGAGCTGTTTGAGGAGCATTTCAGGAGCAGGTATTTACCCAGGAGATTTATACAACAGCGGATAGACGAGTTTCATGACCTCCGTCAGGCATCGATGTCAGTAGCTGAGTATGAGAGTCGATTTCTGGACCTACTCCAGTACGTCGACTATATGCAGGATGAGAAGGTACGGATTCACAGGTTCATCCGGGGCCTGAACTTGGATTTAGGTGGCGCAGTGTGCATTCACTGCCCACAGACATTAGCAGAGGCTGTGGAGAAGGCCTATATTGCAGAGGAGACATGGGGAAAGACACAGCAGGCTAGAGACAGAGTTCGGAGCCGTATCCAGCAGATGCAGGATAGTAGGTCGAAGGGGTCAGTTCCTCCTCCATGGGGTGGATAGAGTTCAGGGCAAGCTTCATTCAGGCCACCACAGCAACAGCAGCAGCAGCAGACCCGCCCACCTTACCGACCTCCTCAGAGATTTGATGCACAGAGAGGACGTAGTATGGGGCCTCCTCCTAGGGGTCCCATCAGGACACAGGGTGCACCAAGAGCTCAGTCAGCAGGAGCTCGTCAGCAGAGACCTCAGCAGTCCATAGCCGGATCGTCAGGATCTGTATCTCAGTCATCTAGAGTACCAGCTGGAGCTGCTTCCCACTGGAGAGGACCAGGCAGCTGTTATGGTTGTGGTGTTGTTGGACATCATTGGAGAGATTGCCCACAGAACCCTAACAAGGGTAAGACACAGAGCTCAGAGCCTACTGTTGGAGATATGGCATGGAGTCATCGGATCTACGCAGCGGTCGAGAACTGCTAGGCTGAGCATCAGAGTACTGTGATTGAGACGACAGGTAGTATTGGTGGTATTTCCACCTCTATATTATTTGATTCTGGTTCTTCTGATTCTTTTATTGCACCATCCTTAGTAAAGCGTTGTAGGCTGGTGGCAGTTAGGAAAGGCCGTAGTTGGGACGTTGAGATGGCTTCTGGAGCCAAAATTTCTGTAGACTCCTTAGTCAAGGAGTGTGTAGTGGATTTGGGACCCTTCACCACTACTTCTGATCTTCGGATCCTTCCATTAGGATCTTATGGCATCATTTTAGGCATGGATTGGTTGTCCGCTCATAGAGCTAGAGTGGATTGTTACCACAAGACTATTGCTTGCATAGATGATCTTGGAGTAGAGTCAGTGATATCAGGAGTTAGGAGGGCCGTATCCATTCGCACCATCTCCGCTATGCAGCTTAAGCAGTGTGCGCAACAGGGTTGTCAGATGTTTGCTATTACGGTCAGTGACAGATCAGAGGATGAGTCGAGAGGACCTTCCCTCGATGATCATCCCATCTTGTCAGAGTTTGCTGATGTGTTCCCAGGGGAGCTACCGGGATTACCTCCCCCACGTGAGATCGAATTCCATATAGATCTAGTTCTAGGCGCAGAGCCTATCTCACGAGCACCCTATCGGATGACTACTCCTAAGTTATGTGAGCTCAAGTTGCAGCTTGAGGACCTTCTGGAGAAAGGCCTAATCCATCCTAGTGTATCCCCTTGGGGTGCACCAGTTATCTTCGTGAAGAAGAAGGATGGATCTCTTCGGTTGTGTATTGACTACCGTCAGCTGAATAAAGTAACGATCAAGAATCGTTACCCCCTTCCACGCATTGATGATTTATTTGATCAGATGAAGGGGGCTACAGTTTTCTCTAAGATAGATCTTAAGTCAGGGTACCATCAGCTCAGGATTGCGGAGACAGATATTCACAAGACAGCTTTCCGTACGAGATATGGCCACTACGAGTTCACAGTGGTACCTTTCGGTTTGACGAATGCCCCCGCAGTGTTTATGAGTTTGATGAATGGGGTATTCAGGACCTTCCTTGATCGCTTCATGCTCATCTTCCTTGATGACATTCTAGATTTACTCACGCACACGTGAGGAGCACGAGGAGCACCTTCGCCAGGTTCTTCAGTGTCTTCGCGAACAGCGCCTTTACGGGAACTTGGAGAAGTGTGCGTTCTTTCAGCCTGAGGTGTAGTATTTGGGCCACATCATTTCAGGGGAAGGTATCGCAGTCGATCCTTCCAAGATTCGAGCCATCATGGATTGGCCAGCACCCACTAGTGTGACCGAGGTGCGTAGTTTCATGGGTCTAGCAGGGTATTATAGGAGGTTTGTTCAGGACTTCTCTCGGATTGCGCACCCTATCACTTCTCTTCAGCGGAAAGGGAAGAAGTTTTTATGGTCAGATAGATGTGAGCAGGCCTTCAGTACACTGAAGGAGTGCCTCACGAGAGCACCTATTCTTGCAGTGCCGGATCCTCAGGGTGAGTTCTACGTTTGCACAGATGCTTCCTTGGCAGGACTTGGAGGTGTGTTAATGCAGGAGGGTAGAGTAGTTGCCTTTGAGTCTCGCAAACTCAAAGATTATGAGCTCAATTATCCGACCCATGACCTTGAGCTTGCAGCAGTTGTACATGCCTTAGTGCGGTGGAGACATTTTCTTCTTGGCCGGAGATTTACACTCAGGACTGATCACTTGAGTCTTCGCCACCTCTTCACGCAGCCCAATCTCAACGCTCGTCAGCGGCGTTGGATGGAGTTACTCTGTGAGTATGACATGGAGATAGAGCATGTGAAAGGGAAGGAGAATGTGGTTGCAGATGCCTTGAGTAGGTGGAGACATGTGGCTATGGCCACCTCTGTGGGTACAGATTTACGGAGTAGGATCTTGCAGCAGCTTCCTCAGGATAGTTTCTACCTTGCAGCCAGAGCAGAGATTGAGTCTCAGAGACCCCTTGAGGGGAGATTTGATGGATTTTCATTAGAGGCAGATGGTCTTCTCAGACACAGAGGTCGGATATATGTTCCTAGAGATGGAGGCTTGAGACATGACATTTTGACAGAGGCTCATCGTGCACCTTATTCAGCCCATCTTGGGGTGAAGAAGATGCACGCCACCCTGAGACAGTTGTATTTTTGGAGAGGACTTCGGAGAGACATAGCCTCATTTGTATCCTGCTGTTTAGAGTGCCAGAGGGTGAAGGCCGAGCATCAGCATCCAGCTGGCCTTCTCTATCCTCACGCCATACCGGAGTGGAAGTGGGACACCATTTCCATGGACTTCATCGTTGGGTTACCTACGTTGAGATACCATCACGACGCCATCATGGTCACGGTGGATAAATTAACGAAGGTAGCTCATTTTTCTCCAGTGAAGACCACCTATACAGCGAGTGCTGTGGCACGAGTATACCTTGATGAGATTTTCAGATTACATGGGATTCCGTGGAAGATCATTTGCGACCGCGACCCTTTGTACACCTCCCATTTCTAGACCACCATGCAGTATGCCCTCGGGACGAGGATTAATTTCAGCACAGCTTATCACCCTGAGACAGATGGACAGACAGAGAGGGTGAATCAGATTTTGGAGGATATGCTCAGGATGTACGTGATGGATCATCAGTCGAGATGGGAGGAGTATCTGTATTTGGTGGAGTTTGCCTACAATAATAGTTTTCAGAGTTCTATAGGCATGGCTCCTTTTCAGGCTTTATATGGTAGAGAGTGTAGGACACCTCTTAGTTGGGACAGGATTGAGGACAGGGTTTCCCTTGGGCCAGCATTATTACAGGACATGGAGCAGCAGGTTGCCTTGATCAGACAGAGATTGCAGGAGGCGCAGGATAGGCAGAAGAAGTATGCAGACCAGCATAGGACAGATCACAGTTTTGAGGTAGGCACGAAGGTGTTTCTTCATGTCAGACCACATAAGAGCCCTATCCATTATGGAAAAGGTTCTAAGCTTGCTCCTAGGTTTGTGGGTCCCTTTGAGATCTTGGAGCGCCTCGGTCCCTTGGCCTATCGTCTAGCATTGCCACCTAGCTTATCGCGCGTCCATGATGTGTTTCACGTTTCTGTGCTTAGGAGATATATTTCTGATCCTTCTCATGTGCTAGATTGGACTGCATTGCAGGTGTAGGATCAGGGGCAGGTGATGGTGGAGCCCGTGCACATTTTAGATCGCAGGACCCTGGGCCTTCGCGGCAGAGAGATTGATCAGGTTCGGGTCCAATGGGACAGGTATGATGAGACTGCAGCTACTTGGGAGGATGCTACTTTGCTACGAGGACAGTTTCCACACCTTTTCCAGTGACTTCCAGGAGGAAGTCGAGTCTAAGGGGAGGGGGATGTAGTGCCCACTTCCCTTCGACCTCATTTTGTTTTGTTGTTTTCGAGACTGATTACTTCACTTATGGATTATTATGACTTCTTGTTTTAGCATGCTAGTAGATATCATAGACATTGGACTGTTATTGATTCGATCTTTATATGATGCATATGGTTTACTGGTGGACATTTGATGACGATATTTGTATACTTTTGACAGGGTTATTTATCTTAATTATGACATATGATATATTTAATCATTTTGAGTAGAACTTGATAATTGGACTAATGTGATGATCGTTTGACATAACTGAAATGTGGAATAAGATGTGCTAGAAAGTGTTAAGTGATATCGTACTTGCATAGATGATAGTAAATCAGGTGTTGTTTATTTTAGATTATATTGTATATTTGGCATGAATGTTTTAATGCGGCCAACAGGCCGAAGGAGGTATTTTCTGCTCTGCAGGTATATTATATTCACAACAATACTGGGGAGTGGAGACCAACCACATCGGAATTCGAGAAGAATCCAGCTAAGGTCACCATGGCAACAAGTAATTGTGTGTGTGTTAGAATTATCTGGTAAAGGGAAAATTGTGACCTAGGGATCATGTGTTGTTTTGTTTAATTTTTCCCTTTTTACTATGTTAGTATGTGTTGCTCTTAGTAAGTGAAATTTTTACTTATGTTATTATTCATATTTCTTGGATTGGAGTTTACCCCTTTGTTAGCCATGGGTTGTAGTGGGTTAATTAAGTTAATTTGAGATTTTCCTAAACTAATTAAAAGATGTGACCTAAGAGAGTTCATTTATTAACCTTGATTTACTTTGGATTTTGTGTGGATTGATGTGTGTTTGAGTTTGAGTGTAACACACTCTACCCCACATGGGAAACTCGAATTTGGCCTTGGAGGCCAAATTTCAAAGCTTGTGGGACAAGTCAAACTTGTCCCACACCTCTTAAAACCCCATGCCAACCCTACCTATGGGTTGGAAGGCCAAATTTAGGGTCTTTTAGGTGTTTTGGGGGGATAAAAGGGTAAAAATATTAATTGCACTTTCTTTCAAATTTAATTTTGTCCTTTGAGGGAGTGGGCTTAGTTGGAGTGTGCAAGTTGCTTGCCTTTCTTTCAACCACTTATTAATGGTGCATTGGAATTTGATGTTGACCAAATGATGTGGAGTGGAGGGAAAAGGAGGTGGCATCCTACTTGGAGCCACATCATCCCTCCCTCTCTTTTCTCTATTTATTTGATCCTCTTGTTTGTTTTGGGGGTTGGAAGTTTCATGTTTTAGTCTTTTTTGTATTTTGGAGAGGAGAGGATTTGGAAGGAGCTTGTGAATTTTTTGAGCTTGTGGATACTTGTGAGAACTTTGTTGGAGCTTGTGGATGCTTGCTTGATCCTTGGAGGGATTTGAGACTTCATACTTGGAGCAAGCTCTACCATGGAAAGGTAAGAGCTTCCCCTTTCTTTTGCATTATGTTTCTTTTGTCATATGAATGTATTTTTATGTTGTGTTGAATGTTGTTGTTTGAAATGCTTGTTGGGAATGGGTAGAATGCCTAAGTTGGGAGTGAGAGGAGACTATGGGGAGCTTAATTGAGGGAGGCATAAGAGATCATGTGCTTGAGGAGGGAGCTTGGGTTGGGTGTCCACCTTGTAAGAGAAATGCTTGCATTTCTTCTTGTTTTACTTTGAGGGAGCCATAAGAGTTGAGGGAGGCATAAGAGTGAATGGAGGGATAAGGGGTACTTGAGGGAGGCATAAGAGTTGTTAGGGGTATTGTGTTTGCATTGGAGGATTTTAGGTGGCACCCATTCCCATTGGGAGGCATAAGTGGCTTCCCCATATGTCTTACTCTTGTGGCTTTCTTGGTAAGCCTTGTGACTTGTTGTTGTGATTGTTTTCCCTCTTGTTGTGATTATTGATTCTCTTGTTTTGAAGGAATATGGAATGCATGTGAAATGTTATGTTTAGTTATGTGGAAGCTTGTAGTTGCCATGAGTTGGATTCTCTCCCATTGTGATGTGGTTGGGGCTCAGGGGCCAATGGAGAGGATGGCTTCTCTTCTCCATTGGGTATTTGGTTGGGAGGAGAGCGTTGCCTCTCCCCTTATTTTGTTGTGAATCAAGCAAACTATGGAGGAGCCACCTTGTTGATATTTGGAGCACAAGAACCTTGTTGTTGACAATGTAAAAACACCATGTATTTACCCACCTTGAGTGGAGGAAAAATGTAATATTGCTTTGCTTTCTCTAGCTTCCATTATTGTAAATTTGTTTCCACATGAAGTAGGATATGTTGTAACAAGATTTTGAAGGAAAGTTGCATTGAAATGATAGTATTCCTTACTCTAAAATTTATTGGAAATGTTGTTGAATTATTTTGTGGAATGTTGGAAAGAAATTACAAAAGAAAATATATTAAAATTTTGTTTGAGTACTTGAAAGTGATGTGTTGAAAGGTTGGAAAAATAGTGCATTATCCCTTCTTTTATACTTGATGGAAAGACTTAAGTTTTCAAATGGTTTTTAGTATGACAATGAAACATTTTAAGCTCTAGCTCTCTTATGTCTTTCTTCATTTATGGATCCATTGTAAAATTATTGGCAAGTATAGAAGGAAATGAAATCAAACCTTTTGAAAATCCCATGCAATGTTTATTGAAGATGTGTAGAAGGAAATCTTAATACAAGTTCTAAGCTTAAAAACTTAGTCAAGACTTATTACCACATTTCATTTAATAAGGAAACCAATATTGTAAATATTTTCATATTTAAAGTATTATGAAAACTAATGGTTTTACTATTATAGGATTTTATTAATCACAACATACTATTAATATCCCCTTTATAATTAATAAAGCATATTATTGTAAACCACGGCCAATAAATAATATCAACGAAATATGAATTAAACATAACTAACTGTATAGTTAATCCCTGCGCCTCTCACGGTATTGCGTGTCCATTCAAAAGGCAAAGCAAACTGTTTCATCTTGTCCATGAATATTCTGATATGTAACAGATCCACCTCTATGCGTTGTTCTTCCACGAATAAATCGTTTCAGGTTTCTAGTTGTATATAGGACAAAAAAAAAATAGAACTGAGTCTTGTTGGTCTAATGCGCACTCCTTGATCAAAGGATCTGTCAATGTAGCAAAGTTCTTGTGCTTCTCTATCTCTGCACGATACAGGAGATCTATGAAATGTTGGAGAAAATGTCTTGGGAGGTTAAGGTAGCAGGATATTTTCAGACCCAGAACATGTGTTCTGAGTTTTCTTTTCTTCAAATCGACTGTGTGACAGTGAGAGTGTCCCTTAATTGATCCTGATATGTTTTGTAACTAAAACCTTTCATCGATACACGTATCCCAAATCCACCGATTTGCAAGATACAAAAATATTCTGATATGAAGGATGAACCCTATGAATTCTGTACCTACACTTCGACTACTGGACAGATAAAAACCTAGTTGAAACAGGCTGGTTGATCTTAACACCTCCTCTTTCCCTCAATCCTATTTGTTAAAAATATCCTGAAGGCAGAACCAAATATGAAGGTGTATACGATACTGAGCAGATAACAACATAGCTGGACAGTTTTCTTGTTGCACATGCCTGCTAGCTGGACCGTGGACCCCGCCTTGGACGCATCTTGCAGCACCCAATGAAGGTGAAGGTAGCAACGTCTGTTCTCGCGCCGAGGCTCCTCCTCTTCCACATTTTGTCTCCTCACACGCCCATGGGAAGCAAAGTGACCAATCGACATTGAGACACTTTCACGGCCCCTCAATCGATTTTGGAAAAAAAAAATACCACAAGGAGAATCACGAATGTGAGGATGTATTTGCATACTGATCAGGTAACAACATAGCTGGCTAGACAGCCTGTTAAATGCCTCTCCTTCTGGCCTATGGTTTCATTTTTCGACGCAAGTCAACATAACACAGAGATCATTATGTATTCTTCCTGTGCGCAGATCAGTTGATGTAGGCATGTCTAGCCGCCTCAACCAGGAATAAAGAGGACGTGGGCATGAGTTAGAGACATGACATGCACAGCAGGCCGACTTGTAGTTAATAGATTTGCAAATCTAGTGGAATTAATTGGAGTTGGGCGGCTCAGCAGGTGGAATTCGGCACGCAAGGAGAGGAGTAGAATTACTATGGTAGGTGGCCATTAAAGCCACCCACCTCAACTACGTTTTCAAACTCAAAATTTAAGTGCTTTCCCACCTTAATACTCGCCCCTTTTTGTTCAAGATTAAATTTTATGTTTAAGTATATATATATATTACTTAATATAACTTTTGATCAATATATATTTCATTTTTAGATCTGAACTTCAAATTAGATCCTTTATACTAAATTTAAAAAAAAATTAATCAATAATGGTGAGTGCCTAATCACCCCTCCTTAATGTTCATTGTAAAATTTCGATCGTGACATCGAGAACAATTTTTTTCACCGACACCTGCTCTTAACGTTTTTAGCGCCAGGATTAAATGACTCCTTGGATGAGAACTGGCTCATGGCGTTGAGCTCTGACGACGATGCTAGTCTCAGGAAGAACGTTAGGGAGGCTCTTTGCGACCTAGCTAGACTTTTTTTTTTAGCATCCTGCGCTTGACTTAATAACTAAGCAACCCAATTTTAAATATGTTGTAATTCTAAAACTGGTTCTCTTAATCTCGATCTTTAAAAAAAAAAAAAATTAGTCACATTTTCGGATTGTATGTTTGTGGCGTGGCGTCATCGTCATCGTGAGCGTGGCGTCGTCTTTTTCCGGCGTTATAAAACTCAAATATCAACATTAACTTCCTTCTCTACCTGGCGTGTAGAAAATACCAATAAATCATGGAGACTCGCACTTCCAGACATGTTTCAGAAAAATGGGGGGGAAATCAGATTCAGACTCTCAACTACCATTGATCTTTACTTTGAATTTGGTCGTCCAAGTGGAAGATTCAAACTTAGAACAGACCCAAGGGCTTCTTTTGACTTTTTACTACATTTGGAAAAATGGAAAAAAAATTCATTTTGCTCCGCACCTCCACCATCGAGAAATGAGCCTGACACGTGTCCAAGTATGATTCGAGCAGAACCACGGCCAAATTCTACCCCTTTACTCTCTTTTGGAAATGGGAAAATTTTCCAAGTTTTCCATGCAACTCCACCCTTAGGAAATGAGCCTGACACATGTCCAAATGTGATTTCGAGTGGACCCACGCTTCCCTTTTTACTTTTCACTCTTTTCTCCCAAGAGGAAATTTTTCTAAAATTCCCCCGAGAGTCCGCACCTCCACCGTTGATTGGGGTAAAACATTTACTTTTTCCCTCATCGGGCCCACAGGCCATTTTGAGATTTTAATCCTTAAGAGGTAAAAAATCCAAGTTTCCTCCGATGGTCCACCTCCCCGCCTCTTTGAATTTTTAAACTTCCATGTGTCACCATGGCGCACCTTGAGGTGGTCCCAAAAACTTGATACCTTGAACGAGCGTGGGCTCGCCACGTGTCCTGGCCTTACAAAGTTTTTCTGAATGCTTGAGACTCAGTGGAAGGCGCCACGTGTCATGCTCCAAGGCAATTTCCTTTGGCCATTGAAAATTCTAAGCAAAATGCAAAGTGAGCATAGGCCTTCATGTGTCCTCCTAGCGCTTCTTTAAAATGAAACTCAAGGGCCGGTCCCCAAACATGCACAATTCCTCCATGTGTCCCATACCTCCCAAAACTCTTTGGAAAATATTAATTATGGGAAGACACGGCGGAGACCTCCACGTGTCTCCATGGCGCAATTTTAAGATGGTGCCCAAAGTGGAGACCCTGAATGAGCGCGGGTTCGCCACGTGTCCCCGAACCGCCAAACTGTTTTAGCTACATAAAAATTTTCTAAGTCCGGGAAAAGCAGCGGAAGGCTCCATGTGTCCTCTCAGTGCTACGCCAAGGAAAAACCCAAAAGTAGATCTTCAAATGAGCGTTGTTCCTCTATGTGTCTCTATCCTATCAAACCTCCATGTGTTCTCCCGACGCTATTCTAGAGCCAAACCAAAAAGTAAATCTTCAGACAAGCGTCGTTCCTCCACATGGACACATTTTGGGTTGAGGCTTTTCATATAATTTTTGAAGTATTTAGCCGAGCCACGTCCAACCAAAAGGTGCCATGTCCCCTATAGATGCATTGATGCAAATTTGACCTGGAGAAACGCCCGTCAAACCGTAAAATACAGAAGAACGCCCATTTGAGCCTAGGAATGAAGTTTTCTTCAAGGAAAAAAAGTTTAGAAATGTTACAAGGCTCAAATACATTCTTTAGGGACACATCAATTCATTTTTATTCAAGTATCTAGGATAGAAACATCAAGGACAACAAATCCTGACTGTGGGAAATAGAAAGAACGGGAAAACATGAGTTTTTATATGAACAAAGAATGGGAACCTGAAAATAAATACATTTCTAGATGAACAAAGAAACGAGGAGACAAACATGGACCCTCACATGATCTTCGACCCAGGAGCTGACTAATAATAGCAACAAAGACTGGCCAAGCTCAACACGGGGAAGGAGAAAATGACAGAGGCCGTAAATAAATAAATTTTCAAAGGCACAAACAGGGCGAGACTATTATGAGCACCAACATGCCCAATGGAGATGTATTTGATTCAGATTGTAGAATTCCTCTACTGTCATTCGGGCATCCATAGCCTTGGTAGAGATACTAGAAATATCCCAGGAGAGAGTTATGTATCAATTTTCCTTTTTTTCGATTGATTGTTTTGTTTTCTGAAAACTTATTTTAGCTCTCTTGATCATTTTTAACAAGGGGTTTAGAACCACTGATGGATTTATTTAGGAGGTGGAATTGATTGCAATGATTTCATTTGCTAGTGTCAACAAATACATCCAAAAGTTCTTGACAAAAAATTTATTAGAAGTTTAATGTGATAGAATCTCTAAGAGGTCATTCGTTCTTTAATTTACTGAGGTGATGAAAGACCAAGGTTAAACAAATACCATAGAGATAAACGTCACAAAATGTTTGCGAATGATTGAACCAAAATATCATCGAAGCGATGAAAATGGAGGGTGACTTGCAGAGGAATGGAAAGAAAGGGAAGAAAGAACATTCATGTGTATGCAATACCTGATTGCAATGTTTGATGTTTTTACCATTTTTTTGGATTTTCTATTTTTTGGAAGTAGGACCAACAATGTCACTCGGTGCAATAGGATCCAACAACAATGTTTACAATTTCCTTGATATATGAGACTAGGAGTTTTTGCTTATCAAGAGTGATATTATCTCCGATCTCAATGACCATGGTGAGATCATACTTGATAAGTGAATGTGATTTATCTTGAAACATGGATTTTGTATGTGGGAGTTTGAGTTCCATAGCCATGGGCTTTTTTACTGTACGCCATACTTGATGGGTGGATTGGTGTGCATTCTTGAATCGCTTCTTATTTGTAACTTTATGATCATTGGAATTGTTGGGATATTTTGAGTTCGTGGAATGTGTGACATGAGCTTGATGAAGAAGTCGTTTAGGTTTCTTATACGAATATACCCATGACCCGAACCTTGTTATTGAATACTGTCATTATGTTGTTCAAGAAAAAGGTTATGTAGGAGGTTTTGTTGATTATACACATAGGAAGATCTTGAAATCAATATTCTTAGAATGGAACACACATATATGGCTCTTTAAGAACGAGTTGACCAATTACAATCATTAGAGGTTGATAGGCATTAGGTTGAGGAACCCTATGAATGGGATTTTCCCACTTACCTTCCTTATCAAAATCCAATGCCCCTTCCTTATCAATCATCAAAGCCTAATTACCAGATTCCAAGTTCTCTTGCTATTGTTGTTCCCAATTCCCCTTCCACACATGCATATTTTGAACCCCATTTGTTTGTCCAAAAATTCCAAAATCAAGATGAGACCCAACCACCCCACCTCCTTCATCTGTAATCCCGATTCAAGATGGTGAAGATAAGAAAATTATCTAGAAGGGGCAGCCAATTAAAGAAAACAACAAGATGGAATTCAAGCAGAATTTGCAGGGATGGATTTCTAAATTTCAGTTCATTCATGTTCCACAGTTGGATAAAGAAGGCATGCAAGAGGTGGAGTTTGATTTCATTTATCAGAAAGCACGGGAGGGGGATGATAAAAAAATCTTTATGTTTTGAGTTGAATGTGCATAACGACACAAAATAGTTTGGGGAGCTTAAGCTATTGGATGTTTGTTCAAAATTGTTGTTATTGTTTCATGTTTCAAAACCTCCTAATTTCTTTATGATAAAGTATATAAAAAGTGTAAAACTACGATGAAATTAAGTGTATTTAGTAAGGATTTGTGCACACACTTCTTTCATGCACTAGAAATTCTAAACCCCCTGGCAGATGACCTTATTTTATTGTAAAATTTATATTTTGTTTTTCATTTTTTAAATTTCCTTTCTTTACAAGAAAGAACTACAATATTGAAGTCTTAAAACTTTCGACGGTATTACGATTGCAATATGTATGAATGTGTCTATTATTTGTTTGTTTTGAGATATAGTAATTGAGGACAATAGACATCTTAGAGAATTGTATGGCCAAGTGGAATTTTTATTTTAATCTTCTTCAGAATTAATTTTGTTGGACCAGTGTTGGTTATATGACAATATTGAATAACAAACAATTTTATTTTATTTTTGGTTTTTGGACTTCCCCACTCAATCACTAAAATTATTAATTGTATGCACGCTTTTAAAGAATTGCAATTCACACCAATTTTATATTATTTACTAAATACAATCCATCACATTAAATTAAAGAAAAATGAAAATCACGAAACGATCCTTAGAAACGCATAATATTTGCCATTACATACTTGAACTTTCAAATACATCAACCAGTGTGGACTATACCTTGTCGCCCATTAAAATAAGGGAAATGATGGTCCATCACATCGAACATTTCAAGATAGAAATTTCTTTGCTTTTCAAAAAGACATTACCAGTGCAGGTTTGGAATGAAAGAAGTCGGTGGAAATCAAATCCAGTTCTCAGAACAGACTATGTCGGCTAGTTATGACCTGTACAGCCCCCAGTTATGGTTTACGACTGTAAATCCTCCGTCCACTACAAGATTATGGCCACTCACATATTTGGACTCGTCACTCGCCAGATATAATGCAGCCTCTGCAATGTCCTCTGCTTTCAGTGTCACTCCCTTCAAGTTGGATGTGCTGTTAAGAAAGCCCTCCACCTCGGCCGGATCATGTGTTCGAGTGAAACCCATTACAAGCTCTGTTGCAACACCGGAAGGAGAAACACAATTCACCCTGATACCATATTTCCCGAGCTCAGCCGCGCCATTTTTAGTCAGCCCTATAACTGCATGTTTTGAGGCCGTGTATGCATAAGCACATAGTCCGCCTGAAATCCCTGCAACGCTGGCTGTAGAGATTATGCAGCCCTTTCTGTTGGGGATCATAACGCGTGCCGCATGCTTAATACCGTGCATTACTCCTTTTGCATTTACCTTCATTACGCGCTCGAATTCCTCCATCTCATAATCTGCTACGCTCTTTCTGTGTGAATCCCCAGTACCGGCATTGTTAAACATTACGTCGAGTTTTCCGTGTTTTTCCATGGCAAAGTCCACCGCCGCCTTCACGTCCTGCTCTTTGCTCACATCACAGTGAATATACGTCGCCAAAGGAGAAAAGGACCTTCATTGTCTGCAATGTCGGCAATAATGACTTTGGCTCCATGTTTTGTGAAGAGCCGAACAGTGGCTTCTCCGATGCCTGCTGCTCCGCCAGTGATTATTGCAATCTTGCCTTCCAATCTGCATTTTAAACCCAGATTTCTTCATTACCTTAACATGAACATAGATTTCTGCAATTGACACTAGTTTTTCATGTTTAAATATAGAAAGGAAACTAAATAATTACCTTCCGTGAACAACAGGTGTAGACATCGTTCTTCTGCAAAATACAAAGAGAAAGCTTGAATGGGAGAGATAGGCTACGGCTAAAGCAGAAACCCTTATTTGTAGGCTAATTTCTTTGGAGGGATGATTTGTAGTAAAATCGACAAAATATAAGTGGCGAGAACATGTTGAGGGATCTTTTAAGTCACAACCAGGGGACCGAGCGCGGAAGAAGCCAATGCGAACACCTTTTCCAACACGAAAAAATAAATGAAAACCACATTGCATTGTTTTTATTTGTATTTTCTTCTCCCAAAAAATAATTTGCTCGAGGTTTTCCCAAGGTCTTTTCCTCGGTCAGAGTGTGCAGGGCAACACCCAATGCGGGGATATTTAAGTCACGACTTGGGGACCGAGCGCGGAACACGTCAGAAGAATCCAATACGGGGCCGCGGGCGTAATAAGGATGGCCTTTGCAATGAATGTGTGGCCTTTCGTGGTTCAACGATTGAACAAGTGAATTTTGTGACGAATAATGGAACCCTACCTAGTTAGTGGAAATAACTAAAAAAAAATTGGATGAAAAAAATCTTATATTATATTAATACAATAAGATATAAGATAGTTTTCAACAGAAAAGTAGGCGGTATGAGAGTACGTCCCAAAACCACAAATAAATTAGGCCGAGCCTAACGAGAAACAACAAAAAATCGATCCTGGCTAAACACAAAGACAAAAACAGGCATCAGCAACAAACATGCTCGAGGCGGGTGAATTCTGATTCATCTGGCCACCTCGAACTAGGTAGATCATTGCTAGTGTCGAGAATCTCACAGCCATCAACACGCTCTTCTTCAGGATCTGCTTCCCCGCATGTATGAATGGCTAAGCTAAGCCAGGGGAATTTGCCAGTAGCAGGCAGGGGTGGCGGCGGATGCCAGGGAGCCTATTGAGAAGTGGCAGAGGGAGAACCCCAACCCTGCTGGTGAGCCAACGATCAAGGCGAAGAACCCCACCCAAGTTGCCGAGGCGGTGAGCCCCAACCTTACTGACAAGCCGAGGAATGCGGCGGCGAGCCCTGACCATGGTGGTGCCCAGGTGAGTGGTTGTGTCAATGGCTCGGCCCAGGAGAATGGCGGGAGCAACTGAACTCTCGGCATTGGGATCTGCTGCGTCGATCGCCACGAGCGGAGGACGAGCAGCGCCTAGTAGGAGAGGGAGGCACACAGGCAACATTGAATGGGGCTTCCCCCCAATGTCGCAATTAAGTCTGGAGGTGGTCCACCTCGAGCGCCACCTTATTTGCTTGAACTTGAATTTGCAGAAGCACATTGGAGATCACCATAGACTTATTATAGATCGAGAAGGACTGATCAACTGCAGAATTAACAAAGAAAAAAGCATTCCTTTCTTTCGATATCCAAAATAAAATCTCCCCTCTAAAAACATGCCAAATCTTTGTGAACATATGCAGAAGTTTGGGATTGTCTCCCAAGAGGATATGTTGCCAAGTGAAACAGTGGGGCCGAGAAGGAAATAAAAAAGTATGGATCCATTTCCAGGCAGTTTGAGGTTTGGAATAGAACCAGAAAACATGCATAATAGTTTCCAGATGCCCACATAAGAGACATTTGGGAGCCAGAATCCCAATTTGAACAAGACGAGCCCTAATAGGAAGGCCTTGGTGAAGAATACACTACAAAACATGAGCAATTTTGGGTTCAACACATATAGTCCAAATAGTCTCAAACCATTTGTCCCATCCATATGGGGTGGTGTCAATTCCCTAGCGAGTGTTGAGTTTGTCCACCATGGGAAAATGAGGTGAAAGCCACCGATAGCCTTTGTTGGCTTTATAGTTACAGAAAGGAGTATCAACAAACCACTTCCAGTCTATCCACCAAGGGCAAGAAGAGTGCACAACAATCTTATGTAGCATGTGATCAGGAACAAAATGTATCACAATATTGAAAGTATCTTGATCTTGGTTGGAGAGCCGAAACAAAGTTTTAAACTCCTGCCAAGCAAACCAAGATTGCTTGTTTTTGCAGTAAAATTCCTCGATGGTATTAATCCTATGTTTTAAGAATTTGAGCACAGAGATTCCCAGCACCTCTGCAAGGCATTGATCTTGGGATTTAAAAATCGTCAATCGCTAGAGAGATTGTTGGTTAAGACATAGCCCGTTGCGAAAGCCATCCCCTTTCCATAAAAGTCAGGGTTTGACACATTTCTAGGCTTTCAAGATACTTTTAAGCACGAAGGCGCCCACAACTTTGACAGGCGCATGACTGATGAGTAGATTGAAAAACCCTAAACCATTCCATGCAGGACGGTCATAAGGAGATCATTTTGAGATGCCATATTGTATGAGAACTTTCCAAGCTTCCTGACCAACGATGCTACGGATAATCCACTTGACACAGAGCGCTTGCCCTTGGCGTTGGATGTGGAGAAGCCCAAGGCCTCTAGAATTGCGAGGTAAGCAACATATATCCCAAGTGACACGATGAAAACCTTTTCCATTAGAAGCATTAGCCAATAGGAAAGCTCTGAACAACTTTTCCAGCTTTTGGATAGTAAACATGGGTGGCTACCAGAACTTTGGAACAAATTTGGAATTTGTCAGCCAGAGACAAGGGTCTAATGAGATAATACTCTAGGTTTGTTGCCACCCGTTGAATGACATAATGTCATAGATCAGTCGGGGAGGCTTGAAAAGAAAAAGGAATACCAAGGAATTTAAAGATCTCACCGTGTTAAATAAGTTTCCAATCATATGTGGCAAGCTAGTCCAACGTAGGAAGGAAGGATTTCTTGTAGCATTGATTTTTTTGTCATTGAATGGAGGAACCAGAAACCAGGTAGAAAGTATACAAGCATAGCATGGCATTGTGAATGTTGCTTTCATCCTCGTTAAGCGTAAGGAACAAATCATTTGTAAAATGCCCATTGAGGAGTTGAGAGGTGGGCTTAGCAGGAAGTGAAATTCCATGAACAAGACCTTGATTTTTGGTATGGGCTAATAGATAACCAAAGCCTTCAGCCGCCAGCACATAAAGTGCAAGGGCTAGAGGACAACCCTGTCTGATAGACCGCAATAGCCAAAAGGGATCCAATTAGCTAAGGCCATTGATATATATTTGAGCAGAGGCATCTCCAAAAAGCATATTGACATATTGAATAAAGATGTGGCCAAAGCCAAGGCCTCGAAGCATGCCGAGGATGAAAGGCCATTCAATCCGATCATAGGAATTCTCAAAGTAAATCTTGATAAACATAGCGGCCTGGTGAGATTTGCGGGCCCATTCCATGCCTTCCCAAAGTGTGAGGATATTATCCAGGATGAAGCATCCCTGTATGAAGCCTGTTTCCTTTGGCTGAATAATAGTAGGCAACATATTGCATATTCGCAGAGCTAATACTAAGGCAATGAATATTTAGGAGACGTTCAACAGAGTAATTAGCCACCAACAAGTGATTTTCTCAGGATCTCCTTGCTTAGGAATGAATTTGACGTTTCCCTTGTTAATTTCAGGCCCTAGGGATTGGTTGTGAAACCCTTCAAGATAGACCTGCAAACAGTCTTTCTCGACAGAATCCCAAATAATTTTATAGAATTTATAGGGGAATCCATTGCAGTCTGGTGCTTTATCATTAGCCATTTGCATAGTGGTTTCATGGAGATCTTCAATAGTTAACATTATTTCACAGAGCACCTTCTAAGGCTCTGAAAGCTTACAAGGCACAACCCTCAAACATTGGACAAGAGTGACCCAACAAGCATCAGAGGGTGGCTAAGCTTGGAAAATGAGCTTGTAATAATGCACAAATGCTTACAACATAAGATGTGGGTCAGTGATTCGAGCTTCGTTATCAATGATAGCTCAGATCTATTGAGAAGGATTTCTGGTTCGAAGAGAGAAAAAATTCTTTCAAGACCCGATCTCCAACTTTGAGCCAATGCATTCGAGCACAGATTTGAGCACCTTTGGCATTATAATTATCCACAATTTGGATTTTATGTCGAAGAGTTGAAACTTACAGTTGCAAAGCATCAGAGAAGGGATCGCCTTGAAGTGCCATCATCACCCGGGAGAGAGTTGAGATGTTAGTGGTGTATGAGAGGCACCAAATTTTGGCTAGTTGGTAGCCATAGATTCTAAGAAATCTAGTAGTCTGCGTCAGCGCATCTTTCCACCAAAGTAGCCAAATGGCCTTCATAGGTGGATGAAATTTGTGACAGTGACTAGGTCATGGAATAAAATTCCAAATCCGTTTTATATGATTGACAGTGCGGCCATGTTGCATCAAGGCACTATTAAGAAAGAATTGGCATTTATGACAAAATGGGCACGCATCATGCCAACAAATACGAAATCGTATAGTGGAGTGTTCCAAAAGGAAAAAGTTAGGAATAACCTACACTAGCATGGAATAAATGCTGTCAAAATCAAATAAAATTGAGCTGACAACATGGCCTTGTCAAGCCGTTTGAGGACACGGTCTGTCCCTCCACGGAGATTGGACCATGTGTACCAAGCTACAAATGTGGGAAAGCAATATGCATTAGGATCAAAGAATCCAAATTTATATCGCATGAAGCACCACACTTCCCTTTCACCAGGTTTCCACCTCAAAGGCAGGTGGCAACATTTTTCATTTGAGTTTTCAACCATATTAAAGTCTCCACTTATAACCTAGTATGCATCGGGAATGGAGTTGGTTATCCTCCACCAAAGATCGACCCTTTTTGGCCACATCATTAGAGGCATAAATATTAATGGGCCCAAAAGGGTGGCCCTCAATATAAAAGAGGACCCATATGACATGGTTGGTGAGGTCGATTCCATGGTCAATTAATAAAGGCCATCATTTAGGGGAAAAAAATGAAATTAATGCCCTACGCCCTTCTTCATGATTGCTACAGAAAGCCAAGCTGTCAGGCCAGATGGATTTACAAACTATCTGCAACTAAAAACCTGTAATTTTAACTTCCTACAAAAACAAAACATCTATATGATACGGTTGGTGGGGTCGATTCCATGGTCAATTAATAAAGGCCACCATTTTGGGGCAAAAAGTGAAATTAATCCCCCATGCCCTACTTCATGATTGCTACAGAAAGCCAGGTTGTCATGCCAGATGGATTTACAAACCATCTACAACTAAAAACCTATAATTTTAACTTCCTGCAAAAACAAAACATCCAGATTTGCACATCGTTTCCAAGTTTCACACACTACATACTTATGACAGGAGTCTGTGAGACCCCTAACATTCCAGGATAAAAAATTTATGGGAAGCATTTCTCACGAGCCATATCCCCATCCTCCAATCCCTCAAGGGCATCATACTGATTATGTAGGAAACAAGTAGCATTATGTTGTTAAAATACTGCAGATCAATTTTTTTCATTCGGCATACTCAATGTTGTATTCTACTTCAGTGGAGTCAACACTGCATGCTAAGCTATGGTATCGAGAGATGGAAGGTGGACTTTATGGTTGTTTGGAATGCCCTTGTGAGTTGCTTGGAAGTAGTAGAGGAATTGAATGCGAAAGGGGATGTGAGAAATAGAATTTGACTGGTCTATGAGAACCAACACCACAAGGGACGTGCTGGAGTACTTTTGAAATGGGGTAGCTGAGATGGCTGTAGAAGCAAGTTCCTTAGCAGCAGTAGTTGGTTCCTTAGCATCAGTCATAGGCTCCTTGGCAAGATTGTTGTGATAATGTTCCTTAATAGCTGGTTCACGATGGCCATGGGAGCGAGATGCTTTGGACCACTGGGATTTTTTCTTATTTTCTCGGCTTCCAATCACTTGCCAACCTTCCTATTGTTGGGGTTTGACTATTTTGGGAGTTGGTTTTGCAATAGGGCACTTACGGATGACATAAAACAGACAATATTTGATCTTTTGATTAGACGCTTGAAAACGAAAGCAAGTATTGGGAATATTTATATACATAACCCGCTGGGAGTAACATTTATCACCCATTTGAATATCCACAAATTCCTTACGGCCTTGCAAAAGATCAATCTCAACACAAACTCACTTCTGAGGAAATTACCAGCTTCCAAGAAGACAACACACCCAAGAAAAGTAGCAATTTATGGCAGGAAATGAACACATGGAAGAGGAAGACCAAGAAATTCAATCCATAATGGCACTTTAAGGGCAGTATACTCAGATACCACAAAGTCCTTATGCCAGGGTGTTACTATAAATAGTGGGTTGCAGACATACCAAGTGGCTTGCTTGGCCAAGATGTTGGGTGCATTAGTTGGGTCAGAGAAACAAAAAAGAAAAAAAACCCTTGGTCATGTTTTGGACACTATCTAGGTGGACCCCATGAGGGGTCCAGACTGTGTTGACCCAAGATTTAAGCATGCTTTCAGAGGGGACTCGAACCACAAAATACCCAAAGATGAAAAACTGCTCTAACCATTGACATGCAACATTAAATTCAGGAATGGGGAGAACAACATCTGGAGGAGAGAAATTACCTAGCAAAAAAACTTTGGGACAAATTTCTTGGGACGCTTCACCAGTGGTGCCATCGCTCACTTAACTATCTCCTTCCGTGGTTGAAACCCAAAGGGCGAAAATCCTAGGAGAAACTATAGCAATTAATTCCTGCAGTGCTTGCAAAGGCTACGATATGATGGTTAGATGGGGGAAACCCTAGAAGAGCTGACTCCAGTTTTACACCAAAGTTGCAAAGAGTTTTTCCTTTGGGTTTCTTTTCAATTTTGGACCAAAAAACTAACCAAAATGACTAAATTTGAATAAATAAAAGATTATCTTCAAAATTCGTGATTAGAGGATTGAACTATTGTTGAAAAAGACACATCAACAATAAGAAACATAAAAAAGAGACAATACCTTGCTTATAGTGCAAAATACAAACGATGAATGATGCAAGAAGGCCTTATGATGGTATGGGCTCTCCAAGTGCTTAGTGTGGATGCAAAACGATGTCAAAATGTAGTTAATGGTGTAATTTTAAGCTTTACATTATCAAAAAAATTGGTGTCTTAGGATCCGTGATTTAATAAAGTTGATGAGTTTATATAGAATTGTCATTGATTTTGGTAGTGGATGGCGATCCACGAAAAAATGGGGATAACATTTAAAAGACCACTTCCAAATGGGTGAGTTTCGTGTTGGGGTAACATTAAGATGAGTGTGAGTGTGTTGGTGAGGTTGGGAGGTTATGAAGTTTGGCCTTACTAGGCTAAAATGGGTTCAAGAGGTGTAGGATGGGGTAAATTAGTATTTACGGGGGCTAAATTTATATTACGTGAATATAAATATGATTTAAAGAATAGTGGGACAAGGTTTAGTTATTAAATTGTTAATGTGAGAGGTGCGGATAGGTAACCTAGGTGTGCAAAAAAACTAGTGTCTACATTTTACCCTTTTTGTCGAGCAATTTGTATGTACAAACTACAAACCAAAAACTAGTGCAAGGATGCCCCCATTTTGTGGTAAGGATATTGTTCCCCATCAAACCAATATCCACTGGGTTGAAAAGAGTAATCATAGATGTGGAATTATGACAAATGATTAAGGATGTTCAATTTTTAAGATCGAAAATGACCGCGTGAAAAAAATAGTGTGTACATAAAAATGGTAGTGACCTTAACAAAAAATGGTAGGGGACATTGTACGGCCTCAGGAGGTGATGGAAATGTGGATACCCTGTGGACATTTTTGCAGAAAAATGACTATAGGGAGAGGTTCCAAAGGGAACTCATGTCAATGTGTGGAGGCATGGGATTGCTGAATAGGTCAATTAAGGTGTACATCATGTAGTGTAAAAATAAGGATTATGGTCAAAATTGGGGTTTCGAAAGGTTTCAAGCATCCAAAAAGGATGAATCGCTAGTGAGTTTTCCAATCGCCGAGGATCCTAGACGTTGAAAAATCAGGTATAAATACCCCACGGAGAGTCATTTTATACTATTTATGATTTGAGAGAAAAACGTAACTGACTCTCTGGTTTCTTGAATTTCTTATGTTTTTATAGAGATGGAGGTAGCCAGAGGTAACGATAGACATCAGAGACATGCCATTGTAGTGATAAGTGGGTTTTTTGAAATTTTGATTTGAACTTAATTTTTTAGATTTTTGGATAAAAGGCGAGGCACGATGAAATCTCTTGTGATTTTGTGTCAGGAATATGTCTAGTGTTCACATATTTAATATTTACCATACGGTAAATATATCGGTTATATTGTTATTAACTATTATATTATTTCAACAACAATATATTAGTATAGTTTAGTTATATCTAAGTGCATTATACATATTATACAACAGATTAATACTGTGTAATTACTTCTACAAAATTTGTACCATTATTACTTGGTATGATCATATTCAGTATAGCTTGATTGTTGTATTAAGGGCATTTGGACTTCTTTATTGTCCTTTTTATAGTGAAATTATTATATGAGAAGTATTTTACATAGAGTATTTGAGATTGGTTAGTATTCAATTTGTGTTTGTTTGTGGTTGCATGTACAGTTCCATAGAATAATAAGCGTCAAGTGCATATAATTTTGTATGGTGTGACATTTCCATGTGGAGATTTATGCTTTGATAATATTGTTATCGTTGAAGGTCGATTTAGTCAATTGCTACTCGCATGCTTACTGATGAGAAAAATATCACGTCTATGGTTTCGTGACCTATTGGAAGCTTATACAAAGTGTTATATTGTTGCATCCAGAGATCAAATCATCGGTTAACTCTCGATGACATGATTGGAAATTACTTGCACAGATATTCTTCTACGTTCAACACCTGCTCTGCGGATTAAAAATAAATCTCCATTAATTAGTTACGTATTCTTGATGAAATTTGTTGATATATGCATAGAGAAGTTGTGGCATTTTGTGGATTTTATCATGTCATTTGGTTTGGAAATTTTGGTTTATACTTTGCAATCCGTTTTGGATCGAGGGCCCAAATTCATTGCATTAGACAAATTCATTTCATTCGATCAATAAATTGATCTCCCTATGTGGATACAGACTGTCACTTGTTGCCGTGGACATTTGCATTACAATCTCCTTGTGTATCTTACCTGTCAGCTCATTTTGTATTTAGTTGATATCTACTGTTGTATCTGAAGAGGTGTACGTGATTTGATGACGCATCTTTTCTGCCAAACTCGGCGTGGCTGTTTTTTTCTCCCACTCACCTTCTTCCACGGTCATAACCATTGATAAGTGAGTTAAAATCTACAATTATTTCCATTAAGCATATAGCTTTATAACGAGGTATCAATATAGATAATAAAAAGTTATAAAATTTGGTCTAGTATTTAAATGTGTGGTCATTTTATATTATTGTAAAATCTAACTAGTGACGAGGATTTTAATAATTTAAGTCTTTAGGCATAGGATTAAAAAGTAATGTTATTAATCATTTGTTTTGTTTTAATTTGTGTCGTTATAGTCAATAATAAGTATTGTAGTATTAGTTTTGATTAAAAAAATTTCAAATATTTTTGTCAAAAGTTGTTTTCTAATATTGAAAGTGTCAAAATTTAAAGTCTTTTTTTTGTAAATTTATTATCATTATCGTCAAAAGGTGTCTGAGTTATTGTCAAAAGAGTAATAAAATTAAAAAAAATTGCCTTACAAATGCATTGTTTGTGTTACACAACATCCAGATAATAAGCTATTTCATATTGCAGGTGGCAGGGGGAAGTTATACAAATAAACCCAATGATGAAATTGTTGAGATTCATATCCAAATCAGGTTGAGGTAGCGACATGAGATTGGAGAAAAGAGGACAAGCAGTGTCCTCTCGCCAGCTGTAAGCGACATGGCCATAAAATGAGGTTATGGCATTTTTAGTGTGCTTTCTTTCTGTAGCAGTGTACATATCATTGTTTGTTTTCATTTTACAGTATGTTCCTTGTGTAATAAAGTGAGAAGATTCTTATGTACTTTCCTAATGTGAAAATATAGCTAAAAGAAGAAATCACAAGGAAAAAACATCATCATCATACTTGAAGAGGATGCAAAGGGGTTCACACCTTGGATAGGGGTCCATATTTGATGAAATAGGGTTCATATTGGATGAGCAGGGGTTCATACCATGCTTGTTGGCCATCCTTTTTCAAAACCATCAATGAGCCAAGTTCATGAGAATGCATGTGTGAAAGGGTCTAGAGGAAGTATAATTATTTTTCTCCTATATTTTCTCTAAGGGGAGAATGTTAGGATTATTTCTAGTGCTCACATATTTAATATTTACCATATGATACATATTTTATTTATATTGTTATTAACTATCGTATATTTTTTCAACAATAACATATTAGTATAGTTTCTCTATACCCGTAAATCTATTAACATGTTAGCTATTATTATTTCTTCTTATTTAGTAGGAATTTGTTTTCTGTTGTAATGGATATATAATAGCCTAATGCTTTATTCATTAAATAGAATAGATTATTACTGCATAATTTCTTCTACAAAATATGTACCGTTATTATTTTGTACAAAATCACCAACAATTAATCAAGTGTGACAAGCGATTTCTTGTGGGTCATCAACAATTTAACAAAATCGTGGTTGATTATTGGTTTTTTAATAAAATCATGGCTTGTTTTACGTTTTGTTGAGTGATTTTGATGGATTAATGTCTAATACTTTTTTGTTGTGTTCATGGATGCAGGCGAGGGATCGATTGACTACACAAGATCAGATCCTAAAGTTATTGGAGAATGTACGTGATCAATTATTTGAGGATGATTAGATTCATTTAGAAGAGGTTTGTTTTTCTCAATTTTTCAATATAGATGTATCCACAAGAATATGGGGTTGTTAATAACATTGTTTGAGACATTGGATCAAGTCACGAGTACTTTCTGGTTATCGACAGGTGATATGATTGTGAGACTTGAGGATATCCATAGGATCCTATTACTAACAGTATAGGGAAGTATGCATTATTGATGAGGCAAGCAGGGGTGCTTCTATGCAGCATTTATATGGTTATAATGCATTGGAATTTATACAAATAAACCTAACGTTAAATTTTTTGAGCTTCATATCCAAATCAGGATGAGGTAGTAGCATGAGATTGGAGGATGGAGGAAACAAAGGATAGAGGACAAGCAACGTCCTCTTGTCAGCCACAAGCGACAAGGCCGTAAAATGAGGTTGTGGCATTTTTAGTTTACTTCCTTTGAGTTGCATTGCAGATGCAATTGTTTTCTTTCATTTTATAGTATGTTCCTCTTATACTAAAGTGAGAATATTCCTATGTACTTTCCTGATGTGAAAAAATAGTTGAAAGAAGAAAGCACAAGTAAAAATTATCATCATGATACTTGAAGAGGATGAAAAGGGGTTCATACCTTAGACAAGGGTCCATATTTGATGAATAGGGATTCAGAGTGGATGAGTAGGGGTTCATACCAAATTTGGTTTTCAATCTTTTGCAAAACCAACAGTGAGCCAAAGTTTATGAGCATGCATGGGAGACAAGATCTGGAAGAAGTATAATTGTTTTTCTCCCATATTTGCACTAAGGGGGAAATGTTAGAAATATGTCTAGTGCTTGAATATTTAATATCTACCATACTGTAAATATTTTAATTATATTTTTTATTAACTATGATATATTATTTCAACAATAATATATTAGTATAGTTTGGTTATACCTATAAATCTATTAACAGATTAGTTATTATTTATCCCTATTTAGTAGGAAGGTGTTTCCTATTGTAATAGATATATAATAGCCTAATGCATAATACATAATATAAAATCAATTATTATTGCATAATTTATTCTTTAAAATATATACCCTTATTATTTTTTTAAAAATCAACGGTGATTAGTTAAGGGTGACAAGTGATTTCTTACGGGTCACTGATGATTTAATAGAATCGTGGGTGATTATAGGTTTTTAAAAAATAATGACTTTTTTTAGGTTTTATTGAGTGATTTTGATGGATTAATTTCTAATACTTTCTTGTTTTGTTCATGGATGCAAGCGAGGGATCGATTGAATACACAAGATCAAAACCTAAAGTTATTGGAGAATATACGTGATCAGTTATTGGAGAATATACGTGGTCAGTTATCCGAGGATGATTAGAGTCACCTAGAAGAGTTTGGCTTTGGGGGATTTTTCATTATAGATGTATCCATATGGATATGGGGTTGTTTCTAACATTGTTTGAGACATGAGATCACGTCACGAATACTTTCTAGTTATCGGTGCTTGAGATCATTATCTAACTTGAGGATATCCATATGATCCTATTATTACCAGTATAGGTATGTGTGTACATATTATTGATGAGGTGGGCATGGGTACATATATGTAGCATTTATATGGTAATGATGCATTGGATGTTGTGCACTCATCTAGGGGCTTTACATATGGTCCCTTTTTAAGTGATGAGGAGGATGGTTTGGCCCTCGTGACCATGATGATGATTGGTATCAGTTTTTATGCCCTAAAAAACTCTGTAGGTGGTATTTTTCATGGATGTTGACTAGAGTATTAGGTGATATGTTGAAACACATGATAGTGTTTTCTTATCTACCTATGGTACTAGGTCAAACATATAGGAAGCTGTGGGCCTAGAGGATAGGAAGGATATTTGGAGGTAATTTGTCATTTTTATTGGAGTGTTGGGCCTATGAGCATATAGAAGTGGCTCATCTAGGAGATGTACTATGGGCCATATTAATTGATCTTTGATATAGTGTTGGCTTTGTATGATGGAGATTAGATTTTGTAGCTACAGGGAATGTGAGCAGGGGGTATTATATGAAATTTTTTAAAGGATTACAATTATGGGATGTGATTCAAAGGCCGTACATAGCTTTCCCAATGTGGGTCAGGGAAGAGGGGGAGGTTTTCAGGTTGAATGTTAAGAAAATAATAGGGAGGTAAATACTTCCATAGACAACCTATGCTCAAACGAATGAGGGACCAAATGGAATATGGTTTCCCATGTTACGCTCATAGAGAAATTTTTTATCATGTTTATCATGTGTCTTACGTGTGGGCAGTGCATTGAGACTTACAAGAAAATACTCTACCAATTAGAGAAATGTTGCATGACATCTTGGAATGGTTGAATATCTGGTAATGTGGATGTGGGGATAGAAGAACTCCTAGAGGATTGAATCGAAGATATGAAATTCTGTAAGGGAAGGAGGACATCATTGAGCCTATATGTCATATAACATGATTTAAATTGGTTAGGATCATCATAGACCATAATAGCCATACCTTTGTGTTTTTACTTCAAACACCAAAGTAAGGTATATGGGACACAACACAACATATATTAAGGGATGACATAGTAGTATGTTGTATTATAATTATCCTTCTACAAGATAAAAGAGCTCATGAAGTATTTCGACAACTGTTTTGATAGTAAAGATAACTACACCCAAGGTGGGAGTGACAATATCATTAAATGTACATAGGAAAATGTGTAATTTAGCGACAATGGTATTGACTGATTAAATTTGTTTGAAGGCGTGAGACAAGATTAGATTGATGTTAGCACCTTTGTTTATCATAACTCTTTTAACCATAACATCATTGATTTGGAAGGTGAAGAAGAGGGGTAGGTCATGATTCTTAGGATGTAGTGATGGAATCTCAGAATAATCAAAAATAATGGTTGCAGACCATTTTAGTATACTAAGAAGGTTAGAAAATTATTGGGGTTCATCAAAAGGTACCAAGATGGCTTGAAGGGCTTCTATCATAGCTTGTAGGTGTTGTGGGGAGTTTTCAATAAGTTTGTAAATGAACATTTAAGGGGTTTTTTATACAAGTGTTTGATAATAGTATTTTATATGGATTTCATGGATTAATTATGTGGTGCCACATATATGGAGACCTTATATTTTTGAGATAAAGGATTTGGTGATTCAGGGGGATCGACAGACATATATATTTTAAGCATGTCTTGGTTTTAGGATTTGAAATTGTGGGTGGGAGCTCTCATGGCTAAATAAATAACATCTATTTGGATTAGGTGGGGATTATTAGAAGAGGCCATGCTTCCACTAGATAAGGTGATAAGTTAAATTACAATATTATTAGGTTTAAAGGTCTAAGCGTTAGGTTTGACTTGATGTTTGGATCTTGTTATGTTGACATCAATAGGTGAACTAGGATGTTTTTTTGTCAGGAGGAGCCTACGTTAGAAGGAATATATCTTATGGTGTGGAGGGATTTACCGTCCTCTATGTGGTCTCTTAATAATTGAAGATAGGTGTAAAATGTCTTGAAATTGTACCAGGAAGGTTTCTACTCCTGAGGATCGTATGGATTGATTGGTTGTAAAACTATTTTTGACGATCCTATAAATTGTTCAAGAATTTTGGTGTGATATTCTGATAGGGTTTTCTAAGATGATAATGATGGCATAGATTTTTGAAAGTATTTTGATGGATTAGAATCATGAGACACTTGAATATCAGGTTAGGGTTTATTAGAAGCTCACTTGAATTGTTAAATGAGTCAGGTTAGGGTATATTAGATTGTAATTTAACTTTACCGCCTTCAAGGAATCTGAGTTAAAATTTCTTGGCCATGTTAAGGGCCTCTTAGAAGGTTTGAAACAATCAAATCTTAAGGGTAGATGATATATGTCTTAGAAAATAATGAGCGAATCACTCAATCAATTTAATTTGGGGAAGAGAGAAGGATAAATGATTGCTAATTCCTTACCATCTAGTGATGAAATCAACTTTAAATTCTTTCTTAAACTATTTAATAGCGTACATAATTTGGTGATAAATATTTTATGAGTGAAATTGATAGAGAAGTGTTCTAAGAAAATTTGTGATAGGTGTACGAATGAGTAAAGAGAATGATGAGGAATATTGTTACACGAATTGAGAGTGGGAACAACTAACATCATTAGGAATTCCCTTAGCATGAGATCTTGATCATGATATATAACATAGAATGCATGGAGAATGTCCCTAATACATTGTTATAAAAGGAAAGATAACCGGATTGTACCAATCCAAGAATGCAGATGCTAATCAAACACCACGATCAATAATATGAAAGTAATTCACCAGAATAACTTTACATAAAACCTTTGCAAACAAATGAGAAGAAATATCATTTATTATTATGGAACTCAATTAAATACAATGAGAATGGGCCTTGCATATATAGGTAAGGAATAATAATCTAAAAACCAGTCAAGTTCATAGATCAAGTCATAAATCAAGGAAATAACTAGTCATCAAAGAACTAGGCAAGACCATATATTTAGGAGAGAAGTAGACATCAAGGATCTAGTTAATAACATAGATCAAGGAAAGAACTATACCTAACAACTAGATAATATCTCCTAATATCTAAATAAGATAAAAGAAATATCCACACACATAAGTGGATGAGGATAAATACAATAAAGGTAAATAAAATACCTAGGTGAACATGAGCTAAGGTAAATACCTACTCTACCACCCCCCTCAAGTGAAGCTAGGGGAAAAAATAGAAATGGCATGTCCATAGTATGAATCCCGGCACCTAGGCTTGATGAGGTACTCATGTACAATAACTAGGAAAAAAGGACACCGCAAGGTACCCAGATTCAGTAACAACAAAGTAAAGAGAGTAAAAACCAGTTCCAAGGCATTCCATGAAGCTCAACTCAAAAAAATCATACAATACAGAAGAGGTTTGGTGTGCACTATGGTCTTAATCCACTTCTTGATCACAATACTCAAAAACAACTAACACTGGGCTTCACCAAAATAGCTCCATACAAAGAGACTGTCAATGGAGTGATGTCAAAAGTGAAAGAAAATACACCAAACATAATTCAATCAACTGCTAAAAATAGGTGTGCCACGATCCAAGAAAAATAACCAAAGCAATAAGGAAAGGACACAAAATCCAGAGTGTCACGATCCAAGAAAAGCCAAGGTAACAAGCCAAGGAGAAAAAACCTGAAGAAGTAGGATCAACACCACACCCTCCCATACTGTTGAATAGGTGGAGTGACACTATAAATCTGTATGAGTTGTAAAAACAACTACTTGAATACTGAAAAACTAACACTTGACTTCACCATAATAGATCCCCCACAAGAGATACTATTAACATGCCAAAAATTTCAAAAATATAGATACAAAGTCTCTCAACAAACAAGAGAGATACACTACACCTGCTAAACAAAAATGCTCAAAACAAAAATCATTACAATGTAGAAGGTATAGAAAGTGGAGTAAGAGGCCGAATGGTGGAGGAGCTACACCTGTAGATTTCTCTCAATGAATTCCTATGTCACCACCATGAGTGATCAAATATCTACCCCAAATAAACACGTATGGATGAAGAAGATGTCTACATATGACTTGGTGCAAAATGCACAATGGGTGCATGAAAAAGAACATCACAATGTGTGTCAGGTTGATCATGTATAACAACTAAAATATTAGGTTTCTCAAGCATAAGTGAAGGTGCATAACTCATGAGTTGCTCATGATCCTCATAAGGATTCAAGCAAACAAAAATAAGAGCTCTGTCAATGTGTGATCCCAATGAATTATCTGTGTGAAAACCAATGTCATGGTGAGATTTCCACTTAGCATGTGGAATATTGGAAACAATACCCTTGAATGTCTATCAATACCTCCGCGATTGAAACCCATATAACGGATCATGCGAGAACTAAATGCAGTGGTGTGCTTCTCAAAAGATCCATGCATATGAGCAGAAGTAGGATACACAAGACGTGTTACTGTAATAGGCACAGATGTGGAAGAGCATGCAGTAACAAGCCTCATAGGTTTAGGAGCAACAAGAGCAGTAACATGCTCAAAGACTAACAGATCAAGGTCAGTGGGTACAAGAGCATCAAGTGCAAGTGGACCAAGGATATAGACATGGCTTTCCATAATATGATGGCGATGTTGTAGGATAGCAAGTGTTTGTTACAAGATGTGTATTAGTGTATCCTTATCATGAATGAGTGATTTTAGAAGAGAATTTCACTTCTTGAGTGATCTATTTTCTTTCACAAATTTAATAATATCCTCTTGAAGTCCACACACTTCAGAGAAAAGTATATCATTCTCATAATCCATGATAGATACAAGAATGCAACTCCCAAAAGTTTAGGATGTCGGGCTCAGCCGAAATTGCATCCATAATTGATTACAACACTCCTCCATATTGACACTATAATATGACACTTTATAATTATAGTATAATTCTCAAAATAAATATTTCCAATGGAAAGAGCATGAAAAAACAAACACTTTTGAAACAAAACGACACTCAAAACCAAGTTACCGATCAAAAGATACAAACTTTTCAATATTATGCTCTGCTATTTATTTTAGTTGCCACTAAAACAAAATAAAATCCTCTTTCCTTCACCACACAAATCAAATGAAAGGGGGCTAGAGTCAAGCACCTACTACTAGGAATCACAAGCTTAAGCCCTTATATGACCATACCATATGACCAGAGGCTAAGGATTTCAATAGATGTGTGCGCAACTTACTATTATGGGGTGTGCCACTTATTTTTGAGAAATTCAGATCCAACTGCTCCTTCTAATAAAAATTACTATTTCAGGATTGTAGAAAAAAAAACCCAGTACAGATCTCGAACAATTGCAAAACAACCCAAAAATTGATTTTTTGGGTTTTGATCTGATTGACATGAATTTCGAAGTGAACCTGCGGGTGTTTGACTACCACCAGAAATTATCAAGTTTACATTCGATCTTAGGTTTTTCCCACCTTCCGGATCCAATGGAAGCCTTTGTTTTGCAGAAAACTGCACATAGCAGCAAAATACGAACAAATCCCAAATATATGAATCTACAAAGAATTTATTTGTAAAATAAAACTTACAGATGGATGTCAATAGCAATCTCCTACTCTAATACCATAAAAAGAATGATAACCAGATCATACCAAGCCTAGAACACATATGCTAATCAAACACCATGATCAATAAGATGAAAGCAATTTGCCAGAATAAGTTTACATAAAACCTTTGCAAATAAATGAGCAAAAATATCATATATTATTATGGAACTCAATTAAATACAATGATAATGTGCCTTCCTTGTATAGGCAAGGAACAACAATATAAGAACCTGTCAAAGTCATAGATCAAGTCATAAATCAAGGAAATAACTAGTCATCAAAGAACTAGTCAAGACCATAGATTTAGAAGAGAACTAGACATCAAGGATCTAGTCAATACCATAAATCAAGGAAAGAACTATACCTAACAACTAGATAATATCTCATAATATCTAAATATGATAAAATAAATATCTACACACATAAGTGGATGAGAATAAATACAATAAAAGTAAATACCTATTCTAACAAGAGATCTTGATCATGATATATAACATAAAAGGCATGGAGAATGTCCCTAATGTGTTGTTGTGCATCTTCCTTAATCTAAAATTTGATAAAAATTGGAAGGTCCCATTGATTTAGATAAGGTTTAAAAATTATGACTGGGTGGATGGGTTCACTATAGATTTTCTCATAAGAAAATATGTTTCTAGGACCCATGGTGGAAACTTTGAGACTACTGATTCTACTCATCAAAATATATATAGGGTCGTTATGAGGAGATTGGATGTTTGAAGAGGAAGGTTTAGCATATCCATAAATGAGGGGATTTTATTTTTGATATTGATAGTAATGAAAAAGTGGAAATTAAAAATGAGGAATATTTCGTAGCACATTTTCTTTTGCCTAAGAAACAAATGGTTGTGAATAAGAGTGGGTATAATGATAAGGATAGAGGATATAAGTGCTGATAAGTGGTTACAAAGGATGAAGACTTTAATGAGGGTATATATAACCGTACTATGGGATACTAGCCATAGGGGCCAGTTGTGAGGATGAATAGGTGCTTGTAATATCTGCTTCTCGTTTAAAGACCCTTAGCCCAATTCTGTTTCCCAACAGATAAGGGAGCAATAAAAGGGAAACTTAGTCATAATGAATTAATCATAAAGTGCATCATAAAAATATTATTATAATAACTTTATTAATTTACTAATGACAAATTGAAAAAAATAAACGAAAAAGAAAAGAAAAGAAAATTGAATAAATTAGATTAGAAAAAAATTCACTTTATTTTATTTTATTTTCCCTAAGGAAAATGTGACCCATATGCAGGAGGAAAAAAAATAAAATAAAATATTAAATGCATTGACCAATTTCATTAAAGACTTGGAAAAGATCCTACAAGGGAATAATATGTCTATCAACCAAGGAGAAACCAAAAATGGTGAAGCAAGCTTTATTGGAGTAGATAGGACATTTACCAAGCATCCACATCATAATTTCAAAGCCAAGTTTCTAGAAAGAGAGGAACAACCAATTGAAGAGGAAGCCCCAAATGATGTTGATGACATGGAAGCATGTGTTAAAGAGTATGCAACACTTAGTTTCAGGGTAAGAGCTATGTTTTCCTTCAAATATTTTTATGACTTGAATAATAAAAATGCACTGGAAGGAATATAAGAGTTCAACATGAGACACCAAGAAGAGACATACAACAAGAAATTGAAAAAATAGGTAATGATTTCCTGCCCGATACTTGTTGCTTCTGATTTTTCAATTCCTCTTGTTATTTTATGTGATGCATCCAAAGATATTATTAGTATTTCATATTTGGGATACAAAATGCTAGCACCTTTGGAGAATCCAAAGTGGTCTTTTGGACAACCAAAAACTACTTCAAATAATGAGCAAAAATCACTAAATTTTAGGCAGCAAGAGGCAACCCATTATATTGAGGTAGTTCTAGATGATGAAGAAATAGAAGAAGAAAAGAATGTTGATATGGAAGAACTTTTTTTTCATGGTACGAGGAATGGTAGTCCTTAAGTGGTGGCAACCAAAATCACATAAGGTTCTTTCAAAAGTGAGTAGATTGCATGAGATACATATTATGTGGTAAGTGTTACATCTTCTCTTTTATTACAATAATGGTATCATGATGATATTCCACCAATTTGAGACAAGAATGCTCATGAAGTGGCACAAAAAATTCAAGGTAACATGAAGAAAAAGAGTGATAAACATATTAGTGATACTCCAAGGTATGTAGAGAATAAGAATGGGTCATATTTATTGTTCCATAGTAAAAAAATTCATATTTTCTTTTCTCATGATAAGTATGGAAATAAAAATGTTAATAAATAGCATATGGATCCATTGTTCTTGATTATGATTGTGCGAATTATGAGAGATACATACTTTGGTAAGAACTCTCCCACTTGAAATGTACAAGATTTCGAATCTTAGAGAACTATATCATGTTGTGTCTCGTACACATGGAACTTGGACAAAAGAGATACAATTGCTTGAGCAAAAATAATTTGGGGAAGTGATGATTGTAATATCCTCTTATCGATTGAATAACCTTAGCCAAATTTTGTTTCCTAACGGCTAAGGGAGGAATAAAATGGAAACATAGTCATAATGAATTGATCATAAAGTGCATCATAAAATATTATTATTAAAAGAACTTAATTAATTTATTAATGACAAAGTGAAAAAAGAAATGAAAAATTAAATATATAAAAGTGATCAAATTAGTTTATAAAATGAAGTCACTTTATTCTATTTTACCTAAGGAAAATGTGACCCATATGGAGGAGGAAAAAAGGTAAAAGAAAACATTAAATGCATCTAAAAAAATTGATTGGTGGTTGTGGGTGACAAAAAGGGCAAAAAAAATGTTATAAAATCATGTCTACATGTAAAGGAAGGACATCTTTTACATTTTGAAAATTTTTGAATTCCAATGTGAGCTTGTAATCTTTGCATAACAAATCCAAAGGACGAAAAATCCTTTGAAGTTATCTCTTGAGGATGAAAACCATATTAAGGAATAGAAGGAGGATGAAAATTATTCTTTAATTAGATGAGGAGGTTCTATTTAAGAGATTTCATTAATTTTAAGAGGTTTGTTTCGAATTTCCGGTAGCGTATGAAGGTTGTATTATATATATATATATGGGTAAGGGTTTCAAGGAGAATAAGTGTTTTTGTGATTTTCCTTCATTTCTTGCTTATTCAGGGTGGAGAGAACCATATAGAGAGCTATTTGGGATTGGTTTAGAGACATTTTGGATTAGATCTATATTTTTTTTCCAACATCATATTTTTAGCTATCAGTTCAACCACTTTGTGTAATATTTGGCGCAAGAAATTAGTGTTTCTTGTTGTGTTTGTGAAGTGAGAAAATACATATTTTAAATAAATATTTTAACCTTCAATTGGTTTCCAATATGTGGGATTTTTTGTTATCTCGTTCGATGGTGAAATATGTCATTTTGGAGACATTACATTTTAGTACCCATGGTGGAAGCTTCAATACTAGCAATCCTACTCATCAAAGCTTGCATAGGGCCGTTCTGAGGAAGTTGGATGTTTAAATAATATGGTTAGAATGTGCATAAATGAGGGGATTTGATTGTTGATATTGATGGCAAGGTAAAAGTGGATTTTGAAAATGAGGAATATTTCCTGGAACATTTTCAATTGTCTCAAAAAGAAGCAGTTGTGAAGAAGAGTGAGTATACAGATAAGGATGGGGGATAGAAGTGTTGATATGGGGTTGCAAAGGTTATAGATTTTTATGAGCGTAGATAAAACCATATTTTGTGATATCAACCATAAGAGAAGGTTGTGATGATGGACATGTGCTTTTAATAACATTTATATTGATAGGTTACAAATACTTGGGAAAATATACAATTATGTTATAAATCGAGGACGTGGATTACTAAGAGGTAATAGGTTCATATGTGATTAAAGGATTTGTATAATGAGGCATACTGGCTTATCCTTCCAAAGGATAAGGGGAAGTAGAGGCTATGTGACTAACCACGTGGGGGATGAAGAAGTAGTTTTATATTGAGTGCCGTGGGGGCTAGATGAAGAATCAAATGGTACAAGTCCTTGTTGACTGGTTATGTTTTACGATGAGATGGTGTTGACTTTGAAGCTAGTAATGGGAGCATATGAAAAAGGTGTTAATATTCTCATATCACTATTGGTAGGATAGGGAGCAATTTGCTCTATATCTGGATGATAAAAGGGGTCAATAAGTCAAGAATGGTGGTAAGTAACATTAGTAACAGGAAGTTGTAGTTCTAGATTGTTACAAAGGATATATAAAACCTAAGATGTAAGATACTTGTTGAGGATGACGATGTTATCATCCATGAGTCCATCAAATGAGGGGTCTCCGCAATTAAAGTGGATGTATAGGGGTTCTAGAGTTTCTGAAGTTTTAGACCGAATAGTAGGAGAATGTGGGGTTCTTGGGTTACTTCTATGGATTTTTGGAATGTGTCTGACATAAATTTGTGATGTTTTGAATATGATATTGATTTCTAGTTAAAACCATGAACTAACAAACAAACGATAAAGAAAATATGGCTATTAAAAGAATGAAAATCACACACTCAACACAATATTTTTATATTATCTTGATTAATTTAGAAATATGTGATGTTGATCCTTTTTTTCGAGCTTTATTTTCCTATTCTGGCTTCTAAGCCTTGCTGTACAAGGGTATAGTCCCTTTCAAAAAACTATTTGCCAATAATAAAAAAAAAAAATTTAGAAATATGTGAGAAGACGAGATGGTTTATGAAGAGGCAATAAGAATAAAGATTACTAAGGATGGTTTCATGTGTGTTTAAATTTTGAGTCCTTGATATACCTGAGTGTATGAAAGGCATAGATTTATGTTTATATCAGTACGAGGCGTGATATTAAGGCCCACCCTATCACTTCCCTATCCCACAATGATAAGGGTTTTGGGTGCTTAATCGATATACTACCCACTAATTATTTATACTCGGTCAAAACATTGAGTCAACTTGCTCTTAGTGATGAAATCAAAGTTGGTAAACCTAGAAGGAATTATTTAAAAATAAAATTTGATTTTTAATGTGATTTGGTTATCTGTGAGGTGAAATTGTGAATGCAAAGGTTTTAATCTCTATTTAAGCTAGATAAGTAGCCAATAATGAAGATTATTTTTAAGGCCCAAAAGAAAAATTGATTTCAATGTTGAAAAAGTAAACAAGATGTGATGTTGAAAAGAGACTTTAATAAAAAGGAAGGTGTATACCTTTATTTGCTAAATATGTATTTTTTAATTATTTTACACATTTAAAAAAAATCTACCAGAGGATTATGAACTGAAAAATTTAGTTGTAACAAGAAATAGGTTTTACTAAAAAAATGTAAAATTTGACTAAAAAACAGGGACCAAATGTCCTATCGGGTATGCCAAGATGTTTATGGTAGATTTAGGGTACACTCTTACTGTATGAAATAAAATGATCAAAACTCAATACATGGTAAGGTTTAATGATACCTATATAGATGATGAAGTGGAAAACTAGAAAAAGCGGGTGCAATGGATTATTTCCTTATAATGACTTGATAACCCACACTCATACACATAATAATCAAGGCATAGATTAAATAAATATGTGGTGAATTTCTTTGCAGAGGGCTACCCTAGGAATCCATAGGGATTTATATGAAGGGTATCAATCTATTTTAAGAAAATTAAGAGATAAATGATGAAATATATAATTGAAAAGGATTATAATATTCAGAAAAAATAATTATGAAATAAAATAAACTTTCTCTAGGGATATAAATATCATATTCTGCATTGTAGATGGCATAGGCTAGGTCTCCTGTAAGATACATCTAATTGAAGTAATCGATCTAATCATACTCAGAGGACCCTTTCTCTTCTTATATGATTTCTAGTTGATCCTCAATTTCATCTGGATTTGGTGTCGAAATCTTCATGAGTTGATGCCGCAGAAGCTCAACTCTTATACAATGTCATACTAATCCTAGGAAAAAGGTTGGGAGATAATCAAGAGGTCATAAATTCTTGTGACGAGATATGCTTCATGTAGTGCCCACTTCCCTTCGACCTCATTTTGTTTTGTTGCTTTCGAGACTGATTACTTCACTACGGATTTATTATGGCTTCTTGATTTAGCATGCTAGTAGATATCATAGACATTCGACTGTTATTGATTTGATCTTTATATGATGCATATAGTTTACTGGTGGACATTTGATGACGATATTTGTATAATTTTGACAGGGTTATTTATCTTTAATTATGACATGTGATATGTTTAATCGTTTAGAGTAGAACTTGATAATTGGACTAATGTGATGATCGTTTTGACATAAATGAAATGTGGAATAGAAATGTGCTAGAAAGTGTTAGTGTTATCGTACTTGGATAGATGATGGTAAATCATGTGTCGTTTATTTTAGATTATATTGTATATTTGGCATGAATGTTTTAATGCGGCCAACAGGCCGAAGGAGGTATTTTCTGCTCTGCAGGTATATTATATTCACAACAATATTGGGGAGTGGAGACCAACCACATCGGAATTTGAGAAGAATCTAGCTAAGGTCACCATGGCAACAAGTAATTGTGTGTGTGTTAGAATTATCTGGTAAAGGGAAAATTGTGACCTAGGGATCATGTGTTGTTTTGTTTTAATTTTTCCCTTTTTGTTTTATGTTAGTATGTGTTGCTCTTAGTAAGTGAAATTTTACTTATGTTATTATTCATTTTCCTTGGATTGGAGTTTACCCCTTTGTTAGCCATGGGTTGTAGTGGGTTAATTAAGTTAATTTGAAATTGTCATAAACTAATTCAAATATGTGACCAAAAAAAGTTCATTTATTAGGATTTGATTTACTTGGGATTTTGTGTGGATTGATGTGTGTGTTTGAGTTTGATTGTAGCACACTCTACCCCACATGGGAAACTCGAATTTGGCCTTGGAGGCCAAATTTCAAAGATTTTGGGACAAGTCAAACTTGTCCCACACCTCTTAAAACCCCATGCCAACCCTACCTATGGGTTGGAAGGCCAAATTTACGGTCTTTTAGGTGTTTTGGGGGGATAAAAGGGTAAAAATATTAATTGCACTTCTTTTCAAAATTTAATTTTTTCCTTTGGGGGGAGTAGGCTTAGTTGGAGTGTGTAAGGTGCTTGCCTTTATTTCAACCACCTATTAATGGTGCTTTGGAATTTGATGTTGACCAAATGATGTGGAGTGGAGGGAAAATGAGGTGGCATCCTACTTGGAGCCACATCATCCCTCCCTCTCTTTTCTCTATTTATTTGATCCTCTTGTTTTTTTTGGGGGTTGGAAGTTTCATTTTTTAGTCTTTTGTATTTTGGAGAGGAGAGGATTTGGAAGGAGCTTGTGAATTTTTGGAGCTTGTGGATACTTGTGAGAACTTTGTTGGAGCTTGTGGATGCTTGCTTGATCCTTGGAGGGATTTGAGACTTCATACTTCGAGCAAGCTAAACCATGGAAAGGTAGGAGCTTCACCTTTGTTTGCATTTTGTTTCCTTTTGTTGAATGAATGTATATTTATGTTGTGTTGAATGTTGTTGTTTGAAATGTTTGTTGGGAATGAGTAGAATGCCTAAGTTGGGAGTGGGAGGAGACTATGGGGAGTTTTATTGAGGGAGGCATAAGAGATCATGTTCTTGAGGAGGGAGTTTGGGTTGGGTGCCCACCTTGTAAGAGAAATGCTTGCATTTTCTTCTTGTTTTACTTTGAGGGAGCCATAAGAGTTGAGGGAGGCATAAGAGTGAATGGAGGGATAAGGGGTACTTGAGGGAGGCATAAGAGTTGTTAGGGGTATTGTGTTTTGCATTGGAGGCTTTTAGGTGGCACCCATTCCCATTGGGAGGCATAAGTGGCCTCCCCATATGTCTTACTCTTGTGGCTTTCTTGATAAGCCTTGTGACTTGTTGTTGTGATTGTTTTCCCCCTTGTTGTGTTGTTGATTCTCTTGTTTTGAAGGATTATGGAATGCATGTGAAATGAACATTATGCTTAGTTATGTGGAAGCTTGTAGTTGCCATGAGTTGGATTCTCTCTCATTGTGATGTGGTTGGGGCTCGGGGGCTAATGGAGAGGATGGCTTCTCTTCTCCATTGGGTATTTTGGTTGGGAGGAGAGCGTTGCCTCTCCCCTTATTTTGTTGTGAATCAAGCATACTATGGAGAAGCCACCTTGTTGATATTTGGAGAAATGGAACCTTGTTGATGACAATGTGAAACAACCATGTACTTTACCCACCTTGAGTGGAGGAAAAAAAAAATGTGATATTGTTTTGTATTTTAACTTCCATTATTGTAAATTTGTTTCCACATGAAGTAGGAAATGTTGCAACATGATTTTGAAGGAAAGTTGTATTGATATGTTAGTAATTATTACTCTAAAAACTTATTGGAAATGTTGTTGAACTCTTTTGTGGAATGTTGGAAAGAAATTACAAAAGAAAATATATTAAATTTTTGTTTTGTTACTTGAAAGTGATGTATTGAAAAGGTTGGAAAAATAGTGCATTACCTCTTCTTGTATAGTTGATGGAAAGACTTAAGTTTTTAAATGGATTTTAATATGCCAATGAAACATTTTAAGCTCTAGTTCTTTTATGTTTTTCTTCATTTATGAATCCATTGTAAATCTAATTGCAAATCGTAAAAGGAAATGAAATCAAACCTCCTTGAATTCCCGTACAACGCTTATTAAAATATGTAGAAGGAGATTTTAATGTAAAATTTCTAAGCTTATTTAGTCCTTTACCCACATTTCGGTAATAAGAAAACTAATATTCTAAATGTTATTCATATTTAAGTGTCATTAAAACTATTGGATTTACTATTATTAAATTCCATTTATAACAATATACTATAGTATTCCCGTTATATTAACAAAGAATATTATTATAAACTCCAGTCAAGACATAATATTAATTTCGTATAAGCTAAGGAACCTGTGTATGCATCAATGTTTACGGCGCTCCCCAAGGTCCATGAATAATCATGTATTTTTCAAGAAAACTATGCTAAATTATATATAAAACCATACATTAATATCATATAAAACAATTAAAACAAGGATACGTCTCTGTAAAGCTTCCATGTCACAAGACTGTCCTAAAATGCAAGGAAGTCTGTACTAAAAACACACGCAGAAATGCTCATTAATTTGTAAAGCCAACTACTTCATGAATATTCTGATATGAAACAGATCCACCTTTGTGAGCCTCTCCCCACGAGCCACCACGTATGACAAGTAAGATCTCAATAAAGGATCGGTGTAATAACTTTCACCAGGCCTCTGGTAACGCCCTCACTTCCTAATCATTGCTTTCATGATACACATCAACACGTCTCCTTGGGTGGTCTCCATAGACCGTAAGAAGGATCGTATTCCTCTCATCATGTTGGCCACGCATGCTATTCTTGTTTCTCTGTTCACCTCGCATACCATAATTTCCTCACAACCTTACCACAACCAGATTCGACGACCTCCCACCTTCTACCAACGACATAATGCTAGATATGTTTTTTTTTTTTTTTTAAAAAAGAGACTACCTTATACCTCCTATGAATGAGGTGTGCATTCCATCTGGTCCCGGGTAACACTCTCACTGTCCCTCAATCGATTTTGAGACACTTTCACTGCCCCTCAATCAATTTTGATAAAAATACCACAAAGGAGAATCCCGAATTTGAGGATGTATCCGATACTGATCAGATAACAACATAGTTGGACAGACAACCTGTTAAACGCCTCTCCTCTAGCCTGTAGTTTCATTTTTGACGCAATTCAACATAAAACAGATGGATCATTAAGTATTTCTTCATGTGCACAGACCAGTTGGTAGGCATGTTTAGTGGGAATGAAGAGGATGTGGGTGTGAGTTAGAAACATGACATGCACAGCAGGCTGAATTTGTAATTAATAGATTTGCAAATCTAGTGGAATTAATTGGAGTTGAGCAGCTCAGCAGGAGGAATTCGGCACGCAAGGAGGGGGAGTTAATGCCGGCAGGTGGCTAAGTCCATATATGCTATTTTTCTGGGCCACATAATCATTCCAGCAAGACGTTAAATAGCTTGGTCACCGGTTGTATTGAGCCGTGTTTAACTGGTGCTGAGATGTGAGTCATTATGATTTAATGCCAGCAAGTGGCTATGACCACGTATCAATGATTTCTCCCACTGGTGATATCAATAAGGACAGCGCATTAGGTGGTTTTGTCCACATAGTAAAACGTTTTCCCATGTTCATTCGAAAAAAATATATTTTGTTAATTTCGATGACACATCTTTCATTTTGTTAACCACACTTATTGGGGGTGCATTGTCATCGATTATAGACTCCCATTTATTTATCCATGAGTGCGCTCTTAGGTCATACTTGCTCAAAATATTACCTTATCAATATAGAAATTTGAGTTCATCTTAAACCTTTATCGTGGATATCAACAATATCAAAAGAACCCCTATGCCTTGCTATAACTCACTTATTTAAATCAATTAGTTTTCTGAAGTTAACATGCTCACCTTCGCACTATTAAAGTTATACTTCTTAGCATTCCACTGGTAGAAATTTCTGAATATGGAGTGACCTTATCAACATTATTATAGTTTTATTTACTTATACCTATAGTACATCCTTGCAAAACAATGTAGTATCAAGGCTAGACTTAAAACTTGGAGCTATCTGTAAAGAGTCTACAAAAAAAATTGTCGCATTTTCGGGTTGAATGTTTGTGGTGCGGCGTTGTCATCATCGCCGTCGTCGTTGTCGTCATCATGAGCGTCGTTGTTTCGCGGTGTTACACTTCACCTAAAGTGATCATCTACAGATAGAGGAAAATTGAAACACACATATTAGTAGAAAATAGATTATGATAAGGATTGAAAATATATAATAAATAAAAATGAGGCTAAAAAGTAGGAATCGTGGGAAATTAAAAGGAAATCACTAGTGATTCAAATAAATCGTTAGAAATTACTATGGAAATTGCTAAATTTGAATAAATGAAAGAGTATGTTAAAATTCATGATTAGATGATGGAATTTTTATTGGAAAGGATATGTACACGAAATAAATGTAAAAATGAGACAATACCTTTCTTGTAGTATAAATCATAAACAATGAATGATGCAGGAAGGCCTTATGATGGTATGGGATTTCTAAGATCTTAATGTGGATGAAAAATAATATCAAGATGAAGCTAATGGTGTTAGTTTAATCTTCAAAGTATCAAAACTTTGTTGAATTGTCCACACATCCATGATTTAGTGAAGTTAATGAGTTTATATAAATTCATTGACAACTTTGGCAGTCCTTGGCGATCAATGAAAAGTGGGGAAAAGACTTGGAAGTGGTTAAAACAACTTTCAAATGGTTTAGTTTCATGTTGGGGGTAAAAATAACATGATTTTGAGTGTGTTAGGGAGGTTGGGAGGTTATGAACTTTAGACTTATGAGGCTAAACTGGGTTTATGAGGTTTAGGATGGGGTAAATGAGTATTTACATTGGGTAAATTGACATTACAAAGATAAAAATATGATTCATAGAATAGTGAGATTAGGTTTCATGAATAAATTGTGAATTTGAGAGGTGTGGATAGGTTACCTAGGGGTGCTAAAAAAATAGTGTTTATAGAGAGTTTTCAGGGACCTATATTATTAATGGTTTTGTTGTTAGGACATACATGATATTATATGAAATTCATTCAGGGGTATTAAATATATTGCATCCAATGGAATAATTATTATAAAAAAGGGATAAGTTTGAATGGATACTAGAGTGTCAAAATGAATTCATAGAACTCAAGAAAAATGATATTTGTTGTGTTGATACTCATATTGTTGTACTATCGTAAAACATTTCATGTGCATGTAGATGCATCAAGAAATGTAATCAAGGTAATCCTTGTGCGACAAAGTGAAGGGATTATTGACCACCCAATACATATTGTACATTGTAAGATGACACTTGAAGAAAGGATGTATAAAACCACAAAAAGAGAAACATTAGCAATGCCTTTGTTATTCAAAAATTAAAAAAAAATTATTACAAACCCATTTTGTGTTATTCGTGGACCATCAAGCATTGAAGTACTTGGGGAACAAACCATTGTTGGGAAGAAGGATATCTAGATGATTTATGTTGTTTCATGAATATAATTTTCAAATCAACGTGAAACAAGGAAGGTAACATGATGGGCTACACAATTTAACCATAATTAATATAAGGGTAGAAACAAAATAATTAACTAAATATTTTTTTCGATGGACACTTGTTCATAGTTTTCATAGCTCCATAGGAGTTAGAAGATATTACACAATTATTTCAATACATAGTTCATTATACCATTATATAGAGAGAAGAAACAACTTGTCACTAAGGTGTTACCAAACCCAATCATCAATGTAGTGCCTCACAAATTGGAAAAGAAGAAATTATTGTGTATAGTATCTTTGGAACATAAAAGGGACACCATAATAAGGAAAACATGTGTAGGGATAGCAGGTGGTCACTTTGTAATTTATTAGCCCACAATATTTTAGGATGCACATCATATTGAAGCATTGCAATGTTTCTTAAAGGATTGGAAAACCTAAACAAAGGGTTGAGATTCCGCTTAAACCAATACTAATTGTGTAATTTTTTTAGAAATGGGAGATAGAACTTATAGGAAAAATCCACACACCCTCTAGAAGCTATTAAGCTAGATACATAATTCACTTCGTTAATTTATTTATGAAATGTTTAGAAGTTTCTGTGACACCTGATTACGAAGACATGAATACAAAAAAAATATGAAAACATCATGACTATGTGGGCATGTTAGAAGAAACTATTAAGTGATCAAGGAATTGTAGACAGTCAAAATTTTTATTTGCATTTCAAAACCCTTAATTTAACTATGCACTTTTTCTATGATAAATGCAAATTCTCCATTCGCATTTAGCACTTTCTGAGGTCCTTTGTTTAACTTGTTTATCCTTGCACACTGATATGTCAACACATTCTGATAATACAATGCATCACTAAAATATCAAAATCTCAGTTGATCAGATCCAAACATCATTTGGCTTATGTCTTTTACCTAGTAAGGACCTTATAGACTAGTTAGGAATATACATCCACTCTTGACCTTTTTGTACAGTTTTTTACCGAAATATATTCTAACTGAACCTTCATATTGAAATATTTTATTAGGTTTTATACTTCATCTGGGTCATGCTTTCTTAGATAAATCATCTACGGAACCCTATATAAGAAAGTAAACACTACCTCATTTATTAACACAAAAAGAACTTACCAAATTCAAGACTAAGACACCAAATGTATTGGTGTTCATATCCATTTGTTGTAATTTAACACTAGGAGACCACAACATTTGTGATTGTATCTATTTTTGTAATATAACACCAAGTTAGTATCATCCTATAATTTAACAACAATATAATAGTGGTTATTTGTAAGATGATACAAAATTGGTGTTATATTTTAGTTGTCACATTTTTCGCATAATTTAACACCAAATTTGTTGTATCATAACATCTACACTAATATATCGTAGTGTATTTCCTACAATGAGAAAACATATAGATAGTAGTTAATGTTTTATCATTTTTCCTTCAAAAACTAATTTTAATATACATTAATAGTAGTTTATAAGGTAATAATTATTATCATTCAAATGTACTTGTGAAATGTTGATAAGGACATTTTGGATATGTCATTCATATCATACTAAATGTGTGAAGATATTTTTCTAAATTAATTGAACTATTTTACATATTTGACTATATTTAATATATAGTTTATATATGAAATTGTATAAAAATAATAGTCATATTGTACATACAAAATTTTGTGTCATAATTATTTGATTTTATTAGTTTTTGAAAAGAAAAATAACAAAAAAAAGACGCTATAATTAAAAATTCTAGGATTACCATTCAATTTACCTCCTCATAATAATTAAATTACCCACATTGAATATTAAATTAGATCGAAAAAAAATTAAAGCGAGCCAAAAATTGCTTGCTGATATTTACATAGTGATAGAGCCATTTTCCCTGGCACACGGATCTACATTACAGAAAATGGGCCCACCTTTTCTGACGATGGTGTTTTCAACGAACATCGTCCCTTTCTCTTGTCTAAATATTCCAATTTGCACCAACTTCTGCCATTCCAAATTCCACGATGTGAAAAGCAAATTGTCTCCCATGTTTGCGGGCATTAAATGTGCAACACAACATGCAGATGATGTTTTATGTTCCACCACCAAAAAAAAAAAAATGAAAACCAGAAACGCTCCCTTGAACGCATTGTACACCCAAAATATGTTGGTGATACCTTGTTACGCATTGGTGTTTGGAAATTGTTCCATCTTTTTTAATAAAAAAATGAATTCGTCAAATGTATGAATTATATATATGTAATATTGTTACAAATTATGATTAGCATGACAATTTATAGTTGACTATCCTTGTGGAGGCATATTTTTATTCTAAAAATAGTTATCATTATAAGAGGTCAAAAATTTAAATATTATTTGACAATGAATTAAACGAATTGACATGAAAAATGAAACTTTACGTGTTTTTTAATATGAAAACATCATAAAACCAACAAATTTATATATTTAATATTTTTAATAGTATAAATATTTGTATTATTGAAATTTTAATTAAAATTTGAAGGAATTAATATTTTGGAAATATTTCACATCTATTGATATCACAAAATCTATAAACTTTACAAGAACTAACAAATTTATAAAATATTTCCACAATCTTTGGAGTCTTGTAAAACAAATGATAATGATAAAGAAATGAATTGCAAAGACTCTTCATTGAATTATTTGCATATTTTGAGTTCTTAAAATGCCCACAACACCAACAAATTTGTGGAGTTTAGCATTTAATACATAATCTCTAGAATGTTTCATTTATACCTATCTTTAATATGAGATGTCTACTTATACAATCATGAGATACTATTTTATGACAAGTACTAAACTCTTAAATTGGTTTTGAATTAATTCTGCATTGTATATACATTCATTCCACTACTAGATGTGTAACCCTATTGAGTGAAATGACGAGTTAGGCTCAATTACATGCGGGAAAAATATCTCTACGCATGGCTAACATGTCCATAACTAATAAGAGATCATGTTCTCCCAAAAACATTTACGTATGTATAATGCGAATAAAAGTTAAGTTATTTCTATACAAAAATGTATATAAGTAAGACTACAATGTCATCTAGAATGTGAAACAGCATTATCTATTATAGAGTTATATATTATAATTTAAGAAACCTTATAGTTGTCCCTTTACATTTTATCCCATACAACCTTATTTTTTATTTCTTCATCGAATAAGATACTACTACCAAATGATAAATTTGGTATGACTTACCATGGTAAAATTCTTGTTTATATTTTATATTAGACTTATTGATATGGGTATCAAAATTTCCCGAATTAACTTATATGTATCATTAATATGAGTTTTTAATTTAACAAATATATAATATTATTCGATCACAAGCATTACACTAGTAAATATTCAATTAAATTTTTAAAAAAAAAGTTAAATGGAGTGAAATATATATTTATTTTTCGTTCCAATGTAATGATAGCAATGGTTTCTTTTTTTGTTTAGGAACATTGTTGACTATTAAAATAAAACTAGCAATCGTACGTGAAATGTACGAGGGAAACACCGAAGGGGGTATTTTAAAGGAGTCCTATTGGAGTGACAACAAAAATAAGAGAGGAAGAGGGGTGAAGAAGAAGTGGTTAATAGAGGGTGGAGAAGTGCAAGGGTGGTGAAAATGGAAAGGAGAAATAATGTGAAACTCAATATTCCAACAACGACATGACATTTATGTCAATCGTTTGATGGAGACCAACGATGTTGTTTAAAAAGAAGTGAAAATAACTTATAGAGATATTTGTGAACATAAGGAATAGTAGATTTTTTTTGTTGAAATCAAAATGTGTTTGTAGTTTTAGCCCTCACATTTAGAGACTAGATTATGTTGGAAGTAGTATCCAAAGGTGGCGACCTCATGTACAATTCTCCTCATCAACAATTGTGATGGCATCGTCATTCAACAATCACCAACTAAAAAAGGGACAAGTATGGGCCATTGAGGTTTTTTATTTGACATAGGAAAATAATCACATGCATGGGACGCAAGCTCTCTATGGATGATATTATTCCTCCTCCCAATCTTCTTTCTTGAACGGTTTGAACTCTTGACGTGCTTAATTGAAATTATTTTAGCACTACAATATTTTGAAGGATTTGATCATTTCCAAGTATTTGAATTATGTTATTGTGAAGATAGAGGTTGAAATACACAGAGAGGAGATGTTTTTTGTACCTTATTTGTTAAAATGGAGGTTTAAATACATATATAGGTCAAGGCTTTTTTGTTCTACATACCTATTCAGAAATTCTTATAAGCTTATGTTTATTTCTAGTTAAATTTATTCGTGAAAACCCCTTGTGCGCAGGATTTGAAATCTTAGCATCTTGGATTTGAAATTTGTCATGTAATTCTCACACAAGAAAACTTTCTATATAAATTTATTTGTTCTCTATCTTTTTCCATCAGCAGGTCCAAACTCTGAATTACATTAGATTTTTATTTATAGAGTGGATTTGTTTTTAGGGGTTGGTCATTGTTATCGGTCCAAATTTCTCCTTTTTTTGGATGGCAATCTAACTTTTAACTTTGGCCGGTATAATGGGATTCCCTCTAAGTTATGGGCATCTCGAAATGAGGGAAACCTCAAGAAAGGGTTGAATCCCTTTCTTGATGGGTCAAGTTGGGGATTAGGTTTTCGAAACCTAAAGCGCATTTTCATTTTTTCATGACATTTTAGAGCCAATGGAGTTTCTGAATCTTTTTCATGATGGTTTCTGTAAAACTATGACCTCCATTGTTGGGCCTTGGAGCTAATTTATCCTATGTAAATCTGTATTTTTTACCTTCTTTCCACCATTCTTGTTTCCTGAAGCTCATGTTTTGGGCTCTGTCCTAATTTTGGTAGCTATGTTTGGCACAAGGGATCAAACTTCATTCTACATTCTCATAAATTTCTAAATGGCCGCCGTTATACGTTCTTTGCACATGGCTTGATCTGGGTCTGAAGGATTTCGAGCTCTTTGCACATGGCCACCACTAGTGGGTAAGGCTTGGTCTGAACTGGTATCATCTTTCAATTAACTGTAACTACACATTCTACTCTATCTGTCATTGATACCCTGATGTAGACCTTCTCAATTACCACCCCTCTCATTTGGTGTTTATGAGTTCATTGTCCTGTTTTTTCAAAATATGTGGCTCGATTTGGGGGATTGACCACTAAAAACAAAACATAGAACTTTTTTTCCATTGTTTTGCTCAGGGTTTGATGGATAATGAATCAACTGCCATCTGTTTTCAAAGCTCTTAGTCTTGATCTTTAGGTAGGTAATCTTTATTTTGCTAAATCTGGGTTATTCTTTCTTCTGATGAAGCTAACCTTTTGGTGATTTGTTTTGGCTGAGCATTATTTTGAAAGCTTGCCACTAGAATGACAGCTCACATCTTCCTCCTGCCGCTAAAAGTAAAATACTTTTCACACTGATTTATGTCGTTATTTTTTATGCTAGGTTTTGTGTTTTTCTCCACTAAAACTTGAAATATGGTTATGGCTTCAAAATTGTTTTCCTCTAAAAGACCCAAATCACATTGAGTTATGGGTTTGTCGTCTACTTGTATGGAAGTCTGCTTTTTTTTTTAATTTCCCCATTTCCTGCTGAGTTGGTCGATTGAAGGGAGTGGATAGTGGTCTTTAAGAGATGAAATGTTCAAGTCTCGAAAGTCCACGCACAACTTGATTTCTCTATTCTTCTTCCTGACCAGAACCAAGTTTGGAACCCAGCTTGAATGTTTGATTAGAAATATAATACTTTCCTTTATTATCTTGTTTAGTTCTTTCTTTATAAGAGGCTCAATGTGTGGGTTGACTGGTCTTTGCTTCTTCCTGATGGGCTTAGCATCTGGATCCATTATTATGGTATGTTGTGCCAGCTTCAGATTGAATCCTCGTAGGTTCTCATAACTCCAAGCGAAGACGTTTGGAAACTCTTTGCAAAATTGTGTGAGCTCATATCTCTCTTGCTTAGTGGCCACCTTGCCAATTTGGAGTGTCTTTCCTTCCCCAACAAAAATAGGTTATTAATCCTCTCCTTTGACCAGTATGTTGGCTTTCTCTTTACGAAATTGGTCATTAGGATTGAAGATAGACTCCAATGTTACCAAACCCTTTGGAAGCTTGTTTGTCTGCAGCTACACTACTTGTTCCCCGAACTGCTACTCTAATTTGTTTTGATTCCTATATGAGAATTTAGCCTCTTCTTCCAAGAAATTGACGATCTGTTGATTGTTCTTAAACACCTACCAACTTATGTTATTATCTGGGACTGCTAACCTTACAATCACATAGATGTGTGGCTGCATTTTTTCTCTTTTGATACTGTCAACCACATCAAAAGATGCTCTAACTGTTGCGAGCCTATCTACAACTTCATTCTTCTTCCTGGGTATGGACTCAATGTTGAAAGCTTTGAAATCCTCAATTAGGTCCCATACCTTGTTTTTGTAGCTCTTGAGTAGGTCATTCTTTGCAACATGTTGTCCTCTAACTTGGTTCACGATTAGCTTGCTATCACCAAATACTTGTAAACTCTTTATGCCTCTTTTCCTAGCCCAATGAAGCCCATGAATTAAAGCCTCGTATTTAGCTGTGTTGTTTGAATAGGCAAACTGGAAATGAAATGCTAAATAATGCTTGATGTTATGTGGTGATACCAACATTTCACCTCCTCCAACACCTTGTTTGCTTCTTGAACCATTGAAATATAGTTGCCATACTTCATTGTCATCCTTATTTTCTGGCTTGGTGATGTTAGGAATGGGTGAATTTTCTTCATGTACATAATATACACCTACTTCTTATTCTTCCATTTCCTTGTATGGGTCAAATGAATGCCTTTTGTTTGCTCATTCATCTAGAGTCAAATCTGGAATACCCTCAACTTTAGTACCTGTTTCTAGATCAGTTGAACACTCCTCCTGATCGAAGGCTGAGCAATTTACATTGATAGGGCTTGGCACATGGGGCTCAATGTGGAAATTTGGCAATTGGCTCAGATCTTATGGTTATCTTGGCTCCATACCTTGTTCTGAATAGCATGTGTGACTAATCTACTGATAGATATCCACCAATTTTGGCAATGAAGTCTCTCGACAAACACAGTGCAAAGAGTGGTGGGAGGTCAATTATAAACACATCTTGTAAGACTGTGATATTTGGACATGCATGCAATGTAAGGCTTAACCCCTGGATGATCCCAATTGTTCCTACTACTGTTCCATCCAAACGCACTACTCCTCTTAGCACTGGCTCATACTTTAGACCTAATTGATCTGCTATTTGCTTCAGCATCACTGAGCTACTTTGCCCCGAATCAATCATGCAGTTATGTACCAAGTGGTTCCCGAAAATCAATGACACATAGAATGGTGGGGGATTTAAATTTTTACTTGGTTGAGTACCACCATGTTGCACTGCATCAATGATAACTTTCTCATGTCCTTGGTTTTATCTATTTGAGGTAGACCAATTATTGATTACAGCTTGCAACAAATCTCATTGTCTTGGGATCGCTAGTGACTCCCACATGGAAATTTTCACATGTGTTTTCTTCATCTGATTGATAATGTCGAAAGGGGATGGATTATCCTTTTTTTTTCCCTTACTTGTTGTGACCTTTTCTACTTCTTGAACAGGCATATGTGTTGCTGCAACAGGTGCCTTAGGCTGATTTTTCACATTCAGGGATGTATTTGGTCTACTAACTCCTTGTTGTGTAGGAGTGGATTGAGAAACAACTAGATTAGATGGTTTTCCCTCTTCTATGTTCCTCATCTTTGACCAATGTGATCGATTAACTCCATAGAAGTCCTCTGTTCTTCAATTGACCAACATGGTTTTTATTGGAGGAGCCTCTTGTTGTGTTTCCTGCTACTAATTTCCCTCTTAACTTGGGTATTGGGAGACACCAATGGTCTGTACCATCAAAGCCTGATTCAACACACCATTGAAACATGTTGATTCATTGTAATGAAGATTGCAAGGGTAACACCATTCATACTCATGTGCCATGTTTTTTTATGTTGCGACTAAGGCTCTTGATGTTGAAGTTATGTTTGGATCATATGGTTAGAATGGCCTGTCAGCGTGAGGTTTTCCCTAGTTATGGTATTGATTCATAGTCTGAGTTGGTGGTCTATTTTGTTGGTATGGGGGGTCTAGCTTGATATTGATTCTGAGATTGATATGGCCTAGAACTTTGAGCTTGCTGTCTCTTGATAGTTACTATCTCATTTCTTAGGTTCTGTAGTTGTTTCATGACCTCCTGCAATTCTTTTTTTAGTGCTTGAAGAAGTAGAAGCCTCACCATTACTTTGATTTCTAGAGGCTAGAATGAGATTCAATTATGGCATTTGACTTGTTGTAGGATTTCCCATGTCAGGATAGAGAGGCATTGGTGGCCTTTGTGCTAGCTTACCGGCTTGAATCAATAAGTTTTCAACTCTAATAGCAATATTATAGGTTGTGGGTAAGGTTATACCTCCCATTGATTAGATCATCATGGCTATATCTGAATTTATAGTCTTCAAGAAAAAGAGGAATGTTCCTTCAGCCACTGGTCTCATAGAGAGCGAAATTCTATCCCATGTCCTCTATAACTTGAAGTTGAAATCAATCAACTGTTCATTAAGAGCCCTTTTGATTGTTGTAAATTGTTCCAATAAAGACAAATTATCCCCCATTTCCCCAAATTAATTATGGAGGGTTGTGCACAAATGGTCCCAATTCCTGATAGACCCTATTGTTAGGATTCTAAACCATTGTAAAGCTTTACCCTTAAAATATGAAACTAACTTAAACGCAATATCAATTTCATTGATTTTATGAATTACACAGACATTTGAAATTCTCTGGATGTGGTCAATCAGAGTTGTTTGGTTCTCTCCAATGAAATATGGGATGTTCTTTAGTCTTGCAATTAGAGCTAGATTTTGAGCATTTAGAGCAAGTGGACTACTGCCTATGAAGTTGACATAGGGATTGGTTTGCGCCATCCTGATTGGTTGAAGAACTCTCATTGATTGAAGGAAATTTATACCAGGTGGAGGCCTTGACAAAGCCTTGTTCGGTGGAGATGGTGATCTTTGTGGTCTTCTTCCTCGCCTTCCTCTTCCTTGTGATAATTGTAGGTAGTTAAATAATCCCTCTTCTCAAGTATCAGACCTGGTTCAAATTCTTCTTTTGTACTTGGGAAACCTATGATGTTACACCATAGTATTCTATCCCTTTAGATTCGCCAGATGTGTTGGGGAAATGAGCCTCTAAAGGCTAGATTTTGACAAGTTACACACCAAACTTGACAAAATAAAAATGAAAATCTTGAAGGACCTGTGTATTTGATATTCTGGCGGTTGAAAATTGATTTCACATGACAGTCCTGAAAACCTGAAAATGTAAGACTTCCAAATGTCTGAAACCCAAAATCCTAAAATTTGGAGAAGTATGAAATTCTGAAATCTCGAAACATGAAGTTCTGAAAACCTAAAACCCAAAATTCTGAAACCCTAAATTCAAAAAACTCTGAAATTTTGAAAATCAAAATTTCAAAAAACTAAAAATAATCTTTTGAAGATTACCCCTTGATCTATTAACTAGTGAAATTTTGACCTATTTTGATCAAGTTAAGCCCCTGATAATCGATTTCGGAATTCAGCCTGAGAGGTGAAAAGTCTGAAATTATAGAATTTACAATTTCTAAGTCCAAATTTATTGTAAATTCCTTAAAAGCTTGTAGAATGACCTCTTGGTCCCATCGGGCATGCCAAAACTGTTGATGTGTAATCATAGCACCCCTAAGTGTCTGCAAATTGATGGGTTGGGACTCTTAGTGTGACAGCATAACATGGAGCTTTACCCAAAGTGTGGGACTTTGAAATCGAGAAAGTTCTATCGAATGAAGGCCAGTTCCTATTCCTCTATTCAAGTGCACACATAAAATTTGTAGAGGATCCACTCTATAATCTACTCTAATTTCCCAAGGAGATATAGTTAAGAAGATATAAGAAAATAAACCTAATCTAACAAAGGTGATGCACTAAAGGAATGTTGAACACCTTCTTTGCCATTAAACACAAAACATTAAAAAAAATTGATACAATTATTGTGCAAGATAACCAGGGTTGCAATGAGAGGTCAGGAAGATGCAGTGAACATATGAAAGGGTTGAAAATCATCCACAAATTTGATACAGTCCATTACAATGGCCAAGAGGCACAAACTTGCATTACAGTCTGAAATGGGAGGTTTGAACTCCATAAATTCACTTGCAGAGAAGAGAAGAAGGGAGGGTGCAAAGCCAAAAATGTCCAAACTTTTGAAAAATGCTCCTCCTTACAATATATAGGAAGAATTAGAGAAGGAGATAGAAAAATTAAAAAATCTAGCTTCAACCACCCCAAAAATGCATTGAATTCACCTGCAACAATGATGGGTTCTACTACAAAAACCATGCCTCCAGGTGTTGTTCCTTGTTGTGCAAGAAAGGAAACCCATACCTCATAATTTTGGTAGGTGAGAATCCTGACACCCTAAAAAATGGTGGACTGTATTTCTTCGTTTTTTGGAGTCTGAAATGCATGCAACCTCTGAAATCCTGAAATTCAGATTTTTAGAAAATTTGGTTTCGGAAGTCGAGCTACTGTTCAACACTCAATATCGTTCGAGAGTTCCAAAAGTCTGAAAGTCCAAAAGTTTAGACTTTCAGATTTCATAATTTTTGACTTTGATTCTTGTTTTTTATGTTTTGGGGCTTGAGAGCTCCGAAATCCTGAAACCTAAAATCCTGAAATCCTGAAACTTGAAATCCTGAAACCCAAAATCCTAAAATATGGAAACCCAAAATACTGAAATCCCAAAACTTGAAATCCTGAAATCTTGAAACCCGAAATCCCAAAACTTGAAATCCTGAAATCTTGAAATCCCAAAATTTGAAATCCTTAAATCCCGAAACTTAAAATACCAAAATATGAAATCCTGAAATCCTGAAACCCTGAAATCCTAAAATCCAAAATCCTGAAACCCAAAATTCCAAAATCCTAAAAGACAAAATCCCAAAAATAAAAATTTCAAAAAAACTAAAAATACCCTTTTGTAGATTAGCCCCCGATCTATCAACTAGTGAAATTGGACCTATTTTGAGCAAGTTAAGCCCCTAAAAATCAATTTCAGAGTTCAACCTAGGAGGTGAAAAATCTGAAATTGGAGTACTTGCAATTTCTTTATTTTCCCAACTCCAAAATGTAATCCTCCATGACTGAAACAACCCCGTCAGCTTCTCTGCGTGCAAGGTCATGTTTGTCTATTTTTCCTAAGAGGCAAATTGGATAACAATTAGTAAAAAATTGCAAAAATTTGAGAAAATGAGGTTTCAGGCTTATTTAAATGCAAATCGGGTCTAAGAGTTGTGGATGGAACCAAGGCAAATCGTACTAGGGTTCATCGTACCAAAATCGGGCCTAAAATGCTAAGGAAACATTGAAATACGAAAAAGAATGGTTATTAGAATAGCACAGAAGAATGGTTTTGTTGAAAGAACAAACATAACAATAAAGGAATGTGCAAGAAGCATGAGGATACATGTTGGATTGCCCTTGCATTTTTGGGCAGAAGCAGTAGACATACCAGTTCATTTGATTACCGTGGGCCTTCAAGTGCATTGGATGGTGGAATACTCGAAGAATCTTGGAATGGAGAAGAGGTAGATCTTTCTTTTCTTAGAGTATTTGGTTTAGAAGATTTTGTGTATGTTAATAAAGAAAATATAAAGAAGTATGTTAAATCTAAGAAATGTAATTTTATTATTTATGGCTCTAGTGATTTTAGATTCCATTTTTGGGATTTAGAAGATTCAAACATTGTTAGGATTTGTGACATTGAATGGAATGAAAAGAGAATGTATAAGGATCAAGTATTGGTACCCAAAGATAAACCGGTTGGAAAGTTTAAATGAAGAAAACTCATTCTTAGGCTTAGAAAAGACATCTACAGGTACCAGTGTCATTCAGCCTGAATCGGTATTGATTAAACAGAACTAGTATTGGTCGTCAGGACTGACGTCAGCTACAGAAGAACCCGACCGATGTCTGTTAGATGAATCAGTTTCGACAAGAGGTGACCAATGTCAATCATTGTCAGAGGTGGATTCTAATGTACAGGAAGTATACATTGAGCATTGGACACCCTAGATCTTAGTGAGAAGGTCGCAGAGGGTAAGTAGACCTCCAAAAATATTTACACCTTCCTTATATTATCTATTATTGACTGGTAGTGGTGAGCCAAAGAGTTTTGAAGAAGCGATGCAGGGTGAAGCCCATGTGAAGTGGGAGCATGTCATGGATGAGGAGATGGGATCCTTGAAAAAAAACCCAGACATGGGATTCAGTTAATTTGTCAGAAGGTAAAGGAACATTGTAAAACAAATGGGTTTATAGGGTCAAGGAAGAAGAGGGTGGACAAAAAAGATACGAGGCAAGGCTTGTGGTGAAAGGATTTACACAGAAATCAGGTATATATTTTGGTGAGATATTTTTTCCTATAGTAAAAATGACTTACATACATTATGTATCAAGTTTAGTTACAGTAGATGATTTGCATTTAGGGAAACTTGATATTAAGACAACATTCTTCATAGTGATTTGGAGGAAGAGATTTATATGTAGCAGCCGCTTGGTTATGAAGTCAAGGGTAAGGAGAAACTTGTGTGCAAGTTGGAAAAGAGCTTGTATGAGCTCAAGAAATCCCCAAGGCAATGGTATATGAGGTTTAAAATTTTTTACATGAGCATGGTTATATGATATGTGAATCTGACAATTATGTTTATTCCCAGAAGTTTGAAAATGGGATCTATATTATTATGTTACTATATGTAGATGATATGTTTATTGTAGGATCTAGTGTGTAGGACATTGGTGAGCTTAAAGAAATGTTATCTCATACATTTTCAATGAAGGATTTAGAAGCTACAAATAAAATCCTTGGCATGAAAATTCATAGAGACGTGAAGAACAAAAAATTGTATTCATCTCAGGAGGATTATATCAATAAGGTGTTAGAAAGGTTTAATATGCATAATTCAAAATTTATAAGTACACCTATGGCTGGACACTTCAAATCGAGAAAAGATAAGTGTCCTACATCACATGAGGAGTTTGAGTACATGGCACGAGTTCTATATGCTTCAGCAATTGGAAGTCTTTTGTATGTTATTATTTGTACCAGACCAAACATTACATAGGCACTGGGAGTTGTGAGTGGATTTATGGATAATCTAGGTAAAGAGAATTAGAAAGTAGTCTAATGGATTCTCATATATTTGAGAGGGGCATCTGACTTGCAGTTATTCTATGAATGGTTAGATACTTCTTTATGTGGCTATGTTGATTCAGATATGGATGGAGATTTGGATGGTAGGAGAAGCACCACTGGATATGTATTCATAGTAGGTGGCATGACAGTTAGCTGGATTTCAAGATTATAGAATGTTGGGGTTAGCACACCTATGTACAGACAATATATCAGATCTAAGCATACATGCAAATAAAAACGGATATTATACCAAAATAAATATACAAAACAAGAGACATAAATCAACACCAGATTTAATGTGGTTCACCCAGTGTGGGCTACGTCCACCAAGAAACAAGTCAATCTATTATCCAAATCTTTGACAAGATATACAATGAGAATTTTCAATCTTCCACACCTCTCAGATGTTCAGTACTTTCTTCCTTCAAGCTTTTGCTTTACCACCAAGAATTTTCTCTCACCAATATTTTTCAAGTTATTTCTAATTCTTGTTTATCATTACTTCTAAACCCTAGATTTTTTGCTTATGTAGTCATTTATAGACTTAGGGCACTTAGCCATGCAATTACAATCAATAAATCTATTTTAATGCTAAAAGTAGATATAATTCCCGAGAGTTAATTAAAACTTCGTCGCATAGGTAGCCGACGCTGGTTCTACCTAACCTTTGTTGGTTCCTACTCGCCCTTGACCGATGCCAATCTTCCCTAACCGATAACGGTCTGCCATTAACTGATGTTGGTTACTGTGTTTTCCAGCAAGTTCCAATTGCATGCTAAAATGAAGCAATTGAGCTCCATAACTCAAAAATCTCCCACTTGGAGTTTAATTACTGCACCATACCTATACAACATCATTCTTGGATTCTTCCTTAGCTTTGTTTCTTCCTCTTCAAGTCTCAAACTCAAAGACCAACATAAGTGGAGTGTATCTCCAACTTCTCCTTTGCTAATGGATTCATTAGCATATCCGCAGGGTTCTTTCTTGTATGAATTTGTTCTAGATTCAGCTGTCCATCCTCCAATACCTGCCATATGAAGTGATACCTCAACTGAATGTGTTTTGTTCTCGAATGAAATGCTGAGTTCTTTGCCAAATGAATTGCACTTTGACTGTCACTAAATAGTTTACAATCACTTTTCTCCTTTCCCAACTCTTCCATAAACCTACTCATCCATATCATCTCCTTGCGAGCCTTTGTAGCTGCAACATACTCTTCCTCTTTAGTAGACAAAGCCACAACCTTTTGCAATCTCGAAATCCAACTAAATGTCATTCCACCTACTGTGAAAATATATCCAGTAGTGCTCCTCCTACCATCCATATTTCCAGCCATATCTAAATCAACATAGCCACATAATGAAATATCTGAATCTCCATCGCATAAATACATGCTAGATATCCCTTTCAAATACTTAATTATCCATTGGACTACTTTCCAATTCTCTTTACCTGGATTAGCCATATATTTACTCACAACTCTCACTTCCTTTGCAATGTCTGGTCTGGTACAAACCATAATGTACATGAGAATTCCAACTGCTAAAGCATATAAGACTCATGTCATGTGTTTGACCTCCTCATGTGATGAAGGACACTGATATTTACTTAATTTGAAGTGTCCAACCATAGGTGTGCTAACAAGTTTTGCATTCTACATGTTAAAACTTTCTAACACCTTGTAGATATAATCCTCCTAAGATAAATACAACTTCTTGTTTTTCCTGTCTCTATGTATTTGCATGCCAAGGATTCTTTTTGCAGCTCCTAAATCCTTCATAGCAAATGTGTGAGCTAGATTTCTATTAAGCTCACCAATGACCTAAATGTTAGATCCTGTAATAAACATATCATCCACATACAGTAATAAAATAATATAGCTCCCATTTTCAAGATTCTTGAAATAAACACAATGGTTAGATTCACATCTCAAGTAACCATGCTCATGCATAAAACTATCAAACATCATTTACCATTGCCTTGGAGCTTGCTTGAGCCCATATAGGCTCTTTTTCAACCTGTACACTAGTTTCTCCTTACCCTTGACTTCAGACCCTAGTGGCTATTGCACATAAATTTCTTCATCCAAATCACCATGAAGGAAATCTGTCTTCACATCTAGTTGCTCTAAATGTAAATCTTCTACTACAACTAAACTCAATACAGTATGAATAGAAGTCATCTTAACAACAGGAGAAAATATTTCACCAAAGTCAATACCTACTTTCTATGTAAATCCCTTTACTACAAGCCTTTCCTTGTACCTTTTTTGTCCACCGTCTTCTTCCTTAATCCTGTAAACCCACTTGTTCTACAATGTTCTCTTACCTACTGGCAACTTAACCAAATCCCAAGTTTAGTTTTGTTCTAAGGAGTCCATCTCCTCATCCATGCCATGCTCCCACTGAACGTGAGCCTTAACCTGCATTTCTTCTTAAAAGCTCTTTGGTTCACCACTATCAGTCAACAATAAATAAAATAAAGGTGTAAATCTTTTTGGAAGTTTACTTACCATTTGTGACCTTCTCAGAGGTGTTTGGGGTAACGAAGGCTCAATTTGGGCCTCCTGAACATTCCTATCCAAATTTGATAGAGACCGACGTTGGTCACCTCTAACTGACATCAATTTTGCTAACTAATACCAGTTCTAATTCTCTGTAACTATCGGTGGTTCATCTGACCGATGTTGGTCAGGGACTGAGCGTATTTCTATAGATGTTTCTTTAAAACATGAGAGTTCATTTTCATCAATAAACTTCTCAATTTTCTCATCCTTGGGTACCAATATTTGATCCTTGTACATTCTCTTTTCATTCCATTCAACATCACGACTTCTAATAATTTTAGAATTCTCTAAATCCAAAAAATGGAAACTAAAATTACCATATCCATAACCAATGAAAGTGCACCTCTTGTATTTTGCATCCAACTTTTTTCTATCTTCCTTATCAACATGTACAAAAGCTTCTAAACCAAAAACTTTAAGAAAAGAAATATCTACCTCTTTTTCGATCCAAGCTTCCTCTGGTATTCCTCCATCTAGTGAATTTGAAGGGCCATGGTTAATCAAATAAACCATTTTATCAAATGCTTCTACCCAAAACTGCAAGGGCAATCACGAATGTATCCTCATACTTCTAGCACGTTCCATGATTGTCATGTTCATTCTTTTTGTAACACCATTATCTTGTGGTGTTCTTGGAACCATTCTTTCTCTATGTATTCCATTCACTGAACAATAATCATTGAAATCCTTGTTATAGTATTCACCACCATTGTCAAATATAAGGCATATTAACTTAGAATTTGATTCATTCTCAATAAGGGATTTCCATCTTTTAAAAGTATCCAAAACATCAGGTTTACATTTAATATAATAAACCCATACCTTTCTTGTAGCATCATTGATGAAATTAACATAATACTAGGATTCTCCATGAGAAGCTACCTAAGCTGCTCCCCACACATCTGAGTGTACAAGCTCCAATTTTTGCTCGTTCTTAGTTGCCCTAACTTTGAGAAATCTCACTCTTTTTTTCTTTCCAAAGATATAATGCTCACAGAAATCAAGATCTAAATCTTTCAAATATGATAACTTACCCTTAGCCTTTAAGATTTGCATTCCTTGTTGACTCATATGACCCAACCGACTATGCCACATGCATACATCTGAATCTGAAGTAGATAATGCAAAAAAGGAATCAGTAATATAGGTAGATAAATATAACGTTCCTACCTTCTTACCTCTTGCCACAAAAAAATCACCCTTGGTGACTTTCCAAGAGTAACTTGTAAAATTAACCATGCAACCAGATCCACCTAGTTTCCCTACAGAAATAAGATTCCTCCCGAGGCTTGGCACATGCCTCAAATCTTTCAATACCCATGTATTTCCATTTTTTAATTTTAGATGAACTTCCCCTTTACTAGTAATACTGTAAGGTTCATCATCACCCAAACAAACATGCCCAAAATTACCCTAGAAATAATTTTTGAAACAACCCTTATTAAAGGTTGCATGGAAAGAAACTCCTGAATCTAAAACCCATGATTCAATTCTATTATCTAAAGAAATAATAAGAGCATCTTACATTACCTCTGATAAAGAAAGATTTTCCTCTTTACCTTTTTCTGGTTGTTGATTCTCTTTATCCTTTGACCAACAATATTTCTTTGCATGTCCTTTCTTTCCACATTTCCAACAAGTAATTCTCTTACTTCTGGATTTAGATCTGCTATCCCTTGGCTTTGATTTACCATTACTCTTACTCTTGGATCTCTCCTTCTTCTTGCCCCTGCTTTCTACATTCAAATTATTTCTAGATGATGCTTCATCTATACTCTTCCTGTAAATTTCTTCATTCAATATTATACTAACCACATCATCAAACTTCGAAATATTATTTGTAGATGTTGTATTACTAACATCCATAACCAAGTTGTCCCAACTATTAGGCAAAGAACGTATGAATAAAAGTTCTTTTACTTCATCATCAAATGGTATAACAACCAATTTTAACTGATTTACTATAGATAGAAAATCATTCAAATGACTAGAGGTAGATTCACCTTCATGCATCTTAGAACTAAATAGTTTCTTCATCAAATAAACTTTATTTGAAGCACTAGATTTTTCATATAAATTAGCAAGAGATTTCATTAAGTCTACCATAGAAGTCACTTCTATAATATTAGAAGCCACACATGCTGTCAGGCTCAATATTATAGATCCCAAAGCCTTTCTATCAAGAATCTTCCATTCTTCATCAGTCATCTTTGTAGGTCTAGACTTCTCATCCAACGATAAGTACAAATCTCTATGATATAGATAATCCTCAATCTGCATCTTCCATAATTGATAATTTCAGCTGTCAAATTCCTCTACCTTGTATTTATTATCTTCTGTCATTGTTGTAGCCTTGTATTTATTATCTTCTGTCATTGTTGTAGCTCCCACTCAATCAAAAAACCCTCTATGAGTGAATCTGTCAACACACAAAACCCTCAAAAAAATATCTGATACCAATTGTTGGGGTTAGCATATCAGCTATACAGATAATATATCAAATCTAAGCATACATGCAAATAAAAGTAGATATTCTACTAGAAGAAATATACAAAACAACAGACATAAATCAACACCAGATTTAACATGGTTCACCCAGTGTGCACTATGTCCACCAAGAAACAATCCAATCTATTATCCAAAGCTTTGACAAGATATACAACAAATATTTACAATCTTACACACCTCTTGGATGTTCAGTACTTTCTTTCTTCAAGCTTTTCTTCCTTGTTCACCAAGAATTCTCTCTCACATAATTATATTGTAATTATAATCCACACACTTACTTCTAAACCCTAATTTCAACTTCATATGGCCTTTTTTAGCCTTAGGGCACTTAGCCATGCAATTATAATTCATAAACCTATTTTAATGCTAAAAATAGATATAATTCCCGAGAGTTAATTTAAACTTCATCGCACAGGTAGCCTATGTCGGTTCTACCTAACCGTCACTGGTTCCTACTTTCCCTTGACCAATGTCGGTCTTCCCTGACCGATACCGGTCTGCCCTTAACCAATGCCGGTTACTGTGTTTTCCAGCAAGTTCCAATTACATGCTAAAATGAATTAATTGAGCTCCACAACTCAAAACCCCATAAATAATGTGGCTGAGGTACTGAACCTCTGACTGAAAGAATGCACACTTCTCTAGGTTCCCATAAATTTTCTACTCTTGAAGACACTGTAGAACCTATCAAAGGAACTCCTCACGTGTGCGTAAGTATATCAATATGTCATCAAGGAATAAAGCATGAAATGATCTAAAAATTTCCTAAATATCACATTTATCAAACTCATGAACACTGTGGGGGAATTCATCAGAATGAATGACACAACTGTGAACTCATAGTGGCCATATCTCATGCAGAAGGTTGTCTTATGAATATTGGTCTCCACAATCCTTAGTTGATGATAACCTAACTTAAGGTCTATCTTGGAAACCATTTCCCCCCCTTCATCTGATCTTCAAATCATCGATGCCTGGAAGGGGCTAATGATTCTTAATCATTGCTTTGTTCAGTTATCTATAATCAATAAAAATTTGCAGTGATCCATCCTTATTTTTCACAAAAATGATTGGTGCACCCTAAGGAGATACACTAGGATAGATTACGCCCTTCTCAATAAGGCCCTCAATTTGTAAATTGAACTCACATAGATCAGGGGTAGTCATCCTATATAGTGTGTGTGAGATAGGCTATGCTCCTAGAACAAAATCTATATGAAAATCTATCTCACGTGGGGGAGGTAGGCCAGGTAACTCACAGGGGAGAACATTTAAAAACTCCATTAAAATGTGATGGTCATCAAGTGATGGCCCACAAGACTCATCGTCTGACCTATCACTGACTGTAATAGCATACATATGACATCCTCTCTACACACACTACTTAATCTACATAGGGGATATAGTGTGAATAGAAACCGGCCTCTTAACCCCAACTATCACCAACTCAACACCCAAATCATCACCACAAGATATCACCTTGTTGTAATAGTCAACTCTATCTCTGTGTGTAGATAGTCAATCCATACCCAAAATAACTCCATAAGAACCCAAGGGAAGGATGCAAATATCCAAGGTTATGGTGAAGGGTCCTAGGTAAACTTCACACTCCTTGACTAAGGATTACACTGTGAGCTTGGCTCTAGAAGCAATCTTAACATCCCAACTAAGGCCCTACCTAACTTCCCCCATCCTGCATCACTCTACTAGTGACGGAGAAATAAAGGAATCATAAGATCTTGAATCAAACAAGATAGAGGTAGAAATACCACCAATGTTACCTATGGTCTCTATCACTTTGCCCTAATGCTCTACCTAGCAGTTCTTGACTGATGCTAAAATATTGTCGCTCTATGCCATATCACCAATTATATGCTAAGAAATAGGTCCCTTACCCTTATTATTAGGGTTCTGTAGATAATCTCTCTAAGGTGCACAAGTACACTGTAACCATAACAACTACCAGAATCCCTCCAATGAGAAGTGGAGCCCCATGGTGCTCTAGTGCTCTATGTTATAGACCTTGATGATATTTCCATAGACTGCTATGGCCACTGCTGATGAGCTCTAGCTAACTGAGCTATAGGTGTTACTTGTGTTCTGACAAGTCCTCTAAGAGGAGGCCCCATACTCCACCCTCTCTGTGCATCAAATCTCTATGAAGGTCTAAATGGTGGATGAGTCTGTTGTTGATGTGGCTATTGTGGTATCTTGAAGGAATAATGTGCAGATCCATGTCTACCACAAGGATGAGGAGTTTTCACCCTCGAATGACTATCCTACATCAAGATAATGTGGCTCCTTACTCTATCTCTAACCTGTTGTGGGTTCCCCATGTTTTCCTCTGCAATGTAGGCCTTCTCAATGACCTTAGTTAATGTCTACAGAAAATGCATACACACTGCACCACAAAGATCTAAATTCAAGCCCCTAATGAACGTTTGAATCCTAACCTTCTCATCTGCATGTAGTTGACATACTGTAGTAAGTCCAAGAACCAACTCTCGTTCTTAGCCAATGTCGTAGATGATTGTCTCAGATCATGGAACTCATCGATTCTCTGCTAGATAAACCATCTAGATAAGTTTCATCTCTTGAATCAATCCTCAAAGGGCTCCCATGTTACAGTCTTTGAATCTACATGGAGCTTCTTCTCCTCACTCCTCCACCAAACTCTTGCCTCGTTCCTTAGAAGATAAATCGTGACACGAGACTTTGTGTTGCTAGAACATAGACATATATTGAAGCATCCACTCAAGCTGACTAAATAATCATCTTCTTGAAATCCTCTTGTATCCCCAACGAAGTGAGATGGATGAAGCTTCAAAATATCTTAGATATGATCAACCAGTATTGTATGTCTACCTTTAGGTATCTCCTCATAGTCATCTCTCTGTCTAGGGCTCCTAAATCTCACATCCCTATCTCTATGCTCTCACGGTGATGAATCTGTCTAACTAGCTCCACATGGGAGTTCTTCACCCTATACTCCTCACTGTGTCATGGAGAGACACAAGCCTCTTAGGTTGTCCCCCAACTGAACCTTCGTGCATAGTGACATTGACCTCCCATAAGGTCTGTAAAATGTGCGGCAGTATATCAGTGACTATTTTATCTAGGAGTGATATACTTAACTCGACATGAAAGAACTCCTCATCTGATCTGTGCATCCTACAGAGAAAAGGGTGAGAGTTAGTTCATGATCATTTAGGTTTTTTTTAGTTTTCTAAGTTTCCTACATTTTCAGTTATCAACAATGTTGTGTGTTCTAATTTAGAGTTGTGCTAAGTTTACTTTTTGTGTTTCCATGTGTGTCCGAGGGTCTAAGTGTTGAACCCACGACTCTAATACCAAGTGTAACACCCACAATTTTGACACACCAAAACCCATGCTTAAACCCCATTAATTACTTAGGAAAAATTATAGGATAATTTTTTTTGTTTGAAAGAGGGTTGTAAGGAGATAAACATCAACTATGTTTAATTATTTTCCATTTAATAAATTCCACATATTCGTGAAGTAGTCGTAACTAAGTTAATAATTAAATATTATCAATTTATTCCAAAATTCTTTGGGTTTAAATCCTATTCTAGGGTTTCCATTAATTCTCGTTTAAAATATTAGCTAGGTCAATTCTTGTTATTTTACCTTAATTAAAATCCTCTTAAGTTTATATAAGGGTCATTTCCTAAATTGGTTAAACCTAATATCCAATTCCATCATGTAGTAATCTAACTATACATTTAAATGCTAATTAATTTAATCCTTTTAAATTATTATTTATGGTACCCTTTCCCAATATTATTTATTTAATCCTTATAACCAAATTTAAATTGTTTATTTATAAATCTAAAGCAAAGGATCTCAACTTACCCTAACCCACTAAGTGGCCCCATTCATTTAATACACATACCTTTATTTAAAAATAAATACTCATTCCCATATAATGCCACAACTTCAAATATGTAGGGACAATCCTCCACCCTTAGATTAGATTAATATGGACCCTTACATTTAGGTTATTCCCAAAGAACCCTAATTTTCCTTATTATGCCTTTTTATTCTTCCCTTTTCCCTAATCTCTTCATTTGTTCTTTTGTGATTTGCAGGTTGGAGGAGTGGAAGCCATGGAAGCGTAAGGGGAAACCATGGAGAAATTTCTTTGGTTCTAGTTTTTTAAATAGGACAAAAATTCCTTCATTCTACTCTTTATTTAGTTTAGTCGATCCTTAGGTTTGGTATAACAAATTTATCTATTTGTTTTTTTGTAGAGATCCCATAATAAACCTAGTTTTGGGTATTTAGTTTCTCACATTTCCTTGAGTTCAACATTTGGAGAAAATGCCATGTATTTGATCTAGTGTGTATATACACTTATATACATATATACATGCATGTATATATGTATCTACATGTATATGTATCCATATCTAAGTTGGATCTACATTCTGTTTACAAATATTTGTTAAAAATACAGATCTGTGTTGAAAATCACATTTTTTTTAAAAAGTGTTTCATGCACAGGAGACCGATGTTGGTCACCTAACTGGTCATGGTTCTTATTATGCTACTGATGTGGATCAAGCTACCAGCGCCGGTTACTGTGAATCCGACTCAATTTATAAAAAATGTACACAAATGTATCTATTCTTCAAATATATACATCTATATACATTTTAACAAGAGTTCATGTTTATAATAAGCTCTATTTTACATTTTCTAAGAAATAGAATTCATGCAACAAGTGAGAATTTTTTTTTATAGGAATGTATATAGTTTACAAAGACCTGATGTCAATTTCTATTCTGCCAATGCCGATTAGCCGACCAACATTGGTCACTATGGAAAAATAGTTTGTTCAAAAAATGGATATATATATATATATATATATTAACATATATATTGCACTATATATATATTTATATATATATCAAAATAGAGTTCAAAATCATTGTTTTATAACATAATACATAAGTGGCAAAAGACAACTTGCTTCTTGATTAAATGCACTAAATGAGTAAATTTTTCCTTTATAAAATTGTTCAAAATTTGACTACAAGAGTTCATTTCCAACCATAATGCATTTAAATTTAAAATAGAGAAAGGAATCCAACCAGTTACTAAGTGCAAGTATCTTTCCTTTTCACAATAAGAGATGAAATCCATTTTAACAAGGAAAATAGGTATAAGCTTCCATAATATTTTCCAATACAAATAACCATTTTCAAAATGAAGTTGCAAAACAAAATTTGATTCATTTCCATGTTTGAAAGGAATTACATTTCCACTAAGCAATACTTTAAAAATTCCTTCTTTCAACCATTTCTAATACATATCTTGATATTTAAATTTACAAGAAACTCTCTTTAAAATACAAGTATATACTAGACTTCCACTCAAATGTGGAAACAACATGGACAAACTTACAAAATAAACTTTCTCTTTCTTAATCTTCTACACAAAAACTCTTTCCAAGATGATAACTTGAGTTCCTTCATTTCTTCATAATCCAATCACAACAACAAGGAAAGGGGTGTAGGTAATGTTGGAAATAAGGTGTCTCAACCTTGTTTCGTTTATTCAGTCAATATTTTCTTACAACCGTTTTGCATTGTCAGTGCTCTAAAGATAGAAATAGGAGTTGTCAAAAGATTCCCATATGATAGTATATCATGGAAGGACTATTTTTAGAGATATTATGACATATTTTATGACATCTATAAGGGTCAAAAATATGGGAGAACATTGTGGACGTGAGAGCCTAATTTTAGACCGAAATCTTTCTCTTTAATGCTATCCACCTCATGAGAGGTTTGGCACATGGTTTTGTAAACCATAGATGGTTTCTTGTATAACCGGAGGTCTATAAATTGAAGGCTTGGAGAAGTAATTGATGTGGTGAGCTTTGCAAGTACTGTAAAGTTGGAATCCTCCTAGAATTGTTTCTGGTGATACTCCTCTAAGAAACTTGCTCTGCAAGTGTATGTAATCTTGTTTTTAGATTTGAAATACATTGAGTGGGATTTTGGAGTGTGGTATTTTTTATCCGAAAGTATTTTCCCCATGTATATCTGGTGTTTGTGTTCTTGTTATTAATATGTTGCTGATATTTTTGTAACTATTTAACTATGTTGAAAGTTTTGCATAATATATCTCCTCAAGATTAGCATAGGAAGTTTTTCCATTACTCTTAATTTCCTATCAATTTCTTCACAAAATATTGTGAATCTGTGATGCAGGTATGTTGATACTCGATGAGGGTTTGATAAGTTTGAACACGTGTTTGATAATTTTGATTTTCTGTCAAATATACACTGTTATAATACATACATGGAATTATTTGGAACGAGTTATAGTTTGTTTCAAAAACACTGATAGATAAACACTTATAAACTAACCACTACAAGCTATTTTTTAAAATCAAATTTCTTGCTTTTTGCTTGTACAATTTTCTTTGCACGTTTCTTGTATTTTTGTGTAGTTACAGATGCCTCGATTAGAATTCCCATTCTCTTAAATTTGTGGGGTGGTTCATATTTCAGTGCATCTTCATTAGAATCATAAATCAAATAGAAGCCTCATGAATGATCTCCAATTGTTCGGATATTGGAGAGAAAAATTGGGGACATTTCCATCAAGTGGAATAGATCTCTGATCATTTCGGCTATCACCGTTTTAGGTGGTTTCGGTTACCTGCAATGTAAAACATTAACAACACATTGAAGATGTTTAAAATCTTCCTCCCTCTATAAGTGAGGTGTAGTTAATTTCAATCTCGTTATAAGGAGGGGAATTATGTTTTTAATATGCATCATATTAAATTGGAGAGGGAAAAGAAGTATGTTAGTTCTAGAAGATGTTTTTAGGTATGATAGGAAGCTTAAAAAGCCTTGTCAATGATCAATCTAACGTCCAACTTGGGATGCTTTGAAATGGCCTCATTGGGGAACAAACCACTCAGCACATAACGAATCTTGTCATTGACGAAGACACATGCCCCCACATGTCACTTCAGAAAAAGGATTGTAGTCAACTAAAAATAAAAATGTAACAATCAAAAGAAAATAACATGAAATCACTCTACAATAATTTTTTAATCAATAACATGTAATAAACAAAACAAATGAATAAATACTTCAATCAATATTGAAACCCACCTGAAGTTCATTTCGAGATGACACTCTCTTCTTTACCGCGGGAGAAAGAGAATCACAAATCCCCTACAAAAAGTGAAAAAAGAAGTTATTAAAACTAAATATATCTATACTTATTCAATTACTTACATCAAAAACAACCCTATTTTCAACGAGATCATAAATTGATCAATGAATAGCTAAGCACCAATTTTCAAAGGTACAAGTTAATATAGAGGTAATTTTACAATATTTTCACACCCATGAGCCCAAATCTCATTAATAAAACTTCCAAGGCTTTGCATCTTCCTGATTTCTGTTAAATTGACATATCAGCTATATAAACATTGCCTAAAAATTGCTATGATTAAGACAGAATAGAACAAATATGGCCTAACAAAATACTTTTCTATGATAAGAATATTATAGAAAAACACACACATAGAGATATATACAAGAGAGGTTTAGAAGAGATGAGAATCAAGATTAGTTACTCAATGTTTTCTGCATAGGAAAATTCATTAAATAGGACTGCAAAAGCTATGCACAAGATATAACTAAGTGATATGTTTGTATGTGTGCATATGTATAGTAATGTTCTAAAATCTCTTTCAAGGGTTGTGTACATTATTTTGGGCCTTGGAGGAGTGGTAGAATAAGTTAATATCATCCCATTTACATTTTTCTGTGGGGGAATGTTGGGGAGAATGTATACAATTCAAGTTTTCAAGTTGTAAAGTAGATACAATTTTAATACTGGAAAGGTTCTTGACTATTAAATTGCATTTCATACAACAAATGGAGGGAAAAAACAATAGAAAAAGTAGCACATTCTTTAATTAGCTAGTGCGGCATTATCACTATCTTAAAGTTACTACCACAAGCTAAAACATCTTAAAGTGATATTATATATATGTTTCATTTTGGTATGTTCAATGGACTTGGCTAAATTGTTACAGTAAATTTTCCATTCTACAAAAACAGTTGATGTTTCTGAAAACCTTCTTGTTATGAAATGCATGGCGATTTCAATTGTGTAGGTCAAAAAGCCTGGCTTTCTTAACGCTTGAAAATTCTATTTACATATAATTGTGACCTTAATGGCACTAATGATTTATCTGAAAAAGTTTACACTTCAGAATACTGGATTACAGCCAAGACCATTCATCATTTGGAGGAAGATACCCTCGAATGCCATATCAGGATAATTACTTTGACTAGAAATCTCCTTGAGCATGGAAGTAATAAATAGGGTTAAGATGACAAATGAAATATGGCCTATATTGATAATTTTTATCTAATGACAATGTGATCTATGGGTGCAGGATCTTTCATTCTTTATATAAAGAACTTTAAGTCTTCATCTATATGGTATGCGAGGAAAGGAATTGAAAGAATAAAATGAACTCCTCAATGAAAGGGTTGAAAAGGGTTTTCAATATGATCCATTCATATACAATTGTAAGCACTGTTTATAAATGTGTTTTAAAGAATTGTAATCGAATTGCTATAAAGAGACTGCACAGTCACTACCCACAAAGCTTGGGTAAATTTGGAACTGATCTTGAAATAGTTGGAAGCATCAAGCATAGGAATCTTGTGAGTCTGCATGGATATTCACTTTCTCCACCTGGAAACATGTTGTTTTATTATTACATGGTAAACAAAATTCTATGGGACATCCTACACGATGAGTAATATGATTATGGTTATGGTGTTACAAGCATTGTTTATAAATGTGTTCTAAAGAATTGTAATTGAATTTCTATAAAGAGACTACATAGTCACTACCCATAAAGCTTGTGTGATGTTTGAACTGAGGTCGAAACTGTTGGAAGCATCAACCATAGGAATCTTGTGAGTCTGCATGGATATTCGCTTTCTCCACCTGGAAACCTGTTGTTTTATGATTACATGATAAACGGAATTTTGTGGGACATCCTACACAATGAGTAAATAAAGTGAAGATTAATTTTTCTCGTGGTATTACTGTCGTAGAGGCAAATACCAAGTCCTAATACAGCAATGAAGTTAAAGATGGTCTCACATAAGGTGAGGATGGAGACAAATCATCTACTGGTATTCCAAGTGAAGACCGCAGTGGAATGGGTGAGAAAATTGAGAATACATCATAAACATCCAAGAGAACTCTATCATCAACATCATGTAAAGAGAGTAATCCAACAAAGGATCTGGTTGATGGAGAAATAGTTAAAACAAGTGAAAAAGTTCAGACAATAGCAATCTCAGTGAAGAACCGTCCACACCTTCCTAAAGTAACTGGTATTGTCTACGATGACAGGGGCATGAAGCTGCTGGCAAATGTGGCAGCTTATGAACCTTCAAAGGATGAGCAAGTTTCCTTTGGCAATTCTAGAAGACACATTTTTGTGACAGTAGATGATAGTTTGGACAAGTTTACAGTTAATACCTTCTCATGCGGCTCAAAAGCTAAACAAGTACAACACAAAACATAACCTTTGACCAAGAACCAAAGCTGTAGAACTGGTCATAAGAGGAGGCTAAGAAATATAGTTCTACTGCTACAGACAAGTATAAACAAAATTTAAATGCATACCTGCATAATTCAATTTAACGCAGGGAATTGACTGGAACTTAGAGAGCCTGAAGAATGAAATTATAGTGTTAGTGACCAGTATTTAAAGGTTAATGCATGCAAAAGCTATAAAATAAAATTTAAAAATAGTAAAGCCAAAACAACATGCAAAATCAGAAAAGCAAAATTGTTAAAAATCACAAAAACAAAATTATTAAAAATAGCAAAAGCAAAATTGTTAAAAATAACAAAACCATCAAATTTGACACAGTCCCATGAATATCCGCAAAACCTTTTACCATAGGGATAACGCCTTTGGTGTAATAATTACTTTAGTTGTTTGGTTGAAACCCTTAAAAATTAAAATTCTTCTCTTTCTTTGCATGCCTCAGTTGGTCTAGTATGAAATTAAAGGGTCTGAATGACCTCATATTTTTTCATATTTTTATGGAATGTTGATAACAAAGGTAAATTATACGGAATAGTTTTCTTCACCGTTTCCTTTGTCGATTTCAAGTGTTCTTCATTAAATTTTGTTGTTTCCTAGTTTCAAATTCGGTTGAGGCTAGAAATTAGATGCACATTGTGTAATCTAGTGTGTAATTATACTTAATGTTTGGCTGTGGTGAATTATAATTAATGTTTGGCTGTGGTGAATTATATTATAGAATCTTGACAAATTAAACGATATTGTTTTAGTTGGGGTCATGAGCTCATTCGCTGGATGACCTTCGGCACTGGCATTTTCACCTCTTCCAATCCAACGAGAGAATTCAAATGTATGTATAATAGTTGAAATGTAAACGAAAATGGTCTTGACTTTGTTTCCCTATAAATATATTTTTTCAGAGATAAAATCTTTTCTTCTGATCTTTCGATCCAACTGTTTAGAACTTTCTTTTGTGTCAATCACACAGCTTCCGTCCCTGTTTATCATTATTTATCTGTTCTCTCCACATGTCTATCGTCACGTCGATTACAACTTTATTTGCGATGGCTCGTTATATGCTTTAAGTACATTTAAAGTTTTTTCCGATGGCGTGGTATTTGTGTTCCATAACTGTCGTACATATGTGCGTGTCCTCAAAACTTTTATGCGCATTAAACTATTACCTAGATGGAAGAAAACTTAGTTAAACAAATGCATAGAAAGAATATCATACGGACGAATAATACACCATACATAATGCATGATTATGCCGGTTCAAAATACCAAAAAGAGATATTAAAAACATTTATCATTTAACATCTATCCTCCTATCACAATTTCTTGTTACGTTGTAGAGTCGCATCATTCCAAGAAGTTTTTGATTTGTATAATGGTAGGTGTGGAGTTTGAAATCTTAATATCAAATCGTAATGATTAAAAGGGTAAAAGTAATCTCATTAATTCACTTAACATTCTGGCCAAATTATAATTACTCATATAATCACTTCTAATTCAACTAATAACTCGAGGATAAATGCACGGTGAGTTTGATGATCAATGTTTGCCATGTCTGAAGGTCAAGTCTACCATGTATAGATAATGGTGAATTTGTTTCTAATTCAACTCGAAAGTAACTGTGCTAAATCTAAATAATGACAATTTTGTATCTTATATGATTTATAATTTCTCATGTTTTCTTATAGAATTAATATAATCACTTATTCAAATCCAAGCTCTTTGAGTCTTTGTGGATTCTCGTTAAACTCTTAGAGTTTTTAATTAAAAACACAATGTTGATCATATTGGATTTAACAATATGGCATTTTTTGTTACTAGTAGCTATATTTCCTCTAGTGGTACATGGATTTGCATTTATATTCTTTTAAGAAGGGATTGGGTGTAAGGTGGAGGAATGTGAAGATAAGTGACGGACATCATTGTGAGAAACTATGAAAAAGTTAAATATGAAGATGGGAAGTTCCATGGATCATGAGATGGTAAGGAGAGGAGTGTAATATCTTTTTTGATGTAATGGAAGATAACGCGGATTCTCTTCAAGTTGTGTGATTTAGGATTTGATATTTCTTATGCCTACTATTTTACCACTCAAAAAATAATCAAAAAATTATTAATTTTTTTGTCATTAATAAATGCAATACTAAATCCATTATCCCAATTCACTAGACACAAATAACACAAATACTTTCTCTTGTAACAAATCATCGTACTCAAGGTGTGCCATCATAGTTTTGTATGCATCACATTTTATTAGGTCAAGGATAATATCCTTGCAAAAACACAATTATAACAATCATGACTCTAAATACCACACAACAAGGAAGGTTAATTTTACTCTAGGGTTTGATCGTGTATTACATTCCAAAATTTGTTCATGTTACTTTTTTTAATTAGAATGTCAAAATTAGATTCACAACACAAGGGTGGGATCTAAGTCTGTAAGACAATCTAATTGAACCCAAAAAGCACACAATACCTACAATAACTAGGGAAAAATCCACCAATTCCATGAAGAAACCAAAAGAATCCTCCATGAGATATCCTTCCCACTAGCCTAACATCTGTGCATAGGTTGAAGAGAGGATCAATTATATACCATAAGGACTCATATAGGAAGTCTTGTCAGGGTAAGACCAAACTTAGTTTATGTTACCTTTCTCACATAATAATCTTAAGTCATTTAACAACTGAGTTAACGAAAAGAACTCACGTTTAATAACATATGTGCATGTCGCCATTGTTCAAGGTTTACGAAAACACTATTCACGTAAATTTTAAAGGAGATTTATTCCACAATCTATTGATAAGGAGGCTTACATCCCTACATAGGAGCATGAAATTACTATCCCTAATTCTTTGAGGTGTCTTCGTTACCAAATATTCATTACAAACATATAAATTTACCTCATTTTTCCCTCCCAAAGTGTTTCATAACAATTCACTTAGGATGGTACACATAGCAGGTATTTACAACCATTTACCACTATTGTCACAAATAAACCTGTTAGTTAGATTCCTCATCTGAGTAAGTTAAACTACCCCTTACACATTTCACACATTCATTGAGCTAAAGTGAAGGAAATAAGTGCAACCACAAAAAAAAGGGAGATAAGGTATGCCAAGCATAACCATGCACATATAACACGAATAACATTTTATTCTTCTAATCCATTGGTACATAATAAGGGTTTCTTATAACCAAGGTTCATGAGCACAATCGTTCCACGAACATGGTGACCTTGTCAACCACAATCACTAATACAAGCGTAGTCTAATACAAGTAAGAATGACTACAAGAAGGAAAGATTGAGTTCTTGATAATCATTTGTATGGGTCTCAAGATTTAGATTTTTCATTAGATTTCATTTTATTAACACACAATGTTTTCCTACTTATAACAATAATCAAACCGTGAATTATCATTTATAATTTATGTGTATCCTCATCTTTGTATTAGCTCAACAAGAGTATTTTCCTTTACTTTTATTCTTATGATAATCATGTTTTCATTTTATTCACTAGATAACATTCAGGGTGCTTATGTTATAAGAAACCATACATTTTCAAGATCATTCTCGTTAACTTCTATTCTTTCTACCTTTATATTGTGTAGTAAAGTCACCCATTAACATTGTTTAAGAGACGAATGCAAAGTGACAAAGCTTTTGTTTCTCATTTATATATTTAGAATATCCAAAGGGCATAGTCATACATATGAAGTTTGTATCATTAATATTTGACCACACAAAAATTAGAAGAAATATTAAAAAAATCCACATACAGTGATCTAAGGTTTCCATAGGGCACCAATCCAAGTGGTAGGAAATATAAATTGTTGCACCCTATTGTGTTGTTGGTTGTTGTCATTGATGTAAAAGGTATTGATGGAAAAGGGAGAATGCAAGAAAAGGATTCTCAGGTGTTTCTCAGAGGTTCAAGGTGAATTCAAGTGGTTTCAAGAAGACATGGTCTTGGAAGGTGAGTGGTAGTGTTAATTTCAGATTTGTTTTATGTTCCTAATGAAGTGTGATAGGATGGTAAAGGTGATAATAATCATGGGATAGGATTTAAGAGAGTATGTATAGCATGTGCGAGCAAAGGTTAGGTTCAACTCAGCCCTAAGAGTAAGTTTTTTATAGATTTTTTATAAATGGTGTTGATAATTGGAAGCGTTCTTACATGAAAATGAGATGTATTGGACAATTTCAGACCTATTCCTTTTAGAAAAGTCATGGGATATGATGGAGGAAGATGTCTTGGTTCTTCATGTAAATTTTTTGATTCATTGTGAGCTCACTTGAGCAAGTTATGTATGTTTTTTTAAAACAGGATCTTTCAACAAGCTGCATTTTGAGAGTTCTAGATTCTTATCTTTCAAGAAACATTATATACACTCCTTCAAATAAATAATAGAATTATTTTTTAGAGTAAATTTTCATATAATTTAGGTGCATAAATCATTTTCTTAGAAGGAGGTGTAGTTGAAAAGTTATGAGCATTTTAGGTGGAGCAATTTATTCTGTCTCCTTGGGTTATGCAACAAATCGATAAGATCAAAAAAGTAAAATCTGGCCTCTGAGTCTTTTTCTAATCATCTCTAAAGTGCTTTCACATTTCATTCATGATGTTTCAAATTCTCAAAAGGTATTTAAAGGCTTTGCATTGTTTCCCTTGTACACATTGTTGTCTTTGTCATTGTTCTCGGTGTGAGTGTTCCTCACATGTAAATGTTCTAACTAGTTTAAATGGAGATGTTGGTCAGTAAAGAGATCATACTTTATTCCATAAAGTACATGGAAATGTTGTTTGAAAAACTTCAAGTATTTTTTTGTATAGTCAAACATATGGTAACCTTGCTGGCTACATATTATCTTAGAGAGCATCTGTCTCAATTCACCTTCAAAACACTTGCCCCCAAGAGGCATGCCTTCAAGATTCAATGCTTTGATAAGTTTGAAAACATGGAATATAGGATCAAATTAGAAGACATTAGATGGATATTCCTTCGTGTGATGATATTACTTGTTTTCATATGATAATATTTGAGAAGTCCAATTTTCCTATATTCACGGTCGTAAAATGCAAGGTTTTCACTGCCATAGTTGAAGTACATGCCAAATCATAGTCAATAGACCAAGTTTTTGTTAGTCAAACACCAGTTAGAAGGAATATGCATCAAGGTTTACATCATCCATGGTAAGTGCATCAATAATTTTTGGAGAAGTGAGCTTGTTCTTCATCAAGGTTTTCTTGCTTACTGTCATCAACTGTACAATTAGCTCTCTTTCATCCTTTACATGTAAATAGAGAAATATTCTAGTTTGTGCAAATACCATCAAGTCTGTGAGTTTCAAATTCATTTTGAAAAGAAGTGGAAACATGTGGCGAGAACCTCTTAGAAGCTTTCACACTTTATTGAATCTTCAATATTTTTTTAGAAGAAAGTGAACTTGTTAGATTCTCTCGGGTAAAGGATTGTGTATAATACCTGTGACCTAAGGTGTCGATTGAAGAATTTTTGAAATCATTGTGATCGAATTTCACCAAAAGGCAAATTCAATGAAGATTTGAATAATATGCTCTATATGGTAATAATAAAACTAATGCAAATTATAATAGATCACAATGATGGAGTATTGAATATGATATTTTCATCTACAGTTTTTCTGGTAAACTGTGTGCTTAATACATTTAGGCTCTATCTGTTTGGATTTCTCCATTTGTATTCAAGAAGTTGATTGAAAATCATCAAAGGTGAAGTCTAAATGAAGCATATGTATATGATGGATATTGAAATTGTGCCTCCAAACATGTATGATCTTTAAAAACTTTAGTATAGACAATGTTATTAATGCACACTCAAATATCTATAACAATGATAAATCTAAACTGTGAAAAAAGAATGAATTCCTTTTGTTTTAAGTATTGAACCTATTGGTAAATTTCAAAGCTTCAAATAGTTGGATTATTTTAAATGACAAGGTTTAGATTCAGGGCTCTTGCAAACCCTCATGTAGAGTATGAACTTGACTTCTATTTTTTTTTTGGAAAAATCCTCTAAGGCTCCATACAGTCCCTTGAAAAGTGGAGGTTGAACATGTTAGCTGAAAAAGTTTACTATTCTTGCATCTGCCTCAAAAAGGCAAATCAGAGTGTTTGCATATGCAAAGTTGAAAAGTTTCAAACAAGTTCAAAGGTAAATGAAGATTGTTTTAAGGTTCATAGAAGAAGATAGAATAGACACCCCTATCCTCATCTTGTTCATCAAACAAAAACAAAGCTCTTGATATCTTAATGTTTTCATAGAAGAATGGAAATTTTTTGAGTGGATAGTGAAGTAGTTACAAGATATGTGAGGAAGTTATCCAGGAAGATGAAGAATGTGACTGCATAGTTCAAATTGATTTGAACTGTCAAAAAATCTTGCAAAATAAAGAATATGAAGGTTGACAGATATATAGTAAAAAAAGTGAAGCCATATGGTCAAGGCAACTTTTTTTTTAGATGATGCAACTGAAAACATAGTATACTAAGGTGAAGTTTAGTTTAGAGGTAGTAATTCGAAATGACAATGTGATGTTATAAAATAAGTGACAAACTAATTCCTTTTGAAGGTGATATGTCTATTATGAATAAAAGGAATGTTTGCACTGATACATGTATAAGTGAATTACTAGATTGTATAAATAGGTGCTTACTTATTCAGATAACGAATATGGCTCAATAAAGTACCATGTAATACATGTATGATTGTGAATGAAATAGCTATCCAAGTAGTGCGATGACTCTATGGGGGAGATGCATTTTATTGAATATCCAAATATATAGGAAATCATTGAAAGAGAATAGTAACTACTAAAGGACAATTATTGAATGTGAGTCAAATTGTGTAAGGCTGAAACAGTGATTGGCAATAATCAAGTATTGAAGTATGAAAGGTTTATCTTGAGAACTTCATTTAGAAGAAGAGAAAAAAGGAAAAGGTTAGATTACAAGATTTGAAATCATAGTGATCAGTTGAAACCATATTGATTTCAAATGTAGGTATTTATTTCAGGGTAGTGACAAGAAAATTTCAAACCAAAGTGATCAGTTCAAGAGCAAGAAGATTGCTTTGTTGTTCAGGAGTGGACTAAGATACTAGTAGTTGAACAAGGCCAGCAAAGTTTATCAGACCAAATAAAGGATCATAAGTGCAGATGTTCAGAGCATCAAACTCATCAGTATGTTCAAAAGCATTGTATTGAAGAGTGATCAATTATGATTTATTTTGTATCAGGGGGTTGTTACTTTCCTTGCAGATAGGAGATTGCATAAGGCCAGTTGTACAGCTAGCTAAATCATTTTAGGAAAGTAGGTGGTTCCTTCACTAAGTTGTAGCTTAGTGTGCTATTGAGGTTATAGTGTCAAGAGGTAAGTTTTAGCTCGATAATTTTTTGTAACTTTTTTCCACTTAGTGCACTGGTTTAGTGGATTTTCTTCATATTTAAATTTCCCACTTAAAATATCTTGTCTCCTGAGTTTTATTTTTGTTGATTGATCTTCTCTCAATTTTCATTGTCAGTTTAGATTAAGTGGTTGAATTTGTGGTTTTGTAAAAGGTTTAATTAAAACACTTACTCACCCTCACATCTCAGTTGTTCTATTTTCTAAAAATTCGTATCAAAGTAGACCCTAGTAAAGTGTGTTCTGAATAACTGAAGGGAGATCCAGTAATTTCAACATATGGAAAGCAACCAAGAAAGTGGCTTCTCTAATTCCAAATCACCTCTAATTAATGGGTCAAATTATGTCTTCTAGATTGTGAGGGTGAAAATTTACTTAATTTCTCTTAGGTTTGATATCTAGGAAGCATTTGACAATGGTTATACCACTCGACAAACAACTTCCTACTCACCAAGAAGGAAAAAGAGAGCAGCTACAAAACAATTCTACTAGGCTGTGAATGCAATTATTTGTGGATTAGTTGAGGCTAAGTTTATAAAATGTTTTGTAGTGTATTACTAGATCTCAATTATATGTGGGATAAGACTAAAGAAAATTTATGAATGGATATAGCAAAGTGAATATTTCCAAATTACAAACTTAATAGAGCACAAGTTCAAGAGCATCAATATTAAAGAAGGTTAAGAGTATTTCTTCATATTTACAAAGAGTTGATGAAATTGTAAATCATATTAGAGGCTTAGGAGAGGAGATAGGAGAGAGTATGGTTAGTGGAGAAAAAAGGTGCTCAGATCCTTTGACCGCAAAATTTTGATTCCAAAGTATCAGTATGTAAAATAAGCTAAAGACCATGACTACTCTAAAAAATTGATGATCTTCATAGCATACTGATTTCATGTATATGAGATGCGGATAGAGTGATTTCAAAACTAATAAATACAAAGGAGGTAACCTTCAAAGAAAATAAAGAGTTCACGAGAGAAGAATGAGGAAGCTGATTTTGATATGGACATAAATGATGACAAAAGAGAAGCCATGTTTGTAAGGAAGCTAAAATGAGGTTAGGAAAATACAAAGGTAAGCTAACTTTCAAATGATTTAGTTGTGGATAGGTCAGTCACTTTACTTCTAAATGTCCAAATAAACACATAAGATAAAGATTCATCTAATAAACAGAAGAAAATATTCTGGAAGCATTGAGGGAAAAATAAATATTTCAAAAATAAGAAAAACTTCTACACACAAAAGGGTTCAAGATATTAAAAATCTAGTGACTCCAACATCTCAGAGAGTGATGATGAAGGTATACAAATTGAGACATTATTTATGGCCATTGAGATAACTAATGAAAGAAAACTACAAAGGAAAATATCAAAATAAGTATGAGAGTTCATATGAAGAAGAAGCATAACTAATTCTTATAAGTGCTCTAGATGAAATAAAGCATCAAAAGAAAAGAAACCAAAATTTAAAATTCATGGTTAAATAATATGAAGAAAAAATCAATTCTCTTGAAGTAAATCAGAAAAAGGAAGCCAAAGAATATGACAAAATTATCAAGGAATGTGAAGCACAAGTGAAATTAATTGGAAATTCTTTCAAGGTAAAAAAAATGAGATGATTTAAATCTCAAAACTGAAATGGAGTAGCTGCAAACACAGTTAGAACAACCCTCTGTAAAACTGAAAATGTATCATAAATTTGAGAAAATCATTGCTGATTTTAGTGATATTTTGAGCAAGAAAAAATATGAAAGTGACAAAGCTAGTTTGGGATATGAAGAAAAGAAGGAAGATGACAAATCAAAGAGAAAAAATATGGCCAAGACAAATGAAGAGCCTCCTAAATCCAAGAAGACTGATTTCAAGAAGAAAAAACATCTAAAGAGACATTATGCCATGAGGTATGCTTACTCTTTTTATGGATATTGTTATACATGCAATGGATTTGGGCACAAAGATGCTAAGTGTAGAATTTTTTCTAAAATTTATGGTAGGCATATGAGTTCTTATCATGCAAGAAACAAGGATGAATTGATTTGTTATAATAGTCAAAAGTATGGGCATGTTACCAAGTTTTATTATCAAATACCTCCACAGTAGAACATGAATGTTTACAGAGTCAAATCAGGTCCTACAAGTACTAAGGAGAAAGGTTTAATAACATAAACAACATTTCATTTCACAAAGTTATGGTGTAGAATCATATATTGATAGTGGATGCTCTAGACATGTGACAAGGAACAAGAGCAAATTCATCTCCTTAGAAGAAAATGTAGTTGGCACAGTAATATTTGGGGATAACACATCAGCAAATATTGTTGGCAAAGGTAAATTATGTCTTGACAATGGCAAACCCATAACTTAAAATGTATTGTATGTTGAAGGTCTAATACATAATCTTCTTAGTTTCAGTCAAATGTGCAAACAACGATACACTATTCTCTTTCATGATAGAGGATGTGACATAAGGAAAGCATAAACAGGTAAGGTGGTAGGAAAAGAAAAAAGGACTAAAACTATTATGTATGAGCTTAAATAAGTGAATAAATAAAAATGTTTCTCAAGAAAAGTCGATGAGAGTTGGTGTTGGCATAGAAGAATGGGTCATTTATGCTTTGATAATCTTGTCAAAATCAGTTATATGGGGTGTGTTAGACATATTCCCAAGATCAAAAAACCTTATAATAAATTGTGTAAAGTTTGCCTTCATGGGAAACAAACAAAGAGAAGTTTAAAAGCAAAGAGTACTCCACCACTCAGCCTTTGGAATTGATTCATACAGACCTTGTCGAACTAACTAGAGTTGAAAGAAAACAAGGAGATAGCTACTTCATGTTGTTGATTGATGATTTTAGTAGGATGACATGGGTTGCTTTCTTGAAAGAAAAATCAGAGGCACTAGAGAGATTCAAAACCTTCAAAGATCTTGTTAAGGATGAAAATAATGTTAAGATAAAGAGTTTAAGATCTGATAGAGGAAGAGATTTTTGGTCAAATGAGTTTGATGAATTCTGTGAGACTTGTGGTATAATAAGACAATTTTTAGCTACAAGAACACCTCAACAAAGTGGAGTGGTTGAAAGAAAGAATAGAAAAATGTAAGAAATTTCAAGGACCATGTTAAATGAGGTTAAACTACCTGATGGCTATTGGAGAGAAGTAGCGGGAACTACAATGTATATATTAAACAGAGAACAAATTAGAGTATATAAAAAAAGATACCATATGAACTATGGAGAGGAAGACATTCAAATGTAAAGAATATCAGAGTGTTTGGGAGAAAATTTTACATCAAGAGAGATGAAGAGAACTCGGGTAAATTTGACTCCAGATGTGATGAAGGTATCTTTTTGGGTTTTTCAGCAATGAGTTCAGCTTGTAGATGCTATAACAAGAGCCAAAACAAAATCATCAAAAGAAAAAATGTTACAGTTGATGAATTATGTCCAAAGAAGATGAAAATTATACCTAATGAAGTTCCACAAGCTGCTGAAAATCAAAATGAAGAATAAATTACAAAATTTGAGCATGAAGAAGAGAGTGAAGAAGAAGAGAGCCCAGACACAAAATCACCTTCAAGGAAAGTTAAAAGAGACCATCATTTAATCCAAATCATAGGAAAAAAATAAGAAACAGTCCAAATAAGAAGAAGACTCAGATAAATTCAAAATCTAGAAGACATGGCTCTTTTCTCAAAAAATGAACCAAAAAATGTTGTGGAGGCAAGTAAAGGCCAACACCGGAGAAAAGCAATGAATGAGGAGCTCAACCAAAAAAGATAAAAATGAAACACGTGAGCTGGTACCTAGGCCAAAAGATTAAAAAAAATTATTGGAACTAAATGGGTATTTAGGAACAAACTGAATGAAAAAGGAGAGGTAACAAGAAATAAAGCAAGGATGGTTTATAAATTCTATGCACAGGTAGAGGGAGTAGACTTTGATGATAATTTTTCCCCTGTTTCCATAATGGAAGACATTAGACTCTTTTTAGTATATGTAGCTCATAAAGGATCCAGAGTATACCAGATGGATATTAAGTCATCTTTTCTCAATGTGCACCTAAATGAAGAGGTATACATAGAACAACCACATGGCTTTACTCTCACTGATGATTTAGATTATGTGTCCAGGATGAAGAAAATATTATATGGGCTGAAATAAGCACCCAGAGCATGGTATAGCAGGATGGATAAGTACTTAACTGAGAAAGGAATCAGAAAAGTAGAGACAGATAGCAATTTATACATTAAAGGAAAAAAAAAACACCTATTGATTGTGGTTGTATATGTTGATGACGTTATCTTTGGAAGCAATAATGAAGGTATGTCACATGGTTTTTCTGAGTTTATGAAAAAGGAATTTGAAATGTCTATGTTAGAAGAGATTTCATTCTTCTTAGGACTTCAAATTATTTAGAATAAGGAAGGTATATTCATATCTCAAGAAAATTATATCAAGGAAATATACGGAAGATAACTCTGAAAGCTTTCCGACGACTATCTGAACATTGAAAACCAAGTCTATACGTGCAAATGGCGGCTGGTCAAAGTGTGGTCAACATTTGGTGAATGTTGGTTAATGGAAAAATGAATGATTTTAAAATCATCTAAAGTCAGCAACATAGCATAGAGCTCACCAAGACCTATCTGACACATTTTGAACGGACCAAATCCGAGCCGTATGTGAAAGTTATGACTGGTCAAAGTTCAGTCAATTGGTGGTCAACGAGAGTGAACGAACAAAATACGTGCCAAGTGGATGAATAGTATGGTGACACGTAGTATACCCACATAGCTGCACGTGGATTTGGGCACCTATAATAAAAAATAGGTTTATGTTAATCCACGTGAAAAAGGTTTTGAAATATTTTTTATAAAATAAGTATAAAAGCCCACGTGGAGGGACTATTATCCCAAACAATAAAAAAGAATCATATGTTATGTGGAGGATAAGCCTATTTATAGGCTAATCCATGTGAATGTGGAACATTTAAATGTTATTCCGTAGAAAATGAAGGTTGAATGGTCAAACAAGACCACGTGTGAAGAGTATACAAAGGTTTTGAACCGCTTACTAACGACCTCTAGGCACGGACACCTCACCATTCCACCACGCATGGATGATTGAGTGGATTGCGAGCCAACCGCTATAAAAAATAATATGTTAGCTGTGAATATGGAGGGGAAAGTATGTTAGTTGTGAATATGAAGGGGAATGGATTGAAACCCCTAACCCATCGGGTAAAAATATGACCACGAACCGGTACGCCACGCTTCTAAGTTTATATGAAGGAAGCGGATAATGTATTTAAGCAGATTTCCTGGGCCACCTTTGGCTATAAAATCCAACCTCCCTCTATTCGAAACATACGACTCTAAGCTATTTTCTTAGAGTTAAGGGGGAGCTCAAGGAGGAGAATATAGAGGCTTCCAAGAATTTGCAAAGGCCTTATAATTTTTAAAGGCTATTTTTGTATTTAAGTCCTATTTATTTAGGCATTTAATTGTAAGGGAGTTACGACCTATTATAATAGGAAATTTGTAAGGGAGTTCAGACCTATTATAATAGGAAAATTGTAAGAAAATTGGGAGTTATTTATAAACTACCCAATTGGCCCATCAAGTCCCACAACCGACTTGTGAATCCTAGAGTTCGACCGGAGTGCCACAAGGCATCTTAAGAACATCTAGAAGGTCGATCGAGTGTCGCAGGATTCTTGTACACCAGGAAAGTGGAGGAAGGTCCCCAAGATACAATGATGTTCCTTTAAAGGTCTAGAGGTACTATCGGGAAATTTGTTTTAAGCTCCATTAGATTATATTGTACTTGCAAATTCTAACTAGTGGAACGGTTCTTCAAGAACCCAAAGACGTGGGCGATTTCTGAACTCCATAATCAATTTTTGGTGTCTTGAGAGTCCTTTTAGGATTTTTCATGAAGCTTTTGATCAGATAAAAAAAAAATTGATCAAGCATTTTCATTATTAAATCATAATAATGGATTAAATGTAATAAATTTCAGTATACATAACCCACTTCAGAAAGTGAACCGATATACAGGATTAAGTCAATTTAATTCCACAAAGTTGATTTTTTAGTCTTGGGTCCTTGTGAACGTTTTAAGTTAAAGTTTTTAACTTACATTTTAGGATCAGTAAAGGTTATAAAAAGTGTGGGTGAGGCCTTAAGATATTATCCAAAACATTTGTGAGTAAAGGTTAGGCTCAGCTCAACCTCGAAAGTCAGTTTTGTATGTTGGTAAGAAATGGTCTAGAGAACAAGCAGTGTTCTTGCATGCAAATGAGATGGGATAGATAATTTTAGATCTATTATTTTAAAAAACATCATGGGAGATGATGGAGGATGGTGTCTTAGCGCTTAATGAAAAATTTCAGGTCAATGTTAGGTCATTTGAGTAAGTTACATGAGTGTTTGTAAAACAGGGCTTTTGAAAAGCTCATTTTGAGCTTCATGGCTTCTTAGCCTTCAAGAAAAAATATAGAGACTCCTTAGAATAAATAATAGAAGGATTTTTTGGAGTAAATTATCATATAAATCATGTGAAAAAATAATTTTATCAAAAGGAGGTGTGGTTGGAACGTTACAAGGATTTTGGTGGAGTAGTTTTTCTCTCTCCTGGGTTGTGCACTAAATTGATAAAATCAAAAAGGTGTAGTTGGACTCAAATTATTATTTAATAACTTCTTGAGTATCTCCACAGTACATTCATGTTTTTTCTCATGCTAAGAAGGCATTTGAATGATTTTCTTCTTGAAGGTACATGTTGTTGCCTTTATCACTATTCTTGGTGTGAATGCTCCTGACATGTAATGGTTCTAATTGTTTTCATTAGAGTTATTGCTAAATAATAGCTTATACATCATGCATAGGAAGTTGAAAATGTGTTTTAGAATCTACAGGCCCTTTTTATATGGTTAGTTATATGATCCTTGCTAGCTCATATTGTCTTGAATAACACTTGACTCAATGCAACTTAAAAGCACCCAGGAGACCTACCTTTTATTTCAAAGCTTTAATCAATTTGGAAATAGGTACAAAAGTTCAATGAGGAGGTAAAGGATATTTCTTTAGTATGAAATCACTCATTTGAAATGACATGCTTGAAATTTTATCTTACCTAGACTCGAGGTTGTAAAATTGAGATTGTCACTATCCTACTTGGAGTTCCCACCAAACCTTGTCCATAGCCATGTTTTGTGAGAAAAACATTTTTTAGAATATAGAGCATCAAGGTACATATCCTCCATGTTATGTTCTTCCACTTTTTTTGAGAAGTAAGTTTGATATTCATCAAGGTTCCCATTCTCTAAGAAAACTGTACAGTTAGCTTCTAATCATGTTCATGCAAAAAGTGTTCAAGTTATGAAATTTCCTTCAAGTATGTAACCCTTCACTATTTTGGAAAGGTGAAAACATGTTATAAGAACTCTCAAAATCCATCACATTCAAATCTCATACAAATCCAGTGAATAAATGGATTTATATGTCCTAGCAAGTAGAAAAATGTGCATAAAACTATCCTAGGGTTTCAGTGGAAGTATTTTTATGTTTTTGAGAATTCCATCCAATGAAGTTCAATGAAATTTGGATAGTTGTTTTGTATTACCATATTCAATATATTTCAAAATGTTTTGGAGAAAGATACAATTATTTGAATAAGATATTCATCTCAGAGCTCTAGTAAAATCATGACCAGGTAGTTAGACTTTGCATTTTTGTTTTGAAGTGTTTTTTAGCGTTTGTTGGTAATTTCTTCAAGGAAAGTCTTTAGGAAACTTGTATGGAGCTTGTAAATGTTCTTAAAATCATGAATAAGGTCTATAGGATCATGGTTTGATGCTCGAAGGCTCCAAAATACTGTGACTATAACTCTAGACGTAGAAAATCCATGTATTCCTTCTGCTTCAAGTTTTGACCTTTTCAAGTCTTCAATTGCTATGTAATCAAGTTTATGAGAATGGCTTGAGACTATTTTCATATTTAAGTGAGGCTAATCAATTTATTTTAATATTTTCAATCCTTTAAGACCAAAATAGGCTTGTGAGGAATGCAAAATAGGACATGTGGAAGTTTAAAATGTGTGTATGTTTGTTATGTTATCTCAGTCAAGTCTTCATGAAATCCTGCAATCATCCTGAGTAAAGTTTTTTGAAGACTAAATATCATGTTCATGTCTATGCTCGTGGAACTAAAAATTATGCCTGTGATAATGACATGTTAATTACATTCTTATAAATTTACCAGTGTTTAGTGTCTCACTAAGCCTTTGTTGAAGAAGGATATCTTATCAATTGTCAGAGTTTACTTCAAATCTATGAACATGGCACGTTAAAGCCCATAAGCTCAGTGTCAAGCTAGATTGATGGTAAGTTAGTAGAACTATAAGAGTCAAATATCTCAAAGGGAAGTAAGGAACTTCAAGCATCATTCTTTTCAAAATTGAGACAAGATCGTTGGAGAAGTCCAAAGGTCATGAATCTTGAAGTTGAAAGGCAATATATCAGTTACAAACAAGAATATTGAACTCTAAGCTTGAGATTTTTTAGTAGATAGGTGTGAAAAATAAGATGAAGAGGAAAATTTTAAGTAAGAGAAGAAGTAGTCTAGTAAAACTTGAATGTGTGTGAAAAATTGTAAGTTTTTTTTAAGCAAGGAAAAGATAGTGATTCAAGGTATGAATTTGAGACTATGAAATTAGTGACTAAAATGCTTTTTAAAGAGTATGTTAGAATGTATATGTGATTACACTTGGATATATAGATAGATAATTCACTGAAAAGAATGAATTTCGTGAGTGTATGAGACTGAAAGGTGAATGGAACAGTGAAGTATGGTTCTTTGTAGGAAAGTATGATCTTGAGAATATTTTTGGGTGAGAAGAACATATATACATGTGTTTGACTCAGCGCATGATTGGAGAGATAATTCAGGGTGTCATAAGAAATTTTTAAAAGAGTATAAAAACAAGAAGATTGGTTTGACCAAGACAAGTAAAAAAAGTCAGCTGAATTTGACTACAAATCTAGGATCATAATCTGATGTTCAGAGCATCAAAGTGAAGAGTGATCAAAGATTATCTGTTTCAAACTGAGTTGCAGCTCAGTTATACTAGGGAGTTGTTTCTTCCTTACAAGTGGCAGCTTGCAAAAGGTCAATGGAAGTTGACTAAATCATTTAGGAAGTTGGTGCTTCTTTCACCAAGGCGTAGCTTGTGTGATACTGATATTATAGCCTCAAGAGTTAAGTTGTATTTGAGAAAATCATTGTAACCTTTTTCCATATAGTGCATTGGTTCTTTAGGTTTTCTCCCTATTTGGGTTTCCCACCTAAAATGTATTGTCTCCTTTATATGTGTGTTGATGATTGCTCTCTTTTACATTGATTTTTAAATTAAGTGGTTGAGTTTGTGATTTGTAAAAATTTAATCGAACATTGTATTACCCCCACTCTTAGTATTCCATTTTCTAACATAAATTAGGTTTTCATCCACTCAAATCATATTTAAAGGTCTTGATACTAATTCACCTTCATTCAAAAGGAACACCACCCTCCGTTGTTAAGCAGTAGGGAGTCAATGGTATTCTATCCTTGTGAAGGTTTCACACATAATGTATTTCCTTTATTAATTATTTGAAGACACAAAATTCCCTTAGGATTAACTCTTCTCCCATTTTTCTTGGGGTGAATTTTATACAAATATTCACTTCACACTCACAGTGTAATGAAATTACTTGTATAATTCAGATTATGAGAAACAATAGAACACCAAATAACACAATATTTTAGAATAATGATCTCAATATGCAATTAGAATAGCTTCGCCACTTCGAGGGGGAAACCTCCAAACCATATAATAAGACACAAATGCTCAAATGATAATGAAATACTACCTACAATCCCCTATATATACTATTCATATGCTATGGCCATCACCAAGGCTGACCTATTAAGCATGAGAAAGTATAAATGATATGGTAAGCCACAAGTCGGCTACTCATATCCTAATACAAGAAATAGGTTAAGGGCGTAGCATGCCCTTCCCCTTCAAACCAACGTTGTCCTCAACGTTGAATAATCCTAGATGTTTCTACAGAAAACCTTCATCCTCCCAGGTTGCGTCTTCTATGCTCAGATTCTTCCACTTGATCAGATATTCCTTAATGTCTCTGGTTCTCAGCCTCTTAGTACGTGTTTGCAGAATCTTCTCTGGCTCCAAAATTATTCTTCCTTCCTCATCAAGTTCTGGTAACTCTATCGGAGCTTCAAATTTATATCCAATAACCTTCTTCAGGCATGAAACATGGAATATTGGGTGTATGTGTGAAGATGGAGGCAACTCTAGTTTATAAGCAACATTGCCAATTTTCTGTAGAACCTGATAAGGGCCATAACATTTAGGAGTAAGTTTGTTGTCCTTTTTCTGTTGCTTTAGGGACATATGTTTGTAAGGCTTGAGACGTACAAAAACGCAGTCACCAATTTCAAAATTTCTTTCACTACGACGTTGATCTACTTGTTGTTTCATCCTGTTTTGTGCTAATGCTAAATTCTCCTTCAAACTAGCCAAAACATGTTGTTGATGTTGAATGTGTTCCTCAACATATCTGACCTTAGTTTGCAACCTCAAGGAAGAAGTGATAGAAGGTGGATGGTAACCATATAATGTTAAAAATGGGGTCATTTGAGAAGAGGTGTGAAAAGATGTGTTATACCACCATTCTGCCAGTGGTAGCCATTTAATCCACCTTTCCTGCTTATCTGATACAAAACAACGTAGATACCCCTCTAAGCATTTGTTGACCACTTCTGTTTGCCCATCAGTTTAAGGATGATAAGATGAACTGTGAGCTTGCTGATTACCCAAACATGAAAATAATTCCATCCAAAAATTACTTGTGAAAATAGGATCATGATCACTTACAATTATCTTTGGGGTTCCATGTAGCATTTGAACTGTCTCCAAAAAAAATATTTGTGACTGTACTGGCTGCAAATGGATGTGATAGGGCACAAAAATGGGCATATTTTGTGAGCCTATCCATAATCACAAAAAATAGCATTCTTACCCTCTGAACAAGGCAATCCGATGATGAAATCCATGGAGACCTCCTCCCATCTCTAGCTAGGAATTGATAAGGGTTGCAACATACCTAGTGTCTTAATTATTTCCCCTTTGTTCTGTTGGAACACTAAACACTCTGATACAAACTTTTGTACATCCCCCTTGAGTCCTTCCCAAAATAATTCTCTTTTTATTCTATGATATGTCTTCAAAAACCAAGAGTGTCCTCCAACAGGTGAGGCATGTAGCTCTATAAGAATCTTATGCTTCAACTCAGAATATTTACTCAAGCATAATATGTCCCTGTACCATAGGGCATTACCTTTCCACTCAAATTTGTTAGATGTTATAGATCCTTGCTCAATATTCTATATTAGAGATTTTGTATCCTTGTCTTGATTCCATGCCAATCTTGCTTCATCCACCCAATCAGTTGTCAACATGGGCATTCCACATAGTAAGGCACCTACGGATCTATCCCTTCTAGACAATGCATCAGCTACTACATTTTCTTTACCCTTTTTGTATATGATTTCAAAATCATAACCAAACATTTTTGTTACCCACTTTTGTTGTTCCTTAGATGATAACCTTTGCTCCAAAAATTATTTGAGACTATCATGATCAATTTTTTACCTTGAAGTGTCTACCCATGAGGTAAGGCCTCCATTGCTAGACCGCATGAAGAATAGCCATCATTTCTTTCTCATAGACAGGTTTGAGTAGATCTTTTCCTTTGAATTGGTGACTCTCAAATGTAATTGGTCTTCCTTCCTACATTAGAACTGCTCCCAATCCAAATCCTGAAGCATCACATTCAACAATTAAGGTTTTTGAGAAGTTGGGAGTAGCCAAAAATGGGGTGCTGCACATGGCTTCCTTCTGCTTCTCAAAGGATTTAGTGGCTACGTCTGTCTAATAGAAGGCATCCTTCTTTAGCAATGTAGTGAGTGGGGTTACTATTCTACCATATCCCCGCACAAATCTTCTGTAGTACCCTGTTAGTCTTAGGAACCCATGAATATTTTTTGAGATTTTTGGGCCTTGGCCATTCCACCATAGCTTTGATCTTCCAAGGATCAACTTTGATGCCTTCATGGGATACAATGTGACCCAAGTACTCTACCTCTTGTACACCAAAAGAACATTTGGATGGATTTGCATAGAGAGTATGTTTCTCCAAAACTTCCAACACTTTATTTACATGTTGTAAGTGTTATTCCTGTGTCTTACTATAAATCAATACGTCATCAAAGAAAACTAATACAAATTTCCTTTAAAATGGCCTAAAAACAGTGTTCATCAAGCTTTGAAAGGTTGAGGGTGCATTTGTAAGACTAAGAGGCATTACCAAAAACTCATAATGGCCCTCACGAGTCTTGAAAGTTGTTTTATGAACATCTTCCTCTTTTATTCTAATTTGATGGTACCCCGAACGAAGATCTTATTTTGTGAAATAAACAACACCATGCAATTCATCAAGTAAATCATCAATTACTGGAATAGGAACCTTATCTTTGATGGTGTACTTTTTTATTTCTCAGTAATCTGGACACGTCCTCCATGTTTCATCCTTCTTACATACCATGACCACTGGTGAATAATATGCACTCTCGCTATGCCTGATGATACTTGCCTTCAACATTTACTCAACCATTTTCTCGATCTCACTTTTCTGGGAATATGAGTATCTGTATGGTCTGATGTTAGGTGTTTGGCTCCCTGGAATCAACTGAATGGCATGATCATGATCCCTAACTAGTGGTAGTCCCTTTGGAATTGCATCAAAAATAGATGAGTGAGCATCAACAATCTTCTGAAGATCGGGTGGCATTGAAGACTCTGTATTTTGTACTTCCATGGAAAATAACTTTTCTATAAATCCATCTACTCCTTTTCTCAGAACCTTTTGCATCTGATGAGTGCTAATAATCTGTAGAGACTTAGCTACCATCCCATTCAATTGTATTTTCCTTCCATCTGAATTAAATTGCATGAACAATTCTTGGAAATTCATCTCTATCGATTGGACACCCAAAACAATAACTTCCCCTCCCATAGAAATAGCAAACATAGGTGATTCTAACATGTAGTCTCCCATGGAAAGCTTGATACTATGGCACTTTCCTGTGCACTTGACTGTCCCACCATCCGCAATCATAACTTGCATTTTTGGAGCTGGGTAAATAAAAATATTGAGGCGGGTTATGAGTACTCCCTAAGTCAATCAACACCATCACCTTCTGGTTTTTGAGATAGCCAATAACCTTGAGTGTCTGAGGAGCACTAATACCTGACAATACATGGCAAGAAATTGTAGGTTGGCGATCCTCTACTTCATCTTCTACTGGTTCCTCAACCTCTCCTATAATTTCAGCTTCCTCATCATCCTCATTACCTCCATCAATATAGAATAACTTATTCTCAGCACATTTATGTCCCGGTCCATATTTTCTATCATAGTTAAAACATAATCATTTTTATCTCTTTTCTTCCATTTTTTGAGGAGTCAGTCTAATTGGCCTAGCAAATGAAGGGGAAGAGATACTACGGTCTCTGGTGATAATGAAAGGTGGCCTCCTACTACAAATAACTTTTTCCTCTGCACGACATGCCATGATAATAGAATCAAAAAGATTTAGTGGATTAAAAATATGTACCTCATGCTCGATGTGGTCCTTAAGACCCCCAAGAAACAAAGTCATTCAGATTCTCTTCTAGAATATTCTCCTCCCATAAGGATAGGTTCTGAAATTGATGCACATAATCTTTGACTGGTCCTTTTTTCCGTAACTTTGCTAATTGACTAAAAGTTGCTCTCTGAAACACTGGAACTATAGTGCAATTGCAACTCCTCGGTAAAAATTGTCCAAGTGAAACTGAGACAATTCTTCTACCTCTAAGCACATAACCATCGATACTAAACAAATTATTTGGGTTCAAGATTCAGGGATGCCAATGTCACCTTTTTTTCTGATGGTGTTTGATGTAACTCAAAGAAGTTATCCATTTGATTTATCCAATTCAAGGGATCCTTACCATCAAATTTGTGCATATCCACTTTCGGCATCATGTTCCGCGGTTGCAAATAAGTTGGATTCTGATTGGGCTAGAAAAGTGATCCAACATGGTTATTTTGTCCATGATTTTGAACTAAAGATCCTCCTTGGTTGATATGGGCCAGATTTGGGCCATATTGTTTACCTTTTATGATATCATCTAACCGATGATTGATTTGGTCTATGTCTTCTTTAGAGGCCATCTCAGATTGTACATTTCATAGTTCATACTCAAGTTGGCTTACCTTATTATCAACTGAGGTAAAACCTAGTGCTAAATAATTTTTATTTACCCCTTTTGACTCCATCTCTTCAATCACTACCCCATCTTTATCTGGGTTTTTACCCGGAGTAACCGGATTCTTTTTTGCTCTTGTGGAAGGCTCCGTCATGATGTAAAACCTTAGGGTTTAGGTTTTCTATACAAATTCGGATGAACAGGAAAAAAACAAAGAAAATAATGATACTATTTTTTTGATATCTTTCCGAAAATGTAAATAACTTGAAAATATTCCACAATTTGCACCCTAGGGAGCGATTTTATGAAAAACCCTAAATTCGTGATAAATTTTTCAAAATAAATCAAAAAAGTCTGAAATTTTCAGGTAACTTTACTGCAAATGTTTCACAACTTTGGTAAACCTATCTCGCACCAATTCACTTATGTTCACAATATATGGTGGAAACAAAAAATTAGGGTTTTTGCCCTAATTTTGGCCCAGATCGCAGCTCTGATACCACTTGTAATGAAATTACTTGTATAATTCAGATTATAAGAAACAATAGAACACAAAATAACACAATATTTTAGAATAATTATCTCAATATGCAATTAGAATAGCTTCGCCGCTTCGAGGGGGCAACCTCCAAACCATATAATAGGACTCAAATGCTCAAATGATAATGAAATACTACCTACAATCCCCTATATATATTATTCATATGTTATGGCAATCACCACAGCCAACCTCTTAAGCATGAGAAATTATAAATGATATAAAAAAATTATATGGTAAGCCACAAGTCGGTTACTCATATCCTAATACAAGCAATAGGTTAAGCGCGTAGCACACAACACCTATAACCCACCACTATCTTTCTCCAGAGTTAATAGTCATTTATTTAGTGAAGGTTAGGAGTTGTTCATATCCATGGTGGGTAGGGATTTTTTTTCAATTGGAAATTAGGATAACCAAGCACACTTACAATTCAAATGGAATTATAACACCCTTCACTGGAATAACCACTTTCCATGTTGCAAATTTTCCATCTCATGTACAACCAAGATGTCCAAATAACCTTGAAGAAAGATATTTTACCTTGGGAAGAGGAAGGGTTGACCATAGATATTATAATAAGGAATAAATATTTGAGTGCAATATAAGGTGTCCAAGATGAACTATAAATAGAGTGAAAACAATAACACATATCAATTAAATATTCGGAACCCGTTTACATTTTTTAATAAGAGTAAAATGCAAGATGTTAAGTTGCCTGCCTAAAATGTCCTAGAATCACATGTATTCTTTAAGTCGGTAAAAATGTAACAAAATATCAACTTTGATTGGAAAATGGCCCAAAGAACACATATTTCTTTACATTCATATGGTCATATATATTTCCAGTTTAAGATCATTACCATGCAACCATACAAAATTACGAAAAATATATCACATTTAACTAAATACACCAATATACCATATAGTTGAATTAAAAAGTTACGAAATGAAATTTCACAGTTTTTTTATTTAACATATATGTACAATGAAATGAATTCTTCTTTATTTAGTAATACAACATGTATGATGGTTAATATAATATACATTTCTATTCTCATCTGAATTACACATTTTAAGTAAGGAACATTAAACTTAGATTTTGATCACCCAATTTAATCTTGCTTATGCTACCTCTAAACTGCCACGTTTGTGTAAACATGTTCAGCTAATAAGATGATGCCCTGGTTTCCCCTACGAATAAATTTTTTCCATATATAAGCAACACCAAAACTTGTAAAAATTAAAGGAGATTAAAAATCACAGATGCAAATTCCTTCCGTTATCCAACTAGAGAGAGAGGGAATAAGAGAGAGCGAAACATTATATTTCCCACAAGGCATTTTAACCAAACACATTACATAAAGGAGTTCTACAACGTCATGTGATAGTTTTTATATTCTTTGAAGTAGTTATTTAGAGAGGAGAACATTTTGTAATACTTTTCTAATATTTTTTAAAAAAAATAGAGGAACATCCAATTTAGCCCAAATGGACTAAAATTGGCTTCAAAAAACAAATTTTCTAAACTCAAGCTCACCACGAGTAAAGTTTCCTCTATTCTCCTATGTAAATGGATTCCCAAGTAGTTGATGGAACTAAGATCTAAGGATGAGGGTTTAAATAACATACACTCATCTAGAGATACTCGTCATGATCGTAATAGTTTAACTTGTCGTCAAATGACCAGAAACCTCCAAATCCCCTTTACAACACAAGTTTCCAAGGTGATTTTATCAAAACTTTAGTTTTACTACAATTTTCTTCCATAAATACAAGAGGTATGAACTAACATAACTTCGTTTCTCAATACGGTGCCAAAAATGTGATCCAAAACAAAAAGGAATTTATAACTCGTGAAAGCTATATAAAGATGCTATATTAACTAGAAAGCTCCTAAAAGTGTGGTGAAATTTTTCCAAATGATTATCTACAATCATTGTAGGGGTTGATGTGGCAACCCACATCACAAGTTAACATATCCAACGCATCATTTCCTTCAAGAGGATTTGGAAGGGAGTTTTTAACATCAAGGAAAAATTATGTTTCATTTGATTTTGTAAGAGTACAAGCATACAATTACCATTAAGTATCATGTAATACATCATCTACGTTTAAATATTTATAGGGAGCAATTCCAAGCAATACTAATAATCAAAGTAAATCCTTCAACTTCACAACCATAAGGTAAATTTAATGTTTGTGAGATACAACAAATTTCCATATTTTTTACCAAAGATATGTATATGTATATGTATATGTATATGTATATGTATATGTATATATGTATGTATGTATGTATGTATGTACGCACATACATACATATATACATACATACACATACACACACAGATACACACACACACACACACACACACACACACACACACACACACACACACACACACACACACACATATTTGTAACCAATGAGAAAATGAAACAAACTATCAAAGTAAAAATGTGCTCGGATTAGAGAGAAAACCATGCCTGTAGAAATCAATAGTGGGGTACGAGAGATGTTTCATGAATCTACACATGCATTCTAAGAGACATTTCACTGCAGGATATTGTCAAATAGTCCTTCATTTTTCAGTTGATTTTCCGCATTTTCTACATATGATAGCATATGTTCTTTCAATCATTGGTTGATGGTTACCCATAACTAGTTCAAAGAATCCCATTTGTCATAAAATATAAGGAAGATAGAAAATTTTATTATATCCTAGCTTCATAACTTTTAATGAAATTTAATTAAATTCATCTATAGTATTTTTTTCAAGAAAACCCATTCTTATATATTCGGTAACATTGAAATTCCATGAGATCTCATTTCTTTGAGAATTTTGGAAAATGTTTCACATGTCTAAGCCTTCCTAAAAAAAATTGCACATTCTAATGTACTCCTAAAACACTAGAAAACAAACCCACACATTCAAGATCCAAGCATTTAAAATGGCCATCTAACCTATACAAAAGCTCCCATTTTATGTGCTCTTCCAACAAAAAGCAACACATCCTCACTACCATCTCAGGATGGATACAAGTGTCAAACAAACAATTTTAATCAGCCACCCAGGTTTAAATGGAACTATGATGAAAAAATTTAGAGTCTCCTTGGGATATATAACACTTCCAAGCTGCTATACAAAGAACATATCCATATAAATGCCACAGGTTTAAATTTGCATATTGATGATAAAGTTTAGAGTTACCTCAAAGTGGTTGGGTGTGGACCAACTTCCCAAACCGCTTCCAACACTAACAATGTTGCATAAAGAAAATAAAAAAAGAATAGAATAAGGACCACATTTCTTTAAAGCATTTTGCAAATTTGTATACTTCCATCTCTGTACTCCCACTTTGTTAAACGATTCATATGCCTTGACTATGAGTCCATGATTTACACACAAACCTAAAACAACAGTTACAACTAAACCCCGGGTGAAAACTATCGATCATTATGCTTTGGTGGACATCCATGCCCTTGTAGTATGGATTGTATTCCTCAAAAAAAAATTGTCAGAAATGATTTAAAAACAAAAAGGAAGCTTACATTGTTGCAGTATGTCCATGGAACCAAGATTCACTAAAATGCTTTGCCTTAAAGTACTTCCTCACTTGCATACAATTCTAATGGTGATCTTAATACTACAGCAGTTGTTAAAACATCAAGAGCACTCTAGAGAATTCAACATCTAACAAAAAACCTCTTCCATTGAGCTTGATGGAATCCATACCAATTCAAAATATCTTGATTCTAAAAACATGTGTAACGGAGGTAAAAGTCTTGGGGGATGCATTGAATCATGCCATTTTCATAGGCTAGATCTGTTGCATGATCTCTAATATCAATTCATGAATTTGGCAGGGAGAATGTGTACACATTTTGAGAAGATAACCTAACATGTGCGATGACAAAAGTGGAACAAGTTAATACAAACTAAAATTTTAAACATTGAAATTTTCCCCCAACTTGCCCGCATCCCAAGAAAATTTTCCAATGTCGAGGCATTTATTTTATTATATTTTATTTATTCAAACCATCACCATTCAAAACTAAGAATCAACTAGAAGGGGCATTACATCTAACTCCCCTTATATGAGCATCGTTCTTGATGCCATACAACACCAAGATTAGTTAGAAGGATAAAATAGAATAAATGAGTCAACAATGATAATTTCATTTAGTTCCCAGACCCTATCGCTAAAAGTTGATCACACGGGAACAAAATATCTAGTAATTTTCCTCAATTGTGCATGTTCTGTAAAGAGTGGCAGTTATTTGAACCATAATATATTGAAACTAAATTTCAAAAGAATATATAAACTTATTTGATAGTTTTTTCACATACATGTTTTTTCTAGTTGGTTTCTAATGAGCACAAGTGGGTTGGTATGATGTTTCATTATCATTTTCATTGTTTACCAGTTCCATATCATTACTTTTTTTGTTTAAAAATGAAATTTCACTATTATTGCAGGGTTTTCAACAATATAATACAACATGAGGTCTTCTAATACCTAAACCCGTAACCAAGATCACTTTCTCATTTATTACATTTTCAAATTTAATACAATATTTATAATGTGACAACTCAATAACTAGGAAGTGTGTAAACCAAGAACTCACCTCTCCAAGGTGGAAAGACACATTAAATAAGTGTGAATCTAGGATGATAATTATTTCACCATAAAACACCTAATTTTCTAACCAAGAATACACCTTCATAACAAGGATGAAACATAAAAGACCATCTATAACATATTCTATATAACATATAATCCATACAATAAGGTTTATAACATGCTAAACACAACACAAAACAACTAGGTTTACTAAAAATCACCAACATAGTATTGAATAACAAAAACACATCCATAGTGGGTTCCGTACAAGTTAGAAAGTTATAGAATGAGGCTAGAAAACGTAAGAAACCTCAAAGATTAATCAACAAGATGATGAACCATCAAGATAAGAGATGAACAAGAACTATTTCTTTGCATGCATTAATAAATTTGAAATAAACAATCAGACGTAGTATATATCTAAACACTTCTCTACTCTTTGAAACCTATGAAAACATAAACCTATTGAAAATCCTAGCAATCGGTTATGATTGTTTTATTCTCAAGGTATTTTGAGAATAAAGGCTCTTATTAATGACTACAAGACCATATGGTTCTCCCTATTTACTAGAATTTTTAGTGAAAGATGTAAAAGCAAAGCAAATATCTCAATAACAATGAAGACGACTCTTAAATCTAGAAATGACATAAAATATACTAAAAGAAGAGGAGTGTTCTTGTTGGTATAGGGTGAGTGCACGAAGTTGGTGGACAATTCTGTGGACATAAAAAACCTAAAATTCAAGAACTGTGATTGCGGTTTATATACCGTGATCATGGTTTTTAAACCACGATTGTGGAGATGTTTTTAGCAGGTTTGGTAATAACCGAACCTAAAACCACAATCGCGGATCTAAACTGCGATCGTAGAACTCTGAGACAAAAAAAAGTAGTCCCTGCGAGTCCTCATTTTCCCCATTTTTCATTTCAAACTGCGACTTCTCCTAGACGTTTTTCACTGGAGCTTTGAATGCCACCTCAAAATTGCTAATCGAACTTCTAGATCGTGATAGATTCAACCATACAGCCAGGACAAGGAGGTAAGCCCCTGATTTTAATAATTTTTTTTGCATTTTAGGTTTTTTTTTTGCATTTTCATGGGTTTTTTGAAATGTTTGTTTATGTATACAATTTTCTTGTTTTGTCAGTTGGTCAGGCAAGCTCGAAATCATGCAAACCATCAAAACATTCCTCAAAACCCTCCGAAAATTCCTCAAAACCCTCCTCCAAACATAGATCCGCCTCTTGTGGCTCCTTCTGTCCCCACTGAACCAGCATGAACACAAGATAATATTGTTGGAAGAATATGAGAAAATAAAATTGTCATTGAGAACCTTATTCAGACTATAAGACAAAATCATGCCACAAATCCGTCCTGCATGACTTTAGCCAACACATTGCAAACATTGATTGGCGAAGTCAACTCCGCAACCAACCAAATACATAGATGGAATACCTTTAGAGGTGATTGTAGGTGGTGGTATGCGGATAAATTATCCCATGCGGCCGTAAAAGACAAAAAAATTGGAAAAGACCTCATTTGTGCATTATTTACTGACCCAAGAACCAATGCCCCCCCCTGCAGCTACTTGCAAATGGTTCCCAATCCATTGGTGCCACGATGACCGAATCAAAAACAATTTTTGGGACCAATGGTGGATGGTTTTTGATTATCCACCATGCAACAACAATGAGGTTCCTCTCTATTTTTTGAAGAAATTATATTACGAGTTCATGCTTAATGAGGTCCCGAATTATTTTGACTTTTTTGACTTTTTTGGGCGAGGAGGTGGCTCTGCACAGAGTAGACCTGGTGCACGCGTAGGTCAACCAAGGATCCCCCATGCCCCAAAACCCCCACTACCTTCAGTTATCCCTCCTACAGTGAAGGAGGTTATGGAGATTGACACACTGCATGCATTGAGGGAGCTCACTGACACTCTGACCCAACATAGTGACCAGATTGCATCTGGTGATGTTGGTGGAGGCACCAGTTCTAGCACACCACACCATTGTGGATCATGTGGTGTCGTATGCACTACGGGCGAGACATCATTTGCTGGTTCACATGATTTATTTTCTATAGATGAGATGCTGGGGGATGTTTTTGGAATTGGTGCTACTGATATTGGTCTTTCACAGGTAAATTTCAAATGAATATAAATAATATAAATATAAATATATATATATATATATATATACAATAGTTTAATTCATGTTTGAGATTTTAATATATATGTATTTGATTGTACGTCATGTACATACATGTAAAAACTAATTTTTTATTTTATTTTAAATAGCAAGAGCTGGTGAAGGAAACATCCGGTGTCGACATGCTAGCTACTGCAGCTGGGCATGTTTCAAACGTAAGTTTCAAGTTGTACAAACTTACATTTTTAATTTCATTTGATTGCACTCTTATTATTATAATGTTTCACGTGTATGTTGTACATATTAATATGTTTGTCTTTTATACACATGAGCATGGTGGGTCATCATCTGCTCTGGGAACTAAGGCTACTGACATGCCTCACATGAGTTTTACGCAGGTTAGTTTCTTTTTACACTTTGTTTCTAATTGTGGAAGTTCACGTGGATTACATGCTTTGGACCTCTGTTATGTGGTGCAGTCATGTAGATTAATATTGATTTGTACATGTTTTTTGTATAGCTTATGACTGCCAGAGAGACTCCTCCATATATGCAGACTGTGGAGGTTGCTGTAGATACTGCCATAGCATCTGCAGATCCACTAACTGAGGTACAATTTTTCAAATTTGTTAAATTTTGGAGGTTCATTATTTCTTATTACTTAAATCTACAATATCAAATTTTGTATGCATGTGAAATATTTAATTTTAAAATTAATTATTTGTATGTAGCTTACCCCTCGTGAGTATATTGTTGTCCCTGCGATGCGTCAATGAAAAATTGATAGGGATCATGACATTGCGGTAAGATTTCACATGCATTTTAACTAAATTGTACAAGTTTCTAAATTTTGAATGTATTTTAAAATTTTGGGTGTTAAAAACTTGTTGTTTATGAATGTGTAGGTTAGGTTGCAGACTTGCTTAGAGACGCCTAGGACCACACAGATGAAATCCGTAGTGGCATCTCCCTCCACTACATCCCCAGGTCATGGACGTGCTACTTCTAGCAGGGTGAAGAGAGGGAAGATGTTTCATGATTAGATTCATAGTCCACCTGGATGTATATATATATATATATATGGTCCATCTGGTCCTAGTGAACATGTTTCTTCATATAGTCCATTGTATATATATAGCCTTTTGCGACTGCATGTGGTCCTATATGTATGACACACTTAGTTCGAGATGTACACATGTTATGAACTTACATATTTTCAGAGACGTGCATCTGGAGCACACTTTGTTTGATTCTTATATATCCATGTGTGTTGGTTTTCATAACGATATTACTTCTATATGTTTGATTCAATTTCATTGCATGTATGATATCCTTCTATGTATGTTTTCATAACCATTTATTAGTTCTAGATATGTATGTTTGATTTAAAATTAAAAAACCATGTCCCGGAGCACTACATGGTACAATTGTTAAGCAAACCTATTCCATTAAGCAAAACCATGCTAGGTGAACTACAAAAGGGCAATACGTAATTACTTTTTTTTCTTTTAAAGCTAACACTCATCTGTTGCATATCAACTAATGTGAACATTGATAGAAATAAGCGAGGTAGAGTTCATCTTGAACTATATGAATATAACGTTACTTATGGTGCAACATTGCATGGTACAATTGTTAAGAAATTAAGGGAAGCATTTACATTGTTTTAGAGAAATTAAGGGAATCAATAGATGTACACACCTTATCTCTTTATAATTTGGTGCTATATGCCAATCAACTAAGAAGTTAAACATTCAATTTGATTATCGTTTAAAGTAGATTCACTTCTCTCTTTCATTTTCATTGTTTGTCTCTTTCTTCTTGGACTTACCATCCTCTCTTTCCTTTTATTTGCTTGTACATTCAAGACTTCTTTCTTTCTCCTTCTTATTCTGCCATTGTTCACTCTTTTTTCTCTTGACTTGTCTCTTGTTGCTTTGAATATCCTGTCATAAATATCTCCTCAAGCCTTTGTATTTCCTCATGTACAACAAGTATTCACTCTCTCCTTCACTTTCTTCATTTATTGATCACAGCCATTACATGCTTGCCTCAAACTAAAATTTGACCTTTTCTCGCCACTTTCCTCTTGTTTCCCATTTCATATTGAATGAGTACCTATTTATTCTCTAAGCATTTCATTTTGCACTTCCTTTCTCCTCCATTATTCTTCTTTCGTGCTATGTTCTCCATTATGAGAATTCTTTTCTCTTCTTCATGTTTCTCGTGCATGGAAACTATTTTCCTCTTATTCCTTCATAGGCTCTCACTTATTTGTTTCCTTCACTTCTTTTAGCATGCTTCATAAGTGACTTGATTGGCCACTTCACTCTCCTTCTAAAATTCCATCCAAATATGCAAACTTGAAGCTACTTGCCTTAGCATTTTATTGATAATCTTATTCATATGTTCACATTCTCACCATACTATTAGAAACAATGAATAAATGCATTTCATTCCTTTAACATGACTTACCTTTACTCACCACTTTTCACTAGTTCTTGCTTCACTAGCAATTATGGCTCATTTAATTTCAACTCCATTTAGTATTCTTGACCTATATTCAAATACTTAATCCACTATTAGAATAACAAGGGAATGCTTTATTCTTGTGAATCTTCAAAGCATGATAATTAGGGTATTAGATACCCATTAAGGGATGAAAAGTATGTAAAAAGTTTCAAGGTAGCCAAGAGCATGACCATATTACAATGCAAACATAATGAGCATGTAAGCACATAGCTGGGGCAGCAGAGGATGGAGAGAGATCACCACAACAACATAGCTCAAGAGAGAAAAGCAAGGATAGTGATGAAGCACCTAAGAGGACAGAGGCAAGTCCAAAGAGAACAAGAGAGATGGAAGGTAAACAAGTGACATTGAATGTTTTGAGTCCTAGGAAATGAACGGAGGCGAGGAGTGAGAAGTCATGCCTCAGGATGTCGTGGCACCAAACCAACTGTGCTGACACATCTGGGTGGCCAGGTGAATGCTAGAGGAGGCATTGTTTTGGTGCGCGACAAGGTCATTGCTTCCGGGCTACTTCATTCGGGCGTAGTCCCTTAAGAGCCCTGAGACCAAAATATCGTTCAACTTCGATGGGTGACTACTCGGACTCCATGGCACCTAGAGATGTCTCGTCTGATCCAACACCTCAGCATAGGGACCCTCTACAATAGCATCTCTCTCAGTTTTTTCCTTCTCATATCGGTGCTCTCGCTGCCCTATTGTTTGCAAATGTGTGAAATAGTGCAGTTTGAGCCAGTGTAAGGTTGTCAAACGCTATATTTTGCAAACGGTGGGTCGTGCCACCAAACTGACTACGCCGACACATCTGAGTGGCTAGGTGAACACTAGAGGAGGCATTTTTTTGATGCAGGACAAGGTCGTTGCTTCCGGGCTACTTCGTTTGGGCGTAGTCCCTTAAGAGCCCTGAGACCAAAATATCGTTCAACTTCGACGGGTGACTACTCAGACTCCGTGGCACCTAGAGATGTCTCGTCTGATCCAACACCTCAGCGTAGGGACCCTCTACAATAGCCTCTCTCAGTTTTTTCCTTCTCAAATCGGTGCTCTCGCTGCCCTATTGTTTGCAAACGCGTGAAATAGTGCAGTTTGAGCCAGTGTAAGGCTGTCAAACGCTATATTTTGCAAACGGTGGGTCATGTCACCAAACTGACTATGCTGACATGTCTGGGTGGCCAGGTGAATGCTAGAGGAGGTGTTTGTTTTGGTGTGTGACAAGGTCGTTGCTTCCGGGCTACTTCGTTCGGGCGTAGTCCCTTAAGAGCCCTGAGACCAAAATATTGTTCAACTTCGACGGGTGACTACTCGGACTCCGTGGCACCTAGAGACATCTCGTCTAATCCAACACCTCAGTGTAGGGACCCTCTATAATAGCCTCTCTCAGTTTTTTCCTTCTCAGATCGGTGCTCTCGCTGCCCTATTGTTTGCAAATGCGTGAAATAGTGCAGTTTGAGCCAGTGTAAGGCTGTCAAACACTATATTTTGCAAACAGTGGGTCGTGTCACTGAACCAACTATGTCGACACATCTAGGTGGCTAGGTGAATGTTATAGGAGGTATGGTGTTTTGGTGCGTGACAAGGTCATTGCTTTCGGGCTACTTCGTTCGGGCGTAGTCCCTTAAGAGCCCTGAGACCAAAATATCGTTCAACTTCGACGGGTGACTACTCAGACTCCGTGGCACCTAGAGATGTCTTGTCTGATCCCACACCTCAGTGTAGGGACCCTCTACAATAGCCTCTCTCAGTTTTTTCCTTCTCATATCGGTGCTCTCGCTGCCCTATTGTTTGCAAACGCGCGAAATAGTGCAGTTTGAGCCAGTGTAAGGTTGTCAAACACTATATTTTGCAAACGGTGGGTCATGTCACCAAATCGACTGAACCAACACATCTAGGTGGCCAGGTGAACACTAGAGGAGGAATTGTTTTAGTGCGCGACAAGGTCGTTGCTTCTGGGCTACTTCGTTTGGGTGTAGTCCCTTAAGAGCCCTGAGACCAAAATATTGTTCAACTTCGACGGGTGACTACTCGGACTCCGTGGCACCTAGAGATGTCTCATCTGGATCCCAAACCTTGTAGGGACCCTCTACAATATCCTCTCTCAGTTTTTTCCTTCTCATATCGGTGCTCTCGCTGCCCTATTGTTTGCAAACGCGTGAAATAGTGCAGTTTGAGCCAGTGTAAGGCTGTCAAACGCTATATTTTGCAAACGGTGGGTCGTGCCACCTGAACCAACTATGCCGACACATCTGGGTAGCTAGGTGAATGCTATAGGAGGTGTTTTTTTGGTGCACGACAAGGTCGTTGCTTCCGGGCTACTTCGTTCGGGCGTAGTCCCTTAAGAGCCCTGAGACCAAAATATCGTTCAACTTCGACGGGTGACTACTCAGACTCCGTGGCACCTAGAGATGTCTCATCTAATCCAAACCTTGAGCATAGGGACCCTCTACAATAGCCTCTCTCAGTTTTTTCCTTCTCATATCGGTGCTTTTGCTGCCCTATTGTTTACAAACGTGTGAAATAGTGCAGTTTGAGCCAGTCTAAGGCTGTCAAACGCTATATTTTGCAAACGGTGGGTCGTGTCACCAAACCAACTATGCTGACATGTCTAGGTGGCTAGTTGAATGCTAGAGGAGGTGTTTTTTTGGTGTGCGACAACGTCGTTGCTTCCGGGCTACTTCGTTTGGGTGTAGTCCCTTAAGAGCCCTGAGACCAAAATATCGTTCAACTTCAACGGGTGACTACTCAGACTCCGTGGCACCTAGAGATGTCTCATCTGATCCAACACCTTGGCATAGGGACCCTCTACAATAGCCTCTCTCAGTTTTTTCCTTCTCATATCGGTGCTCTCGCTGCCCTATTTTTTGTAAACGCACGAAATAGTGCAGTTTGAGCCAGTGTAAGGCTGTCAAACACTATATTTTACAAACGGTGGGTCGTGTCACCAAACTAACTACGCTGACACATCTAGGTGGCTAGGTGAACACTAGAGGAGGTGTTTTTTTGGTGCGCGACAAGGTCGTTGCTTCCGGGCTACTTCGTTCGGGCGTAGTCCCTTAAGAGCCCTGAGACCAAAATATCATTCAACTTCGACGGGTGACTACTCGGACTCCGTGGCACCTAGAGATGTCTCGTCTGATCCAACACCTCAGCATAGGGACCCTCTACAATAACCTCTCTCAGTTTTTTCCTTCTCATATCGGTGCTCTCGCTGCCCTATTGTTTGTAAACGCGTGAAATAGTGCAGTTTGAGCCAGTGTAAGGTTGTCAAACGCTATATTTTACAAACGGTGGGTCGTGCCACCGAACCGACTGTGCTGACATGTCCAGGTGGCTAGGTGAACTCTAGAGGAGGTGTTGTTTTGGTGCACGACAAGGTCGTTGCTTCTGGGCTACTTCGTTCGGGCGTAGTCCCTTAAGAGCCCTGAGACCAAAATATCATTCAACTTCGACGGGTGACTACTCAGACTCCGTGGCACCTAGAGATGTCTCGTCTGATCCAACACCTCAGCGTAGGGACCCTCTACAATAGCCTCTCTCAGTTTTTTCCTTCTCATATCGGTGCTCTCGCTGCCCTATTATTTGCAAACACGTGAAATAGTGTAGTTTGAGCCAGTGTAAGGCTGTCAAACGCTATATTTTGCAAACGGTGGGTCGTGGCACCAAACTGATTGTGCACACATGCATAGGTATGGTCTTGTAAACACTTGGGGAGGAATCATTTCAGTTCTCTAAGCTCCAGGTGCTTCTGGGCTACCTCCTCGGAGCCAAGAACCCCCTCCACGGGTACATAAATCGTTGTTAATTGCTTCTCTTTTCTTGTAAAACAATGAAAGCTTCTCTTAGCTTCGAGAATTTAAAATTCTCTACTAACAGTGCCAACCACGTGAAGGTGGAAGCTTTTTTGGCACCACTAACCTGAACATAAAAGTGTTAGTCAAAGAAATATAAGTTTCAAATCAAAACATACTAGATATATACAAAATACACAAATTTAAAATAAAATATATGAACTTAAATCTATCTAACTAAATAAAATTATCTAACTAAAAAATATTATATATATCAAAGAAATTATATATACTAGACATGAGCATTGTAAATTCATTCCAATGAACCATCAGGATCGGATCTACTCTGAATAGCAGACAAGATTGCTTCATGATCTGACTCTCGAACCTTCCAAAGAATCTTGTTATTAGGCCTTCCTCGATATCTATACAGCTGAATATTTGTCGCTAGAACTAGATGTGAATATAAGAGTATTTTCCTGTGTGTCTCAAAGTCTTCAAACACCCAAACAGAGGAGTTTTTTAATGGATACCATCGAAGCCAAGTTCCAGTAACTACCACTGACCCTGTAGGATACTCAATATCTTCTCCATCTATAATATGAGAAGTCAACTTCTTTCTTTCCTCGATGCAATGACATAAGAAATAGTCTGTTCCTTCTTCATTGTCTTCTGTCGCAATAACTGCAAACACATGTCCTACAAAAAAATAAAGGTTGAACAACTCAAATTTAAATTACATATTAAAATTTCAATGGACATAACTCAATACAAAAATTAAATAAATAACCATAAATACCTTGTCGCACCAAAATCAAAATTTCGTCAAAGTCCTTGGATGTTGCAACTTCATCTGCAGAAACAAGTTGTAATGCTTGTGGAGGTTGATAACTAGGAAGCAGAGTTAGAGGCCTACAAATCCATCCATCCACCCATTCTTGTGAATCACACTCAGCAGTGACAAATTCGATACAAGATGCACAAAAACATGTCAACTTTCTTGTCCATACGGCCCACGAAGTAGCGTCTGAGCTACAAAATGAGTGCATATCACTGGACCCAGTGAGTGTCATACAATCCTCGTAGTTAGCAATTTGTTGTTCCTCTATCAACCAAAAATATCTGTGAACTGTGGAATTTTCTTGAGAACCTCGGGCCATGTTGTCAATACACCATTCCACTATGCTCTTTGCATCTTTTAATTTAGCACCATCTTTGTACTTCAACTCTTCTCTTGCAAGAGCTCTTTTCACACATGCCCCTGCACCGTCATGCTCTCCTTTTCCATGTCCAGCCTCAGTGAAACTCCAAATATGTTGCACACCCATCTTGACATGCATTCTGCTCATCCAATAAAACATTCATGCATTCTTAAACTGAGACGTGTAATTATCTGACCATATATAATGTTGTTTAAAGTGGATGTCCCTATCAGACAAGTTTCCATAAAATAACTGGAAACACCCTTGCACAAATTCAGTAGAATGAGTACGATCATCACTGATATAAAAGTGGTACTCTCTTAAAAAAATTCGATCATTCTCTGTATTGTCAGGAGAATGTAGAAATGCTATATGCACAAAAATGACAACTTGTACTGAGTTGTAATATTGCGATTGAACCTCCATTTGTGGTTGCAATGTGTAATTCTCTGCAAAATCGACCACTGAAACAATAGTACCAATAGGAAATGTGTCCTTGCATATCTTGAACTGTTCATCCAACCATCAAGCTCTATGTGTATGCCTAGCATACTCATAAACAATTTCATCCTTAAATTTTCTCAAAAATTGAAAAACAGGCATTTGTTCTGTAGCTAGCTCATACCGTTTAGACTATTTTCTATCTTTCAACTGGTATACAATTGATTTATATTTATCAAACTAAACTAAATTATGTCCTATTGTACCTTCAATTTTCTCATGGATGTAACTTTCCAATTTAGGTAATCCACCGCATGTACTACAACTTCCATCTAAACAATCCTGACTATAAAAAAATTGTCCAACTTCTTTTTCACAAAATATAGTAGGAATGAAATCCCTAGAAGATATTGGTGGAACTTGAACACCACATTCACATAACATAGTTTCAGAATGAAAAATAGAATGAATACGTAAAAATTTAGCATAATGCATCGCAAATTCAACATGTTGCCTACAACAACAAGTGGTGCGAGCGTGGTTGATTTTCACATAGAATGGTTTCAACATTTCAAAAAAATGTTGACTAATTTTAATTTCCAGATTCTCTTGTTCAAACTTACGAAAAAATTGAGTTTGAGTCATATCTAAGAAATGCTTTGGATGTGGTTCACGATTAGTAGAACCAACTCTCCGTTTTATAACATCTCTTGTATTAGGTGAAACTCTAGTGTTATCATGCCAAAATTGAATAACAACTTCTCTTATAGCATCAGAATTATTTTTGTCCTTACACGGTGCTCTAGCAGAAAATGCCCAAAAATCGGTGTTATTGAGTGATTGAAGGATATTACGTCTTTCAATTGCTTTCATTAGAGTTTTTCGATTAACTTGCAACATTCAACTTGTTTGCGTAATCAAACGTTGTTTTTTTATTGATTCACTTACAACACTAGTAGCAAGTACACGACGCACAATATTACTATCCCTAGTGCGTCTCTTGACACCAACAGTGTGATATGCATCATGAAGGTTTTCAACAATTGTAGAGGTTTGACCACGTATATTAGATGTTGTCAATCCTAAGGTGTTTAATGTAGGTCTCATTTTAATCAATTTCATCAAACTAACCAACAACTGACATCTTTGGGAATCATTTAAAATTTCAAAATGATTATCCCAAATTTCAGTGGCTTTTCTTCTGATTTGTCGTTCAGAAAGTTTGTCAGACATTGGTTTCAAAATGTTTTCATCAATTTCAATAAAAAAATTAGGTTTCTTATGTAAAATCCTAGGAGGTGTTTTTGTCAAATTTTGCTTGTCTACAGTTTCAACATGAATTTCCTTATTCACATTTTCATTGTCTCCTTCAATTTCAACATTTGCTACATCATGAGTATTTAATTCTTCTTCAACATTGACAGTAAAAACATCTTCATCACGAGTATTTAATTCAACTTCAACATTGACAGTAGAAACATTACCTGGTTCTTCATTGCTTACAATAGTTGGGGTTGAAGATGAACCTCTTCTTGATTCACGAAGATTCCTGCATTCGCTCAGCATTTTGAATTTTGTTGGCCTCTAATTCGTTTGGTGTTTTTTTACTTAATGACTTCCTTTTTTGACTTCGTTTCTTGTCTCCCATGATGTTTTTGCTTCCGGTGATAAGAAAAACGTGCTAGAAAAAGATAGAATTTCACAGTAATTCGTACGGTAAGGTCAGAGAGTAAAAATCACATGGTAATTCAGACATTGGGATGTGTGTAAATATGATTTATAAACCGCGAGCGCACTTTATAAACCGCGATCACGGTTTATAAAGCGCGCTCGCGGTTTGTGTTATAAAAAATGTGATCGTGCTTTCGATCGCGGATCTATTTGCCGACCCTAAGCCTCGGAAATCTTTGTTTTTCCCCAACCAAAGCTATGGAAGGTCATTATGAAGTGTAAAAGGTCAAAAAACCTCAAATTTGCTCTTCCAAAGACTTGAACCATGCTAAAAAACTGAAAACATTTCACAAAAATGGTGCAATCACGTAGGGGAGACTGTTAGCTTTGTAGAAATATTGATTTTAAAGTGAATAGAATAAGATAAATATCATTTTATACTTTTTTACCAACAATAGGTTTTTAAGACATATTTTCCCGTGAATGTTCATGTCTATGTTGAAGACTGTAACTTTTGTTTCGCTTATCAAAATTTGATAAAACTTATACCATCCCAAGCATGGATAAATTCTATACACCTTAAAAAAATAATATTTGATTTCGATATTTTTTGATATAGTTATGGCGGGCAAACGGAAAGCGCTCCGTTTTCTAAATATTTTCAGACCACTTTCATGGAAAAAATCATTAAAAAAAAATATTGCTAAAAAAAATACAAAATAAAATCCATCCCAAGATAGACAACTACATCTAACGTTTCACCAAAGGAAAAAAAAAATAACAAGATTTGGTCATCCAAAATGCGGGCAAACGGACTACAATCTTATAAGTTTTTTCGAAAAAAAAAACCAAGTCATATAATTTTAAGTGTTTAATATAGCTAAACTTGTCAGTTTTTTACAAAAATTAGTATTTTAGAAACTAGATTCCAAATGCTATGATTCATATTTATATAATTTTTTCTAATTTAGAGTGCATGTATAGCTAATAATCCCTACAAGTTGAGATTTCACTGTTTTTTGCAATATGACGTCCACGGATGACCCTATATTTGTCCATCAACTTGGTGCACTTACCCAAATAATTCTTGAGTCTCCTTTGAAAACAATTTCCCTGACACCATACTTCCAATAAATTCATAATTCTAGCAGTAATGCCTCATACTCCGCAATGTTGTTAGTGCACTCAAAGTTAAGCTTGAAGGAGAAAACAAACTTTTCTTGTCTTAGAGAGAGAAGAACAATACGATCACCATTTAAAAATTTGGAACAATCTCTATGAAATAATAGAGTCCAAGGAGATATTTCTTTCTCAAGACACCTGTATTCTTCAATCTCGTGTTCCTTTCCATCAGCAAATCCCACAAAGTTTTCAGCATCAACATTTGTGTACAATACTTCATAGGACGCATTGTTGGGGTCCTCTATAAGGTGAAATTTTTTCTTTTCCCTATAAAACCTGACAAGGATGCCTTCAATTTTCAAAAATGGTTGGGAGTTTTTGGAAAGGTCAGTGACTAATTTTCAAAAATGGAATATTCACCATATTACGAATATTCGCCACTAAAATTTTCCCTACTTGAAATCATGTATTGACTCATTAGTGTTCTTCTTGATGTTTTCAAATTATGTCAAAAGGAACCTAGGGTTAGTCTTATCACCATATTGTAGTCTGATTGCATTGCTCATCTCATTCCAAGAATCAATAGAGTTATTTGGAAATGTGTTATACCATTCCCTAGCATCCTCTTGCAAGGTATGGATAAATAAATTAATATATACATCTTCATGTTCAATCTCAAAATATTCCATCATATTGATAAAAATATTTAAATGCTGGTCTCCAGTTATAGCATTGTTTCCTTGGAACTTTGGCATTCTGTTCCTCACATCTTGAGGCACTGCATTTGGATAACCATCCATTCCCACAAAACGTATAGGCCCAAAGGTGTTTACAAAAAATGGGGGCTTGGGTTGAGCCATATTAAATCAAGGAGGTGATGCTGGAGGGGTGACAAATTGATGGGAGGAAGAGGGTTCTTGGAACACAGGAGTATAATTTTCAAAATGGATACCCCCGAAAATACTTGTTTCTTAGAAATATCTATCAACCTTAGAAAAGATAGGTGCAAACTATGAAGTAAACCTTTTAAAATAAAATAAATACCCCTCTCCAGCTAGAGAGTTCAACTCCACAAAAAGGCTACCTGATTCAGAGTCACTTGAATGAGTGTCTTCAATAATAGGCCGATCACTTTCATCAATACAGATCCCTCTTCTTGTTTTTTGATCTCCAACATCTCTCTAGGATTTTATTCCTTCTAATTTTTCTTTTCCTTAGCTCTGGAAACAATGTCCTAGTATGATCCCTGAGCAAAGAAAGACCTTCTTCCTTCCAGCTTTGCAAATATTAGTAACGAATCTAGCTTTGACAGAGTTTTAAGACACTGTTACTTATTAAGAAACAAATCAACTAGGATTTTCCACTAAGGATTTCCACCTTAGTTGTGTAAATGCACTAAATATGATCTGTCAAATGTCTATCAATGTAAGAAACTAGAAATAGAAATATTTTTACCTTTCTTTACCAATATTTATCAAATTAAAGCTAGTGCATTGGATGTAAAAACTGAAGAAACTGCACACAGCACTTGGAGCATACAAGAAGTGTTTTACCGGGTTCTTGATTTTTAACTGAGATCCCTGGAAATGGCACCAGAAGTGTGTTGGAAGGCTAAACAGATATGGATTGGCAGTGAATCAGTGAATCAATCTCTCAATGAAACTCTAGATTTGATAAATCTCTAACAGCGGTGCAAGAAGCATGTCGGTACCCAAGTTTAACCTCCTTCAAAGGCCGAGCAACATCATAGATCAGACAGGACACTCAGAGGCAGATAGAAAATTATTTATGTCATTTTGTAGCTGGGGAAGCAATCTAATTACCTTGTTAATGTTCAAGCTTTGAAAGGCATGGGTAACACCTTAAAAGGATGTGATCTAATCTTAACTACTTTAGGTTGCACCTTTCAACAAAGGCAAGAGAACATATTTTGTAACCTCTTGTTTGTTCAAGAACAATGAGAAATCCTTCTTTTGTATAATTTTTATAGAGAGGACCTTCGGAAAGTATGATCAACACACCAGATCTAACTCTCATGAGTAGCCACTTCCAAATCATGGAGATACTTTCACAACAAGGCAAAGGTTAATAAAGACATTTGGAATCCTGAATTGTCCAACATATTTTAGCAAATGGATTTTGGTCTTTGTGTGGATATACAGAGCACAACAGGAGTAGTATGGGTAGGATGAGTTGTTTTAAATAAAAATTTTGGTGGGAGGGGAGACAAGATGCACTTGACTCACCAGATCCTTGAGAGCTTATGTAAAATGGAAAGATTCAAACAACAGAATACCAAAAAGTTAAAATGTTTATTCAACTAGAATATGTGCTTCAATGGAGGCCCAGATTAGCACCTTTTCATACATCCTATTGGATTCTATCATGAAGGCTCAAGTCAGAGAAACCAATAAAGCACCAATATTCAAACCAAACCACGCATACGGTACACCCAGAGGCTTACATATAATCTCTGTTAACAAAATGAAAGAAAAGTGATTTTAAACCATTTATCTCACTCCCAGATGAAGGATATTCTAAGAAATGAAATTGTAGATGCCACTAAACTATCACAAGGACTAAGACCTATGTGATTGGACTGGACTTTGGTACAAGATTGTAATAGAAACAAGAAAAAATACTTGCATGCATTCAAAGATGAAATAAATAAACTTTACTCAAGATTAACACATAATAGCTCAAGTTTGATCAAATTTATCAGCAAGGGAAAGTTTTTAGAACAATATCAAAGCCTATCAATGGTTGTACACTTGCAACCACCTTGACATGATTGAATTTGACACAAAGAGAGATATACATGCTAATTAGAAAACTTCTCAGAATGGATGGGCACTGTCACGCTTTTTCTGCTGAAAAAATTCAGTCACTGACCTTTCCAATAAACTCCCAACCATTTGCATGAAATTTTTTTGCCATTTATAGCATTTACAATAGAGCCCCTTCTCCCCAAAAGACAAAAAATTGTTTAATGCACTAGTCCTCGCCATGATTCTTTCATGATCCACAGAATCAAACCTGTAAGAAGTCTCTAGGTGCTTAAGGGGGAATATTTCATCGAATTCCTCCCGCATTCAACTCATTTCTCTAGTAGATCACTCTTCGTTCAATTTTCCAACCACTTCCACCCCTAATCTATCAAATTGGGCCCCTTGCGTGCTTGGGAGAAGAAAAAAGGAAAATCTGATCGGGTATGAAAGTTAGACCATTTTAATGGTGAAAAATGTTCTCCAAATCTTCCCACCAAACTTTAGATATCAACATTAACTTCCTTATATTCTTGGAATGTAGAAAAGACCAAGAAATCATGGAGACTCACACTTCCAGACGTGTTTCAGAGAAATGGGGGGAAAAATCAGATTTCAAACTCTCAACTATCGTTGATCTTTACTTTGAATTTGGGCCAGCCATGTGGCAGATTTCAAACTTTAGAAAAGGTCCGGGTGCTTCCCTTGACTTGTTACAACATTTTGAAAAAATGGAAAAATTTCACATTTTAATCCACATGTTTGTCCTCAGGAAATGATCTTGACACATGTCCAAATCTTATTGGAGCGGAACCGCAGACATATTCTACCATTATACTCTCTTTTTAGAAAAGGGAAGATTTTCAAAATTTTCCCTGTAGCTTTTTCCTCAGGGAATGAACCTGACACGTGTCCAAATGTGATTGGAGCGGGGCCACGCTTCCATTTTTACTTTTAACCCCTTTTTCTTAAAAGGAATATTTTCCAAATTTACCTCGAGAGCCCACACCTCTGCCATTGACTAGGGAAAAACATTTACCTCTTCCCTCATCGATCTTGCCAGCCATTTTGAAATGTTAATTCTTAAGGGGCAAAAAAACCAAGTTCCCCTGATTGCCCGCCTCCCCACCTCTTTGACTTTTCAAATTGCCACGTGTCACCATGGCGCACCTTGAGGCAGTCCCAAAAACTTGATACCTTGAACAAGCGTGGGCTCCCCACGTGTCCTGGCCCGAAAAAGTTTGTCTGAATGCTTGAGACTCAGTGGAAGGTACCATGTGTCATGCTCCAAGGCAATTTCCTTTGGCCGTTCAAAAGTCTAAGTAAAATGCAAAGTGAGCGTAGGCCTCCACGTGTCCTCCTAGCGCTTCTTTAAAATGAAACTCAAGGGTTAGTCCCAGAACATGCGCGGTTCCTCCACGTGTCCCAGACCTCCCAAAACTCTTTGGAAAATATTAAGTATGGGAAGACCCGGCAGAGACCTCCACGTGTCTCCATGGTGCAATTTTAAGATGGTGCCCAAAGCGGAGACCCTGAATGAGTGTGGGTTCGCCACGTGTCCCTGTTCCACCAAACTATTTTAGCTACATACAACTTTTCTAAGTCCGGGAAAAGCAGCGGAAGCCTCCACGTGTCCTCTCAGTGCTACTCCAAGGAAAAAGCCAAAAGTAAATCTTCAAATGAGCGTCGTTCCTTCACGTGTCTCTATCCCACCAAACCTCCACGTGTTCTCCCGGTGCTATTCCAGAGCCAAACCAAAAAGTAAATCTTCAAACGAGCGTCATTCCTCCATGTGGAAACATTTTGGGTTGAGGCTTTTCATAGAATTTTTGAAGTATTTAGCCAAGCCACGTCCAACCAAAAGGTGCCATGTCCCCTGTAGATGCAAGAATGTAAATTTAACTGGGAGAAACGCCCGTCAAACTGTAAAATATAGAAGAACAACCATTTGAGCCTGGGAATGAAATTTTCTTCAAGGATAGAAAGTTTAGAAATGTTACAAGGCTCAAATACATTCTTTAGGGACACATCAATTCATTTTTCTTCAAGTATCTAGGATAGAAACATCAAGGACAACAAATTCTGACTGTGAGAAATAGAGAGAACGGGGAAACGAGATTTTTTAGATGAACAGAGAACGGGAAACTGAAAATAAAGACCTTTCCAGAGGAACAAAGAAACGAGGAGACAAACATAGACCCACACATGATCTTCAACCCAAGAGCCGACTAAAAATAGCAACAATGACTAACCAAGCACAACACGGGGAAAGAGAAAATGACAGAGGCCATAAATAAATAAATTTTCAAAGGCACAAACGGGGCGAGACTATTTTGAGCACCAACAGGCCCGATGGAGATGTATTTGATTCAGATTGCATAATTTCTCTACTGTCAGTCGGGCATCCATAACCCTAGTAGAGATACTAGAAATATCCCAGGAGAGATTTATGTATCAATTTGCCTTTTTTCTTATTGATTCTTTTGTTTCTGACAACTTATTTTAGCTCTCTTGATCGTTTTTTACAAGGGGTTTAGAACCACTAATGGCTTTATAGTAGGAGGTGGAATTGATTGTGATGATTTCATTTGCTAGTGTCAACAAATACGTCCAAAAGTTCTTAACAAAAATTTTATTAGAAGTTTAATGTGATAGAATCTCTAAGAGGTCATTTGTTCTTTAATTTACCGAGGTGATGAAAGACCAAGGTCAAATAGATACCATATAGATAAACATCACAAAATGTTTGTGAATGATTGAACCAAAATATCATCGAAGCGATGAAAATGGAGGGTGACTTGCAGAGGAATGGAAAGAAAGGGAAGAAAGAACATCCATGTGTATGCAATACCTGATTGCAATGTTTGATCTTTGTACCATTTATTTTTAATTTGTTTTTCATTTTTTTTGTATTTTCTATTTTGTGGAAGTAGGACCAATAATGTCACTCGGTGCGATAGGATCCAACAACAATGTTTGCAATTTCCCTAATATAGGAGACTAGGAGTTTTTTCTTGTCAAGAGTGATATTATCTCTAATCTCAATGACCATGGTGAGCTCATACTTGATAAGTGAATGTGATTTATCTTGAAACATGGATTTCGTATGTGGGAGTTTGAGTTCCATATCCATGGGTTTTTTTACTTTGTACCATACTTGATGGGTGCGTTGGTGTGCATTCTTGAATCGCTTCTTTTTTGTAACTTTATAATCATTGGAATTGTTGGGATATTTTGAGTTCGTGGAATGTGTGACATGAGCTTGATGAAGAATTCGTTTGGGTTTCTTATAAGAATATCCCCATGACTCGAACCTTGTTATTGAATATTGTCATTATGTTGTTCAGGGAAAAGGTTATGTAGGAGGTTTTGTTGATTATACACATAGGAAGATCTTGAAATCAAGATTCTTCGAATGGAACACACATATATGGCTCTTTAAGAACGAGTTAAACAATTACAATCATTAGAGGTTGATAGGAATTAGGTTGAGGAACCCTATCAATGGGATTTTTCCACTTACCTTCCGTATCAAAATCCAATTCCCATTCCTTATCAGTCATCAGAGCCTAATTACCAGATTCCAAGTTCTCTTGCTATTATTGTTCCCAATTCCCCTTCCACACATGCATATTTTGAATCTGTTTGTCCAAAAATTTCAAAATCAAGATGAGACCCAACCACCCCACCTCCTTCATCTGTAATCCCGATTCAAGATGGTGAAGATAAGAAAATTATCTAGAAGGGGCAGCCAATTAAAGAAAACAACAAGATGGAATTCAAGAAGAATTTGCAGGGATGAATTTCTAAATTTCAGTTCATTCGTGTTCCACAGTTGGATAAAGAAGGCATGCAAGAGGTGGAGTTTGATTTCATTTATCAGAAAGCACGGGAGGGGGATGATCAAAAATCTTTATGTTTTGAGTTGAGTGTGCATAACAACACAAAATAGTTTGGGGAGCTTAAGCTATTTGATTTTTGTTCAAAATTGTTGTTATTGTTTCATGTTTCAAAACCTCTGAATTTCCTTATTATAAAGTATATAAAAAGTGTAAACCTACGATGAAATTAAGTGTATATAGTAAGGATTTGTGCACACACTTCTTTCATGCACTAGAATTTCTAAACCCCCTGGTCAAATTATGGCAGATGATCTTATTTTATTGCAAAATTTATATTTTGTTTTTCATTTTTTAAATTTCCTTTCTTTACAAGTAACAATTACAATATTGAAGCCTTAAAACTTTCGACGTTATTACGATTGCAATATGTATGAATGTGTCTATTATTTGTTTGTTTTGAGATATAGTAATTGAGGACAATAGACATCTTAGAGAATTATATGGCCAAGTGGAATTTTTATTTTAATCTTCTTCAGAATTAATTTTGTTGGACCGATGTTGGTTGTATGACAATATTGAATAACAAACAATTTAATTTTTTTTTGGGTTTTTGGACTTCCCCACTCAATCACTAAAATTATTAATTGTATGCACGCTTTTAAAGAATTGCAATTCACACCAATTTTATATTATTTACTAAATACAATCCATCACAATAAATAAAAGAAAAATGAAAATCACGAAACGATCCTTAGAAACGCATAATATTTGCCATTACATACTTGAACTTTCAAATACATCAACCAGTGTGGACTATACCTTGTCGCCCATTAAAATAAGGGAAATGATGGTCCATCACATCGAACATTTCAAGATAGAAATTTCTTTGCGTTTCAAAAAGACATTACCAGAGCAGGTTTGGAATGAAAGAAGTCGGTGGAAATCAAATCCAGTTCTCAGAACAGACTATGTCGGCTAGTTATGACCTGTACAGCCCCCAGTTATGGTTTACAACTGTAAATCCTCCGTCCACAACAAGATTATGGCCGCTGACATATTTAGACTCCTCACTCGCCAGATACAATGCAGCCTCTGCAATGTCCTCTGCTTTCAGTGTCACTCCCTTCAAGTTGGATGTGCTGTTAAGAAAGCCCTCCACCTCGGCCGGGTCATGTGTTCGAGCGAAACCCATTACAAGCTCTGTTGCAACACCGGAAGGAGAAACACAATTCACCCTGATACCATATTTCCCGAGCTCAGCCGCGCCATTTTTAGTCAGCCCTATAACTGCATGTTTTGAGGCCGTGTATGCATAAGCACATAGTCCGCCTGAAATCCCTGCAACGCTGGCTGTAGAGATTATGCAGCCCTTTCTGTTGGGGATCATAACGCGTGCCGCATGCTTAATTACCGTGCATTACTCCTTTTGCATTTACCTTCATTACGCGATCGAATTCCTCCATCTCATAATCTGCTACGCTCTTTCTATGTAAATCCCCAGTACCGGCATTGTTAAACATTACGTCGAGTTTTCCGTGTTTTTCTATGGCAAAGTCCACCGCCGCCTTCACGTCCTGCTCTTTGCTCACATCACAGTGAATATACGTCGCCAAAGGAGAAAGGGATTCTGCAACCTTTTGACCTTCATTGTCTGCAATGTCGGCAATAATTACTTCGGCTCCATGTTTTGTGAAGAGCCTAACAGTGGCTTCTCCGATGCCTGCTGCTCCGCCAGTGATTATTGCAATCTTGCCTTCCAACCTGCATTTTAAATCCAGATTTCTGCATTACCTTAACATGAACTGCAATTGACACTAGTTTTTCAAGTTTAAATATACAAAGGAAACTAAATAATTACCTTCCGTGAACAACAGGTGTAGACATCGTTCTTCTGCAAAATACAAAGAGAAAGCTTGAATGGGAGAGATAGGCTACGGCTAAAGCAGAAACCCTTATTTGTAGGCTAATTTCTTTGGAGGGATGATTTTGTAGTAAAATCGACAAAATGTAAGTGGCGAGAACATGTTGAGGGATCTTTTTAGTCACGACCAGGGGACCGAGCGCGGAAGAAGCCAATGCGAACACCTTTTCCAACACTAAAAAATAAATGAAAACCACGTTGCATTGTTTTATTTGTATTTTCTTCTCCCAAAAATTAATTTAGGTTTTCCCAAGGTCTTATCCTCGGTCAGAGTGTGCAGGGCAACACCGAATGCGGGGATATTTAAGTCACGACTCGGGGACCGAGCGCGGAACGCGTCAGAAGAATCCAATGCGGGGCCGCGGGCGTAATTAGGATGGCCTTTGCAAATTGCCATCAATGTGTGGCCTTTCGTGGGTTAACGGTTGAACTAGTGAGTCTTGTGACTAATAATGGACCCTAGTTAATGGAAATGACTAAATTTGAATAAATGAAATATTATCTTCAAAATTCGTGAAGTAAAATTCACATGAGTGTGAGCGTTTTGGTGAGGTCGGAAGGTTATGAAGTTTAGCCTTACTAGGCTAAAATAGGTTTAAGAGGTTTAGGAGGTGTAGGATGGGGTAAATTAGTATTTAGGAGGGCTAAATTGATATTACGTGAATATAAATATGATTTAAGGAATAGTGGGACTAGGTTTAGTTATTAAATTATTAATGTGAGAGGTGTGGATAGGTCACCTAGGAGTGCAAAAAAACTAATGTCTAGATTTTTCCCTTTTTCTCGAGCAATTTGTATGTACGAACTGCGAACCAAAAACTAGTGTAAGGATGCCCCAGTTTTGTGGTGAGGATATTGTTCCGCATCAAACCGATAACCGTTGGGTTGAAAAGAATCTTCATAGAAGTGGAATTATGACAATTGATTAAGGATGTTCGATTTCTATTTTAAGATCTAAAATGACAATGCGAAAAAAAGGTGGGTACATAAAAATGGTAGTGACCTTGACAACAAATGGTAGGGGACATTGTACAGCCTCAGACGGTGATGGAAATGTGGATACCCTATGGACGTTTGTTCAGAAAAATGACTGTAGGGAGAGGTTTTAAAGGGAACTCCTCATGTCGATGTGTGGAGCCATGGGATTGCTGAATATGTCAATAAGGTGTACATCAAGTAATGTAAAAATAAGATTATGGTCTAAATCAAGGTTTTGAAAGCTTTCCAGAGTCCAAAAGGGATAAATCACTAGTAATTTTTCCAATCACTGATGATCCTAGACGTGGAAAAATCGGGTATAAATACCCCACGGAGGATCATTTTATACTATTTATGATTTGAGAGAAAAACATAACTGACACTCTGGTTTCTTGAATTTATTGTGTTTTATAGAGATGGAGGTAGCCAGAGGTAGCAACAGACATCAGAGACATACCATTGCAGAGGTAAGTGGGGTTTTTGAATTTTTGATTTGAACTTAATTTTTTGGTTTTTTGGATAAAAGGTGGGGCATGATGAAATCACTTGTGATTTTGTGTTAGGAATATGTCTAGTGTTCACATATTTAATATTTACCATACGGTAAATATTTCGGTTATATTGTTATTAACTATTATATTATTTCCACAACAATACACTAGTATATTTTGGTTATACCCGTAAATCTATTAACGGGTTAGTTATTATTTCTTCTTATTTAGTAGGAACTTGTTTTCTATTGTAATGGCTATATAATAGCCAAATGCATTATACATATTATACAACAGATTAATACTCTGTAATCTCTTCTACAAAATTTATACCATTATTAGTTGGTATCAGAGCACGATCATGTTCTGTATAGCTTGATTGTTGTATTAAGGGAATTTGGACTTCTTCATTGCCCTGTTAATGGTGAAATTATTATATGAGAAGTATTTTGCAAAGAGTATTTACGATTGGTTAGTATTCAATTTGTGTTTGTTTGTGGTTGCATTTATAGTTCCATAGAGTAATAAGCGTCAAGTGCATATAATTTTGTATGGTGTGATATTTCCATGTGGAGATTTATGCTTTGATAATACTGTTATCGTGAAGGTCGATTTAGTCAATTGCTACTCATGTGCGTACTGATGAGAAAAATATCGTGTCTATGGTTTCATGACCCATTAGAATAGATAGTATATGTATAATATTTAATTTATTAATTTTCATATATATGATAGTTAAATTTTGAATATATATGTCATTTTGACATTCAAATTATATATTTACTTGTCAATTTTGGCGATCATATTTTAAAAGTGATTGTATATTTTAACATCTAAAATGACTAAAAAAAGGTCTAAACACCTTGCAAAATCTAGGCAAGTCACCCCAATCAATAATTAAATAAAAAATATAATAAAAAGACATGCTCAATTCCTGAATCAACAATTAATTAATTCCCTCCCAAAAGTAAATATAATAGAAATATGAATATTAATATGGGGACGCACGTGATTGAAAATTTAAATGGTTTTGGGCCCACCGCCCAACCCAATCTGGATTACCATATTTGATGTGTGCATTACAACATTACTTTTAAAACGACAGACAAGAAAATGAGCAAGTCTTCAACTAAATATGTAACTTGTGGTGAGATTTGATGCCCGTCTCGGGCGTTTTTAGTGATTTGGACCGTATTTAAAAATGTCCCAATCGACGCTTAATGTTTTTTGCCGGAAGGCATTTACTTTGAAGAGGGCATTGTTGGAAAGTGTCAATTTCCAGTAACACCCTCCATATAACATTTTTTCCCAGTGGAATTAGATGTTATTCGCTGGAGGGAGGAGGTTTGAACTGACTACCACTGCCATGGTGGACTGGGTAGTGGGTGCCTACTCTGCGAAGTTTGAAATCTATAAAACAGGGAACGGCGTACCTATTTGCTGCCTTGATGGAATTGGACACCCACTTTGGATTGATTGATTGACTTTACGTTCCACCTCTGAAATACTCCTTTAGAGTTTCCACTAACTTTTTGTAAGGTATGAGCTTGTCATCCTTAACTTTATACTCATCATTAACCTGTTTGATGATTAGCTGTGAATCACCTACAACCTTAACATGTTGAATATTCCACTTGATGGCTAGCTTCATCCCTGCAATGAGTGCTTCATATTCCGCAATGTTGTTCGTGCAAGGGAAGGCCAGGCGGAAAGCCTGCGGTATAGGATCACCCGAAAGGAGTAATAAGGACCACTCCTGCACCTGAACCATGAAACGTAAAAGATCCATCAAAATGTATCTGCCATACGACAGATTCTTTCAATGTAGAGCAAAGATGCATCTGGCAGATCCAGACTCAAAGGTTCTGTGCTTTGCAAAGGTGCTTCCGCTAGCTGGTCAGCAAGTACTTGTCCTTTAACTGATTTTTGATGGACAAATTCTATATCAAACTCACTGAGTAGAATGATCCAATTAGCCATTCTACCTGTGAGGGCGGGTTTGGACAACAAATACTTGAGTGGGTCGACCTTGGATATGAGCTTGGTCTTAGTATTTAGCAGGTAATGGCGAAAGTTTCTGAAAGGTAAAAACAACGGCCAAGCAAGCCTTTTCAATCTGAGGATAATTAAGTTCATAGGTGATGAGGGTGCGACTCAGATAGTACACCACTTTCTCTTTATGGCTAAGGTCATATTGGGGGTGAGCAGTGCACCAATAGCGTATTGCGTAGCGGAAATATAGAGCAAGAGTGGTTCTCCTAGAGTGGGAGGCATGAGGACAGGTGGATTAGCCAGGTACTATTTAAGCAAAGCAAAGGCTTGTTGTTGCTCGGTCCCCAAATGAAAGTGACATCCTTTTTAAGCAAATGGGTGAATGAGTGACATTTATCTGCAAGCTGGGAGATAAAGCGGCGAATGGCTTGAATTTTCCCTTGCAAGCTACGCAGTTGCTTGATATTCTCAGGTGGAGGCATTTCTGTGATGGCAGACACTTTAGCAGGGTCTACCTCAATACCTCGTCTTGACACATGAAGCCTAATAGTTTCCCAGATAGCACACCGAAGACACACTTCTTTGGATTCAATCTGACTTTGTATTCACGCAGGCATTCAAAGATACGCCGCAAAATGATAGGATGATCCTCTCTTGTTTTGGACTTTCCCAGGATGTCTATAGTAGTCCATGATGATGTCATGAATCATATCATGAAAGATTACTGTCATGGCCCGCTGATAAGTTGCTCCCGCATTCTTAAGGCCAAATGGCATCACCTGATAACAGAAGGTGCCCCAAGGAGTTGTGAAAGTTTTTTTGTGTTGGTCTTCCTCAGCGATCTTAATTTGATTATAACCTGAAAAGCCATCCATGAGTGATAGCATTTCATACCCTGCGGTTGAGTCAAAAATCATGTCAATGTTGGGCAATGGAAAGTCATCTTTAGGGCAAGCTTTATTGATGTCCCTAAAATCTGTGCAGATTCATATACCGATAGGTTTCTTCTGGACAGGAACAATGTTTGATATCCATTCAGAATAATCAATTGGCCTGATGAATCCTGTTGCAAGTAACCTTTCCAAATCTTCTTTAACTAAAAAGGCCACTCTTGGGTGCATCTTTCGGAGCTTCTGTTTGATAGGCTTAGCGTCTGCGTGCACAACCAGGTTGTGCATGACCAAAGTTGGATCTAAGCCGGGCATGTCTTTGTAAGACCATGCAAACACATCAATAAACTCTCGCAGTAGCATAGTGAACGTCTTTTGTTCTCTGGCTGAGAGTGATGCTCCCAATTTTACTATCTTGGGATCTTCTTCAGGACCAATATTGACATCAATGGTTTCTTCAACTAACAATTTTGATAAATCCTCCATACGCGTAGGATCGGGAGGTAGGTTGAGATCTTCATCCAAGGATGTCTCTACGAGATTTTCATCCTTGGCGTGGTCACTTTGTTTGTCCTTTGATTTTCTTATTTGTTTGTCAGCCAGTGCCTCAAAGAGGTTTTCACTGTGTGACTTGGACTTTGATTTTTTTTTGAGGATTTTTTTTAGAACTCTTGCCCTCGCTTTTTTTTAAATTTTGCTGACCACGAAGTTCAGCCTCCTCGCCGAAGTAGGCGCAGGTGTCTAAGTCGATAAAGAAAAACCCTTCTTGTGATCTCCAATGGGAATTGTATCCCTTATGCCCATGAACTCTGCAATAGCCTCGTCATTCTCAAATAAATCTAGTGGCATGTGACGTTGTTGGTCCCATTCAACAAGGGAAGGGTACACAAGGTCAAGGGTTGGTTCGGTGGGGGTTATGGTTAGGACACATTGTTCATGAAAAGGTTCGTGGAGGCCAGATCCTCATATAGGCTACAATGGGAATCTGTATCGCTGTCTAGATAATCGGAGCTATCCTCATGCTCTCAGAACAAGTCACATCTTGATCGTTGGGGTGTGCTCCATAAGGGTGAATCCCAATGCCATATCTTTCTATTTTGAAATGTGGAAGAGGGACTGGTTCTCTTGTCCTTGTTCATTCCTCCCACATCCTAGGCCTTTGTAGCCCATGGAGTACATCATTCTGCTAGATTTTTCATATTCTGGGTTTGATAACAAGATGGCTGAGTGTCCTCAGGGACCCAAGTAGTAGGTGGATCAAGTAATTTTTCCTCAGCTAACAAGCCTCCAGGTAGGAATGACCCAATAGTGTGTTCCTCTAGGTCTCCTGAAGTGGTAGTTGGGTCGACCTCTAGTCTTGGGCGACAAGGAGAGGTCAGAAACCAAGAGTGCTTGTTGTACATTATACTCCCCACAGCCATATTCCAGAATTTCATCTCCCATGAATCAAATGGAGATGTGGAAGTGGACGCCCCATGAGCGTAAGAACTAAGAGAATTTGAATCTACTCGAGATTCCATGGCCTCAGAATGAAGAGGGACAACTATATCTGTGGAGGGACATGCATATGTACCCTTTCGTGCAAAGCTATTAAGAGCTCTACAATGAGCAAAGGGCTCTGAATCTCCTGGTATTGTAACGTATGTCCCTCATGCTTCAGCTTGATGCATTGATGAAATGTTGATGGCACGGCCTGCATGGCATGAATCCATGGTCGGCCTAGAAGCATATTATATGGAAGTTCCAAGTCTAGGACGTGAAACTTTGTCTGATGGCAAGTGGGGCCCACCTCCATGGGCAGCGTAATGGTGCCTGCTGACTCTCTTTCCGTTTGTCGTATGCGGTGATGTGATAGTGATGATATGGGACTCAAGATCTTCCTCCGTATGTCCCAATTGTTTGACCAATTAAGCGTGCAGATGTTCAATTCAATCCCGATCCGTTATCCACAAGCACCCGTTTGATTTTCCTGCGGGTGACAACTACCTCAATGTATAAGGGAAGATTATGTGTAGGATTCTCAGTAGGGACCTCCCTATGGTTGAAAGTGAGATGCTCACTTGGTGCAATATTTTCCACCGCGGCTTGAAGGTACGCAAGATCGACTTCTAAAGGCACTCCCGACCCCTGAAGAGTTTGATAAAAATGTCCTTATGCACATTGGATATCTTGAGAAGATCTAAGATCGAAATCTTAGCAGGTGTCTTCTCAAGTCTATTTTATAGGTTGGTGATTTGAACCTAAAAATGCGCTCACAGATTTGCAAATATGAGACGGTTTAAAACCGCTATCACGGTCCTCTGAGACAAAAAAATAGACCCGTGACTCATCATTTTCCCTCATTTTTCCTTTCCAACAACAATTTCTCCTAGACCTTTGGCACTCGCACTTTGAATAACCCCTAAAAATTACTCTTCGGACTTGTGGATCACGATAGTTTCAACCATGCTGCCAAGACAAAGAGGTAAGCCCTCGATTTTGATCAATTTGTTTGCATTTTAGGTTATTTTTTGTGATTTTCATGGGTTTTTCAATTTTTTGTTCATGTATACAATTTTTTTGTTTTTTCAGTTGCTCGGTGAGCTCGTAATCCCGCAAACCCTCCAAAAATTCCTCAAAACCCTGCAAACATTCAGCAAAACCCTCCTCCAAACATAGATCCACCTCCTATGGCTCCTTCTGTCCCCATGGAACCAACAGGAACACAAGCTGATATCGTTAGAAAAATATGACAAAATAAAATTGGCATTGAGAACCTTATCCAGAATATAAGACAAAATCATGCCACAAATCAGTCCCGTATGACTTTAGCCAACACATTGTAAATATTGATTGGCGAAGTTGACTCCACAACCAACCAAATAGATAGATGGAATACCTTTAGAGGTGATTGTAGGCAGTAAATAAATTATCCCATGCGGTCGTAAAAGACAATTTTTTTTGAAAAGACCGCATTTGTGCATTATTTACTGACCCAAGAACCAACGTCCCCCCGCAGTTACTTGCAAACAGTTCCCAATCCATTGGTGCCACGATGACCGAATCAAGAACAATTTTTGGGACCGATAGTGGATGGTTTTTGATTATCCACCCTGCAATGACAATGAGATTCCCCTCTATTTTTTGAAAAAATTATATTGTGAGTTCGTGCTTAATGAGGTCCCAAATTATTTTAAATTTTCTGATTTTTATGGGTGAGGTGGTGGCTCTGCACAGAGTAGACTTGGTGCACGCATAGGTCAACAAAGGATCCCCCATGCCCCCAAACCTCCACTGCCTTCAATTATCCCTCCTATAGTGAAGGAAGTTGTGGAGATTGACACATTACATGCATTGAGGGAGCTCACTGACACTCTGACCTAGCATAGTGAGAAAATTACATCTAGTGATGTTGGTGGAGGCACCAGTTCTAGCACACCACACCATTGTGGATCATGTGGTGCCATATACACTGCAGGTGAGACATAATTTTATGGATCACATGATTTCTTTTCTCTAGATGAGATGATGGTGGATGTTTTTGGAATTGGTGCAACGGATCTTGGTCTTTCACAGGTAAATGTCAAATAAATATTCAATATATATACAATAGTTTAATTCATGTTTGAGATTTTAATATATATGTATTTCATTGTACGTTATGTACATACATGTAAAAACTAATTTTTATTTTATTTTAAATAACAAGAGCCGGTGAAGGAAACATCTGGCATCGACATGCTAGCTACTGCAGCTGGGCATGTTACAAATGTAAGTTTCAAGTTGTACTTAAATTTCAAATTTCATTTGATTGTGCACTTTTATTATTATAATGTTTGACCTGTACATGTACATATTAATATATGTTTGTCTTTTATACATGCAGGAGCCTGGTGGGTCATCATCTACTCTGGGAACTGAGGCTATTGGTACGCCTCACGTGACTTTTACACAGGTTAGTTTCTCTTTACACTTTCCAGTTCTAATTGTAGAAGTTCACGTGGATTATGATTTGGCTCTGTTATGTGGCAGTCATGTAGATTAATATTGATTTGTACATATTTTTTGTATAGCTTATGACTGCCAGAGAGACTCCTCCATATATGTAGACTATGGAGGCTGCTGTAGATACTGCCATAGCATCTGCAGATCCACTAACTAAGGTACAATTTTTCAAATTTGTTAAATTTATTTAGGAATTATTTCTTATTACTTCAATCTACAATATCAAATTTTATACATTAAATATTTAATTTGAAATTTAATTATTTGTATGTAGCTTACCTCTCATGAGTCTACCGTTATCCCTGCCATGTGTCAACAACAAATTGATAGGGATCATGACATTGCGGTAAGATTTCACATGCATTTTAACTAAATTCTAAGTTTCTAAATTTTGAATGTGTTTTAAAAATATGGGTGTTAAAAACTTGTTGTTTATGAATGTGCAGCTTAGGTTGCAAGCTTGCTTAGAGATGCCTAGGACCACATGGATGAAATCCGTAGTGGCATCTCCCTCCACTACATCCTCGGGTCATGGACATGCTACTTATAGTAGGGTGAATAGAGGGAAGATGTTTCATCATTAGATTCATAGGATGTGGATGTACATAGATATATATATGGTTCAGCTGGTCCTAGTTCATGATTCTTCATAGGACATTGTATATAGCCTTATGTGGCTACATGTGGTCTTATATGTATGACACACTTGGTTCGAGATATACACATGTTGTGAACTTATAGTTTTAGAGACATGCGTTCAGCACACTTAGTATGATACATTATATATCCATGTGTTGGTTTTCATAATGATATTACTTCTATGTTTGATTCGAATTCATTGCACATGATATCCTTCTATGTATGTATATTCTATGTATATTAATTCTATATGTATGTTTGATTTAAAATTAAAAAACTATGGTGCAACAATAAGAAGAAAATAAGCATATATCTCATGTCCCATATTCTAGTGCAATAATAAGTTTTATGTATGTTATGACATGAACATGTCAAGGACTGAAATTTCACATGTTGTTGGAGTTGTCAGTAGATATTAGGAAAATCTAGATAGAGAACATTGTTTAGCAGTGAAGTGGGAGTTTCACTACTTGTGAGGAAAAATAAATTATTGCATCACCTATAACAATATTGGTCATTCAATTTGTGGATATTTTGATTCATATTTTGTAAGTTATTTGGAAAAACAAAGATCGAATTATAGTTATGCTATTACACTTGTAACTGGATCTATCAGTTGGATTTCAAAGCTTCAAAATATTACAATTTTTTCAACTACTGAGGTAGAATATGTAGCTGCCTATCATAGTTGTCAGGAGGTAATTTGGGTAAAAAATTTATTGGATGAGTTTTGAAGATATCAATAGAAGATGAAGGTATTGTGTGACAATCAAAGTGTTATTTAATTATCCAAGAATCTAGCTTATCACAATAAGACAAAGCATATTTTAGTTAAGTATAATTTGGTTATACATGTTATTGATGAAGGGATAATAGCACTTGACAAGGTACACACCATAGAAAACTTTGTTGATATTCTCACAAAACTAATACTATTATAGAAGCAAAAAAGGTGTTTATCTTCTATTCATTTGCAGAAAATGCGATGAGTTGGTAGTGTACTATGTAAAATGAATTGGTTATTAAGGTGGATATTATAAGATATGTGGCAACAAAGTTAAATTTTAGATCCCTTTACGACAATATTTTTAGCTCACTTTCCAAAGGGGTTTGGGGGGGTTTCCCCCCACTCATGTCACAGGGGGTCTAGGGGGGCAGTGGCGAATTCAACCGATCTCTATTTTTAGTAAAGAAAATCCTAATGTTGTTTTCCTAGTCTATTTATAGGATGAGGAATCCTAACTATACTTGGAATAAGAAAGTAACTATTGTTGAAAAAGTTATAATTGTTAAAAAAGTTGTAATTGTTTAAAAAGTTAAAAAAGTTATAACTGTTGAAAAAGTTGTAATTGTTGAAATTTTTGAAAATGATGGGTTGTGGTACCGAACCGAATGTACATAAATGTTTGGGTGGCCAGGTGAACGCTTGAGGAGGCATCGTTGCTTCCGGGATACCTCTTTCGGGCGGAGTCCCTCAAGAGCCCTGAGACCAAAAAATTGTTCAACTTCGACGAGTGACTACACGCACTCCGTGGCACCTAGAGATGTATTTTCTAATCCAACACCTCAGCATATGGACCTTTTATAATATACTATCTCGGTTTTTTCCTTCTCCAATTGGTGCTCTCGCTGCCCTATTGTTTGCAAACGCGCCGAATAGTGTAGTTTAAGACAGTGTAAGGTTGTCAAACGATATATTTTGTAAATGGTGGGTCGTGGTACTGGACCGACTACGCAAACACGTCTAGGTGGCCAGGTGAACACTAGAGGAGGCATCATTTTGGTGCGTAAAAATGTTGTTGCTTCCAGGATACCTCGTTCGGGCGGAGTCCCTCAAGAGCCCTAAGACCAAAAAATCGTTCAACTTCGATGGGTGACTACGCGCACTCCGTGGCACCTAGATATTTCTTGTCTAATCCTACACCTCAGTGTAGGGACCCTCTACAATATCCTGTCTCGGTTTTTTCCTTCTCTAATCAGTGCTCTCACTGCCCTATTGTTTGCAAACATGCCAAATAGTGTAGTTTGAGACAGTGTAAGGTTGTCAAACAGTATATTTTTTAAACGGTGGGTTGTGGCACTAGATTGACTATGTAGACACATCTAGGTGGCTAGGTGAACACTAGAGGAGGTGTTTTTTTTGTGCGCAACAACGTTGTTGCTTCTGGGCTACCTCGTTCGGGCGGAGTCCCTTAAGAGTCCTGAGACCAAGAAATTGTTCAACTTCGACGAGTGACTATGCACACTCCGTGACACCTAGATATTTCTTGTCTAATCCTACACCTTGGTGTAGGGACCCTCTATAATGGCCTTTCTCAGTTTTTTCCTTCTCCAGTCGGTGCTCTCACTGCCCTATTGTTTGTAAACATGCCGAATAGTGTAGTTTGAGACAATATAAGGTTGTCAAATGGTAGATTTTGTAAACGGTGGGTCATGGCACCCAACTGACTATGTGGACATGTTCGAGTGGCTAGGTGAATGCTGGAGGAGGCATCATTTTGGTGCGCAACAACGTCGTTGCTTCCAGGTTACCTTGTTCAGGCGGAGTCCCTCAAGAGCCCTGAGACCAAAAAATCATTCAACTTTGATGAGTGACTACGCACACTCCATGGAACTGAGAGATGTCTTGTTTGATCCTACACCTCAGTGTAGGAACCCTTTACAATATCCTATCTTGGTTTTTTCCTTCTCCAATCAGTTCTCTCACTGCCCTATTGTTTGCAAACACGTCGAATAGTGCAGTTTGAGCTGGTGTAAGGCTATCAAACGGTATATTTTGCAAATGGTGGGTTGTGGCACTAAACCGACTATACAGACACGTCCAGGTGGCTAGGTGAATGCTATAGGAGGTGTCTTTTTGGTGCACAAAAATGTCATTTCTTCCGGGCTACCTCTTTTGGGCATAGTCCCTTAAGAGCCCTGAGACCAAAAAATCATTCAAATTCGACAGGTGGCTATGCAGACTCCGTGGCACCTAGAGACATCTCGTCTGATCCTACACCTCAGCATAGGGACCCTTGACAATAACCTATCTCGGTTTTGTCCTTCTCGAATCAGTGCTCTCGCTGCCCTATTGTTTGCAAACGCACCTAATAGTGTAGTTTGAGAGAGTGTAAGGTTGTCAAATGCTATATTTTGCAAACAGTGGGTCGTGGCACCAAACCGGCTATGCACATGCATAGGGATGGTTTTTGAAACACTTGGGGATGCGTCGTTTTGGTTCTCTAAGTCCAGGTCCTTCTGGGCTACCTCCTCCGGAGCCAAGAACCTCCTCCATAGGTACATAAATCATTGTTAATTGCTTCTCTTTTCTTATAAAACAATGAAAGCTTCTCTTAGCTTCGAGAATTTATAATTCTCTACTAACAGTGCCAACCATGTGAAGGTGGAAACTTTTCTGGCACCACTAACCTGCATATAAAAGTGTTAGTAAAAGAAATTTAAGTTTCAAATCAAAACCATACTAGATATATACAAAATACACAAATTTAATAAAATATACGAACTTAAATTTTTCTAACTAACAAATTTATATATACCAAACATGAGCATTGTAAATTCATTCCAATGAACCATCAGGATTGGATGTACTCTGAATAGAGGACATGATTGCTTCATGATCTGACTCTCGAACCTTCCAAAGAATCTTGTTATTAGGCCTTCCTCGATATCTATACAACTGAATATTTGTGGCTAGAACTAGATGTGAATATAAGAGTATTTTTCTGTGTGTCTCAAAGTCTTCAAACACCAAAAAAGAGGTTTTTTTTAATGGATACCATCGAAGCCAAGTTCCAGTAACTACCACTAACCCTTTAGGGTACTCAATATATTCGCCATCTATAATAGGGGAATTCAAATTCTTTCTTTCTTCGATGTAACGACATAAGAAATAGTCCGTTCCTTCTTCATTATCTTCTGTCGCAATAACTGTAAACACATTTCTTACAAAAAAAGGTTTCAACTCAAATTTAAATTGTACATATTAAAATTTCAATGGACATAACTCAATACAAAAATTGTAAATAACCATAAATACCTTGTCGCACAAAAATTGAAATTTCGTCAAAGTTCTTAGATGTTGCAACTTCATCTACATAAACAAGTCGTAATGCTTGTGGAGGTTGATAACTACCAAGCGGAGTTAGAGGCCTACAAATTCATCCATCGACCCATTCTTTTGAATCACACTCAGCAGTGAAAAATTTGATACATGATGCACAAAAACATGTCAACTTTCTTGTCCATGTGGCCCACGAAGTAGCGTCTGAGCTACAAAATGAGTGCATATCACTGGACCCAATGAGTGTCATACAATCCTCATAGTTAGCAATTTTTTGTTTCTCTATCAACCAAAAATATCTATGAACCATGGAAATTTCTTGAGAACCTCAGGCCATGTTATCAATACACCATTCCACTATGCTCTTTGCATATTTCAATTTAGCACCATCTTTGTACTTCAACTCTTCTCTTGCAAGAGCTCTTTTCACACATGCCCCTGCACCGTCATGCTCTCCTTTTCCATGTCTAGCCTCAATAAAACTCTAAATATGTTTCACACCCATCTTGACGTGCATCATGATCATCCAATAAAACATTCGTGCATTCTTAAATTGATATGTACAATTATTTGACCATATATAATGTTGTTTGAAGTGGATGTCCTTATCGGAAAAGTTTCCATAAAATAACTGGAAACACCCTTGCACAAATTCAATAGAATGAGTATGATCATCACTCTTATAAAAGTGGTACTTTCTTAAATTTTTTATCATTCTCTATACTATCAAGATAATGTATAAATGCTATATGCACAAAAATGGCAACTTGTACTGAGTTGTAATATTTTGATTGAACGTCCATTTGTGGTTGCAATGTGTAATTCTCTACAAAATCGACCACTGAAACAATAGTACCAATAGGAAATGTGTCTTTGCATATCTTGAACTATTCATCCAACCATCGAGCTCTGTGTGTATGCCTAGCATACTCATAAACAATTTCATCCTTAAATTTTCTCATAAATTGAAATACAGGCATATGTTCTGTAACTAGCTCACATCATTTAGACTCTTTTCCATCTTTCAACTGGTATGAAACTGATTTATATTTATCAAACTCAACTAAATTATTTCCTATTGCACCTTCTATTTGCTCATGGATGCAACTTTCTAATTTAGGTAATCTGCCACATGTACCACAACTTCCATCTAAACAATCCTGACTACAAATTCAACATGTTTCTTACAACAAGTGGTGCTAGCGTGGTTGATTTTCACATAGAATGGTTTCAAAATTTCAAAAAAATGTTAACTAATTTTAATTTCCAGATGCTCTTGTTCAAATTTATGAAAAAATTGAGTTTGAGTCATATCTAAGAAATGCTTTGGATGTGGTTCACGATTAATAGAACCAACTCTAGTGTTACCATGCTAAAATTGAATAACAAATTCTCTTATAGCATCAATATTATATTTGTGCTTACGCGGTGCTTTAGCAAAAAATGCCCAAAAATCGAGGTTATTGAGTGATTGAAGGATATTACGTCTTTTAATTACTTTCATTAAAGTTTTTCAATTAATTTGCAACATTCGACTTGTTTGTGCAATCAAACGTTGTTTTTGATTGATTCACTTACAACACTAGTAGAAAGTACACGACACACAATATTACTATCCCTAGTGCGTCTCTTGACACCAACAATGTGATATGCATTATGAAGGTTTTCAACAATTGTAGAGGTTTGACCACGTATATTAGATGTTGTTAATCCTAAGGTGTTTAATTTAGGTGTCATTTTATTCAATTTCATCAACCTAACTAAAAAATGACATCTTTGGGAATCATTTAAATTTTCAAAATGATTATCCCAAATTTCAGTGGCTATTCTTCTGATTTGTTATATAGAAAGTTTTTCAGACATTGGTTTCAAAATGTTTTCATCAATTTCAATAAAATAATTAGGTTTCTTATGGAAGATCCTAGGAGGTGTTTTTGTCAAATTTTGCTTGTCTACATTTTCAACCTAAATTTCTTTATTCACATTTTCATTTTCTCCTTCAATTTCAACATTTGCTACATCACGAGCATTTAATTCTTCTTCAACATTGACAGTAAAAAAATCTTCATCACGAGTATTTAATTCAACTTCAACATTTACAGTAGAAACACTACGTAGTTCCTCATTGCTTACAATAGTAGGGGTTGAAGATGAACCTTTTCTTGATTCACGAAGATTTCGCATTCGCTCAGCATTTTGAAATATGTTTGCCTCTAATTCATTTGGTGTTTTTTTACTTAATGGCTTCCTTTTTTGACTTCATTTCTTGTCTCCCATGATGTTTTACTTCTAGTGATAAGAAAAACGTGTAGAAAATGACAGAATTTCGTAGTAATTCATACGGTAAAGTCAAACAGTAAAAATCACATGGTAATTAGAACATTGGGATGCATATAAATATGATTTATAAACTGCGATCGCATTTTATAAACCGTGATTGTAGTTTTATAAATTGCGATTGCGGTTCTTGTTTAAAAAATCGTGATCGTAGTTTATAAACCATGATCGTAGTTCTATCTGTATCATCAAATCTGACCCTAAGGCTCGTGAAATCTTTGTTTTTTTGCAACCAAAGCTATGGAAGGTCATTATGAAGTGCTAAGGGTCAAAAAAATTTAAATTTTCTCTTCCATAGACTTGAACCATGCTAAAAAACTGAAAAAATATTTTAGAAAAATGGTGCCATCGCATAAGGGAGACTGTTAGCTTCGTAGAAATATTGATTTTAAAGTGAATAAAATAAGATAAATATCATTTTATAATTTTTTACTAACAATAGTTCTTTAAGACATTTTTCCCGCGAATGTTCATGTCTACATTTAAGACTGCAACTTTTGTTTCGCTTATAAAAACGTGATAAAACTTATACCATCCCAAGCGTGAAGAAATTCTATACACGTTAAAAATATATATTTGATTTCAATATTTTCTGATATAGTTATGGCGGGAAAACGAAAAACGCTCCGTTTTCTAAATCTTTTTAGACCACTTTCACAGAAAAAATCATTAAAAAAATGTTTCTCGAAAAAATACAAAATAAAATCCATCCCAAGATACACAACTACATCTAAATTTTCACTAAAGGAAAAAAAATAACAAGATTTGGTCATCCAAATCGCGGGCAAACAGACTACAATCTTATAGGTTTTTTCAAAAACAAAAACCAAGTCATATAATTTTAAGTGTTTGATATAGCTAAACTTGTTTGTTTTTTTTTTAAATAGCATTTTAGAAACTAGATTCTGGATGCTACTTCATATTTATATAATTTTTTCTAATTTTGAGTGCGCATATTGCTAATAATCCCTACAAGTTGAGATTTTGCTATTTTTTTGCAATATGACGTCCACTTATGACCCCTTTTTTGTGCACCATCTTAGTGCACTTATCCTTCTACTTTATATTTTTTCTTGAATATCCTTTTTCAACCAATGGGATTATGTCCTATAGGGCGTAGATTAATAAGCTCTCATTTACCACTTCTATTGAATTACTCATATTCATTTTCAATAGCCTTCTTCCATTGTGGTTGGCTCAATCCTTCTTTAACTGAATCTAGTTCGATGTTTTCAATTAGTGATTTCATCAAAGAAAGATTACATTTCTTGCCTTGTCTTCCTAAAAAATGCTGAAGAATCTAGAAGTGAGTCCAAATGAGAGTCTTGGAGGGAAATTTCTACCCATTTTAGACATGAGTGTTGATATTGTGTAGTTTTGTCCTCCAAATTCCCTAGATCAATGAATAGTTCTATTTTTAGCTCATTTTCTCTTCTAGAAGAATCATTTTCATCACCTGGTTGTGGAAGCAACTTATGAGAAGTAGCTGGCAAGAATTCCTTTTTCTTTAGTGATTTGTATTATATGACTCATCAAATACCGCAACCTGACTTTTGTAAATCTTCTTTGTCTTTGGATCTATGAAAAGATATGTTTTTAAGCTTTCGTTGTACCCCAAAAATATGCATTGAAGTGTCTTGGGCTAAACCTTCTTCATTTTATTTATGGGGACATGCATGTATGCAGTACAGTCGAACACACGAAGGTGAAATATTGGCGGCTTATAACCACTCGAAGGTTCTTCTGGCATTATATTCTTTAATTCATTTGAAGGAGACCTATTAAGAAGATACACTACCATTAAAACTACATCTTCCTAATACTTATCCTCCAATTTCGGTGTAGAAAGAATGCAACGAGCCATTTCCATCAATAAGATTACGACATTCTATGAGACAATTTTGTTGACATGTGTAGGGAGTAGTCAAATGTTGTTTGATGTCATTCTACTTTAGGAAGGCTACAAACTCCATTGATGTGATTTCCCCCCTCGATCAGAGCGGAGTAGATGAATGCACATGTCAGATAGGTTCCAACAAGCTTATTGACCAATGCCTATGGGGGAAAGACTCCATCCTTTGAAATTGGAAGCCATATCATCTATCCCTCAGAGGTTGTGTTGAGTCTCTTTAAGAAACACCTAACTATGAATGCATGTAAACATTCCCAACAAAAAAATTTATTGTTTACACAATGCACATGCCTAATAAAGGAGGCAACACAATTGAAAATGTCCTAATAAATTCCAAAATTGACATCTTTAGCTTATCATGTCCTGTGACTCATCTTTGTCATCTAGCTTATCCTCTTTGTTAAGAATCGATAGAGTGTGAAAAAAATCAATTAGTGTTATCATTGGAGCTGTGGAGGTCTAGGCCCTTGATCCGTAAACATTTTTACATAGGTCTATAAACACACTCCACAAATTGATAAACTTGATAGACACGGTTTTCCTATCACATTATATTTACCAGTTTTTATCTTTCTAAAAATTGAAGTATTAAAAAATGTTTTTATCAAAACATGAAATAGCAAGATAGTATGAATGACATACACATGTATATATGAGATAGGTCCCTCCTGATGAAAAACTATTTTTGAATAAATCACTTGCATAGGTAAAGAAAATTGCATGTAGAAATGGATAAATTATACATGCAAGTTAACTTGCACTTGTGAGTTTTTTTACATGGGCCAAAATTGAAATAGTACATTCAAATTATGACAACTTAAACCCAAATTTTAATAATTAATTTTACAATAGTTAAACGTACCTAAATTAAAATGAAAACTTGACGTTAATACAATAAAGACCGTGGAGCCAATGTGCAAGAAATAGTGCAATAATAAACCTTCATTAAGAAGTGGTACAACTAGAAAGTGCAAAAGCCAATGTTACCATTTCAAATGTGTAACAACCATTAATCTAATTATAAAGTGTAACAATTAATGTTCCCTCAACATTGAAGTTAAATATCCTTTGTTTTAAACTATTTTAGTTACTAGCAATCGCACGTGGATTGTGCGATGAAAACGCTGAAGAGGATAATTCAATAAAGTTATAGTTGAGGGAAATAAGAAAGGGAAGAGGAGGGTGACAAAGAAGGAGGTTGAGGGAGAAGTTTTGGATTGTGATAAATATTGAGGGAACCTATGCTAAAATCATATTTCCTATGAATAGACGTATATGAAACACATGTCCGTCAATGACCATTAACATGACACCTTGACCTCTCATTTTCGTAATGCTTGACAGGGATAGTTACTAAGACTTGCAATTGGAAATGTTTTTTAGTGTAATTAAAGGTTGAGGCATTGGCAAAAGGTAGAATCAAATTGTCTTGGACATCGTTTTCTCCTTTGATCGTCAAGGCCATCAAAGATAACAAATAGGGAACATTTGAATTTGAATATTATAATTTGGTGGATGCTCAGACAATAATAATTTGGAAACTTGATGAGAAGAGTAAAATCTGATAAGGAGCCAACAAATTTAAAGGCATGGTATATGTTGAATGCATTGATTTTGATGGAGGATAGTTGGAAGAGATGACTACCCTTTCTCGAATTCAACTCAAAATTATACAATAACAACACTTATAACATGCAAAGAAATAAAAACCATAACACATGGTTTAAACCGTCCAAAAGCCAGGGACTACCCACTGCCAAATACCAATAAGCATAATCAGGTTTGGTTATTCTACTAAATTTTAACATAGTTTTTTACTATCCATATAACTTAAATGTCTACAAGAGTATTACTAATCATATAAAAGTTTTGGGCAGTTTGCAAGAGAAAAAAACATTGGGAATAAGATGGATGATGAACATGATTGTAGCATCCAGATACAACACATATCGCAAAGTCAGAGTCTCGAAAATCTTAGCGGTAGACGACCACTTTCCACTAGCTTCAAAAAATTAGTGTTGTATATTTACATAGTGAACATGCCATTGAAGGGAATTTTACGCTATAATTAATCTTCATATGTAGCAGCCTAGCATAAGACTGACTCCAATAATCAAAAACCACACAAAAGCTGCTACGGAACCTAAGAAAAACACACACAGAGTCAGTATGTGAATCCCCCCTTCTTTATCATTCTAAAGCATAGTTTCCTGAAATGAAGTTAGTAGATTAAGGATCTCTGTCCACGCTGCCATAAGATATACCAGACGAGGAATTCCAAGATGCATTCTCTGGCCTGCATTTCTGAATCTTGGAGCATGGATAGGTTACAATTACAACAGCCATGTGCTCCTGTGCAATTCTTATATGTATAGAACCAAACTTGGGAAGTTGTCAAAGGAATTTGTTTTTCACATGATATTCAACTGCTAATGCAGTACGGGTAGGAATATATGCCCGCAGAGCTCCAAGTATAGTACGAGATCCAACATAGCTAGCCTGGTCCCTTTTTGCATGTGGCAAGCCAACACTTGTATGTTGTGTTATAGTAAGCTCATTATCTAAACATAAAACGTTAGCTAACGATGAAAGACGAGAACAAAAGTAGAATTATTTCTCTTTCCATTAGTTAATATTCTGAACAATTTTTCCCAGGCTGACATGGAATATTGTTCAATGTAGATGTCTTGCAAAAGAGGATTATGAATCAGGAAGGACATCACAAGTGCCAAATATTTTGGCATAAAGTTATAACTTATTTGTTCATTGAACCTGTTAGAGGAGTTGCATTCATCCATTGTCCTTCCATTGAAAATGGAGTCGAATTTTCTACCAGTGGTCTTGAGTGCAGCTCACTTTCTAAATAATTAGCATGTTCAATAATACTACATTTAGTGAGAAACACAATCCTAAGAAAAAATGATGAATGCATAAGAAGAATATGAACAAGATATTCCAATCCCTAAAATCTCTCTCCAATTCAAAATTTATATTTCATATTTGGATTCAAACCCCAATCAAATAACACCACTGCTGGTTTTAACAGTATTCTACAAATAATTAAAAAAAATACTGACTTAAGAATTCAAAATCCAAATTTATGTCAACGCTCCCCATCATGAAACATAAAACTTTACCTCTGATAGTACATATTTTCCATATTGTTAGTATCGATTCTTTTTGCCATTTCAGTTGATATACGTTGATCACATCTGAAAAGGATTGATCTAGTATTCTAAGTTACACTCTCATTTTGATACCATGTTGTTGATGGAGCACCAAAGGTGTCTGAACGATTTGAGGCTTGAAAGAAAGTACCCTCACTTGGTGCTTTTTGAACAAAAGAATTAAGTTGTAATGGATTCTTAAGGTCGTTATGGTCAAAGAAACATCCATATAGAGTAGTTGATGATGATTCATATCTATCTGGTAAAAAATGATCAAAGCAAGCAAAACCCTGCACTTCAAATTCCATCTCACTTTTCAAGTGGAAGCTACTGATATTATCTTCGATAGTGCTATGTACAGCTCTGTGCTTTCACCAAAATAACTAATATCCTCTATATTATCAAAAATATCATCAAATTTAGTCTGCAAAACAATCCATGTTGACGTTTCATCATGGATCAGAATGTCCTTCTTCACAGAACCTTAATATATTGGATCCTTCTTTATGCTTATGAAACTTAAAAGTCCGGCTTTTCTGCTGGAAAATTATTGTAAAGCTTAAAACGATAAAAATTTGGTCATCCCTTATTGTGCTTATCATGTTTAAAAATACCTTTAATGCTTAGAGATGACATGCGTATCCATATGATTGAATCAAGAAACAAATAACTGATTCAATTTTGACTTTGAACTTTTTTTGTAATCACCATATCAAAATGAAAAATTCCAAACTATATAAATGTTTTAACTATACACATATACATAATGAGTCCATTGTTAAAGCATAAGAATTCCTAACATCAACAGTTACAGATGCAAATTATTCAGCACTACCTCTTAGGCGTTACACGAATAAAATGTAAGCTTGTTGCTTTATCTACACACAAGTGGCACAAATTCATTTATATGGAAATCAAGCATTTAAAATCAATGATAACGTATCTCATTACAACTTAATTACCTGATTTTCATAAGCACCCTGTTGGATGACTTCATTCCTTTTGGGGTTGGGGTTCAGATAATCTGAGTAATGAGTGATTCAGCACATCCTGGCAGGAAGCTTTGAATCTCAACCTTATTATCTGCTAAAGGATCAAAATCTTTGTCTTGATTAAGAACTTGACTGCCCAATACTGGAGATAGTTCAGAGCATGCAGTAACATCTTCATTGGCATTGCTCAAAGTTGAATTTCTTGGATCATATGCAGTATGACTCATTTCCAAAGAATATGGTGTCCCAGTTTCAGTAGTATCCTCATTCCAATCCTCTTCCCTAAAAGGATCGCCATATTGTTCCCTGTTTTTGGGACCATGACCACTCTTCCGAAAGACTTAGCAAAGTACATATGAATCCTACAACCACATAAGGAATTATAAAATCATCTATGCCATTGATATATTGCACCAATGTTTGATGACAAAGTACCATTAGACACGAATATCAGTAATACACAATCGAAAGATAACATGTTTCCTACCTTAAAACATCGTGCTCTGCAATTTTGGGCCATAGGATTTGAAATAAAAATTAAGTGTACAGAGGCATCAACATTCAAAATATCATTAGAAACAAAAACCTTTGAATTTTCAACAAAAGTCTCCCAAAAGCTCCTAACTCATGGAAAATGATCAACCGGAATAGCATCTGATGCTTCCTCTGCCCTATGTTGCAGAGACATATTTCTTCTTCTAATCAAAGAACAGTAGAGCGAGGATACAAATTTTCTTTCTTATTTCACACATTTTTCCACACATCCAAAAACATAAAGTCCATTAGCATCCATTAACAAATGCAAAAGAACCATAAAATATCAACAAATTGACTATGTTATGAATGTATTGTCACAAATACCTAACACCATACAAACCATGTTGCTTGCGGTTCGTGCATCGTCTAAAGGGGGTGGGAATTTTTATCGGATACATTGTCATGTAAATATACGAACATCATCTACTAAATATCCAAGAACAATGAGTTTCAATGTCTGACTAACAGCAGTCCATGCTACAATAAATAATAAGGTAATACAAGGCATGATCAACATACTTATTGTTCTGGGATTTTTTTTAGAGCAACTCAAACATGGAAAGCATCACAGAGGTGCAACTTTGAAAATTTTACCGAAGGAAATCCACACTACTTTTCTCCTTGGTTGATCCGAGTTGACCTACTCTTCTTCGTTGTTGTCTTGCCCTATCAAAGAGAAAATTAGAAAAGAAAATGCAAATCTCAAAAACACAGAGAACCAATGAAAAATGCACATACAAACCCAAAATACCATTCAACATACAAAACAATAGACCAAAAACAAAACATTCAAACAAATTGAATAACACGGTTGTGCAAAGACACTCTGGATCACCAGAAACGTAAAACAAAATGACAAATAAGACAACTATACAATCCTAATTATATAATCATATAACTTTCAAAGCCATTCGTACCCTTACTATCTAATAGCAGATAAGGGCATTTTACCCTCTAGACGAGCTCCCAAAAGAAAATGTAGAGTTCTCAGAAGAAACACAGAGCTCCCACAACAAAACAAAGAACTCACGCAATAACAACAGAGGCTGAGAAAAAAGAAAGTCAGAAACACACGAATAAATGCAAAGCTCCCACAAACAAATGTAGAGTTCAGAGACAAAACAGAGCTTCCAAAATCCATGTCCGTAGAGAACTCATAGGGTCACCAGAGCTTCAACAAAAATAAATGGAGTCTGCTAAGAGTGCAAGGGTTTTCTCATGGCGGCGGCCTCACAAGCCTCAACTCCCAGCAGCCAGACCAAAGTGGAAATGAACTGAATGATTAGGGTGTCTATCCTAATGCCTGTAATCCGTTTATGGATGTGAAAACCACGGGCATAAGAAATGTGGTTTGCCTGAGCTAGATTTCTACAGATCCGTTTGATTTTAACGAAAATTCAGTCAAGTCATCTGAGCCGTCTGTTTCCTGCAAGGTGTCAGACCTGGTAGGTCGCATCTCACTACAAGAACGGCGTAATTAATCCTCTCCTTATCAAACATGCATAAAAATCATTCTAAACGAGAAATAAAAAATGTGTTATAACAATTTGTTTATTGAGAAGAATTGACAGAAACAATGACCGTGAAAAAAAAAATGGTGACGACCTAGGCACTGCACTTGTAGAATAAACAGAACACTTGCACCATTGTCATCAGAAGCAGAAGCGTAGCGGCAATTGAACCAGCAACCAGCCACGGCTTTGAAAAATATGCAGTCACAAACTCACTCCAAAGAATTTTGTATTTCCTTTTGGTGTACTTGTGTAGCCCCATTCTGGCGTCATCAATAGGCTTGCACCCTGTGGAATAGACAATCACTTTAGTGAGGGAGTTGAAAACTTGGGCAGCTTCTTGGTTGCTTCCCATGTCGTTCTTAATTATCCCTGCTTCTCTCAGCACAGAAACGTCGTCCTCACTGTCTAACAGTTCGTCCATTAATTTGGCAAATTGTGTCATTGGTCTGGAAGGGTACCTGGAACTCGAGCCCACTTCCATTGCAATAATGCTTCTCATTAGTGATTCTGACTGTGTTGTCACAGTGACCTGTGGCAAGTACAGCGTTGATATTTTCTCATCAAATCTTATCCACTTCATGGCACAATAACCAGCCTGGCCTCTCTTAGATAAGTCATTGAAGAGCACCGGCTGGATCTTCATTCCTGCTTTATTTAGCTCCACAATCGACGGTAACTTCACGAAAAATACGTCTACATCACTGTTACTAGCAGGTAAGAAAAAGAGCAGACTTGTCATCCAATTTGAACACATCTTGCACCAACTTGTAAAAATGGTGGTAACTTTGGCATTAATCCAATCAACACCATTCTTAAAACGGACTGGCACGCACCTATAAGACGGAGGAAACAATTGTCTTGGTTCATTCATGTAGGAATTAAAAAGTTGGCCGAACATGCTCTGATAAACTACATCCAAGACATGACAACATTCGTGGCACGGATACCCAACATACCACTCAAAAGCACTTTGCCTGGTCGTGCTTACCACCAGACAATTCATAATGGTGTCCAACCTTTCCTTAGCGGCATCTTCAGAGCCCATTTGACATTGAAGGAGGTGCTTCAAAATGAAAAGAGGCACTTGGTTTTCAAATAGCAGAATATCATCCATAAGTCTAGCCCTTGTCGGATTTGTAAAGCATACATCAAATACGGGATCATACTTGGATGAAGGGAACTTCATTTCCTCATAAACAGACTTAAGTGGGTTGATATTTTTACTATGAGTAATGATGAATTCTAAAATAAAGCAGGCATCCCTTGTGACCAACCACGCCAGTTGCAGAGGATTGTACGAAATAGTCTCGCTATAAAACTGCCTGATAATCTTATCTTTCTCCACTGCGATCTCCTCGACTACGGACTTTATAGTACCATGTGGAAAGTTTTTCTTGATTCTTTTTTGCATCCTTCGAACGGCTTCAGATTTGTGCTTCTCCATGCCCAAGAGCTCTGGCTTCCCATAATGAAAGGGCCCAATGGAAACAAGATGTGGACTATAGAAATGGTCGTTCCAGTCCCGCAGTGGCTTTGGCACACGAAACACCAGAGGCGAGCTTGAATCAGGTATTTCTTCTTCCTCCATGAAAATCTCATACCCGACTTGAATTTCAGAGCTTCTACTACCGCCTCCCTCGGTGTAATTCGAAGATTCCGTTATTTCTTGGCTGGCCATCTCATTTAGATTTCCCTCGACCAATGCGACACTAAAACTGACTACCAGAATCGACTGAAATTAATGGTACTGACGACTCCACAACTCTAAACAAATTTATATCGCTGTATTTCGGAAATCACCATTCGCTGAAAGCAATCCTCTCAGCTTTTCCGAAAACATACTTCAGTCGCAGTATTTCTCGTCCCCAAGCCTCGAGGGTATCAAATTATGGTGCTTAAAGTTTGTGCAAGTTCTTTATTCCATCGAATTCCTTTCTAGTTGTGGCAGGCAAGCTGGTTGTATTTCACTTTCTTAGTTGTTCCGCAGCCTTCTCTTTTTAAAATTATATTCTGTCTAATTAAGCGGAACGCGTTTTCCCAATTAGGTGGAGCCTCATTTGACACTGCATCAGAGAATCAACGGTTATGCATGCATAAACATACGGGGATGTTGATCAAATTCATCTAAACCGTTGATAAAAAATCTGACAGGACAGAGACATCTGTCCAATTTGTAAACTAGACCTGTGCAAACTGTTTGGCTGGGCTGTCATGTATGTCACGTCGGCGGCCCCACCTTTGCTAACATTAATGCGTATTCCCCAAAACCAGAGTTAAATATTCTCGAATTATTGTAAAGTGTGAAACATCTTTGTGACGTGGCAAGACTACTTTCTCCACCGCACATGGAGTGGGTCCGGCCCGAAGAATCTTAAAAGTTATGCTGAGAAGGAAGTTAAGGGGTGAAAAGCAATTACGGGTCCATTCCTACATGTAATACTGCAGCGGTGGAGGTTAAAAAAAAAGGGATGCTTCATGTCCTTCTCTTATGTTCCATCACCAATAAGACATCATTTTTATCTCTGTTACATGAAATTGTCATATATTTTGAAATTCTCTTAAAAGTTTTGGTACAAAATAATTTCCCGTTTGTATGTGTAGGTTATTTTTGTAAATAGTTTTGACTATTTGTATTATTCTTTTTCACGAGTTTGGTTTTCTTTATTTTCATCTCTTAGAAATGTAAATAGGAACATTGTTATTATTGAAATATTTGTGCATGGCGAGGTTGCAAACATTGTGGCGATTTAAATTGTCCCAATGTGGAGCTAGTTGCTGAAAATGGGTACCTCTAGGGGACCCATCGGCAACTTCACATTCTTGGATCTGAGTTTGGATAAAAATATGACACTAATTAGCATGATGATGAACACGGTGACTCTCAAATCCAGTATGCAAAAAGACCAACAGATCTAGAGCTACTTCATGATAAGTAATTGGAGGATTTCTGCCTCTCTGCCTTCTTGTTAGAGGAAAATGATGACATAGATGAGAAAGTTGAAGCAAAGGATGATGCCTCCCAAGTTGTCATGAAGCGTCAAGACATCCATATTTTATCACTAGTTGAGTGGGTGTTTGTTGGGGACATGTTTATCAAAGATGAGACAGATTGTAGCGTGCCTATAGAACCCATAAGTAGGGGTTGTGGGAAAACAAGAAGTTTTCTTCCTCTTTTGCAGCCTCATGGAGATGAAATCATAAACTTCCCTTTTGACCGAGGAGAACCAACCAGGTGGAGGTTAGTTAGTAGGTAATTGTTTTGCCTTCAACTCAATTGGCAGACCTCGTACGAGTAGTTTTCTTCCTTCAAGTTCCTTGTGCACATGTTTCAGCATTGAAGTTATTTTTTAAGTTGTTTTCGGAGAAGATTTCAGTCTTTATCAGCACTATGCAACCTTTAACATGCAAGTTCCGGCTTGGTACAAGTTTTCAGATTCAAGTTGGGGTATAAATTGAAGAGATTCAAGGGTTCTCACTGGCTAGCAGGCAACCAGGACAACACATTCGCTAAGATGTTGACCAGGAAATAAAAAAAATTTAATGCACATGTACTTGAAAATGCAGATTGAGGATTATCTATATCAAAGAGATTTGTACTTACCGTTGGATGAGAAGTCTAGACCTATGAAGATGACTGATGAAGAATGGAAGATTCTTGACATAAAGGTTTTGGGATCTATAAGATTGAGCCTGGCAGTATCCATGGCTTCCAATATTATAGAAGCAACTTTTACGATAGACTTAATGAAATTTATTGCTAATTTATATGAAAAGCCTAGTACTTCAAATAAATTTTATTTGATTATGAAACTATTTAGTTCTAAGATGCATGAAGGTGAATCTGCTTCTAGTCATTTGAATGATTTCTAATCTATTGTAAATCAATTAAAATCAGTTGCTATACCATTTGATGATGAAGTAATAGAACTTTTTATTCTTATGTTCTTTGCTTGATAGTTGGGAGAACTTGGTAATGACTGTTAGTAATACAACATCTGCTAATAATATTTTGAAGTTTGATGATGTGGTTAGTATAATCTTGAATGAATAAATTCACAGGAAGATTACAGAGGAATCATCATCTAGGAATGCTTTGAATGTAGAAAGTAGGGGCATGTAGAAGGAGAGATCTAAGAGTAAGAGTAATGGGAAATCAAAGTCAATGAACAACAGATCTAAATTCAAAAGTAAGGGAGTTACTTGTTAGAAATGTGGAAGGAAAGGACATGTAAAGAAATATTGTTGGAAGAAGGATAAAGAGAACCAACAACCTGTTTGGCGTAGCAGTTGATTAACATGATGAGATCCCTCTCCACCATCAGTTCGAATCTTTTGGTGTGACGGAAAAAAATTTTGGTATCCATAACACGAGCACAATCTCTATTTGTAGAAATCCAGCTCACCATCAGCAGACGAAGCACATTGAGATCCATATGAACTTCATACGGGAGCTTATTCATGATGGTATCATCAACATTCAGTACATTCAGACAGTTGATCAGATTGTAGACTTATTCACCAAGCCCTTCACTGAGATGAAGTTTCTTCACTTACGGTCTCTTCTTGGGGTGAGGTCTTCTACAACTGCCCATCTTCTTAGGGCTATGTAGTCCTTTTCTTCTTCTTCTTCTAGAAAGATTGTGTTTGTATATGGGCACCTTATCAGGCCTTTAGTTGTCGGCCACCATTGACACATCTTTCTTAGTTGTTTAGGAGTGTCTTCCTTTTCCGTCTGACTCATCACAGCGTCTTCCCCAGCTTCGATGAAGGGGGGTGTTAGTGTGAGTTATCCTATGTGTCCTCCTCTCATGTTGGAGGGTCATCTCACATGGGTTAGGTTTAGGGTTAGGTTTAGGGTTTCATGTGTGTCATACACTAGGGTTACTCAACACCCTATATGTATCCCTTTTCTATTCATTTATGAGCATGCCAAGACACTCCGCTATCTTTCCTATAAAAATAAAACCAAACGATTTGGAATCACATCAAAAGCTCGAACTGATGGTGGAGAGGGATCTCATCATGTTAATCAGCTGCTACACCAACGCCCTCCCACACGATGGAGCCGGGTATACACCCAATCAGGCCCAATGGCATATTAAGAGGAAGTGACACCGGAAATTTCCCAGGAGGTCACCCATCCCAGCACTACTCTGGGGCTGGCGCACTTAACTGTCTGGCTCTGATACCAAATGACTTTCCCTCACACCAAAAGCTCGAACTTAAGGTGGAGAGGGATCTCATCGTGTTAATCAGCTGCTACGCTAATACCCTCCCACATGATGGATCCGTGTATACACCCAATCAGACCCAACAACATATTAAGAGGAAGTGACACCGAGAATTTTTTGAGAGGTCACCCATCCCAGCACTACTCTGGGACTAGCGCGCTTAACTGCCTGGTATCAGAGCTACACGACTTGTTGTCACACCAAAAGCTCGAACTGATGGTGGAGAGGGATCTCATCATGTTAATCAGCTGCTACACGAACACCCTCCCGCATGATGGAGCTGGGTATACACCCAATCAGGCCCAACGACATATTAAGAGGAAGTGACACCAGAAATTTCTCAGGAGGTCACCCATCTCAGCACTACTCTACGGCTAGCGCGCTTAACTACCTGGCTCTAATACCAAATGACTTGTCGTCACACCAAAAGCTTGAACTTGTGGTGGAGAGGGATCTCATCGTGTTAATCAGCTGCTACGCCAATACAACCAGACAAAGGTAAAGAAGAAAATCTTGCTGCATCAGAGGTAATGCAAGATTCTCTTATTATTTATTTAGTAGTAGAATTAAATCATGGGTTTTGGATTCAGGAGCTTCTTTCCATGTAACCCCTAATAAGGTTTATTTCAAAAATTATGTCCAGGGTAATTTTGGGCATGTTTATTTGGGTGATGATGAACCTTGCAGTATTACTGGTAAAGGGGAAGTTCATCTAAAATTACATAATGGAAATACATTGTTATTGAAATATGTGAGGCATGTGCCAAGCCTTAGGAGGAATCTTATTTCTGTAGGACAACTAGGTGAATCTGGTTGCATGGTTACTTTTATAGGAGACTCTTGGAAATTCACCAAGGGAACTTTTTTTGTGGCAAGAGGTAAGAAGGTAGGGAAATTATATTTATCTACCTGTATTACTGATTCATTTTCCACATTATCTACTTTAGATTCAGATGCATGTATGTGGCATAATCAGTTGGGTCATATGAGTCAAAAAGGAATGCAGATCTTAAAGGCTAAGGGTATGTTATCAGATTTGAAAGATTTAGATCTTGATTTCTGTGAGCATTGTATCTTTGGAAAGCAAAAGAGAGTGAGATTTCTCAAATTTGGGGCACCTAAGAAGGATAAAAAATAGAGCTTGTACACTCAGATGTGTGGGGACCTGCTCAGGTATCTTCTCATGGAGAATCCTAGTATTATGTTACTTTCATTGATGATGCTATAAGAAAGGTATGGGTTTATTATATAAATGTAAATCTGATGTTTTTGAGACTTTTAACATATAAGAAGCCCTTGTTGAGAATGAATAAAATTCTAAGTTAAAGTGCCTTAGATCTGACAATGGTGGTGAATATTGTAGTAAGACTTTCAATGATTATTGTTTAGTGAATGGAATACATAGAGAAAGAACGGTTCCAAGAACACAATAGATAATGGTGTTGCAGAATGAATGAACAGGAAAATCATGGAATGTGTTAGAAATATGAGGATACATTCTGGATTGCCTTTATAGTATTTGGCTGAAGAAGTTGATACATTAGTTTATTTGATTAACTGTGGGCCTTTAAGTTCACTAGATGGAGGAGTACTAGAGGAAGCATGGACCAGAACAGAGGTAGATCTTTCTTTTCTTAAAGTTTTTGGTTCAGAAGATTTTGTGCATGTTGATATGGTAAATAGAAAAAAAGTTGGATGTAAAATCCAAGAGATACACTTTCATTGGTTATGGATCTGGTGATTTCTGTTTCTGTTTCTAAGATTTAGAGAATTCTAAAATTATTAGGAGTCGTGATGTTGAATGGAATGAAAATAAAATGTACAAGGATCAAATTTTGGTACCTAAGGATTAACCGGTTGAGAATTTTGTGAATGAAAATGAAATCTCGGATTTAAAAGAATTACCGATAGGGTTACACAGTGACTAGTGTCAGTTGACCCCTGACTGGCACCGGTCAGACGAGCCGATATCGAGTTACAGAGGATCCAAAATGACATCGGTTAGCAGAACTGACATCGGTCAGAGGTGACCAGCATCGGTCGTTGTCATATTTGGATAGGAATGTCGAAGAAGTCCAGAGTAAGCCTCTGGTACCCCCAAACTACTGTGAGAAGGTCACAAAGGGTAAGTAAAATTCCAGAAATATTTACACCTTATCTATTTTATTTATTTTTGACTGATAATGGTGAACCCGAGAGATTTGAAGAAGCAATGAAGGATAATACTCACATTTAGTGGGAGCATGGCATGGATTAGGAGATGGAATCCTTGGAACAGAACTAGACTTGGGATTTGGTTAAATTACCAGTAGGTAAGAGAACATTACAGAACAAGTGGGTTTACAGGATCAAGGAAGAAGAGGGTAGATAGAAAAGGCACAAGGAAATGATTGTAGTAAAGGGATTTTCATAGAAAGCAGGTATTGACTTTGGTGAAATATTTTCTCATGTTGTTAAGATGACTTCTATTCGTATTGTTTTGAGTTTAGTTGCAGTAGAAGATTTGCATTTAGAGAACCTAGATGTGAAGACGTCTTTCCTTCATGGTAATTTAGATGAAGAGATTTATATGCAATAGCCACTTGGGTATGAAGTCAAGGGTAAGGAGAAATTAGTGTGTAGGTTAAAAAAGAGCCTATATGGGCTCAAGAAAGCTCCAAGGCAATGGTACATGAGGTTTGATAGTTTTATGCATGAGCATGGTTACTTGAGATGTGAATCTGACCATTGTGTTTATTTCAAGAAGCTTGAAAATGGGATCTATATTATTTTGTTATTGTATGTGGATGATATATTTATTGTAGGATCTAGTATGTAGGACATTGGTGTGCTTAAGAGAAAGCTAGCTCACACATTTTCTATGAAGGATTTAGGAGCTGCAAAAAGATTCCTTGGCATGCAAATACATAGAGACATGAAAAATAAGAAATTGTATTTGTCTCGTGAGAATTATATCTACAAGGTGTTAGAAAGGTTCAACATGAAGAATGCAAAACTTGTTAGCACACCTATAGTTGAACACTTCAAATTGAGCAAAGATCAGTGTCCTTCATCACATGAGGAGGTCAAATACATGACACGAGTGCCATATGCTTCAGTGATTTGGGATTCTCATGTATGTTATGGTTTGTCACAAGACCAGACATTACATAGGTAGTGGGAGTTATGATTAGATATATGGAAAATCCAGGTAAAAATCTTTGGAAAGTAATTCTAATGGTTACTTAAGCTATTTGAAAAGGACATATAGCATGTAATTATGCTATAGAGATTTAGATATTTCATTATGTGGCTATGTTGATTCAGATATGGCTGGAGATATGGATGGTAGAAGTAGATCTATTGGATATATTTTCACACTAGGTTGGATGAAAGTTAGCTAGATTTCAAGATTACATAAGGTTGTGGCTTTGTCTACTACAGAGGCAGAGTATGTTGCAGCTACAAAGGCTAGTAATGAGATGATATCAATGAGTAGGTTAATTGAAGAGTTTGGGAAAGGAGAAAAGATGATTATAAACTATTCAGTGACAGTACGAGTGCAATTCATTTGGTAAAGTACTCTATGTTTCATTCGAGAACGAAACACATTCAATTGATGTATCACTTCATACGACAGGTATTGAATGATGGAAAGTTGAATATGAAAAAGATTCATACGAGTGAGATTCCTATAGATATACTAACGAAGCCATTATAAAAGGAGAAGTTAGAGCTGCACTCCACTTCTTTTAGTCTATAAGTGCGAGACTTGAAGAGGAAGAAAAATGCTAATGAAGGATCCAAGAATGATGTGGTACATGTATGGTGTAGTAATTAATCTCCAAGTGGGATATTATAGAGTTGAGGAGCTAAACTACTTAATTTTAGCGTACAATGTGAAACATGCTGGAAAACATAGTAACCGTCATTGGTTATGGGGATCTGGCATTAGTCACCTAGGATTGGCATCAATCAGGTAAGGAGGAACCGACATCGGTTAGGTAGAACTGACATCAGTTACCTGTGCAATGATGTTTTAATTACCGCTCGGGAATTAGATATGTTTTTGGAATTAATGTATATCTATTGATTTTAATTACATGGCTAAGTGCCCTAAGTCTATAAACAACCACATAAGCACAAAAGCTAGGGTTTAGAAGTAATGATAAAAAAGAATTAGAAAGAACTTGAAAAGGATTGATGAGAGAGAATTCTTGGTGGTAAAGCAAAAGCTTGAAGGAAGAAAGTACTGAACATCTGAGAGGTGTGGAAGATTGAAAATCCTCATTGTATATCTTGTCAAATCTTTGGATAATAGATTGGTTTTTTTCTTGGTGGACGTAGCCCACACTGGGTGAACCACATTAGATTTGGTGTTGATTTATGTCTCTTGTTTTGTATATTTCTTCTGGTATAATATTCATTTTTATTTGCATGTATGCTTAGATCTGATATATTGTCTGTACAACAGGTGTGCTAACCCCAACATTCTACAATCTTGAAATCCAGCTAACTGTCATGCCACCTACTATGAATACATATCCAGTGGTGCTTCTCCTACCATCCAAATCTCCATCCATATCTGAATCAACATAGCCACATAAAGAAGTATCTGGCCGTTCATAGAATAACTGCATGTCGGATGCCCCTCTCAAATATATGAGAATCCATTGGACTAATTTCTAATTCTCTTTACCGAGGTTATCCATAAATCCGCTCACAACTCCCAGTGCCTATGTAATGTTTGGTCTAGTACAAATAATAGCATACAAAATACTTCCAATTGCTGAAGCATATAGAACTCATGCCATGTACTCGAACTCCTCATGTGATGTAGGACACTTAGATTTTTCTCGATTTGAAGTGTCCAGCCATAGGTGTACTTATAAGTTTTGAATTATGCATATTAAACCTTTCTATCACCTTATTGATATAATCCTCCTGAGATAAATACAATTTTTTGTTCTTCATGTCTCTATGAATTTTCATGCCAAGGATTTTATTTGTAGCTCCTAAATCCTTCATTGAAAATGTATGAGCTAACATTTCTTTAACCTCACCAATGTCCTGCACACTAGATCCTACAATAAACATATCATCTACATACAGTAACATAATAATATAGATTCCATTTTCAAACTTCTGGGAATAAACATAATTTTCAGATTCACATATCATATAACCATGTTCATGTAAAAAAATTTAAACCTCATATACCATTGCCTTGGGGATTTCTTGAGCCCATACAAGCTCTTTTTCAACCTGCACAAAAGTTTCTCCTTACCCTTGACTTCATAACCAAGCAGCTGCTACATATAAATCTCTTCCTCCAAATCACTATGAAGAATGTTGTCTTAATATCAAGTTTCCCTAAATGCAAATCATCCACTGTAACTAAACTCGATACACTACGTATGTAAGTCATTTTTACTATAGGAAAAAATATCTCACCAAAATCAATACCTGATTTCTGTGTAAATTCTTTCACCACAAGCCTTGCCTTGTATCTTTTTTGTCCACCCTCTTCTTCCTTGACCCTGTAAACCCATTTTTTTGCAATGTTCCTTTACCTTCTTAAAAATTAATCGAATCCCATATCTGGTTTTTGTTTCAAGGATCCCATCTCCTCATCCATGCCATGCTTTCGATTCACATAGGTTTCACCCTGCATCGCTTCTTCGAAACTCTCTGGCTCACCACTACTGGTCAATAATAGATAATATAAGGAAGGTGTAAATATTTTTGGAGGTCTACTTACCCTTTGCGACCTTCTCACTGAGATCTAGGGTGTCTGAGGCTCAATGTATACTTCCTGTACATTAGAATCCACCTCTAACAATGACCGACGTTGGTCACCTCTTGTCGAAACCGGTTCATCTAACCGACATTGGTCGGGTTCTTCTGTAGCTGACGTCGGTCCTGGCGACCGATGCCGGTTCTATGCAACTGATACCAATTCAGGCTGACCGACACCGGTACCTGTAGATGTCTTTTCTAAATCTAAGAATGAGTTTTCTTCATTTAAAATTTCCAACCAGTTTATCTTTGGGTACCAATACTTGATCCTTATACATTCTCTTTTCATTCCATTCAATGTCACAAATCCTAGAACAATGTTTGAATCTTCTAAATCCCAAAAACAAAATCTGAAATCACTAGAGCCATAAATAATAAAATTATATTTCTTAGATTTAGCATACTTCTTTCTATTTTCTTTATTAACATACATAAAAGTTTCTAAACCAAATACTCTAAGAAAAAGAAAGATCTACCTCTTCTCCATTCCAAGATTCTTTTAGTATTCCACCATCCAATGCACTTGAAGGCACTCGGTAATCAAATGAATTGGCATGTCTACTGCTTCGTCCCAAAAATGCAAGGGTAATCCAACATGTATCCTCATGCTTCTTGCACATTCCTTTATTGTCATGTTTGTTCTTTCAGCAAAACCATTCTCCTGTGCTATTCTAATAACCATTCTTTTTCGCATTTAAATGTTTCCTTAGCATTTTAGGCCTGATTTTAGTATGATGAACCGTAATACGACCTGCCTTGGTTCCATCCACAACTCTTAGACCCGATTTGCATTTAAATAATTCTCCTAATTCTTCCATCACACATATTTACAACCGCTTTACACTACCTTTTTCTTTATTAGGAAAAATAGACAAACATGACCTTTCATGTTGTAAAAACAGAGTTGTTTCAGTCATGCAGTTATTGCATTTTTGGAGGTTGGGCAGAATTAAGAAATTTCAAGTTCTCCAATTTCATCTAGCACTTTTCACCTCCAAGGATAAACTCTGTACTCAATTTTCAGAGGCTTAACTTGCTCAAAACTAAGTCTTAATTTCACTAGTTGATAGATCTGGAGATAATATTCAAAAGGGTAATTTTAGTTTTTTGAAATTTTGACTTTCAAAATTTCAGAGTTTTTTAGATTTCAAATCTTTGATTTCAAGATTTTGGGTTTTAGGATTTGGGATTTTGGGATTTTTGGATACATGGGTTTTCAAAATATTTAAGAATTTTGACATTTCAAAATTTCGGAAATTTTAGGATTTTGGGATCTCAATTTCTGGATTTAGCTGATTTCGGATTTCGGGATTTCAAGATTTGCATTTTAGGGATTTCAAAATTTCATAGATTTTAGGATTTTAGGATTTTAGGTTTTGAGATTTTAGGATTTTGAGATTTCAGGATTTTAGATTTTAGGATTTTGGGTTTCAGGATTTTGGGATTTCAGGATTTCAGGATTTTGGGAGGATTTCACAGTTTTGGGATTTCACGAACTCTCAAACCACAGAACATAAAAAACGCGACTCGGTGTCATGGAAAATTATGAATTCACACAAAGTCGCAAACTTTCACACTTTCGGAACTCTCAAGACCATTTTGAGCGGTGAACAGTAGCTCGACTTCTGAAACAAAATTTTTCTAAAAGTCTGAATTTTGACTGGGATTTCAGAGGTTGCATGCAATTTTGGACTCTCGGAAAATACAAGAAATACAATTCACCATTTTTGAGGGTGTTAAAATTCTCACGTACCAAAATTCATGAGGTATGGGATTCCTTTCTTTTCCAACAAGGAATATTGCATGGAGGCATGGGGTTCGTGCAGTAGAACCCATCATTGTTGTAGATGAATTTAAGTGCTAATTTTGGGGGTGGTTGAGGGTATATTTTGGATTTCTTCTATCTCCTTCTCTAATTCTTCCTATATATTGTAAGGAGGGGATTTTTTCAAAAGGTTGGACAATTTTGTTTTGCACCCTCCCTTCTTCTCTGATCTACAAGTTAATATTATGGAGTTCAAACCTCCCATTTGAAACTGTAATGCAAGTTTTGCCTCTTGGCCATTTGTGCATGCACTGTATCAAATCTTGGAGCAATAATACACGTTTGTGGATGATTTCAACCCTCTCTTGTGTTCATTGTTCATCTCTTGATCTCTCATTGCAATCTTGGTTATCTGTGCATGATGGTTGCATTACGTTTTTTTATGGTTTGTGTTTACAAGGAAAAACAAATGTTCAAGAATTCATTTCGGTGCATCACCTCTGTTAGTTTATGTTTAATTTCATGCATCTTCTTAACCATGTCTCCTTGGAAAGTTAGAGTAGGTTTTTTGAGTAGATCCTCTGCAAATTGTATGTGTGCACCTGAATAGAGGAATAGGAACCGGCCTTCATCTGGAGAGCTTTCCCGATTGTCGCAAAGTCCCACAATTTGGGAAAAGCTCCATGTTATGCAATCATACTGAGAGTCCTCAACCATCGAGTTGTAGACATTCAGGGGTGCTGTGATTATGCAATAACAGTATTGACATGCCTGGTGGGACCAAGAGGTCATTCATCAAGATTTGAAGGAATTTTCATAGAAATTCAGACTTAGAAAGTGCAATTTCTCAAATTTTGGACTTTTCATCTCTTATGCAGAACTCCGAAATTGATTTTCAGGGGCTTAACTTGCTCAAAACAAGTAAAAATTTTACCAGTTGATAGATCAAGGGATAATATTCAAAAGGACATTTTTATTTTTTTTAAAGTTTTGATTTTCAAAATTTTGGAGTTTTTCAAATTTCATGGGATTTAAGGCATTTTAGGTTTTGTGTTTTCGAAACTTCAGGTTTCAGGATTTCAGAAACTAAGACTTCTCTCCAAATTCAAGATTTTGGATTTTCAGAGCATTCGAAAGGACTTACATTTTCAGGTTTTGCTGGGAATGTCATTCCAAATCAAATTTCAACCTCCATAATCTCAAATACATAGGTTCTTTAAGGTTTTCATTTTTTATTCTATCAAGTTTGGTGTGTAACTTGTTCAAAATCTAGCATTTAGGGGCTCATTTCCCAACACATCTGGAGACTCCGAAGGGATAGAATTTAGTGGTGTAGTAGCAAAGGTTTCCCAAGTACATGAGAAGAATTCAAACTAGGTTTGATACTCGAGAAGAGGGACTATTTGTCTACTTACAATTGTCACCAAGTAGAGGAAGGAGAGGAAGAAGACCACAAAGATCACCATCTCCACCTAACAAGACTTTGTCTCCACCCCCACCTGGTATACCTTTTCTCTAATCAACAAGAGTCCTCTGACGAATCAAGATGGTCGTAACCCAATCCCTATGTCAAATTCACGAGGAAGTAGCCCACTTTCCCTAAATGCTCAAAATCTAGGTTCCAATTGCAGCACTAAAGAATGTCCCATATTTCACTGGAGAGAACCATACAACTTCAATTGACCACATCTAGGACATTGCAAATGTCATGTGTAATTCACGAAATCAATGAAATGGATATTGTGGTCAAGCTTGTTAGCTTCATATTTTAAAGGTAAATATTTGTAATGGTTTAGAGATCCTAACAACAGGGTCTATCATGAAACTGGGATCATTTGTGTACATTCCTCCATAATCAATTTGGGGAAAAGGGAGATAATTTGTCTTTATTGGAACAATTGAAAACAATCAAGAGGGCTCCTAATGAACAAATGACAGATTTCAATTTCTATTTCCAACGGACATGGGATAGGATTCCAATTGTTGTTAGACCAACCACTGAAGGAGCATTCCTTTATTTCTTAAAGGATATAAATTCAGATATAGCCATGATGATCCAATCAATGGGAGGTATAACCTTACCTGCCAGGGTCTATAACATTGCTATTAGAGCTGAAAACTGCTTGATTCAAGCTGGTAAGCTTGCACAAAGGCCACCAATGCCTCTCTATCTAGACATGGGAAATCCTACAACTAGTCAAACACTAGAATTGAATCCCATTCCAACCCCTAGAAATCAAAGAAATAATGAGGCATCAATTTCTTCTAATACTTCAAAGGAGTTGTAGGAGGTTATGAAACAACTATAGAACCTAGGAAATGAACTAGTGACTATCAAGAGACAACAAGCTCAGAGTTCTAGACCATATCAGCCTCAATAATAAATATCAAGCTAGGCCCCCATACCAACAAAATAGACCACCGAGCTGTAGGCTACAAATCAAAACCAAAACCAAGGACAACCTCAAGCTACCAGGCTATTATGACCATATGATCCAAACGTAGCTTCACGTCATCGAGAGCCCTTGGTTCTAACACAAAAGAACATGGCACAGGAGTATGACTTGGTGTTACCCTTGTAATCTACCTCACAATCAATCAATGTGTTTCAATGGTGCACTAAATCAGGCCTTGATGGTACAGACCATTGGTGTGTCCTCAAGAACCAAGTCTAGGAGGAAATCAACAGCAACAAAACGCAGTAAGAAGGACCTCCAACACAAACCACATTGGTCAATTAGAAAACTAGAAGACTTATGTGGAGTTAACCAATCACCTTTTCAAGGCGTGGCTACCAACACATGGTCAAAGAAGAGAAACATAGGAGAGGGAACAACCATGTAATCCAATTGTTTCTCAGGCCGCTCTTACACAAAAAGGGGTCAGTAGACCAAATGCAACTCTAAATGTGCAAAATCAACCCAAGGTACCCAATGTAGTAGCACACGTTCTTGCTCAAGCTCCTAGAAAAGTTCATTCCAAGTAAAGGGACAACAAAAGGACAATTCATCCCCTTTTAGCATCATTGATCAAATGAAGAAGACGACATGATGAATATCCTTCAAGGTGGGAATCTTTGGAAATCCTAGGACAAAGATATCTTGTTACAAGTTGCCACGAAGCCAATTGGTCAACTATCAAACTTGATCAGGCCCATATGTACAAGAGAAGGTTCTCACGAATGTTGCTCAGCTTGAAGGGAATCAAGGAGGTGGTCAACTGAGGTAATTTTTTTGAAACCCTTCTCCATTCTGTGTCTCCTTTAATCATCGGGGATACCAATTAGTACACAATTGCATGATCAATTTGGGGGCAAATAGCTCAGTAATGCCAAAACAAATATCAGGATTAACTGGCTTTGAAAGTATGAGCCAGCGCTGAGAGGACTAGTACAACTGTATGGAACAACAATTGGAACTGGTAAGGAGTTATCAAGGGGTTAATCCTAAGACTACATTCTTATCCTAATGTTACAGTTCTACAGAGATGTGTCTGTGATTGACCTCACGCCACTCTGTGTACTGTGTCTATCAAGAGTATTTCACGGAAAAAAATCAGTGGATATTTATCTGTATATTGGTCACACATGATTTTTAGGACAAGGTATGGAGCCAAAGGAAACAATCAGGGCAGAACCAATTGCCAACTTTCCATATTGAGCCTCATATATCAAAACCAATCAATGCAAATTTCTCAGCCCTTGATCAAGAAAAATGTTCAAATTATCCAGAAACTAGGCACTAAGGTTAAGGGAATTCCAAATTTAACTGTGGATGAATGGGTCAAACAAGAGTCATGAATTCAACCCATAAAAGGAAATTGTAGAATTTGAATTGGGCGTGTTTTTTATACACGAAGAAAATTCCCCCATTCTTGACATCATTCAAGCCAAAAACAAAAAGATGAAAACAAAGTTTGGAAACAATTTTTGGATGGTTCGAGAAAAAGACAATGTGCTTGAGGGAGGGTGCAATGTTGATTTCACCACAAGACAAAAAAATATTATTCAGTTTTGAGATTTCCAGTTTGCATGTTCAAACAACACAGTTGAATACGAAGCATTGATTCATGGAATTCATTGGGCTATGAAAAGGGGCGTAAAGAACTTGCAGGTGTTTGGTTATAGCGAGCTAATCATCAATCAAGTTACGGGGGCAACATGCTATAAAGAATTACTTGCTGAAGAGCTACAAAAATAGGGCATGGGACCTAATTGAGGATTTCGAAGCTTTCAACATTGAGTCCGTACCCAGGAAGAAGAATGAAGCTGTAGATAGGCTCGCAGTAGTTGGAACATCTTTCGATGTGGTTGACAATATCAAAAGAGAAAAAATGTAGCCACACATCCATGTGATTGTAAGGCCAACAGTCCCAGATAATAACACAAGCTGGTAGGTGTATGAGAACAATCAACAGATCATCAATTTCTTGGAAGAAGAGGCTAAATTCTCATATAAGAATCAAAACAAATTAGAGCAGCGGTTCGGGGAACAAGTAGTGTAGTTGCGGAAAAACAAGCTTCCAAATGGTTTGGTAACATTGGAGTCTATCTTCAATCCTAATGACCAGTTTCGTAAAGAGAAATCCAACATACTGGTCAAAGGAGAGGATTAATAACCTATTTTTGTTGGGGAAGGAAAGACACTCCAAATTGGCAAGGTGGCCACTGAGCAAGAGAGATATGAGTTCACACAATTTTGCCAAGAGTTTCCATGTCTTCGCTTGGAGTTATGAAAACCTACGAGGATTCAATCTGAAGCTAGCACAACATACCATAATACTAGATTCAGATGCTAAGCCCATCAGGAAGAAGCAAAGACCAGTCAACCCACACATTGAGCCTCTTATAAAGAAAGAACTAAACAAGCTAATAAAGGAAAGCATTATATTTCTAATCAAACATTCAAGCTGGGTTCCAAACTTGGTACCGGTTAGGAAGAAGAATGGAGAAATCAGGTTGTGCGTGGACTTTCAAGACTTGAACATGTCATCTCTCAAATACCACTATCCACTCCCTTCAATCGACCAACTCAGCAAGAAATGGGGAAATTAAAAAAAACCAAACCTCCATACAAGTAGACAACAAACCCATAACTCAATATGATTTGGGTCTTTTAGAGGAAAACAATTTTGAAGCCATAACCATATTTCAAGTTTTAGTGGAGAAAAACACAAAACCTAGCATCAAAAATAACGACATAAATCAGTGTGAAAATTATTTTACTTTTAGCGGTAGGAGGAAGACATGAGCTATCATTCTAGTGGCAAGCTTTCAAAATAATGCTAAGCCAAAATAGATCACCAAAAGGTTAGCTTCATTAGAAGAAAGACTAACCCAAATTTAGCAAAATAAAAATTACCCACCTAAAGATCAACACTAAGAGATTTGAAAATAGATGGCTGTTGATTCATTATCCATCAAACCCTAAGAAAAATAATGCAAAAAAAGTTCTATGTTTTGTTTTTAGTGGTCAATCCCCCAAATCAAGCCACATATTTTGAAAAAACAGGACAACGAACTCATAAACACCAAATGAGAGGGGTTGTAATCCAGAAGGTCTACATCAGGGTATCAATGACCGATAGAGCAGAGTGTGTAGTTATAGTTAATTGAAAGCAGATACAAGTTCAGACCAAGCCTTGCCCACTAGTGGTGGCCATGTGTAAAGAGCTCGAAATCCTTTAGACCCAGATCAAGCCATGTGCAAAGAATGTAAAACGACGGCCATTTAGAAATTTATGAGAATGAAGTTTGATCCCTTGTGCTAAACACAGCTACCAAAATTAGGATAGAGCCCAAAACACGAGCTTTAAGAAACAAGAATGGCAGAAAGAAGGTAAAAATACAGATTTACATAGGATAAATTAGCTCCAAGGCCCAACAATGGAGGTCATAGTTTTAGAGAAACCATCATGAAAAAGATTCAAAAACTCCATTGGCTCCAAAATGTCATGAAAAAATGAAAATGTGCTTTAGGTTTTGAAAACCTAATCCCCAACTTGACCCATCAAGAAAGGGATACAACCCTTTCTTGAGGTTTCCCTCATTTCGAGATGCCCATAACTCAGAGGGAATCCCATTATACTGACCAAAGTCAAAAGTCAGATTGCCATCCAAAAGAAGGAGAAATTTGGAGCGATAACAATGACCAACCCCTAAAAACAAATCCACTCCATAAATAAAAATCTAACGTAATTCAAAGTTTGGACCTGCTGATGGAAAAAGATAGAGAACAAATCAATTTATATAGAAAGTTTTCTTTTGTGAGAATTACATGAAAAATTTCAAATCCAAGACGCTAAGATTTCAAATCCTGCGCACAAGGGGTTTTCACGAATAAAATTAACTAGAAATAAACATAAGCTTATAAGAATTTCTAAATAGGTATGTAGAACAGAAAAGCCTTGACCTATATATGTATTTAAACCTCCATTTTAACAAATAAAGTACAAAAACATCTCCTCTCTGTGTATTTCAACCTCTATCTTCACAATAACATAATTCAAATACTTGGAAATGATCAAATCCTTCAAAATATTGTGGTGCTAAAATAATTGCAATTAAGCACGTCAAGAGTTCAAACCCTTCGAGAAAGAAGATTGGGAGGAGGAATAATATCATCCATAGAGAGCTTGTGTCCCATGCATGTGATCATTTTCCTATGTCCGATAAAAAACCTCAATGACCCATACCTGTCCCTTTTTTAGTTGGCGATTGTTGAATGACGATGCCATCACAATTGTTGATGAGGAGAATTGTACATGAGGTCACCACCTTTGGATACTACTTCCACTCCACATAATCTAGTCTCTAAATGTGAGGGCTAAAACTAAAAACACATTTTCAATTCAACAAATAAATTCTACTATTCCTTATGTTCACAAATATCTCTATAAGTTATTTTCACTTCGTCTTAAACAACATCGTTGGTCTCCATCAAACGATTGACATAAATGTCATGTTGTTGTTGGAATATTGAGTTTCACATTATTTCTCCTTTCCATTTTCACCACCCTCGCACTTCTCCACCCTCTATTAACCACTTCTTCTTCACCCCTCTTCCTCTCTTATTTTTGTTGTCACTCCAATAGGACTCCTTTAAAATACCCCTTCGGTGTTTCCCATGTACGATTGCTAGTTTTATTTTAATAGTCAACAATGTTCCTAAACAAAAAAAGAAACCACTGCTATCATTACATTGGAATGAAAAATAAATATATATTTCACTCCATTTAACTTTTTAAATAAAAATTAATTGAATATTTACTAGTGTAATGCTTGTGATAGAATAATATTATGTATTTGTTAAATTAAAAACTCATATTAATGATACATATAAGTTAATTCGGGAAATTTTGATACCCATATCAATAAGTCTAAAATCTATAAATGTAAGAGTTAATTAATCTATAAAATATAAACAAGAATTTTACCATGGTAAGTCATACCAAATTTATCATTTGGTAGTAGTATCTTATTCGATGAAGAAATAAAAAATAAGGTTGTATGGGATAAAATGTAAAGGGACAACTATAAGGTTTCTTAAATTATAATATATAACTCTATAATAGATAATGTTGTTTCACATTCTAGATGACATTGTAGTCTTACTTATATATATTTTTGTATAGAAATAACTTAACTTTTATTCGCATTATACATATGTAAATGTTTTTGGGAGAACATGATCTCTTATTAGTTATGGACATGTTAGCCATGCATAGAGATATTTTTCCCACACGTAATTGAGCCTAACTAGTCATTTCACTCAATAGGGTTACACATCTAGTAGTGGAATGAATGTATATACAATGAAGAATTAATTCAAAACCAATTTAAGAGTTTAGTACTTGTCATAAAATAGTATCTCATGATTGTATAAGTAGACATCTCATATTAAAGATAGGTATCAATGAAACATTCTAGAGATTATGTATTAAATGCTAAACTCCACAAATTTGTTGGTGTTGTGGGCATTTTAAGAACTCAAAATATGCAAATAATTCAATGAAGAGTCTTTGCAATTCATTTCTTTATCATAGTCATTTGTTTTACAAGAATCCAAAGATTGTGGAAATATTTTATAAATTTGTTAGTTCTTGTAAAGTTTATAGATTTTGTGATATCAATAGATGTGAAATATTTCCAAAATAATAATTCCTTCAAATTTTAATTAAAATTTCAATAATACAAATATTTATACTATTAAAAATATTAAATATATAAATTTGTTGGTTTTATGATGTTTTCATATTAAAAAACACGCAAAGTTTCATTTTTCATGTCAATTCGTTTAATTCATTGTCAAATAATATTGAAATTTTTGACCTCTTATAATGATAACTATTTTTAGAATAAAAATATGCCTCCACAAGGATAGTCAACTATAAATTGTCGTGCTAATCATAATTTGTAACAGTATTACATATATATAATTCGTACATTTGACGAATTCATTTTTTTAATTAAAAAAGATGGAACAATTTCCAAACACCAATGCGTAACAAGGTATCACCAACATATTTTGGGTGACAATGCGTTCAAGGGAGTGTTTTTGGTTTTCATTATTTTTTTTGGTGGTGGAATAGAAAACAACATCTGCATGTTGTGCTGCACATTTAATGCCCGCAAACATGGGAGACAATTTGCTTTTCACATCGTGGAATTTGGAATGGCAGAAGTTGGTGCAAATTGGAATATTTAGACAAGAGAAAAGGACGATATTCATTGAAAACACCATCGTTAGAAAAGGTGGGCCCATTTTCTGTAATGCAGATCCGTGTGCCAAGGCAAATGGCTCTATCACTATAGTCTATGTAAATATCAGCAAGCAATGTTTGGCTCGCTCTAATTTTTTTCGATCTAATTTAATATTCAATGTGGGTAATTTAATTATTATGAGGAGGTAAATTGAATGGTAATCCTAGAATTTTTAATTATAGCCTCTTTTTTTTTTGTTATTTTTCTTTTCAAAAACTAATAAAATCAAATAATTATGACACAAAATTTTGTATGTACAATATGACTATTATTTTTATACAATTTCATATATAAACTATATATCGAATATAGTCAAATATGTAAAATAGTTCAATTAATGTAGAAAAATATCTTCGCACATTTATTACCTTATGAGCTACTATTAATGTATATTAAAATTAGTTTTTGAAGGAAAAATGATAAAACATTAACTACTATCTATATGTTTTCTCATTGTAGGAAATACACTACCATATATTAGTGTAGATGTTATGATACAACAAATTTGGTGTTAAATTATGCGAAAAATGTGACAACTAAAATATAACACCAATTTTGTATCATCTTACAAATAACCACTATTATATTGTTGTTAAATTATAGGATGATAGTAACTTGGTGTTATATTACAAAAATAGATACAATCTCCTAGTGTTAAATTACAACAAATGGATATGAAAACCAATACATTTGGTATCTTAGTGTTGAATTTGGTAAGTTATTTTTGTGTTAATAAATGAGGTAGTGTTTACTTTCTTATATAGGGTTTCATAGATGATTTATCTAAGAAAGCATGACCCAGATGAAGTAAAAAACCTAATAAAATATATCAATATGAAGGTTCGGTTAGAATATATTTCGGTAAAAAATTGTACAAGAAGGTCAGGAGTGGATGTATATTCTTGACTAGTCTATAAGGTCCTTACTAGGTGAAAGACATAAGCCAAATGATGTTTGGATCTGATCAACTGAGATTTTGATATTTTAGTTATGCATTGTATTATCAGAATGTGTTAACATATCAGTGTGCAAGGATAAACAAGTTAAACAAAGGACCTCAGAAAGTGTTAAACGCGAATGGAGAATTTGCATTTATCATAGAAAAAGTGCATAGTTAAATCAAGGGTTTTGAAATGCACATAAAAAATTTGAATGTCTACAATTCCTTGATCACTTAATAGTTTCTTCTAACATGCCCACATAGTCATGATGTTTTTATATTAATTTTTTGTATTCTTGTCTTCTCAATCAAGTGTCACAGAAACTTCTTAACATTTCGTAAATAAATTAATGAAGTGAATTATGTATCTAGTTTAATAGCTTCTAGAGGGTGTGTGGATTTTTCCTATAATTTCTATCTCCCATTTCTGAAAAAATTACACAATTAGTATTGGTTTAAGCGAAATCTCAACCCTTTGTTTAGGTTTTCCAATCCTTTAAGAAACATTACAATGCTTCAATATGATGTACATCCTAAAATATTGTGGGGTAATAAATCACAAAGTGACCACATGCTATCCCTACACATGTTTTCCTTATTATGATGTCCCTTTTAAGTTCCAAAGATACTATACACAATAATTTATTCTTTTCCAATTTGTGAAGCACTACATTGATGATTGGGTTTGGTAACACCTTATTGAAAAGTTGTTTCTTCTCTCTATATAATGGTATAATGAACTATGTATTGAAATAATTGTGTAATATCTTCTAACTCCTACGGAGCTATGAAAACTATGAACAAGTTTCCATCGAAAAAATATTTAGTTAATTATTTTGTTTCTACCCCTATATTAATTATGGTTAAATTGTGTAGCCCATCATGTTACCTTCCTTGTTTCATGTTGATTTGAAAATTATATTCATGAAACAACATAAATCATCTAGATATCCTTCTTCCCAACAATGGTTTGTTCCCCAAGTACTTCAATGCTTGATGGTCCACGAATAACACAAAATGGGTTTGTAATAAATATTTTTTAAATTTTTGAATAATAAAGGCATTGCTAATGTTTCTCTTTTTGTGGTTCTATAAATCCTTTCTTCAAGTGTCATCTTGCAATGTACAATATGTATTGGGTGGTCAATAACCCCTTCACTTTGTCGCACAAGGATTACCTTGATTACATTTTTTGATGCATCTACATGCACATGAAATGTTTTACGACAGTACACCAATATGAGTATCAACACAGTAAATTTCATTTTCTTGAGTTGTATGAATTCATTTTGACACTCTAGTATCCATTCAAACTTATCCCTTTTTTATAATAATTATTCCATTGGATGCAATATATTTAATACCCTGAATGAATTTCATATAGTATCATGTATGTCCTAACAACAAAACCATTAATAATATAGGTCCTTGAAAACTCTCTATAAACGCTAGTTTTTCAGCACCCCTAGGTAACCTATGCACACCTCTCAAATCCACAATTTAGTCACGAAACCTAATCTCACTATTCTATGAATCATATTTTTATCTTTGTAATGTCAATTTACCCAATGTAAATACTCATTTACCATATCCTAAACCTCATAAACCCATTTTAGCCTCACAAGGATAAAGTTCATAACCTCCCAACCTCCCTAACACACTCAAAATCACGTTATTTTTACCCCCAACATGAAACTAAACCATTTGAAAGTTTTTTTAACCACTTCCAAGTGTTTTCCCCACTTTTCATTGATCGCCAAGGACTGCCAAAGTTGTCGATGAATTTATATAAACTCATTAACTTCCCTAAATCATGAATGTGTGGACAATTCAACAAAGTTTTGATACTTTGAAGATTAAAATAACACCATTAGCTTCATCTTGATATTATTTTGCATCCAAATTAAGATCTTAGAAATCCCATACCATCATAAGGCCTTCCTGCATCATTCATCGTTTATGATTTATACTACAAGAAAGGTATTGTCTCCTTTTTACATTTATTTCATTTACATATCCTTTCCAATAAAAATTCCATCATCTAATCATGAATTTTGAACATACTCTTTCATTTATTGAAATTTAGTAATTTCCATAGTAATTGCTAACGATTTATTTGAATCACTAGTGATTCCCTTTAATTTCCCACGATTCCTACTTTTTAGCCTCATTTTTATTTATTATATATTTTCAATCCTTATCATTATCTATTTTCTACTAATATGTGTGTTGCAATTTTCCTCTGTCTGTAGATGATCACTTCAGGTGAAGCATATCTCGTCACAAGAATTTACGACCTCTTGATTATCTCCTAACCCTTTTCCTAGGATTAGTATGACATTGTATATGAGTTGAGCCTCTACGGCATCAATTCATGAAGATTTCGACACCAAATCCAGATGAAATTGAGGATCAACTAGAAATCATATAAGAAGAGAAAGGGTCCTATGAGTATGATTAGCTCGATTACTTCAAGGAGATTTATCTTACATGAGACCTAGCCTAGGCCATCTACAATGAAGAATATGATATTTATATCCGTAGAGAAGGTTTATTTTATTTCATAATTATGTTTTCTGAATATTATAATCCTTTTCACATTATATATTTCATCATTTATCTCTTAATTTTCTTAAAATAGATTGATACCCTTCATATAAATCCCTATGGATTCCTAGGATAGCCCTCTGCAAAGAAATTCACCACATATTTATTTAATCTATGCCTTGATTATTATGTGTATGAGTGTGGGTTATCAAGTCATTGTAAGGAAATAATCCATTGCACCCGTTTTTCTAGTTTTCCACTTCATCATCTATGTACGTATCATTAATTAACCTTGCCATGTATTGAGTTTTGATCGTTTTATTTCATACAGTAAGAGTGTACCCTAAATCTACCATAAACATCTTGGCATACCCAATAGGAAATTTGGCCCCTAGTTTTTAAATCAAATTTTACATTTTTTAGTAAAACCTATTTCTTGTTACAACTAAATTTTCATTTCCTAATCCTCTGGTAGATTTTTTAAAAATGTGTAAAATAATTAAAAAATACATATTTAGTGAATAAAGGTATACACCTTCCTTTTTATTAAAGTCTCTTTTCAACATCACATCTTGTTTACTTTGTCAACATTGAAATCAATTTTTCTTTTGGGCCTTAAAAATAATCTTCATTATTGGCTACTTATCTAGCTTAAATAGGGGTTAAAACCTTTGCATTCACAATTTCACCTCACAGATAACTATATCACATTAAAAATCAAATTTTATTTTTAAATAATTCCTTCCAGGTTTACCTACTTTGATTTCATCACTAAGAGGAAGTTGACTCAGTGTTCTGACCGAGTATAAATAATTAGTGGGTAGTATATCGATTAAGCACCCAAAACCCTTATCATTGTGGGATAGTGAAGTGATAGGGTAGGCTCCAATATCATGCCTCGTACTGATATAAACATAAACTTTTGCCTTTTGTACCCTTAGGTTTATCAAGGACTCCAAATTTAAACACACATGAAACCATCTTTAGTAATCCTTATTCTTATTGCCTCTTCATAAACCATCTCGTCTTCTAGCATATTTTTAAATTAATCAAGATAATCTACAAATATTGTGTTGAGTGTGTGATTTTCATTCTTTTAATAACCATATTTTCTTTATTGTTTGATTTTTAGTTCATGGTTTTAACTAGAAATCAATATCATATTCAAAACATCACAAATTTATGTCAGACACATTCCAACAATTTATAGAAGTAACCCAAAAACCCCCACATTCTCCTAGTGTTCGGTCTAATACTTCAAAAACTCCAGAACCCCTATACATCCACTTTAATTGTGGAGGCCCCTCATTTGAAGGACTCATGGATGATAACATCGTCATCCTCGACAAGTATCTTACATCTTAGGTTTTATATATCCTTTGTAACAATCCAGAACTGCAACTTCTTGTTACTAATGTTACCTACCACCATTCCCGACTTATTGACCCCTTTTATCATACATATATAAAGCAGATTGGTCCTTATCCTACCAATAGTGATATGAGAATATCACCACCTTTTTCACATGCACGGGGGGTTCACTTAGTAAAAGTATAGTATAACACGTGCGTTCGAAGGATATTAAAGAATGCCCTTAATTCTAGTTTTTACCTCTAAATATTCAATTGATAATACCCCCTCATGTTATATTATTAGAATGAAAATACCCCCTATTTTTTATATGTACCTTACTTACCCATTTTTAAATTACAATTTTATTTGCCCCTTTTTATTTCTTCCTTAATATATTAAACAGAAAATATATCATATTTCTCACTCAATTTTTTTTAATATGCATTTCTTCTCGAAAGATAGTTTTAAGTCATTGAATACCTATTACAAATCACCTTATAAATGTTAAGATTTAATCATTTATCAATAGTTCTTCAAATAATTAAGATGGTGAAATAATATCACTTGTGTTAAAAAACATACTCAATCCTAGTTTTCTACCATTTTATTATTTCTAGGTTAAGAATCTCTTAATTGATATTTCTTTATTCAAAAAGAGATTATAATTTAACTTTATGAACACACTCCTTTCACAATTTTAAGGTATTTACTTTTTAAAAAAGGGTTCAAATGTTTTAGTTTTATATTAAAATTAAACCTCCCTTTCCTTTGGTCCACCTCTCTAACCTAACCGCAATACTTGATTCAAAATATTAATAAAGTAAACCCTTTCATCCCCTCATGTCTACTGATATATTGACTTTAGTTTTATTAATTTTAATTACCTCAATATGAACCCATGTGCTAGGATATTGCCTAGCTAATGAACCCCCCGTGTTCATATGCTCCCATTACTAGCTTCAAAGTCAACACCATCTCATCGTAAAACATAACTAGTTAATAAGGACTTGTACCATTTGATTCTTCATCTAGCACCCATAGTACTCAATATAAAACTACTTCTTCATCCCCCATGTGGTTAGTCACATAGCCTCTACTTCCCCTTATCCTTTGGAAAGATTAGCCAGTATGCCTCATTCTACAAATCCTTTAATCACATATGAGCCTGTTACAGCTCTTAGTAATCCACGTCCTCGATTTATAACATAATTGTATCTTTTCCCAAGTATTTGTAACCTATCAATATAACTGTTATTAAAAGCACATGTCCATCATCACAACCTTCCCCTATGGTTGATATCACAAAATACAGTTATATCTATGCAAATAAAAATCTATAACCTTTGCAATCCCATATCAACACTTCTTTCCCCCATTCTTATTTGTATACTCACTCTTCTTCACAACTTCTTCTTTTTGAGCCAATTGAAAATGTTCCAGGAAATATTCCTCATTTTCAAAATCCACTTTTACCTTGCCATCAATATCAACAATCGAATCCCCTCATTTATGCACATTCTAACCATATTATTTAAACATCCAACCTCCTCAGAATGGCCCTATGCAAGCTTTGATGAGTAGGATTGCTAGTATCGAAGCTGCCACCATAGGTACTAAAATGTAATGCCCCCAAATAGACATATTTCACCATCAAACGAGATAACAAAAAATCCCACATATTGGAAACCAATTGAAGGTTAAAATATTTATTTAAAATATGTATTTTCTCACTTCACAAACACAATAAGAAACAACAATTGCTTGCGCCAAATATTACACAAAGTGGTTGAACTGATAGCTAAAAATATGATGTTGGAAAAAAAATATAGATCTAATCCAAAATGTCTCTAAACCAATCCCAAATAGCTCTCTATATGGTTCTCTCCACCCTGAATAAGCAAGAAATGAAGGAAAATCAGAAAAGCACTTATTCTCCTTGAAATGCTTACCCATATATATATATATATATATATATATATATATATATATATATATATATATATATATATATATATATATATATATATATATAGATATATATATATATATATATATAATACAACCTTCATACGCTACCGGAAACTTGAAGCAAACCTCTGAAAATTAATGAAATCTCTTAAATAGAACCTCCTCATATAATTAAAGAATAATTTTCATTCTCCTTCTATTCCTTAAGATGGTATTCATCCTCAAGAGCTAACTTCAAAGGATTTTCGTCCTTTGGATTTGTTATGCAAATATTACAAGCTCACATCGGAATTCAAAAAAATTCAAAATGTAAAAGATATCCTTCCTTTACATGTAGACATGATTTTATAACTTTTTTATTCCCTTTTTTTCACCCACAACCACCAATCATTTTTTTAGATGCATTTAATGTTTTCTTTTACCTTTTTTCCTCCTCCATATGGGTCACATTTTCCTTAGGTAAAATAAAATAAAATAAAATAAAGTGAATTCATTTTATAAACTAATTTTGTCACTTTTATTTATTTTATTTTTCATTTCTTTTTTCACTTTGTCATTAATAAATTAATTAAGTCCTTATAATAATAATAATATTTTATGATGCACTTTATGATTAATTCATTATAACTATGTTTCCATTTTATTCCTCCCTTAGCCATTAGGAAACAAAATTTGGCTAATGTTATTCAATCGATAAGAGGATATTACAATCATCACTTCCCCAAATTATTTTCACTCAAGCAATTGTATCTCTTGTGTCCAAGTTCCATGTGCACGAGACACAACATGATATAGTGCTCTAAGATTCAAGATCTTGTACTTTCAAGTGGGAGAGTTCTTACCAAAGTATGTATCTCTCATAATTTGCACAATCATAATCAAGAACAAGGGATCCATATGCTCTTTATTACCATTTGTATTTCCATACTTATCCTGAGAAAAGAAAATATGAATTTTTTTACTATGGAACAATAAATATGACCCATTCTTATTCTATGCATACCTTGGAGTATCACTAATATATTTATCACTCTTTTTCTTCATGTTACCTTGAATTTTTTATGCCACTTCATGAGCATTATTGTCTAAAATTAGTGGAATATCATCATGATAACATTACTGTAATAAAAGAGAAGATGTAACACTTACCACATAATATGTATCTCATGCAATCTAATCACTTTTGAAAGAACCTTATGTGATTTTGGTTGCCACCACTTAAGGACTACCATTCCTCATACCGTGAAAAACAACTTCTTCCAAATCAACATTCTTTTCTTCTTCTATTTCTTCATCATCTAGAACTACCTCAATAGAATGGGTTGCCTCTTGCTACCCAAAATTTGATGATTTTTGCTCATTATTTGAAGTAGTTTTTGGTTTTCCAAAAGACCACTTTGGATTCTCCAAAGGTTCTAGCCTTTTGTATCCCAAATATTAAATACTAATAATATCTTTGGATGCATCACATTAAAGAACAAGAGGAACTGAAAAATCAAAAGCAACAAGTATCGGGCATGAAATCATTACCTTTTTTTTCAATTTCTTGTTGTATGTCTCTTCTTGGTGTCTCCTGTTGAACTCTTCTATTCCTTCCAGTGCATTTTTATTATTCAAGTCATAAAAATATTTGAAGGAAAACATAGCTCTTACCCTGAAACTGAGTGTTGCATACTCTTTAACACATGCTTCCATGTCATCAACATCATTTGGGGCGTCTTCTTCAATTGGTTGTTCCTCTCTTTCCAGAAACTTGGCTCTGAAATTATGATGTGGAGGCTTGGTAAATGTCCTATCTACTCCAATAAAGCTTCCTTCACCATTGTTGGTTTCTCCTTGGTTGGTAGACATATTATTCCCTTGTAGGATATTTTCCAAGTCTTTGATGAAACTGGTTAATGCATTTAATATTTTCTTTTATTTTTTTTCCTCCATATGGGTCACATTTTCCTGGGAAAATAAAATAAAATAAAGTGACTTCTTTTTCTAATCTAATTTATTCAATTTTCTTTTCTTTTCTTTTTCATTTTTTTTTTCAATTTGTCATTAGTAAATTAAAAAAGTTCTTATAATAATATTTTATGATGCACTTTATCATTAATCCATTATGACTAAGTTTCCCTTTTATTGCTCCCTTATCTGTCGAGAAATAGAATTGGGCTAAGGGTCTTTGAATGAGAAGCGGATATTACAAGCACCTATTCATCCTCACAACCGGCCCCTATGGCTAGTATCCCACAGTACGGTTATATATACTCTCATTAAATTCTTCATCCTTTGTAACCACTTGTCAACACTTATATCCTCTATCCTTATCATTATACCCACTCTTATTCACAACCATTTGTTTCTTAGGCAAAAGACAATGTGCTAGGAAATATTCCTCATTTTTAATTTCCACTTTTTCCTTACTATCAATATCAAAAATAAAAACCCCCCATTTATGGATATGCTAAACCTTCCTCTTCAAACATCCAATCTCCTCATAACAACCCTATATATATTTTGATGAGTAGGATCAGTAGTCTCGAAGTTTCCACCATGGGTCCTAGAAACATATTTTCTTATGAGAAAATCTATAGTGAACCCATCCACACAGTCATAATTTTTAAACCTTATCCAAATCAATGGGACCTTCCAATGTTTATCAAATTTTAGACTAAGGAAGATGCACAACAACACACTAGGGACATTCTCCATGCCTTTTATGTTATATATCATGATCAAGATCTCATGTTAGAGTAGGTATTTACCTTTATTGTATTTATCCTCATCCACTTATGTGTATAGATATTTATTTTATCTTAGTTAGATATTATGAGATATTATCTAGTTGTTAGGTATAGTTCTTTCCTTGATCTATGGTATTGACTAGATACTTGATGTCTAGTTCTCTCCTAAATCTATGGTCTTGACTAGTTATTTCCTTGATTTATGACTTGATCTATGACTTTGACTGGTTCTTAGATTGTTGTTCCTTGCCTATATAAGAAAGGCCCATTCTCATTGTATTTAATTAAGTTCCATAATAATATATGATATTTCTGCTCATTTATTTGTAAAGGTTTTATGTAAATTTATTCTAGCGAATTGCTTTCATCTTATTGATCATGGTATTTGATTAGCATCTATGTTTTAGGCTTGGTACGATCTGGTTATTGTTCCTTTTATGGTATCAAAGTAGGAGATTGCTATTGACATCCATTTATAAGTTTTATTTTGTAAATAATTTTTTTATAGATTCATATATTTGGGATTTGTTCGTATTTTGCTGTTATGTGTGGTTTTATGCAAAACAAAGGCTTCCATTGGATCCGGAAGGTGGAAAAAACCTAAGATCAAATGTAAACTCGATAATTTCTGGAGGTAGTCAGACACGCGTAGGTTCGCCTCAAAATTCATGTCAATCAGAACAAAACCCAAAAAATCAATTTTTGGGCTGTTTTGCAGTTGTTCAAGATTCGTACTGGGTTTTTTATTCTACAATCCTGAAATAGTAATTTTTATCAGAAGGAGCAGCTGGATGTGAATTTCTCGAAAATAAGTAGCACACCCCATAATAGTAAGTTGTGCGCACATCTATTGAAATCCTTAGCCTCTGGTCATATGGTATGGTCATATGAGGGCTTAAGCTTGTGATTCCTACTAGTAGGTTCTTGACCCCAACCCCCTTTCATTTGATTTGTGTGGTGAAAGAAAGAGTATTTTATTTTGTTTTAGTGGCAACTAAAATAAATAACAGAGCATAATATTGAAAATTTTGTATCTTTTGATCGGTAACTCGGTTTTGAGTGCCGTTTTGTTTCAAAAGTGTTTTTTTTCATGCTCTTTCCATTGGAAATATTTATTTTGAGAATTATACTATAATTATAAAATGTCATATTATAGTGTCAATATGGAGGAGTGTTGTGATTAATTATGGGTGCAATTTTAGTTGAGCTCGACGTCCTAAACTTTTGGGAGTTACATTCTTGTATCTATCATGGATTATGAGAATGATATGATTTTCTTTGAAGTGTGTGGACTTCAAGAGGATATTGTTAAATTTTTGAAAGAAAATAGATCACTCAAGAAGTGAAATTCTCTTCTACAATCACTCATTCATGATAAGGATACATTAATACACTCCTTATAACAAACACTTGCTAGCCTACAACATCACCATCATATTGTGGAAAGCCATGCCTATATTATTGGTCCACTTGCACTTGTTTCTCTTGTACCCACTGACATTGATCTGTCAGTCTTTGAGCCTGTTACTGCTCTTTTTGCTCCTAAGCCTATGAGGCTTGTTACTGCATGCTCTTCCACATCTGTTCCTATTACAGTAACACGTGTTATGTATGTTATTTTTACTCATATGCATGGCTCTTTTGAGAAGCATACCACTACATTCAGTTCTCACATGCTCTGTTATATGGGTTTCACTCGCGGAGGTATTGACAGACATTCACAGGGTATTGTTTCCACTATTCCACATGCTAAGTGGAATTCTCGCCATGACATTGGTTTTCACACATATAATTCATTGGGATCACACATTGACAGAGCTCGTATTTTTGTTTTCTTGAATCTTTCTGAGGATCATGATCAACACATGAGTTCTGCACCTTCAATCATGCTTGAGAAACCTGAGATTTCAACTGTTATACATGATCAACCTGACACACATTTTGTTGTTCCTTTTCATGTGCCCATTGTGCATTTTGCACCAAGTCATATGTAGACATCTTCTCCATCCATACGTGTTGATTTTGGGTAGATATTTGATCACTCATGGTGGTGACATAGGCATTCATTGAGCGAACTCTACAGGTCTGGCTCCTCCACCATTCGGCCTCTTACTTCACTTTCTATACCTTCTGCATTATAATGATTCTTGTTTTGAGAATTTTTGTTTAGCAGGTGTAGTGTATCTCTCTTATTTGTTGAGAGACTTTCTGTCTATATTTTCAAAAATTTTGGCATGTTAACAGTATCTCTTATGGGGGATCGATTATGGTGAAGTCAAGTGTTTGTTTTTAGTATTCAAGTAGTTGTTTTTACAACTCATATAGATATTTAGTGTCACTCCACCCATTCAATAGTATGGGTGGGTGTGGTGTTGATCCTACTTCTTCGGGTTTTTTCTCCTTGGATTGTTACCTTGGTTTTTCTTGGATCGTGACACTCTGGATTTTGTGTCCTTTCCTTATTGCTTTGGTTATTGTTCCTAGATTGTGGCACACCTATTTGTAGTAGTTGATTGAATTATGTTTTGTGTTTTTTCTTGCACTTTTGACATCACTCTGTTGACAGTCTCCTTGTATGGAGCTATTTTGGTGAAGCCCAGTGTTAGCTGTTTTTGAGTTTTGTGATCGAGAAGTGGATTCAGACCACATTGCACACCAAAATTATTCATCATTGTACGATTTTTTTGAGATGAGATCCATGGGATGCCTTGGAACAATTTTTTACTCTCTTTACTTTGTTGTTACTGGTTTTGGGTACCTTGCGGTGTCTTTTTTTCCTAGTTAATATTGTACATGAGTACCTCATCAGGCCTAGGTGTCGGGACTCATACTATGGACATGCCACTTCTATTTTTTCCCCTAGCTTCACTTGAGGGGGGTGGTAGAGTAGGTATTTACCTTAGCTCATGTTCACCTAGGTACTTTATTTACCTTTATTGTATTTATCCTCATCCACTTAAGTGTGGATATTTCTTTTATCTTATTTAGATATTAGGAGATATTATATAGTTGTTAGGTATAGTTCTTTCCTTGATCTATGGTATTGACTAGATCCTTGATGTCTAGTTCTCTCCTGAATATATGGTCTTGACTAGTTCTTTGATGCCTAGTTATTTCCTTGATTTATGGCTTGATCTATGAACTTGGCTGGTTTTTAGAGTATTATTCCTTACCTATATAAGCAAGGCCCATTCTCATTGTATTTAATTGATTTCCATAATAATAAATGATATTTATTCTCATTTTTTTGCAAAGTTTTTATGTAAATTTATTCTGGCGAATTGCTTTCATATTATTGATCGTGGTGTTTGATTAGCACTTAGATTGGTATGATCTGGTTATCTTTCCTTTTATAGCAATGCATTAGGGACATTCTCCATGCCTTCTATGTTATATATCATGATCAAGATCTCATGCTAAGGGAATTCCTAATGGTGTTAGTTTTTCCCACTCTCAATTGGTATAACAATATTCCTCATCATTCTCTTTACTCATTTGTACACCTATCACAAATTTTCTTAGAACACTTCTCTATCAATTTCACTCATAAAATATTTATCACCGAATTATGTACACTATTAAATAGTTTAAGGAATAATTTATAGTTGATTTCATCACTTATGGTAGGGAATTATCAATCATTTATCCTTCTCTCTTCCCCCAATTAAATTGATTGAGTTATTCACTCATTATTTTCTAAGACATATATCATCTACCCTTAAGATTTGATTGTTTCAAACCTTATAAGAGGTCCTTAACATGGCCAAGAAATTGCAACTCGGATACCTTGAAGGTGGTAAAGTTAAATTACAATATAATATACCCTAATCTGACTCCTTTAACAATTCTTCAACTAGTAATAAATCTAAGGGTTCAACGAATGTAGTTACCTTGAAAACTATGTCTAACAATCATTCTGACTACAAATGTTTCCAACCTCCACGAAAATATAAACCTCTACAAAAGTATTACAACTATATATTTGTCAAATTTTTAGCTACTTGCATGATAAAAATTCCTCCCATTCAATCCATCGATGAATCTACTTCTAAACCATCATGATATAGAGATGAAAACCATTGCAAATACCATTAGGTCTTACGACATCACATTGAAAGGTTCTAATGTTTTAAAAATGTTCTCCAAGACCTCATTGATCTAGGTGAGCTCAAAATTGAAAATCCAAATAAATATCCCAATCAAACCTTAAATATGTTCAAAAAACCATTTTTGAACCATCCCCCATTTTAAAATGAAACTAATGTCATATGCACCTAAACCTTTACCACTCGTATGATCAACATTGTCAACTAGGTCTCACCTACACCATTCATACCAAATGTTTCCACGATTGAAACATTGAATACATAATCAGACTCTTCATATCTCCTTAATATTGAGTCCTCAGACCCATATACATCAGAAATTCTAGACCCTACATTATCTACTCATAGAAGTGTTCATGACTTTATCCCTTAGAAATTGTAGCAAAATCAATCTGTTATGGAAATAATAACTACCCCATCCAAAAACAATCCCCATCGACATCAAATACAAAACCTTTGTAGCCTAATATAAAAAATGGCAAGTCATCCACACAAAAATATAGAACTCTCACAAGAAGCTCACAAAGAAAACATACCAAGGGATATAATATCCCTATCATCTAAGCTCATAATCACTATATTAGAATATAAACCTTCCCTCAAACCAACACCTAAACATGACACACAAGAAAAAATTCAAGTGTCTCATGATTCTAATTGATCAAAATACTTTCAAAGATCTATGCCATCATCATCATCTTGGAAAACCCTGTCAAAATATCACACCAAAATTCTTGAACAATTTATAGGATCGTCAAACATAGTTTTACAACTAATCAATCCCTCTAATCCTCGAGAGTAGAAACCTTCTTGGTACAATTTCAAGGCATTTTACACCTATCTTCAATTATTAAGAGACCACGTAGAGGATGGAAAGGCCCTCCACACCATAATATATATTCCTTCTAACGTAGGCTCCTCCTAAAAAAAAAACATCCTAGTTCACCTATTGATGTCAACATAACAAGATCCAAACATCAAGTCAAACCTAACCCTTAGAACTTTAAACCTAATAATATTTTAATTTAACTTATCACCTTATCTAGTGGAAGCATGGCCTCTTCTAATAATCCCCACCTATTCCAAATAGATGTTATTTATTTAGCCATGAGAGCTCCCACCCATAATTTGAAATCCTAAAACTAAGACATGCTTAAAATATCTCTCTCTGTCGATCCCCCTGAATCACCAAATCCTTTATCCCAAAATTATAAGGTCTCCTTCTATGTAGCACCACATAATTAATCCATGAAATCCATATAAAATACTATTATCAAACACTTGGATAAAAAACCCCTTAAATGTTCATTTACAAACTTATTGAAAACTCCCTACAACACCTACAAGCTATGATAGAAGCCCTTCAAGCCATCTTGGTACCTTCTAATGAACCCTAATAATTTTCTAACCTTCTTAGTGTACTAAAATGGTCTGCAACCATTATTTTTGATTATTCCGAGATTCCATCACTACATCCTGAGGATCATGACCTACCCCTCCTCGTCACCTTCCAAATCAATGATGTTATGGTTAAAAAAGAGTTATGATTGAAAAAGGTGCTAACATCAATCTAATCTTGTCTCATGCCTTCAAAAAAATTTAATCAGTCAGTACCATTGTCACTAAATTGCACATTTTCCTATGTACCTTTAATGATATTATCACTCCCACCTTGGGTGTAGTTATCTTTACTATCAAAACATGCGTCGAAATCCTTCATGAGCTCTTTTATCTTGTAGAAGCTGGATAATTATAATACAACATACTACTATGTCATCCCTTAATATATGTTGTGTTGTGTCCCATATACCTTACTTTGGTGTTTGAAGTACAAACACAAAGGTATGGCTGTTACGGTCTCCGACAATCCCAACCAATTTAAATCATGTTATATGACATATAGGCATAATGATGTCCTCCTTCCCTTATAGAATTTCACATCTTCGATTCAATCCTCTAGCAGTTCTTCTATCCCCGCATCCACATTACCAGATATTCAACCATTCCAAGATGTCATGCAACATTTCTCTTATTAGCAGAGTATTTTCTTGTAAGTCTCAATGCACTCCCCACACGTAAGACACATGAGAAACATGATAAAAAATTTCTCTATGAGCCTAACATGGGAAACCATATTCCATTTGGTCCCTTGTTCCTTTGAGCATAGATTGTCTACAGAAGTATTTACCTCCCTATTATTTTCTTAACATTCAACCTGAGAACTTCCCCCTCTTCGCTGACCCACAATGGGAAAGCTATGTACGGCATTTGAATCACATCCCATACTTGTAATCCTTTAATTTTTTTTCGTATAATACCCCCCTGCTCACGTTCCCTGTAGCTGCAAAATCTAATCTCCATCATATAAAGCCAACACTATATCGAAGATCAACTCATATGGCCCATAGTACATCTCCTAGATGAGCCACTTCTATATGCTCATAGGCCCAACACTCCAATAAAAATGACACATTGCCTCCAAATATCCTTCCTATCCTCTAGGCTCACATCTTCCTATATGTTTGACCTAGTAACGTAGGCACATAAGTAAACACTATCATGTCCTCCAACATATCACCTAATACTCTAGTCAACATCCATGAAAAATACCACCTACAAAGTTTTGTAGGGCATAAAAACTGATACCAATCATCATCATGGTCACGAGGGCCAAACCCTCCTCCTCATCACTTAAAAAGGGACCATATGTAAAGCCCCTAGACGAGTACACAACATCCAATGCATCATTGCCATATAAATTCTACACATATGTACCCATGCCCACCTCATCAATAATATGTACACACATACATATACTGGTAATAATAGGATCATATGGATATCCTCAAGTTAGAAAATCATCTCAACCATCGATAACCAAAAAGTACTCATGACGTGATCCCATGTCTCAAACAATGCTAGAAACAACCCCATATCCATATGGATACATCTATAATAAAAAATCCCCCAAAACTAAACTCTTCTAGGTGACTCTAATCATCCTCGGATAACTGATCACGTATATTCTCTAATAACTTTAGGTTTTGATCTTGTGTATTCAATTGATCCCTCGCTTGCATCCATGAACAAAACAACAAAGTGTTAGAAATTAATCCATTAAAATCACTCAATAAAACCTAAAAAAGGTCATTATTTTTTAAAAAGCTATAATCACCCACAATTCTATTAAATCGTCAGTGACCTGTAAGAAATCACTTGTCACCCTTAACTAATCACCATTGATTTTTTACAAAATAATAAGGGTATATATTTTAAAGAATAAATTATGCAGTAATAATTTTATTTTATATTATGTATTATGCATTAGGTTATTATATATCTATTACAATAGGAAACACCTTCCTACTAAATAGGAATAAATAATAACTAACCTGTTAATAGTTTTATAGGTATAACCAAACTATACTAATATATTATTGTTGAAATAATATATCATAGTTAATAAAAATATAAATAAAATATTTACAGTATGGTAGATATTAAATATTCAAGCACTAGACATATTCCTAACATTTTCCCCTTAATGCAAATATGGGAGAAAAACAATTATACTTCTTCCAGATCTTGTCTCCCATGCATGCACATAAACTTGGCTCATTGTTGGTTTTGCAAGAGACTGAAAACCAACTTTGCTATGAACCCCTACTCATCCAATATGAATCCTTGTTCATCAAATATGGACCCTTGTCTAAGGTATGAACCCCTTTTCATCCTCTTCAAGTATCATGCTGATGATTTTTACTTGTGCTTTCTTCTTTCAAATATATTTTCACATCATGAAAGTACATAGGAATATTCTCACTTTATTATAAGAGGAACATACTATAAAATGAAAACAAAAAATGACATCTGCAATGCAACTAAAAGAAAGTACACTAAAAATACCAGAACCTCATTTTACGGCCTTGTCGCTTGTGGCTGACGAGAGGACTCTGCTTGTCATCTATCCTTTGTTGCCTCCATCCTCCAATCTCATGCTACTACCTCATCCTAATTTGGATATGAAGCTCAAAAAATTTAACGTTAGGTTTATTTGTATAAATTCCAATGCATTATAACCATATAAATGCTGCATAGAAGCACCCCTGCTTGCCTCATCAATAATACATACTTCCCTATACTGTTAGTAATAGGATCCTATGGATATCCTTAAGTCTCACAATCATATCACTTGTCGATAACCAAAAAGTACTTGTGACTTGATCCAATGTCTCAAACAATGTTATTAACAACCCCATATTCTTGTGGATACATCTATATTGAAAAATCAAGAAAAACAAACCTCTTCTAGATGAATCTAATCATCCTCAAATAATTGATCACGTAAATTCTCCAATAACTTTAGGATTTGATCTTGTGTAGGCAATCGATCCCTCGCTTGCATCCATGAACACAACAAAAAAGTATTAGACATTAATCCATCAAAATCACTCAACAAAACCTAAAAAAAGTCATGATTTTATTAAAAAACCAATAATCAACCACGAATATGTTAAATCGTTGATGACCCACAAGAAATCACTTGTCACGCTTGATTAATTGTTGGTGATTTCGTAAAAAATAATAATGGTACATATTTTGTAGAAGAAATTATGCAGTAATAATCTATTCTATTCAATGAATAAAGCATTAGGCTATTATATATCCATCACAACAGAAAACAAATTCCTACTAAATAAGAAGAAATAATAATAGCTAACATGTTAATAGATTTACGGGTATAGAGAAACTATACTGATACATTATTGTTGAAATAATATATGATAGTTAATAACAATATAAATAAAATATGTATCGTATGGTAAATATTAAATATGTGAGTACTAGACATAATCCTAACATTCCCCCCTTAGAGAAAATATAGGAGAAAAATAATTATACTTCCTCTAGACCTTTTCACACATGCATTCTCATGTACTTGGCTCATTGATGGTTTTGAAAAAGGATGACCAACAAGCATGGTATGAACCCCTGCTCATCCAATATGAACCCTTGTTCATCAAATATGGACCCCTATCCAAGGTGTGAACCCCTTTGCATCCTTTTCAAGTATGATGATGATGCTTTTTCCTTGTGATTTCTTCTTTTAACTATATTTTCACATTAGGAAAGTACATAAGAATCTTCTCACTTTATTACACAAGGAACATACTGTAAAATGAAAACAAACAATGATATGTACACTGCAATGGAAAGAAAGCACACTAAAAATGACATAACCTCATTTTATGGCCATGTCGCTTGCGGCTGGCGAGAGGACAATGCTTGTCCTCCATTCTCTAATCTCATGTCGCTACCTCAGCCTGATTTGGATATGAATCTCAACAATTTCATCATTGGGTTTATTTGTATAACTTCCCCCCGCCACCCACAATATGAAATAGCTTATTTCCTGGACGTTGGGTAACACAAAAAATGCGTTTGTAATGCAATTTTTTTTAATTTTCTAACTCTTTTGACAATAACTCATACACCTTTTGACGATAATGATAATAAATTTACAAAAAAAAGGACTTTAAATTTTGACACTTTCAATATTAGGAAACAACTTTTGACAAAAATATTTAGAATTTTTTTAACCAAAACTAATACTACAATACTTATTATTGACTATAACGACACAAATTAAAACAAAACAAATGATTAATAACATTACTTTTTAATCCTATGCCTAAAGACTTAAATTATTAAAATCCTCGTCACTAGTTAGGTTTTACAATAATATATAATGACCACACATTTAAATACTAGACCAAATTTTATAACATTTTATAATCTATATTGATACCTCGTTATAAAGCTATATGCTTAATGGAAATAATTGTAGATTTTAACTCACTTGTCAATGGTTATGACCGTGGAAGAAGGTGAGTGGGAGGGAAAAACAGCCACGCCGAGTTTGGCAGAAAAAATGCGTCATCAAATCACGTACACCTCTTCAGATACAACAGTAGATATCAACTAAATACAAAATGAGCTGACAGGTAAGATACAGAAGGAGATTGTAATGCAAATGTCTACGGCAACAAGTGACAGTCTGTATCCACATAGGGAGATAAATTTATTGATCGAATGAGATGAATTTGTCTAATGCAATGAATTTGGGCCCTCGATCCAAAACGGATTGCAAAGTATAAACCAAAATTTCCAAATCAAATGACATGATAAAATCCACAAAATGCCACAACTTCTATATGCATATATCAACAAATTTCATCAAGAATACATAACTAATTAATGGAGATCATTTATTTTTAATCCGCAGAGCAGGTGTTGAACGTAGAAGTATATCTGTGCAAGTAATTTCCAATCATGTCATCGAGAGTTAACCAATGATTTGATCTCTGGATGCAACAATATAAGACTTTGTATAAGCTTCCAATAGGTCACGAAACCATAGACGTGATATTTTTCTCATCAGTAAGCACGCGAGTAGCAATTGACTAAATCGACCTTCAACGATAACAATATTATCAAAGCATAAATCTCCACATGGAAATGTCACACCATACAAAATTATATGCACTTGACGCTTATTATTCTATGGAACTGTACATGCAACCACAAACAAACACAAATTGAATACTAACCAATCTTAAATACTCTATGTAAAATACTTCTCATATAATGATTTCGCTATAAAAAGGACACTAAAGAAGTCCAAATGCCCTTAATACAACAATCAAGCTATACTGAATATGATCATGCTCTCATACCGAGTAATAATGGTACAAATTTTGTAGAAGTAATTACACAGTATTAATCTGTTGTATAATATGTATAATGCATTTAGATATTATATAGCCGTTATAATAGAAAACAAGTTCCTACTAAATAGGAAGAAACAATAACTCACCCTTTAATAGATTTACGCGTATAACTAAACTATACTAATATATTGTTGTTGAAATAATATAATAGTTAATAACAATATAACCGAAATATTTACCATATGGTAAATATTAAATATGTGAACACTAGACATATTCCTGACACAAAATCACAAGAGATTTCATCGTGCCTCGTCTTTTATCCAAAAATCTAAAAAATTAAGTTCAAATCAAAATTTCAAAAAACCCACTTATCACTGCAATGGCATGTCTCTGATCTCTATCGTTACCTCTGGCTACCTCCATCTCTATAAAAACATAAGAAATTCAAGAAACTAGAGTGTCAGTTACGTTTTTCTCTCAAATCATAAATAGTATAAAATGACTCTCCGTGGGGTATTTATACCTGATTTTTCGATGTCTAGGATCCTCGGCGATTGGAAAACTCACTAGTGATTCATCCTTTTTGGACTCTTGAAACCTTTTAAAACCCCGATTTTGACCATAATCCTTATTTTTTACATTACATGATGTACGCCTTAATTGACCTATTCAGCAATCCCATGCCTCCACACATCGACATGAGTTCCCTTTGGAACCTCTCCCTATAGTCATTTTTCTGAACAAACGTCCACAAGGTATCCACATTTCCATCACCTCCTGAGGCCGTACAATGTCCCCTACCATTTTTTGTCAAGGTCATTACCATTTTTATGTACACACTATTTTTTTCACGTGGTCATTTTAGATCTTAAAAATTGAACATCCTTAATCATTTGTCATAATTCCACATCTATGATGACTCTTTTCAACCCAGTGGATATAGGTTTGATGGGGAAAAATATCCTTACCACAAAACGGGGGCATCCTTGCACTAGTTTTTGGTTTGTAGTTCGTACATACAAATTGCTCGACAAAAAGGGTAAAATGTAGACACTAGTTTTTTTGCACACCTAGGTTACCTATCCGCACCTCTCACATTAACAATTTAATAACTAAACCTTGTCCCACTATTCTTTAAATCATATTTATATTCACGTAATATAAATTTAGCCCCCGTAAATACTAATTTACCTCATCCGACACCTCCTGAACCCATTTTAGCCTAGTAAGGCCAAACTTCATAACCTCCCAACCTCACCAACACACTCAAACTCATCTTAATGTTACCCCAACATGAAACTCACCCATCTGGAAGTGGTCTTTTAAATGTTATCCCCATTTTTTAGTGGATCGCCATCCACTACCAAAATCAATGAAAATTCTATATAAACTCATCAACTTTATTAAATCACGGATCTTGAGACACACCAATTTTTTTGATAATGTAAAGCTTAAAATTACACCATTAACTACATTTTGACATCATTTTGCATCCACACTAAGAACTTGGAGAGCCCATACCATCATTAGGCCTTCTTGCATCATTCATTGTTTGTATTTTGCACTATAAGCAAGCTATTGTATCTTTTTTATGTTTCTTATTGTTGATGTGTCTTTTTCAACAACAGTTCAATCCTCTAATCACGAATTTTGAAGATAATCTTTCATTTATTCAAATTTAGTCATTTTGGTTAGTTTTTTGGTCCAAAATTGAAAAGAAACCCAAAGGAAAAACTCTTTGCAACTTTGGTGTAAAACTAGAGTCAGCTCTTCTAGGGTTTCCCCCATCTAACCATCATATCGCAGCCTTTGCAGGCACTGTAGGAATTAATTGCTATAGTTTCTCCTATGATTTTTGCCCTCTGGGTTTCAACCGCAGAAGGAGATAGTTGAGTGAGCGATGGCGCTGTTGGTGAAGTGTCCCAAGAAATTTGTCCCAAAGTTTTTTCGCTAGGTAATTTCTCTCCTCCAGATGTTGTTTTCCCCATTCCTGAATTTAATGTTACATGTCAATGGTTAGAGCATTTTTTCATCTTTGGGTATTTTGTGGTTCGAATCCCCTCTGAAAGCATGCTTAAATCTTGGGCCAACACAGTCTGGACCCCTAATGGGGTCCACCTAGATAGTGTCCAAAACATGACCAAGTTTTTTTTTTCTTTTTTGTTTCTCTGACCCAGCTAACGCACCCAACATCTTGGCCAAGCAAGCCACTTGGTATGTATGCAACCCGCTGTTTGTAGTAACACCCTGGCATAAAGACTTTGTGGTATCTGAGTATACTGCCCTTAAAGTGCCATTATGGATTAAATTTCTTGGTCTTCCTCTTCCATGCGTTCATTTCTTGCCATAAATTGCTACTTTGCTTGGGTGTGTTGTCTTCCTGGAAGCTGATAATTTCCTCAGAAGTGAGTTTGTGTTGAGATTGATCTTTCGCAGGGCCGCAAGGAATTTGTGGATATTCAAATGGGTGATAAACGTTACTCCCAGCGGGTTATGTATATAAATATTCCCAATACTTGCTTTCGTTGTCAAGCGTCTAATCAAAAGATCAGAGATTGTCTGCTTTATGTCCCCCGTAGCTGCCCTATTGCAAAACCAACTCCCAAACTAGTGAAACCCCAACAAGAGGAAGGTTGGAAAGTGGTTGGAGGCCGACAAAATAAGAAAAAATCCCAACAGTCCAAAGCATCTCGCTCCCATGGCCATCGTGAACCAGCTATTAAGGAACATTATCACAACAATCTTACCAAGGAGCCTATGAATAATGCTAAGGAACCAACTACTGCTACTAAGGAACTTGCTTCTATAACCATCTCGGCTACCCCATTTCCAAAGTACTCCAGCACGTCCCTTGTGGCGTTGGTTCTCATAGACCAGTCAAATTCTATTTCTCACGTCCCCTTTCGCATTCAATTCCTCTACTACTTCCAAGCAACTCACAAGGGCATTCCAAACAACCATGAAGTCCACCTTCCATCTCTCGGGACCATAGCTTAGCATGCAGTGTGGACTCCACTGAAGCAGAATACAACATTGAGTATGCCGAATGAAAAAAAATGATCTGCAGTATTTTAACAACATAATGCTACTTGTTTCCTGCATAATCAGTATGATGCCCTTGAGGGATTGGAGGATGGGGATATGGCTCGTGAGAAATGCTTCCCATAAATTGTTTATCCTGGAATGTTAGGGGTCTCACAGACTCCTGTCGCAAGTATGTAGTGTGTGAAACTTGGAAACAATGTGCAAATCTGGATGTTTTGTTTTTGTAGGAAGTTAAAATTATAGGTTTTCAGTTGTAGATGCTTTGTAAATCCATCTAGCATGACAACCTGGCTTTCTGTAGAAATCATGAAGAAGGGCATGGGGGATTAATTTCACTTTTTGCCCCAAAATGGTGGCCTTTATTAATTGACCATGGAATCGACCCCACCAACCGTATCATATAGATGTTTTGTTTTTGTAGGAAGCTAAAATTACAGGTTTTCAGCTGCAGATAGTTTGTAAATCCATCTGGCCTATTTAATATTAAGGGCCATCCTTTTGGGTTCATTAATATTTATGCCTCTAATGATGCTCATTAATATTTACGCCTCTAATGATTGTGTTTGAAAGGGTCTATCTATGGCGGTGGATAGCCAACTCCATTCCTAATGCATACTGAGTTATAAGTGGATACTTTAATATGGTTGAAAACCCAAATCATAAATGTGGCCACCTACCTATGAGGTGGACACTTAGTGAAAGGGAAGCATGGTACTTCGTGTGAAATATAATTCAGAGTCTTTGATTCCTAACACATCTTGCTTGTCCCACGTCTGTCAGCATCTTAGTACACGTGGTCCAATCTTCCGTGGAAGGATAGATTGCAGTCCTTAAATGGTTTGACATGGCCATGTTGTTAACTCAAAACTTTTTTTTGAGTTTCACAACATTTATTTCATGTCAGTGGAGGTTATGCCCGACTTTGTCCTTTAGGACCACTCCCTTATACAATTTCGTATATGTTGGAATGATGCGCACCCATTTTATCATAAAGGCCAATTCTTTCTTAATATTGTCCTTGATGCAACATGGACTCACCATCCAATCATATCAAGCAGATTTGGAATTTAATTTTACGACCTATTCACTGTCAGCGATTGTCATCCACCTATGCAAGGTTAGCTGGTTGTTTTGGTGGGAAGATACGCTGACGTGGACTACCAGATTTCATAGAATTTATGGCCATCAGCTGACCAAAAAATTGGCACTCGCTCATACACCGCGCTAACACCTTAGCTCTCCAGTCAGGTGACAGTGGCACTTCAAGGAGATCACTTAGCTGACTCTCTACAATTGCAAGTTGTAACTCTCTGGTATCAAATCCAAATTACGGATAATTATAATGCTAGAGGTGCTCAGATCCTAGGCTCGAATGCACTGGCTCAAAGTTGGAGATCAGGTCTCAAAAGATTTTTTTCTCTCTCTTCAAACCAAAAAGCCTTCTCAATAAATCTGATCTATCATAGATGACATAGATCTTGAATCACTGACCTCAAAGTTTATGTTGCAAAGCATTTGTGTAACATTATAAGATTGTTTTTCAGGCTCATTCACGCTTTGCTGCTCATCGGGCCACTCTTGACCAGTTTTTGGGGGTTGTTCCTCGCAATATTTTAGAGGCTCAAAAGATGCTCTACAAAAGAATGCTCAGTATTGAAGACCTTCATGAAGCCACTATGCAAATGGCTAATGATAAAGCGCCTAGGCTACGACGGATTCCCTTTTGAATTCTAGAAAACTCTCCAGGATTCCGTCGGGTAAGACCTTTTGTAGGTTTCTCTTAAAGGGTTTCCCAATGAATCCCGATGGCCTATAATTAACAAGGGAAACATCAAATTCATCTCTTAAATAAGGAGATCCCAGAGAAAATCACTTGTTGGAGGCTGATCACTTTTGTTGAATGTCTCCTACAAAATCATTGCTAAAGTGTTAGCTCTACAAATTACGTAATTTATTTCCTATTATTACTCAACCAGAGCAAACAAGCTTCATATAGGGACGTTTCATCCTAGATAATATCATCATAATTTGGGAAGGCATTGAATGGGCCCAAAAATCTCACCAGGTTGTTTATTGTTTATCAAGATTGAATTTGAGGAAATATTATGATTAGATTGAATGGAATTTCATCCTCATCATGCTTCAGGCCCTTAGCTTTGGCCTCCATCTTTATTCAATCTCTGTCAATATGCTTTTTTGCAAATGCATTTACTCAAATATCTATCAAATGGCCTTAGCTCGGAGCCCTTTGGGATATTCCAGTCTATCAAACAAGGTTTTGCTCTAGCCCCTGTACTTTATGTGTTGGCGATTGAAGGCTTTAGTTATCTTTTAGCCCATGCCAAAAGTCAAGGTCTTGTACATGGAGTTTCGCTTGTTTGTTGAGCCCACCTCCTCAACTCCTCAATGGGCATTTTAGTGGATGATTCATTCCTCATGCTTATCAAGGATTAAAGTAACATTCGTATTGTCATGCAATGCTTGGATACTTTTCTGCCTGACTTCTGGATACTCCATTTAATGGTGAAAAACTCAATGTTAGAAGCAATCCTTCCTTCTTGCACGTCGGACTGAGCTTGCCACATATTATTGGAAACATTCTTCAACATGGTGAGATCTTCAAATTCATTGGTATCCCTCTTTGCTTTTCTAGCCTCTCCTAGCTGATCTCTGGCATTATGGTCATTCAACGGGTGACGTAAAAAAACTACATTATTGTCTCACTATACCTTTGTCTCTGAGCTGGAAAAGTTTCAAATTTGTTCCAAAGTCCTGGAGGTCACCCATGTTTACTACTCGTCTTGTTAGGTGCCTTCCAAAGCCATCCATCCAAAAGCTAGAAAAGCTGCTACTTAAAGCTTTCTTATGGGCTAATGGCTTTTACTCGTAAAGGTTTTCATCATATCGCTTGGGATATATATTGTTTACCTCACAATTATGGAGGCCATTGGGCTTCTCCACATCCAGCGTTAACGGAAATCTCTTTGTGCCAAGTGGATTATCTGTAACATCACTGACCAAGAAGCTTGGAAAGTTATCATACGACATGACATCTCAGAAGGCTCTCGTTATGGCCGCCCTACATGGAAAGGTTTTGGGGTTTGTTCAATCTACTCATCACTCCTGTGCCTGTCAAAATTATGGGAACCCTTTGTGTTTGAAAGTATCTGGAAAGCCTGGGAATGTTTCAAACCTTGGATTTTATAGAAAGTGGATGGATTTCGCAATGTGATATCTCTGAACCAAGCAATCTCTCTAGTGGTTGTCTGATTTTTTTGATCCCAAGATCAATGCCTTATAGAGGTCCCGGGAATCTCCACGCTCAAATTCTTCAAACGCGAAATTCATACCATCGCGGATTTTTTTTACAAGGACAAACACGCCTAGTTTGTTTGGCTGGAGTTTAAAATTATGTTTCGGCTCTCCAACCAGGATCATGATACTTTTAATATTATAATCAATTTATGTTCCTGATCACATGTTGCATAAGATTGTTGTGCACTCTTCTCGCCCTTGGTGGACAGACCGGAAATGGTTTGCTAATACTCCTTCTTTGTAATTATAAGGCTAACAAAGGTTATCAGTGGCTCTCACCCCATTTTCCCGTGGTGGAAAAACTCAACACTCATTGGGGAATTAATGTGACCCCCCTTCTGGCTGGGGTAGATACGGTTTGAGACAGTTTGGTCTATATGTGTTGAGCCCAAAATTACCCATTTTATGTGGTGTATTCTTCACCAAGGCCTTCCTATTGGGGCACGTCTTGTTCAAATTGGAATTTCCAGCTCCTAAATGCCCCTTCTATGGGCATCTGGAAACGTTTATGACATGTATTATGGTTCTATCTCCCATAGCTCAAACTGCACATGTAACTAGATCCATAAATTTCTTCTTCTACTTCTCGGCCCCATTGTTTCACTTGGAAACATATCCTCTTCGGAGACAATTCCAAAATTTTGCCTATGCTCACCACCAAATTTGGCATGCTTTTAGAGGGTATATTTTATTTTAGATATGGAAAGAAATGAATGTTTTTTTCTTCGCTAATTTTAAATTTGATTAGTCCTTCTCGATTTATAATAAATCTACGGTGATCTCCAATGTGCTTCTACAGATTCAAGTTCAAGTCGAATAAGGTGGCGCTGGAGGTGGACCACCTTAAGACTTTATTGCAACATTGAGGGGAAGCCCCATGTAATGTTGTCTGGGTGCCTCCCTCTCCCACCACGTGCTCCTCACCCTCCACTCGTGGCAGTCGACGCAACAAATCCCAACGTTGGGCATTTCAATTTGCTCCCATTGTTCTCCTGGGCCGAGTCATCGACACAGTCCCTCACCTAGGCACCGCCACGGTTAGGGCTCGCCGCCACATGTCCTCAGCTCGCCAGCAGGGCTGGGGCTCACTATTTCGGTAACTTGGGTGGGGTTCTTTTACCTCAGATCGTCAGCTCACCAGCAGGGTTGGGGTTCTCCCTCCGCCACTTCTCAACAGGCTCCCTGGCATCCGCCGCCACCCCTGCCTGCTGCTGGCAAATTCCCCTAGCTTAGCTTAGCCATGAATACATGCGGGGAAGGAGATCCTGAAGAAGAGCGTGTTGATGGCTGTGAGATTCTCGACACTAGCATGGATCTACCTAGTTCGGGATGGCCGGATGATCAGAATTCACCCGCCTCGAGCATGTTTGCTGCTACTGCCTGTTTTTGTATTTGTTTTTAGCTAGGATCGGTTTTTTGTTGTTTCTCCTTAGGCTCGGCCTAGTTTGACTTTTGGTTTCCTAGGCTCGACCTAATTTATTTGTGGTTTTGGGACGTACTCTCATACCGCCTACTTTTTTGTTGAAAACTATCTTATATCTTATTGTATTAATATAATATAAGATCTTTTTCATCCAATTTTTTTTAGTTATGTCCACTAACTAGGTAGGGTTCCATTATTCGTCACAAAATTCACTTGTTCAATCGTTGAACCACGAAAGGCCACACATTCATTGCAAAGGCCATCCTAATTACGCCCGCGGCCCCATATTGGATTCTTCTGACGTGTTCCGCGCTCGGTCCCCGAGTCGTGACTTAAATATCCCCGCATTGGGTGTTGCCCTGCACACTCTGACCGAGGAAAAGACCTTGGGAAAACCTCAAGCAAATTATTTTTTGGGAGAAGAAAATACAAATAAAAACAATGCAATGTGGTTTTCATTTATTTTTTCGTGTTGGAAAAGGTGTTCGCATTGGCTTCTTCCGCGCTCGGTCCCCTGGTTGTGACTTAAAAGATCCCTCAAGATGTTCTCGCCACTTACATTTTGTCGATTTTACTACAAATCATCCCTCCAACGAAATTAGCCTACAAATAAGGGTTTCTGCTTTAGCCGTAGCCTATCTCTCCCATTCAAGCTTTCTCTTTGTATTTTGCAGAAGAACGATGTCTACACCTGTTGTTCACGGAAGGTAATTATTTAGTTTCCTTTCTATATTTAAACATGAAAAACTAGTGTCAATTGCAGAAATCTATGTTCATGTTAAGATAATGAAGAAATCTGTGTTTAAAATGCAGATTGGAAGGCAAGATTGCAATAATCACTGGCGGAGCAGCAGGCATCGGAGAAGCCACTGTTCGGCTCTTCACAAAACATGGAGCCAAAGTAATTATTGCCGACATTGCAGACAATGAAGGTCAAAAGGTTGCAGAATCCCTTTCTCCTTTGGCGACTTATATTCACTGTGATGTGAGCAAAGAGCAGGACGTGAAGGCGGCGGTGGACTTTGCCATGGAAAAACACGGAAAACTCGACGTAATGTTTAACAATGCCGGTACTGGGGATTCACATAGAAAGAGCGTAGCAGATTATGAGATGGAGGAATTCGATCGCGTAATGAAGGTAAATGCAAAAGGAGTAATGCACGGTATTAAGCATGCGGCACGCGTTATGATCCCCAACAGAAAGGGCTGCATAATCTCTACAGCCAGCGTTGCAGGGATTTCAGGCGGACTATGTGCTTATGCATACACGGCCTCAAAACATGCAGTTATAGGGCTGACTAAAAATGGCGCGCCTGAGTTCGGGAAATATGGTATCAGAGTGAATTGTGTTTCTCCTTCCGGTGTTGCAACAGAGCTTGTAATGGGTTTCGCTCGAACACATGATCCGGCCGAGGTGGGGGGCTTTCTTAACAACACATCCAACTTGAAGGGAGTAACACTGAAAGCAGAGGACATTGCAGAGGCTGCATTATATCTGGCGAGTGACGAGTCCAAATATGTGAGTGGCCATAATCTTGTAGTGGACGGAGGATTTACAGTCGTAAACCATAACTGGGGGCTGTACAGGTCATAACTAGCCGACATGGTCTGTTCTCAGAACTGGATTTGATTTCCACCGACTTCTTTCAATCCAAACCTGCACTGGTAATGGCTTTTTTTGAAAGCAAAGAAATTTCTATCTTGTGATGGACCATCATTTCCCTTATTTTAATGGGCGACAAGGTATAGTTCACACTGGTTGATGTATTTGAAAGTTCAAGTATGTAATGGCAAATATTATGCGTTTCTAAGGATCGTTTCGTGATTTTCATTTTTCTTTTATTTATTGTGATGGATTGTATTTAGTAAATAATATAAAATTGGTGTGAATTGCAATTCTTTAAAAGCGTGCATACAATTAATAATTTTAGTGATTGAGTGGGGAAGTCCAAAAACCAAAAAAAATAAAAATTGTTTGTTATTCAATATTGTCGTACAACCAACATCGGTCCAACAAAATTAATTCTGAAGAAGATTAAAATAAAAATTGCACTCGGCGATACAATTCTCTAAGATATCGATTGTCCTCAATTACTATATCTCAAAACAAACAAATAATAGACACGTTCATACATATTGCAATCGTAATAACGTCAAAAGTTTTAAGACTTCAATATTGTAATTGTCACTTGTAAAGAAAGGAAATTTAAAAAATGAAAAACAAAATATAAATTTTGCAATAAAATAAGGTCATCTGCCATAATGTGACTAGGGGGTTTAGAAATTCTAGTGCATGAAAGAAGTGTGTGCACAAATCCTTACTATATACACTTAATTTCTTAATTTCATTGTAGTTTTACACTTTTTATATACTTTATTATAAGGAAATTAGGAGGTTTTGAAACATGAAACAATAATAACAATTTTGAACAAACATCAAATAGCTTAAGCTCCCCAAACTATTTTGTGTCGTTATGCACACTCAACTCAAAACATAAAGACTTTTGATCATCCCCCTCCCATGCTTTCTGATAAATGAAATCAAACTCCACCTCTTGCATGCCTTCTTTATCCAACTATGGAACATGAATGAATTGAAATTTAGAAATCCATCCCTGCAAATTCTGCTTGAATTCCATCTTGTTGTTTTCTTTAATTTGCTGCCCCTTCTAGATAATTTTCTTATCTTCACCATCTTGAATCGGGATTACAGATGAAGGAGGTGGGGTGGTTGGGTCTCATCTTGATTTTGGAAATTTTGGACAAACAGATGGGGTTCAAAATATGCATGTGTGGAAGGGGAATTGGGAACAATAATAGCAAGAGAACTTGGAATCTGGTAATTAGGCTCTGATGACTGATAAGGAATGGGCATTGGATTTTGATACGGAAGGTAAGTGGGAAAATCCCATTCATAGGGTTCCTCAACCTATTGCCTATCAACCTCTAATGATTGCAATTGTTCAACTCGTTCTTAAAGATCCATATGTGTGTTCCATTCTAAGAATCTCGATTACAAGATCTTCCTATGTGTATAATCAACAAAACCTCCTACATAACCTTTTTCCTGAACAACATAATGACAATATTCAATAACAAGGTTCGGGTCATGGGGATATTCTTATAAGAAACCCAACCAAATTCTTCATCAAGCTCATTTCACACATTACACGAGCTCAAAATATCCCAACAATTCCAATGATCATAAAATTACAAATAAGAAGCGATTCAAGAATGCACACCAACGCACCCATCAAGTATGGTGCAAAGTAAAAAAACCCATGGATATGGAACTCAAACTCCCACATACGAAATCCATGTTTCAAGATAAATCACATTCACTTATCAAGTATGAGCTCACCATGGTAATTGAGATCGGAGATAATATCACTCTTGATAAGTAAAAACTCCTAGTCTCCTATATCAAGGAAATTGCAAACATTGTTGTTGGATCCTATCGCACCGAGTGACATTGTTGGTCTTACTTCCACAAAATAGAAAATCAGAAAAAATGAAAAACAAATTAAAAATAAATGGTACAAAGATCAAACATTGCAATTAGGTATTGCATACACATGGATGTTTTTTCTTCCCTTTCTTTCCATTTTTCTGCAAGTCACCCTCCATTTTCATTGCTTCGATGATATTTTGGTTAAATCATTCACAAACATTTTGTGACGTTTATCTCTATGGTATCTATTTGACCTTGGTTTTTCATCACCTCGGTAAATTAAAGAACGAATGACCTCTTAGAGATTCTATCACATTAAACTTCTAATAAAATTTTTGTTAATAACTTTTGGACGTATTTGTTGACACTAGCAAATGAAATCATCGCAATCAATTCCACCTTCTACTATAAAGCCATCAGTGGTTCTAAACCCCTTGTAAAAAATGATCAAGAGACCTAAAATAAGTTGTCAGAAAACAAAAGAATCAATCGGAAAAAAGGCAAATTGATACATAACTCTCTCTTGGGATATTTCTAGTATCTCTACCAGGGCTATGGATGCTCGACTGACAGTAGAGAAATTCTACAATCTAAATAAAATACATCTCCATCGGGCATGTTGGTGCTCAGAATAGTCTCGCACCGTTTGTGCCTTTGAAACTTTATTTATTTACGGCCTCTATCATTTTCTCCTTCCCCGTGTTGTGCTTGGTCAATCTTTGTTGCTATTTTTAGTTGGCTCCTGGGTCGAAGATCATGTGTAGGTCCATGTTTGTCTCCTCATTCTTTGTTCCTTTGGAAAGGTCTTTATTTTTAGTTTCCCATTCTCTGTTCATCTAAAAACTCACGTTTTCCTGTTCTCTCTATTTCCCACAATCAAGATTTGTTGTCCTTGACGCTTCTATCCTAGATACTTGAAGAAAAATGAATTTATGTGTCCCTAAAGAACGTGTTTGAGTCTTGTAACATTTCTAAATTTTCTATCCTTGAAGAAAATTTCATTCCCAGGCTCAAATGGTCGTTCTTCTGTATTTTACTGTTTGACGGGCATTTCTCCCCGTCAAATTTGCATCCTTGCATCTATAGGGGACGTGGCACCTTTTGGTTGGACACGGCTTGGCTAAATACTTCAAAAATTCTATGAAAAGCCTCAACCCAAAATGTGTCCATGTGGAGGAACGATGCTCGTTTGAATATTTACTTTTTGGTTTGGCTCTGAAATAGCACCGAGAGAACACGTGGAGGTTTGGCGGGATAGAGACACGTGGAGGAACGAAGCTCATTTGAAGATCTAATTTTGGGTTTTTCCTTGGAGTAGTGCTGAGAGGACACATGGAGGCTTCCACTGCTTTTCCTGGACTTAGAAAATTTTTATGTAGCTAAAACAATTTGGCAGAACAGGGATATGTGGCAAACCCGCACTTATTCAGGGTCTCCGCTTTGGGCACCATCTTAAAATTGCGCCATGGAGACATGTGGAGGTCTCTGCCGGGTCTTCCCATACTTAATATTTTCCAAAGAGTTTTGGGAGGTCTGGGACACGTGGAGGAACAACGCATGTTTGGGGATCGGCCCTTGAGTTTCATTTTAAAGAAGCGCTAGGAGGACACGTGGAGGCCTACGCTCACTTTGCATTTTGCTTAGAATTTTCAACGACCAAAGGAAATTTCCTCGGAGCATGACACGTGGCGCCTTCCATTGAGTCTCAAGCATTCAGACAAACTTTTTCGGGATAGGACACGTGGTGAGCCCACGCTTGTTTAAGGTATCAAGTTCTTGGGATTGCCTCAAGGTGTGCCATGGTGACACGTGGCAGGTTAAAAATTCAAAGAGGCAGGGAGGCGGACACAATCGGAGGCAATTGGGACTTTTTACCTCTTAAGGATTTTAAAATCTCAAAATGGCCCCTCCCAGGCCGATGAGGGAAAAAGTAAAGGTTATTACCTGGTCAACGA